>CM042539.1:1921254-3173754 GCA_023630585.1 Cranoglanis bouderius
TTTTTATGCGCTGTACCACTGCACGGTGTAATATAGTTCTGTCGAATGTGGAAATTTAGACGGCACATGGGTTCCGGAGGCCGCAGCTGTTCCTGCAAGTTCTCAAGAGTTGGAGACGAAGCGCTTTCAGATGGTGAAGAGACGCTTCCAGAGAGTGTCTGTGGAGCAAGACGCTCTCATTCAGGAATATCGGAAGAGAGCTAGGTTCGTTAAAGTAGTGAAGAGACTAGAATAAATGCATGATTCTGCACAGTAAAATTGTCTCCATTGTTGGAGTGTTTTTGTTTTCGGTTTATGAGAGTTGGATCAAAATGTCTCTTACTTTTTTTATTTTATTTTATTATTATTTCTAGAAATTTGGAGAAGTCTTTGAAGGACCATAAGGCAGAAGATGTCAAGTATGATGATTTGCTCAAGTATGTTTTAGCTGATTTAAAGCTCACATTTAATGGAATCACATGCAGCCACTTTACTTCCTGGTTATTGCATATCACATACTGTATGTGGCTACATTAAGCCTATTAGTCCAAAGGATTGAACTCATTGTGTATTTCAGCTGACTTCTACAATACACCCATTTCACTCCAGGACTCGTTATTTTATTTTTTTTATTCATTAATTGGACACATTTTTACATATAACACTATCGTTTATAATTGTCAGTTTTCTTCATTAAATTGATGATGTATATTCTTGTAGGAAATATGAGAACAAAACCAACTTGGAAAAAGACCTTCTGGAAAAGATTCACAAGGTTTGTTGTAGTTTAGTGTTACATGCATCACAAATTCAATTAAATAATAACAACAAGCTTAAATGCAGCTTTATGTGTCACTGTATTTACTTCTAGTGACCTGCAGTCTGTTGCTCATTTAGTCGGCTTGCGAGTTTATCATTAGTTTGTGAGTGAAGATAAATGAAGAAAGATATTCATTTCTATTTCTTCTATTCTATTTTTGTCCCCCAAATTGTTTTTGCATCACCTTTGCTAACTGTCCTGTTTGATTTTAGGTTCGAAGCATGTGGGCTGAGATTGACAAAGTTTTGTCCAGGCTAGAAGGAGAGCGGAGTGTGTTGGCCAGTGTGATCGAGGGCAAGGTTGATCAGTATGTGCTGGATGGAAAGGACATTAGTGTGAAGATTCCTGCAGTTCTGCTGGAGAGAATGGAGAGGTTATCACTTCAGGTCAGTCAAGAAATGCACGATTTTAGCTTGTCTGTAACATTTCATGTACTCTCACCGGCCACTTTAATCTTTAGTTCCGATCTTCAACTGTCCGGTTCTGGTGAGTCTGTGTACACACCGTAGCCTGAGATTCCTGTTCTTGATTGACAGGAGTGGAACCCAATGTGGCTGTCTGCTGTTGTAGCCCATCTGTCTCAGGGTTTGACGTCATGCATTTTGACATGCTTTTCTGCTCACCACGTATATAAAGAGTGGTGGAGTTACTGTAGCCTTCCTGTCAGCTGGAACCAGTCTGACCATCCTCTGACCCCTCAAACATTTCCGCCTGCGGAACTGCCCGCTCACTGGATGTCCCACCCCCACACCATACTGTCTAAAATCTGTAGACTGTTGTGTGCAAAAATCCTATGAGATCAGCAGTTACGCAAAAATTAAATACTCAAACCAGACTGTCTGCTCCCGGCAACCATGCCACGGTCAAAGTGACTCTTTGAGAGATCAAATTTCCCCCCGTTCTGATGTTTGATGTGAAGATTAATTGAAACGCTTAACCTGTATTTGCTTGATTCTATGCATTGCACTGCTGCCACCACATGATTGCCTGAAAATTTGGCTGGATAGCTTGCATGAATGAGCAGTTGTATATGTTCCATTTACCATTTAAAGTGAGCCAATGAGTGTATACTTTCATGTTTACAAATTGAAAGTAATATTTTTTTTTTTTTAAATAGTCAGAATGCTTCACCCTAACCACAGTGATTTAAATGGAAAAAAATATTTCAGTGTTCTCTTTTTATGGTGTACTTAGACCAGTGCTGGCAGTTTGTATGAGGGAGGTCTGCCAGTCATCCTGCGTTTGCTTGAGCTTCTGAATGTGGGATTAAGACTCTTGAGTGAGGAGCGAGCCAAGCTTTCAGGTCCGACGTCACAGCTCAGCCCCCAATCTCTCCAGGAACAAGCTTTGCTCATGAATCGTTCAAAGGAGACACTGAAAAACATGAGGTATTAGTTTTAGAGCATAATAGTAAGCATAGTTTTTTTTTTTTTCTCGTTTGTCTCATTGCAATAAACACAACTACCAAAACCATCGGAATGAGTGTTTTATAGAAGTTGCGTCGTGATGTAAAGCAGGCTATGATACCTTTATTAGTTAAATCAGCTGCTGGGCGACTGCAGAACTGTTTATTGGATTCAGGTGGGAGCAATTTGTGTGTCCACACCTACAAGGAGGAAGGTATCTTCTAATATAAAGCCATGAAGACAACAGGTAGAAGGTAGAAACCGTGAAATAACGTTTAAACTTTAGTCTGTTGTCGTTTGTAATGAAATGTTACCAGTGGTTAGTATTGATTTATTTAGGTGACTATTTAGGTCATTGTTTTATTATGTACTTATTATTGAGCTGAGATATATTGTTACTTTCTAGGTGCAAGTTGACCAAGGAGGATATACCACAGATTAAGAGCAACATAAAGAAGCTGGAGTTGGACTGGGAAAAGAAGTGGGCTGAATGTTTGAGCCACACTCCCTTGATTTCTTTCCTCAATGATGATCCTGTAAGTTTAAAGTGAATCCATTTAATGTTCTTCAAGAATATCTCCTGATGGGCCTAAGTCGTTGAGACTTGTTTTGAAGATCACTGCTATTTCGGTTCATGTACTGTATTGTAACTTCACTTCTAGTTATAACCAATTACTTATGGAAGAAAACTTGGTTCTTTTACTTTTGGTGATGTTATTCTTGATTTCTTGAAAATGGACACACGTCTTGTATCATAACAGGTTATGGACTTCCTTTCTCCAATGCCTCCACTATCATTTGAGGCAGCTTCTGAAGTTAGCTTCAAGGCTAGTATCTTCTCACAGTATCCAGCTAAACTTTTTGGTAAGTTTAGTTAGCAAGTTTTTTTTCTGGTTGAGGTTTTGGTGTATTATTTATTTTGCTTTCTGTTTCCTGCATTCTTAGTGCAGTATTCATAGTTTTTATTTGTTTATTTTGGATTTAGGACTAGCAGAACAGACCCGTAAAGAAGAACCTTGTCATGATGCGCAAGAAGTCGAAACTGATGATGATTTCTTAAGGTGCCATAATTTCCAACTGTGCTTCAATTTCTGGACAGACCAATAAAAATCTTTTGTAATGGCTGTGTTTTAGTGATTTTTGTTTCTCATAAGACCTAATTTCTTCCCTAGCAGCTCTCTTCCAATAGAGGACAAAACGGAAGACATACTTTTTTCCAGTTGCTTTGCTTCACCAAGGCCTGTGTCTCCATGTGTTGTTCACCCTTTAACTTCTACTTGTGTTAAGATGCCATCAGTTGCTCCTACACCCAGCCCTGTTCAGGTAGGTTTGAAATGGCTGAAAATGTTGGCTTGCTTGTCTTGTTGCGCGCACACACACGCATGTTAACTCCATTGGCTTATGAATAATATTTTTGTACTACTACTACAACTGTACAACAACTATGAATGTGTGAAACTTGTACAGCAGTCTTAACTGAACTGTGATTTGCCAGCACTGATCTTCCTACCATAGCTTTCAGATAAATGGAGTTTATGAAAAATACAATGAAATTTTTGGAATACATTTTGCTAAAAAGTGTTAATTTCCCCTATGTATAGAGACTTTTGGGACATGCTGTAGTAGTGGTCTTGAAGGAGTGACCTCAAAGTGCTGTTTTGAATGTGAATGTCAAGCAACATGTAGAGGTGGTGGGGAAACTGATACATGGGCAGTTCTGAACTATGCGCTGCTCTTCACTAGCTTTCCCAAGATAATACCTGCTTTCTGATGACCGGGGCGAATTGAGAGAAATCGCAACGGACAGATACGGAGCAGACAGTCCTTGTATTTATGAGGATTGTCACTTGATTTTGGTCTGTAAAAAAGAATCTGAAGAATCAGATTTGCCGTGATGTCGTTGCCGTTTTGGTAGCATTATGAAAACCTTGTAGTACTTTTTGTAATTGTTCTCTCACTGTTTACAGGCTAGCAAGAGGAGACCCTCGCTTTCACAAACTAAGACGTCTGCTGTGAAGCCAAAGGCTCAGATTCTAGAGTTGGAATATGAGAATCTAGCGAGTCAGGCATGTAAAGACTATCTAATATCAACTATTCAGTATCCTGTGATATTTGCAGTGAAAAAAAGCATGTGTGGTGGGGAAACTGATACATGGGCAGTTCTGAACTATGCGCTGTTCATCACTAGCTTTCCCAAGATAATACCTGCTTTCTGATGACCGGGGCGAATTGAGAGAAATCGCAACGGACAGATACGGAGCAGACATTCCTCGTGTTCATAAGTGTTTTGGTCTATGTGTAATTGGACTGTGCTTGAGTGCAGTTTGTCTGCCTTTTAGTTTGCTGAAGCTGTGGCCATGAGTCCAGTGGATGGAGGAAGAAGAAGCGGTATGGAGCTGGAGCAGTTGCTCAATACATTAGCAGACCCCTTCACAACAAAGAAGCAGCTCCCTCGCACACCAGAAAGCTTGAGTAAGTTTCCATTGCAGGTTTTGTTTTTGTTTTTTTTTTCTAATAGCATTGGAATGGTTTCAAAAATTACAATTATGCAAATAAAACTTCTCATACTAGCATTTAGTTGGGTAAATGAAGCTTTTATTGACCTGAGCGGTCTTTTGTTAATATAAATGTTTTATTTATTTCAGTTATGGATGTCAGAGCATCATGGAGAAAAGCAGTGGAAGAAGGGAAGGCTGAGAAAAAGCAGGATAAATGTCACAATAGCCTCGCTTGGGTCAGAACACCAATTTCTGAGGTTAAAGAAAGAAGCCCCAGCCCAGAAACCTTATCCTTGAGAGATTCTGCAATACCGATCGCTGACCCTCTCCCCTGTAGTCCCCTTCCATCCCAGCAGGGGGCTCTAAGCCAAAGCTTCAGCAACAGCATCCACTTCAGCATCGATCACGAGACCTTTCCAAATGCAGAGAATGATGATTCGTCCAACTGCAGCGATGGCTCACAGGAGGTGGAAGAACTTCTCCTCCCCCCAGTTTCATCATGCTCTCCTGAAGTAGAAACTACACGCCAAATGGTTCGAAGACCTCTGGACAAGTCCCCTTTGGCGGAGAGGTTAAAGGAGACAGACTCTGACTTCATGCCATCAGCATTAAGGACAAGTCCAGGGTTAGGTAGTTGTAGTGGGGAGAAGGTATTTTCTCTGGACTTGGACCAGTTTGAGAGTTTCTCCTCTCCTCTACGAGAGGAGCTCACCCTGCCCCATCTTGTAACATTCTCACCTATGGATGAACTCTAATCAGAGTCTGTTGTCTTAATTCATAGTACAAACAGTTCAGGGAACAACTGCAGTTTTTCATCTTTCTGTGCTATGGTGCCACTATCAACAGACTGGTTGAGGGAATTCTGGGAATTGAAATCTGGAGAAACTAACTCTATTAAAAAAAGAGAAGCTTTTCTCTTTAAAGTAGCTCTGTTCAGTCCTAAACGTGTTAAAATAACACTTGGTTTGTCTTAAAGTTCATCAAAAGTGCAGCTTATTTGTACTAATATTTTTAAATGTTCATTGTTAGGAATGAAGTGAGCAATTCTAATAGATTGGACAGGTCTAAGATCAGCCTACATGGATTAGGCTAATACGTGTAACAAGCATGATTTAAGCAGTTTCTCAAATGTAATAAAATAACTTTGTGCACTGGTATTTTTTTTTTGTGTGTCCTATTAAATTATACTGGTCTGTAAACTTCCATAAACAAGCTCAATCCATACACACTGAGGAGTGTCACTGAATACATTCATTCCCCTGCTTTTTGTGGGGGGGGGGTCGCAGTCGCAACAGCCTAAGGAGGTCAGTCCAGACTTCACTATCACCAGCCATAAATTTCCAGCTCCTTCTGGGACATCCCCAGATATTCCCAAGCCACCTGTGAAATTATAATCTCTCTAGTGGGTCCTGGGTCTGCTCCAGCAATCTCTGCCCATTAGGATGCATCTGATACTACTATAGTGGGAACTGACCAAGGAGGCTTCCTTGTAAGGTGTCCAAAGAATCTCTACTGGTGCCTCTCATTTTGGAGGTGCGTCCTCATGGGCTATTCACTTATTGTGCTGGCAACTAGCTTTCTATGTGGGTTCTACTTGGAAATATTTTGTAAAAAAAAAAAAAAGAAGAAGAAGCGAATCCTCTGTACTTTCTCAGAAATAAAGATACTTTCCTTGTTGCTGTGGTGGTATCATGAAGGTTGCATCTTTTTTAACCTGAGAAGATGTGTGTAGTGTAGTGTGCATTTTAATTAGCTTTTAGAGCAAAGATTTAAAGGTAGCCTATATCAATGGTACTTGAAGTCTAGTCATGTACCTTAAAATTATTTTTTCACAGGTACACTATATTCACATTTGCAGGTGAGAGATGTACCCTCGATACCTCAGCAACAAGGAACGGTATCATTTCCTTGTTGCTGAGGTATCGAGGGTACATCTTTGGTACTTAATTTAAGTACCAATTGAGTGTAGGGTTGTAGATGGAAGGTTTAAAGGTTCTTTAAATGAAGCAAAGTGAAGAATAATCCCTTGGGGTGCTATTTTAATATGAATAGGCTCTATCTAGCATCCGTAATTGTTTTTCAGTGTGATTCTGGAGGCGCCATACAACAAGGTTTCCCTTCCAGAAAAGTTACCACGATTATCCATTAAAAGGAGACCCTGGAAATTTAGACATTCGAACAACCCTAACTCTTATTTTGTGCGCTGTACTGTTTTCAACGGACGTCTGTTAGGCTGTGACAGACATTTTAAGATAGGGGGCAGAAGTAACCTGTGTAAAAAATGTAGAAGGTGGAAAAATAAAAGTAAGTGGAGTGAATGGCTGTTCTGGGCGGCTCCATTCCGCCTCTAGGACTCCGAGAAAGCCGAGAGCTCACAGCTGAAGTAACGCAACACAAACATGGCGCCCACTTGCAACGCTACACACCGCTAAGAGTAACGACAGTACAGCGGGGAAAGTTTCCACGGATAAGCGTCTCACTTTCGTTTTGGACGTCCAGTAAGACATTTGTGTGAGACTCTGGAGACGGTGTGAGGAGTAGCTGTGAGAGCTGAGTGGTCTACATGTCGGCGCTCTTTCCAATAGTCGTGTAAACAGCTGGTATGTAACTGTTACTTAAGACTCTTTTCGTCTGAGAAGTTTCTCTTTCTTTTTTTCGAAAATACCTTCGTCTCGCTTCAAATGTGCTTCGACGTAACCGCGGAAGTTATTTTGCACGAAAAAAACAAACACAAAAAAAGGGGAAATATTGCAGTTTGGCTGATGGCGCTTCACTTTTGCCTTCCCGCAGAGAGCTTTCGTTAGGCGCCGGGTGAAGCTGTATGGCGTGGCGTTGTTTTGGCTTAGCTTAAACACGAGGAAAGTGGTTTATGACTAGCATTGCTAGCTCGATTGGGTGAGGGGTTTTTTTTGTATTTCTAGTGTCGCAGAACACAGTCGTGGTGATCAGTGGTGTAAGTGCACGGGGCGGTGTGAAGCAGACTTTTTGTTAAATGACTTGTTAAAAGGATGCAACAGTTGGGCGCAGGGAACGAACACTTTTCTAGGCCCCATAATCCCCGCACTTCAGCACACAAGCTGCAGGTGGTTCAGGGTGTGTCTCAGGTATACACTGGAGTCGTTTAGCTCTTTAGAAACACATCCGCCTGATCGGTGAAGCCAGGAAGTTCAGGGCGGTAGCTGATAACGCAGCCTGCTAGATGACTAATAAATAATTCCTCATCTGGCGGACTTTATCTGTGTTGCATATCTATAACTTTCCATCCTGCTTTAGAAGTGAATCGCCTTTTCGAACAGGGTTGCCAACTCTTTTCAGGGGAGGTGCGCATGCGCACGAATGCGCTAGCAGTTGCCAGGTGACGTCACATCCTAATTTGTATGTTTACTCAGTCGTCATGATTATTTGCACATTAACACTAGTTGCATGAAGGTTTGTTTTTGTTTTTTGTTTTTTTTGGTAAAGACACGTAGTATGCAATAGAAAAGCGTTTTTTATCAGAATAGAAATATATTATAACTCGTTTCGTTGCTTGTAAGAATGAATAAGTCTTTCGTCATGGCACCACAAACCAACTGTTTACCGAGTCAAACCATTTATTTACAAATTTACAAAATACTATCATGTGTGTTTTAAGAGCAGAGACAAAAAGAAACACCGATTAAATGTAGTTAGACATGAAAGAAAGTGTTTTGGAAGGAATAACTAGCTTTTTATAACTTAGTTTAAATTGAACACGGAAGTGTATGGGTGGCACAAACAATGGTGATCAGTGATTGGTTGATGGGAGTAATGGTGGTCTCTGATTGGTCACTGGGGATACAAGCGCAACTCATGGTGCGTTCAGGTAATGTTGGAAAGATCGTTTTTACAAGTTGAACGCACATGAACGCCAGCACAAAGTTGTAATTACGAATGGGAAACTAATTGCCTGCACAAAATACGATAGTGTTGTACAATTACAATATAATACGTAACAATATAGTTTACAGTGGCTTCATAAATTGATAAAAACATAAAAAAGCAGAACACACCTGTTGCACATTCTTTGTACTTCATTTTCTAGAAGTCGAGTTAAAAAACTGTGCTGTTTTTTTTTGCTTGTTTGTTTGTTTGTTTGTTTGTTTGTTTTTTTGTAGTTAATCAAGAGAAGGTACACACAGCCATCTTGCTCCGACCAAAGTGACTTGAACGCATCCGACATTGTAATTAGGACTTCCCGACTTGTCAGTACGAAGTTCCCAGGAGGACTTGAACGCACAGTCAGTCTTTACACACTGGAGACGAGTCATCCAAAACTGCTCTCACAACTCGTATAACTAGTAGCTGTGAGCTGGAGAGGTGTAACAAGTGCAGTCCATTCGCTAATGTGTCCTCCAGAAGTTGCTAGATATGTCGCTAGGCTCTTTAAAAAATAAAAAATTGCTAAAGGGCTCTACAAGTCTAGTGACAAAGATACTAGGTTTGTTAACACTGCGTTTGAAGCTCACGTGTGGTTTGAAGGGGTTTCACTCATTTGTTTAAAAAAAAAAAAAACCTAAAACAGGCTTTTTAACACTTTTAGTTGCAAAGTATGTGCTGTTGAAGTGTTTGTTTATATAGAAATTTGAATAATGGTCCTATTTGGTAAGGAAATTGTGTAAATGTTGTTCTATACCCCCACCAGTCTTCTCTCTTGCAAGAAATCGCCCCATGGTCACCTCGCATTGTGGTTAGATTTTGGAGTGTGTAAGTGGTTTTGTAAATATCAAACACCTAAATAAAGGAAGGATCACAAGTTTTCACTATAAGGTTTTTCTACATCCGACCTGTTGATCAATAGCTGCATGACCTTTACTTTATCCGACTTGACCTTATGGCTGTATTTCATGTCACGCAGAGTCGATCAGTGTTTAGTCTGTGAGCTTGAAGATCACACAGACCTTGTGGTTTGCGAATCCACACTGTCTGAGCACGTCCTTGGAATCGTAAAAGAAAGACACTCCATGGAGAGTGGGAGACGGAGGTAAAAGAAGGGCATAGGGCAGGAAGGCTGGGCCTCTCCAGTGAAAGAGAAACATGACACTACCCTCTGTAGTTGTGTCCTTTCCACCTTCAGCTAGCTGACCATTGTTTAGGTAGAGCTTGTAAAGGACACTGCTGGCTTTGGTGTGTGTTTCTGCTCTGTAGTGAATATTTCCATCCATTCAAATGCACTCACTTGAAACTATTGTTTAGACCAAGGCGCTAGCGCAAACTGTTGTCATACATGCTAGCATTTGCAAATGAAAAGCTGTGATGAGTTTCACAGGCCAGTCCAAATCCACATGAATAAATGATTCAACGCTCCTAGTAGCAAGTCCTGCTGTCTTAATGACGTGGGATTTTGTGACAAGTCAACTAGTACAGGGGTTCTCAAACTTTGTGCAGTGAGGATCCCTTTTAACGTTTAAAATTTCATTAACCCCCCCCCGCTCCCTTTGGTATACATTTAACGAATAAGCATAATTAAACTCATTTTTGAAATGCGTACAATAATATCTTGGCTATTTCTTGGAGCCATAGTGCATACATTTCCTTTTATTGGGTTTTAGGTTAAGCTCAATCAAGTCAACTGACCAGTCAAAAAGGCTAATAACTATAAGCACTCAATAACAAACACAGTCATTTTATTAATTGAGTTGAGTTGGGGTTTCTACCACTGTGACAAACTTAAAAGGAAAAAAAAACAACAACAACACAAACACACACAAAAAAACTTTGAGAAGCATAGCACTAGGCCACCAATCCTTCTCTATAAGCATATGATTCATTAGTGCTATTTATTTCCTGTGCACAGTTTTAATAGAGAGGGTAAGACAGTTTTGCCTCCAGGTAGGCTTTCTATGTGACCGCCATGCAGCAGCGTGTACAGCTCGTGATTTAGGCAGAATAACATGATGCGTGATGCCTGTATCCATATCCAACTTTATTGGATAAAATATTGGGCTTCATATTGGCAGTTTTAGCATAAATTCTACAAGCCATTTTAAACCCTGCCATTTTAACGGGGGTGTGTAGACCTTTTATGTCCGCCGTACGTGTATGTACAAATCTATCGAGTCTTCAGATATAAGGCTGCATTCGGAAAAAATACACAGAATTAACAGATTAGTCGCCGTAGAAGGTATGAACGGCATGTTTAAGCCTCGGGACTCCGCAACAAGTTCTACTCACAACGAGATGGCCTAAACGTAACGTTGTAAAGTTAAATGATGGCCAAAGTCTTTTAAAACTATATTAGAGCGTGAAAGAATAATGCGCAGACAGAACGTCCTCTTTGAACAGCTCTGTTTGAGCGGTTAAAGTTTTCATGGCCTAATTTGAATGTCCTCTTGTGTGCGTCAGGTGATGATGTTATAGTGCAGGCGTGGCCATTTTGGGAGCTTTCCAGCGAGCCACCGCATTTGAATGTCCAACGACTGGATTGGTTTGGGTGGAGCTCGCACGTAAAATAATCCGTCTGTAACCTTGAAGCACTTTCACTCGGATAAGGTTTAAAACGGAACGGTTTTGAGGCCGATTCACACAGTCCTGACGGTCGTTAAAGGTGTCCCAGGTTTGGCTGTTCAATGAATATCTTCCCACGTTATCTTGTGGTGTGGATTGTGTAAAATCCAGTCATAACCTCTCCGAGCCACTCGCAGTTCAGTCGCATCAGGATCGTAAATATTTATGACTCATCACCTTATAGTGTAGGGGAATTCAGACTGTCTCATATGAAAATGCACTCGTGCAGCATGGCCCAGGTACAAGTGTGACCCTCGTATTGTCAGATCCTCTACATCCTATGTCTTGTAATGGCCTAATCGGGGTTCCTCTTTCAAATGAGGATGTGTCCTAATGGCAGTAAACGTGACAGTAGGACCGTTCACGCCTCAGAGTATATCACATGTTACTCATTATCTCAATCCTGGTTTTACTGCTATGACACATGGCTGCAAATGAGCCCTCTAACAAGCCCTTCCAGCATTTTTATTGTGTGCCGTGGGCTTGATCGGTCTTAGACATTTCCAATGATCGTTTCCGTGGGTGTTTTTTAATGAATCACAGCACTCATGATCCATCCAACAACCATAAATCATTTTGGTCAAAACAATGCAGGTCAGCGATGAACTATGCCACACTTCACCCTTGTGTATGATATAAAAAAGTATGATGTGTAGCAGTACAATCACAGTGCGGTGTATATAATCACTGTGTATCTTACAGCCTTATGTCGGTAGATAGGTACATATTTGCATTGCTGCAAAAGTATTCTCTTTCAGCGCACGTATTTTTGCATTAAATTTAGAAGAAGAAAAAAAAGAGTGTTGTCATTGTTTTATTAAAGCATCAAGACACATCATTCACATGTTATAGTTGCAGTTGAGAAGGTTTCTACCCTTCCACTTTACTGCATGTTGTCAACAGAACGTTGTCCTGACGGCTCCTATCGACCAACTGTATGCCTGACTTTGTGTACACACACAGATTTCTACACACACTCCCAGTATCTTTCTTTGGGCAGAATTCTGCCCTAAATCATTTGAAGGCTACATCCTATACAGCAAGATTATCTTTCAAAAAAAAAAAGTAAGGTATGTGCACACACAATAGGTTCCTATAGTATAGTCTAACGTTTGATCAGTCCGATCTATTTGTGTAATTAATACCGTGAACACGCGTGACGCTAACCGCAGCACGATAGGACGCCGCCGTATTACCGGTTCTGACGTTTCACGACCAGCCCAACGGCGCTTTCCTCGGAGGTTCACACGCTGACCCATTTCCTCCACTGTGAAAGTCTTCCATTAGCTGGAACAGAAACATTGCTTCTCCCTCCTAAACCCCAGAGTCAGCTTAGAAAATACATATTAGTATGCAGAAGGTGGTTTTCAGAAAGGCTTGCGTAAGGGCTCGCTACATCAGCAATCAGCAGACCAGCGTGTCACTCTTCCCTGGAACACTACAGACAGCGACCGTGCTCGTTTCTAGTTGATTATGTGGGGCAATTACAAGAGCCGTACCTGCCGATTCTGAGCTGGAGGTGAGGGACACTACGAGGCGTCTCCCGCAGAGTGTTATTTGTTGGCGCTGAATTCAGAACTTTAATGGCTCACACCGGTGCTGAATTTCTTTTATATTTCCTTTAGCGTAGTTATTAGACATGTTAGGATCGCCACTAGTGCCATATCTTTGTGATTTCTGGAGTTTAATGGGTGGCTTGGAACAAAAGCAGATATATAATGTACTTTTAAGCTTTCAGTGTATATTTTTGGTTTGTTCAGCAAAATTTTTAGAAATCCCAGCTCTACATCTTAGTGAGACAAGTGTAGTCATTCCGTATATATCGTCAAACTTTATACCCCAGCAGTATTGAATGCTCAATTATGTTGATAAATTTTGAATTATGCAGAAAAAGTATGTAACGTTACACCAGTTTCCGAACTCTCTGATGGCCACACCGCCCCTGCCGTGTCAACATGGGCACTGCCTAGGGCTGGGCGATATGGCAAAAATATCATATCACGATACCTGAGGATATTTCCGCGTATCACGATACATAATTAACTAAATAACAGTAGTGAAATAAACAAAAACCGTTAAACTGACTGATTGATGATACTTTTCTTTAATACCTCCTTAATGCCTAATGCTTATTTTTGTCAAATCATCAGCATCCATTCAGTACCATTTAATTTGTAATTATTTAAAACATAAACGTCTATGGTACAAGACGAATAAAATACCTCAGGACATGCTGGGGAATGTGTTGCGTTTGGGTTGGTGTAAATCCACCTCAAATCACCAGATAAATAAAAAGTGTTCCTAACTGACCATCTCAGATTTGCTTAATATTTTCTGGAAATAATGTCACTGTTTTTAATAATCACATGGATTAACCCGTTGGTAACGGTAGCTCTGCCAGGCCCCATCACAACGCCCCACCATTGATTATTTTCCTGTAACAACATGCCCCGTTATGTTTTCTTCCTTGCATAACTCACTTTTCCTGCCTGAGCAAGATCGTGCTGGTAGACACCTTGTTCCTGTTCCTGTCACCGTTTCCCAAGGCTGTAATTAAATACTTGCAAAAGCAAACTTGGCTGCAATTTTAGATAAGCTACAGATGAGCTGCTGTCAAATTACCGGCAAGAAATTGGAGCCCTAAAGTGTTTTCTAATCACTTGTGGGGTGACATGAAGCTTTTTGGCACCTCTATTGAAGGCTTGACGTTTTGGTGTAGCTTTTTAAAAAAAAAAAAAAAAATTTTAATCTTTCTTTCTTGCCACAGTGATTTAGTAGCACTTGGTACCACACGAATTTATAGCCTGATCACGTTTTACCTTCATTCACTTTCCTATGTAGATTTTCTGCCAAGCGTAGCTTTGTGTGTGGCTTTACACCTCCTTTCCCGCTATGTTCATTACCAGCGCCACATTGTGATGACAGGTGGCCAGGGCGTGTGCTACATCTCCGATGGTGGCTGCTGCTGCTGATATCTTAAGTGTCCCATGGAGTGGACTGTGTTCTTCCACAGATAAACGACCACCGAACACTGAAGGATCACTTCGACATACAACCGATCTCAAATGTACTAGAAATGCAGTAGGCCACTGAATTAAGCCACAGAGGTGGCCTTGTAAATCGGGTGTTTTGTTGGTTAAATGGATATATATATATATTTTTTTTTTAATGGGTGTTTAGCTGCGATGTCGTAATTACGAGATTCCGACTTGGGGAAAAAAAAAAAAAAAGCGTTCATGTCCTCGTAGAACTCGTAATTATAACTTGCTAACCAGGAATTTTCTGAGAGCTCCGATTTGTATTGTACCACCTGACCGCCGCAACGTCATGCGGAAACGCTCAACTCGACGGCGGCTTCAGCAGTGAAATGTACTTAAGTTATTATCTCGTAACTCGTTTTCTGTGTAATAATTTGTATAATTGACTATTACTAATGTCTTAATAATGCAAGATTAATCTGAAAATGAATGAAAGACATACGGATTCATTTCATTCCGAGTCTGAGGACGTGAACAGCTCCGAGTAGAACGTCCGGATTGTCATCTAGTAATTACGGTAATTCCGACATGGTGTGAATGCAGACTCTCTCTGACTGCCTTGGCTTTGTCACATTTGGACTTAAAAACTTGAGGTGTATCACTAGGATAAACAGCAAAAGGTAAGTGCTGAAAATTCTGGCTGAAACTTACTGTTTCCATTTTTAAGATTAAATATAGCATACATTTTAGATAAGCTACAGCTGAGCTGTTGTCAAATTAACATCAAGAAAGTGGAGTCCTAAAGTGTTTTCTCTGAAACAGCTAAAAAAAAATTAATTTCAGTTGATGTAAGAATTAAAAACAGTGGTTAAGAAACATTCACACATTCCCCTGCGCTGCCTATCGCTAAGCAGCAACCTCGGTGTCACCAGATCAGATGGAATCCCTCATGATCGGACCGTTTTTAAATTCATACGCTCCTGCTTCATGTAGCCATGGAGTGTCTGGAATCTTTTGCGCACTTTTCTGGCCATTAGCTTCAGAATCTAGGTTGAAATCTGATTGGCACTTTAGTGTGTACACTCTTCTGTGCACTGGTTTCCAGTGGGAAATCAAACCGAACACCACATTGAGCTTAGCGACAAGATATGCAAGATATAGTCATTGGATTGAAATGCAGAATCCCGTCTTTAGAAGGTTCGTTTGAAGCAGTTGTGAGTCAAAGGGAATCTCACATGTTTGTGGACAAGAAATTTCTGTAGTTGGTCGTCTACTATGTCAGTCAAATTGGTTCTTTCTCTGAAAGAGCAGTAATGCATGAATGTACACAACTGTTATGTGAAAGTGTGTATGAGAGATGGAGAAAGAGAGAGATTCAGACATTGCCATTCCCCTCAGGCGAGGCGATCCCGAATGTGGCTGTATCGTGAGGCCTCCCAGAGGCTCTGCAGAGACAATTGAGACAAGTGGTGTAGGGCACAGGGCTACCAGCCGTTTCTCCACCCCTCCCCCCGGCCTCGACATAGTGGAGCGTCTGTCCGATACGAAGCTTTCGGCCTTCCGTGCCGTATATGAGATCAGTTACTACGGAGGAGACAGCGGGGAGAACTATCAGGTTGATGGCTGTTCAACTGCTGTTGCATCACTTTGCTTAAGAAGTGAACACTTTGTGTGACGTATTGATGTACAGGTGCATCTCAATAAATTAGAATGTCGTGGAAAAGTTCATTTATTTCAGTAATTCAACTCAAATTGTGAAACTTGTGTATTAAATAAATTCAATGCACACAGACTGAAGTAGTTTAAGTCTTTGGTTCTTTAATTGTGATGATTTTGGCTCACATTTAACAAAAACCCACCAATTCACTATCTCAACAAATTAGAATACTTCATAAGACCAATAAAAAAACATTTTTAGTGAATTGTTGGCCTTCTGGAAAGTATGTTCATTTACTGTACATGTACTCAATACTTGGTAGGGGCTCCTTTTGCTTTAATTACTGCCTCAATTCGGCGTGGCATGGAGGTGATCAGTTTGTGGCACTGCTGAGGTGGTATGGAAGCCCAGGTTTCTTTGTCAGTGGCCTTCAGCTCATCTGCATTTTTTGGTCTCCTGTTTCTCATTTTCCTCTTGACAATACCCCATAGATTCTCTATGGGGTTCAGGTGTGGTGAGTTTGCTGGCCAGTCAAGCACACCAACACCATGGTCATTTAACCAACTTTTGGTGCTTTTGGCAGTGTGGGCAGGTGCCAAATCCTGCTGGAAAATGAAATCAGCATCTTCAATAAGCTGGTCAGCTGAAGGAAGCATGAAGTGCTCCAAAATTTCTTGGTAAACGGGTGCAGTGACTTTGGTTTTCAAAAAACACAATGGACCAACACCAGCAGATGACATTGTACCCCAAATCATCACAGACTGTGGAAACTTAACACTGGACTTCAAGCAACTTGGGCTATGAGCTTCTCCACCCTTCCTCCAGACTCTAGGACCTTGGTTTCCAAATGAAATACAAAACTTGCTCTCATCTGAAAAGAGGACTTTGGACCACTGGTCAACAGTCCAGTTCTTCTTCTCCTTAGCCCAGGTAAGACGCCTCTGACGTTGTCTGTGGTTCAGGAGTGGCTTAACAAGAGGAATACGACAACTGTAGCCAAATTCCTTGACACGTCTGTGTGTGGTGGCTCTTGATGCCTTGACCCCAGCCTCAGTCCATTCCTTGTGAAGTTCACTCAAATTCTTGAATCGATTTTGCTTGACAATCCTCATAAGGCTGCGGTTCTCTCGGTTGGTTGTGCATCTTTTTCTTCCACACTTTTTCCTTCCACTCAACTTTCTGTTAACATGCTTGGATACAGCACTCTGTGAACAGCCAGCTTCTTTGGCAATGAATGTTTGTGGCTTACCTAGTGAACCAAACTGAGAGACCATTTTGAAGGCTCAGGAAACCTTTGCAGGTGTTTTGAGTTGATTAGCTGATTGGCATGTCACCATATTCTAATTTGTTGAGATAGTGAATTGGTGGGTTTTTGTTAAATGTGAGCCAAAATCATCACAATTAAAAGAACCAAAGACTTAAACTACTTCAGTCTGTGTGCACTGAATTTATTTAATACACGAGTTTCACAATTTGAGTTGAATTACTGAAATAAATGAACTTTTTCACGACATTCTAATTTATTGAGATGCACCTGTATATCTTTTATTTTTCACAACAGAGCCTTGATTAGTATGGGAAAGCTAGAGTTTCACAATTTAAAGATGGGAGGAAGATCAGGCACTGGGGCTTTTAATTACAATTCTTTTTCAAACTGAGGCTAGTTTTATTGCCAAGAAATGTGACCTCAGCTTTCCAGAGACAAAAGAGCTTGGCAGTCTGCTTGTACGCTTATGTGAGAAAGGAAGGCTCTGTGGGGGGAAAAAAAAAAACAAAAAAACAAACAAACGGAGAATGGAAGAACAACCGAGACTTGAAAACCTTGAATTACCCACCTGCCCACAGCAAAACGTAAGATGGCTAAGTGTAACTGGTGTCCGCATCTTTTTTTAAAAAATGTTCTGTAAGGATTTTGACATATAAATGGAGATTAGCTCTGATAGTGTATCCAAATATTTGTTTAAACTTTGGACCAAATGCTTTTTTTTTTTTTTTTTTTTTTTTTACTGATAGGCTTGATTCGGATATTCATTTTATTTACAGACGTGTTCGTGTAACCTGTTTCAATAGTGTACCGTTGACCCTAAACACATTCGTGAAAGTACTTGGTCCTCTCTCTGATAAATTTGATGCGGTGTAGATAGAATTCGGGACGTACAGATTTATGTGCATTGAGGTTTTTTTTTTTTTCTTTTCATTCTTATTATAGATACATGTATGCACATTAATGCTTCTTTCATTCTAACTATAGATACAGTACATGTACGCACATGACTGCTAGGCACACAGCATTTATCACATGCTCACTCGTAAACCTTTTTTTCTTTTTCTTTTCATCTGGACGAATGATACCTCTCAGAGGGCGGGTCAGAGCCAAAACATTTCTGATCGACAGGTTCCCACATTGACCTGCAAAATCTTAGCCTTTGCCTTCACACTATGTAAACCTTGCCTGTTTACATAGCGTCTGCTAAATGAATAAATGTAAAGGTAAATGAGTACAGGACACAGCTGTCTTACATATGCAGAGTTAAAATTGAGTGTAACCCCATCTTTAGAAATTGTCCTAATGTTTTAAAATGTATGACTCCGATTCTGTTGTTATCTCGTATGGGAACCGAAAAGGCTACACGGCAGCAGGCATGTGCTCTCGAACAGACCTACTGCTCTTTGATGCACCACTAAACAAAGCATATTGTGTCACTTGATCTGCTGCTACCTGCAAACCTGAGCAAAACCAGTTCTGAAATAAGGAAGGCCTGTTTCCCAGATCGTCACATGGTATTGAGTTACGCAGTTGTTTGTTGATTTTAGTAAAAGTTCGTGTAAACCTAGTGTAATTAGTAAGGGTTCTGCAGTATTAAAGGCCCGTTCACACCAAGGTCGATAACTATAACTATAACTATAACAATAAATATATAGTTCTAAAAACTGTTCTAATTATAAAAGAATGGCAGAATCCACACCACAACTGTAACGATAGCGGCACAGAGAAACGATGGAATCTCTTTCGGGACAATTTTTTTTTTTCCAGCTGATGAACGATTAAAAACATTGACAGCCAATCAGAATCCATCCTGCTTTAAAGAGCTCGAGCATTTAAACCCGGCGGACGACATAACTGCAGCGATATCGTGTGCTGGTGTGGAGACTAATATAGTCATCGTTATGGTTATCTTTATAGCTATCGTTCATGGTGTGAACGGGCCTTTTAATGCACGTTTCAGTGAGTGCATTACTGATCTCAGTGTAACAAAATGTCACTCATGTTGTCTTGCATCAAAACCGATCATGTCTGATGGGCCAGAGAAGGTGATTGCTAGCCACATTCAGCTCTCTGACTCAGCAGTTTGACCACAGCTGCTTTAACATACCTCAAGCTTGGCTTTAGAGCTGCCTTTGCATCATCTGCGTTCAAAGTGAACAGAGCTGAAATTATTTTATGTTTGCTTTTATTTATTTTTAAATAGAAGATTAAATCTTTCTTTGGGTTTCTATAAATGTTCCACTTAGTTTACGCTGTTTCTGGCAACCCTGTCGTATCACTTCTCCTGGATACTCAAACTTGCAGAGATACCAGCCTGCGTATGTGTGTATGAGTGTGTAATTTAGTCATAGTGCCAGTTGCTATGACAGCAGCAGTGTTTACCTGTGCGTGCGTGCGTGCGTGTGTGTGTGTGTGTGTGCGCGTGTGTTGACAGGACTTTGTCTCCTATTGCACATTCAGTGCAATTCAAACATTTGCACATGGACTTGTGTATGTGCTGCCGAATCCTATTTATGTCCCAGTATTACTAGGGTTTATAAATCAAGGGGCTGCTTAGCTTTAGATCTTTCAGGTAGAGGTGTGCGCTTTCAGAGGAATTCCTGTCCCAACCAATCCTGCTCCCACTCCCCGTGAATATTTTTGGTTATTCTTGCCTGCAGTATTTTCCAAAAATAAACCACCCTGACCGCGGTGCAGCCCTTACTGAGAATGTATTAACGAAAGTATGAATGTGTCGCACGCTGAGGTGTCACAGTGTATCTGATATGGAAAATTTGAAAACGAGGGTGTTGTTTCCAAGAAGACTTTATCAAATGTTTAAAAAAAAAAAAAAGTGTTTATCTCTACAAAGTGAGAAAAAGTGTGTAATTAATGAGAGCGATTATTACTTATTGGGTTATTGAGGTATCAAAATGCACAGAAGTATCAAGGACACTGCAGTTCCATCCACCGTTTACACTAAAAGGACGCCAGAGGGAAGTTCCTAGTTTGCTCAGAAAAACAGAACTTGTTAACTTTAGCCATTGGCACGTAACATTATAATTTATTTAAATATATCCGCAACTCTTTTTAAACATATAGGCAACTCTGGGTGTGTTACTTATCTCAATTTAATTTGGGAAGACCTGCTTATTATTATGCAGTTTCCACAAATAGACACCACAGGACCTTTGCAGTTCCTCAGAATGTGCTTCCATATCTAAAAACAAAAATGTCACAAGGTGTGGGGTTTTCCAATGTACTTAAAACTGGAAATCTCACTTGAGAGGCTACCGAGTGACTGCCGTAAGAGGCGAGTAGGCACGTTTACGATGTGTCGGTGGTTTACGTTCTTCAGAGCAACTGGTGAGGTTCGGAGCTTTTTATAGTGAGTTTTTACAGTCGGATGCTAATTTTTTCAAATGGCTAGACCACTTGTTTGTTATAGTTGTTCTCTATAGCTAAAAAAAACCCCAAACATTTACCTTGTGGAGTGAATGGTACACCCCATAGGACTTTGTGTCTTGTGTACCACTTGTACTGTGTGTTGTTTTTCCCCCAATTTGGTCACCAGCCAATTCCCGCCCATCATGCAACAGCTACTAACCAGAGAGGATAAAGGCTAACACATGCTTCCTCTGAAACTGCTGCATCACCAGCACTATGCACTTTCTTCCACATACACAAGCTCACAGACGCCCATGCAGTGTCACCGTGACTGTGATTGACAGGGGAGAGAGTATGCCATCCCTTCCACCCAGAGAGCACGGCCAGTTTTCTTCCCTTGGCTCACGGCCATGAATGGCTGTGGCATCGTCGGGATTCGAACAGGTAATCTCCTGACAGTAGGGCATAAATACCGACATCTGAATGACAAACATAATCATTTTAGAAACATCTATGGGCGTTTGTCTGTCTCTCTGTCTTTCGTTGTCTCTTGCTTTCTCTATTCCTCCCTTTCTCACCGCCGGAATGTGAACTGTATTCCCTGCCAGTGAGACAGTAATTAATGCGGCCCTAAATATGATGGATCAGACCTCTGGCAGCCAACTCTCTTACATCATCTTGATCTCGAGAGAAAGGACTCCTCTCTCCTGAGTTATTTACCGGACCTGCATTCTTTGTTATCCTCCTGTCCTCTGCTTTTGATATAATGACATCCTGAGCAGGTTGAGCTTCGGGAGACAAGAACGCTTTCATGTCACGACCCAGGTGTTCAATAAGTAATCTCTTCCACAGTCCTTTGCTGTCAGGTTGGAGTGTAGTTGCCAAGGGAACGGCCAGGGGATAAGCCACTATAGCAGTGTGTGAGCAGTGAGCATAAAATTTCAGCTTTAATTAACTGCACGTTCGTCTCTTTGGGATCAACTTGGCTCTGTATGGATTTACCCTGCAGGTTTAGAACTTCTCTCAGTCAGAGCCTGAGACTTGATCAAGGAAGAAACTTGTGAAGCTGTGCACCTTTGCAATTGACTTGAGGATACTGACCAGTATCGATATGGAACCCGGGATATTCTGAACTCCAGTTAAATTGAGTTCTTTGCCCTCCCAGTTGAGGTGAAGTGTATTTGATGAGAATGTAGGTTGGTGTTTTTATTGCTATGTTCATGTTTGTTGTGCCTCAGCAGGGGTGAACTCAAGTTTGGCAGATGGTAGAACCCAGTTTGTCAGGAATTGGACACTCTAGTCCCATGACTCAGTGTTTCCTATGTCTCAGAATTTCTGACTCCATACATCCTGATCAGAAGAATCACACCGTGATGGGGTTTGTAGATGAATTTGATGATATCTACAGTATGATTGTTCAGTAGTTTGTTACTATGTGTGCTGGTTTAATTGCATAATTTGTGTCGTGAATATTTTTGCAATCTGTTCGCTAAAAATATTACTAGGTGAAATATAAAGATGGGGATTATATTGTTTTATGCCACTGCACTGTTGTATACGGGATTCTGATTGGTCATCAG
The DNA here is from genome assembly GCA_023630585.1 of Cranoglanis bouderius. Lineage (NCBI taxonomy): Eukaryota > Metazoa > Chordata > Actinopteri > Siluriformes > Cranoglanididae > Cranoglanis > Cranoglanis bouderius. The sequence goes on from CM042539.1 coordinate 1,943,331, forward strand.
GTGCTGATTAATTTGCTATAACAGCACAGTCGCAAGGCAAGTCAGAGTTTGCTCATAGTAACAGGTTATTTTTTTTTAGTAACTAATTTACTGGAACTTGTTTTGCAGACAAACAGGTTTGTAGTGTTATTTAACAAAGAAAAGTACAAAAGAACAATGCAAGGAAAATGACACGACGTCATCTTTCATTGAGATTATTCCCAGTAAAAGACTTTTGTAGCTGCATTGTCGGCTATATCGGGTCATGTAGAAACCTGCCTGAGCATGGATGAAAGAACATTTGTAACCGTTTCAGATCTTTAACCTTTTTTCTTTAATATCATCTGAACTCTCCGTAGATGGAGTTTTATATTGGGCTTCGTAAAAAGTAATCTCCGGTGAAGAGCTGGTGGCCAAATTGTGTCATGGTTATATGGCAGAGCAGGTCAAAACCATTCCCGTTTCCAATTGCCCTTTCAAGAGGGATCATTGGTTTGGAGGTTCACATACTTTTCCATGATGAAACGGCAAAGAAAAATGTTATCAACTATTTTGCCGTAGATTGTAATTTCAGGATCCATTCATGCAGAAATTCAGATAATTCCCAAGAGGTCACAACAATTTTAGTCATGTAAACAACATTCCAGGGTTCCCAGTTCGATCCTGTGCTAAGGTTACTGTATGTATGGAGTTTTCCGTGTTCTCCCTGGGTTCATGCGAGTTTGCTTTGGATTCTCCCAAAAACATGCTGCATTTGAACGTGTACATGGTGCTTTACAATGAACTGGCATCCCAGGAAGTACTCACACTCCCAGTGTTTCCAGCATAGCATCCTAGTGCACTGCATCCCTGACCCGGATAATGCGGTTCCTGAAGATGAATGAAAGAAAAGCGTTATATTAAATTAACACGCTTAACACATTAAGTCAGACTTTGTGATTGTCCTGTACAGGTGCGACAACCCACCAAAGGGTGAAAAAAGGCACTTCTGAAAGCAATTGTGAAAGCAAATAGGTGATTGGGTCTGGATATTGAAATCAGCATCTTGAGAGATGTTTGATTGTTGGAACCCCACACCAAACAAGTCGAGGCTTTGTGACATAGATATTAAAGCACAGAAATTAGAAATCCGGCAAAACGGATGCAATGGAGCGCCGGATTTGCACCTGGAAAACTAAACTTAACTCCACTTCACTTTTCCACTTAAATAAGATGCTTTTTTTTTAGCCATTGTTACCTGCTGTGTGTTTAGTATCTAGAGCTGAAAATGACAGCAGCAGATCAAAGTGCGTTTGAAAGTGTGCTTAAATCATTTACACATTTTACAGACATTCAAGACCAGAAACTTGTGCAATTTATAAATCAGTACTTCAAAATGAACGGGGATGCATACTTTTGGTCTTGCTTGCCTTTTTTTAAAAAATTTTTTATTACTGTTTATTGTAAATTCTGAAACTACTTTCATTTTTGCTTCTGCAGTGCATCTAATCCGTGGCTGATTATTTCCAGCAAAACCAAAGTGGAAAAGTCCTCAGCTTCCCCATTGGCTTTAAAACACCTAATCAACAGCTACACTGTTGTAAATTGTAGTTTAGTTACGAACTGCAACATAACTTAAGTGAAGATGCAGCCAGCGTGTCTTCTGATCAGGATTGTGAGAATCGTTTAGTGGTTCTGTGATCTTGCGATCTTGCAGTTAAATGCTCAATGATCCACATCACCATAGAACCCCATCAAAGATTGGGAACCGATGTTTAATTTTAATAGGAGGAGGCCAGCCCAGGCCGAGACACTGTTTCCATTGTGCGGTCTTACAGTAACTCTCCTCACAAGGATCACAGAGCTGCTCTGGGATGTTTCTGGAAGAACATTGCTCTGGCCCTCGGTTACCCTGCGTCACCCTTTGACAGCTGAAGGGAAAAGGTGTGGGGAGCTCATTGTTAAGAATTTTTATGAGTTTCTCTTGTTTGTGGGAATACTTTCCCGGCTTGAACACAATAGGGTTCTACAGCTGGACCTGTAAACTCGAGTTAAAGCCAGTGTCTGGGTGACAAAACGCCATGACTGTCCACACGTCAGTGTTTTTTTTGGGGGGTTTTTCCACCCAGATGCCAAGCGACTTAGCAGAAACATGAAAAGCATGTAAGGAAGCTAACTCTGCTTGGCACAGCCTTATATTGCAACTTACATTCATCTAAACATGGCCCGTGCTTAATGATTATCATGTGTTAATGCTGGCAATTACCCTATTATCCACCCAATTACCCATTATTTCTACACTGAGGATTAATACCACTAACGCCATGTTTGTAAAAGGTATAGGCTGTAAATCAGCATTTGACTTCATCCTGTGCTGCTTTTCTGTGTTGTACACAAGTGTCAAATAGTCATAAGAGAACTGCCATCATTCTTGCTATGCATGGTTGCTGCTTTAGCGAGGCTTCCTGCATGAAAGTGAGAGATTTCGAGAGGACTGTACACTGGCGGTTATCTCACTTCGATCGTGCACTCGGCCAACATCTTGTGGCTAAATCCCTCTAATCTCTCATTCATGCATCGAGCAAAATGACTGATGAGGAAGATAAACAGGAGCACTAAAGCCTACTTTCTTTTTCCATCACAGTCTCCATCTTTTAATTTCTTAGAGGGGGAAAAAAAACCCAGTTCTCAGTGTTTTAATTCTTACTTCTCTTCAACCACTTACATATTCTTGGGCTTATAAACTTCATGAAAACAGTGACTTAACTTGCTTCAACTCGCTTAACTTGCATTCTGATCTAAGCTTCTGTGGAATCAGCTTCAGTTTTGACCTCATTTTTATACCCTTATCCCATATATGTTGCTGTTTGGGCTGTTATTCATTCATTTCTTCGTGGGTGTGTGGAGGAAACAAACATGAAATGATAAGACTTGAAAACAGCATTACTGGTGCACTAGGTAAGATTAGTCCATTTTTTTCCGTAGCTGGGAAATGACCTACGATGGCACATAGAGTTTTCCAAATAGGTTTTCTCAGCTACTTAATACTTTTGTCCAGCGGGCATGGCTTAAACCAGTGGGTTGTTGTTGGGTTTTTCTGTATAGGTTATTTGTACAAGTAAGAAAAAACCGACTATTGAATATTGTGTGTTCTTTTAGGTTAGTCTCACTGCTATTGTGTCTGGTAAATTTACTGTCACTGTATTTGAATTTTAAACACAATGCTAAACCATGATTGCATGGTTATAGTAAGTTGTAACGGCTTTCTTCACATTATCTTAATTAACGAGACTTGCCTCACATCAGCCATGTTTATTACTGCTTTAATAATGAGCTAATTAAATTTCTAATTATTAGTTGTGTGCCGTGTCTCAGGCATTTCCACTCCCTCTAGAGCAGGGATTATCATGCATAAAGCATTGTGGTCAACACAATATACCCCTGTCACTTTTAAAGGTCTTGTGTGTGCGTGTGTGTGTGCGTGTGTGTGTGCGTGTGTGTTTGCGTAGGCGCAAATGTCTCTTGAAAGATTTTATTTATTTATTTATTTTAATGTTGTTAATATCCTGAATATGATCCTGAAGGTCTTGGCGCTTCTGACAATTTATTCCTCTAGCTTTCCGTTCTCTGAAGGTATAATATCGTCTTTCTGTCTTCATATTGTCGTAAATGGAATACTATTGTTAATTATATTAGAGTTGCCAATATACAGTCCCCTCTGAAAGTTTTGGAACAGCGAGGCCAATTCTGTTTGTCTTCATTATACATCGAAGACATTTGGGTTCGAGATCAAAAGATGAATACGGGATAACCGATCAGAATTTCAGCTTTCATTTCCTCATATTTATATCTAAATGTGCTGAACAACTCAGAACATGGCACCTTTGTTGGCAAACCATCCAAAATTTAGGTGAGCAAAAGTATAGGAACAGAGTCTTAACGAAAGATCACACATTTGGTTGCATATCCTTTATGTGGCCTTGGTGTTCCAATAGTTTTGAAGGGAACTGTATATGGTTTGGCCATGGCATTTAAAGTTTTTGACCCTAAAATTCACCCAGCATAAAAGCCAATTCACCGAAGAAATAAGTATTGCAGGACTCGAAAGAAACGCAGTTGCTTCTGATAGCTGTTACTTTCACTTCACGCAGACTTTATCTAGGTGATATTTGACTTTTGAATTTGTGAGCTGTTAGGAAAAAAAGAAAGCAAAACTGTGTTCTCTTTATTTGGTAAGGAAAAAAATGCAGCGCTCCTTCGTCTGACTGTTTCCTTATAGTCTCTCTGCCAGCCAGAATTGTCTTGTTGGCAGTCTTGGCACCTCTGTGGTGTTACTAGATTTGGAGTATGAAATGGGATGTCTACTGTGCAAGAAAGCAGCTGTTGTACAGCATATGCATTTGTGAAATAACATTTCAACCCTTACAGCCAAGATCAAAGACCCAAAAAGGCTACTGTTGCCCTCACCGTGACCACGACACACTGGCTCGACTGTATCGTGTAACTTTAAAACAGCACATGCTTAGTAAAGCATGACTATAGCAGGTGAATGACATTTTAGACAGGTACATGCTTTCAACCAGCAAGGGTACCCACTGACTTTGCTTTCCACAGTCAGTACACACTACTTCATATATAATTTTATATAAATACACAGATGTATGCGACTGTGACCGGTATCTCTTTTCTGGCTAAGCATTTACGTTGACCACACAAAGAGCGAAATCCTATAGCTTCAAATTACTACTTCGTCTCTTTCAGGCGGCACGTCCAGCCATGATTGAAGACAAGGGTCATCGCGTGACGGACTACTTCGTGGTGGCCGGACTGACTGACAAGTCCACACCACTGGAGCACGATCTGTCCGAGACCAAATCGAGTGGTCCTAAAGCACCCATCGTTGACCTGGCAGTGATCAACAAGTCGGCAGGTGAAACGGTGCCTGAGGGTTTTACATGCATAGAGAGCACCTACAGCGGCCAACCGGCCAACCTCAACCACGGCAGCCTGAAGAGCCCTGAACTCTTCCTGTGTTACAAGAGAGGCCATGGAAAACCTCCCATAAGCGACGTTGGGTGAGTGTCTCATGGAAAAAAAAAATATATTGTTAATTATACATATATAATATATATTAGGACGTGAGTGTAGTGGTCAGTTTCTTTGATCAGTGCGTTACATCTGTTTTAAGCCAGCTAGGTTGTGAAATCGTTATCGTAAGGTTGGAGAGCCGCATCGAAGCGTCAACATTTCAGCTAGCAAAACCTAAAAAATTCTGTAATCAGCATTTACAGCTCAACACAGGCTACACTCTAAGGTTATAGAGATTAATAATTATTGAAATTCTGAGGCAATTAGAATTTTTGAACTGTAGCCAGACACAGATAAAACCTTATTATTCTGACTGTTACACAAGTCTGCTAGCTGACCTTCAGTCCCCAGTTACATTGGAGTTCAGTTTATTAAGTGCATTACATGTAGCTTGCTAATGTCAGTACTAGGTAATGTGAAAGTTAGCCTAACTGATTTTAAGTACAATATTACATTACATTACATTTATAATTTTCCTCTGCACTGAAGCCTGTACTGTACCTCTTTTGTACAAATATTTTTTTAATTACTCTCATAGAGAATCAGTAGAACATCTACAGCTAAAATTTAGTGTCCTGTCACAGCCATCCATGGCCAGGAGCCAAGGGAGCAAAATTGACCATGCTGTCTGGTTGGGAGGACTATTATACTCTCCCTCCCCTGTCAATAACAGTGACACATGCCGATCACGGATGTGCGCGAGCTCATGTATGTGGAACAGGGGGGATAACGCTTTCTTCCAGGTGTACCATGCTGCCCTGTGATGAGCATGAACAGCAGTTCATAACAGTGCATAACTTCTGTTATCTACTTCCTTGTTTTGGTCAGTACTTTACTGACAGTAATGCAGCAAACAGTACGAGTGCGAACCAGCTGGCGATGCTGACGGTTAGTGCTCTGTTTATCAATAGACAAAAGAACACACAATGCTGGCTTTGGCAGCCCAGGCTAGTCTGGGAGATCTCTTGCATCATCTTCATTTAAATCCTACTCTGCTTGTGGAAGGCGTATAGAGAAACCGGTGACGGGCAGCATGAACAGACACTCACACGCACTGTGCACTTCAAGGCTAACCGTCTCTCGTATTCTCTTTCTTGCTCCCGTGCTTACCTTACTCTCAGGTTCTCGGTTATGTCAGACATTTTCCCAGTGTCGATCAGTACACTTGGTTATTTAATTGTATAAACAGAATAGAAACAGTTTCTCTTTAGAAAATTGAACCCAATCTAAACACACTGTACCTCCAGTGATCTTTTATTACAAATACTCAGCAAATTGGATGTGCAGTGCTATAGGAAAATGGCATTTGACCCACGAGGCTCGAGTGTAAACAGAAGATTAAATGTCAGATTGAAGATATGATCCAGCAATTGCTAAAGCATCTGATAGCCTTGCTCATGAGTGTGTGGCTGGAGAGCACAGTATATTCCTTTACAGCCTTCAGAGTTACATAGTTATCATAGGTTATTACTCATATAGTCAGTTGTCTTGGTTTATTAGGGGTCCAATTGTAGGCACCCTATTGTTAATCTTCTTCTTCTTCTTTCTTCTTTCTTCTGGCTAGAATGTCTATGGCAGCCCATAGAACCTTCTAGTTAAAGTTGTGAAATTTGGCACACTGATTGGGGAGGTTCTAAGGAACATTCTGTGCAAATTTGGGTCTAATTTGGAAGTACGTTTATGGTCATAACTTTTGAACCATATGGGGACGTACAGTACTGTGCAAAAGTTTTAGGCACATGCAGAGATATGCTGTAGAGCAAAGATGCCTTTAAAATAATGAAATTAAATGTTTCTACACTTTAAAAAAAAAAAAATACAGTAAAGAGCAGCAAACAGTAGTAAATGAAACAAAGTCAATATTTGGTGTGACAAAAAAATAAAAATAGTAGTCTCCGGTACAATTAGTGCAGTTTTATAAGGAAATGAGCTGGTAAGTTTTATTGAGCATCTTGCAGAACCAGACACAGTTCTTCTGGACACTTTGACTTTCGCACTCGCTTCTTATTTTTGCAGCGAAACCCAGCAGCCTTCATTGTGTTTACTGTCTGAAAAGTGTCTCTTACGTAATATGCTGCTTTCTTTAATGACATACAAATATTTTTCTGTAACGTTTAATTTTGTGCTGGAAAACTAATGTTTGGGAATCTAAAATGTTTTTTGTACTGACTTGATAATGTAGAAGTCATAAAATAAAAAATCTACAACAAAGTTTGCACTAAAAACAAAAAATAGGGTGCCTAAAACTTTTGCACAGTACTGTATGTCCAAAATGTTTTTTTTATTCTTGTTTTTTTTTTTTTTGCTACTCCACCTACAAATGTCATCTTCAGCGTAAGCCTTACAAAATTTATCAGAAGAATTTTGAATACTCCGAACAGTTTGTCCATAATGGGCCAACAAATCTGACAGCGAAGCCACCAAACAGGAAATGAGGCTGTACCTCAGCAATGACTTTGCGCACGGACACGAATCTTGGTAGGCGTCTTCAGGACCATGACCTCAGGTCATGCAACAAATTTTGTGATGGTGTCACATACTGGTCAAAAGTAACGATAGCATGTTAAAACTGCTTACATCCAACTGCCATTTTTGCTACTCCTCCTTCAGATTTTGTCCAGTCTTCACCAAATTTGGCTCACATCATCTTGAGACCTGTCTGAACAAATTTTTATCAAAGGAGTATTGGTATTTAAAACTGTTCTCCCATAATGGACTGGCAAAAGCATGAAACTACAAATCATTCTTGAATCCCTTTGCCTATAGTTACGGCTCTGCTTTGAATATGTTCTCAAAGCCTGTTTGTGTTTTCTCTGCACTGCGGGAACCTGCTTTTGGCTGGTTTGTGGATTTGTTTTGCACTGTTCACAGGTTTTATTTTGCAGCGGTGTTTTATTGTGCTTTTACTATGATGTAATCTCAGTGCTGTAGTCATATTGAGATGTTAACCATAGGGCTGATCTGCACACGCTCATTAATTCTCCTGTAAGGATTTGATCATGAGAATTATGTTTGTTTGTTTGTTTTTTTAACGTTTAGAGTTTTTTTTAACAAAATAGGTAATGTTTATTTTTTAATGACCTTGATACTAGGCATATAATGTACTAGATCTAATTTCACTTGAGTCTTTAGATTGTTCACCTGTTCTCACGAATTTGTTACAAAAGACGAAAATAAGCGCATCCTCGTTCAGCTCTTTAATGCTTTTAATTGCATACTTTACATATCACTGCCTGTTTCTGACATGTTAATTTCAGTACAGGCTCTCCGCTTTGTCCTTCAAGGTTCTTTTGCACTTCTTTATAATGCGCTATTATGAGCGGAATGAGCTGGTGCCAAACACAAATTTGAAGAGTGCCTCCTCCACAAATTGATTGCCGTCTCCTGCTATGACCTTCACTGTGATTCACATTAAGCTTCTGTTATTGCCAGAATTATTTTCTTGAGTTAAACTACTGAAGGAAATGTGAGGCAGGGACACAGACGTTCTGCCACTGAGAAGAACACTCTGAGTTTTCACACTTTATTAAAGCCCTAAACCACTGTCTATTTCTTTTTCTTTCTCTCTTTTATTCATTCTGTCAAAATGTCCAATTATCCATCAACTATAAACCTATGTTGTTCAGAAGATTGATAAGAACCCAGCTTGGCTAGAATTAACTCGTATTTGAACGACTGATCTAACAAAAAATATTTCCGTGTATTGCTGCAGAATTTCTGAAGAGAGCGAAAATTAAATTTATTTAGACATGTTAATACCACTCAAGTAATTAAGGCTTCAAAAAATATGCTTCCAGAAGGAGAAATTGTTTTCCTTGAGGCTTTTCCTGTAACCGGTGGGCCTGCTCCATCAGTCTTAAGTCAGATATGCTCAGGGCTATTAAAGCTGGCCAGCTTTCTCCCCTAGACACAACTCCGAGAGAGTGAGCACAATAATAGCAGGGACATTAGACATGACTCATTTTTAAACCTTGTAAACCTGTTATTTTTCCTTATTTCTAATTTTTAATATTAAAAATATTTTAATATATTTCTTTTTTAATTGTCTATCCTTTTTGTCTGTATGCTTTTTACTGTGTTTCTATGTACAGCACTTTGTACTTTTGGTCATCTTTGGTTGTTTTAATGTGCTTCATAAATAAATTACTTGCTTATTTCTATACTTGCTAAATAAACAGTCTCTTGTGCAGTGGAAATATTAGGTGAAGAATGTACTTCTAATAAAAAGCACTGTGGTGTCTGAGGTAAAAATGTTTTAGCAGAAATGTCCTAGCACTCTTCAGACTGAGGGATGTAATGTGTTCTGGGTAAAGTGAGTCATGGCCTGCCAGCTCCTCTCACATGACTATTGTTTAATTGTCAGATGTCCTCTTGAATTAGAACAGCTTTACTTTTCCCCCAAGGTGGTTTCAAGTGCAGAAAGAAAATGGTTCGGTGAAATTTTCATTAATCTACACACTTCAGCGCTTTTCCACCACTTGCTTTAATTATAGGCATTTGCTTACAGAGATCAAGTCTCTGGTTTTTCCGTTGCATCTCAAGAACCTCAACACTTTGTGTGTGTGTGTGTGTGTGTGTGTGTGTGTGTGTGTTTGTCAGGGTGATGTATGAAGGGAAGGACAGACTGATCCCGGGCTGCGAGGTGATCCAGGCCACACCGTACGGCCGCTGCGCTAACGTCAACAACAGCTCGGCTACATCACAGCGCATCTTCATCACGTTACGTCGCGCACCGCCCGTCCAGCCCCGCAACTCTCTGGCCGTTACCGACATCTGTGTGATAGTCACGAGCAAAGGCGAGACTCCTCCACACACCTTTCTCAAGGTGGACAAGAACCTCAACTGTGGCATGGTGGGACCTCACAGAGATAATATGGTGTTTTCGAGTGTTATTGGTAATAATAATAATGTTAGGAGAACATGTGACCTGACAGTGTCTCCTTTATATTTTACATCATTTCATTCCCAGTGGGGGTCCAATGTGTACCTGTGCTATAAAAAGTCAGTCTCCTCTTCCAACTCTATCGCCTATAAAGCAGGTAAGTCCCTGTTTCCTTTTTTCCTTTTTCCTGCTCTGTTGTTTTATACCATTATGATTTCTGTTTATTTTACACACCCTCAGCATTTGATATGATCAGAACTCAGTCTGCCTTACATGGCTAACACCCCGTCAGCCTCTTCTTTATAGTTAAACACCACAAAAGTGCACATCTTGGGCCGAGGTTGGCAGAAGTGTGATTTTTGTCTCGGCAAAGCTTTTATGTACGGTTAGCACAGCGATCGGATGAAAGGAAGCCTGAGCCGCAATTCTAACCTTGTGTAATCAGAAATTAATCTGACCTTTGTATTCACAGGAGCAAAACTGTGGGCAGTACCTTCCCGTCTGTATGAATCAATTGTCATCAACAGCAGACCTCAGTCTGCAGCGATGCAAAACCAGTCAAATATTTCAGCAGAACGGGGGAAAAAAAACCCAGCACTATAGCAGAACTGAACAAATGTAAAAACCCTGGCCGTAGTTCGGCTACTCTAGTTTTAAACCACGTGCGTTTATGTTAAATAATTTGCCTGAAGGTATTTTAGTGAGAAAGGAAAGTGTTTTCACAGAATTGGATGGATTTTTATTTTTATTTACCCTCTCTGGTCTGATTAGTCACCTAACATGGCTTGTTTTAAAAGCATCAGAAGGTAAATGATACCATTCAGCAAGAAATTATAGCCGAATACTCCTGCTTTACACTCTACGTGTAGGTTTTGTTTTTAAAGGTACTCTATTCTCACGCAGCACAATGCCGCAGAAAAAAGGCATTCATTTTCTTCTTTTAAGTTATATCATATTCTTTTGAGTTATAGTGAACGCCTTGTGTTCGCCTCGGTCTCTTTCATCAAAGAGCTTTACAGTGTTACATAAACACTGACAATGAGAGGCCTACTGTACATGACACTGTATTATAGTCTTGCCCTTTCATACTATTAGAGCATGGTTAATATTCGCAGAGCACACAGCTCAAGTCTTTATCTTCACGCTGCCTTACTTCCTGTCAAGTGTGGTCTTGTTAATCGTTAAAAGACAGGACTTCCTGACTGGCCTTATGTTTGCCTCTCACTTTTTTTTTTTTTCTAGTTACAATGAGTGACATCCATGGCTAAGTATCGCCAGAGAATTAGCCTTGATTCAAATAAGGAAAAGTTACCTTTTGTGTAAATCTACTACATGTTTAACTATTGTCAGCACTCCGTTATATAATCGTGATTATATTATCTATATTGTTGCTTGTGAGTGATGAAGTAATAAATTGGCTCTGCTCAGTTTCTTAGTCCAGCTCATTTTAGGAGCCAAATTGTTTATTTTATCCATCCAAACCAGATTAATAGTGGCCAAAATGCTCCGGGGTGCATGAATAACCTTCAAGTATGTTTAACGTTAATAAACTGTCTCATATGTTTCAGACATCGTACTGATAAGCAAGGCAGGATTTCAGAAACATTTCATCTGCTAGTGTAGTTGATAAGCCCAGAAGCCGCAATGTTGTTCTGGCTGTCAGGGTCCTGAGAGCTCGTTTTCTTCCCACCAGATCTGATCTTTCGCTATCCAGAGGAAGATTATGAATCCTTCCCCCTTTCTGAGTCAGTACCTCTGTTCTGCCTTCCTATGGGGGCCAAGATCGAGTGCTGGGCTCCCAACACACGCTACCCCTTACCTGTCTTCTCTACATTCGTCCTAACCAACTCCTCTGGGGAAAAGGTAGAATATTATTATTACTCATACAAAAACTTTTCATTAGGATTCACTCACATTCTGAACATGCATTAATTTTCAGTCAGTTACTTATTATGCAAGGTATTTAAGGAGTGTTAAAGCAACTTAGCCTGACATGAAAATGTAATCCGCCAAGAATAAAGTAAATGTATTAGTTGTAGTTTGCAGTCGACAATCGGTTAAATCTCTATTAAGACCAAACTATGTACTGAAATCTGTCAGAACTTTTCAGCTGTCTACCAGGACCTAGTAAGTCAGTCTTTGCCTAAACTTCTTCAGGTCTATGGTGCAGCCATCCAGTTCTACGAGCTCTACCCGGCAGATAACCTGACTGAGAAGCAGAAGATCCAGCTTGGACTCCTTACAACTGTGGACAAGAAGCCCATTCCCAATCGCACAGTCAACACCAACAAGTGCATCTGTCTGTTGTCTCGCTGGCCCTTCTTCCAAGCTTTTAAGGACTTCCTCCGGTTCCTCTACAAGCTCTCACTCAATAGCGTCAACCCTCTGCCTATTGAGAAGTAAGAGAATAGCAGTCCTGCCGGATTTCTCTATAGAACTAGTCAGACAGTCTTTTGTTATCTCTGAACTTTCTCTCAATTAACAAGAACCACCAGTTTTGCACTGGGACATGTATTAACCTGTTTGCCTTTATTTATTTATTTATTTATATATTTTTTTATTTCCTGTTTCAGACACATCTCCCATTTCATGCACAATGTGCCCTTTCCCTCCCCACAGAGACCCAGAATACTGGTTCAGGTATGGCTAGTAATTCCATGTTATTCCTAAAATACCGGGTTTATATAATGAGTGTGTGAAATGGTAGGAAGCCATAAGGTGGTGAGGCCATCATGTGATGACTTTAGTCAGCATCTTGTTTTGAAAACATTAAGATTTTTTTTTCCCCATCCCCTAGCTCTCAGCACATGAAAGCTTAATGCTGTCCCAGCCTGTATGTACACCTTTACCACTAAGGTAAGTTGGAAGTTGATTCATAGATACAGTTAATTTGCAACGGTGAAGTAATTGTGGTTGTGATGGTGCTGCAGTTTGTATTGCGAGAAAACAGGGACCCTTTTTTCCAAAAGGCTTGCATAGCCATATGTGATGATTTATGCCCGTTCCGACATTTAAACTTTCCATCCATTTAAACCCAAGCTTAATGCAAAACACATTCCTACTTCTCTCAGCGTAAGAGAACTTTTATGAGCTTTGCAACACGTATGCGCACACGTATATACAACCACGTGTAAGTCAGTAAGCCAGTAAGTGTTGAGAACCGGTCAGGCTAGTTTTGAAAATCATAAGCAATACTTTGAAGTACAGCATTTCGGATGTCTTTCCTTTGTGGTAGGGTGAGCCAAAGTTTAGGGAAGGAATTGCTGACTCCAAGTCTCCGCTGGGTGCAGCTGTTCCACTCTCCTTTCTGGAATATGTATTCAATGTGTGCTCTGTCTCAGTAATGAAACAGAGGACAAGTTGCCACGTCAAAGCTGTTTGTCATTGTATATGCGGCATTGCACAAGGTTGTGGTCTGTCAGCTTAAAGAGGTGATTGCTGCGGCATCAAATGTCTGGCTATTGTAGCTGGTTCTCTCCCCAAAATCTTTATTTTCGTTGAATTCCTTTCCTTCCTCTCCCACAGTGGTGCAGACTATAGCACTCTGCTAACTAACCTGGGCCCAGAAAACTGTGCCACGTTGCTGCATTTCATCCTGCTGGAGAGCAAGATACTACTGCACTCCCTCAGACCGGCTGTACTGACTGGTGTAGCCGAGGCTGTGGTGGCGGTGAGTTGTGTGTATGTGGGTTACACTTTGTATGAAGTGCCTTTTGGGCCTGTGAAATGAAGACATTTAAAATACTTGTTAATTCCTTCCGGCTGCAAGCAGTAAACCACTATATATATATATATATGTCATGAAAACCATGAAATGCAACACATATTAATAAAAGATGAGAATTTAGTGAAGAGGTGATTGGACTACAGTATTTTGCTTTAAAATAATAATATGGAGTTTCAAAAAATAATAATAATAATAATTGCAAGTACCATCTAGGGACATTAAGAGATTGTGAGAGTGTGTATACTTTCACCAGCCACTTTATTTGGAACATCAACAATCATGTGGCAGCAGTGCAAAGCAAAAAATAAATAAGTAAATAAAATCATGCAGATACAGGTCAAGAGCTTCAATTAATGTTCACATCAGACATCAGAATGGGGGCAAAATGTGATCTCAGTGACTTTGTCTGTGGCATGGTCATTGGTACCTGGTAGGCTGGTTTGAGTAATTTAGAAACTGCTGAGCTTCTGGGATTTTCATGCACAGCACTCTCTAGAGTGCTCCAGTGAGCAGCAGTTCTGCGGGTGGAAACACCTTGTTGGTGAAAGAGGTCAGAGAAGAAGGACCAGACTGGTTCAAACTGCCAGGAAGGCTACGATGACTCATGTAACCACTCTTTACAAACATGGTGATCAGAAAAGTATCTCAAAACAGACAACATGTTGAACTTTGAGGAGGATTGGCTACAACAGCAGAAGACCATATCGGGAACAGATTCAAAAACAGGAATCTGAGGCTGTGGTGCGCACAGGCACCCCGAAACTGGACAGTTGAAGACTGGAAAAACATCACCTGGTCTGATGAATCTCGATTTCTGCTTGGACATGCAGATAGTAGGGTCAGAATTTGGTGTCGACAGCATGAATCCGTAGAGCCAGCCTTCCTTGTGTCAACAGTTCAGGCTGCTGATGGTATAATGGTGGTGGAATATTACAAAACACAAAGTCTTCTCAAACTGGTTCCAGGAACATTGAATTTGGTGTACTTCAAAGGCCTCCACAGTCACCAGATCTGAATCTGATTGAGCACCTTTGAGATCGAGGGATTCGCGGCATGAATGTGCAGCTGAAAAACATGCAGTAATTATGTGATGCAATCACTTCACCATGGAGTAAAGCCATGTGTTACAGTTAATATTAAATGGTTTTCTTCAGGTGCATTAAAGGCACGGTATACCAGTAACCTAAGTATGAGATCGAGAGAGGGTGTGTGCTGTAAATCTCCATACTGTCTGCAGAGAAAGATGATGTTTGACAATTCCATCCATCTCTGTCTCCTTCCAGATGATCTTTCCTTTCCAGTGGCAGTGTCCCTACATCCCTCTGTGTCCTCTCTCTCTGGCTGGGGTTCTCAACGCGCCCTGTCCTTTCATTGTCGGAGTGGACTCCAGATACTTTGACCTCTATGATCCCCCACCAGATGTGGTTTGTGTGGACCTGGATACCAACACTATCTACCTGTGAGCTCTGTGTAAACTTTAAAAACCCTTCAACTTTATGATCAGCGACTGCTAACAGTATTGGCGTTTCTGTGTCTTCAGTCTACTAACATTTTAATCTTGCAATAGGTCTGATGAGAAGAGGAACTCCAGCTGGAAGAATCTCCCGAAGAAGCCTTGCAAGAGTCTGATTAACTCGCTGCTCAACCTGCACCACCAGCTTAATATTGGTAAGAAGGTTCTGTAACTGATCACATACAGGTGCATCTCAATAAATTAGAATGTCGTGGAAAAGTTCGTTTATTTCAGTAATTCAACTCAAATTGTGAAACTTGTGTATTAAATAAATTCAATGCCACAGACTGAAGTAGTTTAAGTCTTTGGTTCTTTTAATTGTGATGATTTTGGTTTACATTTAACAAAAACCCACCAATTCACTATCTCAACAAATTAGAATATGGTGACATGCCAATCAGCTAATCAACTCAAAACACTTGCAAAGGTTTCCTGAGCCTTCAAAATGGTCTCTCAGTTTGGTTCACTAGGTAAGCCACAAACATTCATTGCCAAAGAAGCTGGCTGTTCACAGAGTGCTGTATCCAAGCATGTTAACAGAAAGTTGAGTGGAAGGAAAAATTGTGGAAGAAAAAGATGCACAACCAACCGAGAGAGCCGCAGACTTATGAGGATTGTCAAGCAAAATCGATTCAAGAATTTGAGTGAACTTCACAAGGAATGGACTGAGGCTGGGGTCAAGGCATCAAGAGCCACCACACACAGACGTGTCAAGGAATTTGGCTACAGTTGTCGTATTCCTCTTGTTAAGCCACTCCTGAACCACAGACAACGTCAGAGGCGTCTTACCTGGGCTAAGGAGAAGAAGAACTGGACTGTTGCCCAGTGGTCCAAAGTCCTCTTTTCAGATGGGAGCAAGTTTTGTATTTCATTTGGAAACCAAGGTCCTAGAGTCTGGAGGAAGGGTGGAGAAGCTCATAGCCCAAGTTGCTTGAAGTCCAGTGTTCAGTTTCCACAGTCTGTGATGATTTGGGGTGCAATGTCATCTGCTAGTGTTGGTCCATTGTGTTTTTTGAAAACCAAAGTCACTGCACCCGTTTACCAAGAAATTTTGGAGCACTTCATGCTTCCTTCTGCTGACCAGCTTTTTGAAGATGCTGATTTCATTTTCCAGCAGGATTTGGCACCTGCCCACACTGCCAAAAGCACCAAAAGTTGGTTAAATGACCATGGTGTTGGTGTGCTTGACTGGCCAGCAAACTCACCAGACCTGAACTCCATAGAGAATCTATGAGGTATTGTCAAGAGGAAAATGAGAAACAAGAGACCAAAAAATGCAGATGAGCTGAAGGCCACTGTCAACGAAACCTGGGCTTCCATACCACCTCAGCAGTGCCACAAACTGATCACGTCCATGCCACGCCGAATTGAGGCAGTAATTAAAGCAAAAGGAGCCCCTACCAAGTATTGAGTACATGTACAGTAAATGAACATACTTTCCAGAAGGCCAACAATTCACTAAAAATGTTTTTTTTATTGGTCTTATTAAGTATTCTAATTTGTTGAGATAGTGAATTGGTGGGTTTTTGTTAAATGTGAGCCAAAATCATCACAATTAAAAGAACCAAAGACTTAAATTACTTCAGTCTGTGGCATTGAATTTATTTAATACACGAGTTTCACAATTTGAGTTGAATTACTGAAATAAATGAACTTTTCCACGACATTCTAATTTATTGAGATGCACCTGTAGATGGACCTTAAGCTCACCACTTACCTCACTAAATACGGTATCTGGGTTATGACAGGATCAGACACTTAGGTCTGTGTATAGCTGGCTGCTGTTAATCATTTAAGTTGCAATTGTCTGGTAGAAGTAAGTCCAGATGACTGACTACATTTGCCGCTTATCCCATTTCCTTTTATCACTTTGTAAAACCTTTAGTCATACAGTATCTGTTTGATGAAGGCTTTCTTACCAACACTGCCTTGTATGAATGTCCAGTGAGGCGGACCACCCCAGAAGGCTCAGCGGTAGACATGACCCCGATGGAGGCTGACTTCACATGGCATAAAAAGATGACCGCTCTCGAGATGGAGATTCAAGAGGCCTTCTTGCGCTTCATGGCCTCAATATTAAAGGGTTATCGATACTACCTCAAACCCATCACCGAGGCGCCCTCTGAGAAGGCCACTGCCGCTGACTCCCTCTACGATCTGCAGGGTAACAGAAAACTCATACAAATTCACTACAAGTGATTTGGTTAATGTTATATTTTATTGATTGTGTAACTTTGGTTTGAAGGTATGAAGGTTGCTCTTACTTCAAAAGGCAAGAGAAAAAAAACATTTTGGAAGGAATCTTTTAGATAATAGACTTATAGATAATAATATGGAATGCAGTATAATAGAGGGTTTTTTTTTTTTGTTTTTTTTTTAACGTAAAGGTGTACATGTACACTAAAGCCAAAAGTATGTGGACACCTATCCATCACAACTATGTGCGCTTGTTGAACATCCCATTCCAGATTTAGTCCCCTTTTTTTACTGTTATAATAACCTCCACTCTTCTGGGAAGGCTTTACACTGTATTTTGGAGCGTGGCTGTGGGGATTTGCTCATTCAGCAACAAGAGCGTTAATGAAATCAGTGATTGGTGTCGGGTGAGGAGGCTTGGGATTCAGTCGGTGTGCCACTTTATCCTGAAGGTGTTCGGTGGGGTTGAGGTCAGGGCTCTGTGCAGGACCCTCGAGTCCTACTTGGCAAACCATGTCTTTATGGACCTCGCTTTGTGCACAGGAACATTGTCATGCTGGAACAGGTTTGGGGCGCTTCGTTCCAGTTAAGGGAAATCTTAAAACTACAGCATACAAAGACATTCTATACAATTTTGTGCTTTCAACTTAGCAGCAGCAGTTTAGGGAAGGCCCCTCATGTGAGTGTGATGGTCAGGTGTCCACATACTTTTGCCATATAGTGTAGGAACTAAAAGCAAGATATCGAATAATATGATGATTAATTAGTAATCATATATATCGTTTATCATTATGTTTGTAGGACACTGTGTTTATTGTAAAGTACTGGAAGGTTGAATTAAACCTGAATGATGAAAAATGCCTGTATTATTATACGTATTTTAACATTAATAGCGTGTATAATAAGTAATCAAAAAGACTGGAGTTTTGTTAAAGCATATTAAACATAAAGAAAGATTTTATTTGTTTTGTTTGTTTATAAACTGTTTAATTTTGATATGTGAACAATATGCACATGCACCTATAATTTCAGTCTCCATGTTGTGGGTTTTACTGGAACGAAAACAAAAATGCCACATTTGCACACATGGGACCAGTTGCACTAGGCCTAGTTTTAGCAATACTGTCTGAGTTACAAATCATCAAACCTCACTAAATATTTCTGTCGCACTATAAACGTAGTTAATATTTCAAAGCCTTGACTGCTTAAAATACAATGACTGACTGATTTGGACTTGTTAATAACACAACCTGCAGGATTCATTTGGAAACCTGTAATTATGAAATCCATGCTACTGATGTTCTGTTACCACAAAATCGTGTGTCTTTTTAACCTTTAGTTTTCGTGATGGTGCACAATAATGTATCCATATTGCTCCACAGGCATAGTTCTACAGTGACTCTGTACTTTTCCAGTATTGATATCTTGTGCTACAGCTAAAGGCACAATGTGTTGTTGACTGTTTTGCCCTTCTGCTTCAGGGTTTTTAAAGAGCCGAGATCGTGCTCACCAGAAATTCTACACGCAGCTCACCAAGACTCAGTTATTTATTCGCTTCATAGAGGAATGCACCTTTGTCAGTGACAAAGACACTGGCCTAGCCTTTTTTGACTACTGCATTGAAAAGGTATCTCTCTCTCTCATTCTCTCTCTCACACACACGCACACACTTCTCTGCCTCGGCACTTCAGATTGTTGTTGCCTCTGGCAACAGACAGAGATTTTCACCTTCAAAATGCACATTGCCTCTCCTCTGATTGCTTTTAGTGTCACAGCAAAGTAAACATGGTTCTTTGAGTAGTATGATATGTAAAGCACCTTCATTTGTACTGTTATCATGGGTAGCAGAGTTTCCTGTGATTCGAGTTTGTTCCTCTCTCACTTCTCTCATAGCTTTTCCCGTCTGATAAAGGAACAGACAAGGGCACGAAGGTGAGTCTCGTTTTCCCTGAAAAATTTCTGTGCAACACACTTCACTACTCTACCATTATTATCCTGACAGCACAGGCTGTTGTGGTGTGTATGAGGACAGAAAAAAATTTCAGGCTGAGCCCGGAGGCATGAAGTTCGATAAGTGCAAGACGGTGTTGGAAGGAGGAAGTACCCCTTGCTGCTGAACTGAGCACAGCTTTGGTGTCGAGCCTGTTAGAGCCTCTTGGTAATGTAACAGGCTCCAGATCAGCTCTTCAGGAAGATTGAGGCCAGATGGCCATCGCTGTTCATATGCAGTACCATCGGTTTAATGGAGTAAATAATTAACTATGCCATCTGCTGTTGGAAATGTTGGCACATCGTTAATCTGAACACGTCGCGCTGTAAAAAGACATGGAAAGTCCCTGTGTGTTTTGGGGGGAAATTAGTGATCATTAAATAACCAGTCAGTATGTAAATATTGTTAGGATTTTCACAGCACAGAATAAAATCATTTAATGATTTGTAGATGACTTATTTGACATCAGTTCATGGTGTTATCCTTAATTTTTTTTCAGGAAAGAAACAGTGAGTGTGAAAAAGATGATCGTAATAATTATTGCATAGTAAGGATTAACATCATTAACGCAGCCATAGATTTTAGAGGAAATGGGTTGGTGTTCCTGGAGCAGCTTTGGTTCAACTGGTTACTCTTTCTTGCAGGTTGAAGGTGAGCTATCAGAAGACACCAGGCTGGTAGAGCTGGATGAATCTCAGAAGAGCGAGCACACCGTCTTTATCTTGCCCCCAGAGCCTCCTGCCGATGATGGCCCGGATCCTCCTCCAAAATACAGGTGTGTATCTAACACACAGACACTTAACACTTAAATTATAAGTAAGTCGGAACCTGCCCACATAGAAAAATGTCATCCATTTGAAATCTGTCTTTCTGTTGAAATGCATGTGCTATATTCATACTATACCAATAATCGAAATATTTTTTCTCTGTCCTGACACTTGCTAGTTTTCTGTTAATTTGCAGTATAGTGGTTTGTTTAGCCACTGATCTTATGCCGCACTTCGTACTGTACCTGAATAGCATACGAAGGCTCTTAGATCCTTTAGCACAAGGCTAGCATCATCTGTTTTTATACTTGTCAATAGCAAGGGTCCTACAATCAGTTCCTTGCCAGCCTTGAGCCAGATTGGCCATGATTGCAGATGCTGATGCCCATTACTCAGCTGTCTGCTCTGCGGTGACTCTGTGTTTTTGCTCACCATGTCTCTTAGCACTTTTCCTCCAGACATGCTTGGTTAACTGCTATCCCACAATTTTTTTTCCCCCATTGCCAAGGGAGACATACTGTCCCTAAGTACTCGCGCCAAGTTTAGTTACACTTGTGGCCCAAGTACCATGCGAGCTGAGCTAGGACATATGGTGGAGCTAGAAACGGTTTGATCAGTAAAATGCAGTTGTCACAATATGAGTAAACAGTTTTCAATATGAGTGTACTGATGGTTTTACCAAAGATTTTTTGACTTTTCACAACTTCTTTATGGCAGGTTCATTTGTATTGTTCTTAGCCATTAGAAGATGGGTAAATTGTGGCCATGAAAGGATGTACATACTCAGCAACAATATTCAAATAGGCTGTGGGATTCAAGCAATGATTGTTTTCTTGGCATACTTTGGGCTGGTTATTACCAAACATTCCCCACTCCATTACACCACCTCCACCAGCCTGGACTGCTGAAAACAGGCAGGTTGGGTCCATGGATCCATGGCACCAAATTCTGACCCTACCATCTGTGTTCCTCAGCAGAAATCGAGATTCATTAGACCAGGCTAGGTTTTTCCAGTTTTCAAATGTCCAGCCCCAGCTTTCTGTTCTTGGCTGACAGAAGTGGAATCCGACGTGGTCTTCTGCTGTTGTATCCCATCCGCCTCAAGGTTCAACGTGTTGTGAATTCTGAGATGCTTTTCTGCACACCACAATTGCACAGAGTGGTTATCTGAGTTACTGTAGCCTTTCTGTCAGCTCCAACCAGTCTGGTCAATCTCTATTGACCTCTCTCATCAACAAGTTGTTTTTGTCTACAGAACTGCTGGTCACTGGATGTTTATTCTTCATTGCACCACTCTTGAGTAAACTTTAGAGACTGTTGTGTGTGTGCGAAAATCCCAGGAGACCAGCAGTTATAGAAATACTCAAACCAGCATGTCTGGCACCAACAATCATGCCACAGTCAGAATCACTGAGATCACATTTTGTTCTCCATTCTGATGGTTGATGTGAACATTACGTGAAGCTGTTGACCCGTATCTGCATGATGATATGCATTGCACTGCTGCCACATGATTGGCTCATTTAGACAATTGCATAAATAAATAGGTTTACAGATGTTCCTTATTAAGTGCTCAGTGATTGTATATAATGTTCCTCACATTTTTTTTTACATTTGATTCTGACTGTTTATTGGAAATTCGCCCAACAGCTACAAGAGCTTCCCTCGCTTGCGGCTGGAGTTATTTGATTGCCCATTAGAGCTGAAGCCAGCACTCAGCACCAGAGCCGCAGGTTCCAGTGTGTCCAGCAGCCCCGCGCTCCTTGCTAAAAGAACCAAGCAGGTATAACCACAATGTACACACCAAACTACGCTGCACAGTATCCCATTACACCCTGTAAAGTACTAGGAAATTGCAGTGTCATTCTAGATCAACATATTGTTAGAATCAGTGACTTTCTGGCTACTAATGAACTAGAATCATTTTGCAACAGCGGCTGCTTACCTAGTAATCACATACTGGACCCGTGACTAAAGTAAATATATTTAGTACACGACGATGCAATGTCTTGACAAGTATTCATACTGCTGACTCATAGTTACATTTACAGACTGTCAGCATGCTGATTTTGAGGGATTAGTGGTCAGTTATGTTTAACCTATAGTAAGAGAGTTTAGTTTGCTGTAATCAAATATGGATGACTTTCAAATGTGCCCGTAATGTCAAGAAATTCCATCTATATACCATCCCAGGCCAGAGGTTCAAGTCCTGTGTACTCCTTGGCTACTTTCACAGGTCACGCTCATGACCCGAGTTGTATGCACAATTGAAAGATGTACTACCAAACATCCAGAACTAAACTAACGAAGTGCAACAACACTACAACTGCTGATCTAAAGTTGTTTTTGACAGGATTGTACACTTTGAGCTTGGCTGCAAATTCAGACAAATCCTTATGAAACCGAGGAAGTTCCATTTGATTTGTGTGTCTGATGGCTACCTTGTTGTCTCTATAAAAAGACCACAATGCTGCCGTCCTCAGAACAACAGTTACGGACCAAACGTGCATACATGCAGTGCAAAATTATGACAAATATAATGTTGGATAGATGTACAAGCTGCACGAATTTCAGTCTGATTCGTGAATCTGAGGTTGCCCTGCCACATATCAGAATGCATTTCGGATTATAAACTTTTACCTTTGGTGTGAATGTAGCGATTGGGACGGCTAAATATTACAGCAGACACATTTTTCTCAACAGGTCATATTTTCAAAAAAAGACTTTGATTTTTTTTTCCAAAACAAACATGAACAGTAGAGCATTACTCCCCACAACAACACTGGCATTTGAGGAGGCAGAGGCGAAATTCTAGTAATGCAATGCAGGAGGTGGAGATGTAGGAATAGGACAAAAAATTTTGTCCCAGGAGTGAGACCATATTTATTTCAGCCTGTACATCCAGCTGCTAATGGATTGGTGACTCAAATACAGAGGCTAATGTTTTTACTTGCCGTCATGAGCGTCTCGAGGAACTCAGATTGTTTTTTTTTGTTTTTTTTACCAGATTCCATAGTGTTACTCACGTGTTTTAACACCTTGATACTAAAAGGTCTTCCCTTCTGCTGAAACCCCCATTTTAAGCCTCTGTCGATTAATATTGGGAAAGACAATATAAACACGGATGCACAGTCGTATCTGGATTTGGGTAGTTTTTTCGTACTTCTGTGTGTTCATCAACTGTCTGTTTGAACACAAAGACACACAAGCAGCTGGGTGGAGCAGCAGGATATCGGTGTATCGAAGGAGGACGGATGCTACATGAGCAGCAAGTGTCCCTTGTGGAGAGGATCTCTGAAGCAAGTCAAATGTTATTTTTAGGCCATTGTTGAACGCACTCGAGAGACTGCACTCCTTTTACTGAAGACATTTGTAAACACGGAACGTGTGCGCACTATTGAACGGGGACTTAACGTTAAGTAAGAGGACTCGGTGTATGTACGAGCTAGCCTTAATAAACCAGTGTGAACTGTTAAAAGATCTCAGTTTCCCCGTTTAACTTTAGTAGTTTTGGACGTAGGTATTTAGAATCATCTTTTACATTTACATTACATTTATTCATTTAGCAGACACTTTTATCCAAAGCAACTTGCAAATGAGGAAATGCAAGCAAAGCATCTTTCAACTCGCTCATCCAGTGGCAGGATTGTCATATGGTTAAGCTTGTGGTTTGGAAAGAATTCATATTTGCTACAGAATATTATGAATGTTATAACCTATTACGGCATAGTAATAGCAATTTAATGTTGTTTTGTCTGTGTCTTTCATATCATAGGAAGTCAAGCTGGCCTACAAGATGGCAAAGCGCTTCTATTCGAACCCTCAGCTGTGGGCTAAGTGTCTGTTCAGCCACTGCTATAGCCTGTGGTTTATCTGCCTGCCTGCAGGCATGCGTTTGGCTCAGTCCAAACCCTGTGCCATGCAGCAAGCGCTCGATGTCCTCCTCAAGATGAGGAGCTCTGAGGTGGAGGTGCTGGATGAGGTTAGTTTGTCTTTTGTGGGCATAAAGTTTTGTGTGAAATAAGTATTGAGTATAATTTAGAGAAAACGCGCAGTTTTTTGGTCTAATACACTGTTCTACTTTATATACAGTATGTATATATGTATATGCGTATGTTTATATACGTTTTTACAGATGTATAAAATGGGTTGAATTTTAAAGGAGGGTTAATGGTGTGTCTGTGGCAGGTGTGTTACCGTGTGGTAATGCAGCTGTGCGGGCTGTGTGGAATGCCCGTCATGGCCGTGCTGGTCTTAATGGAGATGAAGAAGGCCGGTGTTGAGGCCAATGCAATCACTTATGGATACTACAACAAGGTAGTGAAGTGCATTCATCTCTCTAGCATAGGGCTCTGCAATATATTGATATAATATCGATATCGTGATAAATGATTACACTTTTCTGAGATATCGTTGGTATGGTGATATATTTTTTTATGCTTTTAATAATTACAAATTAAATGATACTGAATGGATGCATTTCATTTCACGTAATTATTTTTTTTTTAACTTAATCTTCTTTGTCTTTGTAGGCATTAAAAAAAAGTATTGTCAAACTCAGTTGAACCTTTTTGTGTATTTGACTACTGTTTTGCAGACAGTTTGTTAGTCAACTTCTACATATCGTGATGCGCGTCATCAAAATGTCCTCAAGTATCGTGATATGATATTTTTGTCATATCGCCCAGCCCTACTCTAGCACCACAGAAAACACACTCACACACTGCTATTTAAAAGCGCACATACCGACCAAAGAAAACTTTCAGAGTAAACATTAACCATGTACAGTGGGTATAGAAAAGAATCACCCCCCTTTCATTTCAGCCTGAAATGAAGACGGACACATTTTTTGTTTTATCCAGCTGTATTTACTCAGTGCAACTTATAACATAAAACAAACCATCAAAACAAAAAAAGAATTTTAAAGCTTTTTCACAGTCAAACTTTGTATCAGATTCCGTAAGCCACCAGAATAGGGGCCATCTTTTTTTTTTTTTTTTTTTTTTTTTTTTTGTTCATTTTTGTTTATAGACTCTCCCAACCCTTTTTTTAACTGCCGAGGGGAACATTTAACATCCAGGATGTGCCACCATGGAAAAAAAAATTGTTATGGTTACGCTGACCTGTGTGTGTGTGTGTGTGTGTGTGTGTGTGTGTATGCAGGCTGTCCTGGAGAGCCCTTGGCCTAGTCGAAACCGCAGTGGCCGTTTCATGTGGACTAAACTGAGGAACGTGGTGCGAGGGGTGGCCCAGTTTAAACAGGCTGTGCGGGGAGAAGCTCAGTCAAAAAGAGCTCCTCCTATTACAGCAGGTATGAGGGAGATCACATGACTAGTATTGGAGTACTGAGAATGCTTTTATTAATCAAAACTGCCAGTACAATATTAGCCAGACTTCTAGATATGTACATACAATGCGTGTCCTTTAAATAGCTTTGTTCAGTGATTGTTTTGTGTTACTGAGTACTGTTCTTGGTCTGCAGTAGTGTCTCTGGACGCAATAGCAGACGGTGATGGGGACAGACTCAGCCACTGCAGTGCCGACAGCTCCAGTGAGGCTAACGGAGAAGAACACACACTGTTCTCACACGGACTGATTGTAGGAGACAAAAATGGGAGTCAGTTTAGTACAGGTAATGCCCACGGTGCACATGCAGTATATACGCTCACACTCACTCATACAGACAGTTGCACAAACTACGTAGTATGCAGACTTCATGCTTTAGTTCTTGTATTTAGTATCTGATACAACTGTTCCTGCAGCTTTCTGTGTTCAGTTTATTATTCAGTATTTTTTTTTTTTTAAGTACAAGCACCTCATGAAACTCATTTGCAACATATTTAAACACATTTGGCTCACAGGGGTAAATGTTGTGGTTCCACTAACACACAGTTGCTAGTGGAAAACTGTACACTCTTGAACGAGTTTGAGAATATTTACCAATATTGTTATTAAAGAAATAGTAACTGCACTTCTAAATTTTTCCTTTTGTATTGTTTCACTTCATTATGGGGTTTCAGTCGATTTATGAAGATGCACATTTGAGTGATAGTAATATGCTCATCTATATGAGAAAATTACAGCAGTATTGCTAGAATTGTTGATATTTTGCTGTGGCTGATGCTTCAACTTTAAATTTTTTTTTTTTTTTTTTTCTTTTCATTTTTCAACTTTCTTTTGTAGCTAAGTTTAGCTAATTACATTGTTATGTGGACTAACTGCAAACCTATGTGGCGCTTTAGTTTTCTACCATGGCTGCTGTGAAAGACTGGTACTTCACATCTATAAGATTTGGTTTATTTTTCCTCTTGTTCTTGTATATTTTAGGTGCGCAGTCTGACCAGGGTTATGGCTCTAAGGACGAGCTCCATCGGGACTCTATAGACGCTTGTAAAACTACAGCCTTTCCTCTCTCTGTTGATGACCAAACCAACAAGAGCAAAACAGCGAAGAGTCAACAGAATGGTAATGAACTTCCTGCTGATCAGTAGTAAATCTTTCTAATGGATTTTTGAAATCATTGTTATTCATGGTTTGGTTTTGGCTTCTAGCTTTGCTTGGTCTGTATGAGCAAGTTTCGGAAGACGAGTTTGTTTTGTGTGGTGTTTAACGAGATTGTTCTGTGGCTTTGTGTAGTTGAGGACATTGCTGGCTCTGTGGATAGTGCAGTGGCTGTGTCAGAGCCCCCCAGTCCTGCTGAATCTACACCCCCTCCTGCTAGCATCGTCAAACAGCCCAGTGTGAGCTTTGACAAAACCATAGGGAGAAAAGATTCAGGTAAGCCTGATATTAGAATTAATTACATCCCTAGCTAATGTACCTTTTCCATAAACCCATATTTTATCTTAACTGTGCGGAAATTTCATCGTGATCTACTCACAAAGAGCATCTTTTTAAACAATAACTGCCATGTCTCATGTTAACTGTTTTAGGTGGGAAACTCTTCACTGCTCACAGTAAGACTGAGGACATTGTCCTGCCAGAGGATGAAGGCACTACAAACCAAGACTCGACACAAAGCAGCCAGCAGCAGAGGGCCAAAGCTTTCGCGGAGCGCAGCTGCAGCTTCAGCGCGGAGAGTCGAGCTGGCATGTTGCTGAAGAAGAACAGTCTGGAGTTGAGCGTGGACCACATGGGCGCAGACGCGAAAATCCTCGCTGCTGCTTTTTCCGGTGGCAAGACTCCTCCTCCTGCTCCATCCTCAGTCTCTGTCTTTAGTGACCTAGGGGTGGCACCTATTGCAAGCTCTAGCCTTGTGGAGGAGGTTAACGAGAAGATGGAGTTGATCAGTTTTGAAGAGAAAACGAATGAAGACGAGGGCAAAATGGAAAAGACAGCTGAGGAAGCGATGCCTACGGAGAGCACCGAAGGACTGGGGAGAAGTGTGAGCAGCTCGTCAGCCTCCTCTAAGGCAGTGGAGAGAGAAGATGTAGAAATAGGGGCAGATCCACTTTCCTTGCTGGCTTCAGAAAGTGAAGAAGCCGTGTCCATTCAGAGTCAAGAATCTGCACGCCTCGTCCCGCCAGTGGTCTCACGAAACCTCGCTGACGAGATCAAGATGTACATGAACCTGAAGAACCCATTAGGAGCCAAGGCCTCCAGCATGGAACTGCACCAGGAGGCCCAGCCTAAAGGTGATCACGTTGTCTCTTCTGCCTGTAATCAGTCTTTGGGACGAAGGTCTAGCCTCCCTGCGGGCCCAGTGAAGACCCCTGATTTACTGGAAACCTCTAAACGCAGCCCTGTTGTCACACGCTCCAAGACTTTTGCAATTAAGTCCCTGAAGACTTCTAGTAGTGACGGTCAAAGGTCATTGTCTCTGTCTGCACTAGTGAGGTCTTCGCAGAGCGGATCATTAGGCTCGGTCATCAACTCCATCTCGGGCATCAAGATGGATGCCTTGCTTTCAGGACCTAAAGTGGACATGCTGAAGTCAGGCATGAAACAAGCGGCTAGCGTAGCCAGTAAAGTGTGGGGGGCCGTGGCCTCTGCCTACTCCGATTCAGACGACGAGGTGAGCTGGAGGCTGTTTTACCGGGGGAGAACTAATAGACACAAATGAATATACTGATGGGGCCATATAATATAATTGGTCTATGGAGAGGCTGTTTCAATGACATAATATTGATTTTACACTGAGTGTAAAATGGGGAATATAATAATCATAATGAACGTATTCATGGTTATGAAATTGTCATGCATTTCTAAGCATGAATCATCTATAATGCTAAAGCTTTGCTGCTTGCAGGAGGAGCAGAGCCAACCTGGGGACAGCTTCCCTGCTCGACTGGAGGAGCAGTTGATGTGTGGAGAAGGAACAGACAGCTCTGTGCCCAGAGGACTGATGCCCAGCCTGGTCACCAATGGCCTCACACACAGCACCACCAGTCTGGGCAGCAGCAGCGAGAGCAGTGATACCGGCCGGGCACAGCACACTGCGTGTGAGTGAAACACACACACACACACACACGTGCACAATCAAGGGGTATAAGATGACTGTATGCTACAAAGAGCCTTTTTCCACTGCGCAAAGTACCAACCAGAGTTGGCCACCACTCTAGCATCTACCAACATGAATCATGCTGCTCGGCTCAGGAAATTAAACATGACCATGCTTTTCCACTGCCTTGCAGTCCATACTGTTCTTGCCAAGGTACTACACGAGCCGAGCGAGGACGTGTGTGTGGAGCTGTAAATAGTGCAAAGCTCTGACCGGTCAAATGAAATTGTCAAAAGATATGACCGTCTCAAGTCACTTCTCTACCAGCACAAAAATCTAATCGCTTTTTTAGCTCCATTTATACATTGCTTACCCTTGTCAGTGTGTGCTGTAAAGGTGTAATCGGCTTTTACTTTTGTCTAGTCAGGTTGGAAAATGAACTAGAAGCCCAGGTTCTGCTGAATCCTGATTGTGCCAGTTGAAATAAATCATAAATAAATATCTCTTCATCCGTTATCACAGACGTATTGCATTTAGCAGACATTCTTATCTAGAGTGACTTACAGAAGTATGTTAACATAAACATACGTTCACGCTAGTACAAATAGGCCATGGTCTAAGAATGCCATAATTCTAAAATACTGTTACAAAGGAATGCAAGAGTTACTACATCAAAGAAAACAGTACTTGTTGTTGTTGTTGTTGTTGTTTTTAATAAGCTGTGCAGATATATAGTTCTATCACTTTTGTGACCGCTCCTCTGTATGTTGTACAGCCATGACTCCTGGCAGGTCCATGAAGGGAGACTCGGAGAGATCTGAGCAGGGCTCCTCTCATCATGCCAGCACTTCCAGCATCTATCAGAACTGTGCTTTAGAGGTGAGAGCAGCGCCCTCTGCTGATCATACTGCATTCCTAAATTCCTCTAGTCTGTCCAATATATATTTTTTATTTTTATCTATTTATTTATTTATTTATTTATTTTTTTGTTTCAGCGTGTCATTTTTCATCTTCTAAACAGGCTACTAGTGATTTAGCTCCAATTGATAGATTGTCACACTATAAAGTACATGAGCATACCTTGTACCCTGAAAAGTGTTTTATTTTGTACTTCCTACATAGAGAGTGCCATTTTCCATTTGTTACGTTGTTCCAAGGTAACGTTTCGTAATACAGCGGTGATGTGTGTTTCCTTCCGTAGGTGCTAATGTCAAGCTGTTCTCAGTGTCGCTCCTGTGAGGTGCTGGTGTACGATGAGGAGATCATGGCAGGTTGGACGGCGGACGACTCCAACTTGAACACGACGTGTCCTTTCTGCCACAACGCCTTCCTGCCTCTGCTGCATGTGGAGTTTCACGACCTGCGCCCGCCATCTGGGTGAGCCGAGTGAACAAACAAAAATTTTCTCCTTTTCTCTTATTTTGTCCTTTAAATTATTGATTCTAATGAATTTTTCAGAATATCACTGACTTTATTAGTTTTAATTTCACTTTAAGTGCTTTTCTCATGTTGCATCGTTTCGCTTGCGTTCAGCGTGACTTCAGAAGTAAGACATTATGCACGGTTTTAACGTTCACATTGTTCTTTTACATGTGTGAACACAGGTTCTATGTTACCAGCACCTCAGGAGACAGTATCCACAGTGGCAGCACACAGCCTCCAGCCTCCAGCTCAGAGATAAAGGTGGGCAGCCCCAGTGACCCCGCTGATCTCATCAACTTCTCAGAATCCCCTGAAAGCAAGAAGGAGACTGAAGGGACACTGACCTTCCAGACTGGCACACAGGAAGCGTATGTTATTTCCATATTTATGTCATATTGTTTAAAATTGGGTAATGATCTGATATTAAAGCTTCTTGACACACACACACACACACACACACACACACACAAAGAATGCAAATTGCATCCATTATTACATTCACAGTTTTAAGTATATATTAAACATATCTTCACAAACATTTAGCATTCACGTTTAGCATTCACGTACACATTATATAAACATTTGTAAATGATGCGTTTGTTTGTTTATTGTGCTAACTACATTATTTAAGCTGTAGACCCCATTAAACAGAGCAAATGGCTCTACAAATGGCTGCCATGCACATTCTCTTCTTAAAGTTCAGTGTGTAGGTTTCAGTTACTTTCTTTGGGCCGCACCATAAATCTCTCCTGTCGTGTGTGACACCGCCCCAGTGATCATGTAGTGTAGTGCTTCCTGCCTGAAAATGAGACATGCCAATTTTGTTATTGTTTTAGCCCACACCACCACATCGATGTAACAAGCTGTAATTTTAGACGAGCCGTTGTTCGTAAAACTGTGTTTTTGCCACGTAACAAACTGATTACATCAGGCCTGCGGCAGTTAAATTATCATTCGCTCTAAAGAGACTGTGATTGGTGATTGTCTGGATGCGAGTTACTCTGATGTAATGCTACTACTGCACAGAGAAGGTGTGTCCATGTGCCATAACCTCCTCACACAGTTTTTTTATGTATAGAACAATGTTTTTTAAAACTCTTTGTATTTCCACAGTCTGGGGCCAGAGCCAGTGATTTCAGACCCCCTGGGCCTGCTGGAGAGGCAGGCAGAGAAGCGCAGCACATCTCTGACTCGCAGTAACAGCGTTGGCGGGCCTCTTCAGAGCCTGGACACCATCCAGCGGCCCAGTCATGGAGTGTCCACCACCAGCCTGCCCAATAGCCTGCAGGAAGTGGTGGTAAGTGCTGCTGGCAGTTCTGTTGTTAGTGTTGTCAATAACAACTAAAGTATTTAAATGCTGAAGGGACACAAATAAACTCTGAAAACATTTGAGGTCATTTGAGTTTTCTTCTCTTATCATAGGATACATTGGGGCAGAAGCGTCCCAACCCAAAGCCAGTCTCAGTGCCTTACCTGAGCCCTCTGGTGTTAAGGAAAGAGCTGGAGTCCTTACTAGAAAATGAGGGAGATCAGGTACATGTTCCCCAACAAATATTTTATTGAGACTTTATTGGGCTTAATTTACTCAGGATTCTATATTGGTGCAAAGTGTCACTCTGTTTATCATGTCTTCTTCAGGTTATCTACACTCAAAAGTTCCTCAGCCAGCACCCTATCATCTTCTGGAACCTGGTGTGGTATTTCCGCCGGCTGGACCTGCCCAGCATTCTCCCTGGACTCATACTGACCTCTGAACACTGCAACAATGGAGTACAGGTCATTAACTTTCTTCTTATTGTCTCTCGTCTTCTTTTTTTTTTTTTTTTTTTTTCTTTTTTTTTAAACCGATTATTTGTACCTCTGCCACTAGGTGGTGAAGAGATTATTTTTTGGGGTTGTTTGTATTAATAAGTCAAGGCATCTGGACATGTTTTATAACCTTGTGTTTGCCACTCATCCAATGGATGTCATCATTAGTACTTGGAAATATATTAATAATCGAATCCTCAGAATTCCTTCAGTGATGCTCTGTAGTAAATCTGATGATGGGGATGTGAGACCTGATGTGCTTCTTTCTGTCTGTGATACAGCTGCCTCAGACATCCCTGCCTCAAGACAGTAAGCAAGTATATGTGCAGTTGTTGTGGGACAACGTGAACCTCCACCAGGAGCCCACTGAACCTCTCTACCAGCTCTGGAGGACCTTCTGTGAGTACTACAGGGCAATATGATTATTATTGAGCAGCAGAGATGAGCTTTAATCTACTATATCTAGATTGCAGTAGATTGGAGTAGATGAGAATAGTTGAAAGGTTTTGAATGACCTTTACCTTTCATCTCCCCTGCAGTGAAGAAGAAGGGCTCTTTGGCTCCCACTGACCACCAGGAGATACGGACCCTCCTCAACAGCATTGTTAGGAACATCCAGACCAACGATGTCTATGCCCCCATAAACCTGCTTCTTAGGGAGATCAAGCGACACCCGGAGGTCAAACGGCAGAGGTCAGAGTTCAGTTTAGTCACCTCATCCATTCAAGCGTGTATATGGGGGCATATGCAGAATTTTATGTGGCATTGTATGTGTGTATGCTTGAGTGTTCTTGTTTTTCTCCAATGGAAAGGGTTTCTTTCTTTTCTTCTGGAAGGGTTTGATAAGGTAACACCCGAAATAATATTAGAAATTAATTTGAAGCAACACAATGATTTTTAACTTGGTCAGTGTAGAATATTTCTTACTTTTAAACTGTTTTACTATTTAAAATATCTCCTATTTAATTGTGTTTATTTGTATTTAGCCTTTTGTGTGCTTGTTTGTTTATTTATCGAATATATGAATATAGCCCTTAATGCTGACAGGATGTTAAAAATGAAACAACTAACAACTCCTGATTTTCTCCTTATGTGTAGGAGTATATACAGACAGATTCTGTTCCTTTCACTTGTGGCCTTGGGAAGGGAGAACATTGATATTGGTGAGTAAATACTGGTATGAAAATTTTCTACAGAAGTTGATAATTTGATATTTTTTGGAACGTTTTTGCCTCCTTTTCTGCTCAAAGAAACATCTTTTGCTCATCTGACCATCTTTATATTTTGTGTCTACAGAGGCCTATGACCGGGAGTATCAACTAGCCTTTGAAAAGCTGAGCCCAGAGCAGCTGAAAGTACTCTCTCCTATTGACCGGCCACCCTCAAACAACGTCCAGTGGTGCCTCAAGTGCTTTGGAGCTCCATTCATCTGACTTGGCCATGAAGGGAAATCGTATTTCCCACCAGGTGTCAAGAGCTCTGACTTTTGGGACGTGTAGAAGTGCACTCAGTCTTCGTATTGAGGAACTTACTGACGGCTCACGGTCCTCTTGCTTGCACCTTTAACCAAACTTTATCATCCTCTAGATACTTTATCATCCTCCAGATATCTGCACCAGAATCAAAGCTTGCTTATTACAGTGTTTGGCAACACCAGTATGTTGCATATGGATATTGATTGGTGTAAATCTGGTGCACCTGTTTATTTCCTTGGACCAGTGGGAGTAAAGAGGATGGAAAAGTGCTCAGTCCCATATCACTGCCTTGCGCCGGAAAAGCGTCCATCCAAACCTACCTGTGGAACGAGTCCAGTGGAAGTGAAGATATGTTCTCTGGAGACCAGTGGCAATGGTCTTAGATAATGTGCACTTTCAAGATTGATTCTCCCCCCCCCCCCCCCCCCAATTGTTTTCCATTGTTTATTTCCATTGTTTGTATATATTTTTTCTATGATGGGATATTCGAACTAGACTGCCTTTTACAAAGGGATCTTTACCTATTTCTATAGAGTCAGTCTTAAATGCCAAGCCGATGTGGGACTTGAGCGTCGCAGTGGAAGGATTAAAGTGTGTGTATGTGCGTGTGCGTACATAACTGTGTGTGTGCAGTTGTATAAATTGGCTCATCATTCATTAGGAAGACTGTGGCAGCAGACAATCAGATTTTGTCATGAATAAGGTAGCCCTGTAATCAGATATCAGTGTATCAATGTAACCAGAGATCAGGTTCTGTAATAGACAGTAAAGTACTTTTACTGGAAGTTGGACCTTGCGTGTAAATTTGAAGATACTTATGTTGTAGAGGAAAATAATGAATGCCTTGGGAGTATAACTACTGAAAAGAAAGAATTATCCTTAATTTATTCAGACATTCTTGTCTTGAATACAGTCATGATATTTTTTGGGGGGGGGGGGGGGGTTCATAATCCCTTTAAATGTACATGTCCTAGACCAGTCCATTTGAACTATAGTATGAATGTACAATATCTCTCAAATATCAATATTTTTTGTGTTTTTAATTAACATTTTATGCTATCGCTCGATACAAATGCATTTTCATTTTCAGTCGAGTCTGAAGTCTTAAACTCCACTTCGCTTATAGCACTCGGTCTAAGTGAAATCAGTAGGCAACAATTATTAGTCCTCTAAAGAAAGATGATCAGCAAGTCTCAGTAGTTCTAGTGCCTTTTTATTTAGGGGAAGGTAGGTTTTACTACTAATAAAATAACATAGAGTGCAATCAGTCTGCCTTAATTTATTTATCCTTTTCATATCTTTTTATTGTGTAATTATTTGAAAGCTCATGTGAAGACAAACATCGTCCCATCTTTTTTTTTGTTTTTTTTTTAATCCTTGTAATATAATCCAACGTTGTTTGGGGCAAGTTTGAAAATATCACATCGAGCCATGCAGTGATGCATATGTATAAAGACGAATTGTTAGTAATCCAGTAACCACTGTTCCTAGCAACAAAAATTTGAGTATAACATGTAAATTAGTAATATTTTTCCCATGAGAAATTAATATTTTGGTAGTGGGGATTTTGTAGTATTCAAATGTAAGCTTGAGAAACAATCATTTTTTTTAAGGCTCACTTGTTGCAAGAATGTAAGCATGAAAAGGCAGTATGTGTGGACCGCTTTGATTTGAATGTATTCCTGAAAGCGTATGGGACGGTGAGGACACGGTTTCTGTTATATTGTTTGCACATTTGCAACGTTGTAAGCAAACTGATCAGAGATTAATCCCAGTGTTGATGTGAAATATGAATGTGACGCATTTTACTCACTGTAGTCAGAACTGACCGGAGATCTAACACTGTAATCCTGCATCCTGAATATGGCCATAAGTGTCGGTGAGACTGATCCAGGATCAGCGCGTATCAAACCAACTACATAAGGATTCAAGTCAGTAGCTTATCATGTTATGATTACGTGATTTACCCCGTCCTAAATCCACAATATAACATTCCAACTTCAAAGATTTCACCATCTGGGGTTCATTGTAATATAGCACAGTGTATACTATTTGCTAATGATGGCAGCACCAACCAACCTATTTATGAACAGACTTGTACTTTACATAGCTGATATTGCTTCATTTACTGCAGTTAATATTTGAACTCCTCGCTGTTCTTACTCGTTCATCCTTGTCCGGTGTATCTGGTTATGTACACACATTGCAAAACCGATACTCTTCTGTCAAACGTATCCTGGTGGTGTTATATTAAAGGAAACACATAAGAATCATTTGTGCATCAAAAAGTCTAGTGGGTATAGTAGATTACCATATGATCCTAAA
Organism: Cranoglanis bouderius; assembly: GCA_023630585.1. Lineage (NCBI taxonomy): Eukaryota > Metazoa > Chordata > Actinopteri > Siluriformes > Cranoglanididae > Cranoglanis > Cranoglanis bouderius. Next base: position 1,978,923 of record CM042539.1, read on the forward strand.
AAGTAAAAAAAGAAAAATAGAACAAGGATCTCCTACATGATGCACAGGTGGTATGTCTGGTCTGTAGGTCTGTCCTGTCCAGACAGTGACGTATCTACCTTCTAGTGTCCTGTGAAATGGGTATGAGTTTGTACAGCGGTATGTTGTTCTCCAATAAACATGCTTTGTCCTAAGTAAAGGTGTGTGTCTTTTAATAATTTGACACTTATTTGGGGATAGACTAGAAATTTTGACAGTTTTATGCATTCATGCTCATGTAACAAATTCCCATGCTCGATAGGTAGTTGTAATATTTTGTTAATAAATGTTTGAGTCCTATTGTTTCAAAGTAACTATGACATATAACTTATTACAGACAAGTTTCGGTAGCAATTATTCCGCCTTTTGTTAAACCGGTTTGTCTGTCACAAGTGATAATGTTAAAAAAAAAAAATGTCAATGAAACTTTACCTTGTGTTATTTTGGCTTTTAAAACGTCAAGATCTCTATAAACATTCGGTTTTATGCTTGGGCCCAGGATTCAGGATTAAGAAATGGATTATTCATCAGTGTGTATATATGTGAGGAAGGTGTCATGGTTTTTTAAAAAAAATTTTTATATATCTTGGTTGGGACCAAACGTTCTCGCAAAGATAGGAATATCTTTTGGGGTGTGGACATTTGGCTGGTCCCATGAGGAAAACTGCTGATTGTATTTTTAAAAACCTAAAAGAGCCTATAAGGTTAGGTTTAGTTGTAGCATAGCATTAATTAGCTGTAATCCCTGCTGAAAAAACAACAATAGAAGCCATCACATCAATTCTAATGGTTTCCACTACAAATCATCAGCTAACCTTTAAAATCATTACCATTACTGGTCCTTAATGGTATCCAGACATAATATGCCACCAATAGAAGGCAACAGATTTCCAGTAGAGACCCATAGGGATCATTACAGTTTCCATTAAAATTAATACAATTCCCATTATAACCATTACAAATTCTGAGGGTTTCTATTGTTGTTGTTCTGGGGGGGTTGTTTTTTTTTTTCAGCACGGATAATAATAAGCGGAAGTTCCTCACTAGTCTAGGACACTTATTCATTGTTTTTCTTCTCAAAAGAATATGAATGTCCGCACTTCAAGAATGTCAACACGTGACGCAGTAAACAGCGCTAACTGCCTATATATGGTGACTGAATGCTAAATGACTTCCTGTTGCACATACATTGCACTACACACACCTGGTATTCGTCCCGTTTCCCTGGCTAAGGATGTGTGTATGTATGTTTTGCACATTCTTTAACGTTTAGACAACCGGCAAACTTTGTCACTACAGATACCTGCTGCTGACACGAGGCGAGCAGGAAACGGCGGTCACTGATGCCAGTGCGCATGCGCAGATCACATGTCGTCGTGTTGTTTTGTGTTGTTATCTCGCGTGTAGTGGGAGAGCGGTCCTCGGCACTTTTAGCCGGACGTGAAAGATGACAAGACCGGACGAGTCGACTCACTGCAGACCGACGAGCGAAACGGAAACGCGGTTTGGAAGCAGTTTAAATCCTGTGACATCAGAGCTGTTAATGCGAAACTCTCCGCTCTCTTTGTTTAAAGCTGTTTAACCAAGTCTGTCAGATAGCTCACTGCAGCTGCAAGCAAGCGGGTTGTTTATCTGGACAAGCACGACGCTGTGTGTGGTGAAGACATGAGTGTACCTTTGTGGAATCAGCTCCAGGCTGGGAGCTCGGAGGTGGACTGGTGTGAAGGGAATTATCTCATCTATCCAGGAATAGCAGAGTTTTATAACACGGTATGACTTGTGTTTCACTCCCTGGGATTTACTTTGCAGCCACGAATCACGAGTTTAATCGTAGCGTTAAGCGCTTTCTGATTCTGTGTTGATATGATACTCGATAATGTGGTTTGTTGTTGTTTTGCACTAGTTTACATTAAGCTGCACTTCACTTCACCATGTCAGCTGTAGTTAAATATAGACTCAGCCGACTACGTGTTTCTGTCATGTCTGCTTTCCAATTCGCTGACGGTTCCGTGTATCTATTTCTCTTTAGATAAGCAACTTTTTATTCTTCATCCTGCCCCCTATCCTGATGTGTCTTTTCCGTCAGTATGCCACGCATTTCAACAGCGGCATCTATCTGATATGGACCCTCCTAGTGGTGGTCGGTAAGTTTCCTGACCTGAAGTAACCTTCACTGAGGAACTCACACACAGAGTCGCGTGCTGGCTCTGAACAGCAGAGGTCACAACCTTTTATTAAATGATGAGTGTTTTACATGGATATGAAGGAGATGGAAAGACAATTCTGCAACAAATTAGTGAGAAACAAGCTTTGTCCTAAGTTAAGGTGTGTGTCTTTTAATAATTTGACACTTATTTGGGGATAGACTAGAAATTTTGACAGTTTTATGCATTCATGCTCATGTAACAAATTCCCATGCTCGATAGGTAGTTGTAATATTTTGTTAATAAATGTTTGAGTCCTATTGTTTCAAAGTAACTATGACATATAACTTATTACAGACAAGTTTCGGTAGCAATTATTCCGCCTTTTGTTAAACCGGTTTGTCTGTCACAAGTGATAATGTTAAAAAAAAAAAAAATTTCAGTGAAACTTTACCTTGTGTTATTTTGGTTTTTAAAACGTCAAGATCTCTATAAACATTCAGTTTTATGCTTGGGCCTAGGATTCAGGATTAAGAAATGGATTATTCATCAGTGTGTATATATGTGAGGAAGGTGTCATGGTTTTTTTTTTTGTTTTTTTTAAATATATCTTGGTTGGGACCAAACGTTCTCGCAAAGATAGGAATATCTTTTGGGGTGTGGACATTTGGCTGGTCCCCATGAGGAAAACTGCTGATTGTATTTTTAAAAACCTAAAAGAGCTTATAAGGTTAGGCTTAGTTGTAGCATAGCATTAATTAGCTGTAATCCCTGCTGAAAAAACAACAATAGAAGCCATCACATCAATTCTAATGGTTTCCACTACAAATACCACTACAACCCATCAGCTAAGCATTAAAATCATTACCATTACTGGTCCTTAATGGTATCCAGACATAATATGCCACTGTAACAATTTTAAGGTTCGGGTACGGAGGAACCAGAAGGGAGGCAGGCTTAATCCAACTTGTACACTTTTATTTCTTTCTTTTTCGTTCGGTTTGTGGGTTTTTCTTTTATTTCCCCAAACACACACACACACACACACACACACACACACACACACACACACATATGTGGCTCTGTGCCGGCGTCTCTTTCTCTCTCTCTCGAGGCGCGTGTCTCTCCTCCTTTTCTCTTCTTCCCCTCACTGCAACACAGACCACTCCTTAGTCTCATTTCCTACAGGTGTGTAAACCTTACCACTGGCTTTCTCCGGCTCCGCCCTCCATTCACAAACCGGTGCTCGACCACGCCCCCGCCTCCACAGCCACGATAGAAGGCAACAAATTACCAGTAGAGACCCATAGGGACCATTACAGTTTCCATTAAAACCAATACAATTCCCATTATAACCATTACAAATGCCAAAACACACACCAAGCTGGTAGACTATATTTGCCATCATCATCATCATTATGACGTGACTAAATCGATCAATAGATCGATAGTTGGAGATTTTCTAATTGTCTTACCGATGTGTTATTTTCTTGAAAAAATAGCCAGTGATCCACCAGCTTGCCCTGTTCTCTGTTCCACAAGAGGAAGGAAGCTCAGATCAAGTCGGATTTTGTTTTCCAGTGAGGGAAATGAGTGGCGTTTAAGTTAAAATTCCATCAAATCCATGTTTAATTTTAAGCTTAATGAGTTTCCTAACTTTTTTTTCCTCCCCAGTGATGTTCCCTTCAATGTACTTTCTTATTCCGAAAATATTTTCATGTCTCGGTTGGGGGGGGAAATGTTCATTTGAAGCTGGCCATAAATACACCAGCGAGGCCACATGTGAGAACAGTGACCTCCTCAGACTGAGTGGAATTTGCTGGAGAACAACAGTCACCTCTGTCTTTTGTCTCATTCGTCATTCTCACGCTGTTTGAAAACACCCTTCAGTCAGGGCTTTCTCAACACAGTGCTTAGTGTCAGCAGTTTGACTGGTTTTTTTCCTCATGCTGGTTGTGTTTATGGTTTGAGAACAGGAACAGTCTGGGATTCGTACACTCCTTGGCAGTGGAAAAAAAAAAAGGCAAAATATTAAGCATTTAATTATCAACAACAAATAATTGGTCAGAAAATGAGCAAGGATTAAACAAATAGATAAAGTAACTCAGTATGGGATAGCTTTTGATTTCTTTAAATGTTTAAGCCTTACGGGTAAACTTGCGGGCAGCTTTTTAACCAGTGATTTGTTGTTAAGACTATTAAAAGCTTAACATTTTGTCATGTTGGACTCGGCCCTTTTTTTTTTTTTTTTTTTTTTTTTTTTTTTTTGGCCCAGGAGTGTACATGAGGGTAACTTTAACTTCTGGTCAACACCATCATTTGATTCATAGGGATGTTCTTCAAAGCACAGTCGCTCCCAGGAGATTGTTGACCTGATTGATTTTCATGCTTTCATTTTTTTGGCTTCAGAAACATCACCTGTCATTTCGCACCAGGTTGTATTTAAGGGATTAGGATTGGATTTTATTTTACAGTTGACATTTCAAAACTAAAGCTATAGGGAGTGTCCATAGTAACAAACAAACAGTACCAGTTACTGAAAGTGCCTGAAAGGCATGATTACAGTTCAACTGAATGAAAGAAAATCTTCTGTCACATACACACTTGCCTGGCAGGTTATTTAAATTTTCTGTTAATAGTAAAGCAGGATGAGTGTATATGTGTATGATTGTGCAAGCAATGTTCAATAAAGGGGTCAATATAAACTGTAATTGTTTCATCAATTGAATCATTTTTCATCAGTTGGAATTCCTAACAAGCCATACTATTCCCACTTATGTTTATAAATTTAGTTTGATATATATATTCTGCTTTCTCAAGAGAGTGTGTTGGAAAAGAGAAACTCTGTGTACATTTTATACAGGAATTGGCTCCACTTATTTCCATGCTACCCTGAGTTTCCTGGGACAGATGCTGGACGAATTAGCAATACTCTGGGTTCTTATGTGTGCCATTGCCATGTGGTTCCCCAAGAGATACCTGCCCAGGATTTTCCGTAGAGACAGGTGAGATTGACTCGCTTTTTCGTGCAATCCACTAGCCACATTAGTTTAATTCAATTTCTACATCGTTATATCTCATTTTTTAAAAATCACAACAGTGTTCATAAGTATAACACATTTCTGTCTTTCCTCTGTCCCTCTGTTTCTCCAGGTCGAGGTTTAAAATGGTCGTAGGCATCCTGTCTGGGATCACCACTGGACTGGCCTTCATCAAGCCGGCCATTAATTCGATCACGTTAATGACGCTGGGAATTCCGTGCACGGCTCTTCTCATCACAGAACTTAAGAGGTCAGCGAGCCTAACACATTTCATGAAACATTCGAGGTGTGATGATGGCATCCCAGAGCTTTTCATTCTAGTGCATTATACATATGTGGCTTTAAAACATTTAGTGAATATAAGAAAATGGCGTAAAACACAATCATGACTTTACACAAGTGACGCTAGAGACATAGAAGTAGGAGTAAAGAAGAGCGCCACAAAGAAATAACTGATATTATTAAATATGCCGTGCTTTTGTTTTAGGATGTCTAAACCGTCATTGTTTTCAAAAACCTCATTTGTTTTTTTGCACATTCACCCCATGGCAAAGCCCTTTTAAAGAAACAGGCGATGTCATGGGTTGAAGAGAGACAACTAGATAGAGGGTCTTTTATACTAATTTTTGATATTATTCTTATCGAGCTGGACACGGTGCTGCATTTAACATGAAACATGAGTTGTATGGACTCATTTTTGTACTGTATAAAACCAAAGTGGCTCGTAAGCTACGTAAGGAATAATACGCGACAGGGTACACTGTTTTAGGAAAATAATCAATGACTATGTTTAAATGCACATCAAATTCCTTTTAAGGTCTATATTTGGGTTGCAGCAGTATTTCAAATACAATGTTTATATGCGTACAGGCATTGGAGTATACCTGTATACATGGTTGTAGTAAGTATGCCTGAGTTGCCATTCTTAAATACCTAGCCTACAGCTAAGCATCTGTTAGCACCCAGAATTCCTTGTGGACTGAGCATGCACATATACAGTACCTCCTTTCAGTGGATTTTCTGAATAAGGTGTTTACGTGCAACAAATTTCCGATTAAAACAGGCACATTTGGGGAATCAGAATGTTGTCCTAATCTGAATTGGGCAATCGGATTGCAGCGTTTACATGACCCAATACTAATTTATTACTGTATACATGCAATACTTATTTATTAAAGAATAACTCATCATACTTTTTATCCATGTGGCGGAAAAAATAAAGTTACAGCTATGTTTTTTTTTTTTGTTTTTTTTGTATAAACATGTGCACTATTGCACTATTGTCAGAGCTGTTGTTCTAGAAAATTAATCAACATGTTCTTACCAACCAGAATTGAAAACTCAGTGTTGCTGTGGTAGAATATATATTATTACGTGCAGTAGGTTGTATTGTAAGCTATTATTGCCCATGCTTATACACTTACACATTTGCTGTCAATCAGGTGTGTGTATATGTTTGGCAGTTGATGACTTGGTCCCTATGTTGGATATTTGCTAGACAGATTATTTGATCATAAACCATAAATGCTAGGGTTACAGATTGATTCATTGGTCTGTACCACCTTTATCTATACCATGGAAGTAAAGTTAAAGATCATGTGCTGAGAATATTATATTTTTGTGTAATTTGTGTTGTTACCTGATGAGAAGTAGTTTAAGTTCAGTAGGAGCTCATACCTACCAGGCTGTTCCAGTAAATCTAAAATCACCTGTATACATCATATCATCATTAAACTGATCATGAAGATCTGGACCTGATTCGGTGACTGTGTTTGGTATTACACTGTAATGTACGGTATGTACCACAGGTGTTCATTCCAGCCTCTGTTTTATGGACATATAGCATGACATCATTTTCCTCAGAACAGGAAGTTTAGTTCTTATCACCTGCTTTTCTCAGCTGTGTTTATCAGCATGCGGGGACAATTTGTTCCACTTCCGCTCTGTGACCTGTCATGGGATCACATGAGTAACTTTTTATGTGCGTAAGGGATTCTATAACCCAGCGCACAAAATCGAATATTTCATCACTCTAAACCAAAGAAAGGCTTTTATGTAGCTGTAGTACATTATTTGTTTGTTTTCTTTTGCCCTTGTTTCCCTAACGTGCTAAAACATGTAATATGTCAAACTTAGACATGCATATTCTACAGGCGCATCTCAGAAAATTAGAATATCATGGAAAAGTTCATTTTTTTCCTGTAATTTAATTCAAAAAGTGGAACTTTCATATATTCTAGATTCATTACACATAAAGTGAAATATTTCAAGCCTTTTTTTTTTTTTTTGTTTTAATCTTGATGATTACGGCTTACAGCTCATGGAAATCAAAAATCCAGTATCTCAAAGTATTAGAATAAAGAATTTATAATACAGAAATGTCGACCTTCTGAAAAGTATGTTAATTTATGCACTCAATACTTGGTCGGGGCTCCTTTTGCACGAATTACTGCATCAGTGTGGCGTGGCATGGAGGCAATCAGCCTGTGGCACTGCTGAGGTGTTATGGAAGCCCCGGTTGCTTTGATAGCGGCCTTCGGCTCGTCTGTATCGTTGGGTCTGGTGTCTCTCATCTTCCTCTTGACAATATTCAGGGCAGGAGAGTTGGCTGGCCAATCAAGCACAGTAACACCATGGTCAGCAAACCAGTTCCTAGTAGTTTTGGCACTGTGGGAAGGTGCCAAGTCCTGCTGGAAAAGGAAATCAGCATCTCCATAAAGCTTGTCAGCAGATGTCAAAAATCTCCTGGTAGACGCTGCATTGACTCTCGACTTGAGAAAACACAGTGGACCAACACCAGCAGATGACATGGCACCCCAAATCATCACTGACTGTGGAAACTTCACACTGGACTTCAAGCAACTTGGATTCTGTGCCTCTCCACTCTTCCTCCAGACTCTGGGACCTTGATTTCCAAATGAAATGCAGAATTTACTTTCATCTGAAAAGAGGACTTTGGACCACTGAGCAACGGTTTTTTGAGTAAAAAGGTGTTTTTGTAATCAGCTGATTAGAGTCTTCTCAGGTCCACATTGCTGTATTATAAATTCTTTATTCTAATATTTTTGAGATACTGGATTTTTCCAGTATCTCATTTCCATGAGCTGTAAGCCGTAATCATCAAGATTAAAACAAAAAACAAAAAATATTTCACTTTATGTGTAATGAATCTAGAATATATGAAAGTTTTTGAGATGCACCCTGTATATACCACAGAAATAATTTCCTTCAGCAGGATGTTTAGTGTCTACACAGTTTGTTTCTTAATGTTATCAGTTGCAACTACTATCCAGAGGAGCCTGGAGTCTATCTCAGGGAACTTGGGAGGTGTAAGGCAAATGTGCTAACCACTAAGCCACCATGCCCCCCTCTAAAGTACTATTTCTTAATAAATCATATTAAATCATGGCACTTCCTGCTTCACCCAATCCGCTGTGCCTCACTAATCTGCCAGGGATGTTTTTCTTCCCTATTTATAGATTCCCTGTCTTTGGTTTTTCACTGATGTGCTTTGGCTAGGTCCTCCGTTCTTTGTTAAACATGTTTAATGCGTTTTATCGAAGGAAATAATAATAAGTTCAAGATTGCTATCAAGGTTGCCTTCTCTAAGACTTGGAAAGTTACATTTTATTGAGGGATAAATCTTTATGACTTACCATCTTAAAAAATTTTTTTTTTTTTAAATCACAGCTTTGTTAGATGCCAAGGTCTTGATATGTTTTAATGAATTTCATAAACATTTTGTTTCTACTTTTATTCATTTGCTGTTCGTTGACTTGCATTCACACCCTCTCTGGTGGAGTTTTGATTGGCTCCAATGTCCATATTTCCTCCACTCCCCATGTCTTCTTCCTGTTCTCTCACTGCTGAGGCATTTGGCAGACAATAATGTTCCGTCATTATTAACCCCGTGCCTCAGGATTTAGTGTCGGTTACTGAGGCCAACACGCAGTTGACAGCTACACTGGCGCCAACAAACCTCCTGAAGGAATTTAAGCAAATTCTTACTGGGGTCATGTCCTTGAATGACTTGATTGTCTATTAAGATATAAAGCATCTTTGACTGCTTCATGTTTTCCAGTCTGTAAATAAATTCATCCATCAGACGATGGAGGAGTGGGATTTTCACTGATCAGTGCCAGTCGATTACATGAACATGCAGATAAGAGTGTGAGCAATGAGCAGAGAGAAAAGCTTTAGTTTTTCAAATGTCTTAATGTAACTTTATCAATATAGTTGATCAAACCTACATAATATTGTCAGTTTAAAAATCAATCGTGATTATAGACTTAATTAATATTACCATGCAGATAAAAGTGTCTGCTTCTATTAATGAGAGAACTGCTGCATTTTATGTGCTGCACATGCATGTTCCCAGTATCTGTGAGTGCGTGTCACTGACTAAGGCTTAAACAATGCTGACAGTGTTCTTCACGACCATCTGACTCGCGCTTCTCCTTAGACGTCTGCCTCTGTGGGTCACATTTACATCTGCTGAATAGAAGCCTTAAATGTTTGTCTATGTCTCTCTCTTTCTGCCCTGAATTCCATTAACTGTCACATTTACTATGAGGTTATGTCCTTGGTCCTTGGTTATGTCCTGTAACGTATAAAACGAAGTGAAACTGAAGTGAACCCCTCAATTATGAACAGTATATAAGGAAAAGTAATGTTGCTAGCTGTTAGGGTTTCAGTAGCTTGCTAGGTTCATGCTAATTCAAACTTGTTGAAATAGCTGCATGGTTAGTTATCTAGCAGTTAGATATATTTGTATTCTCGTAATCCCGGCCTGCCCCTCAATCAACCACAACCTCACCGTACAGCTAGGCTCAACCACACTCAAACCAGCCAGGACAGCCAGAAACCTTGGGGTGACTTCCAGTGACCACTTGAACTTTACCGACCACATTTCAACAACTGCACAGTCCTGTAGGTTCATTCTGTATAACATCAAGAAACTCAGACCCTATCTCACTTATCATGCCACACAGCTACTAGTCCAGGCTCTTGTTTTCTCAAAACTGGATTACTGCAACGTACTACTCCCGGGCGTGACCCCCCCCCCCCCCACTGGCTTCCTGTAGCCGCACATGTCAATCAAATTCAAGGCCTTGATGCTCATGTATAAGATGTTGTCTGGAACAGCACCCCCCCTACCTCAACACCCTCACTGAGGTTTATGTTCCCTCCCGCAACCTGCGATCACTTACCGACCGACATCTGGTAGTGCTTACTCAGCGAGGCAGAACCTTCAAACTGACTGTCCCTCAATGGTGGAATGAACTTCCAACCTCAATCCGGACAGCAGGATCTGTCACTATCTTCAAAAAATGGCTAAAGACCCACATCTGTACTTATACCTGGTCTTACACCTCTACTCTGTGCACTTTGCTCCTCTAGAACTCAATTAAAAATCTTGTGTGGTAGCACTACTTGTATTGTTCTCTGCTTGATGGATCGCTTTGCTTCTATTTCCTCGTTTGTAAGTCGCTTTGGATAAAAGCGTCTACTAAATGAATAAATGTAAATGTGAATTTAACACAACAGGCAGTTGCTATCGAACACTGAAGTGATGTTTAGTAAGATGTCTTAAGTTTTAGATACACGACATCTCCATGGGTTTTGGCTCATATAATTTGCAGATCATTATCACGGCTTCCTTGGAAGCATTTAAAACTGAAGATACCTGATCAGTTGAGACAGCGATGCTCATCTGTCTCCACTGTCTCAGGCATCGCTGCTGCTGACCAAAGCATTTAAGTGCCGGAAGTGTGGTCTTTCAACAGGAAACTGCTTTATTTTTGATTGGGTCTTGCAATAATTTGCAAATAGTGTCTTTTAATTGGTTTACAGTCTTCCGGGATGAAAAACACTAATGTAGCAAAGTTGATTTTTTTTTTTTTTTTTAACTCGAGTAAAAGTACTATGATTTATTTGTACTCAAAAAAAGTTCCAGTCCAGTGAACCATGTACTTAGGTACTACTTGTAGTACTTACTGTCCACCCCTAATAATAAGCATCAGCTAAATGAGCCTTAAACACAGAATGTCCGTGCTCGTATGCCTGTTCTGATAAATGACACTTCCTGGTGTTAGAGCAAGTGTTTGTGTGCATGTTCGTGGAGAGAGATAAGAGATAAACAGACTTAATCTGGCAAATATACTATGCCCAATACAGAAATACTACTTAAATGCTTATCTTTTTAAATCAGTGAACAGAGAAAATTGTTATAGATGTTTTGTAAATCTTTGTGTTTGTGTTCGTGTGTTGTACAGGTGCGAGAATCTGCGCGTGTTTAAGCTGGGCCTCCTCGCTGGTCTGTGGTGGACTCTAGCACTCATGTGCTGGATCAGTGACCGTATCTTCTGCGAGATGTGGTCATCTGTAAACTTCCCATACCTCCACTGCGCCTGGTGAGTGCACGGTCATATCCACTCTGTATGTTTAAGTGAGCACAAGCAGCGCACCAGACTATCTATAGGACCTGCATTTGATCATTTCCTTGGAGTGCACATCGATTAGCTAGCAGTGGAGAAAGCCGTTGTCCAATCTCACTCTTGATTGAAATAAACAGTATTTTTAAAGATACTTTTTGATAATTAATGCATATAATGTTATTTGAATCTGTAGGCACATTCTGATCTGTCTGGCCTCCTACCTTGGCTGTGTGTGCTTCGCTTACTTCGATGCAGCCACTGAAGCTCCAGAGCAAGGCCCAGTGGTTAAATTCTGGCCCAGTGAGAAGTGGGCCTTCATCGGAGTGCCCTATGTTACTCTGCTTTGTGTTCACCACAAGCCATCCATCAAGGTGACATGATCAGCCAGTGGTGCTTAAAATATCAGATATCGACGCACTTTTCTAGACTGAGCATTCTTTGGACTGAGGATTCAGTGGCTCCATGAAGTGCTTTGTTTGTATTGTTAATGTATATAATTCACATAAGCATATTTTGTTATGAAAAGTTTCCAAAAATGAAAAAAACTTTTTTTTAAAAAATGTTCTTGGGACCCAAGCACAAAATGAAAACCGCTAAATACCGACAATTCTTTTGGTCTGTTGGGGGAATGCAGTATTTCACCCTGAATTATTTTTAACCTACCAGCAATACAAATAATGAACCCTTCAGTGTACACTGGATTTGAGAATGCATATTACTATTAGCAAAGCACTTTCTAATAGTGTGATTGTTACTTCTTCATAACTAAAGACTTGTTTTCATTATTTGAGTGTAAAAATGGAAGTGAAAAATGTTAATGGTGAACTAAAATCAAACCACAATTTATCAGTGTTCAACCAGTATTCATTATTTTCCTTCGAAATAAAAGTAATTTTGCTGTGAACATGAACTTACTGGTCTAATCTTTAGTCATATCCGATCTCGTGAACCCACTGTATGTCTGTATGAATATTTTAGCCTTAACACGAACGTTAGAACGTGAGCCATTTTGTGCTGCTGTGTTGCAGAATGTACTGGGGACAGTATTGCATGGAACTGCATTATAATCAAGAGTTCTAGCAAAGGAAAAAAAAAACCTAGTAATTATACTTATATTGGTGGTTATATCATTGCTTCGTGTGACCACACGTTTCCTGAGAGAATGTATTTCGGGAATATAAATGCACGCTCTGTTGTATGGAGGCAGGAAACTAAAGTCCGTTTGCAGATCGTTTCCATTTAATATTAGAGCGTGAAAGCCATGCTCGTGATGTAACTGTGCATGACATGATCACATTCTCAACACATTTGCAGTGAGACAGTTTTGCTATGACGTAAACCGAAATTTTAGTGCCACAGCAACAGTATCAGCATTTCCGAGGCCAAACTGCCTCATTTAAATTGATGTCTAAATCTGTTTTTGTATACACTGACCTAAAACAGTCTTTTTTGTGAGTGAGGAAAAAGCTGCACTTACATGACAGCACAAACCCCAGCACACTTTTGTCTTCTACTCAAAGGAGTCACAAGAACTCCTACAACTACGACTATTTTCCCTGTTTGTAACAAATTAATGATTTTGTAAGTATGGCTGAGAATTGATTGTAATTTGTAAAATGTAATGACTTTTTCCTGTTTTATTTATGTAATAAAAATGTTCCATATTACCAGCATTGTTGTGTTTGTTTGAGGTAAAGAAAGGTGCAGTATTGTATGTTTAGATCTCCTTACCGTAATTCTGTTATACCTGGAGCACCTTTCTTTATTCAATATACCATTTAAGTGTCCTTTTCTAGAGCTACTGAGTTTGCTATAAGCTTATATTTAACGTTTTCTTCGAATAATTTCACCTCACGTGGGATTTCTAATATTTTCATTGAGTGTGTGTGTAGGATTAGGACAGGGTAAACATGTCAGAAATGGTTTTCTCAATAGGTACTAAAAAGCTCAGTGGTAGTCGACACAGATGACACCCTTGACTCTACTTTCAGCAGCTTTCTGCTTTTGCAAAACGACCCTCAACTGCTTACTTGTATCATGCCTCGAATGTTTCAGATAAAAGCATCAGCCAAATGAGCAAATGTAAAGTTCATGCAATGTTTAATGACATTTATGTTTGTGTTTGTTTGTGTTCATGTTCATGTAATGTTTATCTCATTGATTATCACAGTGCAATGACTTCAGTGTGTTGAGGTAAATACATAAGCACCATAATGAAATCTTTATAGTTATAGCTGCCATCATTTGTTTTTGTTGTTTGCCATCACTGAACTGCTAAAATGCTATCAGAGTGGTTCAATAGTCTGTCCAAGACTCTGGCTCTGTGCTGAGCTGTGAGACACGGGCTGACGATCTCTCCGATTTTCTCCACTCTCCTTTTAAAACGATCTCTATCCCTCGCCATCTCCATCCAGCATGACCCATCTCGTGCTGCCTGGCTTGCAGCGTCCCATTCCATGTAGCGTATGGTCACCTCCTTACTGAAACTGACCTGAAAATAACAATTACAGAGTGAGAAACGAATTCTGACACGTAAATCAACATGTCAACATGGTGCGACAAAAGTACGAAGCTCAGAAACTCCTTCTTTTAACAGGTTTGTTCAAGTAGGGTTGGAAATAAACTGCACGATATTGGGAGCATACACCCTACATCTTACACAATTTAACAGTTTTGTTTAGCTTTTAAGGACACTTATACATTCTTCTGAGTGCACACATGAATTTCATGTGTCTATTTGTCATACAAATTGAGTCCAACAGCTAAGTTGGACTTAAATGTCCTTTCTTGTGACTTGCACACTGTTGCATCGGCAAACAGCCCTCTGTTTAGTAATAATTCCCTGTAACCAACACTCAATACTGCAAATATTCAAGAGTATTTTGATGGAGATGAATATAAAAGCTGATAAACATTAGTCATAGCCACTCAGTTCTTATATCTATATATTCACATATTTGCCATATGATTACATACGATAAACACGTGTTGTAATACTGATGTAAACGCTACCTTTGTTGCTCTTTCCTGTGTTTTCTGTTCAAGATTGTCCTCAGCATCACAGGCTGTGGGGCTTGAAGCCGTGTGGTTCTCTGATGTCTTTACTTTGAATCCAGTAGGGCAGGAGAAGCAGAGTGGATTAAAGGAGTCGCTGTTGTGAACAAAGGACTCCCATAACTCTCTGTTCTCTGCAGACATCTCTAAATCTCCTTCATCTGACCAACCAGAATCATCTTCCTCACTCCATTCCGTTTCATCTTCCTCCTCCTCCTCCTCCTCATCATCATCATCGTCGTGATCGTCATCGCCATCATTATCGTCATCATTATAGTCATCATTACAGTCATCGTCATTATCATCGTCATCATTATAGTCATCGTCATCATTATCATCATCGTCGTGATCATCGCCATCATTATAGTCATCATCATCATCATTATCATTATGGACATTGTCGTCATTATCATCGTCGTCATCATTATCATTGTCAACATCATCATCGTCATCATTATCATTGTCAACATCAGAATCGTCATCGTCATCATTATCATAGTCATAGTCAACATTATCATCGTCAACATTATCGTCATCATCGTCACCATCATCGTCTAAAGCCTTCAATTTGTCGTCAGCAGGGCAGGAGAAATGTGGCTTGTCGGAATCACTGTCGTTCAAGAAGGACTCCAATAACTCTTGGTTCTCTGAGGACATCTCTGAAACCCCTACATCTTCCTCACTCCATGCTGTTTGAGTCGTATTCTTCATCTTGTCCGTCATGGCCTCTGTTTCTCTGGTATGGATGAAGAACAAGACTCTGGCTCTGTGCTGAGCTGTGAGACACGGGCTGACGATCTCTCCGATTTTCTCCACTGTCCTTTTAAAACGATCTCTATCCCTCGCCATCTCCATCCAGCATGACCCATCTCGTGCTGCCTGGCTTGCAGCATCCCATTCCATGTAGTGTATGGTCACCTCCTCACTGAAACTCACCTGACAATAACAATTACAGAGTGAGAAACGAATTCTGACACGAAAATCAACATGTCAACATGGTGCGACAAAAGTACGAAGCTCAGAAACTCCTTCTTTTAACAGGTTTGTTCAAGTAGGGTTGGAAATAAACTGCACGATGTTGGGAGCATACACCCTACATCTTACACAATTTAACAGTTTTGTTTAGCTTTTAAAGACAGTTATACATTCTTCTGAGTGCACACATGAATTTCATGTGTGTATTTGTCATACAGTTTGAGCCTCATCATTGGATGTGACATTTTGAAGAACTGAAATTATGAAAACTTTTCTGTGTAGTCATGAGCAGCTAAGTTGGACTTAAATGTCCTTTCTTGTGACTTGCACTCTGTTGCATCAGCAAACAGCCCTCTGTTTAGTAATCATTCCCTGTAACCAACACTCAATACTGCAAATATTCAAGAGTATTTTGATGGAGATGAATATAAAAGCTGATAAACATTAGTCATAGCCACTCAGTTCTTATATCTATATATTCACATATTTGCCATATGATTACATACGATAAACACGTGTTGTAATACTGATGTAAACGCTACCTTTGTTGCTCTTTCCTTTGTTTTCTGTTTAAGATTGTCCTCAACATCACAGGCTGTGGGGCTTGAAGTCGTGTGGTTCTCTGATGCCTTTACTTTGACTCCAGTAGGGCAGGAGAAGTGGAGTGGATTGTAGGAATCACTGTGGCTCAAGAAGGACTCCCATAATTGTCTGTTCTCTGCAGACATCTCTAAATCTCCTTCATCTGACCAACCAGAATCATCTTCCTCACTCCATTCCGTTTCATCTTTCTTTTGAGGACAAGGAGAAACAGGTTCCTCATCATCATCATCATCCTCCTCATCATGATGACGATCATTGGCTAAAGCCTTCACTTTGTCTTCAGTAGGGCAGGAGAAGTGGAGTGGATTGTAGGAATCACTGTGGCTCAAGAAGGACTCCCATAATTGTCTGTTCTCGGAGGACATCTCTGAAACTCCCTCATCATCTTCCGAGCTCCATCCTGTTTCACCATCACTACCATCATCTCTTTTATCCTGCTCTGCAGACTGACATCCAAGCCAGTCTGAGAGCAGAACTTCTGCCACTGCCAGTTGATCAGACTGGATCTTCTCCTTCATTTCTGGATCAACAGTCTTCTCAGAAATGGTGGGCATTTTGATTTCTCTGGTCTCGTGATCAGGCCCATCTTTGACCTCTAGGGTCGTATTCTTCATCTTGTCTGTCATGGCCTCTCTTTTTCTGGTACACAAGAAGAACATATTTATGTTTAATAGCTCTGTAATACTTATACACTGATGGATGACTTAATAAAAGCAAAAGTTCTGGAACACAGAACAGACAGACTTTATCCTGTATGAGCCAAGAGACCAAGTGGATAAAGACCAAAATTCTTTAAGGAGGAATGGTACCGTTTTTTCTTTGTTGGCCACGAACAACTGAACAGACGATGCAGACGGGTGGAAAACGGTGCCATCGCAGTCACACTCACTCTGTAAGAAAACAGTGTGAAATTATTATAAGTTCTTCTAAAGGGGAGACCGGGGATGGTTGTAACACTTCCAATTTCTCCAATCAGGAACAAGTTACAAATCACCTGATTCACTTCACACATGCTCAGTTTAGTCCTTATTCCACATGTGGGGAAGTAGAGCCCTGTCTCAGACACAGCAGATTTTGGAGGGGAAAAACTACTTTTGAGGTAAGAAGGTAACTTTTTACTTTCTTTACTTTTGTGATGGCAATGCCTGCTTTGTAGTTAAACTCATCAAAGTTAAATTATGTTTATTGCGTGTCTGTGTAGATATTTGTCATGCAAGTTGTTAGTGCTAATGTTTTGGCTGTTAGTTTTGGATGCATTTTAAGAAAGTTGGAAGAAAATTGTCAATTTATAGTGATGCCAATGTAAAATATACAGATGGACCTGCACTCTGTGGGCCCATGAAGTCTGCACTCCAGGAGTGCCATACATCTGTCACCACTGTGACTCTGATGGTGACTAAGAACTTATGCACTCACACACACACACACACACACACACACACACAATTTTCAAGTGTTCAAGTTTAATTTTATTATGGCCAATTTCTATGACT
This sequence comes from Cranoglanis bouderius, assembly GCA_023630585.1. Classification (NCBI taxonomy): domain Eukaryota; kingdom Metazoa; phylum Chordata; class Actinopteri; order Siluriformes; family Cranoglanididae; genus Cranoglanis; species Cranoglanis bouderius. Next base: position 1,996,688 of record CM042539.1, read on the forward strand.
GACAATAATAAACATGCTTACACACACACACACACACACACACACACACACACGTTACTCAGTTTTATTATTATGATGCTAATGTAATACACACACACACACACACACACACACGTTACTCAGTTTTATTATTATGATGCTAATGTAATACACACACACACACACACACACACATACATACAAATAGTGTTCGATTGTTGAAACTGGTGCAAAGTTGCTTTTTATTCAGTTTTGTTACACACACAGCAACTATGTTGAAAAGTCAGTGTTGAATAAAAAGCTTTCAAAATCCATTTTTGTCATAATCCTTATTTCATAATGTTACATCTCACCCCAGCGGATATCGTGATGTTACGTCTCGCCCCTGGGTATGTTACAACTAACCCGGACTATGGGGTGAATTGTAACGTTTCACTCCCCGTGTTTGAAACCAAACCATGCATTTTCTGTTTGTGCTGTAGGGATAACATCTACATCATTTAAAAGCAAACACTTGTAACTAGTTTGAAACACATTTTGAACTGGCTTAAAAGAACTCCAAGATACAGATAGAAATGTCTAAAAAACAAACAAACAAAAAGTTACAACCATCCCCAGTCTCCCCTATTAAGAAAGAATTAAGGCAAAACTATTAGAATACAGCAACTACAGCAACTCTTGCTTCTGGTAACAGTTTGACCAGTTGCCTGGCTCTCCTTCCGGTAAAGGATTTGCGTTGAAATGCAGAAAATTGCTGAAATATCAGTGAACGAGGCAGCTTTTAAGCTTTAGAGAAACAAGTGGTATTTTTTTTTCTAGTCCATGTTTAGGCCACTACATCATGTACATCACGTACAGTATACCCACGTGACATTAGTCTCTCTCATGGCATGTTTACTCGCGCGCGCTGTGTGGTAACCTAGGCAGCAGCACGACTATTAAACGTTTTCTAATATCTCTACAATATACTATAAACGAACGATTTATTTGTGTATTTTATTCGAGTAAGACAAAACTGACAGCTAGAACAGATTAACTCTTACCTCTTATATACGTAACGGTTTAACCAGTCGCCAGGCGCACGCTCCAGAGAAGGTTTCTGTCTGAAATGCTGAAATTGTTGAAATTATTGACAGCAGTCGTTGTTTCCCGTGAATGAAGCAGCGCCATAGTAAAGAAATAATCCGTCGTGTCTTCGTTCATAAACGTCTTTCGATGCGTTTGGGTTTTCTGTACTTCTCTTGTCTTGGCTGTCGGGTTTAACACGATGACTAATACCAGCTGCTTATATAGAGAGCTCTGACGTCAGCGGGAGAAGGAGGAGGAGGAGGAGGGGCGCGAGCGGCAGAATTTCCCACAACATGGAAACCCGAAAGTCACGTGACCTGAATACGTTTTGTGATGTTTCGAGAAACTCCCTCGGAGACAAGAGCGGTGTAGGATTGAGGCCGAGTTTCGTCATACCCTAACATGGAAATCAAAATTCAAAACAAAACCCTGGGAGACAAGAAAACAAAACCTTGACTACACACCTCCATAATAAGTACTGAAAATAATGAATAAAAATAAGTAATATGTTGAGTCCATAAGATATGCTACGGTATTTCTTTGTTTTCATTTTTATGTACCTGAGCTCTGTTACAGTAGGCTAACCAGCATACTGCAGTAACTTACTATACTCCAAGATTAAGCTAATATTCCTGTCCATGCAGTTGTTCTTATGTGATTTAATAAATTCATTCATTCATTTAATGATTAATTAAACATTGTAGAACCGAGACTGGACTACATAATGCCCCAAACCACAGAAACCAAAACTGAAAACAAAACCCTGTAGGGCAAAAAAAAGAAAACATGTCTTTGGCCACACATCCCCCATAACAGTACTGAAAACAATGAACAATGAGTAATAACCATTATTTATTAAATATCTTATGTTTGTTATTTATTTGTTGGTCTGTTGTCATTTCTGTCTTTCTGAGCTCTATTTTTGTGCCAATAGTGCACTGTAAGATTAATGTAATATTCCTGTTCAAGCAATAGTGCAAATAGATAGAAAGGAAGAAAGAATGAATGAAAGAATGAATGAATGAATTGAGGCTAGATTGCATCATAACCTAGCATGGAATGTGAAATTCAAAACTTTATCAGAGAAAACAAAAAATCCTTGGCTACATGTCACATATGAAAGTAAGAACACTAACAGTAACTAGCTTAAATATCGAATAAACAGAGCCCATAAAAATGTCACTAAGAATAATAAGCTAAATGCAGAAGAGCTGTATTTAGTACACATTAGAGGCAAAGATCTCTGTATATTAGATCAAACGTAAATTGACCAACAAATAAGAGTTATTTACCACCATCAAGCCAGTGAAAAAGGCATCCAGCTGAGACACATTTTATATACAGTATCTCACAAAAGTGAGTACACCCCTCACATTTTTGTAAATATTTTATTATATCTTTTCATGGGACAACACTGACAAAATGACGCTTTGCTACAATGTAAAGTAGTGAGTGTACAGCTTGTATAACAGTGTAAATTTGCTGTCCCCTGAAAATAACTCAACACACAGCCATTAATGTCTAAACCGCTGGCAACAAAAGTGAGTACACCCCTAAGTGAAAATGTCCAAATTGGGCCCAATTAGCCATTTTCCCTCCCCGGTGTCATGTGACTCGTTAGTGTTACAAGGTCTCAGGTGTGAATGGGGAGCAGGTGTGTTAAGTTTGGTGTTATCGCTCTCACACTCTCTCATACTGGTCACTGGAAGTTCAACATGGCACCTCATGACAAAGAACTCTCTGAGGATCTGAAAAAAAGAATTGTTGCTCTACATAAAGATGGCCTAGGCTATAAGAAGATTGTAAAATACTTGGGTCTAGTGTTACTTGCGATTAAGGTTCCCCAGCAAAACAGGGGTAAAATGAAAACATATTCAGATTGGAATATACAGTGCCATCCACTAATATTGGCACCCTTGGTAAATATGAGCAAAGACAGCTGTGAAAAATTGTCTTTATTGTTCAACCTTTTGATCTTTTTTTCAAAAAAATTCACAAAAATTCTCTGCTCTCATTGGATATCAAACAATTGTAAACACAACATAGGTTTATCCAAAAAAAAAAAAAAAATCTTTGTTAAATATAATTATGCAATAATTGAAGTATATTTCCATTGAATTTTTTTACATTTTATTAGTACACCTGGGTGACTAGGAACAGGAAATTGTTGAACCATGATTCCACAGGGGTATAAATATGAGGTAACACATAGGCCAAATTTCCTTAGTCATTCATAACAATGGGTAAGACCAAGGAATATAGCTGTGATGTGCGGCAAAAGGTTGTTGAGCTTCACATAATGGGAAGTGGCTATAAGAAAATAGCACAAGCATTGAAAATGCCCATTTCCATCATCAGGGCAATAATTAAGAAGTTCCAGTCCACTAGAAATGTTATGAATCAACCTGGGAGAGGACGCATGTCTATATTGTCTCAACGCACAGTGAAGAGGATGGTCCGAGTGGCCCGAGTGGCCGAGTGTTTGGAAGGGTTTCAAGAAAAAAGCCTCTACTCTCATCCATGGATAAACCTGTGTTTTGTTGCGATTGTTGGTTGCAATTGTTTGCAATCCATGAGAGCAGAGTATTTTTGTGAATTTTTTTAACAAAAGATCAAAAGGTTAAACAATAAAGACAGATTTTCAGCCTTTTTTTGCTCATATTTACCAAGGGTGCCAATATTAGTGGAGGGTACTTTAATACCTAGCAATGTATGGTAATATTATTGGGCTCAACCTTAAAAACATTCCCTAAAACACCACTAAAACTGTCATATCGTTAATAAGCTTCAGTTAAAAAATTATCCAGCAGCTGACCTATTTCTGTGTACCACTGGCCTGAGTAAGGGGTTAATAGGCAGTGTAATTATCTAGATCTTGTGATCCTGACTCCAGACATGAAATAAAGCCTTTATGTGGATAAAGAAGACATTCAGCACACACACTCAGGCATTGTTTCAATACACAACCTACTGAGGAACCCAGCTTACATCGGTGAGCAGAATTTTGTGCATTAAAATACAATGTATACTTTTTATGGTTGCTTTAGTCCACTAGTGTAGTATACTAGTGTGTAATTGCATGGACATAATTCACCTTTAAGTAAATTACTGATGGCAACTTTTTATGAACCTGATATCAAACTATTCTTCTTGTGACTAGAAAGCTACATGCAGATTTGAGGAAAGTGGATGAAGGTCTGGGGTAGACAGAATCATGCTGTTTCCTAAAGACAAAAAAACAACAACAACAACAAAAAAAAACAACATACAGGAATTTTTAAATTGAGGAGTTTTGTATTGGAAGACTGTTGCATGACACAAATAAGCTACATACGTATATTGTGAGTTTGTCAGTTTTATCTCTATATCCAATTTGAGTTTTAAGAATATTAGCTTGCCAGTGTGTATGTGTATAAACCCAAATAAGTAACTATGCTTTGATTTCAGTTATTGGCACTGGACTTTGACTCATTGCATACTGATATGATGCAAAGCAATGCATGAACTCTAAATTATTTGCAGACATAGCTCTGCTGTTTAGTTATAGTCACTGCTCTCCGCACAAAGTCATCCAGGAGTCACCAAGTTTAGTAAATGCCTAATAGTATTGACAATTTGATACTCCACCAAGGTGCTTCATCAGTTCATCAGTTCTACTGGGAGATACAAGATGCTTTCATTTATAGGGTTAGCATAGGAGGCGTTTGAGATTCGGTGGCTAAGTAATGGAGATAACCATGCACACATCTATGCTGGTATTTTAAAAATTAAAAAATAGTCCAATCATACAAAACCAAGTCTAACTGATACTACTAACACTATAAAACATAACAGCAGTACTGAGATGTGAAATGTAAGGCATATACAGAGAATGCTATGACACAATACATGAATATGCACCCTACAGAGGAGTGTCTTAAAGGCATAGTAAATAATCTGACTGCTACAAACAGGTGGAAATTCCAAAATTCTGTGAAATTCTGTGTGAATGGTGCCTGGTGATGTACTGAGAGTCCCACTAACTGAATGAATGATGGACTTTGACCTACTATTATTGCATTTCCTTCCACATCCCCAAACATGGCAGTATATGGACTCTAAATTGCTCCTAGGTGTGAATGAGTGTTTAAATGTGTGTGCGCATTGTGCTGTGTGATGGACTGGTGTACCATCCAGGGTGCATTCCTGTCTCATGACCAGTTTTGCTGGGATAGGCTCCAGATTCACCGTGATACTGACCAGAATAAATCAGCTACTGAAGATATAAATAAACAAATCAATGTACCACGGTTAATGCTCCTGATTAAATTGGTTGTGCTGTGTAAAATAAAATGAACTGCATATTTGTATAGGGTGTCGTGCTGGGTTTGGCCACCGTTTACTATGTGACCTGATACCGAGGGCTGAGCATATGGAGGTGTGTGAGAGTAGTGTAATGGAACCAGGGGCCCCGGGGAGCTCCACCATAGAGCCAGGACTGAAGAGGCTCTCATTTGCATACCAGAGCCTCCTGGAGATTCCCTATGATGTCATTCTCAAACAGAGGGACACCCTAGAAGTCCTGGACCTCAGTTATAACCTGCTGGACGAGTATCCTTTAGTGTGCACTTCTTTGTGTAAATAATTGAATTATATATCAGCCTATAAAACAGACATTTAAGGCTCTTTAAACTCCAAACATCATCATCTTATACACAGGACTGTACACAAACACACACCCACAGTAACACACATCACAAACCTTCTGGCATGAGAGTTTGCCACATGGTCACTCTCTCATCACATTTTGCCTTATGTTGTGCCTTTTTCCATAAGCAATAGCCCTTAACTCAGCCATTACCGGAGCCCAGCTCTTCTGGGGGAGCTGGAAAAGCTGAGCACTCTCATCCTGGATGGCAACAACTACAGCACTCATGTCAAATTCCCCTACATGCCAAGTCTCACCACACTGTGGATCAACAAGAACAAAATAAGCAACCTTCCCATCATAGTTGAGGAGATACGCTGCAAGTTCCCCAATATCAAGTAGGCTCCACAGGCCATGTCGCTTTCTGTATTAACAACAGTTGATTCATCAGTGAATAAGCTGCAGTGTTCTTGAATCTCAGTAAGATGTTGAATATGTTGTTGTCTGCTGTGATTACAGGATACTTAGTATGATGAACAATGAGGCAGCACCCAGTTACTTTAATGGAGGCAGTCTGACTCAATACATTGATTACAGGTAAATAAAACAACCCCAAAATTCCCATATGCAAAACAGCTACATTTTTATGGGCTCAACTACATTACCATTTTAAAACAGTACATTGATTCAGTGATTTAAAGATTTCCACAATAACACAGGTGCATCTCAATAAATTAGAATGTCGTGGAAAAGTTCATTTATTTCAGTAATTCAACTCGAATTGTGAAACTCGTGTATTAAATAAATTCAATGCACACAGACTGAAGTAGTTTAAGTCTTTGGTTCTTTTAATTGTGATGATTTTGGCTCACATTTAACAAAAACCTCACCAATTCACTATCTCAACAAATTAGAATACTTCATAAGACCAATTAAAAAAAAAAAACATTTTTAGTGAATTGTTGGCCTTCTGGAAAGTATGTTCATTTACTGTACATGTACTCAATACTTGGTAGGGGCTCCTTTTGCTGTAATTACTGCCTCAATTCGGCGTGGCATGGAGGTGATCAGTTTGTGGCACTGCTGAGGTGGTATGGAAGCCCAGGTTTCTTTGACAGTGGCCTTCAGCTCATCTGCATTTTTTGGTCTCTTGTTTCTCATTTTCCTCTTGACAGTATCCCATAGATTCTCTATGGGGTTCAGGTCTGGTGAGTTTGCTGGCCAGTCAAGCACACCAACACCATGGTCATTTAACCAACTTTTGGTGCTTTTGGCAGTGTGGGCAGGTGCCAAATCCTGCTGGAAAATGAAATCAGCATCTTCAAAAAGCTGGTCAGCAGAAGGAAGCATGAAGTGCTCCAAAATTTCTTGGTAAACGGGTGCAGTGACTTTGGTTTTCAAAAAACACAATGGACCAACACCAGCAGATGACACTGCACCCCAAATCATCACAGACTGTGGAAACTTAGCACTGGACTTCAAGCAACTTGGGCTATGAGCTTCTCCACCCTTCCTCCAGACTCTAGGACCTTGGTTTCCAAATGAAATACAAAACTTGCTCTCATCTGAAAAGAGGACTTTGGACCACTGGGCAACAGTCCAGTTCTTCTTCTCCTTAGCCCAGGTAAGACGCCTCTGACGTTGTCTGTGGTTCAGGAGTGGCTTAACAAGAAGAATACGACAACTGTAGCCAAATTCCTTGACACGTCTGTGTGTGGTGGCTCTTGATGCCTTGACCCCAGCCTCAGTCCATTCCTTGTGAAGTTCACTCAAATTCTTGAATCGATTTTGTTTGACAATCCTCATAAGGCTGCGGTTCTCTCGGTTGGTTGTGCATCTTTTTCTTCCACACTTTTTCCTTCCACTCAACTTTCTGTTAACATGCTTGGATACAGCACTCTGTGAACAGCCAGCTTCTTTGGCAATGAATGTTTGTGGTTTACCTAGTGAACCAAACTGAGAGACCATTTTGAAGGCTCAGGAAACCTTTGCAGGTGTTTTGAGTTGATTAGCTGATTGGCATGTCACCATATTCTAATTAGTTGAGATAGTGAATTGGTGGGTTTTTGTTAAATGTGAGCCAAAATCATCACAATTAAAAGAACCAAGGACTTAAACTACTTCAGTCTGTGTGCATTGAATTTATTTAATACACGAGTTTCACAATTTGAGTTGAATTACTGAAATAAACGAACTTTTTCCACGACATTCTAATTTATTGAGATGCACCTGTAAACAACACATGACTTCAGATGTGTATAATACTCCCCCCAGTGGTCAACATGTATACAGATATGTTGTTCTTTCCATATTAAAACGCCATGCAGATCCTTCTAACATAATAATAATAAGAAAATATCAGGCTTTTAATAAAAACAAAAAATATAATAATAATAATAATAATAATATACAAACTGTTGCATTGAAAGAAGCCCTTTTAATATATTGAGACTAGAAAATCACTAGATTTTCGTCAGAAATGTCGGTTTTCTATTGCATTTATGTGTATAATCTTAAACTGTAGTACTAAAATGTCAAAACTCAGCAGTCTTTATTTCACTGATTTTGTTCATTCACATCCTATCCATAATGACATGTCTTTATGACATATATGGTACGTCAGTTTAATTTATAAATCATATAAACCACACTTACTAGTGTACAAAATTACATTTATTTAAAAAATTGTTTTTATCCCTGTTTAGAAGCTTATTAGAGGGGAATTTCCCCAAAACGCTGATAATTGTTGGATTTATCACAGATTTTCTACTGAAAATAGTGTAAAACAATTTTGGGGGGAAAACAGCACATGATATGTTCTTGCTTGTTAAATAAATAAATAATATTAAAGTAAAGTATGCAAATTTGCACATATTCGACTGAAAGCAGCCTCATTTGCATGAGACAAATTTGTTTGGAAAGAAAGGTCCATAAAAACACAAGAATATCAGCAATGTACATGACCGTGATACATATTGTTTTAAAAAATTACCATATTCACCTGTAGCGTCTTGCCTTATGAAAGCATGTATGTTACTTATGTCAAAAATCAAGTTTCACTTGTCTTGCCTTTGACAAAGCACTTTTGCATCAGCTTTAGATGTGCATAAATTCCAGAACATAATTTGAAATGATTCATACTGAGTTCAAGCTGATTTTGGTCCACTCTTATTCTCCAGGATGTATGTTATCAGTCAGATCCCCAGTCTGGAGGTGCTGGATGACACAGAGGTACAGGAGAAAGAGAGAGCACAGGCCAGGAAGACATACAGGATGCAAAAGAGCAGAGATGGCAGTAAAAGGAGGAAAGAGCTCCATCACTAATGGTTTCTTCGTCCATCTGATGCCACTTAGTTCTACGCCAAGCTTGACCTGTTCCTTTACTGTCGTCACTACCCATGCAGATAAATGCGAACTAACTCACAGCTGCATGGTGGTGATATGAACTGATAGGAAATCCAGACCGATACAAATACATGATAATTGTTGTTTTTACACTTGTATCAACTTTCTTTCTTTTTCTTTTCTTTAATGAATGTTGAACAATATGAACAAGTACTAGATGAGGTTGGAGGTTGGGTTCCCTGCTTAAAAAAAAACAACTATAGAAAACCACATCGAATTTGTAATGGTTTTAATGATTATAATGGGAATTGTATTGGTTTTAATGGAAACTATAATGGTCCCTGTGGGTCTTTACTGGTAATCGGTTGCATTTTGTTGGTGGCATGTTATGTCTAGTGGATATCATTAAGGAGCAATAATGGTAATGGTTTTAATGGTTAGCTGATAGTTTGTAACGGAATTTGTAGTGGAAACCATTAGAATTTCTGTGATGGTTTCTATTGTTTTGTTTTTTTTCTTCAGCACAGTTGTCTATGAACATTATATACATTTCAAGATAAGCTATAGGCCTATTGCTGTTTTGTTCATTAAAAACATTTTTAAGCAATAGCCTACTCTTTAGGATTTTTGTCTTGTAGAGCACAGTAAAAATGAAGATGAAAAAATAAGACGAATGAAATAGGCCTATTATATTATTTATTAGACTTGCTGCTTTTGCTGCACGTGTTGAGTCCTTCATTAAATAAGCAGTTTCTTCTTATGCAGTGTAACTTTTAATTGGTTCATGCTACCAAAAACAGGAGTGGAACAGCTGGAGAGCTGTGTTTGTTTTATTTATTGGTTTCAACTGTTATATAAAACACCTTTTATGTATAAAAATGGTATCAAATAGGCGTAAAACTAATTACTTCGACCTCACTGACAAAAAGCTGAATCATTACCGTATTAAAGCCAGAAACCGTCGTTTAATAACGTTATTCGTTGTAGAGTCAAATTCTAAAACATATTTACACTTCTAAACGCTTGTATTTCTATTATTAGTGTACATATATCGATATCAAATAGCTGTCACGAGATAACAAGAGAGAATACAGAAGACTTTATGAATTGTATTTTTTTTTTCGAAGTCTGTTGTACTACGTGCATTACGGTACAGTATAGTATGAGAGTGGTCTACTGTTTTCTGGTTCAGGTAGTGCTGAACTAATCTCCAGGGGTCGGTTAGTCTTTAAAGTCGGTAAGTCATGTGAAATAAAAAAAAAAGCCTAACTTGTGTGGATTTGGGGAAACAACCTGTTAGATTTTGAAATTAGTGTCAGCTTTAACAATGCGATTGCATTCTCATGTTAGCTAGCTAATCTTAGCGACAACAGACAGGCCACTGGCAGATCATCGTTGGGGAAAGGAAGGGAGAGTGAGATCCGGTCAGGTAGGCAGCAGCAGCAGGTACAGCAGGAAGTTGCATGTTTGTGTACACGAATGTTTATTTTGCAAATTGCGTTAATGATAGTCAGTTATGTAGTTACTGAAACAGTCTGTGGAAGCCCAGGTTGCTAGCTAGCTAGTTCACTGAAGTTGATATCTGCCAACCTTTTATTAAATATAACAAATTTGTCAGTAGTCTTACACTGACATTAACAAGAGCACACTTGAAGCAGCGCCCCTTAGTTTTATATATATATATATATATATATATATATATATAGGCTGCTTTTGCAAAATATGTCATTTGTTACTTGGTGCAAGGTGAATTGACACATAATGACATTACTGTAAAATTTATAGCTGGTTTATAGTTCATAGTACTGGAGAGATTATGTCAAAATAGCTACTGCACTACAATGCTGTTTTTGAGTTGATATAATTCATTAAATCTGCATAAATCTGAGTGTGATCTGGTTTCTTTAGCCCTAACCATACGCCTATAGGTTTATTCATTCATTCATTCATTCATTCATTCATTAAATTCATCTTCAGTAATCACTTTAGTCGATTTGGATCCAGAACCTATCCCAGAAATACCCGATGTGATGGACCCTAGATGGGACGCCAGTCCATCGCAGGACACTCATTCACATCTACATCAGGGCACTAATTCACCTCCATTTATGATTTTGGACAATGGCAGGAAACCCACATGGACATGAGGAGAACATATGGAACCCCATACAGACACTAACCTGAGTTTAGGATTGGGGATCCTGGATTGTGGCGTGGTAACTCCACCCACTCCATCACTGGGCTCTCCACCTATAGGTTTAATACATGCAAAAAGGTTGCATTTTTAAAATCATAAAAGTAATCTAAACACAAAAAAATGGCCTGCACACCAAGTGCATTATTATCTGCTAGAGTGTTAAGCTTGGATGCTGTACATGTGCTCACTATTCAAACCCTAAGCCTAACTCAAGTCTTACACCTGTAGGTTTAATACATGCAAAATGAATGAATGAATGAATGAATGGTTCAAAATTGATGATGAGTAGTTGCAACTGTAGGTCTGGACTGCTAACTTAATTTAACCGCTTTAGCTATATAGCCACGGAAGTGTTCTGCTGATGGTCCTCTGGCAGTTCATTTAAAAGCACTAATGTTTTCGATGGTACTGGCCGACCTGATAACCATAAGCATTTTGCATAGGAGTGCCATATTTTAATATCATTTAACATGTAGGCACAAGGCATGTTATCACTCAAAAAGAGCAGTCTTCTAATTTCCATCCAATAAAAATGGCAGATAAACCAAGCGACACATGAATCTGGAGTGACTGACAGTTGCTCATGTGTTTGGAAGTCTCCCGATATTAACTAACACTCCGGAAACCCCGCTCCTTTCTCATTTTACGTTAGTAGTCTCTCGTCTCCTCTTGATTTTTCCACTTGAAAGGTCCACGGACACAGTGCTCTCACGTTCTGTCGAGGGAAATGGAGAATGTTTTGAGTAAAATAAAATCCACCAATGTATGTTCAACTTGGCTAACATTAGACAAGTATGTAGGTAACATCAGTTAACTATATTTATTATTTACAGCACTTTTTCTGCTGGAAGAAGCTTTTTTTGGCCCAAAGTAAAAAACAACCAGTGGTTACAGTAAAAACCCCATATACTGTATATTGTATGTACGACTGTTTTTATCTTATGATAGTGTTTCAGGGAAGCACTAAATTTAAAAGAGTTTTTGAGATGAGGCTACCAAACTGAGGATACTTGCGAATATGACAGTGGATATATTTTGTTTACCGACCTGAGTTTGATAAATTTGGCTTTAGAGAAATCTGACAGTTTATTTGAACTGTTTTTGTCCTCAGTTTAAAAAAAAAAAGACTCAGAATGGCTCAACTATCCTACTTTGTCATTGCCATATCTTTTGTAACACTGACATGAGTAATGATCTTGCAGATTTTGGAATTTATTGGTTAGTTCACTTGAGAGTTGGAATGAACTGCCCTGCTTGTCTGGTTTCCTGAAGCATTGTCTTAAATCATAGGCTCATTATTGCAGCAGAAACATTACTTTTCTACAAACTATATACTAGTAATGTGTGCTCTGGGTCAGCGATTTCTCTTTAACTGCTTGGGTCCAATGAGCATTAGTTTAACCAGTTCTAATCCTCGAACTTCTAAGTTTGAATTAAACATAGATGTTATCTCAACAGCTGTGTTACAAAAGCTCATCGTGTGACCCGTCACCTGAGCGTTTATTCAGTCTCTCTCACCAGTTTCACAATGGCCTTTCGTGCAAACTTTCACAATTTACACAATCGCCCGTCTGTGTTTGTTCTCATTAGACTTCTAATGACAACATGGCTGCTGTCATTCATATAACCCCAAACACCGCAATCCAATATTAGTCACAGTTTTGTTAGCTTTTATGTTTGTGCTTCATAGTTTATGGGGACTTATTTTGGAGATTTAATTTATCAACTTTGGATCTGTTGCAAAACATGAAGGTTTTGATGCAAGTATCCTAGCCTCTACACGAAGTCTGAGCAGATAAATTTCACATTGCCCTTCCTCTGTGGCGTGTCCTATCTCAGATGATGTAATCCTGCTTGTCACGTACCAACCTCTCAAATTTGGCAGTGCCTCAAGCCTTTACTGATAAATACGGGCATCCAAGGGAGCTAAAATTCCTACGTCTAAGTGGTAGGTTTGGACATTTAATTGGTTGTTTTAGCTAGTCACAGCATGTTTAAATCAAGGTCCTGGGTGTAACTGTGTATTGTGGTTAAATGATGTGCTCTTTATGCATATGTTGTTTCTTAGATAATTATTTTAGGCTCTTTTTTGACTTTTCCCCCTGCATTATCAGATAACTCAAAGGTAGCTTGTGGGTAAGGAGAGAGTCTTCAGCTATGAGTAACCCTTACACACACATCATTGAGCCTCTGAACTCCCAGAAGCCTGAATGCAAGTTTTTCAATCTCAGAAAACTTGGAGATCCCCGATATGGTAAGAGAATTGCTGCAGAGTCACTGCAGTTTTTTTTTTTTAACACACCATTGTAGCTAAGCATGATCTTTTGCGCGATCTAATAGTGACTTTAGTGTTGATGCTGCATACATCATTTCTGTTACTTATAGTCTAATTCCTGTACATTTGGCTTCTAATGTTCTTTTCATGTGCAATTGATGCAACTAGCATACACAGAAATGACGAAAATTGCAAATGCTCTCTCGTATTAAAACCAGTGTCTGCCAATAACTCTTGCCAATGTACGATATGCCAAACTTTTTTCTTTTTTTTTAACCTTCTTTGGTGATGTGAGTTCTAAGGAATATTATAAAGAAGATTGTTAAAGAAGTCGTGGTTCTGTATGTAATAAAAAAATTGAGGAGTATTTAAGTCTATTAATAACATTAAATTATTATTTAAAAAAAAAAAAAAAAAATACAGAACACCTACCTTTCTCCATCCGGGTGCTGTTGGAGTCGGCGGTGAGGAACTGTGATGAGTTCCTGGTAAAGAAGGAAGACGTGGAGCGCATTTTGAACTGGAAGCAGACCCAGACCCAGACGGTGGAGGTGCCCTTCAGGCCTGCCCGTGTCATCCTGCAGGACTTCACGTAGGGTTAATTACACCTGAGCCTTTAATGACTGGCTTTGATGTTTTGTCATCTTGGCTTTTGTAAAGTTTCCTATATTTCCTTAAGTGCTGCTTGTCCCTTCTATAATAATCATATCAATTGTCCTTATGTCCAAGACTTAATTAGCAAATCATTTACAGACAAGGAACACTGTCCTGTGGTGTGTTTAATAGCTTTAAACAATTTGATATTGCGTTTTATACGACAGTGCTGTTGAATTCTCGATTCTGATTGGCCAGGATTATATTAACGTGCTCTTAATAGTATGTTATTGGTCTGTAGTAACAAATTACTCAGGGACTTGCACTTGGCAGGTGCACCATATGATATGGTGAAGATTTCTGTCAGAAAATGCACAAGAGAAGGCAAAGAAAGAAAAAAAAACATACGAAGAGGTAGTTATTTGCTGCCTCTGAGTGTTGCTCTGCTATGAGTGTATATCTCTGCTGTTGACAGCGGGGTTCCTGCAGTGGTGGATTTCGCCGCAATGCGTGACGCAGTAAAGAAGCTAGGTGGAGATCCCGAGAAGATCAACCCTGTGTGTCCTGCTGACCTAGTCATTGACCATTCCATTCAGGTGGATTTCAACAGGAAGTAAGTTATTTATCATGTGCAGAACTGAAATTACATTTAAACTAATGTACTTCAGATATATTAAAGTGAGTTTCCTCTGGGTTTATATTCAAGCACCCTGTAGAAAGACCCTTTTAAAAGCTCAGATGGCTGTGGCACAAACTGCAGCGCAAACATGCTGTACTTGTTATTGAGTCAGGTCGGCAGTGTGATGTGTGTTAGACAAGACATTCATTTATCCTTAGAAGTTGTTTGCACAAAATGCAGTTTGGTGCCTCCGAGTGTTTCTCTGCTATGAATGTATATGTGTGGTCTGGTGTTTAATGGGAGGTTTGAGTCTTTGGTTTCTTATCTGCGGTGTCAAGCCCAAGTTAAAAAAGCACATAATCATACTGCACTCGCATCGTGAACCTTATACAGCAAGTGTTTGCCAAGTTGGACATGTTTTAAAGAGTTACCTTTGACCACCCAGATCATGTGGCACACTCACTGTTCAACTAAATCCGACCCGGATGGAAGTTTAAAACCTTTACACAAAAGATAGCTTTTACATGTTTCCTGTGTAAATTTATTATTATAAATTATACATTTATCATACAGTATTCACATTTACATCACTAGACGTGATTAATATATATATTAGTTAAGCTTTGTATTAATTAGAAACGTGTTTGTTGATGTGTATGATGTGTATAAGACACCAATTCCAAACTCATATGGTACATGTTTTTACTGACCTGCACATTGACTTTTATTAAAATTCATTCCAGGTCTGACAGTCTTCAGAAAAACCAAGACCTTGAATTTGAAAGAAACAAGGAACGTTTTGAGTTTTTGAAGGTAATCACATTCTATTTTAACTTCCTGAGTTGACATTAAAATACGTGCACACAAGTCCTTCTTACATATTTTAACCAGGAGTGATAACTTTTTTGCCTTCTTGTTCACAGTGGGGTTCAAAAGCATTCCAGAATATGCGCATAATTCCTCCAGGATCAGGAATAGTGCATCAGGTGAACCTGGAATATCTAGCCCGGGTCGTGTTTCAGCAGGATGGCTACTATTACCCCGACAGTCTTGTGGGCACTGATTCACACACAACCATGATCGATGGCCTGGGAGTGCTGGGCTGGGGTGAGCGTTTTACTGAAAGTGTACAGTTGCAGTCCTCAGGGCCGATAGTTTAGTGTTTTGTTATAACAACACATTTTAAACATCACTTGAATCTAGGAATATATATTGTTAAATTAATATTGTCATATAGAATGACCTAAATATACACTATATGGCCGGAAGTATGTGGACACCTAACATCACACCCGTATGTGGTTCTTCCCCAAACTGTTGCCACAATGTTGGAAGTATTGTACAGGATGTTTTTGTATGATGTAGCATTACAATCTTCCTTGACTGGAACTAAGAGGCCCAAACCTGCTCCTGTGCACAAAGCAAAGTCCTTTGAGTGGAGGAACTCAAGTGGCCTGCACAGAGCCCTGACCTCAACCGTATCGAATACTTTTGGGATGAACTGGAATACCGACTGCACCCTCGCTCGAAAACAGTGCCTGACCTCACTAATGGTCTTGTAGCTGAATAAGCACAAATCCCCACAGCCACGCTTGAAAATCTAATGGAAAACCTTCCCAGAAGAGTGAAGATTATTATAACTGCAAAGGGGCACTAAATCTGGAATGGGATGTTCAACAAGCTCATGGTCAGGTGTCCACAAACTTTTGGCCATATAGTACAGCTGTTTAATCTATACAGTTTGATTTTTGCTGCGGAGTATCGACTTTTCCATATGCAAATACTTGTTATAGAGAGCAATTAATTCTAACAAGGTTTACTATCAATATCTCTGAGCAGGTGTGGGAGGAATTGAAGCTGAGGCAGTTATGTTGGGTCAACCAATCAGTATGGTCCTCCCAGAGGTCGTTGGGTACAAACTGCAGGGCACGCCAAACAAGTACATCACCTCCACTGATATTGTCCTAACTGTCACGAAGGTACTTTTTGTGTGTGTGTGTGTGTGTGTGTGTTCAAAGAGGATAAGTAATTTTGGGCTTCATTTATCAAGCTTTTAGTAAAGTTGTATTTAAATGTTTGCATAAACCAAATGCTGATTTGTGATTTTGTTGATGAATGCCAATCTCCCATAAATTACCATGTGTGCGCATGCCACGGCTGATTTGCATGTAGTGACCCCGCACAAAACTCCACAGAAGTGCACAGTCACAAGCACGAAACGATTGATCAGAGTAAAGCTGAAGTGGAAGTTATCACTCACTTATATGCCAATAAAAATATTTAATAATACAGTCTCCTCTGAAAGTATAGGAACGGCAAAGCCAATTGTTTTTTTGTTTTTTTTTACTATACACTGAAGGCATTTGGGGTTGAGTTCAGAAGATGAACACGAGACGATAGATCAGAATTTCAGCATTCATTTCCTGATATTTACATCTAGATGTGTTAAATAACTTAGAACATGGCACATTTGGGGGCAGATCACCCAATATTTAGGTTAGCAAAAGTACAGGAACAGATAGTATTAAAGTAAATAACATTTAATATTTGGTTGCATATCCCTGGTTTGCAATAACTGCATCAAGCTGGTGACACACAGACATCATCAAACTGTTGCATTCTTCTTTTGTGATGCTTTTCCAGGCTTGTGCTGCAGCCTCCTTCAGTTGTTGTTTGTTTTGGGTGGGTTTCTGCCTTCAGTCTCCTCTTCAGTAGGTGAAATTCTGCTCAGTCCTTTTAAGGACCCAATCAGGACTTCCCCCTGATGAAGTCCTTTGTTGAGTTGTGTTTTGGGTCACTGTCATGCGGCATGATGAAGTTCCGTCCAATTAATTTGGATGCATTTCTCTGTAAATTGGCAGACTGGTTTCTGTTCCTGTAAATGCTGCTACCATCATGAGTTACATCATCAATAAAGATTAGTGAGCCCATTCAAGAATAGACAATCGGAGCTATTAATTGTTTAAACAGTTAATCTCACAGGGCACACCTGGTCAACAAGAAACACCTGTCAGTCACCAATATGTTCCAATATTTTTGATCACTTGAAGAAATGGGTGGGTTCAAACAAAAGGTGCCATGTTCTAAGTTGTTTAACGCATCTAGATGTACATATCAGGAAATGAAAGCTGAAATTCTGATTTATCATCTCATATTCTTTTTTTTTAAATGTTTTTTTATGTCAAACCCAGATGTCTTCAGTGTATAGCAAAAACAAAAGAATTGGTCTTGCTGTTCCAATACTTTCAGAGGGGACTGTATATAATATTCATAATAATAAGCGAGCTCTAAATCTTCTGTCGGTTGAGGCATTTGTGTATGGTTTAAAGCTGTACTCCATTTATATGACATCATTTCTGTTGTCAAAATTAAATGTTTTATTTTTCTTAATTTATGGGTTTGTGTTGGCTTGCTCTCTTTTTATATTCTTTAATTAATGCCGATAATATAAAATGACTGGTTTTCACAAAATGTTCTTGATGGTATTCTTACTCCCTGTCTTAGTGAACTAGCATGAGTGCAATAATCCATGATTATTATATGATTTGAAATTGATCAGGTTGAGGTTTATATTAGTTAGTCTTCTTATGCGTAAATGTACACACACTCGGGAGCACGAGTAGGATCCAAACATTTTTGCGAATTTACAAGATTTTCATGAATACCAAATTTCTTGTGTAAATGTGCGTACTAACTATTTACGCATAAATCTGTTCTTATCCATTGTGATAAATGAGGCTCATTGTTAGAATATGATTATTCATTTATACAGTTAACCTGTGGCTTGTCTTCCTATAGCATTTGCGTCAGGTTGGTGTGGTAGGGAAGTTTGTGGAGTTCTTTGGGCCTGGTGTGGCTCAGCTTTCTATCGCAGACCGTGCCACTATTGCCAACATGTGCCCAGAGTATGGTGCCACAGCAGCCTTCTTCCCTGTTGACCACATCAGCATCCAGTATCTCGAGCAGACAGGTACGCTGACGGCATTGATTTCACGTTATCTGTTCAGACATTAAGTACATTGTTGTGTTTTAATTCATACAATATATGGCCAAAAGTTCAGTTCAGTGCCTGACCTCACTAATGCTCATGTGGCTGAATGGACAAACCCCGACAATCTCCAAAATCTAGTGGAAAGCCTTTCCAGACGAGTGGAGGTTATTATACCAGCAAAGGGAGGAATAAATCTGGAATGGGATGTTCAACAAGCACATATGGGTGATCGGTCAGATGTCCACATAGTTTTGGCCATAAACACTCACCGTCCACTTTATTAGGAACACCTGGACATTCATGCAATTATCTAATCAGCCAATCATGTGGCAGCAGCGCAATCCAAAAAATCATGCAGATACAGGTCAAGAGCTTCAGTTAATATTCACATCAAACATCAGAATGAAGAAAAAGTATGATGTCACACACAACAGTCTCTAGAGTTTACTCAGAATGGTGTGAAAAACAAGAAACATTCTGTGAGCGGAGGGTCTGGAGGCTGAAACACCTTGTTGATGAGAGAGATCAGAGGAGAATGTCCAGACTGGTCTGAGCTGACAGGGAGTCTCTGTTGAGTCTGGTCTGTCGAGTTTGGGTGAGTCTGTGCCCACGATTCCTGTTCTTTGCTGACAGGAGTGGAACCCAATGTGGTCTTCTGCTGTTGTAGCCCATCCACCTCAAGGTTCGATGTTTTGTGCATGCTGAGATGCTTTTCTGCTCACCACGGTTATAAAGAGTAATTATATGAGTTACTATATCCTACCTGGCAGCTCGAACCAATCTGGCCATTTCCCTCTGACCTCTCTCATCAACAAGGTCAGATGTCTTATCAACCCAGAGAACTGCTCACTCAATGTTTTATGTTTTAACATCATTCTGTGTAAATTCTAGAGGCTGTTGTGTGTGAAATTCCCAGGAGATCAGCAGTTTCTCAAATACTCAGACCAGCACATCTGGTACAAATATCCCCGCCACAATCAAAGTCACAGAGATCCCACTTTTTCTTCATTCTGATGTTTGATGTGAACATTTAACTGAAGGTTTTGACCTGTATCTGCATGACTCTTTTGCATTGTGCTGCTGTCACATGATTGGTTAATTAGATAACGGTATGGATGTACAGGTGTTCCTAATAAAGTGGACGGTGAATGTAGTGTAGTTGTTTGTACTTTCTAAGTGAGAGGCGTACCTGATATGTAATGGCTTTTTGTGTATGAATAGGCCGAGATGCCGAGAAGCTTAGCTATATTACACAGTACCTGAAAGCAGTTGCCATGTTCAGGGACTACAGCAATCAGGCTCAGGATCCAGAATTTACAAAGGTATACTTGCACATACACACAGACATATTATGTTATTTTGATATATTTTAATTGTCTTTTCTTTTTTATTCTATTTGTCAATCACAAATTGCCTTGTGCTATAGAAATAAATGTGCCTTGCCTTCATGGTATGTTCATTTGGTGGCATCCACTCAGATCCACATATTCAGCCGTATTTACACAGGCCTAGCTCATTTATTTTATTTCTGTCTTTTCTTCATGCAGGTTGTTGAACTTGATCTCAGCACAGTTGACCCTTGCTGTAGTGGACCGAAGCGGCCACATGACAAAGTGGCCGTATCAGAAATGAAGCAGGACTTTGAGACTTGTTTAGGAGCCAAGGTACATAATGCTCCATTTCAGTACAAACCACATTGAGCCTTTCCTAAGTAATGTGTATTTAAATCTGTATTCAGACACTCCTGCCTCATCTCAATTTCATTACCTTGAATTTGTAATGTAATCAGTTAATTATAATGTTTTATGGTTTTGTTAAGTTTGCTTGTCTCAGCCTTTCTTTCTTTTTTTTTTTGTTTTGTTTTTTGTTTTTTTAGCAAGGCTTTAAGGGATTTCAGGTGCCACCCGTACGCCATCATGTCAGCGTCCCATTCCAGTATAACGGGGTGGACTACTCCCTCTCTCATGGCTCTGTGGTTATCGCTGCCATCACCAGCTGCACAAACACCAGCAACCCTTCTGTCATGCTGGGTGCAGGTACAAATGTATATGCTAATGTCATTTCTCTGTAACCCAGTGGCAACTCTTAAAGGCAGATTTGGTGATGTTTTTAGTGAGAATGTGTAATATGGTAATCAAACTAGTATATCTACAAAGCTGTCTTGCTTATCCAAATAAATGATAAATGCTTTCTTTATCCCCCCACAGGACTCCTGGCAAAGAAGGCCATCCAGTGTGGCTTAAGTGTGAAGCCTTACATTAAGACCAGCTTGTCTCCTGGTAGTGGAGTGGTCACCTATTATCTGAAGGAAAGTGGTGTAATGGACTACCTCTTCAAATTAGGGTATGATATCATCAAGGCATGTAATGAATGAGATTAATTTCATATTAGATGTAATTTAAAGTATTTATTGCTGTGTAAAATGTAGAAACAAGAAGTTAAAATATCTTGTATATAGTTTTTTGTATATAGTTTTTTTGTATATAATTTTTTAAACTAATTTTAATCTTGAAATAGTCTTGTTCTATTGACAGATAATTTTGCTAATTGTAAGCATTCTAGCAATTCTAGAAAGAAGCTACATTATCTGCCCATAGAATAAGCTTACAAATAGTAAAATGTCTAGAAATAGGCATAATAATCTTAGATTTGGTTTATTGTAGTCTTTTAATAGGAAATTGTAGATAAATTTGACTATATTCAAGATATTTTCACTTGGTAAGATGGCAGTTTTTGCAATGTAAATGTTACTTATACTATACTATAATAATATTATATACTATAATGTTATTTTATGTATAATATGCTATACTATGTTTATTACTAATACTAGAGACACCAATAGAAATGCAATCAGATGTATAGTTTTTATGACAGACATAAAACAGGGTCTTTTTTTTTTTTTTTTGCAAAGTGACTGATCACTTTTAAAGCAAATCATTAAATCTTTTTACACCTCCATGGAAATGACAGCATTATAATTTGCACTTGATGAATTATTTGTCTCTTGTTAGTTTTGAGGTGGTCGGGTATGGCTGCATGACCTGCATAGGAAACAGTGGTCCTCTTCCAGAGCCAGTTGTAGAGGCCATCACCCAGGTAAATACTGAACGTCTTTCCTGTAACTGTGCATGATGTGAGTCTGTAAGTGTTTTCGAATACCATGCTATGAGAATTTCTCTTCTCAGGGAGATCTGGTAGCGGCGGGTGTTCTGTCTGGCAACAGGAACTTCGAAGGTCGTGTACACCCCAACACACGTGCCAACTACTTAGCTTCTCCTCCTCTGGTCATTGCTTATGCAATTGCAGGAACAATAAGGATTGACTTTGAAAAGGAGCCCATTGGTGAGTGAAATTCGAATATGTCCGTTTTAATATCTAGTTTACTTACGAGTCCTTCGGTTCAGCAAGTGATGTTAAGCCAGTAGGTTCTGTTTGATGTGTGTTGGAATAGGGGTGAACACAGAGGGGAAGAAGATCTTTCTAAGGGACATCTGGCCCACACGGGAGGATATCCAGGCTGTGGAAAGGAAGTTTGTTATCCCCGCCATGTTCAAAGAAGTCTATGAGAAAGTGGAGGTTAGTAAACAATGCGTAAGCAGTGTATGACTTGGTCAGTCTGCTGTTAAGTATATAGGCTGGTCATCATATGTTTTGTTTTTTTTGCCTCTTTTTTTAGACAGTAAATGAGCGCTGGAACTCTCTGAATGCTTCTTCTGACAAGCTCTACACTTGGGACCCTAAGTCCACCTACATCAAGTCTCCACCTTTCTTTGATGGACTGGTAATAGAATTTCCTCACTACTGTCTGAGAGGAACAGCAATTCATAAATTACACAATTACACTATAAGAGTAAAGAAGCAGTGTAGCTCACAGAACTAGCAGGAGTTTTTAAAACCATTACAATACTTGCATTTAGAGCTTGGCCAAGTTGTGTTTTCATATTTTAGACCAGAGAGCTTCCAAAGCCCAGGTGTATTGTAGATGCGTATGTGCTTCTCAATTTGGGGGATTCGGTGACCACGGACCACATCTCTCCAGCCGGAAACATTGCTCGTAGCAGTCCTGCTGCTCGCTACCTGACCAGTCGTGGGTGAGACGTTATTGATATTCACCAGTTGTTCGCTGGAAAGTCGCTTGCCATTTAATTTTTAACGATTATAAATGTTTGTTTCTCTCCACACTGTAGACTAACACCTCGTGAGTTTAACTCGTACGGCTCTCGGCGTGGCAACGATGCTGTCATGGCTCGGGGGACGTTTGCAAACATCCGCCTTTTCAACAAGTTCCTCAACAAGCAGGCACCTTGCACCGTCTACCTGCCTACAGGGGACACGGTAGGACATGGATCATCTGCTCTGACCTCACATGTAACACCAGCACAAAAACACACAAAAGATGTGCTGCCATATAGGAGTTTTTTTCCAAATAGCATTATTTCTTGACATTGCGTTTCTTGACTCTTGTGCTACCAAGAGTAGTCTTAGCTAACACTGCTGGTGTGTTAGCTGAAGGATTCCGTGTTCCAGTCAGCGATACCGATCAGTTACACCGACCAAAATTTATTAATGTAAAACTTAATGTATCGTGTTGCCTTCTTGAGCATCAGTGAATGTTTGCACCTTTTGTAATAGTTGTGTATGAGTCCCATAGTTGTCCTTAGTGTGAAAAGACTGATCTCAAAATCATATAGCATACATTTTGCAGATTCTGCAAGGCGTATGTAAACTGATCACCTCAACTGTGTAACGAATCAAGCAATACTAGCATTAGTCTTTTCCACCAGAATAATGAAATGGATCAACTTTAAACATGAAAAACGAAACAGAAGCGGACGCTTAGATTCAACGCACCTTTTTAAAGGAGACGAGTTTTAAAGCGTGCCCGCATTATCTACCAGAATGTGTAGTAACTCGGATGAATCTGCAACGTTTAAAAATAATTCTCCACCAGTTACAATTCATGTAACGAACTAAAAGATGTTTAACACGTTTAAATGTATTCTCCAATTTATATAAGGAATCAGCTCGAATGGCGTGAAATATATCTATATATCTAATCAACGCGTGTTGTGACCTGTTATAAATATACATCAGCCATGAAATGGAATTCATGTAGGTGCACATATACATATAGATAATTAACTACAACGGATTATAATTAATTATGACTATGTATGTGGTCTGTAAACTGTAGTCTAGTTTAGATTCATGAACTCTAAAGAGGGAGTTTATCCTTCTGGCCAGGAAGAATTAACCCACGAAGTTTGTTATTAAAGATTAGAGCGGGTAATCGAGATCCTATGCAGCGTTTAATTGGCTCATCACGTGACAAAATAGAGAAAATCAAGTGTGGTGATAATAGATTTTAATAGCTAGATGTAACTATGGATACACACGACTAACTCTAAGCAAAACATGCATATGTACATCTATATACAAGGAAAAAAAGTAATAGAGAGAAAGTAATGAAATAAAAGGGAAGTAGACAGAAACACAACTAATTAGCCTTTTTCAGAACCAGAAACGAACTTAATTCTCCTGTAACAGGGGTACAATCTTAAACGCAGATATAGATCCATTAACTATACTTGCATGGCTTCGGTTTGAAAGTGTGCGCGAGGTCGTGTAGAGTTCGCTGGTTCGTTGCGCCGTTTGAAAAGGCGTGAGCCGTGAGGTAGTTGCATCCTTTGTCCGGGAGAGAGAGATCCTGGCTTCCTCTTCCCGGGGCACGTGACCCCGGGGGAGAGAGAAACCGGAAGAGTGCAGAAGTGAAGTTGAAGAGTGATGAAGAGAAGACTAAGAGGGTCTTTGAAGAAGAGCGTGGTGTTGTTTTAAAAACAACACCAATGCACACGCCTCTTTGGGCTATGGGCCAATCAGGAAGTTGGATTTGCATGTCCGGATGAACTCTCTTTGTCTGGTCTCGGACCCTAATTTAAATGTCCAGGGAGGAGCTGGTTTATACCGTATTATATAGGAAATTAAGAGAAAACATGAAATAATGTATCCCATTGCAATATGATATGCATAATCAATCCGGGTATCTCGAGACGATTAACTACATATCAAATTCGATGGACTTGTAAAGAATATTACAAATAAAACCTGGTTACAGACATTTAAAATGATATCCTAAATTAAAACTATCTAAAATCATTAAGGTTAGTTACATAAACACACAATATATGTAAACAAGATAACATCACACTATTTAGGCATCGAATAATTACATATAATTACACGTTACATTGAAAAGAGAGAGATTTCTCCATTGTGTGTGTAAGGTAAGCTTGTGTGTGTGTGTGTGTGTGTGTGTGTGTGTGTGTGCGCGTGCGCGTGTATATGTCCAGAAGAGGGGGCTGGCGTTCTTCTAATGTCCCACCGGTCCTTGGTCACTCAGGGTGACCTTTAGGGAGGACATTTTCTCCTCTGGCCTTGCGACTTTGAGGCTAATCCATGTGGTCGTAAACAGAGATTAGATCAGAGATTTACAGGCCCTTGGTCGGAGTTTTGGTGGAGCCTTCTGACGAACTAATCATGTAGTTTCCCAGACGTTCAGTCATCAAAGGTTTCTTTTATTGCAGGGGTAAGTCCTGTGTGGGTTCCAAAGAGTCTTTTGCATTCCAAAGGGCATCTGGCCGCAGGAGGCCTCTCGGGGTTACTCTAGGTCACCTGAGTGACGAAATTTTCTATGTTCCGTCTGGGTTAATTCAGAAATCAGTTTGGGCACCGTCATACGCTACAACTGTGAGGTGAAAATGTACACACTGCTCCTTTAAATGATGTTCTCTCCCACAGCTGGATGTGTATGATGCTGCAGAGAAGTATCAGGAGGCAGGTTATCCACTGCTGGTGCTGGCTGGGAAGGAGTATGGTTCAGGCAGCTCCAGAGACTGGGCTGCCAAAGGACCGTTCCTGCTGGTGTGTGTCGTGTACTCATTTTACCTAATGTTAATGACTATGAGGTCATACCTCTATTTTTTCTTACAGCAATGAATCAATGATTAGAACAGGCATAATATGTGAAAATTGTCTCCGTTTCTTCCTGTGAATAAAAACAAACAAACAAAATAACCAGTTGTCTTGTGACGCCCTCAGGGTATCAAAGCTGTACTGGCAGAGAGCTACGAGCGCATCCACCGCAGTAACCTGGTGGGTATGGGGATCATTCCTCTGGAGTATCTGCCTGGAGAAACGGCTGATAGCCTGGGGCTCACTGGCCGAGAGCGCTACACCGTGGTCATCCCTGAACAGCTCACACCCGGAATGATTGTTGACATCAAGGTACTTCTTTGCTTATGCACTATTTTTGCTGCTCTATTTTACAGCATCAGAATAAGTGCCAGCAATTATCATTATCATTATAACTTAATAATTACGATAGTAAATCTCTTGATTGCGGTCAACATCTAACCTTTGCAAAGAATCACTTGACGCGAAGTGGAGTGCATTAAAATCGTGTAATGCACACCTAGCCGTGGATTATCCCGCTTATACCATGGTCACTTGCCAGCGTTGACAAGTTAAAGCTGTCATTGACGTTTGCAGTGCAAAATTAGACTGAAAGGATAACAATAACGGTTAAATTTCGTCAGATATTTTATATACGGGTCGTTAGATCTAGAATTCTGCCTGCTCTAAATCATACACAGAGATAAAGTAGTGCAATAAGATTACATTTATTTGAATAGATTATAGTAAATGGTTATTAGAGAGAGAGATGTGCATGTGTTAATTACCTGTGTCTGTGCCACATCTCTACTAATAATCAAGCTGTGAGTTTAATTGTATGTTACTATGGTTACAGCTGTTTATACAGTGGGTATAGAAAAGAATCACCCCCCCTTTAAAATAATCACATTTTCTTGCTTTTCAGCCTGAAATGAGAAGGTGATTAGCTACACCTTATTGAGTTTACAAGTCAATAAGTGATTACAGTGATTCTGTTTTTTCAATTTTTTTCTGACATGTTGGTGTCACTTGGATGTTATAAGTTAATATAGTTAATAAGTTTATGAGTAAATACAGCTGGATAAAACAAAAACTGTGTCCGTCTTCATTTCAGGCTGTAACAAAATGTGATTATTTTAAAGGGGGGTGATTCTTTTCTATACCCACTGTAGGCAGCGCATTGTTACACCGTTACACCTCAGGTGTGCATTATTTTCTAATAATTCAACAGACCGGCGTCAATTATTCCGCTTTTACCACAGTTACCACACCTCAAGACATTGTTCAGATGTTTTATTTCATTTGTCAGGTTTTTGTCCTTAAAACTCTGAGTGTGGAACTAATTTATTACGCATCCCATCTCAAGCCTCTGTTGCCAATTCCAAAACGTCATTTTAGAGCTAGTAATGGAGGCTTGAGCCATTGATATGCAGTTATGGGAGGGAGGGTTTGGGAGAGAGAGAGATCAATCGATCACAGGTTTTTTTTTCATGCTGATGAATATGAAAATAGCGTAAATAAATAAATAAATATTGATAGACCTACTTGTTCACAGGGTTTTTCTTTTTTATTATTACTGCAGAAAATACAACAAATAAATAAATATTGATACTTGTTCACTGGCTTTTCTGTCTCATTACTGCAATCACACATGCGCTCTCTCTCACACACACACACACACTTACACACTCACTCATTCTCACTCACTCACTCACTCACTCTCTCACACACTCTGACTCACTCTCACACACACACACTTACACACTCACTCATTCACTCTCACACTCACTCTCTCACACACTCTGACTCACTCACACACACTCACTCTCTCACACTCACTCATTCACTCTCACACTCTCTCACACACTCTCACTCACTCACACACACTCACTCTCTCACACTCACTCATTCACTCTCACACTCTCTCACACACTCTGACTCACTCACACACACTCACTCTCACACACACTCACTCTCTCACACACATACTCACTCTCTCACACTCACTCACTCTCTCACACACACACTCACTCACTCATTCTCACTGACTCACTCTCTCACACACTCTGACTCACTCTCTCACTCACTCTGACTCACTCTCTCACACACTCTGACTCACTCTCTCACACACTCTGACTCACTCTCTCACACACTCTGACTCACTCTCTCACACACTCTGACTCACTCTCTCACACACTCACTCTCTCACACACTCTGACTCACTCTCTCACACACTCTGACTCACTCTCTCACACACTGACTCACTCTCACACACTCTGACTCTCTCTCACACACTCTGACTCACTCTCTCACACACTGACTCACTCTCTCACACACTCTGACTCACTCTCTCACACACTGACTCACTCTCTCACACACTCTGACTCACTCTGACTCACTCTCACACACTCTCTCATACACTCTGACTCACTCTCTCACTCTCTCACACACTCACGCACTCTTCACGAATGGAAATACTCCATATTTGTTAAGAATTCAAGAACAATACCCTAAAGTCAAATTAACGTCACATCTTTTAATGTTCTCTTGGTGCTCTCTGCAGTTGGACACTGGGAAGACGTTCCAGGCTAGGATGCGGTTCGACACTGACGTGGAGCTCACCTACTTCCACCACGGCGGCATCCTGAATTACATGATCCGCAAGATGACAGAAAAGTAGAGATTGTCTACATCTCCCTCCACTGCAGCTGTCAACATGTGCACAAGCATAGTCATTTTTTTTCTCATCTGTCTCTTGTTTTGGAAGTGCAAACCTTTACACCTTTTTTTGTCATTTTTTGTGAGTCGTAAATGAATTTAAATGTTTATGTTTATGAATGAACATGTCTGTGCTGTACGGCATATACAACACATATCAGCTTGGAATACACTATAAGAAAGTATTGGGGGTTGGCATTTAATGTTGGCACTGCTGCTTGAGATCACTGTATCTAATGAAGGTCAAATGGCTAACAAAGTACTTTTATCATCACTGTGTTGAGTCCCTAATCGTAAGATCTTAATAATGTTCTAGCTCCTCACAGTTAATGATGATGGAGAGAATTTGATTTCATAACTTCAGGCAGGTGTGTACAGATCCACCAGTGATCTGGTTTCTAACCCTACCTCAGTATTGCCAAACATTAACCTTCACTGTGTCTCTCACAGTCTTTTTTTTTTTTTTTTTGCATTAATTAAAAAGAATTTGATTTGAAAATAGCTGTAGTGTTATTTCTACAAGGACAATGTTCTCTATCACGAAGACGCTAAACAAACAGAACTCGCTGTGTCCTTATGGTGAAATCTTTTTCTTCCTACATATAGGCTTTGTCCATCCAAACTAACTATGAAATGATCACGCTGTGATACTCGCCAGCGTTGATCTTTACATTCTGTGGACCATCTTTGCCCTCCAGCTTTCTCAGCTATCAAATAATACGGCACAACAAAAACGCAACTAGTGCTTATGACTAATTTACTGGTGACTAAAAATGCTGCATTTTTCTTTTGATGAGGAATCTATCCATATAATTTTGTATAAATAATTATATTTCAGTGCATTGATCATATTTGTATGCTAACCAAATTATCTAATAGTGTGTGAGATTCCTGTAAGTGCCTATAGTACACTGTGATGCTTATATAGGTCTGTTTAAAGAAGCTTGGTCATCGTTCCAAACCAGATGGACGTGTGTGCTTTTCTTCGCTTTGTTGGTGATGAAACAGTTATGTGAGTCATTCAGCCATACATTAGCCATGCACTTTAGTCTGGTTAATTTGTTTTGTTGAAACATGGACTCTAGAGGTTATGAGTGAAAATGCCCTACAGGATCACACCACAACTTCACTGTATGGTTTCTAAATACCTCTGGAAGTTACCAGTCATATAAATATTTAACATCACACTAAAGATGAGGATGTAAAATATGTGCTTCACTGAGGAGTTTAACAGATGTTTTGCCATTTCAAAAGGAATTTTATATTCAGGAAATTATTGTATAGACTGTTCTGATGTAATGCCCCTCTGTGCCTCATGATCATGATCTGTTAAAATAAAAGTCTTTCTTTTTTTTTTTTTCTCTCAGATGACTTAGGGTTGTAGTGTTTGAATTGATACTGTGCCTAACAAATCTAGAAACACACCTAATGCTTCCGGCAGAAGCGGACAGGACTTTTATTTTGAAACAGCGCAGAGCTGTCGGTGGGCGGAGTTTAAGCGAGAGAGACGCATAAACAGGAAGTGTATAGCAGTTGTCATGGGCTGGAAGCTAAAGCGGCTTGCTTCTCCCTAGATAAGTGCCCTGTCTAGGGTGTGAAATAATGGGTTATTCACCATATCTAGTGGATTACATATCCACATGAATAGCATTTAGGATTTACCCATGCTGACTAATGATTTTCTTTAGCAAGGATTTCATAAGTGCACTGGCCAAACTGTAAAAAAAAAAAAAAAAAAAGGTTGAATTAGTTTTCCGGAGCACAGATTACAGATTAGCAATAAAAATTGGGAGCCACAGTGCAGGCTAGAAATAGCTAGCTAGTTAAAGAAAACAGCAACAGTAACCCAGCAGTGAGTTGTACACACACATATATGCACATACTTTCTGCGGTTCAGGCGCGTGTCAGTTTGTTGCACGGCTTTTAGGAATGAATGAAGAAAACTTCAGGCTGAGTGAGAAGCTGGTGTCCGCTTCCTATGTGCGGCAGGGTGTACAGGCTCGGCGCAGTCATGAGCAACTCACCAGGACTCTGCTAGAGCAGGTACTGACTTCTCATACAACCCTGTACTGAGCATCTCAACCACGAGGAATATGGCAGCAATATAAAAAGAAAAACAAATACAAACAAACAAACAAACAAAAAAAAAAAACCATTAGACAGCACGACTGTACACAGTGGGGTCCAAAGGTCTGAGATCATTAGTGAAAATGCTCCTATTGTGCATTCTTTTCTAATTGAATACAACATACAACAATAAATTCCATTATTGACAACGACTTGAGTGAAAAGTAGAGTCTTTAAAATATCTAGTCAAGTCAAGTTAGTTTTTATTGTTATTCCTCTATATAGCTTGTATGCATTGGAACGAAATGGCGTTTCTCCAGGACCATGGTGCCACACAGAACATGTGCAGATACACGACCGTGTGAGACAGTAAATGCACAGAATATGGGCTTTAAACTGCACAAGTATAGCAGAAATACTGGCAGCAAAAACGAGTTCCAGGTGTGCAATGTTTTTGAGTCTTACTGGGTTAGCCCAGGTG
The DNA here is from genome assembly GCA_023630585.1 of Cranoglanis bouderius. Taxonomy (NCBI): domain Eukaryota; kingdom Metazoa; phylum Chordata; class Actinopteri; order Siluriformes; family Cranoglanididae; genus Cranoglanis; species Cranoglanis bouderius. The sequence continues at coordinate 2,027,603 of CM042539.1, forward strand.
AGCGTTGAGTAATCTGACCGCCTCGGGGAAGAAGCGTGCTGGTGGTAGGACGGATGCTCCTGCACCTTCTACCTTCTGCCAGATGACAGGAGGATGAGTAGTTCACGAAAGGGGTGAGACGGGTCGTCCGCAACACTGGTGGCTTTGCGGATGCAGCGGTTGTCGAAGGAGGTGTCGACGGTGGGAAGAGAGACTCCAGTGATCTTTTCAGCTGTCCTCACAATTCGCTGTAGGGTCTTGCGATCGGACGCCGTGCGGTTCCCGTACCACACGGTGAGACAGCTGGTCAGGACGCTCTCTATCGTCCCTCTGTAGAAGGAAGTGAGGATAAGAGGGGGAAGTTTGGCTCTCTTCAGCCTCCGTAGGATGTGGAGGCGTTGCAGGGCCTTCTTGACTACGCAGGTGGTGTTGAGGGTCATGTGGAGCTTTTGACTCTCTCCACAGTTGTTCATTGACGTGCAGTGGTGAGTGGTCCACTTGGGTTCTCCTGAAGTCGACAATCATCTCTTTAGTCTTATCGACATTAAGAGACAGATTGTTGTCTCTACACCATTGTGCCAGCTGGTTCACATCCTCCCTGTACGCTGACTCATCATTGTTGTTGATGAGGCCCACGACTGTAGTGTCATCAGCAAACTTGATGATGTTGTTTGGAATGTACTTTGCAGCAAAGTCATGAGTCAACAGTGTGAACAGCAGTGGACTGAGCACACAGCCCTGGGGGGCGCCAGTCAGAAAGTCCAGGATCCAGTTGCAGAGGGAGGTGTTTAAACCCAGCAGGCTCCGCTTTGTTGTCAGTTGTTGCGGGATGATCGTGTTGAATGCTGAACTGAAGTCTATGAACTTCGCTGAGCTATCGATAGATTTAGATTTTAGCCCTCCCAGTTAATATCATGCTCATCTCTCACTGTAGACTACTGTAATTGCAGTGCCTAGACTCTACAGAATGATTGTACTGTACCTTATTACTTAACACTTGCTTTCTTCTAAATAGGTAGGGATGCTAGTTGTGTTATGTTTCCTTGTCTTCCCAGGGCAAATGTCCAGAGCAGGGATGGAGCGAAAGCACCATAGAGCTCTTTCTGAATGAGCTCGCAGTCATGGACAGTAATAATTTCTTGGGGAACTGTGGAGTTGGAGAGAGAGAGGGCCGAGTCGCCTCTGACCTGGTGGCCCGAAGACATTACAGGTAACTTACATGCTAGGTTTCAGTTACTTTTGTTAGAAGTGTTGGCCTGGTGAGCAACGGCGGGAGGAATGGAAATATTGCATTAGTAGTTCAACCAGTCGCCATGCGTTCAGTGTCAATCCAAGAGCTATATGTGTTTCCCACTGTCTTTGATAACAATTAATAGAAATCTATAAATGTGTATCTATAATGCAAATCAATATAATGCATCACACCTGGGTGCACCTCTCAAATATTACATTTTGACTGATAATTAATTCTCATACACGCTGTGTTTTTATGCCACATCTATAATATAGGCATAACAGTAGGGTAAAATGCAAATATATCTTATGAAGAGCAACCAAATATAAGCATTAAACATTAAAATAAATATAATTTCTGTCCATCTTTTAGACCGTAACAAATGGCCTGACACAAATAGCTTAAAGCAAAGCACAAGAAGTGAATAGGGCATTTTTTTAATATGATATATACCACAATTAATGTTTGCCAGTTGATTGCCAGTAGTCAGTTAAATATATGCAAGTACATGTATATACAGTGTATATTTGTACTGGACACAAGTACAAATATACACGTATATTTTGTTTTGAAACCTTTTCAAAATGTTACATTTATATATGCAAATGGGGCTTAATCTAATAAAAAATGTATGTATTTGCTTCTTTTGTAAAACAAGAAATCTAGCCTTTGGATCATTCTTCTAGAAACTGATATTTTTTATTCTGAACATAATAATAAAAAAAAGATTATCAGAAATTCATTTGTTTCCACTCTAGTAAGTGTGGTTTATACAGTTTATAAAGAAAATGGACATGTGATGGTGACACTTAAATTGACATACATACAGGTGACAAATTAAAGGAAAAGGCATAAATTGTATTAGTAAGAAGGTGTTGGGCCAACATGAGCCACCAGAACAGCTTCAGTGCGCTTTGGCACACATTCTACACGTTTTTGGATCTGTAGTAGAGGGATGAACGCCGTTCTTTCAAAAGAAAGTCCCTCAGTTGTCTATTTTTCATGATGGTGTTAGACACCACCGTGTTCCATAGCATATGCTTTGCATCATTTTCATATTCCTCAAACCATTCATGACCTGTGGATGAAGACAAAGATGTTAAAGGATAAAAGGTGATCATGTGGACAAATGGACTGTAACCATGGCAATAAATTGCCCCTCACACGACATAACCGTGCCAACATATTTTCCTTTAATTTGGCACATTCTGTATATAGCAGGAAACAAGCTTTTCAAGGATTGATGAGTGGTATGTAGGGAGGAGCTAAACCTTCGAAAGTTGCTCATTTACACATAATGCAGTGGTCACGAGGTGCCAATACTATGAAATAAACATATTATACAGTGAAATAAACAAGTCTTTTTATTACAACAGGTTATGATATCTATCTATCTATATCTATATCTATATATAAGAAGCACAAGAAACACCAGAAGTTTGCAGGACAATAGCAATAGTCATCAAATTAAAACTCTATCATAACTCTGTTCCACAACAAAGTATACAGTAGTTACAAATAGTTCATAGATCAAAACCCTCAACTATGAATAATGATTAAAATGTTGGTGTAACAATTTGAATATATATTAGTGAATGCTGTGTTTGCCTACATGTTCTTATATATCTATATGAATATATAAATGCCAGCTTTAAAAGAAATAGAACTAGAAACGTGTTGCAGAATAATGAAAAGGTCCAAGCATGTTACAAACTTAGAGGAAGCTCATATTCACCTCTCTGTCTTAGATTGATCCATGGCATCGGCCGCTCCGGTGATATCGCTGCTGTTCAGCCGAAGGCCGCTGGCTCCAGTCTCCTCAACAAGATCACCAATTCAGTAGTGCTGGATGTTCTCAGATTTAGCGGTGAATGTCACACGATTACTTGGAGAAATTTGCTTTCTTGTATTAATGAGTTTATTGAACGGAGCTGTTTTCTTCACACAGGTGTTAGAAGTGTGTCTTCATGCTTCGTGGTGCCCATGGCGACTGGAATGAGCTTGACGTTGTGTTTCCTGACACTCCGGCACAGGAGGCCATCGGCACGCTACATTCTCTGGCCTCGCATTGACCAGAAGTCTTGTTTCAAATCAATGATCACTGCCGGTACGACACTGACATCTGTAGTATGACATTAAAAAGAATTAAACTAGTTCATTAAAGAAAAGCCAATCACATAGTACAGTCAATATTATATTTTTACTGCAGGTAGACTACTTGAGTTAGCTACATCCTACCATAGTCAGAAACTCCTTTATAATAGATTTTTTTTGTTGATACTGTGCACAAAAAAGCTAATCTGCATAGTCAGTGTTGTTCAGTTTTAGTAGAGAGATACCTATAAACACATAAGCAGTATATTCATTTTATATCGAAAAAGATATCAAATACCTGTATTGTCTGGTCTAAATATGAGCAGGGTTTGAGCCGGTGGTCATCGAGAATGTTCTGGAAGGAGATGAGCTGAGGACAGACCTGGAGGCTGTGGAGAAGAAGATCGAGGAACTTGGAGCTGAGAATATCCTCTGTGTTCATTCCACTACTTCCTGTTTTGCTCCTCGTGTCCCTGACAGGCAGGTCAACTGGCCAGTTATGGTCTGTCTCAGACATAGTATTTCTTACAACTTGATTTACAAAATTTGCAATCAACTATATTTAATCACGTGAAGCCAGTCGACCGCATCTTTTTGAACTGCTGCTCATGCACCGTCAGCGGCATATATACGTTTTAAGAAATAACCTGTCTATAATTGAGATAAATACATAATAGACATGCAGATCACTTTTATGCCTCTTATCGTACAGGTTGGAAGAGCTCGCTGTTATGTGTGCCAAATATAACATCCCTCATATAGTCAACAATGCCTATGGAGTGCAGTCATCCAAATGCATGCACCTCATACAACAGGTAAAGCGCACATCTTCTCTAACTCTAACATTTTGCGAGCTGTTTTCTTGCTTAGGTTAAGCTGTTCAGACATGCGAGCTAATCGAGTGTATTTACAGGGTGCGCGAGTGGGCAGAATCGATGCCTTTGTTCAAAGCTTGGACAAAAATTTCATGGTTCCTGTTGGAGGTGCCATTATTGCAGGCTTTGATGAGGACTTCATTAAAGAGATCAGTAAAATGTACCCTGGTTAGTGTGTGAATAACTTTCCCTCTCTCTGTGAATGTGTTTTGTAAATGGCAGACTCAATTTGAACACTTTATCAATTTTCAGTTCATATAAAGAGTCCATTCAGTTTAATTGCTATGTAGATGATTTTCTGCAAATACACAATGCACCACTTCTGAAGTTGTGGTTGTTAGACTTGAGATATTATTTCTCTCTGCATTTTTTTTTTTTTTTTTTGCATAGTTTTTGTCTCAAACTTACCTGCATCATTCCCACCCTCATACTGCAGTGTGAATACCAAATGCTGTAATATTGATTGTGCGCTCCTTTACTACAGGACAGGTTTTTACTGTTTTGAGTACTCCATATCCTGTACTATATATAATATAATTCCTACTGGACTAGTTGTAACAGACACATGTTCTTTTCTATCAGAACTGTTAGCACAAATATTTTATAAATGTGAAAAATAATTATTTTTATTACACTCCTGTAGCTTTATTATTATCAAATTTTTGTCCTTGCCTGAATTTATCCTGATATTTACCTATTTATATTTTACCCTTATTGCCGTCCAACAGGTCGTGCGTCAGCTTCCCCATCTCTGGACGTGCTTATCACTCTGCTCAGCCTCGGGGCCAGTGGCTATAAGGAACTCCTGTCTGAGAGAAAGGTAAACCGCCGACACACTGCACTGATTTCTCTGCAGCACCTGCTAACATAATAGAGCTGGTAGGGAATATTGATTGAGGGGGAGCTTTCAAAACAAAAAAGGCTGTGGTAGTTGTGTACTACTGTGCATTGTTTTAGTGCACCAGCCACCTGCATGTACTGAAGCGTTAGTGGATAAATGGCCATGTCACAGAGGAATAGCTGCAATAATTCCTCTCAAAAGGAACAAAGGAAAATAATATTAACCTCCTATGATTCAGAGCATGCTGTATTTACATATTTACATTTATCTGTATCTGGATATGAGAAAAAAAAAACTTGTATATATGTATATATAAATGTATATACAGTGGGTATGGAAAAGAATCACCCCCCCAATTAAAATAATCACATTCTGTTGCTTTTCAGCCTGAAATGAAGATGGACACAGTTTTTGTTTTATCCAGCTGTATTTACTCAGTGCAACTTATAACATCCAAGTGAAAGATATAACACCAACATGTCAGAAAAAAAAAATTAAAAAACAGAATCACTGAGTTGGAAAAAGGATCACCCCCTTGCTTTAATTTGCCTTATTTTTTTAATTACAGCCTTTAGTCTGTTGGGATATGTCTCTACTAACTTTACACATCTAGACTTTGCAATATTTGCCCACTCTTCTCTGCAGAACTGCTCAAGTTCAGTTAAATTTGATGGTGACCGTTTGTGGACTGCAGTCTTCAAGTCATTCCACAGATTTTCAATGGGGTTTAAGTCTGGGCTCTGACTAGGCCATGCAAGGACATTCACCTTTTTCTCCTTCAACCACTGTGTGGTCAGTTTTGCTGTGTGCTTTGGGTCATTGTCATGTTGGAAGGTAAACCTTCTTCCCATTGACAACTTTCTGGCAGAGGGCAGCAGATTTTCCTCAAGAATTTGACGGTATTTTGCCCCATCCATTTTCCTTCTATCCTGAGAAGTGCTCCAGTCCCTGCTGCAGAGAAACACCCCCATAACAGGATATTACCACCTCCATGCTTTACTGTAGGAATGGTGGTATTTGGATGGTGAGCTGTATTGGATTTCTGCCAGACATATCGTTTGGTGTTGAGGCCAAATAATTTTCAAATAATTTTAGTCTCATCTGACCATAACACCTTTTTCCATGTGGCCTCAGAATCTTCAAGATGTGTTTTGGCAAAGCTTTTTTCTTGCAACCCTCCTATACCAGCCACATTTGTGGAGAATTTGTGATATTGTTGTCACATGCACACAATGACCACTCTTTGTCATAAATTCCTGCAACTGCTTCAGAGTTGCTGTAGGCCTCTTGGTGGCCTCTCTGACCAGTTTCCTCCTGGCTCTTTCATCCAGTTTGGAGCGACGTCCTGATCCAGGGAGGGTCTGTGTTGTACCAAAATACCTTCCACTTCTTAATAATAGACTTCACTGTGCTTCTACACATTGATAAAGCCTTTGAAATTTTTTTGTATCCATCTCCTGACTTGTGCCTGTCCAACTTTATCCTGGAGATCTTTTGACAGTGCCTTGCCACCCATTGTTGATTGTTTGCTTCAGTTGCACTACAGAATGCTTCAGGAAAGCTCTTTTCATTCTGAGCTAATCAAAATGACCACAGCTGATCACAGTTGAAAGTCAAATGGCTTTGTGTGCCATTGAGAAGGTGATTAGCTACACCTTATTGAGTATCAAGTCATTTTTTTTTTTTTCCGGGGGTGATCCTTTTTTCAACTCAGTGATTCTGGTTTTTAATTTAAAAAAAAAAATTCTGACATGTTGGTGTTATATCTTTCACTTAGATGTTATAAGTTGCATTGAGTAAATACAGCTGGATAAAACAAAAACTGTGTCCGTCTTCATTTCAGATTTCCATGTGATTATTTTAAAGGGGGGGCTCATTCTATACATATACAGGTGCATCTCAATAAATTAGAATGTCGTGGAAAAGTTCATTTATTTCAGTAATTCAACTCAAATTGTGAAACTCGTGTATTAAATAAATTCAATGCACACAGACTGAAGTAGTTTAAGTCTTTGGTTCTTTTAATTGTGATGATTTTGGTTCACATTTAACAAAAACCCACCAATTCACTATCTCAACAAATTAGAATATGGTGACATGCCAATCAGCTAATCAACTCAAAACACCTGCAAAGGTTTCCTGAGCCTTCAAAATGGTCTCTCAGTTTGGTTCACTAGGTAAGCCACAAACATTCATTGCCAAAGAAGCTGGCTGTTCACAGAGTGCTGTATCCAAGCATGTTAACAGAAAGTTGAGTGGAAGAAAAAAGTGTGGAAGAAAAAGATGCACAACCAACCGAGAGAACCGCAGCCTTATGAGGATTGTCAAGCAAAATCGATTCAAGAATTTTAGTGAACTTCACAAGGAATGGACTGAGGCTGGGGTCAAGGCATCAAGAGCCACCACACACAGACGTGTCAAGGAATTTGGCTACAGTTGTCGTATTCCTCTTGTTAAGCCACTCCTGAACCACAGACAACGTCAGAGGCGTCTTACCTGGGCTAAGGAGAAGAAGAACTGGACTGTTGCCCAGTGGTCCAAAGTCCTCTTTTCAGATGAGAGCAAGTTTTGTATTTCATTTGGAAACCAAGGTCCTAGAGTCTGGAGGAAGGGTGGAGAAGCTCATAGCCCAAGTTGCTTGAAGTCCAGTGTTCAGTTTCCACAGTCTGTGATGATTTGGGGTACAATGTCATCTGCTGGTGTTGGTCCATTGTGTTTTTTGAAAACCAAAGTCACTGCATCCATTTACCAAGAAATTTTGGAGCACTTCATGCTTCCTTCTGCTGACCAGCTTTTTGAAGATGCTGATTTCATTTTCCAGCAGGATTTGGCACCTGCCCACACTGCCAAAAGCACCAAAAGTTGGTTAAATGACCATGGTGTTGGTGTGCTTGACTGGCCAGCAAACTCACCAGACCTGAACCCCATAGAGAATCTATGGGGTATTGTCAAGAGGAAAATGAGAAACAAGAGACCAAAAAATGCAGATGAGGTGAAGGCCACTGTCAAAGAAACCTGGGCTTCCATACCACCTCAGCAGTGCCACAAACTGATCACCTCCATGCCACGCCGAATTGAGGCAGTAATTAAAGCAAAAGGAGCCCCTACCAAGTATTGAGTACATGTAGAGTAAATGAACATACTTTCCAGAAGGCCAACAATTCACTAAAAATGTTTTTTTTATTGGTCTTATGAAGTATTCTAATTTGTTGAGATAGTGAATTGGTGGGTTTTTGTTAAATGTGAGCCAAAATCATCACAATTAAAAGAACCAAAGACTTAAACTACTTCAGTCTGTGTGCAGTGAATTTATTTAATACACGAGTTTCACAATTTGAGTTGATTTACTGATGATTTACTTGAGTTGATTTTTTTTTTTTTTTTTTTAGATAGGTTTCATCCTAGGAGCCTTTCACTTCTGTGATACGTTATATTCTTGTCTCTGCACCATTCACCATGGTACATAATTCCTCCAAGGCTAATGCCATTGCTTGTCACAAAAACATATTTATAGTTATGTCATGTTAGCCATAAGACACTGGGGACTTGTCAGGCTGGAAAATAATCAAGTTTCTACCCATTCTGTTAAATTGTGTATTTTCAAATAACAAGCATTCAGTTGACTAAGTAGATTTGTTTCTATTTTCCTTTTGATTTAATGAACAAAATGAAATAAAATATAATCTTGTTGCATTTTTTTTGTGCTTGTTTGAGTTGCGCCCTGAGAGGTAGGAGGTTTGAGACAGATTTTTATAGCCAATGCATTTTGATTTACTTTTGGACAATTCTTTATTGGTCATTCATCGGGACACATAATATAAATGTCAGCTGTCCTTTTAAAGGTTGTGAAATATAAATAACTAAAGCATTTGGTTTGTTTATGACCACACTATTCTATGAATATAATAAAAATTGCTTTGAATTATAAACCTAATACTGTTATTAGAGGATGAACCACTGAGCAACTTTGGACCACTGAGCGACGGTGTTTTGAGTAAAAAGGTGTTTTAGAGCTCTTCTCCGGTCGACATATTTTTGAGATACTGGATTATTCCAGTATCTTATTCCTATGAGCTGTAAGCTGTAATCATCAAGATTAAAACAAAAAAAGGCTTGAAATATTTCACTTTATGTAATGAATCTAGAAAGTGCCACTTTTTGAATTAAATTACAGGAAAAAACGAACTTTTCCACAATATACTAATTTTTTGAGATGCACCTGTACTATGCTCACACAGGACTTATCATGTGCTGCTGCATAGATTCATTTTGTCCTCTGTAATACCATCAGAACTGCTATTCATAGTGCACCACTGCATTTAAAGCATGAGGAGAGCTAATGGGATGCTAATAAAGGCATGTGGAGGAAGACAGGAAAAGAGAAAGGGAGGGAGAGAGCGATAGGAGGACAGCAGGAGTGAGGAATAGAGGAGCAGATGGAGGGAGTAGGCCAGCAGATGGAAAATTGCAACATGAGCAGTAAACAGTGTGTGCAGCAAAAAAAGGCTGATCATTGTTGGGCTATTTATAACTGTGATTTTGCACTGCCTGAAGGAGCTGTACACCCACCTGGCTCAGGAGCTGAAGATACTGGCTGATAGGCATGGAGAGAGACTGCTGCATACACCACATAATCCCATATCACTGGGTGAGACACACACACATTGATATAAAGCACAGTACCTTAAACTCTCACTGGATAAGGCCAATACATCGCATCATAATACATAACCAAGCCACATATAAACACAGTGCTGTCAGACATTTCTCAGTCCCTCCAGGATTTTGTGATCACAGAAATTAATGCAAAATCAAGTAAACTCTTTAGTATTCGGAGGAGCTTGCAATTTTTCAAAATTACCGCAGATTTTCTGCAGATTTGGGGCAAGATGCATCATGTAACATCATCACAACGCCCATTCAGCCAAAGCCCTCTTTGATTCACGTGCTTCGAACATGAATACAGCTAAAAGGTTTCATTTACCAACAAATATCACTGTGTAAGACCGTGCAAAACAATCTCGTGCAATTGCAATTTCACCAATTCAAGTAGTTTTCTGCCAAAAAAAAGCACAAAAAAAAGTTGCATAGCAAATTTTGAAAAAAAGACAACAAAATCAAGCATTTTTGGCCACAACAATCACAAAAAACTGATATCTGATGACTACGGACTGATATCTCGTATCCTTCACGTAGTCCTTTCTATGTTTGTTTAAAATTCATTACCAACGCTTTTTTTTTTATTTTTTTTTTTTAAATTTAGAAATCAATAGAATGTAATCATTGCCATCAAATCTGTTTATCAGTTATTGTTGTTAAGCAAAAATGCTATACTGTGATGTCATCTTAATTCAAACTGGAAACAAAAATAATGCTTTAATTAAAGGAAATAAAATCTATACTTTAAAAGCACAACATAAAGTAAAAGACACCACTATGGACACATAAAGCTGCCAATGCAGAATCAACCAAAGAAAAAGAAAAAAGGACCAGGTACACACAGACACACAACATTATTGCGTTACACACAGTATTGTGACAATGACAGGACAGACCATGTAAGTGCAAAACACATAAGCAAACCAAAAACACAAGAGCATTAAATCAGTTATTGAATTATAGGTCACAGGCTCATTACTGATTGGCTACAGCGCATCAGGCTGAGAGACTGCAGTAAAAATGTAAAATATTACATAGTGTGAAGCCGGTCATCATTTCAAGTCTGCAGCAAAACACTGTCACACATTGCATCACTTATTTCCCCGTGAAAGTTATTATGTCATGTCAGTTATCGAACTGACAGTAAACCCATTTTCGTACTAAAAGGCTTTTGTCATTTTGTCCTCCTCAGCTATGTCCCTGGATACTCTTCAGGCTAACTGCGATAAAGCCGTTACCCAGCTGGGCTCTATGCTCTTCACCAGACAGGTGTCAGGAGCCAGGTGAGATTTTTCTGCCTACTGGGCAGTCCTGACCAAAATATGCTGAATATTTTCATGCCCACTGTAGTCAGCCTTTTTTCCTCAAATGGAGTATTCCTATATTATGCACTATATCCCTATATTACTCTAATTTATGCCCAAATGCGTTGTTCTTTCTACAGATTCTTGATTCATTTATATCAACCGTGTAAACTTCCATCTTTTATATTAAAGTTATTCATTTTAACATACTGTATTATTTAGTACTAATACTACAGTATTATATATTACTATTATAATATATAATACTATGTAGTATATCTAGAGTGCAACTTATAGGTAAAGGTATGCAGTTATGTAAGTGAGCATTGTCAACAGGTCCCGGGAGATTAAAGGGTTAAGTTTCCATAGGTCTTTTTCCACATTACATTTTCCCGCAGTAAGAACCAATTTCAGTTCACTGTGGATATAGAATGGATAAAATGCTGAATTGTGTATTATTGTGAGGGTTAATTTAGTATTAATGAGGGGATTTAGTATTGCTTCCCAGTTTCATAACTGCAGGCGGAGCGCCTATGTCTTTCCCTGCAGCAGTAATGGAGATACATAAATATTTTAGATTATCATAAATAATTTACTCAAGCAATTGCTGCCTGTATCTTTAAATTTGTTCACCACTAATGCTTTCTATTAGCACTTTTTATGTTGTCAAAAAAGCACCAGTTTGTCCATATAAATGATTCTATTTTTTTGTCTATAAAATAGTTCTTTTTTTTTATAGTGCAACTAATCTGGTGCACTAGTAATCTTTCTTGATATAAGTGTATTTGCACTGTGTAGAATTAATCGGTTTCATTTGAGATAACAGTACATTGCATGCAAACATAATTAAACCAAATTAGAAATGTATAGAATCAAATTAAAAATCACCAGCTGTACACTGAAAGTGAGGCTCAGGTCAATATTTTGGATCTACTGAAAAGCATTAAGCAAAACAGAGTCACTTCTAACTGCATGTCTACAGTGTTATCCAGTTGTCTAATGGGTTTTGGCGTACATAGTCAAGACCTTTTCTGTTGATTTTTCTGATTCAGTGCGCCGATGGATACATGGTCTAACACACCTTTGGACTTCTAATAGATATACTAATGTGTTCTGGGCTGTGTTAGTCATAATTGTCTCAGAGTTTATTTAGAGCCATTAAATCGGTGAATTTTCAAAGCTGTAATATGTAACACTAATTATGCAAGACTTTTTTTTTTTTTTCTATGATTATAATTGTGTGCTTTCTTGTTTTAGCCACACAAAACCTGACCATATATCTTATTCTATTTTGAATAATAAACTGTTAATTTAAATTTTAAATTTACCTAGATAACAGTATAATGCACAGAAGCACCTGAAACCTTATCCTTATCAAGAAATTTAGGTTATGAATACGCAAATTGTGAATGCATCCACTCAGTTCCTCTGGCCAACTGGTGCTGCATGACTGCATTGGCATATTAGAACACGGTAGGCTGTTATATTTTTATGTTGTAATAACCGGTCTCACATTCAATATTAACTCAGATCGAGCTTTTCTGCTCCTGCTGTTTCTTAAATCAATGTGGCAAACCTGCAGTAGTGACAATTTACACACTTTGACCAGTCCATTCACTCAAGTTAATTCGTTCAAAACGACTCAATCGTAAAAACATTAAAATTTATATTTACAGCATTTTGCAGGCGCCTTTAACCTGAGCGACTATATTGTAGCCTATATATAAAAAAAAACAACTTCATGCTAATTCATGAGGTCAGGGACTAAGAATACCATCGAGCTAAAACCCTGTTGGTGGAGGTTATTACAGCATGAAAGGAGAACACGATATAAGGTATTTTTTTTAAATAGAAGTGTTAATTCGAGTGCTTGGTGAGAAGTGGTTCTGTCTTCATTTGAAAACAGCCAGGCAAAGTTCATTTCACCACCTGGGTGCCAGGACAGTAAAGATTCTTGATGTATGTCTTCCTTATACCTTGCGGGCTGGTGGGTTAAATTTTGCCAGAGGCTTGAATGGATTGCGGTGCAGTTCAGGGTGTGATGAGTGCCTAAAAGTGGGAATAGTGCATTTTTGGCTTTGTAGGCAAACATCAGTGTTCTAAATATGATGCATGCTTATACTTGAGCCAGCAGATCTATTCTGCATCAGTTGCAAGGGTCGGGTGGATGCTAGGGTAGACCTGCACAAGGGACTGAACAGGCATCTGATTGGCCTCCATGGATAGAAATAGCCAGATAATCCTGATGTTATAAAGGAGAAACCTGCATGATTGAGTCTGAGGTTAGCAATGTGACACAATAAGAATGTCCAGAATTACTACAAGGCTGCATGCCGTGTCAGATGGTGTGATCTGACAGTTGCCCAGGAAGATCACAAGATCTTGACATGGGGATGCATCTCCAGTGATGCATCAGCAGCTCAGCTTTGCTGGGATTTAGTTTCAGCTGATGAGCTGCAATACACTTTGAGATGTCCTTAATTAAAATACCGTTGATCAGAGTCCCAGCTTAATTTAAATGAAAGTCACAGCACTGTGAAATACTGTGTGAGTCTGATTTTTTTTTTTTTTTCAGCTAGCTTTACAGAGTAGCTGCAAGTGTCCTAAAATAGCTAAAACAGCATAAAAGTTCAATTTGACTAGAATGTCTATCCAGCTTGGTCATTACTGTAGTCATTTTAATTGCACATGCTAACGCGGTGGTTAAGGGTCTGAGCTAGCGATGAAAAGATGTATATTTGGACTAACAGGGAGTGGCTGTTAGGATCCTGAGCGAGGCCCTTAATCCTCATAAGCTTGGATTGTGTCTTCTCTCAGTTGGAAGTCATTTTGGGGAAATAGATTCCACCAAATAAATAAGTATGCTGTAAATGTATTTACTTGTCATTTTCAGGAAAATTCCTTCTACTCTGTTCCTTTTGCAGGTTGATTTTACGATCGCATTTTGACATCCATTTAAAAGAGTGGCAGAGGAAGTGTCTTAAAAGATAAAAATTGTTCCTGAATTAGTTTCCACTCTATTGTTTCAGGGTTGTGCCACTGGGAACTGAACAAACTGTGAGCGGACACACATTTCGTGGCTTCATGTCACATTCGGATGCCTACCCATGCCCATACCTTAATGCTGCTTCTGCTATTGGCATCACCAAAAAAGACGTGGAGCTCTCCATCAAAAGGCTGGACAAATGCCTCAAGGCCCTTAAGAAAGACACGAAGGGAGAGAAGTGTGAGTCAGTATCATCGACGCAAGGTCCTGATGACCAAACTGTTCCCTGAACCAAATGCTGCCTTTAAAAAGATTGTTTGTGAGATCTGTCTGTGTTGCACTTCTCCTCTGGACAAAGCTCAATAAAAGAGCCAATTAAGTTTGCTGTTTTGTATTGAACTGGGAAGTAGCTTTAAAAAAAAACATCACCTGCTGAGATTTTTTTGTTGCTGTCTTCTCTAGAAAGCCAAAATATTTGGTCCAGAATATGACTGAAGACATTTATTAATAAAACTATTTCATTTAATCCATTTAAATAGTCAGCCTGGTTGCTATTTACAGACGCTTTTTAATGGGTTAGGGGTGCTAGGGGTGACAAAAATATCATAAATATCACATTACGATACTTGAAGACCTTCCTATGATATACGATATGCATCACAGGAAGGTGAGAATTTGCTCAATGGGAACTAAACCAGTCCAATCCAAGTGCGATTCATTAACCCTTATTACTGGTAAGACTGATATGTACCTGGCTGTATTCATACACCCAGCTGGTATTACTGATCCACATATGCAGCAGATGAAGGATATAATAAGGGGGCTAGTAGTGAAATATATGCTTGCTTCCTAGGCTGTGGATCAGTAGCACTGGATATAAAACAGTGCTCTACTGCAAAGGATAAGAACCCATCCAGAATACAAATGGGAAGCCTACAGGGAAACAGATGAGAGGTTATGAAGCGTATACCTGAAGAATTGAATAGAAGCAGCAAGAACTGAAATGCACAATCACCTTTACTAATCCACTTACAGTGTGTAAGAGCACATGTGCTCTGTGCCTCAGGAGGGGATGTTTAGAAATAGACATTTAAAATAGGCAGCTATTTTCTCTCTGTCTCTCTCTCTCTCTTTTTGACTTAAAAATGCAATTGAGAATTCAGGTTTGTTTAGAATTGCACAGTATGCAATCTATGCTACAAACTTTAATTACTGTTCCAGCGAGTGCCATTTTCTTTAACTAAGTAAGCTTTTGCAAAACATAGGTTAAAATCTTTTGGATTTTAAGCCTTTTCTCTCATTTCAGTATGATAAATGAAGCAGGGACTGTTTTATTTCACTTGAATTGACTTGCCTAAGTTCATTATCTGGTACACAGCACCTGATTGCTAATCCACACATTTTTCTGTTTCACTGCATTACTCATTACACATACAATGGATGAGACGCACCAGTCCAGTTCAGAGCACCATGCACACACGCACATTCACACCTACAGGAAATGTAGCATAACAAGTCCACCTATCATCATGTTCTTGGGAAGTGGGAAAAAACAGAGTACCCGGAGAAAACCCACACGGACATGGGGAGAACATACAGAACACAGCACAGACAGTAACCCCAGCTCAGGATTGAAGCAGGGACTTGGAGCTGTGAGGCAGCAATGCTAACCACTGTGCCATTGTGCCACCCTAAAGGTATCTTTTTTTTTTTTTTTTCCTGTTGTGAACTACAGGCATTTATGTACACCTAAATTACTGGACTAAATTCCTCAGTTTCCAAACTCCACACTAATGCTGGGATCTTCGGTTTGTCTCTCTGAGGAAACTATTAAAGAGTCTATGTTATCCTCTATAACAAAAGGTTTCCCTTTCAGAAGTTTCCAAGCAAAATTACTTGCGTAAGCCTTATTATGCAGTAACTCCGAAAAGTCAGGAACCGGTGGGATTTAAACTATAAATACGTGATTTTGTGTTTATTATTTATTTACTTATTTACTATAGGTAAAAACGGTATTAATATTGACTGAGAGGGTAGAGATAGTGCCCTTGGTACTTCTAGTTACTCCAAATCTTGTAAGACATTTTGCTAAAAAGTGTTCATTTCCCCAATGTATGGAGACTTTTGGGACACCCCGTAGTAGAAGTATTGTAGAAGTTTTTATTTGTATGTCAAGCTGAGGGGATGTGCAGCATTTGTTTCTAGCAACAAGGTGTTGAGTCAGACTGTTCCCAGCACTGGATAATGGTTTTTATGTTCCGCTCAGCACCACTGCCATTAATAATTCATGGAAGATGATCTGAAACCATCTCTTTTGCTTACTCGCCTCTCTCACCTTTGTTCCAGTTTTTACGTTAAATATACTTTTTCTTTCTGACTTGCTACATCTTTGCCCCTGCAGTGCCAGAATTGTGAATCTCTCTCTCTCACTCTCCCTGCTGAGTCAACAGTTTATTCATTTGCACTCTATCTGTACACACGTTTATTTCCCTTCTCACTCTTTGCTCTATAGCCTGCTGCTGACTTTGCACCATAGCATTTTGTACAGAATGGCTGAGAGCCGGACTTAAACTTGTGCTTGATGATTATGGAATATTGATCAGTCTCACTGCAGTGCTCAAGTCTTATGATGGCACCAGTACTGATTTCAGTGGGGAAACTGCTCATTCCCAGTACTTGCTGTGGTTTTGCATTTATTAATTACAATTCATTAGTGGTCACAGCATGTGGATCAAATCATCAGTGAATTGACAGTGAGTACATTACATCTCTCTCCAAGGTGCTGGTCTGCAGTTAAATATTAAACACCCAGCTTACATGTGAATGTAATAACGACATATTGCCACCTTCTGTACCCCCAAAATAACCAGGTGGACTTTGTTAAGAGATTTATACCTAATACCTAAACCTAAATGTGGAGTGTGTGTTAATATGACTGAATAAAAGATTTACTGTGTTTTTATCAATCTTGGTTGACTTTCCCTGAAGCAATGCAATACAGTGTTCATTGCTGAATGGTAGAGTGAACATCATAATCATCTCTCTCTCTCTCTCTCTGTCAGATGATTTTTATAATGCTTTTGCTGGCCCTGGTCTTACTTTACAAATATGTTCTCTTCATTATCAAACCCCATCCATTTTGTGTGTTGCTTTGCTTGATTTAGATGACAGTTTTATTTCATATAGGCTATCCACACACACATTCTTATCAAATTGGCTTAGCTCAGTAGATAACTAGTAACTAGCTGCTGCTTTCAATCCCCACACTGAATACTGTGATGGTAAAGTGAATCAAATACTAAACAAAACTTTCTGCCTAAAATTAATAAGCACTTTGTGTTTATGTTCTGAAACTCAATATTACATACCTGAGCAGTTTGACTGCAACACTCTGTATCATTCCTTGTTGCTGGGGTGGTACACTCAAAAGTATACCTATTGTACACTATATATACAATTGAAAACACAAAATTGTCTAGACTATTAAATGTCTTTGTATGCTGTAGCTTTATTAAGATTCCCCTTCACTGGAACTAAGATGCCCAAACATGTTCCAGCATGACAAAGCAAGCTCCATGAAGACATGATTTGCCAAGGCTGGAGTGGAAGTGGCCTGCACAGAACCATGACCTCAACCCCACTGAACACCTTTTGGATTAATTGGAACACTGACTGTGTGCCAGGCCTCACTAATGCTCTTGTGGCTGAATGAGCACAAATCCCCACAGCCATGCTCCAAAGTCTAGTGGAAAACCTTCCCAGAAGAGTGGAGGTTATTATAAAAGCAAAGGGAGGATGAAATTTAGTTATATGGCTGTGATGGTCGGGTGTCCAAATACTTTTGGTCACATAGTGCTCCATTTGCATGTATATTTTATGTAGAAAGGTGCATATAGTGTACCTGTAAAGTTTAGATTAACAGGTAATTACAGTTCGGTTAGCTACCTTCATTTTTAACGGTACACTACACTCACCGTCCACTTTAATAGGAACACCGGTACACCTACTCATTTATGCAGTTATCCTATCATTCAATCATGTGGCAGCAGCACAGTGCATAAAATCATGCAGATACAGGTCAAGAGCTTCAATTAATATTCACCTCAAGCATCAGAATGGGGAAAAAATGTGATCTCAGTGACTAACTGTGGCATGGTTGTTGGTAGCAGATGGGCTGGTTTGATGCTGATCTGGGAATTTCATACACAACAGTCTCTGGAGTTTACACAGAATGGTGTGAAAAACAAAAAACATCCTGCGTGTGGAGGGTCTGCAGGCTGAAACACCTTGATGAGAGAGATCAGATGAGAATTACCAGACTGGTTTGAGCTGACAGGAAGTCTTTAGTAGCTCAAATAAGCACTCTTTACAACCATGGTGAGCAGAAAAGCATCTCAGAACGCACAACACATCAAACATTGAGGTGAATGAGCTACAACAGCAAAAGACCACATCAGGTTCCACTCCTGTCAGCTTTCATGTGCACAGACTCACAGAAACTGGACAGTTGAAGACTGGAAAACGACCAGGCGATTAATTTTTTTCTCCAAACCTTCAACTGTCCGGTGTGGGTGAGTCTCGGATCCTTGTTCTTGGCTGACAGGAGTGGAACCTGATGTGGTCTTCTGCTGTTGTAGCCCATTCACCTCATGGTTCACTGCTTTGTGCATGCAGTGATTCTTTTCTGCTCACCACATTTGTAAAGAGTGGTTATTTGAGTTACAATCTGGCCATTTCCCTCTGACTTTTCTTACCAACAAGGCATCTGCATGATTTTATGCACTGTGCTGCTGCCACATGATTGAACGATTGGATAACTGCATAAATGAGCAGATGTGTAGGTGTTCCTATTAAAGTGGACGGTGAGTGCACACCAGCCACAGAGAAAGCTTCAGTTTTGTACCCTTTTTTTTTTCTGAGGGTACATAAATGTGTTAGTCTCCAGCACTGGGTGCGTTGATCAGTAATAAAGGAGAGAGAGAGAGAGAGAGAGAGAGAGAGAGAGCTGCAGCTGATTCGCTGATGTCAGTAGCTTTGGTTCACTGCTGCATTCTCATGGTGCAGGGCGGACCGCTCTCAGCCTCCTCACCTCACCTCGGCTCCATCTGCTCTCTCACTCACACATGCAAACTGCCCCGACAACATCAACATGCTGGCTGTTGTTAAACGCTACGCTGTGATAGCGTCCACTGTGCTGCTGTGCTTAGTGCCGTCGGGCCACACGGGCAAAAAGGCAGCGAAGTGCCCTTCATCCTGCAGCTGCTCCAAGGAGTCCATCATCTGCGTCGGCTCTTCATATGTGCCGCGGAACACACCGAGCGATGTCAGCTCACTGTAAGTGTCTCCATTCATCGCGAGATAAACAAGATTTCCACCTGAGATCTGCGCGTTATGAAGCCACCAGTAGACTACTTGTGTTATGTCTGTGATGCCATTACGAAGAACGCAGCGTACGGCATAATGTATTTTGAGAGACTAATAGTAATAATCATAGGCAGCCATGATCTGTAATTTCTGGAAGAGATATTTAAAGTCGTTAGTCGTCATATGTGTCAATTTCACGTTTCACAATTTCATGAACAAATGCTCCTACGTTTTCCAGGAGCATTGTGAATGGGACCTTCTCAGAGGTCAGGGAGGCCATGTTCGCACACCTGCCATCTCTCCAGCTGCTGTAAGTCCAAAACCTGAATGTTCAACCACCTCTTATCTGCTTTCGGTTAGTTGAAAAGTATTAGAGATGTAGCCTGTTAAGGGAACAATATGCTGATCATTTGTAGTAACTGAGAATTCAGGATATATTGTACATTGTTGATGATCGATACATTAGAAAAGGATGCGCAACCAGAGCCAGTATTCATAAGAAAAGCATGCTAAATGTGTGACTTGGATGTCAAGTAAACTTCATACACCTAGACCATATATTGTTGATGGACGTGGTGCTGTATCTGATTACATTTTAAAAGCATCGCTCCTTATCTTCAGTATTCGAATTAATGCTCAAACGAACAAGGATGCGGTTTAGGGGCAGGTTAATAACTTGCAGTAAAACCTGTCGATGAGGGGTGCAGCTGAAGAGACAATCAGCATAACTGTCCCTTTCACTCTTGAAAAGTGATACTGTCTGTCTGTGACTTATGGAGGACAATGCCATTGTTGACTTTGTCAACTGGAGACATGATGCCAGCTTTGACTTACTGTGTAAAAGCTAAAAATAGATCAGAATCTGTATTAATATCAGATGTTGCATTTGGTAAGAAACATGTTTTCTAATATGCTCTTGCACTTAATAAATTATTTATGAAATATATTTATTAAAGGGATAGGGATGAAGGGGTATGTATGCTACAATGCATTTACAACAGACTCACTGAGATTATGATGCAGTCTGAGCTGCTTCAGTTATATTTTATTGATGCAGTGCTTTATGTTCTTTATGCTCTCTGTTGGTTTCCACAGATTACTTAATTCAAATGCTCTTACCACAATTAAAGATGATGCATTCTCTGGCCTACCACACCTTGAATATTTGTAAGTGAAATCACTTTTGTGTCATTAAACATCCGTACCACAATGGACGCATCTCTGGTTAGATCGTATTAAATAAATTCCCTTTTTTTCATTATGTAAGTCCACCCTCCCCTTCCTCTCATACTATAATGCTATACCTCCTATCAGATCATTGTTTTAAATAAGCACAGTATCATATTACTGCGAATGTACATAACTTTGAACTTACAGAACTTACATATACTTTCTTTTCCTCTTTGTGCTATTTATACTGTACAATCTGTCTAAATCTTCTAGGTTTATTGAAAACAATAAGATTGAGACCACATCAAAATATTCCTTTAGAGGACTCAGGGACCTGACCCATCTGTAAGTTTATAATATTACTCATCTTATTTTCCCGTTTACACTGTTATCAAATTGATTCCGATGCTACTAAGTGTACCCTTTACAGGTCTTTGGCGAACAACAACATCAAAGCCTTGCCAAGAGATCTCTTCAGTGATCTGGAGTCGCTAATAGAGCTGTGAGCTTACATTTCAAATTGTGTTGAAATTCATTCTGTATGTCTCTTGCCTCTAGATACAGTGTTTGGATCTTGATGAATGAAATTGGATTTTACACTGAACAAAATTATAAACGCAACACTTTTGTCTTTGCCCCCATTTTTCATGAGTTGAACTCAAAGATCTAAGACTTTTTCTATGTACACAAAAGGCCTATTTCTCTCAAATATTGTTCACAAATCTGTCTAAATCTGTGTTAGTGAGCACTTCTCCTTTGCCGAGATAATCCATCCACCTCACAGGTGTGGCATATCAGGATGCTGATTAGACAGCATGATTATCGCACAGGTGTGCCTTAGGCTGGCCACAATAAAAGGCCACTCTAAAATGTGCAGTTTTATCACACAGCACAATGCCACAGATGTGGCAAGTTTTGAGGGAGCGTGCAATTGGCATGCTGACTGCAGGAATGTCCACCAGAGCTGTTGCCCGTGAATTGAATGTTCATTTTTCTACCATAAGCCGTCTCCAAAGGCGTTTCAGAGGATTTGGCAGTACATCCAACCGGCCTCACAACCGCAGACCACGTGTAACCACAGCAGCCCAGGACCTCCACATCCAGCATCTTCACCTCCAAGATCGTCTGAGACCAGCCACCCGGACAGCTGCTGCAACAATCGGTTTGCATAATCAAAGAATTTCTGCACAAACTGTCAGAAACCGGCACTTTGGAGAGGTGTTCTCTTCACGGATGAATCCCGGTTTTCACTGTACAGGGCAGATGGCAGACAGCGTGTATGGCGTCGTGTGGGTGAGCGGTTTGCTGATGTCAACGCTGTGGATCGAGTGGCCCATGGTGGCGGTGGGGTTATGGAATGGGCAGGCGAATGTTATGGACAACGAACGCGGGTGCATTTTATTGATGGCATTTTGAATGCACAGAGATATCGTGACGAGATCCTGAGGCCCATTGTTGTGTCATTCATCCACGACCATCACCTCATGTTGCAGCATGATAATGCACGGCCCCATGTTGCAAGGATCTGTACACAATTCCTGGAAGCTGAAAACATCCCAGTTCTTGCATGGCCAGCATACTAACCGGACATGTCACCCACTGAGCATGTTTGGGATGCTCTGGATCGGCGTATACGACACCGTGTTCCAGTTCCTGCCAATATCCAGCAACTTCACACAGCCATTGAAGAGAAGTGGACCAACATTCCACAGGCCACAATCAACAACCTGATCAACTCTATGCGAAGGAGATGTGTTGCACTGCATGAGGCAAGTGGTGGTCACACCAGATACTGACTGGTTTTCGGACCCCCCAATACAGTAAAACTACACATTTTAGAGTGGCCTTTTATTGTGGCCAGCCTAAGGCTGCTTCTTCCAGGCTGGGGTTTATAACCTGGGCACGCCACGGGTGTTTGCCAAGCTCGCCCAGTCAGGCACCATGTGTGAGACCAGCCAGCAGAGCACAATGCCAGCTCTCATCGTCATTAACGGTGTGTGAGCCAGTCATCGCAGAAGGCCTGCTGCTGTTCCAGCCTCAACTCACCACCCTACAGCAACAATTCTCTCAGATTGCAGCAGTTTTATACTTCTTGTTGCATCTGACATTCTTGTAATCTGTGGGGAGATGATAAAGACCAACATACCCATAGTTGTTTTTGTCTTAAATGCAGAGAATGGATTTGAAACATGAAAAGGTTCTTTTTGTCTTTCCCAAATATATTTCTCATATCAGCTTTTTTTTTTTGCACACTGTGCAATAATCATGCTGTCTAATCAGCATCTTGATATGCCACACCTGTGAGGTGGATGGATTATCTCAGCAAAGGAGAAGTGCTCACTAACACAGATTTAGACAGATTTGTGAACAATATTTGAGAGAAATAGGCCTTTTGTGTACATAGAAAAAGTCTTAGATCTTTGAGTTCAGCTCATGAAAAATGGGGGCAAAAACAAAAGTGTTGCGTTTATAATTTTGTTCAGTGTAATTAAATAATATATGCGTGTAATTGCTTCTGAAGGTCAGATTTCTATAGAGACGTTAAAGCTGGGTTTTGCAGATGTTGTGAAGATGTGTACGGACTTTTACAGAATGAAACCATAAACGTTCTGAGGCCAAATTGTAATTCAGTTTGTACTAGTTTGTCAATTAACGTTGTACATTAAACGTTTTTCTTAAATTATTCATCTCACATAGTGGTCCATTTAATCTGTTGGCCTTTTATAAGAACGTGTATATCCAGTGCTTTGTTATAATTTTTGGTAATGCTGGTTCAAAAAGGTTTTTAGTCCCAAACCTTTTGTTTGCCCTCTCAGAAACACTTTTGGCTAACTGTCTTCTTCAACAGAGACCTGAGGGGCAATGCGTTCGAGTGTGACTGCCGTGCTAAATGGCTGATGACGTGGCTGAAGAACACCAATGCCTCTGTGTCAGATATCCTGTGTGCCGGCCCAGAGGAGATGAAGGGCAAGAGGCTCAATGACATGACAAGCCTCCACGATGAGTGCATCTCCACAGGTTGTGTGTGTGTGTGTGTGTGTGTGTGTGTGCTTATATAAAAGAGAGATTTCAAATTTAGCTGAAACAACAGACACCTTGCTAGATTTTTAATACATACACCGAAATCACAATACTGTTGTTTTACTGACATTCATTCACGTTTCCATTTAACACATTTAGCTGCTGCTTTTATTCAAAGTGACTTACAGTTTAGACAGGATATACAAGTGAGCAGTTGATGGGTTTAGGGCCTTGCTCGAGGGCCCAAAAGTGGCATGTAGCAATGCTGGTATTTGACCTCGTGACCTCCAATCCACATCCCAGTGCCTTAACCACAGAGCCACATTCAGATTCAATTAGTTTTAATCACATTTACTGAAATATGCGAACTGTCTAATATGCTAACCTCTGGAAACCCCATTCTGAATTAACATCTACTATCCTGTGCTAATACTGTTTATACAGATTTCATTCCTCTTCAGTCTGTGACCACTGAGTCTCTTTCTGTGGACACGTTCTCCCACAAGAATGATGTGTATGTGACCATCGCTGCCCCTAATATAGAGAGCTGCATGGTGCTTCAGTGGGACCACATCGAAATGAACTTCAGGACTTATGACAACATTACAGGTAGGATAAGCTAAATAAGCACAGTCCCAGCCCTAATGTCCAGGGCACAATTGCCCTATATATATATATATATATGTGTATATGTGTGTGTGTGTGTGTGTGTGTGTGGGTGTGTGTAGTCCTTTTTGAATAGCGTTCGTGTCATCAACTACTAACTTCAGTTCATATTTTTTTCTCCCAGTCTTGGTCTGCGGGACTGTCGAGTTGTGTAATTTCCCACCTATAACACAGCTGACTTGAATACAGATGCAATATTTGCTTTGAGAATGTTGATGGAGAACTACAGAGAGGGTCAGAAAGAGCTGCATTGTGTCTTTGTAGATTTAGAGAAAGCGTATGACAGGGTGCCAAGAGAGGAGCTGTGGTATTGTATGAGGAGGTCTGGAGTGGCAGAGAAGTATGTTAGAGTGGTGCAGGATATGTATGAGAGCAGTAGGACAGTGGTAAGGTGTGCGGTAGGTGTGACAGAGGAGTTCACGGTGAAGGTGGGACTGCATCAAGGATCGGCTCTGAGCCCCTTCTTGTTTGCGGTGGTGATGGACAGGCTGACAGATGAGGTCAGACAGGAATCTCCACGGACTATGATGTTTGCGGATGACATTGTGATCTGTAGTGAGAGCAGGGAGCAGGTGGAGGAAACTCTAGAGAGGTGGAGGTTTGCTCTGGAGAGAAGAGGAATGAAGGTTAGTCGCAGCAAGACAGAATACATGTGTGTGAATGAGAGGGATCCAAGTGGAACAGTGAGGTTACAGGGAGAAGAGATAAAGAAGGTGCAGGATTTTAAGTACTTAGGGTCAACAGTCCAGAGCAACGGGGAATGTGGAAAAGAGGTGAAGAAGCGTGTGCAGGCAGGTTGGAATGGGTGGAGAAAAGTGTCAGGTCTGTTGTGTGATAAAAGAGTACCAGCAAGAATGAAAGGAAAGGTGTACAGGACAGTAGTGAGACCAGCGATGTTGTATGGTTTGGAGACAGTTGCACTGAGGAAAAGACAGGAGGAAGAGTTAGAGGTAGCAGAGCTGAAGATGTTGAGGTTCTCTTTGGGAGTGACGAGGATGGATAGGATCAGGAATGAGTACATCAGAGGGACAGCACATGTGAGATGTTTTGGAGACAAAGTTAGAGAGGCCAGGTTGAGATGGTTTGGACATGTTCAGAGGAGGGAGAGTGAATATATCGGTAAAAGGATGCTGAGGTTAGAGCTGCCAGGCAGGAGGCCGAGAGGAAGACCGAAGAGGAGGTTTATGGATGTAGTGAAGGAGGACATGAAGGTAGTCGGTCTGAGAGAAGAGGATGCAGGGGATAGGGCTAGATGGAGGCAGATGATTCGCTGTGGCGACCCCTGAAGGGAATAGCCGAAAGGAAAAGAAGAAGAAGAACACAGCTGACTTAATTAACCGACTATAGTTGGGGCGGCTGTGGTTCAGGTGGTAGAGCGGGTTGTCCACTGATCGTAGGGTTGGCGGTTCAATTCCTGGCCCACATGACTCCATGTGCCGAAGTGTCCTTGGGCAAGACACTGAACCCCAAGTTGCTCCCGATGGCAGGCAGGTGCCTTGCATGGTAGCTCTGCTGCCATTGGTGTGTGAGTGTGTGTGTGTGAATGAGACACAGTGTAAAGCGCTTTGTGAACCACAAAAAGGTTGAAAAGTGCTATATAAGTGCAGACCATTTACCATTACATTTACATTAAAGCAGGCAAACACCAAAACTATATGTCAGTATGCGATCTTCAGTGTTGCACAAGATTTATTTTATGTTTTAATCCACAAATTGGTCTGTTTTCACTTTGGCTAATGATATCCTACATTACCCACACTGCCAATCAACTGCTCGCTGTGGTATCAAGGGGAGTTAGCCCTCACTTGCTCTCTACCTAAAGCAACCAGTGCAGCAAC
Source organism: Cranoglanis bouderius (assembly GCA_023630585.1). Lineage (NCBI taxonomy): Eukaryota > Metazoa > Chordata > Actinopteri > Siluriformes > Cranoglanididae > Cranoglanis > Cranoglanis bouderius. Next base: position 2,053,634 of record CM042539.1, read on the forward strand.
AAATCTATAGTTCTGTAGTCTGTCCAGCTCCAAAACTTTAATGCTAACACCACCATCAACACCATCATGCTACTATCTCACAGATTGTTAACTAGCAGATTGTCTGCTGTAACTCAGAACAGTTGTGTTGTATAGCTGCGGTGCATTCTGGTACTTGAAGTCCAATGTTTGCTAAGGTTTGCCACTATTTCTACATTGGATTTCGCATTGACGTTGAACATTGATAAAATGGGGTGTGAGAAAAGAAGCTCTTTCTCTTTTGATTTTAGTAGCTAACAGCAAAACCTGACTGTTATCTCTTTAAACCTTTTCTCCTATTAAAAGTCATTGTACCTAAGCTAGCATGGTAGAGACTGCTAATGCCTCAGAGGAATAAGAAAATACATCACCAGCTAACAAACTAGCGGCAGAATCTCTAAACAAATCACAAATTTGTCAATATTAACATATTTAATGTGCTTCAGGATAGACTTTTCCTTTAAGAACTATACTATTGTTTCCAAACTTTTTGAGCTTTTGAGGTCTGTTTTAATGTGACTTTATTTCTTTATCAATCCTCAGGGCAGTCCATTGTTGGTTGCAAGTCAGTGATCATCCAGAACCTGGTATTTATGATTGTTGCCCAGCTGTTCGGTGGGTCTCACATCTATAAATTTGATGAAGACCAAAGCAAATTCACCAAGTTTCAGGACATTGAAGTCTCCAAGATCTCCAAGCCCAATGACATAGAGACCTTCCAAATTGGTGATGAATGGTTCTTTATCATCGCTGACAGCTCTAAGGCTGGTCTTTCAACCCTCTATAAGTGGAATGACAAAGGCTTCTACTCCTATCAATCACTGCACGAGTGGTTCCGTGATACTGATGCAGAGTTTGTGAACCTGGATGGCAAGGCTCACCTCATTCTGGCCAGTCGTTCCCAAGTTCCAGTCATCTACCAGTGGAGCAAGGCTGCACAGAAGTTTGTGTTGCAGGGCGAAATCCCCAACATGGAGGATGTAGTGGCTGTCAAAGCGTTCTGGATAAAAGAGGACCTGTATCTGGCTATGACACGATATATTGGTGACTCCAAAGTCCTACACTGGACTGCCAAGCATTTCTCTGAGGTTCAGGCCCTTCCTTCAAGAGGTTCAATGATCCTTCAGCCGTTTTCCTTTAAAGATCGGTATTATCTGGCTTTAGGTAGTGACTACACGTTCTCACAGGTCTACCTGTGGAACGCAGAGGACAAGGTCTTTGAGCGCTTCAAGGAAGTCTACATTCAGGCCCCACGCTCTTTTACCGTGGTCTCCACATACCGCAGGGACTTCATCTTCGCTTCTAGCTTCAAGGGGAGCACGCAGATATTTGAGCACATCATTATTGATCTGAGCCTTTGAGGTCTTATAGACAACGTGTAAAAAATGATGAATGGAAGCATTTCAGCATCCTACAATGTCTTCCATTTAAAATGGGATATTTTCCAATGAAGGCGTAAAAATGATGGCTGTGAGTTCAGAATAATTTGTAGTTTGTGGTTTTATCAGGTATGTAACGTAAATTCATGTGCATGGTAATTCATGCATTTGTATAAGTTTTTTTTCCCTGTTTCTTTGCAATTCAGCCTTTAGTCATTTTTGTACATCTTTAGCAGAGATGTTTTCCCACCCAACTGAAAAAATAAGGATATTCATGGAGGGTACATAGCTCTGAGCAGAGCTGCTCCATTCTAGTCAAGTCATTTGCATATCTTAACACTAACAGTATCTTTAAGGACTTTCTATTTCTCCTGCGATCGTGCTGCGGCACCTGCATGATACTGTTGCAAAGATGATTTCAGTCCAGGCATGCTGAAAAATACAGATATGAAAAGAAAAACAGGTGACAAAGTCTGTAATATTAAATACCCCAATATCTCTCATAGTTGATAATTCATTTACATATTCTTGAATTATTTTTAAAAACACATTATTTTGCTGATTATAGGACCTGATTATTCAAAACCAGTTACGCACTATTACATGCTAAATGCTGAAAAGTATATGTAAATGTACATAGTCAGCTAAAACTCAAATTATGTTTGGTGCATCGTAGATTTGATCCTATTTTGCAAATGTATGAGTTTCAGAGCAAATTCGATTCACTTTGTAAATTTAAAAAAAAGAAAAACACAAAGAAATATCTGAGACTTTTATACAGTAAATTGAAAACCATCTTCTGTATCATTTATCATTACAAATCCCTACATTTCAACATTGGCCAGTATTTTTTCAAGACTCAATTACGCTCTCAGCATGTTGTCATAATCTGTCTTATGGAAAAGAAAAAAAAAAATCAGTGGAATGGAGGTATACAAAAGGTCTCTAACTATTTGAACTGTCCCTGGCTATTTTTTAATAAGTAAAGTTACCATAGTGTAAGATAGATGCTATAGAAACAGTGAGAGAGAGGATCTTGGGCAACAGCTTTTAACCCTTGATAACTCATCGAATCTGTGCCTATAACACCCTTAAAACACTTCAAATCTTATAGCTATCTAGGAAATACTGTTTTGCCGACCATATAACCATGTTTTGGCCCTGGTGTTGGAACTGGCTCACTCCAGCCAATCAGAAGCCACTGCATATTAAGTCCACTGTATGCATTAGGTGCTCTGTATGAGGTGAATGTTCATTGGATTTGCACAAATTTTGCTCTCTGTGGTTTCCTTCAACTCCATAGCTCAGATTTAGACTGATCACACTTGTAGTAGAGGGTTGGAACCAAATTAATTAATTAATTAATTAAAAAAAAAAATCCACATTTCCATAAAAAAAACAAACAAAAAAAAAACTACTGTCCTTTATCCATAGTCTTTCAGTTTAACAATTGTAGTGCCAAGTTTATCCCTTAGAGGGCGGTGTTCATGCTTTTCTTATAATTCTCACAATGTCAGTTATGACTGTAGTTATTTTAGATAATGAATGTTAGAATATTAACCCTTTTGTTATGTGATTACACATAAAGTTATCTCAAAGTGATATGTCTGATACCATAACTACTTGTCTTCCTTAAACACAAAATAAAACAATACCAACAAAATTACAGGGAAAATCTTAAAAGCACAAAGTTTTAATGATGAATTTACTTTCTTATTACATGTCGATCTTTCTCTTGTAAACTTGTTGCCCTACTATTCTGCCTTTTGGATTTTAATTGATCAATGTAGATTATGTCAGTTGTTTAATTTTGGGTTGTTTGTGTACAGATACTGAATGTCAGAAAACATACTCAGAAAATGAGTGTTTCAAATCAAAATAATTTTAGCTGCCTACAAAAATGGATTGTAAACACTGACAACCCTTAAAATATTGCAGATTGTAAGAGCATGCTTTTCAGATTTGAATGTACAACACATTCAATCATCTAACACGGAAATAACAAAAAACTTTATGATTTCATGTAGAAAAATTCCTAGTTTCATAGTTCCACTTTAAGACAGAATAAAGATGTTACATTTATTTTTAAAAATATATACATTTGTTGTACATTTTTCCATGCCATTTATTTTTATGCTAATTTCTGGAACATGACTTTTGTGTTTGAATGTTATGTACATTTTTGAATACTACTAAAATATCAAATAAATGCTGATGAATACTATTTATTTTCATGTAGGGTTTTATTTTTGGATGACCCCTGTGGAGGAAAAACGATGCATTTCATGCAGTTACACAATTAAACTTTACGTTTATGTTCAGCCGGTTCCCGCCTCCTCCTTGCCTGACTTTAAATCGTTACGCTCTTATTGTGGAAACTATTAAATATGTGAATATGTTTTTGACCCTAAATTGTATTAACCACTGCAGTCCAACAACAGCAACAACAGCACTGCCTTTGGCAAGATCATTTACAGTTAACAGTAATACACTTTAAAAGAGTAATTTAGGCATTTTAGTATGGAGGACCAAACCTGCAGAAATTATATATATATATATACACACACACACACAGGTGCATCTCAATAAATTAGAATGTCATGAAAAAGGTCATTTATTTCAGTAATTCAACTCAAATTGTGAAACTCGTGTATTAAATAAATTCAATGCACACAGACTGAAGTAGTTTAAGTCTTTGGTTCTTTTAATTGTGATGATTTTGGCTCACATTTAACAAAAACCCACCAATTCACTATCTCAACAAATTAGAATATGGTGACATGCCAATCAGCTAATCAACTCAAAACACATGCAAAGGTTTCCTGAGCCTTCAAAATGGTCTCTCAGTTTGGTTCACTAGGCTACACAATCATGGGGAAGACTGCTGATCTGACAGTTATCCAGAAGACAATCACTGACACCCTTCACAAGGAGGGTAAGCCACAAACATTCATTGCCAAAGAAGCTGGCTGTTCACAGAGTGCTGTATCCAAGCATGTTAACAGAAAGTTGAGTGGAAGAAAAAGTGTGGAAGAAAAAGATGCACAACCAACCGAGAGAACCGCAGCCTTATGAGGATTGTCAAGCAAAATCAATTCAAGAATTTGAGTGAACTTCACAAGGAATGGACTGAGGCTGGGGTCAAGGCATCAAGAGCCACCACACACAGACGTGTCAAGGAATTTGGCTACAGTTGTCGTATTCCTCTTGTTAAGCCACTCCTGAACCACAGACAACGTCAGAGGCGTCTTACCTGGGCTAAGGAGAAGAAGAACTGGACTGTTGCCCAGTGGTCCAAAGTCCTCTTTTCAGATGAGAGCAAGTTTTGTATTTCATTTGGAAACCAAGGTCCTAGAGTCTGGAGGAAGGGTGGAGAAGCTCATAGCCCAAGTTGCTTGAAGTCCAGTGTTCAGTTTCCACAGTCTGTGATGATTTGGGGTGCCATGTCATCTGATGGTGTTGGTCCATTGTGTTTTTTGAAAACCAAAGTCACTGCACCCGTTTACCAAGAAATTTTGGAGCACTTCATGCTTCCTTCTGCTGACCAACTTTTTGAAGATGCTGATTTCATTTTCCAGCAGGATTTGGCACCTGCCCACACTGCCAAAAGCACCAAAAGTTGGTTAAATGACTATGGTGTTGATGTGCTTGACTGGCCAGCAAACTCACCACACCTGAACCCCATAGAGAATCTATGGGGTATTGTCAAGAGGAAAATGAGAAACAAGAGACCAAAAAATGCAGATGAGCTGAAGGCCACTGTCAAAGAAACCTGGGCTTCCATACCACCTCAGCAGTGCCACAAACTGATCACCTCCATGCCATGCCGAATTGAGGCAGTAATTAAAGCAAAAGGAGCCCCTACCAAGTATTGAGTACATGTACAGTAAATGAACATACTTTCCAGAAGGCCAACAATTCACTAAAAATGTTTTTTTTTAATTTTTTTTTTATTGGTCTTATGAAGTATTCTAATTTGTTGAGATAGTGAATTGGTGGGTTTTTGTTAAATGTGAGCCAAAATCATCACAATTAAAAGAACCGAAGACTTAAACTACTTCAGTCTGTGGCATTGAATTTATTTAATACACGAGTTTCACAATTTGAGTTGAATTACTGAAATAAATGAACTTTTCCACGACATTCTAATTTATTGAGATGCACCTGTAATTGCTATACCATTTGTCTCTGTGTGTGCTAAACACTGCATTTGTTACCAGAGTTTTGATTTCAGTACACCCTGTATGTGACCTTTGCAAAGCCCTTTGTTTTTTCAGCAGTGAGTTTTTATCAATTTATGGTTATTTGTTCAGCAAAAAGGACCGAAAACGCAATAAAAATGTTATGATTAAAATTTTTCAATTGCCAACTTTTATCAGTCTGACATGCCTTTAATCAGAAGGTGGTGATGCTGCCATCAGTTACTACAGGCATTTCCTCTGGCAAGGTATGATACTGATAATTATACTTTGGATGAAGATATCCATTATTTGCATTCCCAGTATGCAGATTATTTGTAATAAATAAAAAATAATGCACGCTGGGGAAAAAAATGTACTGTTTTATCACTTTTTCTTCAAAGTCAAGTCCAACAGTCAGTCACCAAACAAACGATCCAACCGGAGCTAAACATTATGGAGGTCACCCCATCTGTACCAGACGTCATGGAGGTCACCCCCAACACAGAGAATCCATGTATGTACAGAATTTTTGTGTTGTTTGACTATTGTTTGTTTACGTAATTAACTTTCCTGTTTCATAAAAGTGTTTGAGCAGCACTTGACTAAATTACATTATTACTGAAATGTCATCTTTTTGCACAAAGGACTCGGCGGTGATGAAACAGATAGTGAGTGGGTGGAGGAAAACAGACCCCACTTTGCTGGGAAAGTTCACTTACCACAGATAATGAGGATGAACGAGAACGATGCCTTGTTGGCCGTCACAATGTGGGACCTGTTTATCAACACCATTTTTTATGAAGGTGAAATGGACGAAGACAAAATCTGGGCTCCCTTCCTTTTCACCTTTGAGAGACTAGAGGACAGGAAATATACGATAAAAGAAATATTTGTGTCTTGTCTGCACAACCGTAACCTCTAATATTGTTTTTTCTTGTAGTTTTAGGGTTTGTAAAATGTCTTCTTTTTTTTTTTTTTAGCCCATTAAAGTTTTGAAAGAAAAAAAAAAAAGTGTTCTTGAAACCTAGAAATAAAATAAATTCAGTAACACTTGAGGGCAGTGGAGTATGTGACTAATACCTTGTAAATTAAGTAACACTCCAAGTCTACTACCAGATGTTCATGGGGTGGTTGCATTGCTACCAGTCTCAGAACACACTTGTCCTCTTGTTGTTTTCTTTAGTGTGACACGTGGCTGGTTTCAGACTACTGGACAGGTTACTTATCACCATTTGATTAAGACAATCACATGTGGACTGAGTCCATCCAAAATTATATTCACAACTACACTGTTATTGTACATGCATTCATGTACGTACAATATACACATTGTACATATTTGGGGGTGTTAGGGGTGCACAGATAGACTAGTCATGCCGTTTGTCACAGACACAATGCCGAAAAATCATGAAATCATGAAAAACGGTAAGGCAATATTAGCTATGCCAGCATCTCCAGTTCCATACAAGTCTTATGGTTACTTTGACCTAACCTTCGCGCATCAACAATAAACATTTTTCCCCATTAGGTTAAAGTTTGATCTAAAGAAGGGCTTGCATTAACGTTAACAGCCAGTAGGTGGCGAAATCAGTGGCGCTTCACTAGATCCATACAGGTGGAGCTAGGTCGAGACAGGCGGAACTAGACGTCCAGCTCCACCCATTTGGCTGTGCAGTGAGCATCCTCTCTGAGTGTTCGCTTCCTGTTTGTTTTGTTCTGTAGCTGGAAGAACACCTCCCAGTCTTCTGCGTTTTATCATCTCTAAAGAGAAAGAAGGAAATTCAGAAGCCTGTAGTTTTCAATGCTGCCGTCATCGAGGCTCTTCTTTCGAATCACTCAACTCAATGACACGCCGAAAATAAGTAGGTATGGTTATTATAAATAATTTTTATGATTATGACTTCACTTTTTGCCCTCTTTTATGGACGATTAACTAATGAGTAACGTTTAGATTAAGTCAGGGAGGGCGGTCACACACGCTTGTTCTATTTATTTATATAAAACCGATCATTTGATTTATCTTGTGTGTTTTTTTTTTTTTTTATTTATTTTTTAACTATCTGCAAACATTGTGTAAATTACTACACAAGTACTTATAAACCATTTTCTCTGTAAATAGTTGGAAACTGAGAGTAGTTTGAAAAACGAAAGTGAGTAGGAGCAAAATAGCAGGATGGATACTGGCCAAAAACAAACAAACAAACAAACAAAAAAAACCCACACATTTCTACCAGTCATTCTTACTCCAATTTATTATTACCATTGTTAGATTTATCATATTTATTGAGCTTCCTTAACGCAGGTCAGTTCCTGCTGAAAAAATAGAAACCATCACAGAAATGCTATTGGTTTACACTACAAATACCATTACAAACCATCAGCTAACCAATAAAACCATTACCATTATTGGTCCATAATGGTATCCACTAGACATAACGTGCCACCAATAGAAGGCAACATATTACCAGTAGAGACCCACAGGTACCATTACAGTTTCCATTAAAACCAATACAATTCTCAATATAACCATTAAAACCATTACAAATACTATGAGGGTTTCTATTTTCAGCATTTTTCTTTTTTCAGCAGGGATAATATACACTCACTGAGTACTTTATTAGGAACACTATACTAATACTGGGTAGGGCTCTGTCTCTATTCTGTCAGTAATTGTGCCACTCAGACTGCGATCAAACTCAAGCTTTATGGGCAGGGCATTATTTACACTAGGCTGACGTAATGATTAACAAACTTAGTCTCATTATGCCTGATGTATGTAACAAGTTTACAATACTTCCTGATGTTTTTTTCCCCCTGCATATCTTCAGTTGAATGGAGATGTTTGAAAAGACAGTGCTTTAAAGTAGTCAAATTCAACATATACAGTCATGTGAAAAAATAAGTACACCCCATAGAAATTGTTGGCTTTTTTTTTCATATTTGGACAAGTAAACATTTGATCATCTTTGAAACAGTGCCTATTAATAAAGTTGATGTACTTTAAAACCACAAGGAAAATTTGCTTTTTCAATAATTTATTCAACAGAAATATCAATAGATGTGATATTCTTCTGTGGAAAAAGTAAATACACCCTTGGCCTCAGATGCTAGTATTGCCCCCTTTAGCAGAAATAACTTCTTGTAGGCGTTTTGCATAATTTTCCACCAGGCTTGCTGGAATTTTTATCACTCTTCCATGAAATATTCTTTCAGTTGCAAGATGTTTGAGGGTTTTCTTGAATGTACTGCCCATTTCAAATCCCCCCACAACATTTCAATGGGATTCAAATCCAGGCTTTGACTAGGCCATTCCATAACCCTCCTTTTCTTCTTTTTGAGTCATTCCTTGGTGGATTTGCTAGTGTGTTTAGGATCATTATCCTGTTGAAAGGTCCACTTTCAGTTCAACTTTAACTTTCGGACAGATGACCTCAAATTATCTTCAAGCACTCTTTGATATGATGCTGAATTCATAGCTGAATAAATGAATGCAAGCTGTCCAGTCCCTGAGGCAGCGAAGCAACACAAAACCATAACATTTCCACTACTGTGCTTCACAGTTGGTATGAGGTGCTTCTTCTGAAAAGCTGTCTTTGGTCCGCACAAAACATGTCTGCTGTTACTGTGGCCAAACAACTCTATCTTTGATTCGTCTGTCCACAGCACATTATTCCAAAAGGCCTGGTCTTTTCCTATATGATAATTGGCAAATTGTAAAGCAAAGGCTTTTTCCTGGCACACCTCCCATGCAGGTCAAATTTGTGCAATCTCTTTCTGATTGTAGAAGCCTGCACTTTGACACCAACAGTTGCAAGACTTTGCTGGGATGGCCAGTCCTGGACAAATTGGCAGTCGTTTGAAATCTACGCCATTTGTAGATTATTTTGCTTACAGTGGAATGATGTATTTCAAATAATTTGGAGATCTTTTTAAATCCCTTGCCAGACTCCTAGGCATCCACAACATTTTTTCTGAAGGCCTTACAGGACTCTTTAGGTCTTGGCATGATTACACCACACACCTCAATAACAAAGGGAACACCAGACACTAGATATGAGAGGGGTATCTCAGGTTCCACCTGCACTCTCTAAGCAGGTTCTAATCACTGGAACCTGATCTTGAACACCTGATTCTAATTTTATGGATTTGAAGGTGTGATAACTGTAGGGGTGTACTTACTTTTTCCACATGTTAAATTGTGAGAATTACTTCAAAATGTCAATTTTATGTGTATTTGATAGAGTGTATCAACCATGTTAATAGGCACTGTTTCAAAGGGGATCAAATGTTTGCTAGTCCAAATATGCCAAATATGTTATTTTTTCACAGGACTGTACAACAAATGAAATATACAGTGAACACCAATTCTTTGTAGTTGAGAGATTTTCCATATATGGTGATAATCGAAATGATGATAAGCAATTCCCTAACTAATAAATCAAATAATTTATATCACTTGCAGTTTGTACCAATACATAAGTTTTTGCAATTTTTCTACCACCTACCAACAACAAAATGCTTAGATTTTTAGTTTGTCCCTTTGGGAGAATTCTTAAAGGTTTCAATTAGAAATTATTCAGGGTCATTCAATCTCAAGTGGTCCAATGCAGGTTGCTCAACCATTTTTAATTTTTCTATATTTTTTTTTGAGTGATTACCTCTGTGTATTGTCATTGCAAAACCACCATCTTTGTGACATGACGCACAACAAATCTTGGTTATACAGCTGTTTACGGAAACCTCAATATCTTGGCTCAGAATGGTCCTAGCTCCTTGGAATAACTGAGCTCTAGAACACATTACAAGGTACATGAACATATATAAACATTTGGCACGTTCTTGTTCCTTAGACTTAGAACTTAAGTCCACATGTAATGGTCAAGATTGCTCACAGTTCCACTTTTAGGATCAGTTTATAATGGGAAGGGTTCGAGTCTCAGTCTTAATATTTTTAGGCGTACACAAAGATTGCTGTTGTAGTTAAACCAAGTAAAATAAAATAAAAACCCTGGTGGTTTTGCAATGTCAATACATAGAGGTAATCACTCAAAGAAAAATTAAAAAACGGTCGAGCAACCAACTTTGAAATTATTGGACCATTTGAGATGGAATGACCCTTTAGGAAGTCAGGAACCATTTTCAAATTTGATAATAGCATTAAAATGAAACAGAACATTGTAATAATATGTGTAATAATTGCACTTTTAGTAAGTAAATAAGTCACAATCTTTAAATTCCGTGGTATGATGTCAGCTTATTAACTATCCGTGGTCTGTTCCTGGAGGTGTCTGTTACAGTAGCATGCATGTTCTTCTTGAAAGTAAAATGTATGGATGTAAAGTGATGAAGCTGAAGTGATAACCCATGCCACCACAATTTATCTCAACAGAACATTTGAGAATCAATGGAATTACAAATATTTTCTGTTCCTGTTCAAATTCCTGTTCCGGTTCCTGTTCAAGTTGAGCCAAGGAAAACAAATCCGTTAATACAATGCATTATTGATGACAAACCGAAGAAATTGAAGAAACTAATGAGAGGAAACAATATTAATGGACTGTACTCTTCTGCAATCTGGAATGATGATGTTTCCCTACTGACAGCAGCAGCTGCATGTGGGAATGAAGAGATTTGTGGCTTTCTACTGGGAGAAAAAGCAGATCCCAACATACTGTCCACAAATGTACTAACATCTCTGCACTATGCTGCAAATACATCAGGAGTTCCACTGAATATTGTGAGAAGATTAATAGCTGCAAAAGCTGATCCAAATGGTCATCAACAACAACGTTTTACACCGTTAGAGTTTGCTGCCAGTAAAGACAGACTGGACATGTTCGAAGCACTTATAGAAGCTGGTGCTGACCCCGAAAGAAATTATGGGGTAAATCTGGATTTGGATAAAAAAGTAGAGAATCTTATTAATAAATTACCTGCAGGAAATGAAGCTGTAGAAAAGTGCAGAATGTTTTACAATTTAACTGCTATGGTTCCCAGAAAATCTCAGCCAGAGGTTTTTAACTTCTTTAAGGAACATTTTCTTGAGGAACATCCTTTTACCCATCTTACACTTTTTGAAAGATATTTTAATGTTGTGGGCAGCGCAATATCAACAGAGCAATATCGACATAGTAGCATAAATTGGTTGAAAGACTCCAAGAAAAATCTACATCAAGGGATTTATCAAACGCTTTCCCAGAATTCCTCATGAACATAGGATACAAGCACTGAAAAGCTTACATGCTGTAATTTGCATGATGAGAGAAATATCCCCTCAGATATTTAATGCGATCGTACCCATGCTGATCAAATGCTTACTGCCCACTAGTACAGTGCAGGGACAAATTTTCAATCCCCTAATAGTAAGTATTCTTTGTGTGACTATGGAGAAGTCCTCAAAGCAAAAACCTACTGCTAAAGGTTTTAACTCTGTTGTTCTTGAAGAGTTATGCAATGCACTTATGCCTCTCACCGATCCTAACTGCTCAATTGATGTCAGCATTCTTACTTACCGTTTGTTCGCTGCTCTATATGAGTTTGTCCCAGAACACATTCATTCACATGGATTAACCTCAGTGCCTGATAGGGTTCTTTGTGCTGTAGATATCAGAACAGATGATGTAATTAAAGAGAAACTGCGACAACTGGACACAAACCTCAGACTTCCTCAAAGCTCAAGGAGTGTAGATAGCTTAGATGATGCAACAGACAGCATGCAATCAAAGAAGAAAAAAAAGAAGAAGAAAAAAAAGAAGAAAGACAATCAGCAAGAGACAAGCTCAAAAAAAGATGCTGTGCAAGAATCAACACTTGATTCAGATTATGCAAAGACTTCAGTTCAGGAGTCAGATTCTACTGTGCATCCATTTGCAGCACACACTGAGGATTCACCAGTGCCAAGAAAATGGCATTCAATCAGCCAACGCTGGAAGTCCAAGCTAGAGAAACTTGCTAGCATAGAAGCAAGTAAGGTTTATCACCTGGGGAATCTCACAATTTGTGATAGCCCTGAATTTGAGATAGCTAAAGGAAGTGATGGAACACGGGTTTTTCTTGGCCTGAGAGATGACGGCACTGAGGTAGCTGTCAAACGAATGCTTAGGTCCAATTATCAAGACCTCAAAAATGAAGAGGAATTTTTACGGCTTCCTGAGCTTGACAATCCTTGTATTGTGCGATATGTGGACTTTGCAGAGGATGACAATTTTGGATATCTTGTCCTTCAACTTTGTGAATACACACTGGAGGAATACATCCAAAACCATTTGCCAGAAGACAGTTCTCAGCAGCTACAGGTCCTGAAGAAAATTGTAAAAGAAGTGCTCTGCAGCCTAAAAGTTCTTCACAGCCAAGATACCAAAGTGCTTCATCGAGACATCAAACCTCAAAATGTTTTAATTGGTAGGAGTCATACATTATCAATCCTGTCTGTAATTATTGACACAAACAAAATATATTTATCAGTGGCAAATACTTCAATTGCCCCTTTACCCATACAGTTTTATTGTTATTATTATTATTATTATTATTATTATTATTATTATTAAATAACAGATATAACGGGAAAGGCGAGATTATCTGATTTTGGCATAAGTCGAAGACTGAAGTTGGGAGAGACGACTTGCCGCACTAATGCTGCTGGAACAAAGTGCTGGAAAGCCAGTGAAACTGTTGAAGAGGACAGTAACAGTGGCTACAAGAGGAGTTCTGACATTCAGGTTTTGGATATTAAGCAGAATCCATAGATGTTAAAATACCATAATAGATGTTTAAATGGTTTTTAGTTTTAATTTTTGGTTTTATAACTCTTTTAGGTTGCGGGAATGTTAGCGTATTACATCCTTTCCCGTGGACATCATCCATTTGGCAAAGGTGTCCGATGTGAGCTCAATATTCTTGAAGGGAAGTACTCTTTGGAACACCTGGAGGATGAAACAGCAAAGGACCTAATGGAGTGGATGATCAGTCATGAGCCAAAGGACAGACCTAATGTAGAGGAGACTCTTTGCCACCCATTCTTTTGGACAGATGTATGGTAAGACATATAACAAATCACCAAATAAATTGTTTGACCTACCAGGATAGTAGGTACTGTAGATGAAGGAATTAATTTATTGCAAAAATTGTGCCGATCACCAGCAAAACTATGAATCTCTAAAGCCCAACTTGCAAATGTTTTCATACTTTGTTTCAAAGCTCAAAGCCAAATATATGGGTTGTATTGAAAAAACCCTCAAAATTATAAATGAGATTATAAATGGCTCAGAGGGGTACCAACAGGTAAGAAAGCATGCATTTGCATTGGACGCACTGATTTTCAGTCCATTCAAAAATGGTGTCACATTTCCAACTACAGTATGTACTATAACTTAACCACACAAAAGACTTGGAAAATCATTGCACTCTTATTGACAGTGTTCATGTTAGAAGAAAACCAGCCCTGGTGTTTTGACAAAGTAGTTTCTTATGAGGCGCATTTATTGCGTTTTGATAGTCGTGCATTTTGGTCACAAAATGAATGCTACAAAATGTCCTATTCTAAATGTTTGTACAAAAATGTGTGTGAAGAGTTTTGAAAAACTGAATTTGTTAGTGTATAAATTTTTTTGTAATTTTATAAAAATTTTAAATTGTATATTTACAAAGTTAAAATTTTAATAATTTTTTCTTCAAATACATTGCAAACAGAAATGTGCATGGTGTGTTGCTTTTCACATTTTATATAAAATTTTCAGGAAAGTGGAATACTTAAAAAGGCTGGGGAATGAAAGGGATGTGGAGAACTGCCGCAACGCTGACCCGAAACTCCTTTCTGCTATAGAGGATATTACAGCAGGGAAAAGCTTCTCAGACTGGAAAACAAAAGTGAGTCCAACCAGATTTCACTCTGTAATACTGATACTGATACTTTAATACTGACTAGAGGTCAAGCGACGGATTTTACAGATACCGATAACTAAGTTGGGGGGTACCTGCCGATAACCGATTAATCAACCGCCAGTTTTTAAAACTGATACTGAATGAAAACACTCAAAATAAAACATTGCTGAGGCAGCTTTCATACTGTATAATGACAGCGGACCCTTCTCAGCCGCTCCTGCAACGGACGCAACTAATACTGATACTAATACGCAAGTCTCTCAAAAGATTAAGATGTGTTTATTGTATTTTAATAGTTGCATTTTAGTCATGAAATGTGTGAAATAATGTGCAAAGAGATGAGTGAATCTTGAAACAGTGAATATCGTAGTTACCGAGTTATGATAGTACTTGGAAGAAAATGTAATCAATTGTATAAACTATTTCTGCTCAAAGATTTACAAACGTGTTTATGCTTTGTTTATTATGAGGGATTATATCACGCAATAACCTGCATCAGTGATCTCACCATGCAAATGTGATTCATGAGACTACTACAGAATAATGTTTGTGCATCATAAAGTACTTGGTTTTCTATAATACCTGTTTCTCCACAGTTGCCCTCTGAGCTTGTGGAAAAATTGGATGGTAAGAAAAAGCCCTACCCGGAGAACACAATCGGCCTGCTGCGCTTCATACGGAATCTGCATGAGCATTAGTGAGTTGTATAGAAAATATACAGTACTGATGGGATTTTGTTTGTACTGTGTTAAAGCTAATTATTTTTGTTCTGTCTGAATAGCCCTGAAGATGCTGAGAAGTTAAATTTGATGACGTTATTCCCTGACCTTTTTGGAAATGCTTTCAAGTTTGCCAAAAAGAGAGGATGGAACACCAGACCAAGTCTGAGAAAATGGCTTCGCTCAGTACCAGTGATTTAACAGGACATAACTGGATAGCATGCACTAAAAATTCAAAATTGTAATGAATTTGTGTGACACCAGCATTATGAGAGAATATTCCATGTTTTAAAATTTTGCTGTGGAGGGATAAAATGTGCCACTGCATAAAGTGCACTCAAATCTGTTCTAAATAAGCACTATGTGTATATCATCATAGTATAATTTATGTCTGGGATACCGGGGACATGACCGCTTTTAAAATGCCTATTTATGTCTCCATTTTTAAAAGTTAAACTGTTTATATAATAGTTCATAAAAGAAGCCATTCCAAACAAATATCCCTAAAGCCTCATGTTGACATGGGAAATTTCTGTAAGATTTGTGTGTGTTATGTGTGATAAAACTCTCAGGTCTGAACAGCTACAAATGACTGAGTGTCTAGCAGATTATTGTTCTTATACCAATCCTAATGATTGTGTACGTTTGATCACATCAATGCATTGTTCATTAATTTATAGAAATCTACAGTTATGATACTGTCCTATGAGAATATAAAGTATGGCTTTATATACCCTGTAGCTGTGATTACAATGCCCTGTTTAATCAGCTGCCACCATAGCACACTCTTTTAAATGACCTTCTTTTAACTTCTGATGGGCTTCCAGTGAAAACATTAGGGGGTTGCACTCATTGCCAGGAGTTTATGTAAAATCCTCTGGATATAGAAATGATCTGGAGATGGATTTCTCTTTCCAGATTTTACAACCAGACACTGGCTGTATGACGTTCACAGAATTAGATTTTAAAGCACCCTGTTAGTTACTGCTTTTTGTTTCCTATGTATTTGTTGCTGTTTCAGTAGATTAATGAGCTGCTGTTTTAAACATTCTAGCCCGCTAGAATGTTTGAAACATGTCAAATGGTTGAAACACAAATGTCAAAAGAAAAAAAAAGCCAGCTTTAGGTGACGTTTTACATGGGGTCGATACCTTTTTACATGGAAAGTGAAATAAGCATGTAACACTTAACTACCTGGCCCTCATCCTTTTCCCCGGCATTTTCAGAAACAAAGTTAGCTGTATTGAGCCATTTTTCTCCCACATCAGTAGTTAGTATGGTGGTGGTGGTGTCTATCGACTATTTGTTGACTAAACATTCTGTATTTTCTGATCTTTCCCATGTTGATAGAAACTAATGCTCTTTTTTCAATGCTCCTTTTAACATGCCCTAATGAACTCGGAAGTGCTTCACACCTGTGGCACATAAGTGAACTCTTGCCAAACAAGGAGAAGATTTTAAAATAGGAATACGTTTGCCCTCAGTGAAGATTGTTTGTTTTTGTTTTTTTTTCTTTTCAGTACAGTCATATTGTGAATTCACTTTTTTTTAATTAAGTTCTGGTCCTGAAGTCTAAAGCTGTGTTGGCTAGATCCCTTACCCTCTCCATGAGGTCATTTAATAAACTTCACTTGTGATGTAAAATGGCATTGAGGATTCCCTTAAGGGAAATGATGAGGGTATGTCAAACAGCATGTTAAAAATAAGTATGAATAGGTTTATCATGTCATATTTATACCCTTATGAAACAGAAAGTCATGGATGATTATTTCCTAAAGACTTAAATGAAAAATAAATAGTAAAATATATATATATTTTTTTTTTTAAATAAATGGGAATATACCTCAATTAGAATTTGTTTACAAGAATTCCTAGGGGTGCTATTGATTGTTTCACATTTTGTTAAATGTCTTTTTGGTAAGGTTTAGAATCATTTTATTTGAATAAAAACAGTTTTGCTTGTAAACTTCAAAATCATTAAATGCATTGGCTACCTGAAAGGCTTCCTGTCAAAGCTTACTTTTTATGTTATTAATGTTTTTATTCAAGATTTCCTGTTTCAAACTTTTCTATTACTTCTTTTTGAATTTTTGAAAAAAATCTGAATTTTCCCCAAGGCAAATTAAACTACTTTCTTTATTTAAATTTTCTGTTAGTGTCTTTATTTATTATTAGTGTCAGAGACGGCTGAGAAGGATGCAATTGCAGGTGACACAGCTTTAATGAAAGACAGTTCAAACAATCCAAAAAACACTAGGGAAAGTCAAAAACAGGCTTAGGTCAGGCGATCGACAAACAGGATATACTAGGCAGAACACGCAATCCAGGAAACAAAGTCAAGGTCAAACCAGGATATTGAAGGCAGGCAAAAACAGGTTTGGGAACATCAGAAGAACAGGTAAACTGCGTTTATACTTCGCAAGTTGCTAAAGGTTGCTTGTGTGTGTGTGATTGTGAACAGGTGTGCTCAAGGTGTGCTCATTCCAGTGACTGAGAGCAAGGGTATGTCTCAATCAGTTCACTAGTTCATTAGTCAGGGCACTGATCAGGGAGTCGACCATTTTAAGGGATGTCTCAATTGCAAAATCCTTCCAGTGCACTGGAACGTTTGCACCCTAAAAAAAATCCCACAATGCACCACAAATACCAGTGCGCATCGATGCTCACTCTATTCCCTTACTGGACTTCATACTTTCTGAAGCCTCTCAGCTAAAAAAAAAAAAATGGTGGATGAACTCTCAGCCAACTTCATCTACAAATGTAAGCAGCTTGTTATTGTTGCTGTAGCTCTCAAATGATTACTTACTTTAGTGATTTTTAACTTTATTTGACATTCTGTATATGGTTTGTTTGAGTATAACCACTTTTAAAATCCACCAGCTAGCCTACAATCCTGCTTGAAGTACCATGACAGAAACGTGTGATTAAGCTAACAAATTTATATGACATATAATGTCAGAAAGATATCAGTCCTGCCTGTTGTTGAAAATTGTCAGTGGTAAAGTTTTACAATGCGAGTACGTAGTCCTGTCGCCTGAAATTGAGTCATCAGTGTCCCAATGTGTAGTGATCCAGGGTCCTTACAGGTGTCCGAACTCATGTACATGATTTACTGATTCACCACCTAGGGAGCCAGGGAGCTGATTGAGACACACCCACAGTGTGTGTAGTCCGGGATGGCCATGTTTGTAGGCCGCGTGTTGGGAACTCGAGTTGGCTGACCTGACAATTAGTATTTAAGCTATTTAAATTATTTGACCTCTTTCTGGATGAGAGAGCTGTTTGATGATGGCTGGCAGTCATGACAACATGAATGTTGAACTTCATGCCATTAAACACTACAGTTGTTACATTCTAAGAATTAAGGTCTTAGACATACAGACATACAGAATGAGACAGAGTGTCTTACCGAAGATATCTGACCACATGTTCTTATATAGTTTTATCCAACTTTCCAACATTGGTTCAATCATTGAAGTCCCTACAAGAATAATTTAATTCCTTAAAACATTTTGCATTTAGAGAGTATAGTTTGAGGATATCCTTTCCATACACTGATCACTTCTTCACCACCAATGAGAGGTAAAGACAATGTTAAATATTAAATTTCAAACATTTTGATATTTTTATGCCTGTTCAGAGATTATTTTTTATGAAGACCTAACTATGTAATAATAACTGAGTATAAGACTCAGTTCTAAGTCAGAAAGAGGATACATAATAATAAGGAAAGCTTTTGCTGTCCCAACAATCACAAATGCAAGAATTACAGACATTACAACAGCTTGCATGAGTTACAAATTAGAACTTAAATTCCCTGTTGTAAGTAAGTGGAAAGACTATTACCCAGTCATGGCCTAGAAGAGGCCATCCACCAGAATTAATCGCCAGATAAGGAGGACATTAGAAAAGCAGCCAAGAGGACAAGATCAATTCTTGAAAGATCCACTGCTCAGATGGAAGAAGCTGTTCACAGGACAACCACAAAGCAGGGCTTCATGCAAGAGTGGTGAGTCATATGAAATCTCCTTTGGGGTTTGCAAAAGTCATGTTGGGGACTCAACTAATGAAACTCAACTAATGAAAAAATGATGAGACCAAAATGTTTTATTTTTAATTTTTATTTTTTTGCCTAGATACCAACTAACAAACTTTGCTCCTCACACTGAGAACACCATCTGCACAGTGATGCATGGTGGTGGTAGCTTCATGTTGAGCATTATCCTTAATCCACTGGTTGCTTCTCTGACTTAGTCTTAATGATGCTGTTTGTTTAGGCATGTTCTCTACCAAACTAGGGCCTTCTAGAGACAAACCCAGTGTCACACAGTAGTTTCAGTGTCTTGCATTAGATCTTTCTTTTGCCTGTGGGCTGCCCTTTATATAATTTATAATAAATTCTCTGTTATCAACATCTATTATAAGGAAAGGAGACCATTTAATGAGTGTTGGATATACCACATTCCTTATTTAAACAGCTGAATGTGAATGTCATTGGACATTGGAAAAGTATCTTGCAGCAGTGGCTCAGTGCTCACTAACAGCAGTACAGCGACTGGTATCATCTCTCATGTTTAGCTCTCCCTCTAGTGGATGGTCTGAAGCATATGATGGGACTCTGCAGAGACTTTACAATATATTTCCAGGAGTCTAATGCAAATCCTTGACAAGTCTAGACAGTGCTCGAAACCAGCATGAAGCCTATAATCCATCCTTTTAAATTATTTCAGAATTAAAGTCAAATGTATGTATTATATTAAAGCATATTATTATATGCTTGTCTTTTTTTCCCTCTATGCAGTGGCAGGTGACAAAGAGGTGGCAGATTCACACCAGCAGCTGTAGTGTGTTTATTTATTTAATCACCTGGCATATGTTAGCAGGATAAAAATGGCACTGATGAGCTAAAATGGGTTGAGAATATAACCGAATGCTTTCAGTATATCACACCAAAGATCGAGGTCACTCAGCTATATCCCTCTTCTTTCATAATAAACATAAGGCTGGCTTCCCGAAAAAAAAAAAAAAAGGTTGCACAAAGGATACAAAACCTGAAAGAGTTTATCCAGAATCATAGTATTAACACAGAATAACACTAAAGAGATACTTTGCCAACCTGGAATTTCACAGGACACATGTTTACATTACTGACACTTTAAATAACGTTTCTTTTTCTAGATGCACACATTCACAAACAGGTAAACAGGTTGAATGAGGGGTTCATAATTAACGTCGTGGGTTTTATAGTTTTCAGTAATAGTTCAGATAGTCATGTCTATCCTGGATATATATATATATATATATATATATATATATATATATATATATATATATATATATATATATATATATATATATATATATAAAGTTCTATTTACTGTGTTTGCTGCTTGAATTACAGGCTTGAAAATCGAAAATACTATTTAAAATAAAATAAAAATCCTTCCATTGACATCATATCATTGATGCAGCGCTTTAATGCTATGCTACACCTAAACGTAACCTTAACCTCAGTAATCACCACACACGCGCACACTCACACACACGCGCGCGCGTATTTTCTCTGTAATTAAACAGAACCCAAAGAGGGAACGAATAGTTTATTTCACATATAATTCTATCCATTTTTTAAAAATTTTTTTATTATTTTTTTTTTGCAAATTCTCGCTGTAGAAATGACAAATGCCCCCGTTTTATATACACAAGAAGCCTTTTCAGCGTAACGGTATCAGAAATTTGACATTTCTCGGTATTTGTTTGAAAAGTGGTATCGCCCAATGCTACTGAGAGGAGCTGGAATTCCTGTCAGTAGCTCAGGCTTGGGGGACGACGAATCCTATCACGTGACAAAAGCTAGTAATCCGATTGGCTGCTCATCTTTACAGTCTGTAAATAGTGGCTAGAGGGCGGAACTTCCCAAAAAAAAAAAGAAGAAGAAAAAAACGGCGTAAGGTGCGTTTTCGGTGTTGCTGCATGATGCTGGCTAGTAGATCAAATGAAAGATGTATCAGTCAGCTGACGGTAAATGCTGCCACGATGAACTCTTCTTCTACAAGAAGTGAAAGTGACTGGCAGGGATTAGTGAGCGAGGTGAGTGTTTAAAATCGCGCTGTGTTAACATGTAACACATATGGAACAGGATGCGTATCGCAACCAGCTGTTTTCATGCGCAACTTTTGATGCGTGTTATTTATTTATTTATTTATTTATTTATTATGCAGTATCCGGTCAACACTCTATATTAAACGTGTATAGATATGACACCTTTACGATGGCGTCATCATACAGTTGGATTAGACAAGGACGTTAAGTGTATTTACTGTGTTTACGGTTTGTCATGTGTCGTTTTTATGCTTTTCCATTTTAAACCTTTGCTTTCCATGTGTCTTTATTATTATTTTTTTAACTAATGCTATTCTGCAAAAAAAAAAAATAATAATAATAATAAATAATAATAATAATAATCAATCGAGGGAGAATAAGAGATTCCTTGACCCCCCCCCCCCCCCGGATATGATTAAAACGCCATGCCCTGACTTACAGCAGTGGAATAAGGATCAGTATCCTGTTTTATTGGACTAGTACACTTGTGTAGGCTATACAAGGAATTTCACTGGGTTGTTGAACTCTCACTGGTAGACATTACAACAAGATAACAACGACAAGGACACAAACAACACTGCTAATATATAACACACATTTCCTATGAACTGAAGTATAACTATTGGTCTGTAAGTTTAAAAATAATAATAATAATAATATTGCACAGAAAATGTGCACCTACGCAGATAGCATGATGATTAGTGAGCAACGTGATCACACAGTGGTTAGTTATGTCTGGAATAAAGCATGACAGGAACTGCCATTACAGGAAAATAATCAACAATGTAACTATCCATCCATTTTTATTTTTTTTTCCATACCGCTTATCCTACACAGGGTCACAGGGAGCCTGGAGTCTATCCCAGGTAACTCAGGGCAAAATGTGGGGGACAACCTGGACTGGGTGCCACCCCATCGCAGGGCACAATCACACACACGTTTACAGACCCATTCACACACTACGGACAATTTGGAAATTCCAGTCAGCCTTCCATGCACGTGTTTGGACTGGTGGAGGAAACCGGAGTACCTGGAGGAAACCCCCGAAGCACCGGGAGAACACACGAAGTCCGCACACACAGGGCAGAGGCAGGTTTCGAACTCCAGAGGCAAACGTGCGAACCACTAAGCCACCGTGCCCCCCACAATGTAGCTATAAATAGATATAAAAAGTATAAAGTCATTCTTTAATTAATTTTTTTAAATGCAATTATTGGCAAATTGCTGTAGTATAGTATAGTAGTTTGTGCAAAAAGGCTGAATGCTACCAGCTGTATGTAATGGACCATTTTGGTTTTAGTGGCCCGACTGTAATATATTGGTCCACATCATGCTGCAAATGTAGTTATGTTCTGACCTCTAATTTGAGATTAGTTTCATTTCATGGTGGTGTGGGATAAAAGTGGAAACTGGAAAGGATTATGAGCGTCAACCGATGTCTAGAGTCAAGTCGCTCGCCTCCATTTGAGATAAACTCAACCATGTCCAATTGCCACATGTGTAAAAATCTGTGCAGTGGTCTTCATGACATTGCGAGTACATGCTGTTCAGACATCAAATGCAATAGATTCATTTTGTGTGAGGCATCAAACTTTGCGCTTTATATTTGTATTTGTAATGTGTTTGTAACTGATATTTGTCGTGTTTGCTGTCCTGGTAATCCATTTGTAATCCAGAGTGGCTTTATGCAAGCAGGAAGTACTCCACTAAGAAAATGAAACAGGTTGAGTCTTATCTCCTCCCCTCAAACAAAGCGGAATATTTACTTTTCCAGGAGTGTCAAATTAAAATTGAGCCTGAACTCAGTGTTCTGTGTAGTTAAATATCTGCAGGATAGTTAATAGTTAATATCTGTAATACTAGTTATAAATAAGATAAGAATAAGAATAAATAAGGTTGATGGGTGAATTTACTGCTGTAAATCACAAAGAATAAGAATGGTAACCTTATTGCTAAACACATGAATGCACCTGAATGAATTGATTTGTTTTTTATATTTTCCAGTTTCTGATATGCAAGCGTAAGCTGGAGAGTAAGAAGGAGGCTCTGCTGATTCTGTCCAAAGAGTTAGACACATGCCAGCAGGAGCGAGACCAGTACAAGCTGATGGCCAATCAGCTGCGTGAGAGACATCAGGGCCTGAAGAAAAAATACAGAGAACTTATTGTGCGTCCTGTGAAGCATACATTCAGCTCCAGCTGAATTTTTGCAAAGTTTATGTTGAAGACAAATGTTACTAGAACTGTACCGTTAGCTTTGCTTACCCTTGTACTCTGTGTTTCAGGATGGAGATCCTACGTTACCACCAGAGAAACGCAACCAGGTGGGTCTCTGATCAATATAACCATCAGCGCAGTTTCAGTAAGACAGGGTTTCTCAATTCCAGTCGCAAACACACACAAATCAATTATTATATGATGAGCTGCATGTATTGTGCTGGAAGCAGCAAACACTTGATACTCTGCAGCGCAGTGGGCCTTCAGTACTGGAGTGAATAATACCAAACCTGTGATACGATAAATTTGAATGCTATGGACAGACTGATTAACTGTGTTTAAAATGATTTACAATTCTTCGTAGGCAGCCAAGTTTGTCCAAATCACAATTTGCGGGTAAAGCAAAATAAATGTAGAGCGATTAAAGGAAATGATAAATGCTGAAAGACATTTGTGATGTAGGAAAAAAATGCAAACGCCATGTTGTGAAGGTAAAAGTGCAGTTACAACACAGCATTGTTCAATACTCTGATCTGATCGGTTGATTAATTTTCTATAACAGCAGCACTGATAGTAATGCCAGCTGCGAGGTAAATCACAGGATTCGTCCTAACGTTATCATTTCTATAGTGAAGACCAACAAAAGAACTTTAACGCATCAACAAAAACATGTAATTGTTTATATAGTAAAGTCCTCTGTGAGGAGATGTTTGTTTCACAGTTTTGGAAGGAACTTTCATCAGTTTCTTGGTAACATTACTAGCTGCATTTTTTTTTTTTGCCTTATTAACGTCAAGAGACATAAAGAAAGAGAGGTTAGTAAGGAGATGACTGCTTATAGCTGTTATAACAAAACAGGAAACAGGATAACAGGAAGTAACTTATTTTATGTTTGTTCCACAACATTAAATGTAACTATAAATGGATTAAATGTATGATGTTTTATTCATTAATAAATAAAAAAATTGCAATCGTTGGCAAACTGCTGTGGCATAAGTGGAATAACACACTTCTGGACATGCTGTTATAGGAAAATAATCAACTTTGGGGCAGAGACAGTAACGGATACCAACTGTCGTTAATTATTTTTCTATAACAGCACACTCTGTCATGTTTTATTCCTTACTTATCACATTATAATATTCCTCTTACACAATATATTCATTCTCTCTCTCTCTCTCTCTCTCTCTCTCACTCAGGTAAATCTGGCCCAGCTGTTGAGGGATTCACGGGACAGGAGTAAGCAGTTAGGAGAGGAAGTGAAGGAGCTGACTCAGAGACTAACTGAGGCTCAAGGTGACAACAAGGTAAACACAGACACACAAACGCACACACACACACACACCCTTAGAGCATTTTTCTAGCAAACAAGACACATCCAAACACAGCTGTGTCCTGATACTTTAATCTTGAATCACTGAACATACAACTAGAGCACAAACTTTATATAAGGTTGTTAAAACTCGTTAAGACTCGTTTGGTGTTCTACACTGTGCATATAGAACACTATGTAGGGTGCACAACTTCATTATGTTATACAAACAATGTAGATAAACAACCTGAATAGAAAGCTATTCGGGATTTGCCCCACCTAGAATAATCTGAATTTTACTAGTTTTAATAAGTACTGTTATGTGAAATGTGAAACCAAAGCAAATAGTATTAAGAAAAGAGTACAGTGGGCAAATAAATAATAATAATAATAATACTTTTGAGAAGAGGAGTCATTTTTGGTAGACAGTCACTACACTACTGAAGATTGCTATCCAGAAGAAAAGTGATTATAATCCAGAGAAGTCGTCAGGAATGATGTGTGATGATTGTGTTTGACCAGCTGATGGTGTGCACTATGTTTAGCTATGTTCCAGCTTGGTTATCATGGTACTCCTGAAAAAACAGGTACTTGGGTGTGGCATGACTTGTGTCGTGGTGGAAATGGTGACAAAATGCAGGATCGTGGTTAATTTGCCGAGCTGCACCATCTGCTGTAAAAATGCAAGTATAGAGCTTTCTGTTCTTATCTGCCATTTCTGTTTGTTTGTTTTTCATTCTACAGCTTTTGAGAATGACGATCACTAAACAGAGGCTTGGGGATGATGAAGTTGGGGTCAGGCACTTCCCAGCCCATGAGCGTGAGGATCTAGTCAGGCAGTTGGAGGAAGCAGGACTGCAGGTAAAGAGTCGCTGATGCCTAGAAAGATGAATTGAAGGCCAGTACTACTGGGAATTTTGATTTGCTTCTCAATATAACAGAAGTTAGCACCACCCTGGTTCCAGCAACAACAATCCAGTAGGATTTTCCCATTGGCTTTTGGATTATTGCAGAAAGTAAGCTCTGTGACCAACAAAAGTTTATGATTCTTATTTTATTCATCAAGATAATCTTCACAAATGAACACAAATTTTTATGAATTTTGAAGCCTAAATACAATCGGCAGAAGTAAAATACTAAAGCTAGGCCATAAAGGAACTACACCACGGTCGCATGACTTCAACATCACCACCGCTAAGCTTCCAACAGCTCTTTCAATCTTTATTTAAAAAACACACCAAGGCTGTAGTAGATTAGTTTTCCTGTTCAGCGTGATGACGTTTAATGTCCTCAGCAACCTCCGTAGTCCCATTTAGCCACTTGTTACCAACCGCCTTTTTCAATACACATCATCTTCTTTTCCTTTCGGCTGTTCCCTTCAGGGGTCACCACAGCGAATCATCTGCCTCCATCTAGCCCTATCCCCTGCATCCTCTTCTCTCAGACCGACTACCTTCATGTCCTCCTTCACTACATCCATAAACCTCCTCTTTGGCCTTCCTCTCGGCCTCCTGCCTGGCAACTCTAACCTCAGCATCCTTTTACCGATACACATAAAAGCTTTAAAAAAAATCCCAAGTGGAGTATTGCTGATGTAATTTATGCCGTAGAATAAAACTTGTAATAAAGCTTGTGTTAACCACAGACCTTATTTCAGGCATTTTACCTAAAACCCATTCAAAAACTCCATTGACGTCGGGACAATGGAACCGGAAGTGCTAAAATGCTAACTCATTTCCGGGTGTTAGGACTCATTCCTGCAGCACTCCATTTCAGCCTTTCATCTAAAGGGAGCTTTTAGCTCCTGTGTTTCAAATCCAAGATAACCTGAACACATTCTTCATCAGCATGTGACAGCACCAAGTGTAATAACGCCAATGTAGTAAATTAGAGTGTAGCATAATTATAGGTAACATGACATGACCTAATACATTACCTCAGAACTTCTCCTACTTTCACACTTCATGACTGCTACAACCCCAATTCGGAAAAAGTTGGGACAGTATGGAAAACGCTAATAAAAACAAAGAGGAATGATTTGTAAATGTACTTTGAATTGTATTTAAACAGAAAACGTATAAAGACAAGGTATTTGATGTTTTGCCTAATCAACTGCATGGTTTTTTGAAGATAAACGTTTATTTTGAAATTGATGCGTGCAACACGTTCCAAAAAAGTTGGGACAGGGGCAATTTAGGACTAATAGCGATGTGACAAGTTGAAATAAGAAGGTGATGTGAAACAGGTGAGGCAATCATCTAATCACAGTATATACAGGTGCATCTCAATAAATTAGAATATCGTGGAAAAGTTCATTTATTTCAGTAATTCAACTCAAATTGTGAAACTCGTGTATTAAATAAATTCAATGCACACATACTGAAGTAGTTTAAGTCTTTGGTTCTTTTCATTGTGATGATTTTGGCTCACATTTAACAAAAACCCACCAATTCACTATCTCAGCAAATTAGAATACTTCATAAGACCAATAAAAAAAACATTTTTAGTGAATTGTTGGCCTTCTGGAAAGTATGTTCATTTACTGTACATGTACTCAATACTTGGTAGGGGCTCTTTTTGCTTTAATTACTGCCTCAATTCGGCGTGGCATGGAGGTGATCAGTTTGTGGCACTGCTGAGGTGGTATGGAAGCCCAGGTTTCTTTGACAGTGGCCTTCAGCTCGTCTGCATTTTTTGGTCTCCTGTTTCTCATTTTCCTCTTGACAATACCCCATAGATTCTCTATGGGGTTCAGGTGTGGTGAGTTTGCTGGCCAGTCAAGCACACCAACACCATGGTCATTTAACCAACTTTTGGTGCTTTTGGCAAATCCTGCTGGAAAATGAAATCAGCATCTTCAAAAAGCTGGTCAGCAGAAGGAAGCATGAAGAGCTCCAAAATTTCTTGGTAAACGGGTGCAGTGACTTTGGTTTTCAAAAAACACAATGGACCAACACCAGCTGATGACATTGCACCCCAAATCATCACAGACTGTGGAAACTTAACACTGGACTTCAAGCTGTGTGTGGTGGCTCTTGATGCCTTGACCCCAGCCTCAGTCCATTCCTTGTGAAGTTCACTCAAATTCTTGAATCGATTTTGCTTGACAATCCTCATAAGGCTGCGGTTCTCTCGGTTGGTTGTGCATCTTTTTCTTCCACACTTTTTCCTTCCACTCAACTTTCTGTTAACATGCTTGGATACAGCACTCTGTGAACAGCCAGCTTCTTTGGCAATGAATGTTTGTGGCTTACCTAGTGAACCAAACTGAGAGACCATTCTGAAGGCTCAGGAAACCTTAGGAGTTGATTAGCTGATTGGCATGTCACCATATTCTAATTTGTTGAGATAGTGAATTGGTGGGTTTTTGTTAAATGTGAGCCAAAATCATCACAATTAAAAGAACCAAAGACTTAAACTACTTCAGTCTGTGTGCATTGAATTTATTTAATACACGAGTTTCTCAATTTGAGTTGAATTACTGAAATAAATGAACTTTTCCATGACATTCTAATTTATTGAGATGCACCTGTAAGGAGCCTCCAAAAAAAGTCCTCGTCCTTCAAGAGCAAGGATGGGTCAAGGCTCACCAATCTGCCAACAGATGCGACGCTTTGAGAACAACATTCCACAATGACAAATCGGTAGGATTTTGGGCATTTCACCTTCTACAGTGCACAATATAATTAAAAGATTCAAGGAATCCGGTCAAATCTCAGGTCCAAAAGCCAGTGTCTGTCATGATATGGGGGTGTGTCAGTGCCCATGACATGGGTAACTTGCACATCTGTGAGGGCACCATTAATGCAGAAAGATATGTACACATTTTGGAGCAACATATGCTGCCATCCAGAGAAGGACAACGCCGAACCACATTCTGCCCAGATTACAAGCGCATGGTTGCATAAGCAGAGAGTGCGGGTGCTAGCATGGCCTGCTTGCAGTCCTGACCTGTCTCTGAATGAGAATGTGTGGCACATTATGAAGCGCAAAATAAGGCAATGAAGGCCCTGTCCAGTTGTGCAACTGAAGAGATGCATAATGGATGAATGGGGGAAAATTCCGTTTGCTAAACTTAACCGAAATAAGTTAAATTCACAAAGTAAAAGATCAAATAATATGTCCCTGTTTCAGAGAGAAGAGCTGGAGAACAGCCTGAAGGCAGTGAGTGATGAATTGGAGGATGTGAAGGCAGAAAGGACTGTATACAAGGAGAAAGCTGATCGCCTCAACCTCGAGCTCAACCATGTACTGGGCGGTGGCGGAAATCGCATTGTGGATGTGGACGCTCTTTGCATGGAAAACAGGTCAGGCAGTGTTTTATTTAGCTACAGCTAGTTGTGTGATAAACCTTCAACAGTTACAAATTGCTATAATGATCCAGGCTAAACATTAATTTACAAGGAATTTAGTTCTAGCTTGTTATAGTGAAGCCGTTTAGTGGTTAATAATACCGGCATGTTCACTTTTTTTTTTTTTTTTTAAATTTGATGGGACCTGACACTGGAACAGGGCTTTAAGGGCACTTCACATAGACAGCATTTAGTCTGTCCGTGCAATTCGTTTGGGCAGGTGGGAACACAGCACATGGGTGTTGACTAAAAACTGGCATGTGTGGAGTAAACTGAGCCAAAGGACAGAGCACAATAACTAGAAGGGGAAAAAGAAGAAAGGAAGTGATGAATATGGTTCACAGAATGTTTTAAACTAATTATTTATAGAATCATTTTATTATGTATTTAGCATAGGTCCTATATTCTTTGTGCTTTCCACGATTTTCTGTAAGCACTTGCAAAAAGTTTGTTTATATTTTATGTCACTGTATTCTGTATATAAATGAGACTCCCAGAACCAAATATTTAAATGGCAAACAAGCAAATTTAAATGTTGAAATACAATATATCCCAAAAGTCTTACATAAATAGGGGACTATGTTTGCCAGCACCAAATCGGTTGTGCCTATGTCAGTGGATGTTCGTGGACGTCCACTTCTCGGTCGGTCCGCAACACTTTCAGACTTTTTGAGTTTGTTAATAAGTTTGTGCTCGCCATGTTTCCTGTTAAAGACCATTGCGACCTTGTGACAGCTTCCTGATCCAGCCATGAGGATGATTTCTATACTTTCTTCTTTTATCAAAGGCGTTCTTAAAGGCTGTCTGGAAAAAAAAAAATCATATAAACAAAATATGAAAAATTTTGGAAGACATTTAGCTAAAAAGTGTTCATTTCCCCTATGTATTGAGATTTTTGGGACACGCTGTAGTTGCTTTAAGGTCCACTCCTCCATGCAGAACATTTAAATTTCATCATATTGTAAGGTTTGTGCATGTTGAATTCAGACCAAAGTCCACAGCAGGCTTCAAGTCTGGAGACTGAGATGGTCATTGCAAACATTGATTTTGTGTTTCTTTAACATTGCTGTGTTGATTTAAAATTATGTTTGGCTCACCACCCTTTTGTTGACAGCTCTATTGATGGCCAAGTTTAAACCTCCTGGAAGAGGCAACCAGGTTTTAGGCTGAAATGTCAATCAACAGCCCGCAAACCACCAACCACATATCAAATCCAAATCCTCACTGATCCATCACCATATTTTACAGTATCTATCAGGTGCTTTTCCTTGTATGAAGTCCCCTTTTGTCTCTAAACATGCTGATGGTATGCATGACCAAACATTTTGATTTTGGCCACATCAGACCACAACACATGATTCTAATTAGTTATGGCACTAATTGTGCTTAATGATATTCTTACCTTCTTATATATTTTTTTTAATATCCATTACCTGATTTGTGCAGGTCAACACCCCCTGTCCATTTTCCGTCCAAGTTCTTTGCTTCTTTTCCCATGGTAATAGATGTCCGAGGGATTTTACATGCGTAGAACCGACATGGTTAAAGGCCATTACCGGCATTGAGAGCAAATGATATATAATACAAGTTTTTCAAGAATTGCAATCTATACTTTATTTATTTAAAATATTCATTAGTGTTGTCAGTATTACTGGTTAACATCCTATATATTAGTTATACAGTGCAGTGCAAAAGCTTTAGGCAGTTATGAAAAAATGCTGTAAAGTAATAATGCTTTCAAAAATAGACATGTTAATAGTTTATATTTATCAATTAACAAAATGCAAAGTGACTGAACAGAAGAAAAATCTACATCAAATCAATATTTGGTGTGACCAACCTTCGCCTTCAAAACAGCATCAATTCTTCTAGGTACACTTGCACAAAGTCAGGGATTTTGTAGGCATATAGTCAGGTGTATGATTAAACAATTATACCAAACAGGTGCTAATGATCATCAATTCAATATGTAGGTTGAAACACAATCATTAACTGAAACAGAAACAGCTGTGTAGGAGGAATAAAACTGGGTGAGGAGCAGCCAAACTCAACTTAACAAGGTGAGGTTGCTGAAGACAGTTTACTGTCAAAAGTTATACACCATGGCAAGACTGAGCACAGCAACAAGACAGAAGGTAGTTATACTGCACCAGCAAGGGCTCTCCCAGGCAGAAATTTCAAGGCAGACAGGGGTTTCCAGATGTGCTGTGCTTCTTTTGAAGAAGCACAAAGAAACGGGCAACGTTGAGGACCGTAGACGCAGTGATCGGCCAAGGAAACTTACTGCAGCAGATGAAAGAAACATCAGGCTTACTTCCCTTTGCAGTCGGAAGATGTCCAGCAGTGCCATCAGCTCAAACCTGGCAGAAACCAGTGGGACCCTGGTACACCCATCTACTGTCCGGAGAAGTCTGGTCAGAAGTGGCCTTCATGGAAGACTTGTGGCCAAAAAGCCATACCTCCGACATGGAAACAAGGTCATGCGACTCAACTATGCACAAAAACACAGGAACTGGGGTGCAGAAAAATGGCAGCAGGTGCTCTGGACTGATGAGTCAAAATTTGGCATATTTGGCTGTAGCAGAAGGCAGTTTGTTTGCCGAAGGGCTGGAGAGCGGTACAGGAATGAGTGTCTGCAGGCAACAGTGAAGCATGGTGGAGGTTCCTTGCAAGTTTGGGGCTGCATTTCTGCAAATGGAGTTGGGGATTTGGTCAGAACTAATGGTCTCCTCAATGCTGAGAAGTACAGGCAGATACTTATCCATCATGCAGTACCATCTGGGAGGCATCTGATTGGTCCCAAATTTATTCTGCAGCATGACAATGACCCCAACATACAGCGAAAGTCATTAAGAACTATCTTCCTTCAGCGTAAAGAAGAACAAGGAGTCCTGGAAGTGATGGTATGGCCCCCACAGAGCCCTGATCTCAACATCATCGAGTCTGTCTGGGATTACATGAAGAGAGAGAAGTAACTGAGGCTGCCTAAATCCACAGAAGAACTGTGGTTAGTTATCCAAGATGTTTGGGCTGACCTACCTGCCGAGTTCCTTCAAAAACTGTGTGCAAGTGTACCTAGAAGAATTGATGCTGTTTTGAAGGCGAAGGGGGGTCACACCAAATGTTGATTTGATGTAGATTTTTCTTCTGTTCACTCACTTTGTATTTTGTTAATTGATAAATATAAAGTATTAACATGTCCATTTTAGAAAGCATTCTTACATTACAGCATTTTTAAACACCTGCCTAAAACATTTGCACAGTACTGTGTGTGTGTGTGTGTGGGTCACTGTATGCTCTAGACAAACATGCAGTAACTTAATGTTGTTTTTTTTCTTCTTCAAATTGAATTTGTCTTAGTACTTCACATTGCCATGTCTCATTTAACTCCAGATATTTGCATGAGAGGCTGAAACAAGTTCAAGAAGAAGTCAGTCTGCTGAAAACAAACATAATGAAATACAAGGTATGAATTAAAATGAATTATTTTAAAGGAGAAATTTATGCTTTTAATGGAAGCAAAACATTTTCCTCTAGGAAGCTGCATCTGTACATATGTATTTTTGTTTGCAGAATGCCCTGGACCGGAGAAAGAACTCGAAAACAAGTGGCAAATCTAACAGTAGTTCACTTACTGGTGTGCTCTCTGCCAAACAGGGTAACTGGATAGTAGCTCAGAACTGAATATTTCAGTGCTAAAAATGGAAGATGTGAAGAATTAGTGAATTATTCAGTTTACTCTATGAATGTCTTTAACATTGAAATCTTATATCAGATTGCTCTCTTCTGTCTCCCATGTCTTTCTTTCTTGGCTCATATTCACTTTCACATGCCACACACAAACCACGTTTCACTGCAGTGCAAGATTTATTGTCGGAGGATAATGGATGTGGTCTTCCAGTCACGCCTCAGTCTCTCTCTGACCTGAAGTCTCTGGCCATGGCTCTGCTGGAAACAATTCATGAAAAGAACATGGTTATTCAGCACCAACGCCAGACCAACAGGTGTGTGTGTGTGTGTGTTTGTGTGTGTGTGTGTGTGTGTGTGTGTGTGTGTTTGCGTTTTTTGTGCTATTTTTAAACTCTAATCTCGTAATTTTCACATGCACATACAGTGCTGTGCAAAAGTGTTGCTGTAAAAGACATGCAAAGAAATGCTGTGAAGCAAAGATGCCTTCAGAAATAATGAAATTACATTTTTCTGCATAAGTAATCAATAAACAGTAATAAATAAACAAAGTCCATATTTGGTGCGACAACCGTGTTTAAAAAAAAACAAAAAACACTTTGTACACTTCTATAAGGAAATCGGCTGGTAATTCTGAGCATGTTGGAGAATCTGCCACAGTTCTTCGGGATACTTTGACTAACACACTTGCATATTTTGCAGCTAAAGCCTGACAGACTTCGTTATGTTTATTTATTTATTTTTTTGTCTGAAACGTGGTATATTGAAATATGAACCAATGGACCAGTACAGTATTTCTGGACTGAGTTCACACTTAAAAATGCTTACTGCAGCTGTATTGTTGTTTTTGCATGGATGTCTAGAGACTGACAGCCCCAGCTTTGGTGTTGATGTTTCATTAACAGGATTCTGGGGAACCGAGTTGCTGAGCTTGAGAAGAAATTGAAGACTCTGGAGGTATCTGGGCTTTGGAGTTTACCAGGTCAGTGCTGTGTTCTGCTTCTGGCTATTTGCTAATTGTCACACAGTGATCTACATTAAGGTGCACTAGTATCACATGGCTGTTAATTGCAGTTTTATACTCATTTCATCTTATATTTTTGTTGCTATATCTGTTAACTAAAACACCACATACACAAACACATTTATTAATGTATGTGCTTGTGGAGATCTGAGGCCACAGTACTAGGAATGAATATAGCAGTGTTAAATAATATGTATGGCTGTATCTTGCTCACCATATCTAGAACTGTTATTGTCTATCTGAAACTTTAACATCTGGGTGAAAAACAGTCTGTCTACATTCACTGGCCACTTTATTAGGGACATCATACTAATACTTTGTAGGACTGCTCTCAGAACAGCTGCAGTTCCTCATGGCATAGATTCCACAAGGTGTTGGTAAAATTCCTTTGAGGTTCTGCTCCATGCGGACATGATTGCGAACAGTAATTGCAGATTTTTCAGCTGCACTTTCATCTCTTGATCTTTTCATCTCTTGTTCTACCACATGGGGACGGTGGTAGCTCATTGGTTAAGAAGTTGGGCTACTGATCGGAAGGTCGTGAGTTCAAATCCCAGCACCGCCAAGCTGCCACTGTTGGGCACTTGAGCAAGGCCCTTAACCCTCAACTGCTCCCCGGGTGCTGCAGCAAAAAAAATAAAAATAAAATGGCTGCCCACTGCTCCGGGTGTGTTCCCGGTTTGTGGTGTGTGTGTGTTCACTACTCACAACTTCTAATGTGTGTGCACTAACTTGGATGGGTTAAATGCAGAGGACAAATTCCAAGTATGGGTTACCATACATTGGTCTTCACATGTCACTGTCACTTCACATCCCAGGTCTGGTGACTGCGGAAGGCCATTGAAGTACACTGAACTGAACATGTTTGTGGAACCGGTTTGAGAAGACTTATCGTACATGTTCAGATGCATGTTGTTAGCATCAGATAAGTTGTGGCATTCAAACAATGCTGGATTGGTATTAACGGGACCAATGTGTGCCAATGAAACCTTCCCCACACCATGACATGACCACCACTGTGGTGGAACTGTTGACACATGGATTCATGCTGTTGACACCAAATTCAGGCCCTAGCATCGCATATCGCAGCAGTAGAAATCAAGATTCACCAGAGCAGATAATGTTTTTCCAATCTTCAATCTTCAAGACCCGATGTGGTCTTCTGCTGCTGTAGCCCATCTGCCTCAAAACTTATCGTGTTCTATGTTCTGAGATGCTTTTCTGCTCTACATGGTGCAGAGAGTGGTTATTTAAGTTACCGTGAACCAGTCTGAATAATTGCTTGAATTATCAGGTGTAATAAAGTGGCCGGTGAGTGTATATGTGTTAGTCTGTATTCTGCCCAGCTGTAGCAGTGCCTTCATGTCAAAGCCTTGCTGTATGAAAATCAAGTCAGATGTAAAATTTATTATGTTTTCTCTCCTTTCCTTTGCTGCCTTGTTAAGGTCTGACCTACAACATATCAGTGGGATTAGGGAGTATGTTTCTGCCCCTCTGGCTTTTGCTTCATTATTAAGTGTCAGCAGGATGCTGGGCACCTGCCCCCTAACCTGCCGCTCATTTCTTTGTCATAACCACCTCCCATAAACACTCCATCCTAATGTGACTTCTGTGTGTGTCCAGAGCTCACACCCCAAGCCCTACTAATGTGGAGATTAATCCTTTTTTGCTCAAACTCACCTGATCCAAGTCATCTGAGTCTTCATAATTAGCTAATAAATTTAGTAAATAATTTGTGTTTATTAGATAAAGTGATCTGTACTGTATATTTTAAGTGAAAAAAAATCAGTGTGCAAGCACATGCTTAATATCTGCAGCAAATAAATAAAAAATATAGCACTTAGCTTGTCTATAACATGATGATTAATTATGTCAATAATTCAGATGTCAGCAAGTCAAAGGTTCTCATTCGCTTTTAGGCATCTGATCTCCCTTGTGTGAAAATAGGTGCCAGTGGCATTGCCAGTGTGTTAAATGGTGTTTGAGTGGGCAGATTTGTTCTGCGCAGGTAACGATGCAGTTATAGAGATTATTTAAGAATAGCTCAATGTGTTCATCTGCCCAGTGACAAAGAAAACTTCTGAAAAAAAAGGACTCAACTTTATTTTTGATTTACTGACAGTCCTAAAGTGTGTAGAGATATGTTTAGTGGTGCGTTAGGAATAAAAGTTCTTTAGATGTTTTCGCGCTGCATTTTTCAATATGACGCATTTGACAAAGTAGTGAAAGTACAGTGGCGCTTGAAAGTTTGTGAACTTTCAGAATTTTCTATATTTCTGCATAAATATGACCTAAAACATTGTCAGATTTTCATACAAGTCCTTAAAGTTGGCATAGAGAACCCAATTAAACAAATGAGACAAAAATATTATACTTGGTCATTTATTTACTGAGGAAAATGATCCAATATTACATATGTGTGTGGCAAAGTATGTGAACTTCTAGGATTAGCAGTTAATTTGAAGGTGAAATTAGAGTCAGGTGTTTTCAATCAATGGGATGACAATCAGGTGTGAGTGAGCGCCCTGTTTTACCTGAAGAACAGATTTACAGAACCAACAGGTTGCAAAACCATCTCTAAAGAGTTTGGACTCCACAACTTCCCAGTCAGACAGATTGTGTACAAATGGAGGAAATTCAAGACCATTGTTACCCTCCCCAGGAGTGGTCGACAAACAAAGATCACTCCAAGAGCAAGAGATGTAATAGTCCACGAGGTCACAAAGGAACCCAGGGTAACTTCTAAGAAACTAACGGCCTCTCTCACACTGGTTAATGTTAATGTTCATGAGTCTGCCATCAGAAGAACATTGAACAACAATGGTGTGCATGGCATGGTTGCAAGTGAAAGTCACTGCTCTCCAAAAAGAACATTGCTGCCCATCTGCAGTATGCTAAAGATCACATGGGCAAGCCAGAAGGCTATTGGAAAAATGTCTTTTGCATGGATGAGTCCAAAATAGAACTTTTTGGTTTAAATGAGAAGCATTATGTTTGGAGAAAGGAAAACACTGCATTCCAGCATAAGAACCTTATACCATCTGTGAAACATGGTGGTGGTAGTATCATGGTTTGGGCATGTTTTGCTACATCTGGGCCAGTACAATTTGCCATCATTGATGGAACAATGAATTCTGAATTATACCAGTGAATTCTAATGGAAAATGTCATGATGTCTGTCCGTGATCTGAATCTCAAGAGAAAGTGGGTCATGCAGCAAGACAACAACCCTAAGCACACAAGTCGTTCTACCAAAGAATGGTTAAAGAAAATAAAGTTAATGTTTTGGAATGGTCAAGTCAAAGTCCTGACCCTAATCCAATAGAAATGTTGTGGAAGGACCTGAAGAAGGCAGTTCATGTGAGGAAACCCAGCAAAATCCCGGAGATTAAGATTAAGAGATACTACCATGATACAAACCATGATACTACCACCACCATGTTTCACAGATGGTATAAGGTTCTTATGCTGGAATGCAGTGTTTTCCTTTCACCAAACATAATGCTTCTCATTTAAACCAAAAAGTTCTATTTTGGTCTCATTAAGTTCTGTACTGATTAAGTTCTATACTGAGGAATGGGCTAAAATTTCTCCAAGACGATGTGCAGCACTGATCAACAGTTACCATAAATGTTTAGTTGCAGTTATTGCTGCACAAGGGGGTCACACCAGATACTGAAAGCAAAGGTTCATATACTTTTGCCACTCACAGATATGTAGTATTGGATAATTTTCCTCAATAAATAAATGACCAAGTATAATATTTTTGTCTCATTTGTTTAATTGGGTTCTCTTTATATACTTTTAGGGACTTCTATTGAATCTGTTGATTTTTTAGGTCATGTTTATGCAGATGTATAGAAAATTCTAATGGGTTCACAAACTTTCAAGCACCAAGAAACCTGAAATGCATGATTATGGGTTTATTCAGTTGAAGCATTTCAATCGCCACTTTAGTATTGCAACAACTCTTTGTTTTAGTAAATTTTGGTTTGAGAATGACATGGTGGTGTAGCAGGTAATAATGTTAATTGTAGTGTAAATGAACTTGATTATGTTCCTTAAAATATGTCCATTCCTATTATGCTTTTACCTCAATGGACTTAATGCATTTACCAACAAAAGCACAGTCATTCTGAAGAACAGGGCTCCCATTCTCCATACACAAGAGGGCAGTGTGGCTCTTTTACCATTTTCCAAGTCTAAATCTGATGCACTGAGGCCCAGTGAAGCTCGCCTGTCGTAAGACTGTCTTTCTACCACCATAAAGCTGACAAGCATCCATTACAAAAAATGATTGCCCACATTACGAACACATTTGGGGAATGTGTTGTTATTAGTGGAATTTGTAGACGAGACAGAGGGGCTCGCGGCTCACCCTACGAAGGTAAATGCAGCTGGGGAGGCAAGCGAGTGGCCTTGTGAAAACAGACAGCCTGTAGGTTAATGCCAGGGAGAAAACAGAGGAATAATGTGACCATGAGGGGGAAAATGTCAGCATTTCATTACGTATTAAGAGCACAACCTGGCCATAGTGCAGAAATTCAGCCAATTCATCTGCATATAAATGTTCAGTTGTAAAACAGTGTGAACCATTTTTTCCAGTCAGTTCATCCCCTGTTATTGTCTAGGTGACAGCTTGTGTTTAGGCGCTGTGTTTGTGGTGACAATGTGACAGACTCACGGTCATGTCAAAATATGAGCTCAGACAGGTGTCTTCACTTCTCTGCCTTTGTTTGCATACAAAAGAAAGGCAGGTGCACATTTGCATGGGATAGTGCAGGCACTTTTAGTGAGGAACAAGTTGTATTAATTGTGAAGAATAGCATCCTTTTGTACCTAGTGTGTGCGTGTGTGCAAGCATATATGTATTATGAGAGAAACAGAGAGAGAGGGTTCTGTCCAATCTGCTTTTTGTATGTGTGTGTGATTATGTGAGAGAATGACAGACACAGGGAGAGACAGAGAGCGAACGGATGGATGGGCAGCTGCCAGGTGGGAATAGCCACTCATCCATCCATTCCGCTTTGCGCAGCAGGCTGTGCCAAGTGTCCATCCTGCTCTGCATACCAAATTAGCCCAAGTTTTTAATTGGTTCTGAGGTGCCTTTCTACATCACATCAATGACCTTTTCAAACCAGGAGAGCTGAACATGGTGCTTTTAGCATCACTCATTCATCACTAGAAAAATAATAACCACATTTATTGTGTATGGATGTTTGGGTTAGAGAGAGAGAGAGAGAGAGTGAGAGAGAGCGCGCGATTTAGCATCTAGTTAAGGATGCTTTAACAGCTTTGCTGGCCACCTTCACCTTTGGACATTTGTTCAGAATATGACTGTCACCAAACCACCCCCCACTGTGTCATTGCATCTGCTTTTTAGGTTTTGACTTCGATATCTAGCAAATACATACTATGGCACATGACACAAACTTATATTTTGCTGAATAAATGCTTAACCTGTATGTTTTGGATATACTAATTTGCCCAGAAAATGGAATTTGTTGACAATTAAAAATTTTCCCACTGCTTAAACTTTGGATAATTTAACACAAATTTGGCACAACATTGCTGTTTGACATGGTAGTCTTCTTATATTTCATATATCTTTTATATTCTTGTTGATGTTACCAGAACCTGGTTTCAAGACAGCTCAAACATGTAAGCACTGGCAAATGCTATTTGTGATGGCATGGGTCTATAGTAGAAATTTGCCTGTGAACAGCATATGGCTATAGACTGTGATGCATACAGCTAGCACTAATGAAGACAGATGACAGTGTCTGTAGCCACTTCCTCTGTGTGTATGTGTGTGTATGTGTGTGTGTTTAGTATGTTTTATTCCAGCATATATATATATATATATATATATATATATATATATATATATATATATAAACCAACATAAAGGGCCACCACAAGTTGCCAGAACAGCATCAAGAGGTTTGGCACAGTGAGTTTGAGGTTAGGGTTATATATATATATATATATATATATATATATATATATATATATATATATATATATATATATATATATATATATATATATATATATATATATATATATATATATATATATATATATATATATATATATATATATATGTATATATATATATATGTGTGTATATATGTATATATATGTATATATGTGTATATATATGTGTGTGTGTATGTATATATATATATGTATGTATGTATGTATGTATGTATGTATATATGTGTGTATATATGTATATATGTGTATATATATATGTATATATGTGTATATATATGTGTGTGTGTATGTATGTATATATATATATATATATATATATATATATAT
The DNA here is from genome assembly GCA_023630585.1 of Cranoglanis bouderius. Classification (NCBI taxonomy): domain Eukaryota; kingdom Metazoa; phylum Chordata; class Actinopteri; order Siluriformes; family Cranoglanididae; genus Cranoglanis; species Cranoglanis bouderius. The sequence continues at coordinate 2,093,831 of CM042539.1, forward strand.
ATATATATATATATATATTGAGAGGTTAGGGTTAGGTGTAGTGCAGTTGAGGTTAGGGTTATATATTGAGAGGTTAGGGTTATGTATTGTGAGGTTAGGGTTAAGTGTAGTGAGGTTGAGGTTAGGGTTATATATTGAGAGGTTAGGGTTAGGTGTAGTGAGGTTGAGGTTAGGGTTATGTATTGTGAGGTTAGGGTTAGGTGTCGTGAGGTTGATGTTAGGGTTAGGTGTAGTGCAGTTGAGGTTAGGGTTATGTATTGTGAGGTTGAGGTTAGGGTTATGTATTGTGAGGTTGCGGTTAGGTTTATATATTGTGAGGTTGAAGTTAGGTGTGGTGAGATTGAGGTTAGGCTTAGGTGTAGTGAGGTTGAGGCTAGGGTTAGGTGTGATGAGATTAGGGTTAGGTGTAGTGAGGTTGAGGTTGGGGTTAGGTGTAGTGAGGTTGAGGTTAGGGTTAGGTGTGATAAGGTTGAGGTTAGGCTTAGGTGTAGTGAGGTTAGGGTTAGGGTTTGGTGTAGTGAGGTTGCGGTTAGGGTTTGGTGTAGTGAGGTTGAGGTTAGGGTTTGGTGTAGTGAGGTTGCAGTTAGGGTTAGGTGTAATGAGGTTGATGTTAGGATTACTGAGGTTGAGTTTGAGTTATGGCCCTCTGGAATTACTCTGACACCCCTGTCCTGTATAGTCCCATTTTTTTTGTCCATCCCATCTTCTCATCACAGAATTCTCCTCAATCATTCTGAACCATTCATGCTGCCAGTGTAATTGTCTTAAATAAATTGAATGATAACACTATGTTCCTTCTTGGTCTTGGTGTTCAGCAGGAGGTAAAGATGCCATTATTTTGAATGAGAGTCAGCGTGCCACACCTCCCTCCTCTCTTGGCCTTCCCTTACAGCCTGTGCCCAGTGAACGGCTGACTGATTCACAGCCCCCTGCAGGTGAGGGAGTGTAATTGTGTGTAACTGAAACCACTGTTCTCTAATTGTGCCCTCAACTCAACGCTAAAGAGCCATAATTAGCTTGATCGCTCGCTATAGCTCATCCTGCATGTGTCCCCATGAACGCACCTCTGCTTCACGCACACTCTTATCGCTGTGGTGGCTAAATGGCCGATCCTTCTCAAATGCCATGGCATTTTGCAAATGCTAGCAAATTCTCGCCCGCTGACATTCACCAACTTTTGGGACGTCTTTGCAGAAGGCATGGTCCATAAATATGGATGCCAGCCATACTGTGAACTGTTTCTCTTTTCACTCATACTTGAGAAAGCTTTGAAAGTGTTTAACCTTTTGCTTGCATGCATCTAAACATGGCTCAGTAATCCAAGAGAATGGGTGTCAATCGCTTCTCCACATGGATGACTTCACATTAGAATGCTGTTTTTAATATGCTGGTGTGAAAACACTCCTGTAAATAAATCCGTTTCTGCTATAGAGAGGCTATATGCTATAACTCAAAAATATGCTTTTGAGTTTTCTGAGTTTTAGTAGACACGTCAATTTCATTTTTATTAGTTTATTAGTCTCAAGAACAGTCTATTTTATATCAAGGCTAATAGTTTATATAGACATTTTATAAGATGAGCTGTCTTGGAGTTGTTGAGATCCTACCACCATCTCCACATTGCACACATTAGCCCGCAGGGCACTTCTTCATTAGCAATGGCACTAAAACAAGGACCATTAATCTTCTTTGTCCCCCTGACTGGTTCAGATGACAGGACAGGAAGTGGAGGGTTATTGCCATGGGAACTGGACACAGCTGGCGATGACAGCTTCCTGAACGTGTGGCCTCGCTCCCGCCCCAGTCCAGATGAAGGTGGAGACGAGGTGGAGACACCCGTCACCTCTGAGCAAGGGGCGGAGACGCAGTCTTGTGGGCTGGAAATCATGAAGCAGACAGAAGAAGTGGGGCCAGTCACAGAGGTGCAGCCAATCACAGAGCAGCATCCTGTTGTAGAGGAGGGGGAAGTTGTAGAGGTGGACGGCAGCTTGACTGTGGAGGAAGGCGAAGACGCTGCAATGGCACTGGCTTCTCCAGTATCCGATAGCTCTGATTATTCTCCACATCTCAGTTCAACGTGCATCTGTGACCAAAGCCAGCATGAAGACTATATCCGACATGATTTTAGACAGATTTTAAGTGTAGCTACTAACCCTGAAGATGTGCTGGAAGAGATGTTCTCAAGTCTTGCGTCTGTTTCCAAAGAGCCGACCCCGGCTTCACCTCTCACACCAAGGTGGGATCTGGACTATCAATCAGGAGAGACAGATAGCTGTCACAGTGAAAGTGTGGCTTAAATATTGACCAAATTTCTGTTCCTTATAACAGGAACTTGTACAAGAATGAAATCTCTAAACGCAAAAGTTTTTAGTTCTTGTATGTTGCCCTGCGTGTTTCACGTTTTGTCTCAAAAGGCCTTAATATTTACTTGATGACCTTGATCAGGCATTGTAGATGAAAACGAATATGAAACATGCAGGGCCCAGTTACAAGTGATTTAAAGTGTACATACTTTACACTTTCATCTCAAGATTGTGGGAATATTCTTGCAGCCTAAAATCAGTGCATGTATTAGTGATTTGTGTTTTGCTTCAGTTCTACACGTCTTTCTGTTGAATTACCGTGTGCTAAATTTACAATTCTTGAGTATAATTTATCATTAGACAAAGAATTCACTAGCAACAGTGATTCGTCCTCCATCTACAGGGATCACTTGTGTGTTCACTCTGAACTTTATTTAAATGCATGTATATCTCAGACTGCATCATGTACTGCACATGTATCACGCCAGAGTCAAGAATAAGGTGTGTACTTGTCAATATCAAGAGTTATGTACTTGTCAATATCTTACATGTGTTTACACTTTATGTGAACTTAGTAGTGTTGTTAAGGGGTCATATTTGTGCAATCTTGAAACCAGTCTAAGAAACCCTTTCAGCACTGAATATGTAATCGTTTTTTATTTTGTTTTCTTGCTGTTGTTACATATAGTATTTTGTTGTCCTGATTGCTGATACTATATAGTTTCAATCTTCTGTACTTCCTGTCGTTTCTGTAGTATCTTTATTTCGTTTAACTCACTTTTTCCTTTAGTTTTTTTTTTTTCACTCATGGTCTACCACAAATCATGGTGGTATTGCTGTTTACACAACTAATTATACACTAATTTAAATGTTTACAAATGTAGATCGTGGCTGCACTCCTTTTTTTTTTCTTTTTCTTTTTTTTTTTGCTGCATGTGCCTTATAGCGCAAAATGAACTGTTCTTTCTCTGTTGGGAGAGACTAGATAAATATGATGGGTTGATATGCAGGGTTTGTTTTTTTTTTGTCTCTTGGCATTAAGTTCATTTCAAATACCTTGTCTATGACATGTATACTCTGATATGGTATACCTGTTTAATTAAATATAAATATATATTTTCTCAAAATGTCAAAGCATCAAATTCATATCGCTTTCTGTTCTTGGACCATGTTCCATTAGTAACTTGAATACACGGCACAATGATTAACTGATTGATTCAGAAGCGATAGTTCTGTATGTTAGTCAAGTTTATTATCTTTAACACTGATCTCAGAAACAGACAGCATTGTAAAGCTATGATCATGCAACTTTTCCACAAGAAAGTAATCTGTACACTAGTATTACCAGTGGTTGCTTAGAATCTTCCAGAACCCCAGTGCATGTAGCTACTGTGCTGTGAAGGCCACCAGGTAGCTTCTACTCTTACACGAACTCTTGCTTTGCTTATTTTCAGGAGTCAGTTACTACTTACCAGTTCGGTTCAGGTTGTGCACACACTCATACCCACACACATATTTCGTCTCAGCATGGACTCAGCTGGCAGTCGGCTTTTCTGAGCAAATGCATGATCTAAGCCAAAAACTCAATTGCTTATTCCGCAGAAGGCATGGCTTTTCTATTTTTGATCTCACTTTGCTATATTCACACACACACACACACACTCCTTCTCAATCATATGGGCAGAAATTCTGGAGAAGCCAGGCGGAGGGTGAGGCGGGATGCCAGCTGATGCGTCTGATGCGTCATGTTGGCGGGCTGTGTGGAAACGGCAGGCTGGATTATGCTCTGTTGAAGCCTCGCAATGAACCACTGCAGTGCCAGTCAAGCCCACAAGTGATTATGGGAAATTAGCCATATGGAACACTGGGAGACCGCTTGCCTTTTCTTTGGAGGGTTTGTGTAAATGTGTGTATTGGAAATTGGAAAATGTGTAACACATCAAATACAGGAGCAGGAGCTTAAACGACAGAGAATACTTTGAAAATCTATTTATAATAATAGGCTAATTGAAAGGAAATTAACTTTTTTTTTTTATTAATACGTAATGATCAAATACTTGCACAAGATCACAGACATTTCTGCTAGAATTTTAGCCTGAAGGCTATACATGACAAAATGATTAAACAATGAACGTTATTTGATTTCTAACGACACTGAATGGTGTAGGGGAGATCCCTTGGAATGAATGTTATGGTATTGTATGACTTGAGGGACTCGAGGTTAGAACTCTAAAGTTTGGGAGCAACTTGTCTGAATGGTTTGCAGGCACAGAGGGAGTTTCTACTTTGAGTAATCCTTTCATTGCTCCCACAGATCATCTGAGTCACTGTTTATGACAGAAGAGAAGCCCACCCAATTCATTACTCCTTTCTCTGCCACTGCTTAACTTGTCTCAGCTCCAGCGGGCTCGGGGGGAATCAAGATGTTGATATGATGCCGATTGAAGTCGACAATCCACTTCACACCCTCCATCCCACACATCAGCCCAGCGTCCCCATCACACGCCTCCACCATCTCGGTGTCGGTTCGTCAGTCTCCTGCCACAGCTACTCCACAGGAAGGAAGATATTCCCAACTCACTCTTAGGTTGTTTTAGACAAAGAACAGCACATCGGTTCAGGAGCATGCACACAGACACTGTTCAATTATTCATAGAGGAATAAGGAGATGCTGTCAGATCTGAGTGCAGGTATGCATCTGAGATGGGTTGTGAATGTGCTTTCAGTTAGGAGTGTGCTTGCCAGTTAAGGATCGTGGAAAGTAAGATGTAAATCTGAAAATGGAAGAAATATCAGCGTGTTGCAATCTTAATGGTGAATAACAGTCACCTGTCACCATCCATTTAAAAGAATATTTACAGTTGCAATCAAAATTATTCAGTCCACATTGCAAATCAGGTTTATTGTCAAAATTAGTCCTTTGATACAGTGCAGTTGTGCAGCTATGCCGAGTCCAACACACTGTTCAGGACTCGATGAACCGACAGCATCCCTGACTGACAGGTACTGGTGCTCTTCCCTTAGTGTGAGATGATTGAGTTTGAGGGGGTGCCACTAGAGCTAAGAGAAAATGAGGCCACTCGATCTGTGTCAGGTGTCTCATGAGATGTGTGTGTGTGAATGTATGTGTCAATGCCTTGTACGGTTAATAGGCATTATGGCCAAATGTGAGCTCACACTAATTAGAGTTGAATCAAACATGGGCTCTTATTTTGCTAGAAAAAAAAAGTAAAAGTACTTTATACCCTTTTAGCTTTTTTGAAAACGATCATTTTACCATATATGTATTTATTGTATAATTAGCATTCATGTTGTATTTCAGGCAGTGTTTCAACACATCTAACCACCTTTAATTAGTGTATAAATAACGCATTTATGACATTTATGCTCATATGGCAGGTTTTAGTTGATCTTTTTAAAATATATGGTGAATACCATGACCAATAAATTAGCAAATAATGTTAAAAAAAAAGTAAATATTAATTCCACTCTGTACTTTGCATGTGATGTCATTTATGCAGTTGTATATCACCTAAGACATGCCCACAACTGCACATGCAATTTATTAAACTAAATTTTATTAAACCTTAGTAAATCAGGGCCTTGGTCTGACACATATGTTTGACGCATTAACGTACATATCTTGCTAACTGGCACCTAGGGACCCTTATATGAAGATGTATCTCATATCAGTTATTAAAGCTGCCAAATGGCATGCACTGCTCCAGATACACACTTCATTCTTTTATATTTTATTTTTTCCTGATTTAGATGGTAGTGCAGTGGGTAGCATTGCCACCACATAGGGTACTGAGTTCAATTCTGAGCTTGAGTTACTGTCTATGTGGAGTCTCTCATGTTCTCCATGTGTCCATGTGGGTTCCCTCTGGGTTCTTTAGGCTGTGGATCCACAGCAACCCTAACCAGGATAAAGTGCTTACTGAAGATGAATGAATGAATGAACAGTATCCTGCATGATGCTCACCAATAGAAGCAAAGGACAAATAGATAATAGTTTGGATACATTTACTCATAGATGTTTGTTTTTTTTGTTTTGTTCGTTTCTTTGCTATTTTTGCTATTTCCATTATACACTATATACAGTATACACTATACAGTAAGACATGAAATTCTACAGTGAGCATGAAAAGTGTTAAATCAAAACTTTTATATTTTAAATTCATAACAGTATTCCCGATGAAGCTTTTGCTCTCTACATCTTCTCAACCACCCTCATGAGGAACATTTCCAAATAGGCTGACACTTGTTGACTGCTTCTCCTCAGTTTCATATCTCAACTTGTTAAAAATACATTTCGATTCCTAAATAAGTCTAACATAAGATGAACTGAATTATTTACATTTGTCTTAAAAACAAATTTCAACCATAAGTCTTTATGAAATTGCCTTTAAGAATGTCTGAAATACAGTTTAATGCAGTATAAATTTACAATATGCCAGTATCTAGTGTTTCAACCATGACTTACTGTTTAAATGATGAAGTTACACGACTGAAATTGGCTGATCTCTCCAATCCAGTCAGATTGACCCTGGCCTCACACATAATTGATGTCAACGTCTCACATTATTTCTTAGCTTATTTATTGGATCCAGTTATTGTTGTTGCGCTGCCCACATGGAAAATGTTCCCAAAGAGGCCGTATGAAGAAGAACTTAGAACATTGAGTTTTATGCCTTAATTTATTGTCCATTTGATTTGTTTCTAAACTGAGAACTGAGGTGGTGTATGGGTTCATGGTTGCTGGATACATCATAAATCTTATGGGCCTCTGCTGTTGGCTTAGAGTTCTTATAGGCTCACATCTTCACCTAATATTTTCTTAGATAGCTTACATGCTCCTGTTAAACTCCTTTTCTAGTTCACAAATTCACGAATGTACCACTTAATGTTATGAAATATGCCCACTGTTGTAGTAACCTCATGAATTGAAACATGTTATTTTTATGTATGAGTTTTGGGATGTTTTCTATAACAACCAGCAAGGAAAAGACTGATGACTACTATATATTTGGTTATAAAGGTGTCTTTTTGTTTATTATGTATTATGAATTACATGTGAAATACTTTAAGTGCTATGGTTCGAAATGTCTGTTTAGTCTAAAGTCTAAATAAAGCTTATCGTGACTTCTCCATGATAGTGACATTTGTGTTTGTAAAACAATGATAGGATGTATTTATTACGCTCAGAACAGATCAGTATGTAATGTGCCTTCTCTTAATTTGTCTGTCATCTGTCTCTCACACTTCCTCTCCTATGTTTCATGTTCTGTCTTGCTCTTATCACTCTTCCCCTCCTCCACCTCCATGGTGAGTTTCTCCCACAGGTTAGGAGGCGAGATGCCAATGACACATCCAGCGATCCTTCTTCCTGCATTCCCACTTCGTTTGCTCTCTTCATTCGGCCCTAATCCTAAATCATCCTCCTTCTCGTGGATCACAACAGCACGTCCCAAAATAGACTGACCTCCAAAAAGGGTGCCCCCTTCCATCTTTAGATGTTGCCTTATAGTTCCATTGATGGCCACATAGTTGCCAAAATCACCAGGATGTGCAGGATGGTCTACCCCCAGGGGATTGTAGTGTGGACCAGCAGTGATGCATCCTTGGCTAAGGTCTCCATACTGATGGATGTGAATAGCTCGTTTCTGTTGGTCATCAGTGGGCAGGCCATGAACATTGACCAGCACTTGCAGTATGCCTTCCGGGAAGGTTTGTTTGAAGAGAACTTGTCCATATATTTTAGGTTGGCCAGTGGGAAGATTGGGGTCAGGCATGAGTTCACAGGTGGCAAACAGAGTTCCATTGAAGAGGGTAACCTCCATAGGAGCTTCAACAACAGATCTTTTGCTATGATTAAATGCATTCCCTTCTCCAATGTGCACAAGTATCACCCATGTCAGAAGCACTGGTAACATATTATTTCCCTTGTGGATTAGTTTAATCTGAAACATGCACAAGAGTGGAATTATGTGATGCATATTCATACTGACTTACAAGATTTTTATACAGCATGTGCTGTAGAACATTAGGCCTATAGCACACTACCTCATCAGGTCCACCAATGGCTAGTTTTTAAAAAACTGGCCGGGAGCCCATTTAACTGGTATAACTTTTTCTAACCATGACAAAGTTATGGTATTTATTTGTGTACAGTCTCATATGGAAATAGCAAATTCACTCAATAAACACCATACAAACACCTGATAATCCCCTAGTAAATGTACATTACCATTTCTGAAAGTCCTGATCCCAACAGAGTCGTCAGTCAAAATGTGGAATCTTGGACTTTACACCCCACTGCTGTTCAGGAACACGCTGATGTGATACATTGCTTTATTGATCACCTTTAGTTATACAGAGCTTTTAGAAGGCAAACACTGCCTAATTCCTGAGTTGCTTTGTATTGGGAAAAATTACATTTATTGAATATTTTGAGTAGTTTTAGATTGTTGAGGACAAGAATAGGAAAATCCATAGCAATATATCTTATACAGCAATATATTTAGTAAAAATATAAATACACAATTTTACCAGTTGATACTACTAAATAAATGTATATAACTTTTTTAAAAGGCTTTTTTCCCTTGGCTCAATCATCCACCGATCCTTCCATCCATCCATTTTCTGTACTGCTTATCCGACACACGGTCGTTGGGAGCCTGGAGCCTATCCCAGGGAACTGAGGGCACAATGCCAACCCATTGTAGAGCACAATCACACACCCATTCACACATTACAGACAATTTGGAAATACCGGTCAGCCTACAACACAAGTCTTCGGACTGGGGGAGTTCATCGGAGAACATGCAAACTCCACGCACCCAGGGCGGATGCAGGATTCGAACCCCCAACCCCGGAGGTGCGAGGCAAACCTGCTAACCACTAAGCTTGGCTTAATCATTCTTCTTAAAAAATGTAAAGTTTTGCTATTGTGTAGAAAAAAAGAAGGTCTGCTGATTACATGTACCAGTCATTTATTGTTCATGAATGCGTCCTCTCTTTGAGCCAATTCTTTAAACTCAGAGGTCTAAAGAGTCATAATAGTTCCTGTGAAAAATCATATAACTAGCTAGATAACTCGCTTTGCTCATGTTAGTTGGCTGTTTTCATCCTCTTCCTGGTTGAAACTTACTTTAATATTCATAATTTATTTGAAAAATCTGAAATTCCCTCTCTGCTCCAGGGGTGCTGTACCATGGCTGACCCTGTGCTCTGACCCCAACTTCCTAACAAGCTTGGATATTCGAAGAAAAGAATTTCACTGTGCTGCAGTGTATATGTTACAAATAAAAAAAAAGGCTTCTTCTTCTTCAAAAAAGCCTTGCAGCAAGCTACATTTTTGTGAGATGTTAGCTGACTATCAACCAACTAGGTAACTGGCCATAAACTTTGAGTCTTTAATTCAACAGTAGAATTGTATTCAGTTTCACACTCATATTGACTGGACCGGTCAGGGTATGCAGTACAAGGTTAGCTCAGTTGTTTCAAGTTTTAGAATATTCAGTTTCTCCTGGTCTTTCTCTGTGTAATTAAATTACTCTGGGACTCAGAATCAGATCTGTGACTCCAGTTTTGTTGTGAATAGATTTAGTTGAGATAAAGGAGCCAAGGTTACTGGGCACAAGCTACAATTCTCTGCTTCCTGAGGTTTCTCTCTGTGTGTGTGTGTGTGTGTGTGTGTGTGTGTGTGTGTGTGTGTGTGTGTGTGTGTGTGTGTGTGTGTGTAGGGGCTGGCTGCCAGGCCTATTTCACACACAACTGAACTATTACTTAATTACCTGTGAAAGTGAGAGTAGAGAAAAAACAGTATTTTAGATTAGCCTTGGATATTGAGAGCTTTGCAAAGGCTTTGTCTTAATATTAACTTCATCGTCCCCATCACCATTAGTCGCTAGTTACAAGCAATGAGCCAGCTGCTGTTATGTGGCTTGTTAGAAATGCCCAGGTGGCATAATTACCTATGTCAATGGCAATGATTGTCTTCTGCATTAGCTGATTTATCCTAATGTAATAACAGAGCTGGGAAAGGACTTGGGAAGATTTAAAGGACATGGTTCATCCTGCTATGCAAATAATAGCATTTATTTTCCCAAAATTTCTTTGTGTCAAAGAAAATAAAATAAAGAAGCAAGAGATCGCTGGGTTCTGTCCATGCACAAAATACAGGTTGATTATGTTTCATTAGAGTGCGGTACCTGTCATGTCAGGACTAATACAGGACCTGTCCAGCTGCAAGAGCATTAGTTTAGGTGCACATTAGTGCACTGATGTTGCATGAGATGGCTTGGGGTGCAGTTGGTGTTCCAGTTCATCCCAAAAGTATTCAGTGGGGTTGAGGTCAGAGCTCTGTGCAGGCCACTCGAGTTCTTCTACTCCAACCTCGGCAAACCATGTCTTCATGGACCTTGTTTTGTGCACAGGGGCGTCGTCATGCTGGGACAGGTTTGGACCCCTTAATTCCAGTGAAAGGAAATTGTAATGCTACAACATCCAAAGACATCCTATACAGTCTGTGTGCTTCCAACTTTGCAACAGTTTGGGGAAGAACCACATATAGGTGTGATGGTCAGGTGTCCACATACTTTTGGCCATATAGTGTATGTTGTGAGGCGTCCATAAAACAAGTTTGTTCCTGTTATCGCTTACAATATAGCAGCAATAAATAGTTGTTTCCTCACCAGCCTCTCTTTTCTCTCTCTCTCTTGAATTTAATACGTGGTAGCTGGTCGTGAGTTCAAACCCCAGCACTGCCAAGCCACCACTGTTGGGCCCTTGAGCAAGGCCCCTAACCCTCAATTGCTCAGATGTATTAAAAAAATTAAATAAAATGTAAGTCACTCTGGATAACAGATTCTTTCCAAAACTGTTAACTATTGTGCTGTTATAAAAAATAAATCAACACCTTCTGACCAATCAGAATTAATTCATCAATTAATATCAGCATCAAAAAGTAATATTAATAGAATATCTGTATCATGTGTTCTTATGAGGCCTGAGTTCTTTAGATATATTTATTCAGGTAGAGATACTTTTATCAAAGGTGGTGTACATGTACAGGCAGAAAATAATCGAGCTGTCAAAGGAGCTGACGGTGATACAGTGCTGCGAGACGAACAAGTGCAAGAATCACAACGGGGATATAACGCACATACACACACCTAAACACAAGGGGTGGAGTGAGTGCTCATAGTTAGAAATAAACACATTTACACATACAAAGTGCCAAAACAAAGCAGTAATAACTCAGTAAACTGGAGTAAGTGATCAGTAATACTACAAACAGACCACAACACCCTCATATACACAGAGCCACAACTAAATATGAAGGCTCAGTGTTTCCCTGAAGTAAACCTGGAGGAATTAACAGGGTTTGGTCGTGCTGGGACGGGAGGGATGGCTGGAAGGTGTGTGATCTCTAGTTATGAGACTAGCTAGCAGACAAATCCATTACCATCAAGTAATGAAGGAAAGGAGAGCATTTACCAGACCCATCAGTTATTTGTTTTTCCTTATGGTTACAGCTTCTCTATTCTTCCTGCCTCCATTCTCTCACTCACGACCTCCCCCTGTCTTCAGCCATGACCCCATAGGCTTTTTCATTCATTTTATTCATCTTCAGTAACCAGTTTATCCTGATCAGGGTCATGGTGGATCCAGAGCTATCCTCAGGACACTGGGTGTGAGGCAGGAATGCACCCTGGATGGGACACCAGCCCATCCCAAAGTACCACATGCATTCACACTCATTCACACCTAGGAACTATTTAGCAGTCAAATTCAAATTCAAATTTTATTGGTCACACACACACACACACACACACACACACACACATACACACATACACACACATACACACACTACCATACATGATACACCGTGCAGTGAAATGCTTTTTACGACTGTCCGTGACATAAAAATATAGCTGAGTCCCAGGTCCTCCAACTTGGTGGTGAGTTTGAAGGGAATTATAGTGTTAAATGCTGAGTTATAGTCAACAAACCACATTTAAAACATAATTTCCCTTCCTGGTGTCCAGATGGCTCAGGGCTGTGTGTAGGAGGTGTGTGATGGCGTCATCAGTAGATGGTATGATGATGATCATGGTAGTATGATGGTATGTGGATTGTAATGGGTCCAGGGTGTCAGGGAATGAAGAAGTGATGAAGTCTCTGACCAGCCTTTCAGAGCACTTCATCACAACCGTGGTCAGGGCTACTGGCTGATAGTCATCGAGGCAGACTGGGGTTTCTTTGGGACAGAAATGATAATGGACTGTTTAAAGACCACCTGCTGACATGTTGGTTTTTTTAGTTTGTTTGTTTTTTTGGAGAGGTGAGAGGAAACCCACACAGACACTGACAAAATATTTTTGGGTGGTTATCAGATACTGAGGTATATGCCCATGTGTGGGAAACAGTGGTGATGGTGAAAGTTCTCAGGAATATTATACAACCTGATATAAACAGCCAAAAACATGCAAGTTGGAGTAAGTTTTTAGGAGTAAGTAATCAGTCAAAGTAAAAGTGACAAGTGATCTAACTTGAAAAACATAATTAGGTTATTCTATAAACATATTAGGTTAATTGGCTTGTGCTTAGGACTTTTTGTAAAATGAACCACATCAGCACCCTGCGGGGAAAAAAAAAAACTCAATAGAAAGCCTCACAGGATGTGTAATGGTTTTAATGGTTATAGTGGGAATTGTATCGGTTTTAATGGAAACTGTAATGGTCCCTGTGGGTTTCTACTGGTAATGTGTTGCCTTCTATTGGTGGCATGTTATGTCTAGTCGATACCATTAAGCACCAGTAATGGTGATGGTAATGGTTTTAATGGCTAGCTGATGGATTGTAATGGTATTTGTCGTGGAAACCATTAGAATTTCTGTGATGGTTTCTGTTGTTGTTGTTTTTTCAGCAGGTTTTCAGCAGTTTTATGTCACGGCAAGGGCGTAGAATCCGCGGGGGACGTGTCCCTCCCACTTTTTCACCGGCCATGGCCAATTTGTGTATCTTTGATTGCTATACGTGTACTTGTCTATAAGTCTTTACGTGACCTGACGCTGCCATGACAACTGGTCACTCCCATCACATGCCACGCCCATGCTCACACACCAGCGCTGAGCGCTCAGAGGTCGAGCAGTGGAAGTTGTTTCGGCGTGTGGTATTCCTGTTGCACAATGACGAATCATTTGCGACATATTTCTTTTTAAACGCTGCCTATTTCCACTGATGAATAATTAGCAAGATCTGATGGTAATATTAGCCTACCCACAGTCCTGCACAAACCTGCACTTATTTTCAAACTCTTTTATTTTTTATTACAGATGTGTAATCCAAGTCCTTCACATTAGAATAAGATGGTGAATTGTTAATGTTGAATTGGGATTTGCATGGATTACACATATGGATCAGGCAGCGTTGCATGTTACATAACGGTTTATTTTACTATGTTGACACTAAATATTAATAGAAATATTAATTTCATTTTATAAATACAATGGCCGAGTCATAACAGGCTGCTATAATAACTTAAATCGTTATGTAGCAGTTTAAGTTAGTAATGGGTTAGTAGTATAGGGAAAAAAAGTGTAACCCTGCCATTTTTACATTACTGTATATAATTCAATAGAAAAGGGAGAGAACTGAAACAAAATCAGCCGTAATATACAAATATATATTATACACTGTGTGCTATGTATATGCAGTACAATGTACACTAAACACAATTTGCAATATTTAAATAATACAGCGCAATATACAATATAACGTGCGAGTACAGAGTGATAAATTGCATATTAAGCCAATTAAGAGCAAGAAGAGATAAAAACCCCATCAATTAGACAAAGGTCAGGAAACAGAGTACCCTTGACATTCTGACCCCCCCCATCTGAAATGATGGCTACGCCCCTGTGTCACAGACAGAGGTATTTAACATATAGTGTAATCTGGTCTGCTTTTTTCTTTCACCGGGGGAATCTGATATATTTAATTAAGCAGAACTTTTTGCCGAACCACTTCAAAGTCAAACATATTTTGAACTTCGGCGGAATATTTTCTTCACGAATCAACACTTCACTCACTAGAGCCCCTAGCGGCCAATGTGGAAACTGTAGCTGGAATTTGGCGCTAAAGATACAACATCCTCTCCCGGTACAAGGAACAGAGCTGCTCTAACTTACGCTCATAATCCAACAAAGCTCTCTGTCGCCGAATAAACTCATGCAACATTTTCAGCAATAGTCACTGTTGCCACTGGGCTGTTTTATCCATAACTGTTCATCTCTTCCTTTCGAATATTTCCCTCTATCTCATTCTCAGACACAAGAATGATGAGGTAAGTGCTTCCGGTCGCCATCTTGTCGTTTAACAGTGCTGAGCACTGGAGGGGTTTGTTTGGAATAATCGACCACAATCTCTTTTTCTTTTTTTAGTTGTTAACATTTGTTTTACAAAATGTCTAAACGACATCGCTTGGATTTAGGCGATGATTATTCATCGAGCAAAAAGAGATCATCAGACGGGTAGGTTTAATGCAATATGAGTTTGAATATTTGTTGTCCGCTGCGCGGTGTCCGGCCCGGCCAAACAGGCTCTTTGTGTCGGGCTAGTCAGCCAATGTAGCTGCCGTGGAGTCCAATTAAACCGGAATTTGACTACAGTTAATACAATTTTCGGAATTCCGTATATATTTATCTGCTTTTAAACATTCACACGACACTAGCCGGTTAGTTAATTTTGTATCATTGGCCCAATGCTGCCATAACACGTGGGTCTTTACTCTGACTGCTCTTAGCGCCGATAATTAGCAAGGCGCCGCGAGCTGGCTCCCAAATGGACGCCCCCTTGAATGTATAGTACACTCTATAGAACATGGAAGCCGTTATTACCGTGTTTGATGCAGTGCCTTTATGTAGGGATTGCGGGGGCATTTGGGATTCAGCCGCACATCATGCGAGCTAGTTGTGCTAGCTGGGCTGTTGCTGCCCACTTATTTTCATTCCCTGGAACCTCTAGCCAGTTTTAATGACGCTTCATATATACATTTTTAGCTTTCCCGTTAGCTTTATAGCTAATATAGCCATTCAATTTGTCAACATAATTCAAGGCAACTGCTTAGGGGCTTGTAATAATAGTGAGCTAGCTAACGTGTTCATGTTTGCCGCCACCCGGTGTTCCTGAAAGACCTAGCCAGCTAGCCACCGTTAATATGCTATTTTCAGATAACTAACTAACTTAAAACTATATATATATATATATATATATATATATATATATATATATATATATATATGTGTGTGTATGTTAGTTAAAACTATTTTGTTTCGAAAATAGCAGCCACCACCAATAAGTATTGTGTTTCGCCCACCAAGTATGAATGTGCTAATGCTAAGTAGCTAGCTTGCTAGTAACTGCGGCAGTGGAGGAAAGTCAGTGCTTGAGGCACCAGAGCTGCACAATTAATACCCATTTACAATTCGCAGTATGTGCTTAAGTGACCTCAGTGGCAGACATTAACGGGGGTAATCAAAACTGTGTGCGGTCATTGTGGTTCATAAACCATTTTATTCAGTTGCTAATTTATCAGGTCCACGCATATAGCTATAACTGGTGTAGGAATGATGTTACTGACGGTTACATTGAACAAACTCTTCTAGTGTATATCAAATTACAGCTGTTTTTTTTTTTTTCCATTTACAGTGTGTCTTAAAGTCATGTGAAGTTTTGTGGCTTTTAGACTGAACATGTCAGCCTTAAGGTTATCTATAAGCTAGTGTGCTCCAAAACAATTCACATTTAGGAGATGTGTGCGTTGAAAATGTACAGTCTCTCTCTCTACCACCGATACGGATCAACACTTTTGATGACATCATTCTGCACTTCAGCTTCTCATCGGATTTTCTGTCCAATCGAATGCCCTCTAGAATCTGAAGCGTCCCGCCCCCAACGTTATAAATATCCCTGGTACTAACTGTCAAGTACGGCTCAGCCCGGGCCCGGGAGGGAAGCGAAACGCTATTGGCTATTTAAAAAGGGGGAGGAATCAGTCAATGTCCCAGTGGAAATTACATCAACAATCATGCCAGTGTGACCGCTGTAATACTAATAATCCACCACATAAATCATATCTGATCAGTGGTGATCCACTGACAACCGTGCACAGCAGTAAAGCGCTAGTCAGTACAAAGTGCATCTAGGAAAGCGACCACTATGTATATACTACAAGGACGCGCACCAGAGACAGTCTGCTTTCTATGGGGAAATGAGCGACTGAAACATTCCTATAAATATTGTATGTATATATACAGCTTATTTTCAGGCCGCTGCGATATAAACTGAAAGAGAGCAAACTGTAAGTTTACAGATGATGAATGAAAAACAAATCCATGCACTGCAACTGTGTGGTGGTGAAGTAATGAAGCACACCGGAGCGAGTAGGTCAAATCTAACTCTGGTTGCATGGCATTGCTTGCATTGAAATGCAAAGCCATTTTTATATTTATTAATAGCATTTCTGTGTTAGGATGTACTAATTTCTAATTTCAAATCATCCCTTCGATCCCCTACAGAAAAGACCGTGACAGAGATCGAGATGAAAGGTCGAAGGACCGGGACCGGGATCGTGACAGAGATCGTGACAGGGACAGGGAGCGTGAAAGAGACCGAGAGCGAGACCGGGAGAGCAAAGCTCCCAACTCTGCCCTGAATGTGAGCACAGTGTCTGGAGGAGGGATGCTTCCTCTGAAGCAGACAGCCATCCATCAACAGATCAACCCCTTCACCAACCTACCCCACACGCCACGCTACTACGAGATCCTCAAGAAGCGTCTGCAGCTTCCTGTGTGGGAGTACAAAGAGCGCTTCCATGAGATCCTTACACGCCATCAAAGCTTTGTGCTGGTCGGAGAGACCGGCTCTGGCAAAACCACACAGGTCTGTTACACTGAAAATATGGGATACAGATATATACGTGGCTGTGAATAAGACTCACCTTTAAATCTGAAGCCCTCGCTTCTAGCTTCTAGCCCTAGCTTCAGTCTAGACTACGTTAAGTCATGTCTGTCAGGTAGCTCATATCACCTCTGTTGATTTTTAGGGATTCAGTTATAATAAACTATTAAGTATAACTTTGCTTTAATCATTAACCAAACAACTGGGGTAAACTTATTCCAAAAGTTAAACATTGCTTAGATATTTTTCTTATTGATGCTTTTTCTGAGAATGTCAATAAGACATACTTTTCAAAAATGACAGAGACCAGTAATTTTCATTAAAACTGAGCTATACCGATATGCCAATGTCTCAAACTCAACTAAACAGACAGTTTAATCACGGTTCTAAATCAATGTGCCGCCCAAACAGCTGTAACCATGGTTGCGTACAGTCGTTAAACTCACGGCTTCATTATTAGTAGAGTCTCAGCACAGACGCAGGTAATTCACACACGCACAATCTCTCTATCTCTCTCTCTCTAATTAGGGGTGGGTGGTATGACCAAAAATCTATTTCACGGACTGAGTCATTTTATTTCATGGTAACGATGTACAGGTGCATCTCAATAAATTAGAATGTCGTGGAAAAGTTCATTTATTTCAGTAGTTCAACTCAAATTGTGAAACTCGTGTATTAAATAAATTCAGTGCACACAGACTGAAGTAGTTTAAGTCTTTGGTTCTTTTAATTGTGATGATTTTGGCTCACATTTAATAAAAACCCACCAATTCACTATCTCAATAAATTAGAATATGGTGACATGCCAATCAGCTAATCAACTCAAAACACCTGCAAAGGTTTCCTGAGCCTTCAAAATGGTCTCTCAGTTTGGTTCACTAGGTAAGCCACAAACATTCATTGCCAAAGAAGCTGGCTGTTCACAGAGTGCTGTATCCAAGCATGTTAACAGAAAGTTGAGTGGAAGAAAAAAGTGTGGAAGAAAAAGATGCACAACCAACCGAGAGAACCGCAGCCTTATGAGGATTGTCAAGCAAAATCGATTGAAGAATTTGAGTGAACTTCACAAGGAATGGACTGAGGCTGGGGTCAAGGCATCAAGAGCCACCACAAACAGACGTGTCAAGGAATTTGGCTACAGTTGTCGTATTCCTCTTGTTAAGCCACTCCTGAACCACAGACAACGTCAGAGGCATCTTACCTGGGCTAAGGAGAAGAAGAACTGGACTGTTGCCCAGTGGTCCAAAGTCCTCTTTTCAGATGAGAGCAAGTTTTGTATTTCATTTGGAAACCAAGGTCCTAGAGTCTGGAGGAAGGGTGGAGAAGCTCATAGCCCAAGTTGCTTGAAGTCCAGTGCTAAGTTTCCACAGTCTGTGATGATTTGGGGTGCAATGTCATCTGCTGGTGTTGGTCCGTTGTGTTTTTTGAAAACCAAAGTCACTGCACCTGTTTACCAAGAAATTTTGGAGCACTTCATGCTTCCTTCTGCTGACCAACTTTTTGAAGATGCTGATTTCATTTTCCAGCAGGATTTGGCACCTGGCCACACTGCCAAAAGCACTAAAAGTTGGTTAAATGACCATGGTGTTGGTGTGCTTGACTGGCCAGCAAACTCACCAGACCTGAACCCCATAGAGAATCTATGGGGTATTGTCAAGAGGAAAATGAGAAACAAGAGACCAAAAAATGCAGATGAGCTGAAGGCCACTGTCAAAGAAACCAGGGCTTCCATACCACCTCAGCAGTGCCACAAACTGATCACCTCCATGCCACGCCGAATTGAGGCAGTAATTAAAGCAGAAGGAGCCCCTACCAAGTATTGAGTACATGTACAGTAAATGAACATACTTTCCAGAAGGCCAACAATTCACTAAAAATGTTTTTTATATTGGTCTTATGAAGTATTCTAATTTGTTGAGATAGTGAATTGGTGGGTTTTTGTTAAATGTGAGCCAAAATCATCACAATTAAAAGAACCAAAGACTTAAACTACTTCAGTCTGTGTGCATTGAATTTATTTAATACACGAGTTTCACAATTTGAGTTGAATTACTGAAATAAATGAACTTTTCCATGACATTCTAATTTATTGAGATGCACCTGTATATACACATGAAAAAATAGTCATTCTGGTAAATCAATTGTTTGCTTTGACATCATTTAATTGTAAGATGATAAAACAGGTTACTTGTGCTACCGCTGCTAGCGGGAACATTCGCACGACACGGTTTGCAAATAACATTTTTCTGCTCTTTGTCAGATTTTGTAAACCCGAACCACGTCCATACCACCGATGCCGCGCCTCTTTTCATAACAGGTTCCTCCTCCTGCTCAGGATTGGTTTGTGGGACTTCTTCACCAGCGTGCTTATTAGAGATGCACCGATTGCAATTTTTTTTTTTTTTTTTGGCCGATTCCGATTTTTTTTGTAAGTGTACCGATTTTTGCCGATTCCGATTTTCTTTCTAAGAACTATAATTGACAGCATATACAAACAAAAATCTACTTTTGTTCAATGCAAAATTTTATTTTCATAACAAAAGAATTATTAAACATTACAATTTCCCCCAAACTGCACTAAGTTACAGGATCTTCTCTCACTTAAACAACTCTCAATATAAAGTGCTCTGTGACTGGAAAGAGGTAGAAATAACAATTAACTGAAAATGAGTTGCTTTATAGAACAAAACAGATATCATTTTCCACTGTGTTTATAAATTGACCTTTTTCTCTTTTTTACTCGTCTCACAAAAGTCCAAAGAGTACAAGCCTATGAACAAAACTGAAGTGTACAATACTGTTCCAATATCCAGATATTAATAGGTGCAGTGGCTAATAATTAAATAACAAGTGTAACAAGTAGAATGAGTTACTGCTCCTTTAAGGCGGAACGCTCTCTCTTACTCCCTCACTGATGAGTGGGCAGTCTGTAGACGGAGCGCGAGCTGTGATCATCTCATGTATGCATGTAAAGCCTGGTTATATTTCTGTTGCTCTTTGCCCTGTTTTATTTATGTTCAGTAACGCAGTTGTTAGAGGAGTGTTTTGCAAACTGCCCCATGTGTGTGGGGGATCGACAACGCTGATAATAAACCACTGTGAAATATCAGATACGTGAGTTTTGCTTACACCTGGCTACAACCATTCAGGCTATCCGGCCTCTCTGTGTAAAGCGTTACACAAGGCACCTTTTCTTTGTTGCCAACATACTGTATGTATACTTGAGCATTAATGGCAAGTTTTTCTTCACAAACAGAAGCATCTCTGCCTCGTCACCTGATAATCGGTTTCTCCTTTCATCTATCACATGTCCAGCCAAGCTAAACAAGCCATCACTTTCAACGCTTGTACATGGAGCAGAGAGGTAGGGGCTCGGGCAAGTGGAGCAAGCGCAGGGAAACCATCTTTGTTGATCCTCCAGTAGGTCAATGGGTTTTCGTGTTTTTGCCTACGACATGTTTACGGCCGTGAGCGTGGCTGTGACGTTATCGCCTGTACAGCTGACAACAACACGCACCGGCTCGGAATCGGAAAGAAGTGAGACTGGTCACCGGTCCGGGCCGAGCACGCGGAAAATCGGCCGATTCCGGTCCATGACCGGTCGATCGGTGCATCTCTAGTGCTTATCTTTCTCCATGTTTTCCCTCTCACAACTACTCTTATGTACAGCTTCTCGATCGTTCTCGTGCAGGAGCGCTACGCACAAAGTTAACCACGCCCACTCATTTACATTTCGCGGTATACACGGAATAGAAAAATCTGTAACGGTAGACATTTTATTCCGCGGTAGCGGTATATACCGTCATACCGCCCAGCCCTATCTCTAATAACTATTTATTATAATTCATTCAAATAAATGTAATCCTGTCACACTAATTTATCTCCGTGTACGATTTAGAGCGGGCAGAATTCTAGATCTAACGACCCGTGTATAAAATAACTAACGAAAATTAACCGTTATTTTTATCCTTTCAGCTTCAACTCGCCAGTGCTGGCAAGTGACCATATGTAAGGGATGATCCACGGCTAGGTGTGCATTATGTGTAGTCATCTTTGCAGACGAGCTACATGGGAATGACTAAGTTATCTACATACGTCTACGGCCATGTTTTGGCAGTAGTGGAAAAACTTTGTTTGCAAATTTTCTCCTCTCAAAAATTGAAAGGGTAAGAAAGCTGTAATGTTAATGCAGATGACAAACAGCTGCCTCGATGAGCTGGAGAGTTGTCAAGCGAAGACCTGTATTCGCAAAGAAAGTGATTAGCACCCTGCGGCAAGTTTCTTAAAAAAGAAAAGGCACCACATTAATGAGCTCTGGTTTTCTGTTTAGTATTGAAAGAAACCTTGCTTTATCTGCATAATTTCTGCTTACGCTAATAACAGCCTAATAGTATCACTAACTTTATAAAATCAGGTCTCCAAAAATACTTTCACAGCTCAGTTATGACATCTACCCCAATCATTTATTTTATCAGTGTTTAGTTTAGGGAATGATTTATTCCCTAATTCTGTAGCTCAGCTGTTCTTTGAGATGCTCTGGAAAGAATAGTTTTGTTTTTTTCTTTACTGGAGACCTCTGTGTAGACGTTAAAAAAGTAATCTATAGTCACTGTGACAGCCATAAACTGACAGGAAATTTGCTTTATTTATTTATTTATTTTCCCCCAGCATAAGTTTTACGGGTCCCTGGTCTGCTAGTACACTGCCAGTGTTTACTGCAGAGATGAACTAATGATTATTAATTTCTTGTATGTAAATGTGTAACGTCGAGTGTGTATTGTCCCTATAGATCCCTCAGTGGTGTGTGGATATGGTGCGCTCCTTGCCGGGGCCTAAGCGTGGAGTAGCCTGTACCCAGCCCCGAAGAGTGGCAGCTATGAGTGTGGCACAGCGAGTGGCAGATGAGATGGATGTCATGCTGGGACAGGAAGTTGGCTACTCTATCAGATTCGAGGACTGCAGCTCGGCAAAAACCATCCTCAAGTGAGTCCGTTAATTAAAAGCCCGAACGGGAAAGTAATGAACATTGGCAGCTTATTAGAGCACATGTAGGATATGTCCCGCATGGATTTGTGACTTGTACTGGTATTCTTCATCTTCATTCTGAGGCCGGTATAAAACTTCATGGATTTTTCCCTTTTATCATTTACAAAAGTCATCCTGAGAAACTAACAACATGAATAGGGCTAAACAGATTTAAAAAAAAAAAAAAAAAAAAAGGCGCTTTTCCTCAGTTTCGGGCCCAAGATATTTGTAAGATTTTTAATGTATTGCACTTTTAAATTGTGTTGATTGGGTGCAGCATGGAAGTCTATAGAAGATGGAAAGTTGTTTACGCATAACTGCTTAAATTTTTGTTTACACGTGATGTTTTTGGGGCAGTAGTACACCGAAAGTCTTATAAGAACCGTAGAAGTAGGATCTCGTCACGTTTCCGGGTGTGCGATCGCACACGTTCCCGCCCTCAACAAATGAATGTTTGCCTGAAAGTTGGTTGATCCATAATAATACCGTGGATCCACATGACTAGTTGTTCGAATTTTGAGGTCTGTCAGTGTGCCTCTGTGCTCCATGCTTACCCATAAGCCCCCTCTCCAGCCTTTAGACTTGTGATGACATGTCTCTTCCATCTCGCTCGGTCTTCTCTGTGATGTAACTGTAAAATGTTCTCTCCCTATATTGTTTTCCCATGTTTTCTTATGCACATAAACAAGCCACAATTCTCACTACACTGCTGGCTCGAATACAGAAAACAATGCCAAGACGAGAGCCCTTTGGAATTGAAATGCCTCACAAGCCAAGAAAATCCTTGTTGTACTTAAAAACATATGCTCACCTCAGCCATCTGTTGATGCTGAAAGCACCAGCGTGTTCATTGCCAGTTGCTCTGCAACACCAATACATCACTTTTTTTTTTTTTTTTTTTTATTGGAAAGGGCTTTGAACATAATCATTGAGACGTATTTATGCCTGTTAACACAGACTTGAGTATTTATTTATATCTTCATTAATCACTGCGATGGTTACAGAACTGCACACGAGTAAAACTGCTGCACAAGCTTGCACATGATGGTACGCAAATTTCACGTCAAGTTAACATTTACGAATTGTATTGTATCGTATAAATATAATATGTAGTATTCATAATGGTGTACACAATGGCGTTTTTAAAACCTGTCTGCTAATGAGATCAAGGCCATTAGACTCATGAAGATGTTTCACCATTAGAGCTGATGAAGCACCTGAAAAGTGGTGAAAAGTGTCATTTGTCATGTTTTGCCATGTTCGAATCCAAACGTAGAGCTCTCTCTCTCTCTCTCTCTCTCTTTTTCTATGTATAGGTACATGACTGACGGTATGTTACTCCGAGAGGCCATGAACGACCCGCTGCTCGAGCGATACGGTGTAATCATCTTGGACGAGGCTCACGAGCGCACGCTGGCCACAGATATTCTGATGGGTGTTCTCAAAGAAGTCGTTCGCCAGAGAGCAGACCTAAAGGTGTGTATGTGTGTGTGTGTGAGAGAGAGAGAATTCTGAATCATTCTATCATTGTTTTGTGCAATCCATCTCCATTTTAGTTCCAGTTTAAGCTGGAAAAAATAAATAAGCAGATGTTTTTCAGCACCACTTAAGTGACAGCTTGTCTGTTGCGGATGGGATGCTGTAATATCATCTTGTCACCTGAACCCGGGAACCTCATCAGAAGTCATTTCCTTGGTAGCTGCTTTGACCAACTGAGCGCTGATATGTGATTCTCCCGATGTTCCGCTCCACGGGAGAGCAGCACGACACCGCTGCAGTCAGGAACATTATCTGCAATAGTACCAGTACTTATCCTGTGTCTGTTCCGCTTTTGTTTTTAACAGTCGGTTTCGAGGAGATATTTCCTTATTTTAAGTGTGGTGGACAAAAAAAGGCCACATTGAATGTTCATTAATTTTAGAGAAATTATGATCATTACTCTACTAAGTCTAAGCTCGAGCCACTAAGCTCGATCCAAAAAAAATAAATAAATCTTGTGGGCGTAACTTTGTCTGGCACTCACTAATGAAGCTCCTCTACTGCTGAAAGCCTGACAGCTGTGCGAATGTTTGTTCTCGGACTAATGCAGCCATTACTCTCAGAAATGCGAAAGGCCAGTCAGATTTTTCAGCGGAGCTTATTCTGCCCTCTGGTCTCCCCATTTTAAGGCAATCAACCCTGAGGGAGCAGAAGCATGTCGCCTTTTATGACCACAATGTGCCAAACGCAGTTCTCCATAAAGCAGATGGGTAATGACTACTTGTTGTCAGAATCAAATCAAAGGTTCTACATTTGTTCGGGAAGTGTTTAAATGAGGTCTAGGTGACTCCAGATGAACTCTGGTCTTCATCTTCTCATATAAATCTGAAGTTAAATGCCCCTCGGTTAAGAGCAATTATGATGTCTTATGCCCACTCTGAGGTGGACCTCGCAGTGTTGTATGTGAAAGCAGAGTTAAGTTTTAGGTACAAAGGAAGGGAAGATTGGACCTTGCCCAGTTGTCAAAATGCAGTAGGTATAGCCCAGTGCAATGTACCGTATCAGCCACTTGAAGTGGGACGCGGTGGCTTACTCTTTAGTGAAACGTTACAGCTAAGAAAGTTTTGGGTTGTTCGAAAACCCTCATCCACCCTGACCTCAAAAGCTTCAAGTTTTTCTTTAAAAAGGCGACTGCAGATTTTTATTCTTGGAAACACATCTTTTCCCATCAGTAACCCGATGAACCGGTCATTCTCTTTTCCTCAGGTTATTGTAATGAGCGCCACCTTGGATGCCGGAAAGTTCCAGGTATACTTCGACAGCTGCCCCTTGCTCACCATCCCCGGCAGAACGCATCCCGTAGAGATCTTCTACACACCAGAGCCCGAGCGCGACTACCTGGAGGCGGCCATCAGGACTGTCATCCAGATCCATATGTGTGAGGAAGACGAGGGAGACGTTTTACTCTTCCTCACAGGACAGGAGGTAAAGACCGTTTCAGTCAGGAGACAGTGCTGTGGATCTGGTGGTATGTTTGCATTTTAAAACTGCCCAGCTGGTATATGGAGAAAAAAACAGGTGCTAGATGCGTGAATGATTTAAATAAAACGGTCGCCTGTCGCACTGTGCAGCTTGGGCACTCCACACAAACAGTGAGTCAGTGAATTCACAGACTGAAACCTCAGCTAATAAAGTGCGAGATATGCACCGTCCAGGGGCGTTTCAACCTTGTGAGTCATGCTGCAAAAAATACATTTTGGCTCTGTCTCTGCCTGTAAAAATCATCAAAATCCATGAGTTAAGAATTAGGATGTTTATAGAAATAGATGTGTTAGCAAACTGCTTTTTAAACGAGGATTAAAAAAGATTTACGCATCGATCTTGCAAATACATCTCAATCCTGTCAGCACAGAGCTGAGAAGATCAGTGCTGAGATTGATACGGGCCATGGACGCAGCTGGTCTTGGTGCTTGGGTAAAGAGCCTGTGCGTGATGGCAGTGTGTGACCCAAATTCAGGCCTGAAATTAAGTCATTTGTTACTTTTCCTTTCTTGCAACTGGTGCTCAGCCAACTGGAATGGAGAGTTAGATGCCCAGCCAGAATGATAAATATGGTCACAGACGACGGGTCGGCAGAGTCCCGCCGTAGTCGTGTCTGGGTGTGTGTTTGAGAGCGTGCACGTTTCGTGTACGGTGTAGTCCGTAAGTATTTGGACAGGTGACCGTTTTCATCGTTTTAGTTCTGTGGAGCAGCACTTATGGAATAAATCCATCGAAAGATTTATCCCCACTCAGACTGTGGTACTGCAGTCATATAACAACCTTATATCACAAGCATCCCTTAATATTTTTTTTACAAAAGCAGTGCTGATTATCTGTAAATTGACTGTGATATTGTGATGGGTTTCAAATCAGAAATATTCAGATGCAGTTCTTTGCGATTGCCGATTGTGTATATCTGTTGCGGTTTGATTCATTTAGATTTTATAAGGTTTTCTTTATATGAAAGGATTGCAGTTTCATGCAGAAATACTGGATGCTTAGTATTTTCTCTATTTTAAACAAGCGTCTAGAGATGAAAATCTGTTATTTGTACAACTGCAGTGGCTCGAATTAGTCCCAAGCCAGCTTGCATCTGTTCCAACTAATTTGCATCTCCGCTGGGCGGATTAAAAAGAGTGTTTCAAGAATGTTTATACAGAATAGTAGAGAGTCAGTGGGCTGGTGTTGGTACTGTGTCCCAGGTGCAGTCGCTCTTGTCGGGCACAGCCTCCCGTCCGTCTCCCTTTGGTGCCAGTCCTTCTGACAGCTGCTGCATCCCCAGAGCTAATGGTCTATTAATACTTCAGCTAATTTGATCAATCAATTCACATTTACTCTGTCCCGAGCTGCCATGGAAAGGCTTTGATTAAAAGGCACATGGCCACCGGCACTATTTACACACACACACACACACACACACACACTGTACCCCTGGGAGTAAATCTGTGTGTGCTAGGACTACCACATGGCCCCAAAGCTGTGCTCGTATATTTGGTATAACACTAATTCTAGAGCCAACATGGGCTGGATAATAATTGCCAGCTCTGTAGTAGAAATGAATCCATGGGCCCTCCTCAGACCTCACAATCAGTCTCTATGATCAGTCTTGGAAGATATAGATTATATTTTTTTAGATATAGTATTAGTTGCAGCGTTATTAATCTGCTAGAAGAAATCATGCCATGTGTTTGGCTACAGATCAGGCACATGGTCAACTCTTTCTTGCCAGTGTTAGTTGCAATGCATGCTTTAGCCTCAGGATGGTGCTAGTGTATAAGTAGTCCTTTTTTAAATTTTTTTTTTTAATCCATAATGTTCCAGTAAGAATGAACACTGCATCTGAGTGCCTTATAAGGTGTAATCTTTATTTGATGTCTAAACTAACTCTTGACCTGACTTAGACCCCTGACTGCTAATGCATATGATGAATTGCTTTCAAATTGTTAGTGTTAATCTGCTTGAATAGAGCAGTTTAAAATGCCTGGTTTCTTGCCAGAAAGTCTGCATTACAGGCTGCGATGTTCTCATTGTTTATCCCCTTGTTTAGTCCATGAAAATGTATTTTAGGTCTTAGAACCATTTCACAGTTGGTTACCTCAGTGTTTGTAAATCGTAGCGTTAGCCATCAGGTTTTGCCGTCAGTTCCTCGAGGCCCCTTTTGTGTGTGAGCCCACTACGTCTGCGATGTTTGCCCTCACTTAACCGATCCTTTGTGACTTGCTTCTGTTTATGCACCGATGCAGCTTTCTCATTTCACATTACCCTTACTATATTGCCATCTGGAATAACGAACCCCGTGCGTATGTGTGTGTCCTTGTGCCTATTGCTTTAGACAGCAGAACCACAGGAAGTTCATCCAAGCAGCATGCACTCCAGGTTTAATTTTCTCAGCCATATCACAACTGGCTCACCAAGTATACTTGATCTAAAGCACCGAAGCCTCACTACTGTTTGTGTATTGTGCCACCGGAATCTGTTAATGTGATTTTTTTTTTTCAATGGGAAAACCGAGGTCAATAAGAGTTTAAAAACGCAAAGCAAAAAATCAGCTGCTGGCCCATGCTGTCTGGGGAAACTGTCTGCTTTATTGCTAAATGTAGATTATATTTGCATTTACCGTTATTGTGTTAATGTGAACGTGCCCCTATCGTATCACTTGTTGAGTCGCGTTCTCTTTTACCTCACCAGGAAATCGACGAAGCCTGCAAGCGGATCAAACGGGAAATCGACGACCTGGGCCCCGAAGTGGGCGACATCAAAATCATCCCCCTCTACTCCACACTACCACCACAGCAGCAGCAGAGGATCTTCGAGCCTCCGCCACCTCGCAAGCCGAGCGGAGCCATCGGTAGAAAGGTACATTTTCAGAGCGCCGCCCTTGTCAACCTTTCGTTATGAATAAGAGCGAGATGGAGAGGACGGAAACCCGGCTGGTTGATGCATAAGAAACTCGCAGAACACTGAGTGCGGTGCCGGGACGTCGTTAAAACCCCGTCTTTGCCCCCAAGCTTTGGTGCAGCATTGACTCACAGCATATGTTGTTTTTGTCAGCATGTGATTCTCTTCTCTAAAATAGCTGAGTATTACTCATGCAGTCTTCACCCCTGGATCTCACCGTCGATAGGTTTCACCCCTCGCAAAATGACCTCCGTCATGCTGCTTTGGCTCATATCCATCCCTGACATCTCTCACTTTTTCCCCCCATGATAAAATGGTCAGTACGTACCTTCTTTCTTTATATGTGTATGTTTATAATTTCACACTCTTCCCATTCCTTGTTGCTTCTAGTAGCTATGATCTGATAGAATGCAAATTATCCTATTGCTATCACCTGTACTTTTTTGTTGGCATTTCACCCCACTGGATATTATTGATTTTATTGAGACTAATTGACCTGCTCCTTGTTCCTGATTTAATTCTTTCCACTCTGCCTCAGCTGTATCGTTAGCCATTCCTTCAATTCTGTCTTCCATAGCTTCCTTTGGATGTGTACACTGAATCAATCTGCTACCTCGGGACCTCTCTGTCTCTCTCTCCTTCCCGCTCTTCTTTGCTTCATGTCATCTTTTCATCTCCCCCAGCCACCTCCGTGTTTACAGAGGTGCAGAAATTTGCACTAGTTTGATTGCCCGTAAGCCAGGGTTCTGACTGCTTTAAAAGTTCAAACATTACCCGGTGTTTGCTTAGGCTGTTCAAAGAAATGTTGACATGAAACGGCGACATGGATACACCGACACTCGTATCACTGCAGTGGCCCTCCTGGGATGCAAACCCACTCCATCTTAACTGGAATATGGGAAGAGAAGGAGGAAGGGCGCTTGTTGATGATGAAGCGTTTGGCAGAACAGGCATGCCAGCAGTGTTGTAAATTGGCTCAGTCATAAACGGTCCCTTCCTTGGCCCATAAACCCAGACTCGGGCTTTTGAAATGACAGCAGTTCCACCCACGCCCTGGTGATTTCTTGAAGGTGTCTGACTAGCCTCGTGGCATTCAGGTATTATTTTCCTGCATCCTACCTCGTCTGTCCGTGGTTGCATAGAGATGAGCTCAAATTACCTTGTTAAAATGTCATCTTGTCAGACCCTCTGGCATACGTTGCCCACAATGCAAATCAGCCCCCTTTGGTGATAGTTGGAGACAGTGTGTATGTGTGTGTGTGGATGTTGTCTGTAGAGCACCTGTGAAGGAGCCTAGTGAACGGTTCTGTTCCAAATGCAACAGATTTTTTTGGGCCCGGTACGCAGTTCCTTTTGAAAGCAGTCTAAATTTGTGCAGATCAACACCCGGAGGATTATATGCAGGGGTTTATGGAAATATCATTAGTTGAAGTGCGATCGGGGAATAAAAGGACAGGGACACGAGTGCCTGTTGTACATACTATTTATTTTTAACGTAGGTTATTTGTCAACAACACGCTCCACTTTTTCCTTGTTGTAGCCATGCTGTTTGACCCAACGTGAAGCGCACATTCTGAATTTTTAAATTGGGTTTAATTCGTCGGTATGGCACTTTCCCTGGTGATGTCAGTGAAGGATGGCTTGAATTAGACCATGTCTCTGCCTCTCTTACTGGCTAATAACCCAGAAGTAACACACCCCTATGACACCCTAATGATATTACTGATGAAAAGGCTACTTAGTTCAGTTATGGGACAGACAGAACGGAGCCAACCGACTGTTCTTGGCTTCATAAGCGTTAATTAGTTAATTAATTAAGTTAATGGGATGGATTGAATGCTTCCATGTGTACTAGATAGCCAAATATATAGTTATGCGGACACCTGACCATCACACCCATATGTGGTTCTTCCCCAAACTGTTGCCACAACGTCGGAAGCATACAGTTGTGTATAATTTCTTTCTATGCCGGAACTAAGGAGCCCAAACCTGTTCCCCTGTGCACAAAGCGAGCTCCATAAAGACATGGCTTCTCAAGGGTGGTGTGGAAGAATCCCTGTGAACACCTTTGGGATGAATTAGAACACCAACTGCATGCCAGGCTTTCTTACCCAACATCAGCGCCCAACTTTACTAATGATCTCGTGACTGAATGAGCACAAATGCCCACAGCGATGCTCAAAAATCTAGTGGAAATCCTTCCCAGAAGAGTAGCAGCTGTTATAGCAGCAAAGTGGGGGACTAAATCTGGAACGGGATGTTCAGTAGGCTTGGGATGATTGACGATAGTATTTGGAATTGTCGATCGATTCCAACTATCGAGTTGGGCGATTTAAACGTCTTGGGGAAACCACGATGTCTGCAGCTATAAGACTGACGAAAGAAAAGTGTGGAGTATATGTGCTTTTTTTTTTTTTCTCCACTGTTTTTCATCATCTTGTATCGAATACGAAACTTTCTAGCCTGTCTGTCTGCAAAACGTCTTTCTCTGATGCGTCTTACCTTCCGCTGTCCGTGCTGCCAGACATATAATCGTGAATGTCTTCACTCTCAAAACATGAACCGGGTTTTAAATTAAGAAAATGAAACGGCGTATTGTTTATCAGGGCGACTTCAAATCGACAAATCAGTAATTGGTTACAGCAAATATATTTGTCTAGCCACGCCCCCTTCTTTCCTCCCCTCAGGACCACAGGCAATACTATCGTCAATAGCCAGTAGTTGGGGGCGTGAAAGGACGATGGCGTTTTACGCAGGATCTCACGAGCCTAATGTTCAACAAGCACGAGTGTCCACAAACCTTTGGCCGTATAGTGTACGTATGATGAGCAGGTTGTACTTCCAGTGATGATACGATAAGCCACTAGCAGTGGTTTATATCTATTATCCTGTTTTTAATTTTAGTTCAGTTTAGTTTGTGCTCTGTTTTCCGGTTTTCATAACCTTTCGGTATCCTGGCTGTGGCTTGAAAAGGCACCAAAGGTTGCCAAAGTAATTTGTTTTAACGTACTTTTCTCTTCGAAGATTGATGGAGGGTTGGATAGGGCAGAGGAGCTGATCTGGAGAATTTTGGAACATTTAGATTGAAGCCACTCAAGTAAGATATCGCTCATCTTGGCCTTATGCGCTCAGCCTCAGACGCATTTGTTCCAGACCTTTTGTATGTGGATCATTGAATCCATGAAGATATAATTTCTCTACACCCTATGGGTCAAGGATTGTGAATCAGGGTGTGTAATAATTCAGTTGCCCTTGATATGCTATTTATGCCGAAGCATCCACCTTTATATAATTTCCATGTCTACCTCTATCTAGAATATTTTAAGGTAGATGCAGCTTTCTTCTGTGGAACGAAGGAAATGCTTCAGTGGACGGTTGGGAGCGTGCTCTGTTGGGTTTGGTCATCGCTCCATCCTCCATTCGACAAATCCTCTTTTCTGAAAATTTATTTAACCAGATCATTAATTGCAATTAATTATTATTATTGCATAGATCGTTAATTGTTTGGCCGGATCATTAATTCAGCCAATGAAAACAATTTCAAAGCTGCACTGGTTTTGGACAAAGAGTCCACATTAGCAGTTCTTCAGTGTTCCAACAAGAAAGTTCCGCGTGACTAATCCAGCGCAGCCCGAAATGCATCAGTGCTCTTACGAAATGGGAACATCTACCAGCAGGACAAGCTTGCGTGCAAGGAGCCGCTACTCTTTCTCTCCCGTTCCTTCCGGTACACACCTCTTTCTCCTCCTAGCATTTGTATAAATGCTGATGGAGAGACCCACGGGGTGATGTGACTCATTTGATTTCTCTGTCCCGCTTCAGCTGTCATTCCTCATGGACAGACCTGCATCAGTAACAAAACGATCTGAAAGTGGAGGAATCTTACCTTCACAGCCCCCAGACACCTTTTTCTAGCCCCTTATTTGCTCTTTTCAGTGTATATGTTTGCTCTCTATTAAATTTGAGAAGAAAATAAAACATTGCAGCCGCCTTTATTACTTTGATCGGCCGGTTG
The DNA here is from genome assembly GCA_023630585.1 of Cranoglanis bouderius. Classification (NCBI taxonomy): domain Eukaryota; kingdom Metazoa; phylum Chordata; class Actinopteri; order Siluriformes; family Cranoglanididae; genus Cranoglanis; species Cranoglanis bouderius. Next base: position 2,126,066 of record CM042539.1, read on the forward strand.
TAAATCTGACAACTAATCCCCCGAGCTTTCCACCCTGTTCGTAAGCTCTGTTTTGCGGTTTCCAGGTTGAGTTGTTTTTTTTGTTTTTTTTCCCTTTTCGAAAGCTGACGCTGGTTTATCTTTGAATTAGGATTTGCCTTTTTTGGCCTCAAAACACCATTTTCGTCTTCTCAAAGAATATTTTTATATCTTCGTTTAATTAGGACTCTAACTTTGTGAAGTTTAGGAGCCTTCCCCCTGTTAGTCAGTGTGACAGATTTTAATTTGGCCTTTTCTGTTTTGCAGCACGTTGCGATGCGCATGCTGCGAACACCTCGGTGTGCATGAATCATCTACCTCTGTGTTACTTTGTTCGTCCGACGTGCCAGGCTTCTCTGAAGCAATTTATATCTCGAATCCCTGCTACTGCCAGCCTCTTCTCGGGGCTTTCTTTCTCCTCGTGAACAGATGCTTTGTTGTCTCGCCATATTAAAGATGCCAGCAGTCATCATTGCTATACTGCATGCGGGGGCCACGTGTACTTCCACGAATGTGAATGAGGTCTGGTTTATACGGCAAGAACTTCAGGGCGTTGTGTGGACCCTCGCACCGACGTCTGCTGTTATATTCGAACGCAACATGAGCGTGTACACCAGGGGGCAATGTTCATGTACCAAAATGGAATTCACAGGAAGCGCTGCGAGGGGGGAAAAAATTAGAGAGCATGCCGTGTTTCACGATAGGAAATAAGATTTCCTATCTTTTTTGGGGGGGACAATAATGATGACTGTGCAAAAAAAAAAAACAAAACCAAAAAAAAACCCACCTCGTATTACCAAATAGAAACCAGGACACTGAAAATATCACCGAAGCAGTTTTATGCGTGTTTAAATTAGCAATTCTAGCAATCATGGAAAGAAGCCTATGTTGTGTCTTTTCTAGGAGTAGTACATTAGAAAGGGGGGTGGGGGGGAAGTAAATTGCACGATCCTGCATGCCAATTGAATCCGCTTTTATAACAACTACAGCCGTGATAAAGCCTTACGTTTTATTTTCTCAGATGCCACAATATTATGGTATTTCTGTAAATAAATGCACAAGTTGATTCATGATTCATGATTCATCATATGAAATACAGGAAAAGAAACCATACAGAAATCCACTTGGCGCTTGTTAATTTATAGCCGTCTGCATGCACGAGCTTTATTATAGCGGAGACATTATAGCAGGAGCCACCCTGAGAAACTGAACGCATGAGTACAGAGAGTGCTTTCAACAGTTCATGTTCATGTACACACATCATGAGATGATGTGTGTATAATTTGCAATGTATTGCACTTTTCACGGGGTGGGATCAAAAGTGGGCTTATCAAAAGGTTCTATGCTATACCATAAACCCCCCTCTCTGTCATATGATGCAAATACACAAATGTAAATGCAGATGTATAAACCATCTCTGATTATGGCATGAATAATTGAAAATGTTGGAGGCGTGCAGCTTCAGTGAGAAGGCTCACCGAGCTGTGCCCGGACATGTTTTCTTTCCAAAATACAGGAGCGGGTGTGTGTGTGTGTGTGTGTGTGTGTGTGTGTGTGTGTGTGTGTGTGGGGACAGGTCATGGGAGGTCATCAGACCACCTGAGGTTGCTTTTACAGTGACTGAAAAGATAAAAGTTGTGTGGTGTTAGCTGGTGCTTGTCGGTTTTCCATCATACATGGCATTGGTAGTGGTAAAGGTGATGCCGTCTTTCAAGCTGTCGGTGTACCAATGTGATTTTATCCTAATCCTTTAGATTGAACTTTGTTTTTATAATGTTCTGAAGACTGTCTATTAACCAATATTCAAGAATTAATATATCCTTAAAATTTCCAAAAGTTGTATTTAAGTGATTATGTGTAGAAGTTGATATTTTACTGAATGAGGTAGCAATAGTTTATAAATATTGAACACTGTTGTCTCTGCCTTTCAGCAATATCAGGTGAAGTGAAGTGTGTATTTTTGAGATTTGAAGCAGTTAAATCCTAGGAAGCGTTCAGCGAAGTTTGCTCATAGCTCTGTTCTCTCTGTGCTATGTTGCACTTCTACAGGTCGTGGTGTCGACGAACATCGCCGAGACATCGCTGACCATCGACGGCGTGGTGTTTGTAATCGATCCTGGCTTCGCCAAGCAAAAGGTTAGCCACCCTCGACTTCCGTCGTCCATGTTTAATGTCGCCTCATCATCCGTTTCTGCTGCCCGTGAAACCCCCTGATAAATCCAGCGGCAGCAGAGATGGAGAAGCTAGTTAGTTTATTCTGCCGTCTGTCATAGTCCAGTCACAGTCTGAAGGATTGCATTGGGACTCTGCTGCTGTCTCTGTCTCACATTCAGTTTGTTGTCTCTGCACTTCTTGCACAGGTGTATAACCCACGCATCAGGGTGGAGTCACTGCTAGTGACCGCGATCAGCAAAGCATCAGCTCAGCAGAGGGCAGGAAGAGCTGGGCGTACGCGGCCGGGTAAATGCTTCCGCCTTTACACGGAAAAGGCGTACAAGACCGAGATGCAGGTGAATAAAGCTAACGTTACAGCATTTCCGCTTCGTAAAATGAATTCCACACACCCCCTCAGGACCGATATATTTTCTAAACCATAATCCAGCTATACAAATATTTGGCTCGTTGTGTACAAGACCATTTTGGGTATTTATTTGAAAGGGTTCCACAGATGATTTTGTTTTTGATTCATTTCTCACTCGTATACACTAGTAACTATAAAAACCTCAATACATATAATAACTTTGATAATGGTGGCTTGTGATTCCAAACACTAAAAAGAAAAAAAAAATCAATCATGGACCCCTTGGCTTTGCTTCATGGACCACTGCTTTATGTAATATAACATGCGATAGGCTTCTCGTTTAATGTAGTACATGGTCATTTACATTTTAAACACTGAAACCTTTACTTGTGCTGAAACTATTGCTTCTTAATGAAGCGGCAAACCTTGTGTACGAGCATTTCCTTTCAGTAAATATGCCCTTTGTGTATAAAATGCACTTTTATTCTCAGAATAATTTAAAAATGGTAATTACATGATGTCTAAGAAGGAGTGGTTAACCATTTAACCTAGTTAACCTAGTGATATTCTTGTGAACTTGAGTAAAATGATGGTATGTGCTAGCGTTTATGCTTGTGTATCATTTACAGTATGATGAAAGGAAGATCTTCATGCAGTGAAGATGACCGTTATGTCATTATCACTACTTTGCTCTCTGACTAAGTCTTCAGTCTTGCCAGATGGCTCTATTTCATTTTTTTTTTTTTTCCTCCCTCTAAATTGATAACTAACCGTACTGAAAATAAGACGTCCTGACAAATGGCGAAGTGAACACGGTCTTCCTCTTAAACAGGGTAATTCTTCCCTGTCGCATGGGGCGACAAAGTGAATTTTAAAACATGTTAAATAGCTCCTCAGATGCGCCAGTCTCGGCTCTCTTGACACACGAGAACGTGTTAGTGCCTGATGGGAGACCCTGACTAATTCATTCTCTTTTTACTGTCTTTTCCCCTCTCTCTTTTTCACTCCCTGTTCCGACAAGGATAACACGTACCCAGAGATTCTCAGATCCAACCTGGGCTCTGTAGTGTTACAGCTGAAGAAGCTGGGTATTGATGACCTGGTGCATTTTGACTTCATGGACCCACCAGGTACGTGAAGCGTTTCAGAGAATACTTATTGAATAGTAGTACAGTTTATCAAAGTAATGAATGCTTTCACATTTTAATTGAAGGGTTGTAAAGAAAAAGCATCTAGAATCAGAAAACCGGTCCAACAATCTGCATCACCAGGAAAAAATCCTAGAATTCTTATCAAATATTAAAGGGAAGGACCTTAAAAAGCTGCTGTTGTTGACAATGCTGTAAAATTTTGTTGTAATCAGGGCCGGGCAATATATCGATATAATATCGATATCATGATAAACGATTATGTGGAGATTATGGAAATGTTTTTTTTTTTTCCTTTATGTTTTTAATAATTACATATGAAATGTTACCGAATGGATGCTGTTGATTTTATGTAATTTAACTGTTTTGCATACAGTTTGTTGGCTAAATTATATCTCGTGATGTGCATCGTTTATGTCCTCAAATATCGTGATATAATATTTTTGTCATATAGCCCACCCCTAGTTGTAATACTGTAGGAATTTACGGAATATCCTGTTTTAGCTACCTTGATCTTGCCATGAAAATAGCCGTTGATGCTGACATGGCGTTCAAAGAACAATAAATAAATAAATGCATAACTCTACAATACGAACACTACGGTTTACAAGCCTAGATCTGGTTTGAAAAAAAAAAAAAAAGATATTGCCATGGAAAATTGATGTACACTCACTCCCTGGTTCGTACATGTGTGTGAAAAAGAAAGAAACCAAAGTCTCAACAAAAGCACTGATATGTGCATATAACCCCAGAAATTATGGAATCATCACACATAGAGGATGCTCACCTGGCTTTTTTTTTTTTTTTTTTTACTTCGTACCAAATAAACAAAGCACAGATGACAACGCAAAACAATTTTTGTTTAATAGCTGAACATTCTGGCTTCATCAAACATACCTCAAACAAATTAAATTCAATCGTTTTAATTAATGGCATATTTTTTTTCCAGATCAAGTAGAGGGGAAAAAAACATGGAATCACTCGTCGTTGAAAATATTATGGAATTATCAACAAAAAAAAAAAAAATCACAATTAGTACTTTGTTGCTCCTCCTCGGGCTTTTATGACCGCATGAGTTCTTTGAGGCGTGGACTTCACTGATGAAAAACAGTATTCTCCATCAAGCTGGTTCCAACTTTCTTGAACAGTGGTTGACGGATCAGCTTTGCAGGATGGAGCGTTGTCATGGACTGATTTTTTTTTTTTTTTTGTAAATTTCCACCATAAATTTTCAATGGGATTGAGATCCGGACTGTTTGCTGGCCATGTGATTGAGTTGATTTGCCTTTCCTGAAGAAACGCTTCAACACTCTTTGCTCTGTGGCAAGATGCATCATCATCCTGAAAAATAACTTCATCACTGAACCTATTTTCTATCGATGGAATGAGAAAAGTGTCCAAAATTTCAGTGTACACCTGTGCACTGACTGTTGAGGTCTCCCCTGGTCCTTTACCTGACATGCAAACCTCAGATCATAAATGAGTGGAGAAATTTGATTGTTTTCTTCAGGCAGTCACAAAAGTTCCAGCATCATCTCCTTGGCCAATGCAGATTCGTGATTCATCACTGAATATCACTTTCATCTAATCATCCACACTCCATGATTCATGCGTCTCTTTAGCCCATTCTAACCTTGTTTTCTTCTGTTTATGTGTTAGTGCTGCTTTTCATTTGGCTTTTCTGTATGCAAATCCCATTTCATTCAGCCAATTTCTTACAGTTCTGTCATTGACTCCTGTTTCCGCCCATTTGTTCATTTGTTTTGCTGCTCATTTCCTATTTTCAAGACATATTGCTTCGAGTTTTCTATCCTGACGCTTTGACGTCTTCCTCGGTCGACCCGTATGTTTTCCTTTTATAAACCTTCCCATTTTGCTTATACTCGCACCAAATTTTAGACACGACTGACTGGGAACAACCAACATCATCTGCCACACTCCGTGTCGGATTTCCTTCTTGAAGAAGTTTTATAACTTTCCTCTGTTTCAGTTGTGAACTCTGTTGTTGATGGGGCCATGTTTCCTTTCAAAAGCTCCAAGGTTAAGGTCTGTAAGCACTCTCTTTTAACTGCAGAGTAATTTGCATTTTTAGACTTGTGCTGGTATTTGTTTTAGAAATGCATATTACAATAATCGTAATTTTTTTTCCTCAACATTGAGTGATTCCAGATTTTTTTTTTTTCTCTACTTGATCTGGAAAAGAATATGCCATTTAATTAAAATAATTTCATTTAACTTGTTTAAGGTATGTCTCATGAAGCCAGAATGTTCAGCTATTAAATAAAAATTGTTTTGCGTTGTCATCTGTGCTTTGTTTATTTGCTACGAGGTTAAAAAAAAAGCCGGGTGAACGTCCTCCAAGTGTGGTGATTCCATAATTTTTTGCCAGGGGTTATAACTCGCAACACTGCCATAAAATGCACCAATGATACAAGTCAGTTTCTGTTATAACATCATTAATAACAGTTGCTCGATCTCCCCCCCCCCTTCTTTTTTCTCTCTCCCATGTTACAGAGAAAGTGCAAAGCCCTCTGCCCTAAAGACTTTTCCATGGTTGAAAACCTAAATGTAACTGAACCGATTCATATCGGATGGGGCCAGAATCGAATCGTTAGTGAATTGAAGTATACAGAATTGTTGCATGTTTACAGTATTGTTTTTGTATCGTGTATACTACTTTTTGAGATCATATACTATGTGTAGAGATGTGTATTGTATCATCTGAAAGAGGGAGATCATACTCATGTTTAATGGCATTGCAGCAGCAAATTGGTAACTAAATAATGTACAATGAAACTAAACCGTACTCCCAAAATGCTCTGACAGGAAATGGCACCAGACACAAAGTGATTCCCAAATCAACTGACACATTATTTGTGTGAACATGTTATACGTTTTAAATGTATTCCCCAGTGCGCGATATTCTTTAACGCTAGTAGAAGCATATCAGGGAGAAAGTGATGAGAAATGTGGGGCACCCAATCACATCACATCACAGTATAATATACTTCCACAGATATAGGTGTACATTTCTGAGGGGAATTTGACTTTTCTGACTGGGCATTGATGGTTGCCCCTTGGCACAGCTTTGCTGCCAACTTTGCTGTTAATTCTTCGTGATATAATCGGACATGAAATTGGGGTGACTGGACATTTCTTTCTGGGTTGAATCAATTTCACTGGGCTCTTGGTGAGTCAGTCTGCCTTGGGCTGAAAACAAGACGGAAACTCCTTTTACTCTTAAATGTCCATATCTGTCTAAACCATGTACGTACGATTCTGCTTAATTTTTTCCTTCAAATATTTTGGACCCACATGTCTAGAAACTGAATTCCTTTTGACCGTGTAATTGCTAGACGATCATAGCTTCTTTGTTCAAACCGTTCAGGCAACGCAAATGTTTTAATATAAATACAATATTTCCAGTCACGTTTTTTGACCCTGAAACCTTATTGAAAAACCATATTGACCTCCATGTATGAATTCCACCACATCTTTCTCTTCAGTCAGTAAACTAAATCTTACTGTTCCACTGGAACAAAGGTTCCTTTTGCTAAATCGTGGGAAACTGAGGAATTTGTAGTATTAGATAACGCCAAAGTGAACCGTTTGCCTGGTGATATCTGCCGAGTGCTCTGTTCCTGCTTTACATTTGATAAACCTTTCTCTCTCTTCGATTTTTTGGCCTTGGGTTAGTATATCAGCACCTCTGGTGGAATAGCAGTTGGTAGTTCATTGCTGATGACGGCACATGGTGTATTTTTTTTCCACCCAACTTCACGCCACGGTTTCTACCCTGATCCTTTATTTATTTATTTATCTATCTATTTATTTTTCTCGTGAAAGTAGAATTGAGCCAGCGCATAACCGTGCATGCTTTCACCATGTGTAGGAAGAAAAAGAATGTTTGGCATAAGCGATCAATACAAAGTCTTAATAACTAACCAACAGCTACCTTTTAAGAAATAAGTCTTTCCTGACTTGGCTGCGTGGAGACCCTTGCTTTTTCCACTGCCAATTTTAACTTAACATGCAACTGATTGTTAGGCTCTGCTTCTCTGGAGCTAAAGGTCAATAATTGAATTTTGTTTTGTGTGTGTGTGTGTGTGTGTGTGTGTGTGTGTGTGTGTATGTGTGTGTGAGAGAGAGAGAGAGAGAGAGAGCGTGTGCGCATGCCGGGTTCAGCCTGGTGTGTTACTAGTCGTACAATAACTTAGTGTTATAAGCTATTGTGTGGCATTTTGGTTGTAAATTAGCTCAATTCTTATTAGTAATTAATTAGTAAGTAATTAATTGAAAGAGGGAAAAAATGATTTTGTCGTCTTATATTAAATAAATGTGGTATCAAAGGGTTCCATCACAGACAACCCGGTCATAATCCTGGATGAATGAACATCAGAACTGGCTGTGACCAGTGAGAGTTCAGTCACTTCTAGGATGTGTAATGGTTATTAAATATTAGATAACTGTTTTACTTCTGAAATATTATAATGGTATTAAGTTCCTATGTATTTGTGTGTGGTAGTTTGAAAAACTTTAATCACCGTTGCCTGTGTCAAGTCGTCGGATAGCCACGGGATATTTTATTTCACGACATTTTATTTTATGACTTTTTTTCTTCTTCTCGCCAGCTCCTGAGACTCTGATGCGTGCTCTGGAGCTGTTAAACTACCTAGCGGCGCTGAATGACGATGGAGACCTGACCGAGCTGGGCTCCATGATGGCAGAGTTCCCTCTGGACCCTCAGCTGGCTAAGATGGTCATCGCCAGCTGCGAATACAACTGCTCCAACGAGATCCTCTCCATCACCGCCATGTTATCAGGTAATACACAGTCAGCACAGTGTGGGTTTGATTCGGTGGACATTGTTTTCCACCTGTCCCATTTGGACAAACTGTGGTGTCATGTTTGGTAAAGACCTAAGAAGAGCTCTAGTATATTTTTGGCTAGTTTCTGGAGATTCTCATATTTTGCTTCCTGAAGGAATAACACCTACTAAAATAGATCACCATTGTATTTACCCAACTTGCAAATTTACTCATTTAACTTGTAAGTTTTTATTTTTAAACAAGTCCTGGCTAATATCTGTAGAGAAAGAAAAACACTAAATAAATCTGTGGATTCCGTGTGCTGCTGTAGTATGTAGATGGTAAGCGTGTCCAGTTCCTGATGAGATGATTTCAGGGTGTGTTGAGTGGAGGGGTGGGGGAGAGCAGGGAAAATGAGACAGAAAACGGTTTTAGGTGAGCACTTGGTAAATCCTGCATTGATCTTGCATTTTGCATAAATGGTCACTATTTGGGTCTGAAATCTAATTCAGCGTCTGATCCAAATTTCTAGAAGTAATTCAAGTTTTTTTTTTAGATTAAGCCTTGCTGATTATACTGAAGAGAAAAGGACAAGTTTGAGCGGTTTTGCGCTCCTCTTTGGTGAAATACTGACTTGCCCTGATTGGGATGGTTCCGGAGGGGTTTGTAAGAAGCTGCGCTTTACGTGCTGCAGCCTAAGCCTCTGGAACGTCCCACGTTAAGGCAAACAGAAGTGGCGCGTGCTCTCTCTCCCTCCCCCTCCGTGTAGCATAGCCTGTGCCATGCTCTAGCCTCTCAACTAGACCTTGTGTCCTGTTTGAACGCGTGACTCATGCCTATGGGCGGCTATGTTGGGGCCCATACCAACCTTGTTTAGTCCCACAGTGCTTTGTGCGCCCCACCGAGGCCAAGAAGGCGGCTGATGAGGCCAAGATGAGGTTTGCCCACATCGACGGAGACCACCTCACCCTGCTCAACGTTTACCACGCCTTCAAACAGAGTACGTACCACTCGGTTTTACCACACAAACATAATCGAAACTTTTACCAATATAATAACCTGCACAATAACTGTTAAGATAATGATTTAAAATAACAGTATGATATTTTCTAAAGGAAAAACAGCTGTTTTGTAGATTCAAATCAACTGAATATGCCGCCAAGTCATTTAGTTCTCTTAGTTTTGGCAGCATAATAGATAAGTTGCTGCTCTCCAACCGAGAGCCATATCTCCAAAATCCATCAGTGTCAAAACAGTGACATGACATTTTGACAGTGGCAGCAGTGACTGTTCAGATCTTCTAGGTCACTCCGGAATGAGGTGCTTATTTATTACTGTTGTGTCTGTCCTGTTCCCTCCCCTCAGACCACGAGTCAGTGCAGTGGTGCTATGATAACTTTGTGAACTACCGCTCGCTGATGTCAGCAGATAACGTGAGGCAGCAACTGTCACGCATCATGGACCGTTTCAACCTGCCACGGCGTAGCACCGAGTTCACCAGTCGCGACTATTACATCAATATCCGCCGCGCGCTGGTCACCGGCTTCTTCATGCAGGTGTGTGTGGATGTTCAGCTATAAACGTAATAGGTAGTGGAGGATAGTGTTGGGTTATCTTTTTTTTTTTTTTTTTTAATTGGGGTAATTGCTGATTATTATTATCCTTTAAACACTTCTCCAGAAAAATCCTGTTTCGGTCAGTATTTGAAATAATATCGAAAAGAATTTAGTTAAATGTTGTTATATTTATTGCAGATTGTAATTAATTAATTAATTCATGCCAAAAGGGACGTTCGAGTCGGCATGCCGTAGACGATTGGTCCGGCATGAATCGACTCGGCGGCTTATTGTTGTTAATAAGCAGATAATTATTTATTAGACATATTAGACAAATGCACTGTGATTTTGTACTTTAAGTTTATACTTTAAGTTCATATCCTGTTTAGAATTACAACCAGAAAGTTAGAGTTTACTGAATAATGAATGGGGTTCAACCCTGCTACAAGTGCATAGTCACTCAGGCTTACCATTATAATGGATAGCTCTCTTTCAAAGTGAAACCATTTAAGCATATAATCAGAAATCAATTCAGTTTTTTGGCCTGCTGAAGGAAAATAAATGGCATTTTTAATGGGCCTGTCTCCAGAAGGGGCGCCTGAAACAAGTGACCTGACTAGTTAAATTACTCCATTAATATCAAAATATTTGTCAACATTAACCTTTACTGGCAAGACAAACTTGTGCCTTCGTGTACGAATTACAGGGCGTTCTGTTGCCGACGTCTTTGTTTGCAGTGGGATTTTATTGAGACAGATCACCCCGTTTAATCTGCACATTCTTGGCTGAATGTTTAATTGGCTTGTGTGTGTGTGTGTGTGTGTGTGTGTGTGTGTGTGTGTGTGTGTGTGTGTGTGTGTGTGTGTGTGTGAGAGAGAGAGTGAGTGTGAGTGTGCGCGCATACGTTAGGGCGGGAGATTTATTTGTTAATTTGCTGCTGTTGTGTTATCAGGTGGCCCACCTGGAGCGTACAGGGCACTATTTGACAGTGAAGGACAACCAGGTGGTCCAGCTGCACCCGTCCACTGTTCTGGACCACAAGCCCGAATGGGTGCTGTACAATGAGTTTGTGCTGACCACCAAGAACTACATCCGCACCTGTACAGATATCAAGCCTGAGTGGTAAGCTAAAAATCCCTGATGCTTGTGATTCATATGTGAGGGTGTGCACTTTTTTTTTGGTGTATCTCAAGCTTACAACGGAGAAAGTAACACTAATGAGCGACAGGTTCCTCATGTATTTTGTGGACGTATAGCGGCTGCTACTGTTGTTGCTTGTGACCTGCACTGTCCGGTGTTTTGTTTTTTGTTTTTTTTAGTTCCAATGAGAAATTATAGTAGCCAAAATGTGTAACCTACACCAAACTATAATATTTATCACCACTTTTGTTTAAAATGTATTGACACATTACAGTCTAAGTCAGGGGTGCCCGATTCATATATGACAGGATAAGATGGTTATATGGTTGCATTTTTGTGCATCAGACAAGAATTGGTCTGAGGAACCGTTCGAGCCAGTTGTACAGATTTATCCCGTGTCCTACATAATTTAAATGTTTAGTGTCGTAATGCGCTTTGTCGCTAGCCGCTGTCGCTGAAATCGCGGCTCCGTGTCAGGCGTATACCTAGAAAATGACGCGTGTGAATGTAGGGTACCATTGGTGTTCTGACAACTAAACTCTATGGCTAGTCAAACAGTTAGTATCGTTCAGCTTCACAAAATGATACAGGTGATACAGAACCTGAACAAAGATTAGCAGACATTGTGTGTATTTTGTTAACAGTCATGTGACTCAAGTTAATTCTACACCACCCTTACGAATGGAATTTTTCTTCCAGGCTGGTCAAAATCGCTCCACAGTACTACGAGATGGGCAACTTCCCCCAGTGTGAAGCTAAGCGGCAGTTGGAGCGCATCGTCGCTAAACTCCAAACCAAGGAATACACTCAATACTAACCCCCCCCCCACCCGGACGGCTTAAAGGACAATATAAAACTTAACCCGCAGCTGTTCATGAGGTTTCTTCTGTCAACCCTGAAAGTTGTACATTGTCATCTTGTCAACATTTAGATCGTCATTTGTGTTTTTCGTTTCACCTTTTTGTTTCAGTTTATCGTTAAAATTATTTTTATAAGGATATTTTCTTTTACTTCCATCTTTTTTTTTTTTTCTTTTTTTTTTTTTTTTTTTGGGCCACTTGTGACATTACACAGTGTTCACTGTTAGACACACATGATGGGTTTGATTTGGGAGTGAATGCTCAACAGAGACACAGTCATCGACCATTTTTATGCATGATCATTCATGTGGATGTTGACATTCCTTATAGACGTCGCAAACTTTTACTGAAATGTAACCGAGTAGACAAGTACTTGTTTATTCTGTTAAGTAAAACTTTGAATTCAATAAAAAAAAATATATTGATATCAGCTGTGGATCACCTCTTAGATTAAGTATTCTGCTTTGGTTGTACTGTTTGTTGTTTCGTTTTAAGCAGGATTAACATTCAACATATAAAGAATGTGTTACAAAGGCTAATATATTTAGTCAAGGGTTCTATTACATGTGAAATGTAAAGATGCCCTTTACCCTTAATATTGACCACTAACTAATAAAAGCTGATGAGTAACACTGTTTCAGGAGTGCTAAAGTTGGCATATAAATCTAATTTGAATATTAGTGTCTGAGATGCGAGTAGTGGTGAGTAGATACGGTACCTCCACAAAGCCACCGGTCAATTTTCTATTTTTAGCCAGACAACACAATAGAGTTAATGAATAGAGGTGAGATTAATTAACTTGGGGAACTATAAAGGAAACTCCTCAGTGGTCATTTCTCCCATGAGTAATAGTACTGGAAGCTCCTTTGGAACAATCTCCCTTATGTACATCCTAAATTAAAACTGGTCTTACTTTTTCTTTCATATCCAATTATATTTCACAAAATTGTGATTAAAGGCCTGACAGCTTTTTTTTTTCTTCCCCCCCCCCATTGAGTGGCCTGGATTCCTTTCTTTTCATTGTAGGGTCTGTCACAAAGGCCTATAGATAACACTTCAGTTTTATCATGTAAGATGGTTGGGATGGGAGAAGAGTGTAGACTGGGTATAATTGTATCTGCTTGACCCCCTATTATGGTGATTCTTGAAAAGCTTCTTCATTCTCTGGGTCAACTCCTCAAATGAAAGGGACCAAGTTAGCCAGAGTGTGAAGTGGGTTGTGGGTCATCTCTGAAGTAAGACTTGTTTCCTCAGGCTGGGGTTATCCAAGGTCTTCTGGTGCATCACTGATTTTTTGGGTAGGGGGCCAAACATTTGCTGGAAGGAGGCCACCTGGGTAACTGTATATACGGTCAATTCCATTCATGCTTTGCACTGGCACTTTATCTGTTCCTGCCCTGCGCCCGGTGTTAGACTGGGGTAGACTCCAGATCTTTTTTGCTGACGTCCATGAAAGCACTGGTTTGAGTTGACACCAGCTACAAAAACACGGACCTTTTCCTCTGTGCAAATGGTGGAGTAATGTGTATCTACAGCTGCTTTTAGAGCTTACTCCAGCAGTGTAATGCACGCCACATTCCCAGTTTTCAGTGAATACCCTCTGACTTGTTTCTCTTCAATTGAGGGGATTCTTAGAATCCTAGTGAAGGCACCAGGCATAATCCATCTCAATGCCTTGCCTAGCCTGAGATTATGGCATTTACTGCTTCATCCCTGTGTTTATGCAACACTTTGGCTTGGAGAGTGCAAATTTAATCACGACACCCAGGGGTTCTTTTTGTTAATCCATTAGACGCAGATAAAACTCCAAACCCGTTTCTTACCTATGGCATTATACGTCATGGAAGTATGGGAGAAGTAGGGATGAGCTTTATGCAAAATGGCACATGAAGGCGCAGTGACTTCAAAAGCGACCATAAGTTACATGTGCCCCCAGTTTCAAAGGCGCACCGTCAGGAGAGCAGAAACGCTGTTGCCTAGCTCTTTGGTGAACAGAAGAGAGGGAGGAAGGGGAAATGCTGAGCTTCATACTGTGGGAGTTCACATCAGGGCTACTGAATGCAATATTCAAAAGGGAGAGATTAGCATGTGTTTTGATGTTTGTTGACTGTTTGAGAGAAAGCTCTCGGCCCCAACTTTCTAAATAGATGTCTTTTTTTTTTTTCACCCTTAAATGCACATCCATGAAAATGCTAGAAAGTAAGTCTCTCCAAAGCCAATAGAAAACACATTAGGTTTGAGTTGACTGGGAAACCGTGTGGGATTGATTCTGAGGCAAGAGGGGCTTTGTCATACTTAGGATTTTTTCAATTGAGCCTTACCGATTATGTAACTACCAAATACATAATAATTATAGCATAATTAATATATATAATAAAAAAATTAGAGCACACTGGAACATATACTTCTGTTAAACACTGAAAGGTCTCGAGTTGGGAAAATTGACATCCTTCATGGGTTTGTGAGACTTCATTATTTTTGCATCAATAAACTGTATGCCAAATTATTACTGAAATTGCATTTTGTCTGTTATTAAAAAAAAAAAAAATTGTATTTTTGAAACAAAATGTCCAATCAGAAATTGCAAAATTAGCAATAGCCACGCTGAGAAAATCAGACTTTACTAATGACTTTGGAACTCGTAGCAATTAGTCATATAAAATTGATGTTTGAAAGTGTCGGCCCTTGTTTGCCTTGCCAAGTTTAGTTCTCCCTTGGAAGTTTTTTTCCATAAAAATGTCCATAGTCACACGAAATGTCCACACATACAGCTGCTGTCTATTCGGTCTCACTGACAGACACGAGTGTTGCTCCATCATCCAGACGGCCCTCCGAGCACTGAGCATTTTTACCACACATAATACGACCCCCTGTGATGTTCCAGTGATATTCTGTCAGGTTTGTGAGGAAGTTTATTGCAGACACCTAAGCCTTTCCTCTTGCCATTCATACAGCAGTTGTCCCAAACGAAGCTGAGACAGGTGTCTTATCTCCATCACGCAGTGCTGGCGAAACCTGTCTCGAAGATGATGCAGTCGAGTGGAATGTGACAAATCCATCTGTCCTGGTTTGAATTTGTATGCTAATTTGGAGTAATGGCCCCTCTGGTGACTGAATGATGGAACAATTCAATCATAGCATCTCTGACAAGAACCCGTCGGCCTGCGTGTGATAGGTTCCTGTGTGATGTACAGTGGATTGGTGCTGATGTATAGTCCCTTCGGGGGGAGAAGGTGTGTCCTGCATGTTTCAGAAACGATGGAAATGGTGAAATCCTTGAGAAATGAGTCTCACCCCGGTTTAACGAAAGTTCATGGAAAGGTCACGCCATCGACACAGCCAACAAGGTGCCAGGTGAGAAACTTCCCGTACAATGTTGTCAAATTAACACAGTATCAGTAAAAGTTGTGGTACGATGTACATCCAAACAGCTGGGACAGTTTCAGTGGGACTGTTTCACTTAACAGTGCATTAAATTCAAGTGCTTTCTGATTGATTACGTACACTGCAAAACTACTGAATGAAAACGATAGCAGTGTATAGTAAAATAAATTTATGATGAACAATAATCACTAATTACTGACACAAAATAATGCATTTTTTCACGTTTAGAGCTTAATTAAATACTTCACAGAAATCATTTTTTTCCCACAACATCTGCAGAATCTACAGAATGGAGAATTGTGATAGGATAATGATGATGAACAAATCTGCCTTGTACCCCATGTGTTTTCTTAGTACGTAGATAAGAGGTGAGATTCGGTTCACAAGAGGCCTGACCTGCTCAATTTACTGATATTAAACAGTGTATTTTTTAATAATAATGTAGCGTTCGAGCATTGTATTAATCTCTTAAATTTACAGCCAGTAAAAACCGTGCATGTGCTCAAAAGCCCATTTCCTCAGCACTGCACTTGTAGATAACCTTGAATGTTTTCAGAAGAAAAAAATATATATATTCATGTGTTAACTTATTTGATTCCTGATTTAATTTATTACACTTGAGATGTGGAGTATGCAATGTATTATCAGGCACTTCAAACAATTCACATCTCACAGTGGCTTTGCGAGACATGACTTTGGGGGACACAACCAACACTGAACAATGTCAATTTCTTTTTCTCATTACTTTAGCCAATGTAGTGAATCTTGACGATTTCAGTAAGCGTGAACATGCCTATGAATTGAACCATTCAAGTTCGCTGAGAAAGGTTTTGTCTATTGCGTAAAGAACATGAGTTCTAGTGGGATGGAGGGACACATTAATTCTTCAAAGTTTTACAAAAATTGCCTACTTATAGTTGTGTGGACAAATTACACTATAATATTAAGATGAGGATCTTTGAGTATCACTGATGTAGCTACGGCTTTATTGCTCTTGTATTCCCAAAGTCAGCGTAATTATTGGAGAGAGTATGTAAATGAAACTCGGGACCATCGTGAGAAAAACCTCTGTGGTACTATGCCTTTGGGGAAATTTCCTCCTGATTAGTTAAGAATTGCCCAATTTCAGGTTCATTTGTCTTGTAACACCTTCTTACTACTCTTTATTTATATACCAAAAGATTGATTGATGTGTTTATCTGGTTATAAATATAGAACAACTTTAGAGAAAGAACGTAAGGATGTCGAAATCGGCTTCGAAGAAGTCTAATAGTACAGTGTTATATCTTATATATCTTGACGTTTTGCTGCTCATCACCAGCTTTGCTCAGTTGCACTTGGATGAGTGGCAAAATATTTTGACGATTATGTGCGTACAGTGGGTAGTATTTGTGCCTCACAGCTCCAGGGCACCTGGTTCGATCCCAAGCTTGGGTTACTCTCCGAAGTTTACAGGTACACAAAACGGCCAAAGGTTTGTGGACACCTTGGCATCACACCCTAATGTAACCCCTAACCCACACCTGTTCCAGCAGGACAATGTCCCTGTTCACAAAGCAACATCCATGAAGACATGGTTTGCCAAGGATGGAGTGGAACAACTGAAGTGGCCTGCACAGAGCCCTGACCTCAACACCCCTGAACACCTTTGGGATGAACTGGAATGCAACCCAGGCCTCCTCACCTGACATCAGTGCCTGACCTCACTAATGCTCTTGTGACTGAATGAGCAAATCCCCACAGCCACGCTCCAAAATCTAATGGAAAGCCTTCCCAGAAGAGTGAAGGTTATTATAACAGCAAAGGGGGACTAAATCTGGAATGGTACATATGGGTGTGATGGTCAGGTGCCCACAAATCTTTGGCCATATTGTGCATGTGCATGTAAAACTGTGCCATCGTGCTGGTAGATGAACTGGCTATGCTAACCTGCCTATGGCTGTAAATAAGTGTGTGCACGATGCCCTGCAATGGACTGCATCCAGTGTTGTCAGGAAAGGCTCTGGATCCATTGCAACCCTGACCAGGAAGATGTTTACTGAAGATGAATGAACGATCGAACACAATTCCTGTCATCTTAACAACTACAATTGAGTCATTAAATGTCCTGTGTGTCTGAAAAATGTTTACAGGCCTAGAACAAAAGATTTTCATATGGTAAGTTGCTATAAACATCGGGTGCACATAGGATCAGTCTTTGTATGCCGTATCCTTAGCGTCACCATACTTGTAAACTAATAAAGCTAATCAGTGCCAGGAGCGGTAATTTAGTGATAGACTAAAGATATAGCCCCCCAGATATGAGCACCAACATGTTGCCACAAGATATTTTGAAAATTACAGGCTACACTTTCGATCAGACATTAGAGGAAATGAATTCGAATCAAGTCTGAGGTAACTGTTGTGTTCTTGTCACTAATTACACTACATGGCCAAAGGTATGTGGGCACTTAACCACTCATAACAATATGTGCTTAAACATCACATTATAGATTTAGTTCCTCCTTTCTGTTACTATAAGCTCCACTCTTCTGGGAAGCCTTTTTTTTTTTTTTTTAACTAGATGTTGGAGAGAGGCTGAGAGGATTTGCTCATTCAGCCATTGAGAGTATTAGTGAGTTCAGTCACTGATGTCAGACGAGAAGACCTGGCGCACAGTCAGTGTTCCACTTCATCCTAAAGGTGTTCAATGGGGGTTGAGGTCAGGGTTCTGTGCTGGCAACTTGAGTTCTTCCAAACCAAGCTGGGCAAACCATGTCTTTATGGAGCTCACTTTGTGCACAGGGGCATCGTCATGCTGGAACAGGTTTGTTCCTATTCATTCCAGTGAAGGGAAATCTTAATGCTGTAGTGTACAAAGACGTTCTAGTACATTGTATGCTCTCTTCAAATTCTATGACAACCCACATGACAACAAACCATCTCTGCCTAACATCTTGTGCTCTTGGTGCTGAATGAGCACAAATTCCCACATCCCTGGTCAAAAATCTAGTGTAAAGCCTTCTCAGACGAGTAGACACCGTTTTAACCGCATAGGGGGACCAACTCCATATGAATGCCCATCGTTTATGAATGTGATGTTTAATGGTCAGGCGCCCATATAATTTTGGCTATATAGAATCAAATAGTTTATGTTATACTACTACTTGCGTTATAGCTTGACATTGAACTTATAATATGCCAGATATCATTCACTGCCTTCTTCAGATCAGGTCTAACAACCAAGAGGGTGTTGGCAAATCTAACTTTTCAAACACTATTTATCATTTGTGTAATGGTTGTATGATTGCAAGATCTTGGAGGTCTATTTATCTTGTTTTATTTGGTATAAATAAAAAAAAAAAAAAAAAAATGAAAGAAGGTAAAATATAGCTCCATTTCTTTTAAAAAAATAATTAATTAATCTAGAATGGGGGTGCAAACTTTTGCACGCGACTGTCTCAGGAACAAGTCGCACATTGTGACACTTTTGTGCCAGCTCGAAGGCGATTATTTTGCGACGAGATGATATCTATCTCACCTAGATATGCACGAAGTAAAGGAAAACAGGAACAGGGAAATTAATAGGAAAATAAGGACACGGGTCGCGGAGAAGTCTCGCGCCGCTGAAGGACTCCCACGTGACTGAGCTGAGCAGCTCGAGCTACATTCGCCGTTTGCTTCGACTGACAGGACGGAGCTGAACCGAGCCGACCGACACTCGTCTCTTTCATCTGAATCATTGTTTCCGGCACAAGTCCCCCAGCCTCTCACACCATGGAGGGCTATGGGCTGTCGGAAGAGGAGCTCTTCGCCTCGTCTCTACACAACTTCACCTGGGAGAATTCGTTTGAGCAGGTAGGAGACACCAGCCCTGTATCCGTTTCAGCCTGCTGCTGCTTCCTCCACTTTTTTATCACCAAGAACCGAGAAAATGGCTCTCATTCGACATATTCTAGGTGAAATATGCCGAAAACTTCTACATTTAGATCTAATAGCACCTGCTTAGTCGAAATATTAAGGGAAAAGTTTGAAAATGAAGGCTGGTATTGATTTATGAGGCTGCTTGTAAAATCACCTGAGAAGTGACTAACCCTGAAATTCCGTTAACACGCTGTATTTAAATACATCAAAAAGTGACGTAGAAAGTGCAAGGTCACGTGTTGTTGGAGTGTTTTTTTTTTTTTTTTTTTTTTTGGAAAGACTTAATTGCAGTCTTAATCAGCATTTCCTCCATATGTAGTGGGCAGAAGCTGAACTGAGATGCTGAGCAACTTTTCTTTAAAACAGGGATTCTCGAACTTTTTTGCAGCCGGGGAGACCCTTAACTGTAAAATAAATTTCACCTACACGCATAATCCAGCTGTTTAAATATCAGGTGTATAATTTAAACAGTAATGTTGTTGATATCTATTACAGCTGTAGAGCTTTCCCTGCTGGAAAAAACCCCAAAACAAAACGAACAAAAACAATACAATACCATCACAGACATCCTACTGGTTTCCACTACAAATACCATTACAAACCATCAGCTACCGTTATTGGTCGTTAATGGTATCCACTAGACATAACGTCATCAATAGAAGGCAACAAATTACCTGTAGAGACCCACAGGGACCATTACAGTTTCCATTAAAAAAACAAAACAAAAAAAACCCAATACGATTCCCATTATAACCATTAAAACCATTACATATTTTATCAGGGTTTCTATTGTTTTTTTTGTTTTTTTTCCACCAGGGTTGCGTTCTTGAAATTTCCACCGACAAAACACATTATGTCCAAGTTCACATTACTTATAGGCCTACTTTCATTAATTCATTAATTAATTCATTCATTCATCAGTAACCACTTTATCTTGGACTTGGTCATGGTGGATTCTGAGCCTATCCCGGGCACGAGGCGGGAAAACACTTTGAATAGGATGCAGGTCCATCACAGGGCATCATTCACGCACTCGTTCACACCTGGTGGCAATTCAGCACAGCCATTCCACCTACTGGCATATTTTTTTGGGAGGTGGGAGGAAACCAGAGAACTTAGAGGCAACCCACACAGATATGGAGAGAACATGGCACAGGCCCTGTGTTTGACTCATTGAGGTGTGGATTAAACCCATTCAATTCACATGACCAGGCAATCCAAATCAATGGGGGGAGGGGCACGGAGGCTTAGCGGTTCACACGTTTGCCTCGCACCTCCGGGGTTGGGTTGGGTTGGGTTGGAATCCTGCCTCTTCCCTGTGTGCATGGAGTTTGCATGCTCTCCCTGTGCTTCGGGGGTTTCCTCTGGCTACTCCAGTGTGTAAGCTGATTGGCATTTCCAAATTGTCTGTGGTGTGTGAGTGTGTGTGTGCAATTGTGTCCTGCAATGGGTTGGCACTCTGCCCAGGATATCCCCCACCTTGAGTCCCTTGGGATAGGCTCCATGGAAGCGGTATAGAAAAATGTATGTATGTATGTATGGATGGATTTCCATCAATGTAACAAAGTTAAAAAATAAAAAAAAATTTTTAAAAATCACAAGCCCCTGGCTATACTTCACGGACCTCGCTTTGAGAAGTTTTAAAGAATGCATGCAGCATTAGCATCTAACCTCTGAGCCATCCTCTGTACCTTTCAGCAGCAAGCAAACAACATTCCTAAACAAGGATAACAATCCAAAGTTACAAGTGATGGAAAAACCATGCCTTGATTTAAATGATTAATAAACACAATAAACAGAATGCATAAATCCTCTCCCGGAATCCCATCAATAAAATAAACTCGACGAGGCCATGCCACGAAGCAGTCAGGCCGTAGTGTGATGTGGGGCTGTTCTAGAGAGATCTAGGCTGTGGGTCTATAATTCAGATTTATGTATTGACATCAGTGTTCTAGAGATCTTTAGTGGGAGATTGTATTTGGTGAGGCATGGCTGATTGACATACAAGCCTTTCGGTAGGAAAGGACTTTTATTATTAGTATCGGTGTGCCGTGGTATAGTACGTCTGGCTTCTATTTAAAGGTGCACTGGATTTGTTTCATGATGCTTCGTGATACTTTGTTAACACTTCCTGAAAATGATAGCTGAACTTTCATCCGAGTCAACGGTTATCACTGGGTTTGAATTCTAAGCAGACAGTAGCTTTTGATTTGTTTTAGGGATGCTCCAATTTGTATCCGTATTAGATCGTATTTGCCGCGTGTTAAGGTTTGATTTAACGCTTGTGAATGAGTTCGGTGTCAATGGATACGGTGCAAATGACACAAATGGACACACACCGTCCAAAAGCATGTTACCATCTCAACATCTGACACCAACATCTCTGATCTCGTATAAGAATTCATGAAATACACCACTTTATTAGACAGGTTTTAACTGATCAAGGTTGTCTATCATTAATGCCGTGGAACCCTTTCCCGTAAAACGAGTAGCGGTCATCTAGTCATTACACACATGAACTGCACAAACTATATAATTAGCAGTGCTTATTTAAAAACTCTATGTTTACAGAAGGGTCACCAAAAATGTCATAACGAACATCCATGAACTCTGAATTGTGACTGATGCTGTTCATACTAGTTGCATATTTATAGTCATTGTTTCAGGAGGAGGTAAGACCTACTCGTACACAACTCAGCTTCTGATCACACAAGCCTCCATTTTTACACAGATTTACCCCCTGACAGGTATTGGGGGTAATTCTCTAAAGCCTTTTTTGTTACAATATTTAGGCATCAAGCAAAAAAGGCAGTCATTTCGCAAAATGCTTTATAAGTGCCCCGTCAATAAGACTGCAGGGTGCGGAGTTCCCCACAAAGAGGCTAAAAATGGGAGGAAAACAGAATTAAGCTAGGTAATTAAAAACCAGGGGTGCTCTTCATTTCCTGCAAATGCACATCCAATTACTCTCCCAATGCATCAAGAGGTTTACGCGCTTCCATGGTCCACAGACACGTGAGTCACCGTGGGCTGATGGAGCCTAAAAGCTTCTTAAAAAGGCTTTTCCTTAAAAGAATCAGAAAGGGGGAAAAAAAAGCATGCATGAGAGGTAGAGTTGGTTTGCTGCTTTCTATTTTTTTCTGTTGTCTTGGATGGTAGGTGCAGAATAAATAAATAAATAAATAAATGCAACGTTGAAAGAGTGTGTCCTCGTGCCCAGATTATCCACTCATGCTTGAGCAGTGGGTAAAGTCTTTACATTATTCACGTGGCTGTACACGGTGTGCTGGGCATGGGCCTGGCCAGAGCTGTGAAATCAGTGGGAGTAGGAGTTTGATGGCCTTCAGCTAAGAGCTGAGTGTCTCAGGCTTCGCTAGGTTCATTTTATTACGGATTGTGCTGTATAGTCTGCAGCTTTGACAGTGGAAAAGTTCGGGAGCTGAAGAGAGGCGAACGTGCTGCGCGTGTAGACACTTGGCCTTTTTCTGAGGCGCGTGTTCTGGTCCCTGCGGGTCTGTATGCTGCTGTCCGCGGCGCTGAACATTTGATCACCTATTTTGTGTTTGTGCTTTTGAAAATCTCAGTCTGAATTGGACATTCACACACTTATTCACACCTAGTGGGCAATTCAGCACAGCCATTCCACCTACTGGCATATTGTTTTTTGGGAGGTGGGAGGAAACCTGAGAACCCGGAGGCAACCCACACAGATACGGGGAGAACATGGAACAGGCCCTGTGTTTGACTTATTCAATTCACATGACAAGTCAAACCAGATCAATGGAGGGCACAGTGGCTTAGTGGTTAGCACGTTTGCCTCTGGGGTTGGGGGTTCGAATCCCACCTCCGCCCTGTGTGCATGGAGTTTGCATGTTCCCCCCATGCTTCGGGGATGTCCTCCGGGTACTCCGGTTTCCTCCTGTAGTCCAAAGACATGTGTTGTAGGCTGATTTGGCATTTCTAAATTGTCTGTAGTGACTAGTGTTGGGTTCCAGACCACCTTAGCCAAAACTGAGTCAGGACTAAGACCATAACCGATGGAGTCCAAGCCAAGGCCGGGTATGACGGCGGGGCAAGACCAAGACGAGATCAATGTCAAGACCGGGACCAGATGCTAAGATGTGTTCATTTGCTGGTTGTAGTATCTTTCTAACCTAACATGAAATTTCTTTTGAATTAACTACTACTACTTTCTACTCTGGTGTTACCATTTTGTACAAATGACATATACAACTTTGTGTGACCAAATACAGCTGTACATTACACGCACTTGTGCTATTTTATTTTGAACAGAAGAAGATGAATGAGGAATGTAACAGGAATAAGTACCTGTTCAAGGAAATGATGTAGTCTTCACAGGCCCAGACTGAGAGAAGACAGTCAAATTTCACCCAAGTTTATGACAAGACCAATACCATCGATGTGTTATCTCAAGCCCAAGCCTGGATTCGAGTACCACAACACTAAAACTGTCGGGCACTTGAGCAAGGCCCTTAACCCTCAACTGCTCCCCGGGCGCCGCAGCAAAAATGGCTGCCCACTGCTCCGGGTGTGTTCACGGTTTGTAGTGTGTGTGTTCACTACTCACAACTCCTAATGTGTGTGCACTAACTTGGATGGGTTAAATGCAGAGGACAAATTCCAAGTATGGGTTACCATACACTGGCCTTCACACGTCACTTTCACTTTAAAAAAAAAAAAAAAAAGGTAATAAATTATCTGTCCACATATGAAACTTGTGCTTTATCCGTCTCTTTGTTGTGGAGCTGAACAATAACCGAATAACTGTCTCCTCGGCACTTGTTCACATCCTGCCGGAACTTTGCCGACGTAACGTGGCCAAGTATTTGGGACATCACAGACCAAATATTTTAGCATCAACAGATCGTCTTCCAAAAAGGCAACAGTAAAATACAGCTGATGGGGAGAAGCAATAGTTTATTTAGTGTCCATGTGGGTTTCCTCTAGATCGGTGGTCACCAACCCTCTTCCTTGAGATCTACCTTCCTGCAGGTTTCATCTCCAACCAAAATCTAACACACCTGTTTTAGTTGATTAAGGACTTCTTAAGGCAGTGATTAGATGGTCGGGTGGGCACGATTGTGATTGGAGCTACAGTCTTCAGGTAGGTAGATCTCCAGGAACAGGGTTGGTGACCACTGCTCTAGATTCTCTGGTTTTCTCCCACCTCGAAAAAAACATGCAGATAAGCGTATTGGCAACTCTAGGTGTGAACTCTAGGTGTGCTCTATGGTGCCGTGCAGTGGATTGGCGTCCCATGCAGGATGTATGCCCAATGTACTCCCAGTTTTCCTGGAATAGACTTCAGATCCACTGCTACCCTGACCAGGATAAAGCAGATACTGAAGATGACTGAATGAAAGAATAATTTTAAGGCGACAGCATGTTCTTCTCTTGACAGCTTCAGCACTGCTTAGACCGATTGTAATAGTTAAATGTGATAGAAGATAACCAAGGATCCAGTTTGGTCATATGATATATAAAGTGCTGCCCTCATTTCTCAGTAAATAGCAATCTGTTTATATAGTATGATCCTGAGTTGTTACACACAAAGTATAAGGTAATATTAAAGTGTTAAATGTTTTAAGAACACAGCCTGTATGTTTTTGTCAGTGATACACGCTTAACAAACAGGTTCACAGACAGTATGTCAGCAATGTGTGATTCTACTCAGTAAAAAATAATAGTAATAGCTTGTAAAAAAGGGCCTGTGCGTCACTAGTTATATGCTCATGCTGTTTTTTTTTTTGCAAGCACCGAAAAGACAGGCCGACATTTAACAGACCAGGTATGAGTTTGCAGCAGCTCTCTTAAGAAGTCTGATTAGATACGTATCCATCCATGGCGCTGCAATATGGCACAACGCAGACTATGTGCCCAGAGGTGGAATCTTCCTATAAGAAGGAATAGAAGTAAAAACAACTGATACCGTCTCACCGACTACACTAGCATTTTTTATGGAAGTCTATAGTATCCGGTGGACAAGTTCTTCTGCCGTTGAAAGTTTTTAAATGTGATCCTTAGCCACATACAAGGACTATTTATACGAGTAAAGCATCTGTGAAAGATGTGTTTGTGCTCAGTTTGTGTTTGATGATTGCGCACTCTGAAGCTGTTAAACAGGTCTTAGTCGGATCCAGCATTTTGCACATGCATGGTGCCTCTATTTGATCATCACAACAGTGCCTTAATTGCTTTCCAAAGCCTTAGAGAGAGAGAGAGAGTGTGTGAATTCCTGGGTCTACACTGCCTCACTGCGGCTCTTATTCCTCTCCTCGTAAATTTAGCACGAAACCAAACTCAAAATAGGCTTCCTTTTCACATTTCCTCCCAATTACTGACCTTCCCAGTTTCATTTTGTAAAAGTTGTTGTTATCACCACAATCAGCACAGTTCGCAAGCAGGTTTTCTCATAAGCTGAACCAAAGGGCGCTGAGCCCAATTATTCCACAGACTTCCCACGTTTTTGTTGGCAAGCCTAGTCTGGTTTAGCTGTATATTAATTTCCAAGGCCAGTTTGTGGTGAAAGGATGAAATTAATTTGCGGTGGTGGGTGTTTGTGTTTGTAAATGTATTCTGTGTCATAAAAGCAGTCAGAGCCACTATCTCTAGGTCACCAGGAGAGGTTGAGGGAATTTTTATACAGGCAATATCACGTTGCCACTTCTTGAACTGTCCTTATTCAGTGATTAAATAGATTCTGGCCTTGAGATCTGCTGCTCCAGCACTTTCTTCAATTCTCCCTGCTACTTTTCAAATCTCCAGCATCCTCCCCCTTCCCCAACGTTGACTTTGAAGCGTGTGCTGCATGTACCCCTGTATGAGACCACACCTCCAAATCTGTATAAAAACGCTCCTCAAGCACCTCCCGCTTGTCCTTGGCCTTTTTAGGACATCCTGGAGGCAGATCCATTTCCCATCTCAATGATTTATATGGATCTTCATTGCAGAACACGTTCCCTCTAACGCACTGGACCTGAAATAAAGTCGTTTTGCGAAGGACGATGATAACAAGATGCAAAAAGTTTTTTTTATGGAGGAGTTTCTGCTGTTTTTGTTTGTTTTGTCTCAGATGTCTTTAGTCACGATGATTACATTATCGACTTATGGTACGATCTATGGACACGATCCCGCTGACCTCGATATTGCCCATCGTGTTTACATGTGTGTTTGTTTACATGACAATGAATGTCGCCAACGTTTTAGCCATTCACACTGCTTCTGTCCTCTTGTCTGCTGTAGGGCTGTCAAATTAAAATTCGAACTTGGCACCAATTTTAATTAGAACTGAAAAAAATGACGCGCAAGATACTAACAATGTTTACTGAAGAAGAAAAATCTAGAAAGAATAGTTCTAGTGTTTCAAATAATCCAGTCACAGTCAAAAATGTTGATTTTTTTTTATTGTATGACTAAAACTACATTATCAAGTCAGTACAAAAAACATTTCAGATTCCCAGACATCAGTTTTCTAGCACGAAATTAAACGT
Source organism: Cranoglanis bouderius (assembly GCA_023630585.1). Lineage (NCBI taxonomy): Eukaryota > Metazoa > Chordata > Actinopteri > Siluriformes > Cranoglanididae > Cranoglanis > Cranoglanis bouderius. The sequence continues at coordinate 2,152,915 of CM042539.1, forward strand.
TACAGAAAAATGTTTGTATGTCATTAAAGAAAGCAGCAAATTACGTAAGAGACACTTTTCAGACAAAATAACACAATGAAGGCTGCTGGGTTTTGCTGCAAAAAATAAGAAGCGAGTGCGAAAGTCAAAGTGTCCAGAAGAACTGTGTCTGGTTCTGCAAGATGCTCAATAAAACTTACCAGCTCATTTCCTTATAAAACTGCACACATTGTACCGGAGACTACTATTTTTATTTTCATTTTATTTTTTTTTGTGACACCAAATATTGACTTTGTTTCATTTACTACTGTTTGCTGCTCTTTACTGTATTTTTTTTAAAATGTAGAAACATTTAATTTCATTATATTGAAGGCATCTTTGCTCTACAGCATTTCTTTGCATGCGCCTAAAACTTTTGCACAGCACTGTACACACAACATAAACGTAATATTACAACTTGCTTCTGCACAGAATGACGTGAATGCACAAGTGAACTTGAACTTAAGTAAGACACCAGGAAGAACGGAAAGTCAATACATAGCACATGACGACATATTGACTACATTTAAAAATATAATAATAAGAATATTTTCGTCAGAAGACAAAAACTATGAGTAAAAACAGTGTGAAAATTAACACTGGAACTGGCTTGAGAGCCTAGGTTAAAACTTTTGATTTTATAAGTTTATGTACTTTAGTTTAAAAATAAATGCACTTTGTTAACAGCCAGGTTTGTTCTTCGCAATAAACAATATAACACAGCGCTGTTTGGTTTGTATTTATTCGTTGCACCCTCTTGTGGACTGTTGATTTAAAAATCTGGTGTTCACTTGAATTTCCCCCCTAACTGAAATAATGTCTTTAGAAATTGAATATAATTCGAATTTTGGATATGTTTAACTGAAAATGATAACTATATCAGTGCCATAAAATGCTCTTAAAATGACAGTAATATTGTTTATCACAATTATTTCTGGGACAATATATCGTCCAACAAAAGTAGTCATCTTGAGAGGCCTAGATGTCTTATTCGGGTGTTATTGGTTTGTTAGAGTTGATGGAAAGGATCTTATCACACGTATAAACCTCCTTCTGTTCCAAAATAGTACTGTTTACATCTATGCTTACATTTACTTCCTTAAACCGTATAAAATATACAGGCACTGTGGGTCTGTAGATTCTAGTGGTGTTTAAGAGCAAACAAACCTGCAGCTGTTTTCTCAGCTGGATTTATTTTTTCCCCTCGCCTAACTTCTCGCCTCAATTAACAAATTCAGCAGTTCTGCAAGGAATGCCCAAGTCCAGACTTGTTAAGGTAAGCTCTGTGGGGTTCTTATTCATAAGACTTGGAGAGTTCTGGGCCGCCCGGACATCCAGCCTTCCTCTCTTCCTCTCTCTCTTTCTCTGTTACTTTCTCTTATGTCCCACGTTGACTCCCACCTTCAGCAGAAAGAGCCAGGTGGAGTTGAGTTAATTGAGCTGGGAGGCCCTGCAGGAAGAGAGGCTTTCCTCCAGAGAAGGTCCACGTCACTTCCTCTCACCTCTCCATGAACACGCACAGACCACTATGACATTTCCTGGCTTCTTCTTAAGTAAGATGGATTATGAGCCTGCCAGGCAGAGCAACTAATTTTGTCTAGGTTTAATTGCTGTCTAAAAATATGTTGACTAAAATAGTTAAGAAAGGAACGAGTCAAGCTGTCTGCTAATGTTTTTCGCTTTTCCTATTGTGTCGCAGATAAGCGGCGTTACAGAGCCATTATAACGTGATCTATTTCAGGATAATCAGGCAGCTTACAGTGCACCTAAGCTCCGGAGAGCAATCAGAAAACCCATAGAAAGTCACTGAAGGAGTCACCAGAGAGATGTTTTCCAACTAAAAAGTTGCAAAGCGTGATTTGCATGGATGTAAATTATTTTACATGACCAGCACTCTGTGAAGTTCTCTTCAGAAGTTAGCATATTGTTTAGGTTATAGTTTGTGTTCAGTCATTTAAGTAGGGAATAAAATGCTATAAACATGCTGTTATAGGAAGATAATCGAGGACAGGGTGGTGTGGTGTGACCCGATGCATTACCTGCCTGGTGGAGCTGATTATTTTTCATCACAGTGCTGACTTAAAAAAAATTCTGCATCGATGCAAGAAACTTAAGAATTGATTATTAAAGACACAATTCTCCACAGCCTTTTTTTTTATTTTTATTTTTTTATCCGGTCAATTGCAGAAACTGTGTAGCTACATAGATGTATAGCTACACAGCTTCGATATCCCATCGTGGTGTTTCTTCACAGACACAGGAACAACGACAACACGAAAGCTGGAGTAATGGAGTCGTTGAGAAACGCAGCTCGAATGACGGTGACGTGCGATTCATGGGTGTCCGTTCCCATCGAGATTCCCATCAAAATGTTTCTGTAATCCCATCGTAACCCCCGAATTTTAATCGAATCGTATTGTGAAGCAAGCAAAGATTCCCCCCCTCTAATAACAGCACAATCCAAAGTGTTTTATTCCTCTTATACCACAGCGATTTGATGAATTTGAAAGCCTGACACATTTGTTTCCTATAATCAGTCGTTCCCTCATCAGTCTTTCTCTCTCTCTCTCTTTTTTTTTTTTGTGGTTATCTCTCTCTTGAAATTAACAAGAACAAATGCAGTCACGTAACTGATTGACCATGAAGTGTACAGTCTTCGGTTCTGAAGACTTTCCCATGTCAGAAAACTAAATGGATTTACCTCAGTGTTGAAGTGGCTTCCTTCCATAAATATTAAATGAACCGTCTCCTCACAAAAAGTTCCACCGGAGATCATACGGAGACGATGCATTTTTCTTTTTTGAAGTAACAAAACGCATTTAGAGACTTTAGACATAACGTGTTAGCCAGGCAAGTCCTCTGAATTAGGTGTTACTGTATAAATAGAACGTATTAGAAAGAGTGCATTAATATAAACCTGTGATTTGCCTTACAGCCAGAACTACTCTCAGTGTCATTTTGTTATAGGAAATGAATCAACCTACTGACCATTCAGAATCGAGATTTCAACAGCGATGGTGGTATAAATGATTTTGACTGAGGCAGGACGAGTAATGAATATGAGGAATACGAAGAATCTCCTTTTTCTTCTGCGCAGACGATCATGCGCACGAAAGTATCTTCCTTCCCGCAGCATTCCCTAGCTGGTGCCATTAGGGGATATGACACTTTCAGGATCAACACTGTGGTGACTCACTGATGGTCTCCATAGCAGTAATGTTTACCATAGCAGTCTTCAGTTAAAACCTTCAGAAAGCAGTGCTGCTGCTGTGCATTAATGGAAGGCTGTTAAAATGGAGAGACTTCAATAAATGCTTTTCCCTCGCAGGAAAAAGATTTGTTCTAGAGGGCATTTTGTTATTGAAATGGAGAGCACTCAGCTATTTTGTACATATGGATGCAAATAAATATCAAATCCTCAAATCCCGCGAGGTTATTTATTCAGAGGGTCTGTGTATCTCTCTTGATAGGAATGCATTTTTCTTCCCCCCCCCCAGCCCTACAGGCTCTACTATGTTTTGCTTGAATACTTGATTTCTCAAAATGGATTAAATGACACAATCAGTAGGCATTATCAGTAGGATGAAGTTGAACTTGAGTGGAATAAACTTTATCATTTTTTTTATGTACTGTAATTCATGAAACTTGGCGTCTTTATAGTGAAGCTCCTTAATCCTTTTATATACCTGTGAGGACTTCTTGTTGGTGTAACCTGCGCAATCTCTTGCACCCAGGTCTCCTGATGGTTACATTAGCTAATGAAGTGGATCAAGTCTGTAAATCGCTGTGGTGGCACTTCCTCAGGAACGCCGCAACCCTGTACGTACCTGCGAAAGGACACCGGAGAATAGGAGGAAGTGGTCACCTTACCCCAGGGCTCATTGGGACGGCAGACAATCGCAAGAGTCACCTGAGAGGCCCATCGGAAATCAATACGCGCTCACTTTAATTGTGTGAGAAAAGAGATTCGCCATTCACGGCTGCACATCGTCTGTTTAGGACAGCTTGACTTTTTTCTTCCCCCCCCCACTCTCACTCTCTCCTCTCCTTTTTTTCCCCTTCCATCTAATTTCTCCTCACTCAGCGGATAAGTTGAATACGATTGCTTATCAGCGGGTAGATTATGAAAATTGAGCATTCTGTCTGCATTCCTGGCCCATTTGAAATGCATAGAACCAAAGTGTACAGCGGATTAGAGCGAAGTGCCACAGGCATTTTAAAGTCCTGTATCTCAGGCATTGGTTCTCCCTGCATGCTCAAGTTTGGCTGCCGTGCTGACGATGCATAATAATGACTTGGTTTATTCCGTACAGATGCTTATCCGAGGGCAGATTTTTCATTAAGCTGTACAGTTGTGTGTTATACACGTTGGCGGTAAAATTCTAAATTATGTCATGAGCTTAATCATTTCAGTTTCAATAATTTCCGGTAACACAAAAATAAGAGTAAAAATAATATTTTTTTTTTTTTTTTTTTTTTTTTTTTTTTTTTTTTTTTTTTTTAATTAAAAATGCTTATTAAAAAATAATGACCAGGAAGTCAGAAAGCTTCCAGTAATACAGATGTATTTGTTGGATTTCATTACATGTTTTTGTGCTCGTTCAATCAGCATTAATTTAGGTATCATGGAAAGGTGCTGAGCTGCAGATCCATAACACATAACACTCCTCCTCCTGCCACATGCTGGTCTGTACTCTTTGATGGATTTCTTTTAAGTCATTTAAGCCATAGATTCAAGGAAAGATAGATACCTTTTCAGGGTGGGTTAAACATATTAACAGCTTTCCAGGTTGCGCTCATTTACTTGACTTGCGGTTCAGGTGTTCTACAAATGTCAATAAATTGTTATAGTACAGATTTCCTGAGATACAGTAAATACAAGTCAACATGTTTTTTTGTGTGTCAATATGTGCATTACCACTTCATAATTAAGTAAGGAGACCCAGGCATATCTTCATTTCAGAGCTTGTTTCGGAGGGCACGCTGGCGCAGCCGTCTCACTGCTCCAGGGTCCCCGGTTTGATCCTGAACTTGGGTTATTGTCTGTCTGGAGTTTTGCATGTTCTCCTTGTGTTTTGCTTGGGTTTACTTTAGGGTCTCCGGTTTCACCCCACTGTCCAAAAACATGCAGGTAGGTGGACTGGCTATGCTAAATTGCCCCTAGTTGTGACAGGATGTGTGTGTTCATGGTGCCCTGAGATGGACTGGTGTTTCATCCACAGTGAAATACCCCCCCCCTCCCCCATAAGCTCCAGTTACAGATAAAGCACTTACAGAAGTTGAATGAATAAATGAAGAGGTTGTTCTCTGCACAATAAAAAACCTTCAGTTATGTTGCATATCCGCAGTGTTCCCATGCACGCAAGTTGATTTTTTTTCCTGTGTGGCATCGTGCAGACATTACACTAATGCTATACAGACCAAAACAACGACTTTCAATGCATACAGAAACTCCTACAGAGAGGTGGTCTTCTCTCATACCTGCTTCTCTTGATCCTGTTCTCATTGTTACATTTATACAGGAATGTAAAAAGTTATTGTTCTATGAGGCATGTCCGTGATTTTGACTACTTTGGCTTAAGGATATACTTCATTTTCGACATATTTCATTATAATTTTTTTGCCTTGGTGGTAGTCCCCATGAAATGGCCTCTTAGCTGCGATTTGATTCCGTCTGTTGTCGTATTTCCCTCTGAAACAGGAAGTCAGAGGGACGTCGTGTCGAAGTGCTTGACCGATGCCGCGCCCCCACCAAATCTAAACAACCTTGACAGTAGCTTAGCAAGCTAGCTAAACATGGAGGGCAGCGAAGACATTAACAAGAGCTTTTTATTTACCCTTATTGATGGAAAAGCCCTGACAATGTATAAAGACAGAATCCTCACTCGATATATACCAGCAGGGCGCAAGTTAGTAAAACACAAATTCCTTATTTTTAAAATGAACAAACTCTAACCAAATTTTTCTCAACCAAGGGATGGTTGGACAAGAATAGCTTACAGGACAATGCACAACCAAAAACACACTGACAAACGACATTCTGCTACTGAGGAGCAAGGCCCATCTCTGGGGGCGGGGCATACAGTTTATGATTCTAAACAGCATTTAATTGGACGATCATGAGGTTTTTCCTAGATATGAATTCCTGGAGGGGGGCACGGTGGCTAAGTGGTTAGCATGTTTGCCTTGCAATTCCAGGGATGGGGGTTTGATTGCCGCCTCCCCTCTGTGTGCGCGGAGTTTGCATGCTCTCTCCGTGATTCGGGGGTTTCCTTCAGGTACTCCAATAGCCCCCCCCCCTAGTCCAAAGACATGCGCTGTAGGCTGATTGACATCTCTAAATTGTCTGTAGTGTGTGAATGTGTGTGATTGTACCCTGCGATGGGTTGGCACCGAGTTGGCCTTGTGCCCCGAGTCCCCTGGGATAGGCTCCAGGCTCCCTGTGACCCTCTGTTTGATAAGTGGTATGGAAAATGGATGGTTATGAAATGATGACCTACAGATTTTTTTTAAAATCAGTAAATAGGGTAAGGGGCAAATTTTGAGTTTTGGTATTGAGCTATTTTTAAAAAAAAAAAAAGATTATTCTGCTGCTTTTGTCATGGCCATCACCTGGCAGCACTGGCTCTGGGGTGGGATTGCAGTCTTTAATGTGTAGAGACTGTAAGGTAGACCAGAGTATAGACACACATTACCTGTCTTACTTGGCAGCACACTAGAATATTGCTGTAGCTAGAAACAGTAGCTAATGAGTATCTACTATTTTTTTATATCTATGATCGCTGCGGTTGAGTGTTTTCATCGCTTAATCACAGGATGCTGCTACACAGCTGTCCATCCTTGATCAGTAGTGTGTGATCGGTGCTCACAAATTCATGCCATTAAATATGCATAACAGCTCCAGCACAGCATTAATGGCAGTCTTTAAAGAGGAAAAAAAAAAAAGGCAAGATGTTTTTTTTTTTTTTTTTTTTTTTAACTATTGTAGATGTTGAATAACGACTTGCATAGGTTCTTCCTTCCTAAATCTCTCCTTTTTAAATCCAGTTCATTTCTATTGCACTGAATCAGTTTGAGGAGTTTTACATCTAATATTCACCCCATCATTTTTCGGTTTTATTCCTGTTTGTTACGTCGTGTTGGAGAACAAACAGAGCTAAGCCGAGTTTCGAGCAAATCATATTTACATACCTGCATAAACATAAACATACACACGAGTGCATGGAATAAGCAATACATCTCGTAATTGTTTCTCATTTACGTCATACACTGCAGACCTCTGAGAAATGGTACACGCATGAACAGAGCTATAACACGTATGCGGACCTGTTTTATGATTCTGTGATTGCAGAAATAATGAGGAAAAACAGCTTCCTCAGAGAATTTGACAGAATTCTGTAGATCTGATGCTGCTGCTGATCTGAACTCTCGCCAGATCAGGCCACATATAATCACTAATAAACACTATGTAACACATAACCATTCTGTTTAGGAATTAAACATACCATATGTCGTTGAAGGGGGGCGTTCCCCGCCTCGATTCCCGCCTCTGCCCTGTGTGCGCGGAGTTTGCACGTTCTCCCTTTGCTTCGGGGGTTTCCTCCAGGTACTCCGGTTTCCTCCCCCAGTCCAAAGACATGCGTTGTAGGCTGATAGGCATTTCCAGATTGTCCGTAGTGTGTGAACGGGTGAGTGTGTGCGCGCAATTTTGCCCTGTGATGATTTGGCTCACTGTCCAGGGTGCCCGAGTCCCCTGGGATAGGCTCCAGGCTCCAGGCTCCCTGTGACCCTGTGTAGGCACAGAAAATGGATGGATGGATATGTCAATGAAGAATACTATTTTCTTTTTTTTCTTTTTTTTTTTTTGCATCGATGTTTTACCGCCGGTAAAACAGAGTTCTTTGCATATACTCCGAAATCTACAGACAGCCCGTGAGGTGATTTGGCATGCAGTACACACGCGGTGAAACACGAGCACACATTTCTTGCACGATGTAAACGTATACGCTCTTTTCACGAACAATATTGGATATTATCCGCAGACCCGATGCCAGAAAATTTTGGAAGAATAGGATATAGAGTATATTGAAGTTTTTGTTTCTCTGCCTAACAAATGTGAAATGGAAATGTTTTCTCTTTCTGTCAGAGGGACTGAAGGCAGCTGTGTGAAGAAGCATCACACGTGTGAACAGATCATATTTGATTAGAACAGCGGCCTTGAAAAAGAGATTCCTGTGGTGCAGCTTTAGAAACAAACAGAGGTGTGGACTCCTGATGGACTCTTTCTGTCCCTCTCTCTCTCTCTCTCTAATCTCTCTCTCTTTAATCTCTCTCTCTAATCTCTCTCTCTCTAATCTCTCTCTCTCTCTCTCTCTCTCTCTCTCTCTCTCTCTCTCTCTTCTTTTCCTGTCTCTTTCTCAACAAAGTCCCCCAAGGGAAGTGATTTTATCTTCTGCTCCTGTTAATTTTGGGGTTAAAACACTCCAGCTGCCGAGATCTTATAGAAAGGAATAACATCTTGTATGCCTCATTAAAAAAACACATCAAAAAAAGAAAGAAAAGAGTGTGAAGACTAAATTAACAAGACTTTATTCTGTACTTATTGAGGATAGCTTTTTAATTTTTAGAACAGCTTCACGGTATAAACTCCTCGCCACCTACTGCTCACTGTGAATTTACATATAAAGTGTCTGATAAGCATATTTATGTGCAGCCCATGCGACTTTGCACATTACAGTGCTAAATATATATATATATATATATATATATATATATATAGGAGAACAAATGTGTGTGATGTGTTCTGGATATCTTTTTTAAAAAGGGAAGAATTGAAAGCATATGGCACGGGCATATGGGGACGAAAGGAGAGAAGGTGGCGGAGGGAGGGAGAGGGCGAATGCACACAGGAGATTCGTCTCCGCGTTGTCAGGAGGATTTACGGTGCAGGTGTGGAGCCATCAATCACACGGGTGTGCGCCAAAGACAACGCTGCGTCTCACCGCCATTTGTACGCCTGTCCGCACAAATTGATCCTTAACAAGGTGCCTCTCTTCCCTCCCAAAGGTGACTAGCCTCGTAACAGGCCCATGAGCACTGCTTTTGTTGACTTTAAAAATCACAGAGAAATCAAACACGACACTTTGCAAATGGATATTTCCAGCACACCAAGAAGAAGACCGATAAATCTCAGACGTCTATGCACGATTTGTTCCTTTCAACATTTAAGGAGTCACTTTGATCGATGAGCGTAAACCTGTACATACTTACGGACATAAATATCATTTATATAAGTATAAATTTGTTGTGATTCTTGTTGTGTTTCTGTTTAGGGGTGAGTATAGAGTTTAACCCTTAGAGGAGCTCAACCTGCAGTGAGAATGTCTGATGTGCAGACAGTAAGGAAATAGAAATAACGTTCTCTTTTGTGTGTCCATGTTTGTGTTGTATTTACAGTACGCTTGTAGTGTACGTTACATCTCTTTCCATCAGGAAATATGCGAGCCGCTATAGGAGGTTAAAATAGGAGACTTTTTAACCATCTTTTTTTACGGACTTTAATTACGGATCCCCAAAGCACACCACACGGGTAGTTTCTCTTAAACTGGCAAACACTGGCTCTCCATACGTGATGAAACATGGGGTCAAAGGTGTCATCAGACTACTTACAAGCTCCCTCTTGGTGTCTCGGCTAATTTGTCTTGACTACCTCTCACCATTTTTTTTTTTTTTTGCTTTCATTTCTCTGCATTTGTGGCCTCTCCATCTCCATCCTGCTTGCTCTCGTTTTTACCTTCTCTGCTTTGTTTGTAATATCACAAGCAAATAGACAATTCTTTTTTTTTTTTTTTTTTACTTTTATAGGCAAAGGACGTTTTTAAAGGTAAAGAGGAAAAAGGACTGGATCTAGTTTTTCTTTCTGCCTTCATATGTTCTACATGGAATACATGCCATTTCTTTCAACACCGCCATATTTAATTACATACTGATTTTGATTGTAGTTAAGCTCGCTACTAGTTAAACTTGTAGACTATAGAGGATGTCAGGAAGGCATGTGATAGTGCTTTAATATCTATTTTAGGGTGAAATAATTAAGCAATATCGCACAAGCAAGAGTGCAGTTATACTGGATATATATAGGTAATCACAGCCGTGACTATATTTAGTATAACAGCACGATTGCGAGTGCGATATTGCTTTTATACCACGGTTCTATAAACAGTTCAGTGTATTTTTGCTCCACTAGCTGAACTGTAGGCAGTCCGTACTGGATTTTGCTGAGTTTTTATGTGATTGTTGCTGCCAAAAATGCTTGATTTTGTTGTGGCTTTTTTTTTTTTTCTCCAAATTTTGCGATGCGACATGCAGAGATTTTTTTTGTGGAAAACTTCTTGAATTGGCAAAATTGCAATTGCATAAAATTGTTCTGCACGGTCTGTCTCAGTGATGTTTGTTGGTAAATGAGACCTTTTAGCTGTACTCACGTCCGACGCGTGCGAATCGACGTGGGCTTTGACTGAATGTGCGTCGTGATGATGTTACATGATGTGTCTTGGCCCAAATCTGCAGAAAATCTGCGGTAATTCTGAAAAAATTGCAAGCACCTCCGAATATTGTGGAGTTTTGCATTAATTTCTGCAATCGCGAAAACCTGGAGGGGACTGTACAGGGTGTCCCAAAAGTCTCCATACATAGGGGTCTATATATGCCAACACTACGTCGGTTGTGCCTTCATCAGTGGATGTTCGTGGTCGTTCACTTCTCGGTTGGTCTGTGACACCTCCAGTCTTTTTGAATTTGGCAGAAGTGTCGAGTGTGATGTTCTCGCCATGTTTCCTTTTAAAGTCCATCATAACCTTGTAACAGCTTCCTGATCCAACCATCAGGATGATTTCAATACGTTCTTCTTTTGTCAAAGGCGTTCTTAAAGGCTATCTGAAAAAATATATATAATATAAAAGTATGAAAAATTACGGAAGACATTTTGCGAAAAAAGTGTTAATCTCCACTATGTATGGAGACTTTTGGGACATGCTGTAGATCCTGAAGAAGCCACACTCACTTTATGGCATGCCGGCTTGCTTGCTAGCTAGCTCACGTTGATTTGTACATGCCTGTTAGAGGTGCTTCCGGTAAAGTTGGCATCCCTTTTTCCTTTTCATCGTAAATTGATAAGCTTTTTTTAAAAATTTTTTTAAAGCCAGAAGTTACATTCCTGAAAAGTATCTTTTGCCATGTCCGCCGATGATGACGCTAACACTACTATAGTAGTAAGGAATTTTACATGCGCTCGACCGGCAAAAATTAGTGGACCGGAACTAACTGTTGTATAATTGACACTAATATGGTGCAATAAAGCAATGTAATTAAATAAAAATGTTAGTTAATTTGCATGGTGGACAAATGATCTCTACTTTTGGTCTGGATGATCGATGTTATCAGTCAACACTTAACATTTACGCTTACAGAATACATATCCAGAAGTTTGATGGCTAGCCTGTAGTTCAGACGTCTGCCAAAGACTACTGGCTCATGGTGTGTCATCAAAAGCCCAGCAGTGAACACAAATGAGTGCAGCCGTCTTGTTACCTTTACGCTTGTACACTGTAACTGCCTGTTTTACTGTGAATATGACAATAAACTCTTTAACCAATCAGGCGAAAAATTCATTGAGGGGAAGATTTTATTTAGCCATAACCAGACGCATGATTAGCAAAACTTTTGAAAGTTTTGTCAGATTTCAAAAAGTTAGAGAAACATTTTGGGGGTCTTAGATGAAAAATATGGGTCTGAAACCGCTTTAAATAGGGTCTCGAATCATATCTGAAGGACAGAGTGTTTCATTTTAAAGGCATATTAACAATGAATATATACAGTGTAAAGCTGTGGCTTCTTTGGGAACTATTTTTTGTCGACGGCGCAAAAACAAATGTTACTCAGTATTAAAGGCCACGGGTAATCACGCTCACATGTGTGATATTTCTTATGTAAACTAGAATAAGAAGTTATCTGTATTTAAGCGAATATAAAACAGGCAGTTCACAGGGGTTCCTCTGGGAGGCTGTTTAATGAGCTGCTGAATTCCCGGCTTCAGTATTTTAAAGTCGGTGTATCATGGATAGAAAGTTTCCCCTCATTATACCGTGTAGCTCTTGATAACTGCAGTTTGTGAAATTTGGATAGTCCATCCTCCTAAAATCGAACAGTTAAGAGAGTGCTATCTTTGACAAAGAATGAAGCCCTGATTATGCCCCTGGTCACTCTACTAAATGTCTTAATGTTTCATTCTATAAAAGGCTAACATTAACATTATAGGTTAATCTCCAGGGTGAAAAGTAAAGCTTAGATAATGACAACCTCTTTGTCTGTGGCAAAAAATAGCCAGGAATGGGAATGTGATGGAAATTAAATGACAATTCCCTATTTCAGGGAATGTATGACATGTCCAGTATGATGTGTACAGATTTCCGTAGTTATACTCTTGGAAGGCCATCCTACTTTACCGTTTATCACATTTGACTCCTAATTTGACTCTCTTAGTCATAGAAAGTCTTAAACTGATGGGTTCCACTTGCCAGTGGCAGGGTTTTTTGGCCTCAATCCCACGCCTTCTCACCAAACCGAAAAGATGTAGAGCAGCAGTTACACACCCGATTCCAGATCACGGTAGAAATGACTGCACTGACTGAATCTGTAGAATTACCTATTGTGTGTAACTTACCGAATAGATCAAAAGTCTGCAAGATATGCCAAGGCACAAATCACTCGCATCTAAACACCAGTTCAGTGTTGTTCAGACCATACAGGATTTCGTGATTGTTATAGTCAAATGCTTGATGTTTGCAGAGAACTACTTCAACTGGCGAAATTACAATTGCTCAAAATTGTTTTGCACAGTGATATTTGTTTGTAAACGAGACCTTTTAGCTGTACTCATGTTCGACGCACACGAATCAAAGAGGGCTTTGACTGAATCCGCGTTGTGATGATGTCACATGGCGCGTCTTGGCCCAAATCTGCAGAAAATCAGCGGTAATCGTGAAAATTTGCAAGCTCCTCAGAATTTCCTTGATTTTGTGTTAATTTCTGCCATGGCGAAATCCTGGAGGGACTGGTTGTTATTTCTCTTGCTGCTTATATTGTATAGCTAACATAGAGATAATCAGTACAATGGCACAGCCAATGTGCTATAAAGTTAATTTGGGAGGATAGTGCATTGTTTTGAAATGATAACAAATTAAACCAGAAACAAACCAAATCATTGGCTGTCAAAGACATCAGTTTTAAGGTCTTCTATCTTGCTCGGTCTCATTCCTTTCTGGATGCTTTTGTCAGTCTTCATTTCCTTTGGCTGTATGCTGTTGTTGGTGATGGTGGAATCTTTGCCTTCTCTGCTATTGTTCCTATTCAGTATATCAGTATCTCCTGCTCATTCAAGCTAGCACTTCTCTTCCTGCTTGTAACTGACACTCGTATGCTCTGTGCCTCTGTGCAAAATAAAATGACAGGTTTTTAGATGAATATTCCAGAGCCCAGGTACCGAGACATTTTTTTTTTTTTCCCTCTCTTAGAGCATTGTTACTTTAAAGGCAATCTGGCTGATGTGTTTGTTGACAAAAATCTCTCACAACAATGTAAATAATCAGTTTATTCATTCCTTGCTCGTTCCCGAAACCATACAGTGGATATTTGGTTCGATAATAAGAAGTGTACACCTTTAACAACACTGTGTTAGGGAGGATGAACTGAATTATATTACTGTATCTTTGTAGTAACAAGCTTAAACCAGTCAGGGACTGGTTTTTTATTACTTTTTTATTCAAGGGACATTAAATTAGAAAATGAGCTATCTACTGGCAGAGAATTATAGTCGTATCCTGTGATGTAATCATCCTACACTGAAAAAAATGGAATATGGGGTTGTTTAGATTTAAGAAAAAATATTACGTTTCTCATCAAAACGTGATCTCGTTGCTTTAACTATGTAAAGTGAGTGTGATCAATTCACACAGTATTAACATAAACCAATTACATTATGAAATTTTGTAGGGACGTAGGGATGCACTGACAGGTACTATAACTATAGCATTTAAATTAACATGTTTAAAACATGGTAGAATAGTTTTACGCAGCGGTAATGTGGCCGTTGCAGATTGCCAGCAACCCGGGTTCGATCCTCAGCTCGGGTGAGAGTGCGGAGTTCTATATTAGTCAGGCCATTGAAAATACATGATCAAATCACGTCGGATGCGCGAAAACAAATTACGTTAAAGTAACTCAATTCAATCGCGTGGAACCGATGTACGCATTCGAATTAAGTAAACTCAACAAGCTTTCTTTTTCAGTGTATACTTTTGAACACTTGATCGTCACAACCGTATGTGATTTTCAACATCCCATTCCAGATTTAGTCTCGCCTTTGCCGTTAGAATAATCTCCACTCTTCTGGGAAGGTTTTCCACTAGATTTTGGAGCGTGGTTGTGGGGATTTGCTCATTCAGTCACAAGAGCATTAGTGAGGTCAGTCACTGATGTTGGGTGAGGAGACCTGGCACATAGTCGGCGTTCCAGTTCATCCCAAAGATGTTCGGTGGGGTTGAGGTCAGGGCTCTGTGCAGGACACTCGAGTTCTTCCACACCATGTCTTCATGGTGCTCGATTTGTGCACAGGCTCCTTAGTTCCAGTGAAGGGAAATTGTAATGCTACAGCATACGAAGACATTCTAGAGCAAGGGTGTCTGATCTTACCCGGAAAGGGCCGGTGTGGGTGCAGGTTTTGATTCCAATCAAGCCGAAGCCACACCTGATTCCGGTTGATCCTGGCTTTTCAGTAGACCAACTGGAATCAGGTGTGGCTTCGGCTTGATTGGAATGAAAACCTGCACCCGCACCGGCCCTTTGTGGATAAGATCGGACAACCCTGACCTAGACAAATGCGTGCTTCTAACTTCTAACCTTGTGTCAACAATTTGGGGGAAGGCCCACATACGGGTGTGATGGTCAGGTGTCCACAAACGGACATTTTCAGAAACCAGCTAGCTTACTAACATACATATAAACAGAAATAATGCTGTGTGGTTCAATAACAACATCTATAGCAAAAGAATCAGAGTTAGCTACTGAATTGTGCAAACAATACCTCTTGCAATTCATGTTTTATATAATGATGCAGAATTATTATTATTATTATTATTATTATTATTATTATAGCACAATGCAATTAGGGACATGTCCTATTTTAGTGGTGGAAGAGACAATCCAGCCTACTGTATGTGGAATTCACTGTGGTTGAGTAAATGCAACCATTAATTTAATTCCTCAGGCTGGACATTCAGTACTTTAAACTTTCCACAGAGTTGTCAGAGAAGTGCAAGTCACTTGGCTGATTCGTGTAAAAAAAAAACAAAAAAAAAACGGAAGCACTTTTGGATGAGGATGAAAAGAAATTGGATGTAGTACTGGAGAATACCGATAAGTACTTTTGTCCACAATGAAACATCATCCATAAATGCACCTGCTTTCATCAGAGAGTACAACAGCACAGTGAGAGAGCAGAAACTTTTCTTTTTTTTTCTTTATTATTATTATTTTTTTTGGAGCACTGTTATTTCCGAGCGAGGAGCAATGTGAGTATCTACAACTACATAGTTGTGGGGAATTTTAGATAAAGAACTCTCTCACAAATGGCTGATCCTGTGCTATTTCAGATTACACAAAGAGTATGACGGGGAGAGGAGGTTTTTTTCCTATCGTCTGCAAAGAGAAGCTAGAGACGAAATAGTTATGCACAAGCTGAAAAACAGTTAAAAACAGCAAAAGAAAAGACAAAATACGAACATACGAGATAGAATTTAATGTAGTAAATGTAGTAAGAAAGCATGTAAAAGAGAAAGATTGCCCTGCTGGAACGCTGAGCATTTTGTATGTTCAGTTCAGTTTGACTCATTGTTTTGCTGTAACACATTTTTGTTGCAGTGACTTTATATGGCAATAGACTTGCAGTAGACTTATAGACTGTGCAGCTCCAAATCAGTGCCAGTCCATTCTTATTTGAGATCAAATTTAATACTGACCTTTTTATACAGAACAGTAGAGCAACCCTATATTTCATTGTGCATCCCTTTGGGTCAGCTGTTTGGTCAACGCAGTGTACAAAAATAAATTTTACTCCTTTATACGAGGCCATAGTGTGAAGAACCTCAGCAGCCACCAGTCAGAAGACGCCTCGTGAAAAGGATTTATTTAGTTCACAAGACTTATAAAGAGCAGGACATCCTTATAACCACACAGTCTAAAGTTTCTGTACTGCTAGTGCAAAAAGTAAAGGAGCTCCACTGGAAGGAAGACATTGGTATTGGTGGATAATGGAGACAGTTGACAGACCATGTGCATGATGGTATTCCTTATACATTTGAGTCAGCTTGATTCTGACAAGTTGGTGAGATTTATCCACCCTACCTCCAAGATCAGTGTAAAGTTGGACTGACACAAATGAACTTCATGCAAGAAACCTTATCTGCTGCACTTGACAGTCTACAGGCTGTGATTGAGTTAAACAGGTGAAGTGAAAACTCCCAACAATTACACAGACTAGCATTGCCTGTCACAGAATCGTGGTGTTGCAAACTCGGAAGTGGGAAGTGCGTTGCCATTTTTGTTTGATGTCTGTGTTCAAGCTACAATGTGGGGGAAAAACATGGCCGCCTCCGTGTTCATCTTCTGTTAGCAAAAATCTAGCCAGTTTACTGTGATGAGTGATGTGTATTTACCTGTTTTTTTTACTGTATATATATATATATATATATATATATATATATATATATATATATATATATATATATATATATATATATATAATGTGTATATATGTATATATATATATGTGTATGTGTGTGTATATATGTATATATATATATGTGTATGTATGTATGTATGTACTGTATAAACAGTACTTTTCAGACAAAAAACACAAAATAAGAGGCAAGTGCAAAAGTCAAAGTCTCCAGAAGAACTGTGTCTGGTTCTGCAAGATGCTCAATAAAACTTACCAGCTCATTTCCTTATAAAACTGCACTAATTGTAGCGGAGACTACTATTTTTATTTTTATTTTAATTTTTTTGTGACACCAGATAGTGACTTTGATTCATTTACTAATGTTTACTGCTCTTTGCTGTATTTTTTTTTAAAATGTAGAAACATTTAATTTCATTATTTTGAAGGCATCTTTGCTTGTGTATATATATATATTTTATATATTTTTATATATATATATATATATATATATATATATATATATATATATAAAACGTGTATGTATGTCTGTATGATGTTGATGAAATGAGTATAAGACATTAAAAAGTTGCTGTGAGCAGCCATGTTGATTTGACGTCACACATTGACCTCGTGGTTGAGGAGACCTTCCCGACTTTCCAAGTGGGAATTCTGAGTCGAGTTTCTTTTGCTTTTCCTAGTCAGTGGTAGTTCTCATGCAAAGAGACTGCAAAGAGAGCCTTTAATCCCAACACCATAACCTGATCACCATTTGAAAAGAATCAAAGCAGATCTTGGTGAACACAACAGAGTTGTCTGGTCATACCAGTGCCCTACTAAAGCTTTCATTACGCATTATACTGCACTTTTCCTCAAGCACAGTTTGCCCAGAAATCGGAAGCGATATTTGCCAGGTTTAATATCCCAAATGATCTAATGAATGACAATGAGCCAAGGTACACGAGCACTGAATTTCAGGAACTGGCAAAATAACTGAACTTACGTATGTTATCTCAAGCCCTTACAAGCCCCTAAAATATAGCTGGGTGAGAATCCCCAAACAACATGACCTCTTGTTGCTCTCCTATGTTAAAGATAAACCCCTTCTGCAACTCCTGAGCCAATCCTAGCTGAACCGTTCATTGGGAGAAAAATCAGCAGCACTCTCGGGGGACCCTGGAAAAGTATATTGCCTTGGAAGCCTTATCAGAAAAACATTAGGCGGAAGAAGTAGAAGAAGAAGAAGAAAAAAAAAATGAAGTATTAATATTATGATGTGTGAGGCATTAACAGAGGTCTGCATCCAGGTGACACTGTTCTGACCAAGATGGATCACAGGAAGTCAGGGCCATCTCAGCACTACTATAACACAACTGACTCAGATTCACTGACTTGATTCAGGCAGTTGAAGAGAGACAGCCACTTAAAAAAAAAAAAAAAAATTCACAGCGCAATTTGCCTGGCAAAACAAATCTTCTAGTGAATGCTTCATCACCTCGCCTCTCACAAAACTCTCACACTAGCCCATAAGGGAATGACACTCAGCAGACCTATATCCTATTCGAATTAGGACATTTAATTGAGATAAAGCTAGTAGTTGAGGCTGTAATTGTGTAAGAAAAATTCTCATCTATAATTTTGTGCTGTGAATGTTCAGCAATCATTGCAGCCTTTTTAGCTAGGCTTCTTCAACATTCACATATTTCACACCGTACCTCGTTTCAGGAATGTCTCCCACAACGATCTAAAAAAAAAAAAAAAAAAGCAATCATTTTGCACTAATCTTCCATGCACCGAGTTTGTATTCAGTTTGAAACACCTTCGCTTAATTAACTGATGCATATTTGCAGCAAAAATATGGGAGAATATTACACACTCTAATCTAGTCTCATTCATGTAAGCATTCAAGTTAATGCATTTTACACTACAGTCTAACTACTATGATTGTGATGATGCACTCAGGGCGCTTTCAAACCTATTTGTCTGTTTGCTGAGTCTAAATCAGATTGAAATGTATACTTTTCAGTCATTTGCTAGTTGCTTGGTTTCAAACTGCAGATAGTTAAAGGCACCAAGAAGCGAAAACACTTTGTGTGAAGGGTGTGTAGAGCTGAAAATGTACTTGTAATACTCTCATCTGAGCACAGAGTATACAGAATAGCTTTTTCATGAATCGATTCTCACCGCAATCCAACCGTGCTAGAGTTTGCTTGGATCTGGACTGAAACCCCCTGTCCAAAAGAACTGCACTGAGGGGGAAACTACACCAGGGTTTGATTCAAAGAGACCAAACGCTGCATATGTGAGAGCACCCCTAGACACTTTTTGAAGCTATTATCTGTTGGTTAGCTCAGCCCGAAATGAAGCACAATACAATATCAAAGGAGACCGTGTGACAGGGAAAAGTACCCATGTTTCACATTTACAGCTTCCATAGACTCGCATTTAAAGTCAATGCTAAATAGTCAAGTCTAAAAGTTCCACTGTAGACACTCTAGAACAGCCACCAGAACTGCCAACATCCTGTCATTGTCTGTCATCGACCACCCTATCTACTCATTTTTAAACAGTACGTCAGAAATCTATGGTTGTTGATGTTTAGTAGATACAGTGCCTTGCATAAGTAGCTGCATTTTGTAGTGTTACAACCTGGAACTCAAATAGACTTAATTAAGTTTATATGTCTTGAATGCACGCAAAATAGCCCATAATATTGAAGTGGGAGACAAATCAGTACAGTTCACAAATTTCTTTGCAAATAGTATTTACCCCCGTTTGTGTGAAGCCACTGAATTAGATCTGGTGCAACCATTTGCCATGAAAAGTCACATAAATTAGTTGAACGGTGTCAACTCGGGTGCAAGTGCCATGTGATCTCTATAAATACACCTGTTCCTGGAAGGCCCCAGAGTTAGTTAGGGAACACACCTAAACAAACAGCATCATGAACACCAAGGAGCTATCAAAACAAATCTGGACCAAAGTTCTAGATCTGTATTCGGGTTTGCTTATAAAACGTCCAGCAGAACACCATTAAATCTTTTATTAAACAATGGAAAGCTATGGCACAGACGCTACTCTGCGTAGAGGAGGCTGCCCACCAAAAGTCAGTGGCTACGTCCGAAATCGCGTACTGTGACGGTACGTACTGAATTCGATGCAGTACCTACTGCACGGCCGTTGAAACGGTACGTACTAATCAGTATGTGTGTGTATTATGACTACAATCCCGGACATACTACATCCGCCATGTTAGCATTGTCATGTGACCATCGACGTCATCACAAACACAAAAATCTTAAACAAGTTAACAATTTATTTGGGTATTGTTAAACAAGTCCTGGTTAACCGAGGTTTAACGCTTAAAAAGAGCCGACGCCGTCTTCCGCGATTTTTTTCTGAGCTCGTCCGCACCAGTCCCAGTGCATTATGGGATTGTTTGACTCGCGTAGTGTCCATCGGTTGCACACTGCAAAATCTCGCCCGAAGCAGTCCGCCATCCGGGTATTTCTCGCCTACTGTTTCTCACCTACTGAGAATTCAGACATACTACCCCTCTGGCATACTGCTTTTCGCCTATGTAGTAGGGTAGTATGCGGTTTCGGACGCAGCCAGTGATCTGGGAAGGAGATTAGACAAAGAAGCTACCATGAAGCCAAGGGTAACGCTCGACATGATGCTACTACCACCATGCTTCAACGTGGGGATGGTGGTCTCAGCGTGTTGAACGGTGTTGGATTCCCGCTAAACTGAATGATTTTTACCTAAACGAAAATATTCCATTTTGATCTCACGAGACCAGGGAGGAACCTCTCCATCGTGTCTTTTGGCAAACTCCAAAAAGATTTCATGCGGACAAATCTTAAGTCGTTGTGGAAAGACAGACATGATTAGACATGCTGTTGATGCAGTTGATAGGCTGCTTCATGACAGTCTATGGTTTGTAGAGTGTCTAAAGTGAACTATCCAAATAAAGCGTGACAGAATTGAACACATGTTCCATGTAAAATATAATTAAATATTTGATCCAAAGAATTCACAAAGACCTATACCTAGTGTCACTCAATAATGATTTAAATCTATAAATACGGTGTTAAAAGAGAATCATTTGAAAGACAGGGCTTATAAATACACAGATTTACCTTGGTTTACCTTTCCTGCTAGACAGTGTGGGTAGATGGGAAAATTGAAAGTGATATGGTATCTATTGCAGTTTAATAAGACTGCATCCTGACAAACATTATGCTGACATCTCTCCTAAAAATGTATGTGTCAGTGAAAAAAATGAGAGACCGGCATCATTAAATGCAAACGGATTTTTAGAGAGGAACAGCACACTATATTTCTGTAAAAAGAGAAAGGAATAAAGAGGGAGAAACACACGCTTTTCTCATGGTGTATACCAGTTTGTGAGTCTATTTCCTTTGAAGAAATACAGAAATGTGCGTCGTTTCGGCCAGTCAGTTGTGAAGGAGGTTATTGTATGGCTTCTTGTGGACTGATTTCATATTCTTTTCAAAACTGCTGAACAAACATTACCCAGTCACTTTCAAGAAAGCCCATCTTGATGAGATTCTGGATTACACCATCCTTAATGTTAAGAAAGTCTATATTTATAGTACAATTAAGTGTAAATGTCACACCTCCATTTGCTCTCACCTTTGGTCCTGCACGACAGCAGTCGGCCTATCACAGGTACCGATTTCTTCTGCTACTCATCAGCTCAGAGCATAAAGCTGTCCTCTTTGTCTCCCGCTGCAGTCCTGCCATTTACCCTGTGCAGTCATTGGATGGTTCAGAGAACATTTGGATGATACGTTTGTATTTCCTGATTTAGGGTCCAGACTCCTTACTATTCTAGAATACAGTGTAAGACCCTATCTTGGTTAATTCTGATTATATCTATCATTATAAATAATAAATACAGCATGTCCTCAATATAGTGGTCATTTTCAGCTACATAGTAATTGGCTTAAGCTGCCAGTGTACAATGTCCTGCGCCTGTGTAACATTTGTTTATTCTTTGAAGAGTTCGCCTTCTGAAAGAAGTCCTGCAAACACGTCATGTGCATCATTCAACCTTTGTGCTCTTTGCCAGCCATAATCCGCAATGATGGACACGACCTGTTCCACAACCGGTGTAACGAAGTGTTTGTGTTGTAATGATACTCATTAATAACTGGAAAAGAGACACGTGCTGTTTCACGCCACGTTTTTATTGAGCTGTGTGCTAATTACCGCATTGCCAGCTCTGGTTGACTTCATCGACACCGTGACACAATTGGGGATTTGTTTTCTTGATAATGAAGCACGCTTCATAAAATAATAAAAGAAATCGCATAAGATAGAAAAGGTCGGACTGTCACTAAGCACCGTTTCTGACACTTACGTGACCCGTGTGATTTTGGGGGTAAATCTTCGGTTGGTTTGGACCAATTGGTTGGTTTTACAGTAAACTGGTGTTTTTTTTTAGTCTGGATTGTTTGGGTTTATCATCAGTGAAAGATGTATGAGCATGTAAAAGCATAAACACAAATAAATACCCCTAGTGAAAAAGCATAAGACAGATAAGACTCTAATCTATAATCAAATCCATTATGTTGTCTTATTCTGATTATGACAAGAAAAATGGCATTGGTTTTTATGCTGAAAATGATGAGATTAACCCAAAAATAAATTCCGGGTTATTTTCTAAACCTGTGGTTCGTTAATTATTATTTTATTTTTCAAATGACGTTAAGTCAAGCGGACGTTAAAGTCGACAGCCTTACGTTACTTTTCCCGCCACCTGACTGTGCCCAAAATACCAAAAATAAAACTCGTCCCAAAAGGCCAATTGGGGATGGCAGCCATGACTAAGCTCACACTCCTCTGTAGCTGTGGCAGAGTTTAAATTAAAAACCTCCTATCTTCCCTGTGGGAGACTCATCCTCCCTTAGTTATAGTGGACCTGAGGTTTTCATCAGCATGCAACTTGAGTGGGCTGTCTGAGAATATGAAGACCTTCTCTCTTTTCTTCTCTCTCTCTCTCTCTCTCTCTCTCTCTCTCTCTCTCTCTCTCTCTTTCAGCATTTTGGCTAAATGTATTTGTATTTCAGTTTATCTGATTACCCTAGGTATAAGATTCACATCATAATAAACGCACTTATTTCTTATGTTCTGATACGTTTCTGTATCAAGCTCAGACAAGAGATGATAGCGAGAACAGCACATTTCTCTACTTGTTTATCCACCATATGCGCTAGATAAAGTAGCTGCCCTTCAACTAATCAAATATTCACCCACATTAGCAAATCCAACAAAGGTATAATTAAACGTTTAAAGACATTCTGCTGCCAAAGTAAATACAATACGTATAATTAGCAAAGAATGATTCACCATTACGCCTATACACGCGTTCGTTCTTCTGTCGATGCTCATTAACATGATGGCGGCCAACGTTCTAATCACCAACCAGCATTTATGTGCAGCGTCCATAGCCATACGTGTTCAGACAAACCACTTTTTGTCATGTCCCGCTAGGAAATTTGTGATTTGTTCCTCATTCCCACCCCTTTTTGCTTCACGTGTGCCTGGTGGTCTCACTGTTCAAGGCCTCCAAAGTTCAGAACCAATTTTAGACAAAATGCTCTATGCACCAGTGTTCATTTAGTGCTGTGTGTTACGCCATGCCCCGCCCTTCACCTCCAGCTTATGTGCTCGATCACCAGCATCAATGTCAGTTAAACTGTCGCTTCACGGTGATGTTTATTGATCCGCTTCTAAGAATCGAAGGCCCCGTTTTATCCATTACACGAGAATATACAGGGCACAGCCTAAAATATATGTTTAATCCAAATGATCTGTGTATGAAAAGCTCTACAGAAAGGTGGGCTTCATTCTGGCACAGTTGGATCATCAGAATAATCACATTCTGCTTTTTCTTCAGCCACGTGTGGTAAATGTCTGGCTCTGTATGTAAAAGTTAGGTTGTCATGGTTTCATCCTTGCCCTGTGTCATTTCAAGCTGAGCCCATTCTTCTCAGGTGTGAAGGCTGGTGAATCATTACTTAGCTTTATTTTTTTCTTTCATTTAGCGTATCTGTCTGTAACTAAAAGCTTTTTGGGTGCAAATCAGACCTGATTGTTCATTAAGTCATTTCACAAGTAAAGAAGAAAACACGTGAACGTGCTGTTACAGGAAAATAATCCACAACGTGGTGGTGCAGTGTGGCCTGACGTGAAGAGGAGGATTATTGTTAATTACAGAAGTATGTTATTCCACTTTTACAACAGCCATTTGCCAATGACTGCAATTATTAATGAACGACCCGTCATGCTTTTTAACGTTTCAATGTTGTGGAAGTTAGTTCCTGTTATCACTTATGTTATAACAGCTATAAACAGTTGTTCCCGCACCAGCCTCTCTTTTTTTCTTTCTCTTGAAGTTAATAAGACCCCGTCGGGTTACAGAGAAAAGCACAAAGTCCCGAAGACTTTTTTCCCCTTGTCAGAAAACGTTACAAAGCGCTGACACTCGAGCCTCCTTACAGATATGTTATATAATCTTTGCCTTACAGAAAACTTTGATTAAACATTTTTCTTTTCTAATTAACGTATTTTTAAAAAAATTCCCTTTATTATTAGCTCATGTAGATTGTCCATAGTCCCTGTGAATGAACCTTTAACTTATTAGAATGAGTGCGTTAAAATAAATCTGTCATTTGAATAACAGCCGGATCTACTGTCAGGGGAAAAAAAAAAAAAATCCACAGTTTCCGACCAGTCAGATTAGAGATTTCAATAGAACGCTATAAGAACAAATACTGGTGGAGACAAATATTTCACAATTAATAATGACTTGTTTAGTCTTGCAAACAAACAAATAAATAAATAAATGCACAAACAGTGGTATTTATTACTCCTATTTCAAACTGCTACTTACAGCACAGCAAAGAAATTAAACAAATGAAATACAGATTACATTTATGCATTTATTCCTGTTTTTCACCATTTCTTTACTGATGACCAATAAGTGATAAATGCTAAATGCTTTTTTTTTTTTTAAAGGGACATTTCATTGTCCCTTTAATTCCTCCTTATCTCTGCGGAGCCTAATAACGCCTTTTCTGACTCGTTGTCGAGAAATAAAACAAACAAAGTACGCCGGCCCTGATGGAAAGGACCAATTTGGGCTCATCTTAATGGAATCTATAATAAGAGTCTGGTCACGATGGGACGCAACTGTATCTGTTGATAATGCTCCGAGCAGTCGTGACGCAGTCTGATGTATCTACTCTGATGGAGTGACTTTGCATTGAGACTCGAGGATGAGGAAAAGCAGCTTGGCTTGTCTACACTCTGGTGCAAATGTGAAACTCACTGCACATAAATCAGCTGCAGCATGGATCGACCGAGCTCGTGTACGTGGACCTTGTAGTAACTTGTTTAGGAAACCATTAGGGTTGAGTATTATCATGCGGAGTCTCATCGTAGACATACACATACACACCTTTCACACAGTAAACAGAAAAGCCAGCTCTTTCATTCAAAGTCACGAACACAAAACTCATTATTAACATTTGTGTCTTTGATCCCTGTGTGGAATTTGTACTTTAAAATTGGATGATTTGTACTTAGTCTATTAACTCCTAATGTCTCCTCCATTTTGGAAAAAATGAGTTAGAAAGAAAGTAATCCACCTTAATGTTTAGTATACCTGCCCTTGCATTTCACGTGCACCTTCTCAGTCACTGCCGATGATGTGTTATGGATGTGACCGCGTAGATAAGCCCCAATACGCAAAAGTAGGTGGAGATTCACCAAGTGTAGTCTCTTAACATGATTATCAACAATAATCTACAGTCAGGGCTAGAAAGAAATCAGCCTTTAGTTCCTACCTGTGTTTTATTCCCTTATAACCACTGGTTGTGCTGTTGAACCTAGTTTTTTTTTTAAAATTTGTTTATTTTTCTTGAACGAGAACGAGGCCCAGCCAGCCAGCCCTGAGAAGTAAATAACTCTTTTAAGTATTAAACAATTTAGTTCAGCTTTGCACGCAGTCCCAGGTTCTGTCTATTCTAAGCAAAAATAAGTTTCACTGGTGAGCCATGTGTATGAACATTTGTATTCTCTCCACCACCCAGATCTCCTCTACCATACAACAATTACCACCCAGGGAGGATGAAAGCTAACACACACAGCTTCCTCTGAGAAACCTGAATCCAGCCAACCACATCTTTTCACACTGCTGCTCATGCTCATCATAAGGGCAACATAACACACGTGGAGGAAAACGTTATCTGCCCCCTTCCGCATACACGGACATCTCACAGACGCACACAGTTGGCTAGTATCGCTGTGATTGACCGGGGGGGGGGAGAGTATGCCACACCTTTAACCCAGACAGCACAGCCAATTTTGCTCCCTTGGCTCTCGTCCACGGATGGCTGTGGCGTCTTTGGGGGACTGCGAGTTCAGCCAGGTGAGCTCATTTCTGTTGCGCCACTTGGAGAGTACGCCCCTCTTTTAATTCCACTTTCAAGACTTGAGTTTAGTTGACCTGCTCTCTTGGTCTTCAGCCAGACCTCAAGGACGGTTAAATCCGTCGGATGTTTTCCTTGTATTTCCACCTGCAAAAAAAAAAAAAAACCCAAACAAATAAACAAACAAAACAACAAAAAAAGAACAAACTTTAATTTCACGGGCGCCTCTTCCGTTATGTTTACATGCATCGGAGAAACATGGTTATATAATCCAACACTGTGTTACAAAAGCAGGAAAATGTCTTGTACAGTCCTGTTCTCCCAAGGTCTGGGCCTTGATTACAATATAATAAGTGTGCAATACAATATCCAATCGGTGGTTTTCTCCACGCAGATGGAAATGGAGGAGGTCAGAGAGTCAGTCACATGAAATCATTTTTCACCACCCAGGTTGTTTAATGTGCAGATAGAGAACAGATGATAAAGCAAATAGAAGTACAACCTTGTATTAGCTGGCTGATTTACTTTCTTGCTCTCCAGGGAAAGTGTAAATGGAGAATGGAAAAGTGTGTGGGATCATGTGTGCACGTGTGTGTCAGAGAGAAAAAATGAAAATGAAACGAAGTGTGTGCGTGTGTGCGTGTGTGTGTGTGTGGTGTCACATTCATCTCTATTAAAGTAAGAAATCTGATGCCGCTTATCTTATTTTTCCACTCCAACACACAGAACCAAATTTCTCTGTGTGTATATAGACAGTCTGACTAAGCATTTACGCGGTTGAGTAACGAATTAGATGAACTGATAAAACATTTTTCCAGAGGGTTAAAGTCATCAGCGTGGTTCTGTTTGTTTGTTTTGTTTGTATAAGTTTCACTTTGCTTACGTCCGTGTGCAAGGTGCGAGGCGGTGATTACAGAGCAGCCAGTTTAACCCTTTAGCTTTTGCCATGCCTTGCAGTGGGCAGGTCAGCTGACAGCGATGGTTATGGGAAACGTCGCACGATGACCTGGTCGCGCTTGCTTACTTTCGATTTTATTTTTGATCTTTACAGGTTTACTCCGACACCAGGAGGCGACGTCTACATTAAACAGCCATGTCGTCCACTTCCTGTTGTGCGCCGTGTCTCTCTTCTTTCTCTCACTCTTTCCACTTTTCCACCTTCCCTCTCTTTCTTGTCTTCCCCAAGCCGGCATACGCTCGGTTAGTCACTGCAGATGTTGCTGTAATGATGCAGAAGGCTCTCACACAATCAGACCGAACGGGAGAGTGAGCCAAGCGAAATTAGTCAAAATTACTTTGTCATTACCCCCCTCATTGCTCCTGTAAGTAGTCTGTATTTCCCCACAATTAGCCGACAGGAGCGGATGTAGTGAAACGCTGCTTTTCTCTCTCTCTCTCTCTCTCTCTCTCTCTCTCTCTCTCTCTCTCTCTCCTCTGCTCTACCTTTGACATTCGTTGATTGTTAAAATGACACAAACAAAAACCATGTGCAGATGATAAGCAAATGTGCTGCTTCCTTTTTTTTTTACTTTCCCTTTGTGCTTTTATGTCTGCTTAGTTAGTCACAGAGAACACTAATTGCTGAATGGGCAAAGATGTCACTGAGATGATACCCAGCTGTGCACCAAATCTCTCTCTCTCTCTCTCTCTCTCTCTCTCTCTCTCTCTCTCTCTCTCGTTCCCTAACTCGCTAAGTCTACTGGGAGCTCATTATCGAACAGTAGCTGATTAGCAAGGTGGACATTTATTTTATTTTATTTTATTTTTATTTGATTGGATTCAGAGCTCTCAGCATTAGCATTCAGACCAAGCATTACTTTCCCTCTTTGTGCTGAGTGCCTGTGGGCCTTGTGCGATATCACTGAGCCATTTCTTACCAATATGAAATGTGTCTTACATAGACAAACTTAATATATATCAAACAAAAGTCCAAAACTTTCAGACAAGCTCATTTGCACGAATGTAAACGAGCTCTTTATATTTCAGCACCAACTTATAGAGTTGTTCCGTTCCGTTCTCAGTTGTTTTATGGATAAGATTGTTGCTGAATTAAAACAAACAAACAAAACAAAAACATGACTTTCGCACCATTTTAAAGGTTTAAACATGTAAACATGCCGACTTTCGGGTTTTAGTTGTTAAATGTCTCTTGGAGAGACAGATGCATTTACACTTATATATAAGTATTTCCGTATAACGTGGCTAAAACGCGTCTCAGACCTCCTGAAGTGGTTTGAGTGATGAGATTTAAATCTGTTTAAAATGTGTTTTGGGTACTTTTACACTTTCATAATCTCCAAACTGGATATAATGCGCGTATAAGATGCGTGAAACGGCCAAGTATAACCCGGGATCAGAGACATGGCAGAAAGTAATTTTAGCACATATCTGACAGTCTGGTTTTTGTAAGTGTCTCATTTTTCTACATTTTCTTGCTTTGGCAAACAAAGGAAACAAAAGCTGGAGACAGGGGCGTTAGCTGGACTGTTAATCATCCGGGGCTGAGCCCAGATTCTTCTCCATCAAAAAAACTTTTAAAAATGTACTTATAAGTAGACTTTTTTCCGTGCATATTTTTTTTTTTTCGTGCATGTGAGGGCTAATTGCTTTAAAAATGTAAAAAAAATTGGACAGAAAGTTGGATTTCTCATAAAACTTGCCTCAGGTGTGATCAAGTGTTTGCAGAACTACCAGACTGATAATATGTAAAACTTTTTGGCTATCTAACACGAGACTAGGTTAGTTTGGTGTCGCTAGCCAAGGGGAGGCTCAACTAAGCTATCGCTGTATGGGTTTAGCTGCTACGGAGCCACGCAAAGTATGTTATCTGTCATTATTCTCTGCTCATATCATGTTCACGTAACTTGGAACTCATATAGACATTTACACACCTTGTTTTCCTGCTCAGCATAAGAGGACGAAATAAAAAAAATCAAAAAATCGGTGTATATCCATTTTTCGCAGTCTTCCATCTGTCACCCAATAAGACACGAGTATTTTCCCGTATTTTCCTGTAAACCCTGTCTGATTGGTCTCGCCTCCATTCACTGAAGATACAAAATTACAACCCTGCTGTCTTCTTTTACTGATGATCAGTTATGTAGTGACAAACCGCTCCAAGTGGAGAACTATTCAGCGCTAAAGAAAAAATCTTCGGCGCTACAGCCCCGAATGTCCGGGCCAGGTTACAACCCCAGCTGGAAATGTTAAACTCTCCTGTGTGGTGCAGAGTGACATACATTATTTGAAACTTCTACTTAACTGCGTCAGAGCATTTCCATCAGTTACAATTAGCCTAACAATAAAAAAAAATAAAAATTTAAAAAATGCATTCATTCAGAGCAGGATTATTAGGTTATAACCCTAAACACACACTGTTTAAAAGGAGTAATGTCTACACTGAATTGATATTTGTATGATCAGACTCATGAACACTTAACTGTCTTACAAACACGACTGTCACTGACGGCAGTGTGATTCGTGTCCAACGTTAGTGTGCATTATTGACCTGTTCTTCCTTTTTACTTTACAGTGCATTAGTTGAATATTGTATATAGGGCTGTAACAATGCACACAATTCAAATTCCCTAGGATATGACGATATGGTACGGGTTGTATGATACAGTATCTCAATGCGACACATTTTCGATACAGCAAAAATAAGCTTGGCGTGAACGTGTGCCTTAGTTCTCATTTTGAACTGATTAAAACGTTCAACGTTATAAAAATACAATAACTGACAGTAAATGCCAGTGTTTCTGTGATCCATTCAGACTCTTAGCAGCCTATAACGAAACAAATGACGTTCATCAGAATGTGACACGATTAAAAATGGCTAATTCGATGTTAGCTCTTGGACCAAGAGAGATCATGTACCTCAGCAAAATTTTCCACCCCAACTACATCTTAAAGGAAAAAAATGCACCAAAAAAGACTAGGCCAGAAAATGTGGGCCTTGGCAAAATAAAACAGGGTTGCACTGATCTTTTTTGTGTTAGAAAGTAGTTCACCATGGTGCACACGCATTTCTGATTTATTGGTTTAAAGCGAGCCCAAACTACAGCACTAGCTATTGGCTGCTTGTCGCTAGTTGTGGCGTCAAAGTCACGCAGCTCTCTGAAGCTCAAAAGTGTTTTTGAATCCTGTGTTCTCTTTCTGAATACCATCTTCCCGAGTCACTGCTGTGATTTGTTTAAAACCCTAATTTAATTAACCGGGAAATGCTGTCTCAAAGCAGTAGAGAGAGACTGTGTGTGTGTGTGTGTGTGTGTGTGTGAGTATTAGCTCAGGAAAAGCAATGTGTGTAGGAGAAGCGTGTTCTTTCTCACCTGACTGGAGGTAAATAGGAAGCTACTTTATTTAGCACAGGGAATGTGGGCCTGATTAAGTTTAAAGTCCCTGAAAAGCACAGCCTTATTCGATGCGTCGATGTAATTTCCACTGAAACAGGAAGTCAGAATCATCACAAAGCTGTGAGCTGGCACAAATACCTTCTTAACCAACTTACAGTTGGAAAACTAAATAAGACGTGCACTTTCTAACAGCCAGAGACACATTTGCTGATACGATTTCTCTCGCTCAACAACCGCAGCTTGGGCAAGGTGCTTTTTATAACGTTGGGGGCGGGACACTTCAGATTCTAGAGAGCATTCGATTGGACAGAAAATCCGATGAGAAGCTGAAGTGCAGAATGATGTCATCAAAATTGTTGATCCGTATCGGTGGTAGAGAGAGAGACTGTACATTTTCAACGCACACATCTCCTAAATGTGAATTGTTTTGGAACACACTAGCTTATAGATAACCTTAAGGCTGACATGTTCATACTAAAAGCCACAAAACTTCCATTCTGATTTCATGAGGACTTTAAATGTTTATTACACCTCATGTAATATAAGCGATATTTGATGATGTATAGCCTTCTTTATCATGCAGTCTGTTGAATGTATTGTTCAATACGCAGATGTATCGAATCGAGAGCTTCGTATCGAACGACGTGAAGCGCCATATTGTATGTAGTATCCACTGTCCAGAACAGATGTGTGTTACATTACAAGCGTTGTCTCTGTCCTTGTCTTTCTTGGGCTACTGTAATGTGTAATGTCTATAAGGCAGCCCGTACTGGATTTCGCCTTTTTTTTTTTTTGCGATTGTTGCGGCCAAATATGCTTGATTTTGTCCTCTCAGGGAGTTTTTCCTTGCCATCGTCACCTCTGGCTTGCACATCGGGGATAAATTCATACATTTAAAATCTATATTCTGAATTTATATATTTCTGTAAAGCTGATTTTGGACAGTGTCCATTGTTAAAAGCGCTATACAAATAAAACTGAATTATTGTGGCTTTTTTCAAAAATTGCGATGCAACTTGCAGTTTTTTGTGCTTTTTTTTTTTTTTTTTTGGCAGAAAACTACTTAAACTGTCGAAATTGCAATCGCATGAAATTGTTTTGCATGGTCTTTCGCAGTGATGTTTGAAAGAGTGAAATCCTGCAGGGACTGATAAGCACCATAAGCACAACAACGGAGACTAATTCCTTGTATACTCTAGTGTACTTGACAAATAAAGTGTGAATCCGTTCATTATTAAAAACTTTGCATCAACTGCAGAAATGAAACCGTCAAGCTAGAAAAATGTGAAAGGGTATAGATAGACAGAGATCTAGACAGCAATTTAAAAAGAAATAACACAACAAGGAGCAAGAGGACGGCTTACAAACTTCAGTTATCAGGTGCTTTCTGGACAGTATTTGTACCCCTTGTTTAAATCATAACAGTCCAGATTGAGTTGAGGTGCTACAAGTGAATAAGTAGCGAAGGAAAGCACTAGACTCTCGGCGAATCGAGCGGCTTCACCTTTGCAGGAAAAGACCACATTTGTATTCAGACTCACAGCTCACTGCTGTGCGATAATCTGTACGCTCTGTTCAATGAACCTGAATGTCTCTGTTAACATCACCACATCAGCCATCATTAAATATTATAGAAGAGGTGTAATAACTATCGCAATAACAAAATTACAAATGATCAGTTAAATGCGCTGTTGTGGCAACTGGTGCACATCTGCACTCTCTCACGGATAAGCTGTTAGCATTTGGTGACAGACCAGTGATTCCAGAAGTGATAACATTTTTAGCAGCTCATGCACATTACGACAAGCACCCTGATCCCTTATCAGCATGGAAATTGACCACGTGCGGCAAACACAATGAATTCTGAAATGCAGGTTACGTGTGAGATCACCGTTAGCTTTTCCTGGCTTTACGAATTATAATTCATTACAGATTAGTATTCTGCATTACATGATATATTCATGATGTACAGTGGGGTCCAAAAGTCTGAGACCATAATGAAAAGCAAATTTAAAAAAAAAAGGTTTTATCATTTTTAAATATTTAAAACAAAGAAAGAAAATGTTCGATATCTTGAATATTTAATATTCAGAATTGTGTATTATTTCTAATGTTACTATTTAAATGTAAGCAAATATGTGACATTGACCATGTTAACCGCTTTGTACAAAAAGTCAGATTTCAGGTCTTTCCCTTCCATGGAAGTGAAGTGTGGACATTTTCAGTCGACACTCTTAATGGATTTGACCGAACCTGAATAATCAGATTTTACACAAACTACACAAATCCGTGTCGGCTTGAGTGCACACTGTCATTAAAGCAAAAGGGGACACAGCAAATACTAAGGAAGCTTAAAATTCATGTAAATATATCTGAGCATTGTACATTACAGGGGGCACGGTGGCTTAGAGGTCTTCGCACCTCCAGGGTTGGGGGTTCAAATCCCGCTTCCGCCCCGTGTGCGTGGAGTTTGCATGTTCTCCCCGTGCTTCAGGGGTTTCCTCTGTGTACTCCGGTTTCCTCCCCAGTCCAAAGACGTGTGCTGTAGGCTGATTGGCGTCTCTAAATTGTCTGTAGTGTGTGAATGGGTGTGTGTGTGTGTGTGTGTGTGTGTGTGTGTGTGTGTGTGCGCACGATTGTGCCCTGCGATGGATTGGCTCTCTGTCCAGGGTGTCCCCCACCTTGTGCCCCAAGGATATCCCTGGGATAGGCTCCAGCCCCCCGCCCCCCCCCCAATAAACACGTTTCCGATAGTGGTCTCAGACTTTCGGAGCCCAGTGTATGTCCGTGCACGTCTATCATTTTGCCTCAGAGTCGAGCTTGACTCACTGCAAATATAGCTACTTCAAATGCCAAAAAAGACGTGGATCTAAAAAAGCTTTGCTGGTGTCGCAGAGCCGCTGCTGCTTCCTGTCATTCCGGAACGAAGCCCCACCAACGGCAAAGACCAGATCACGTTTCATGGAGCCGGGGAAAGGGAAAAATGCATAGTCCACATAAAGCAGCGCAATCAGAAACCTGGAGAAGTGGAAGCCAGCGTTGTCAGAGACAGAGATATGAGCCCTGGATATTCGTATCAGGCTGCCGCACACGTACAACTCTTCACAGTGATGTCAGGGTCGATGGAGTGTAATGCATCCGTTTCACCGCACTAGAAATAGGCACAAGTGCAGATCCGTGTCATTCGATGCTCTCTACATGCAGACATAATTAAGATGCCATATAGATACAGTTTAGTTGTGATCCAGAAACAATACTGCACCTCTGTAAACCTTTGTATGAGCAGGTTAAAAAAATTAAATAAAAATTTATTAGTTGTGTATGTTTCATGATATATTTTTTTAATGGTGTTTGCAATTGATACCAGGTATGTAATACTGTAAAACCCACTTCCTGATCGTTTTAGCACTTTTTAGTAAGCTTGACCTGTAGTGGAACTCTGTTTGGGTCCTGTTGTCAGTCTGGTGCTGTTATAATTAGCTCTGCTTTAGAAACAGATTGCGTGTTACTGTAACCAGCTCCTTCACACTCGCACAGTTTCCTCACTTTGAGGCAGCGGGACAGACAAAAGGTGTGAGAGAATAGATCGTGTCTCTTTAAAAAAAAAAAAAATAAAAAAATAAATTTTTTTTTTTTAAACCTCTATCCAGCAGGGGAATTTGCCTCTTATAGCATTCCAACTTCCCAAAATAACTTACATTTTGGTGGGATGCGGGGGTAGGAAGGAATTTCAGCCGTGCAGCTAAAACGATTTGGTGCCAAGCTGGGGGGTGGGGGGTGTTGGTGTGGGGGGGGACTTGTGTGCGTCATTCCAAAAATATCTTCTTTGACGTCATGGCTCCAAGCCCAGTTGTGGGTAGGCACAGCGATCGGTTGTGTGTGTGTGTGTGTGTGTGTGTGTGTGTGTGTGTGTGTGTGGCTTCAGTGGCCTGTGCCAGCATCTTGTGGCGTTTGCTCTGTGCCACTGAGTGTCCACTTTGCAAATGAAAAGCCACACCACAAGACTGCATGGCATTTCGTCTCGTGCCCTTCCCTGCTATTTATGAAAGCAGTGTAGATATATACGTTTGATTTACCACATGCAGAGTCTTATTTTGACCTCTATCAGTGTGGGTAATTTCAGCATCGCTTCATTTTGATCACAGATGTCCCATGCAGATCGTGAGTATAGTGTGTGTGCTGATGTGTTGTGTTGTGAGTTAGAGTTATATTAAAGAACCAACCTCTGTCTCCTGTTTCCACAGGTGATGCCCATCTCCATACGATCATCCAAACCCTGACTTTACCCTGGAGCCAGCCATATTGCGGCTAGATTATTAAAAGGAAATCAAATTGCCCAAGATTGTTTCATCTTCCTATTGCTTTTTCCTGGTGCACAGTCACACACACACACACACACACCACGAAGCACACATTTGAAGGCGTTCTATATTTAGTTTCCCACATGTGCACGCGTTGATAGCAGCATGTGTGTATATTTATTAGCCAAGGCGAAGGATTTCGCTTTTGCATCATGCAGTGAAGGCTGCGCTCGGCTAGGCTCGTGTGTGTTTACTGGCAAATCGCTGCCGGCTTGCCTCCCTGCCAAAGCTGGTTATCTCCATCATGAGGAGGCACCACAAACAGTGGCCGAGATGTGACCGCTCTGCTCTTTCTTCTCACTAAAATGGTATTTAGAAAGAGACGCGATTTATTCCGGTAGCACCCACGCAGGCCCTTTCTGGATAAGATTGGACACCCCTGCCTTAAAACATTCGAGGCTGAGTTCCCCAAAAAGCATCACAAAGTTAATATCATCTTAACTAAGCGAGAGAGTGTTCGCTGTGATGCTGGCTCTACCATTTTTACGATGATCTTTGCGCTGTTATGCTTTTGGGAAACTCGACCCTGTTTGCATCAGTTGACTTTTTTCCTTGTGGGAACTTCATTAATCAGACCAAAGATGGTAAACAGAACAAAAAATGAAAGTCTGTGAAAACTCTTCCTGCAAATACATGACGCAGCATGGAAAAACATGGAAAAATCACAAAATGATATTCATTCTGTGTTTCTATAAATCCAGAATTTTCTAAATAACTTTTTGTCAATATGGACATACACTATGTTCCCAAACATATGTGGACACCTGACCATCACATCCGTTTGGGGTTTTTTCCCGAAACTGTTGCCACAACTTTAGAAGCACTCAATGGCATAGAATGTCTTTCTATGCTGTAGCATTACAATTTTCCTTCACTGGAATTAGGAGGCCCAAACAGGTTCTAACATGACAATGCCCCTGTGCGAAAAGCGAGCTCCACGAGGACATGTTTTGTCAAGGTTGGTGTGAAAGAACTTGAGTGGCCTGCACAGAGCCCTGACCTCAACCTCACTGAGATGAACTAGAACACCGACTGCACCTCAGGCCACCTCGCCAAACATCAATACCTGACCTCACTAATGCTCTTGTGACTGAACGATCAAATCCCCACAGCCACGCGCCAAAATCTAGTTTGAAAGCCTTCCCAGAAGAGTGGAGGTTATTATAACGGCAAAGGTGGACTAAATCTGGAAATGGGATGTTCGACAAGCACATGCGGTTGTGATGCTGAGGTGTCCACAAACTTTTGGCCATATAGTGTACCGTATGAATACACTTCTACCCAAATTTCTGTAATAATTCAAAGACCTCCTACAGAATATACCGTCCAGAAGCATTTTGTTGGTGTGTAATGGCAGCGCACTGATTATGAATGTTGTCATTACTGCGTGTTTAGGCTTGAACCCTGCCTTTGTAGATCCTTCACTTCATCTCAACTGATCTGATTGCAGACGCTCGGCACTTCTGGCTCCAGTGGTTTTAGATGGTTCAGGCGGACCAATAGGAAAGCTTCTCAAATTATCGAAAAAATGGAGTGAGAATGTATGCATGTGGAATAACTTGACAGTGGCAATGAGTGGTGACGGTTTGATTGGTGGCATTCATTAGGAGTACTGGCTGGGAAAAAAAAAATTCACTGCATTCACATGCATATTTTCACATGAAAACCATGTCCAAGGGATGCTCTCTCTCTCTCTCTCTCTCTCTCTCTCTCTCTCTCTCTCTCTCACACACACACACACACACACACACGCACACACACACACACACACACACACACACATTTGTCTTACTATCCTTATGAGGATCTTCCATTGACATAATTATTAATGCATCTAATTATTGCTATGGTACACATAAATCAAATCTGAATCTAACTAACCAAAAAGACATTCCTATCTTTGTGGGGACATTTGGTCCCCACCAGGATATACCATAAACACACACACACACACACACACACACACACACACACACACACACACACCTCATAATCTGCAGTTTTACAGATGAGACCAAGTAAATGAGATCGAGTGAGGAGGGAATCCATGCATGAAAGGGGCATCCTAAATATGTAATAGTGTGGTAATCGAGCTCGCATGCTTGCAGGTGTTAATATGTCTGTTAGCCGTCTGTTAGCCATCTGTTAGCATGCAAAGAAGGATGTCATGTATTCAATTTTTAAAAGAAAAAAAATGTCTTTCCCACATGTCAGGCAGATTGCGGGCCTGATGAAGGAGCATGGCTATGACTACGAGCAGCATAGTGACAGTGATGAGTGTTAAAATGACCACTGCCTGTCAGTGCTGGATGGAGTCAGCTTGTTAGCTGTGTGAATATCGCTTGCGTGGCAGGTCTGAGGTGTGCTGATAAAGAGCAGCTGTAAGCTGATAGGCTAGTTTCACATGACTATCACAGCTGCGTTTTTTTTTATTTTTTATGTGGAAACGTAGAACTGTTATCGACTTCCAGGTCAGGATGTGGTCTGTAACCAAGCCTTATGTTATACCGTTTGTCTTGACACTATTATATTTCGACGTATTGATTTGCATTTATTTAAATACAAGAATAATGTCATCGCGTGCAAATACAGTTTAATAGTCGTTTAGTGTTATGGCAGGAGTAGTCAAGGAATTGCACCTATGATGATTACGAAAGGGAGCATTTGTATGAGCTTGGTAGTCTGAGGTGCAGCACAGGATGCATGATGAAATATTTATGGCCGCCATAATTTTGAGGAGGCCGTATTGCAGTCATTTCAATGGAACTAAATGGAGAACCACAGAACATAATGCATTATTATGATTCAAACCCCTTTATGCATGGTTTTCCTCATTCTATATTATGTCACTCATAAATGCTTGCCATTAAGCCAGAGGATCATGTCATATCATTGCAGGTTGGACTGAATACTTCTCACGAATATGACCGTATTTCCTACGGTGCATTGTGCAGCCTGCATTGTAAATTCGCTCACAATTCACAATACCTGCGAGGCAGTGCCAGTCAGCCCAGCATCCTGAGAAATGTGTGCCAAAGCCTGCAGGAAATTCAATGTAGCGATAAACACGTGGAAAACGATGGTGGAGTTTCTCCAAAAAAAACCCCCCAAAAAAACCAAACAAACAAACAAAAAAAAAAACAGTTTGAGGAGCAGAAATAAAGATTGCAGGTATGGAGCTTGTGTGGTGCTGCTAACACCTGGTACTGCTTATATATATATATATATATATATATATATATATATATATATATATATATATATATATATATATATATATATATATTAAAATCACTGACAGGTAAAGTGAATAGCATTGATTATCTCGTTACAGTAGCACCTGAAGGGGTGAAGGGGTGGGATATATGAGGCAGCAAGTGAAGAGAAGTTCAAGTCTATATGTTGGAAGCAGGAAAAATGGGCAAGGGTAAGGATCTGAGTGACTTTGACAAGGGCCAAATTGTGATGCCTCGACGACTGGGTCAGAGCATCTCCAAAATGGCAGGTCTTGTGGGGTGTTCCCAGTATGTAGTGGATAGTACGTACCAAAAGTGTTCTAAGGAAGGAAAACCGGTGAACCGGCAACAGGGTCATGGACTCCCAAGGCTCACTGATGCTCGTGGGGAGCAAAGGCTAACCTGTCTGGTTTGATCTCACAGAAGCTACTATAGCACAAATTGCTGAAAAAGTTAATGCTGGCTATGATATAAAGTTGTCAGAACGCACAGTGCATCACAGTTTGCTGCGTATGGGGCTGTGTAGCCACAGTCCGGTCAGAGAGCCCGTGCTGAACCCTGTCTACCTCCGAAAGCACCTACAATGGACACGTGAGCATCAGAACTGGACCATGGAACAATGGAAGAAGGCGGCCTGGTCTGATGAATCATATTTTCTTTTGCATCATGTGGACGGCCGGGTGCATGTGCATCACTTACCTGGGGAAGAGATGGGACAGGATGCACTGTGGGAAGAAGGCAAGCTGGCGGAGGAAGTGTGATGCTCTGGGCAATATTCTGCTGGGAAACCTTGGGTCCTTGGGTCCTGTATTCATGTGGATGTTACTTTGACACGTCACCAATCTAAACATTGGTGTACACCCCTTCATGGCAAAAGTATTCCCTAATGGCAGTGGCGTCTTTCAGCAGGATAATGCGCCCTGCCACACTGCAAAAATTATTCAGGAATGGTCTGAGGAACACGACAAAGAGTTCAGGGTGTTGACTCGGCCTCCAGATTCCCCAGATCTCAATCCGATTGAGCGTCTGTGGGATGTGCTAGCTGTTACAATTTTGTACATATTACGCTCTTTTACAAATGAAGCTGTTTTTCCTGAAGTGTCTTTAACAAAGAGACCACGGAGGATTGATGAAGCAGAGAAAATCTTTAGTATATATAATAAAATAGGCTTGGTGAAGTAAACCTGAAGTATACAAAATCAACATTTATTCAGTGCAAATTTTACATAATTACATTGTTATTAACATCTTAATTATTATTAAGATCTTAATTACAGGCTTTATATCTGATAAGACCGTCTGAGAGCTCTGTCAGAAAGACACGTTGGAAAAAAATGTTCCTGAAGATCGTCTGGATAAAAAAAGCAGGACTACCCGTACTCTCTCCCCTCAGTTACTTCACAGCAATCTGTCGAGGTTGAGTCACAGTCACCCCTCGCTGCTTGCTTCCTGCCCGCTGACCGCTTGCTACAGCACACCACCGCTTATCTAGATGAGCATGGAAGAAAATGAAGCAGCCACCCAGTGTGTTAACATAGGTATTATTATGACATAGTGTGACATGATATTGTGATAAATTATGTCACAATAAGCTTTATGATCTTTTTTATTACTTTTTACAAAATATTTATTTAATTATTTATTACATTTTTCAAAAATAACTACAAACTGACTGGAAGCAGTTGATTTGATTAAATATTTTTGTACTTTAAAGATCTTTAAACTTTTTTAAAACTCTTTAAACAGATTTTTAATTGTTTTTCATGTTTTCAGCATTAAATAATAAATAAAGTATCATCAAAGGTACTTTTTATGTAACACTACTGCCTGTCATTTGTTAGCAAACCTATATATTGTGATACATATCAGGTATCTTTGAGAATCTTGATATGATATTTTCGTCATATCGCCTACCTGTAATTTAATTTTACTATCGTGTAACTGGTCAATTTACCAAATTAGTTATTATTATTATTATTTTTAATTTTGTTAACCTCATGTTTCTACGGACTCAATAAAGCTTTAGCTGACTCATTCCCTGTGTCTACCGCAACATACACCAGTTCAAATTCAGGCCAAGACAAGCTGTACTCAAAAATTGGCCCAATTTCTCTATTGATGCTGCTCCAAATGATTATGTGCCAGTGCAGTGCAAGCCACAGAATGCTTCACACTGCCAGTAGCGTTGCGCAGAGCTCTGAGCTGTTCTAACTTCTGCAAAACTCAAACGTCTATAAAAATTCCTCATGTATGGGAAAGTTCAAGTGCATGCAAAAAATGTGTCAGTGGCAACAAAATGGGGGGAAAAAGCTCCCTTAATGGACATCGTTTTCAATACACTAAAAACAGTGTTCATGCCTGTTTTGGTCCTTTTAAGCTGAAATGCAACGAAGTTATTATACCCATATGTGCTTGTTGAAAAACCCATTCCGGATTTAGTCACCCTTTGCTATTATAATAACCTCCACTCTTCTGGGAAGGCTTTCCACTAGATTCTGGAGCATAGCTGTGGGGATTGCCCATTCAGCCACAAGAGCATTAGTGATGCCAGGCACTGATGTTGGGCCTGGGGTGCAGTCATTGGTTGAGGTCAGGGCTCTGTGCAGGCCACTCACGTTCTTCCACTCCAACCTTGGCAAAGCATGTCTTCAAGGACTTTGCTTTGTGCACAGGAGCATTGAAATGCTGGAACAGGTTTGGGCCTCTTAGTTTCAGTGAAGGCAAATTGTAATGCTACCGCATCCTATACAATTGTGTGATTCCAATATCGATGTCGTAGAGAAGTTTTCAAAAATCCAGTATCTCAAAATATTAGAATAAAGAATTTATAATACAGAAATGTCGACCTTCTGAAAAGTATGTTGATTTATGCACTCAATACTTGGTCGGGGCTCCTTTTGCACGAATTACTGCATCAATGCGGCGTGGCATGGAGGCAATCAGCCTGTGGCACTGCTGAGGTGTTATGGAAGCCCAGGTTGCTTTGATAGCGACCTTCAGCTCATCTGTATCATTGGGTCTGGTGTCTCTCATCTTCCTCTTGACAATATTCAGGTCAGGTGAGTTGGCTGGCCAATCAAGCACAGTAATGCCATGGTCAGCAAACCAGTTACTAGTAGTTTTGGCACTGTGGGAAGGTGCCAAGTCCTGCTGGAAAAGGAAATCAGCATCTCCATAAAGCTTGTCAGCAGATGGAAGCATGAAGTGCTCTAAAATCTCCTGGTAGACGCTGCATTGATTCTCGACTCGAGAAAACACAGTGGACCGACACCAGCAGATGACATGGCACCCCAAATCATCACTGACTGTGGAAACTTCACACTGGACTTCAAGCAACTTGGATTCTGTGCCTCTCCACTCTTCCTCCAGACTCTGGGTCCTTGATTTCCAAATGAAATGCAAAATTTACTTTCATCTGAAAAGAGGACTTTGGACCACTGAGAAAAGGTGTCTTGAGTAAAAAGGTGTTTTGAGTTAATTAGCTGATTAGAGTCTTCTCAGGTCCACATTGCTGTATTATAAATTCTTTATTCTAATATTTTTCAGATACTGGATTTTTCCAGTATCTCATTTCCATGAGCTGTAAGCCGTAATCATCAAGATTAAAACAAAAAAAAAAAAAAAAAAGGCTTGAAATATTTCAGATTATGTATAATGAATCTAGAATATATGAAAGTTCCACTTTTTGAATTAAATTACGGGAAAAAAACCCCCAAACTTTTTCACGATATTCTAATTTTTTGAGACGCACCTGTACAGTATAGTACATTTACCTTTAGCCATATATTCATGCACTATATGGGCAAAAGTATGTGTCATAAGGTGACTTTTTAGCACCAGACAGCTTCAAGGAGTTAATGCTAAATGCTAAATGGAAACTTTAACAGATGTGTGTATGCATCAAACTAGTTTGTATCATCATGCTAACTGACAGTGGATAGATTAGAAATTAGCTCTTGGAAAGGGGCTCCAATTTACTAGGCATTTGAGACAGACATTGTTTTCTTTTGTGAATATTTCTTGTAGTTTTACTTTCATAACAAAATTTAAGTTTAACTGTTTGAGTTCATCCTTAGATACTTTTACCACCTGTCGTTAAGTGCTTACTTTTAAACCTCAACAACAACATGGCTATTTTGAACTCAAAAGGCACAGTACATACATGGAAATTGTTCAATCACAAAATACTGAACAGCAATACTATAAAAGTAACCCTGTCTTTATTTTCATTTGGGGTAACATTTCATGTAATCTCCTCGATTCAGATTAGCACTGTGTGAAATGGAGGCTGTAATTCTCTCGAGACAGACCATTTAACAGATTTAATGAGAAGCACTGCTACCATGTCATGTTCCAAGCTGTCATGTTGGAGAAATAGAAAAAAAAAAAAATCTTATTTCTTACGGCTTATTCTCATGACCCATCAGTACAGGCTTCTCAGGAATTGAATACTCTGAGCAGAGAAGTTGTTTAGCCAAGGATCCAGCTCTATTTGAAAGAAGACATTTAATGTAGGCTCTCGAAGCAGAAGGCTGCTATAAGCTGCGATGGAGACCCCCTTTGTAACCTTTGCGCTTAGCCAGAGAGGAAAGGGGAGATGAAATAAGACATGAAAGACATATTAGTTCCCTTGTCAACAAGTAATTCTGCTGTGTCACCTCAATTTGGAGCTGTCCAAAATATTGACTTGGTTCTGTCAACATTTATCCAGATTATCTTTGCCCTTAGTCACTTGGGAAATATTCTCCCTCCTGCTTCTCTTCACTTTACATGTTCATAATGCTGGGAGAAGACAGTCCTCTCATAGACTCGCTATCATTTTAGTCACTGTCGGAGTCGTAGTCATTTCACCATCCCCCTCCTCTACTTCTTCTCACACTCTCATTCATGTTCCCCCCCCCCCCCCTAAATAATCTTCTGATACTTGAAGAGAAGATTAATTGTGTCCATTGTGCATGTGAACCGATATTCCCTGCTTACATCCATCTCGGCCTTTCTGTCCCGGCATCCCGTCATGTGACTCCTCAGAGCTTTGTGAATAGTTTCTTGAGAAAAGGAATGAAGAAGGCAGTCAGCTATAAAGCCTAATGAAAGTCTTTTTCTCTCTAAAGGCTTTGGCTAATGTAAAATACTGCTCAGAGGACAATTGGTCTTTCTGCAGTGATAAAATAACTCATTTTAAAGGGAAGTGTTTGATAATTGAAAGTGATGGAAGGGAACCGTGTTGGAACGGGCGACACTCTTGCACTTCTCCACTTGCTGTACTTCTGCCTACTTTCCCAGTTATACTTTAAATTTCAATAAATCACATAGCTTCATTGTGATTCTTTCTTTTTGTGTGCACACACTGCTTTTTATTCAGCACAAGTATTTGCCTGCAGCTCAAGCGTTTTCCATAGCGCTCGTCTGTGTGCATTGTCTGACGCATCGCACTGATTAAAAAAAAAAAAAACCCAAAAATACTTTCTCATGCAGCGTGACTGCTTGTTTGCTCTGGAGATTGCAGAGTTATTACTGAGCAGCCTGTCTAGCTTACTGATGATGAGACTGGCTTTAGGAGAGAGCACGTTTAGGACAAAAGAATCCCATCAAAGAGTTAAAGGCAAACTCTCACACAATCACGACTTTTTTCTCCACTCGCCCTCTTTCTTCTCTTCCCTGCTCTGTCAGTCTGTCTCTGTAAATAAGACGGAGAGACAAAAAGGGTGTCGTTCTGTATGTATCACCTTCTCGATCAATACCCTCTCGACCACATCTGGGCTTAGCATTTAACAGAAATCGCTGCCGTATTGAGGGGAAGTGGGTACGGTGCTGATTTTAGAGTCTAAACCAATACTATCTATTTTTATCTAGATATTGTAAATGATAGGACTGAGATGCTCTTCGTTTTGTATATTATGTTCACGTAAAATTCAGTTGTTTTAACGGAGTAAATGTATGAAAAACGAGTGTCTACATTTTAACTAACAGACAAGCAGTAGCTCATTTTCTCCTTCTAGCGTGTGGTAGTTACTGTAAAAACCCTGTATGTACATACACAGTAGCTGGCAGGCTCAACACAACGATCACATGTTGTTAATATGTGGCCGTGCTACATTATTTCATTCCCTCTCATTCCTTCGACTTGATGATCTCATTCCCATGCGTCATGAGATAAGCCGTGGCCAAGCATTAGGATCTCGTTCCTACTCATTAATGATGGTGCGTTCAAGTCATGACAGAAAGATCATATTCACTAATTGAACGCACATGAATGCCACTACAAAGTTGTAATTACGAGTGGGGAAACTCAGGATTTTCTTTGAGCCCCGAATTTCCGAGTTTGGGGGGGGGGAGTGTCAGTAAGAAAACATGGTGGAATCAGTGGATGCAACGCTGATTTGTTGAAAGCTAACTGCCTGCACAAAATACAATAGCATTGTACAATTACGATATAATATGCAACGATAAAGTTTACAGTGGCTTCATAAATCGATTAAAAACATAAAAAAAAGCAAAACACACCCGATGCGCAT
This sequence comes from Cranoglanis bouderius, assembly GCA_023630585.1. Lineage (NCBI taxonomy): Eukaryota > Metazoa > Chordata > Actinopteri > Siluriformes > Cranoglanididae > Cranoglanis > Cranoglanis bouderius. The sequence continues at coordinate 2,197,632 of CM042539.1, forward strand.
TCTTTGTTCTTCAATTTCTAGAAGTAGAGTTAAAAAACTGTGCTGTATTACACCGCCATCTTGCTCCGACCAAAGTGACTTGAACTCACCTGACGTTGTAGTTATGACTTCCCAACTCGTAAATGTGAACTTCCTGGGAGGACTTGAACGCACAGTAAGTCCTGGCCACACATGATATTTTTTCAGTAGGTTTGCCACCAGCTGGACTTTTGCACAGCACTGTGTTTGTTTGTGTGTGTGACCCGCACCCACACAGTGTGCTACACTAGCTGATTATCACATTTTGATATTGGTGATTAGCATTTACAAGGACTTTCAACCCATTTTCTGTTCTTTATTTTGGTTTTGATTTTATTTTGGTTCTTTTATTTTTCACTGGCATCCTTAAAAAGATTTTCTAATCAATGTATTGGAACAAGGTGTCCCACTTAGCTACATTGATGCATAATGAAAAATGGCTTTGTCAAAATATCTTTCTAATATTGTCTACTATAGCAAAACCTATATATGGAGGCATTGAAAAAAGCTCCAAGACCGCAGGATGATAACATAGTGAGAATTGGACAAAGTCAACTCAGGCTCCACAGTGACTGTTTTGGGGCTCAGTAAGGAGGTCTTTCGTGAATGTGTTCTGGATGCAGGTTTTAATACAACGCAACTGATTTTTTGTTCATTTTTACACACGTATACAGTACTGTGCAAAAGTTTTAGGCACATGCAAAGAAATGCTGTAGAGCAAAGATGCCTTCAAAGTAATGAAATTAAATGTTTCTACATATATAAAAAAAAAAATACCATGAAGAGCAGTAAACAGTAGTAAATGAAATAAATTCAATATTTGGTGTGACAAAAAAAAACAAAATAAAAATAAAAATAGTAGTATCCGGTACAATTAGTGCAGTTTTATAAGGAAATGAGCTGGTAAGTTTTATTGAGCATCTTGCAGAACCAGACACAGTTCTTCTGGACACTTTGACTTTCGCACTCGCTTCTTATTTTTGCAGCAAAACCCAGCAGCCTTCATTGTGTTTATTGTCTGAAAAGTGTCTCTTACGTAATATGCTGCTTTCTTTAATGACATACAAACATTTTTCTGTAACATGTAACTAATGTTTGGGAATTTAAAATGTCTTTTTTACTGACTTGATAATGTAGAAGTTATAAAATAAAAAAAATCTACAGTACTGTGCAAAAGTTTTTGGCACCCTATGTTTTAAATAATTTTTTTCTTATAGATTTTTTATTTTATGACTTCTACATCCATCTTTTTTATTTTTTATTTTATGACTTATCCATCATGCAATACCATCAGGGAGGCATCTGATTGGCCCTGAATTTATTCTGCAGCATGACAACGACCCCAAATGTACAGCGAAAGTCATTAAGAACTATCTTCAGCGTAAAGAAGAACAAGGAGTCCTGGAAGTGATGGTATGGCCCCCACAGAGCCCTGATCTCAACATCATCGAGTCTGTCTGGGATTACATGAAGAGAGAGAAGTAACTGAAGTTGCCTAAATCCACAGAAGAACTGTGGTTAGTTATCCAAGATGTTTGGGCCAACGTACCTGCCGAGTTCCTTCAAAAACTGTGTGCAAGTGTACCTAGAAGAATTGATGCTGTTTTGAAGGCAAAGGGTGGTCACAAAAAAGCACAGATAACTAAACTACAGTCCTAATAATAATAATTATAATTTAAAAACTCACTTTCACTACATTACAGTTTGTTAGTCACTGCCTTTAGGCATATTGTTTTCCTTATGTTTACTTTGATCGTAGCTTTTAATTTGACATTACAGACTCTCTTACCACTCTAAACTCTACCACTGTTTAGCACCATGTCTACACTGCGAGTGAGGAGCAATGCGGCCTCCTTACTAATAGATTGCTCCCGTTATAATAAACGACAGAAGTTACTCTACAACCAATACAGCATATAATGACAACAAACTTGAATTAAACTAAACCTTTTGAGCAGCTTGCACCAATTTCCCCAACCCCTTGCACAGTGGAGCATTTTGGATGTAAACAAAGTTTGTGCTCGTGCTTCACTGTTGTGCTTCTGTGCAACACAAGCTCCGCTTTGTAAAGTTTACAGGTTACAATCTTCTTCGTGACATTTAATAGAAAATGCTCCCCTGCCTTAGAGGACTTGGGTCGCACACTTTTTCCCACTGTCACTTGACGATTACGCCTCCATCTGATGGTGACTGAGGTCATGTTGAGCATAACACAGTAAACTGAAGAAAGTCATTTTCGTTGACTCTGGGTATTCGGCTAATGCTGGCGGCACACATTACCTGTGTTTGATGTCGTGCCATCGACTAGGGAAGCGGCTTATACTTCCGGTTAGTAAAAAACGCTAGTGTTCCATTTGAGACGATACTACCCTTCTAAAATTCATACACTAGACGGTAGAGTACATAGTTTGTACTATGTCATTTGGGACACAACTTTGGTCTGTACTCTCTGATATTTCTCATGCATATTTTCGGAACAGAAGTAACGCAAAAATGAGTAAATGTGCCCCGTGTCGTGCACAGACCAACCCATCAATAATGGGATTCGTTGACAACGATTTTCATAATCGATTATTATCTATTTTATCGATTAGTTGATCACAGCTTGTATGGTCCTTTTCCTGTTTGGCCCGGAGAACACGACGGCTGTTTTGTCCAAAAACTATTTGAAATGTCGACTCGTCGGACAACAGAACACGGTTCCACTGTGCTACTGTCCATCTCAGATGAGACCGAGCCCAGAGAAGTCGGCGGTGCTTCTGGACAGTGTTGATGTTTGGCTTTTGCTTTGCATAGTAAAGCCTTAACTTGCATCTGTGGATGCAGCGGCGAATGGTGTTCACTGACAAAGGTTTACTAAAGTATTCCCGAGCCCATGTCAGGATATCCATTACAGACTCATGATGGTTTTTAAGACAGTGATGTCTGAGGGATCGGAGATCACGCACATTCAGAAGTGGTCTTCGGCCTTGCCCTTTACGCACCGAGATTTGACCGGATTCCTTGAGTCTTTTAATTATATTGTGCACTGTAGAAGGTGAAATGCCCAAAATCCTACCGATTTATCTTTGGGGAATCCAGATTATTCGCTGACGCATCTGTTGGCAGATTGGTGAGCCTCGACCCATCCTTGCTCTTGAGGGACTAGGCCTTTTTTGGAGGCTCCTTATATACTGTGATTAGACGATTACCTCCCCTGTTTCACATCACCTTCTTATTTCAACTTGTCACATCGCTATTAGTCCTAAATTGCCCCTGTCCAACTTTTTTGGAACGTGTTGTGTGCATCAATTTCAAAACAAACGTTTATCTTCAAAAAACTATGCAGTTGATTAGGTAAAACATCAAATACCTTGTCTTTATACGTTTTTTGTTCAAATACATGTCAAAGTATATTTACAAATCATTCCTCTTTGTTTTTATTAGCATTTTCCATACTGTCCCAACTTTTTTGGAATTGGGGTTGTAATAGGTGGGTGAGAAAGGTAAGACACTTTCACTTACTTATAGCATATTTACAAAGGAGTTTCCAGTAGTCATAGCCAGAGCTTGATGTTGGGTTCAGAGTATAGGCTGCTGCAAGGTCAGCCTATAAAATAAAACCAGAAACTGTAAGAACACAGCTAAGGTTAGGGATACAGGAGACACCCAAGAGACTGGATGCAGAAAAAAAACCTATACAATAGCTCACCAAGACAAAGGGCTTATAGGTGCAAACAGGGAACCCACAAAACTAACATAGACAAAACAAAAACAATAAGTTGTGACCAAATAAGGAAAGTGGAAGTCAAAATGGGTCAGAAATGTGTGCAGGATGTGGCAGGCCACAGGGGTCAGATCCAGATTGTATGCGACACCTAGCAGGCTCCTAAAACATGCTGGCAGTAATTCTGCCTGAGTGTGTACTCCAAGCATGCTAAGAAAGAATTCAGAAAACACCACAGTCAGCCGTCCAATACAGACACTCATGGCTTTTCTTGGGATTACAGTCAAAGCTTGTAATTAGCATGAAAGACTAGTAAGAGGGAGGAAAGGACGATGAATAGAGAGAGAAATGACCCCTCCTATCGTTCTGCTCACATGTGTACAGCTTATCTTCCCTCCAAGAGGGGAGAATGTTGATGTATTACTCGCACAGTTCAGAGATGAGCTCCGTGTGACAGTTCAATTTGAAATATGTGTTTGATTGTCAGAGACAGTCTCCGAAAAGAAGAAGGGAAAAGAAAAAAAAAACGTAGAAAAGGGACTCTGGAAGGAAATGAACAGCGTTTGCATGCGTGCATGTGCTCTCGTTTCTCCCCTTCCCTTCTCGCCTTTTGATTTCCTTTTGCCTCTGCCACTGGCTGCTGTTCATCATGGCATGATGTTCGACCTTATGATTTTTGAAATGGCATAATGATGATGTATCTCTATCAGCCAGAGTAATTGGGAGCTGCTTTTCTTCTCGCTTTCTTACAATTTGCGAGCTAAATTGCAGTGCTGCGACTGTGCGTTTCATTTTCGCTTGCTCTGCCCTTCACTGTCTGGCAGAGGCAGACAGCGAGAAAGAAGAAAAGAGGCCACTGTATTCAAGGCCCTTGAGCTGGTTTTGAGCCAAATAGCCTTTTGTTGACAATAGGACGAATACTGATCCATCATTGAATATTAAACTATGCATAGGATAGTTGTTTTGATATTGTTTACAGGTGACAGCTCAATTTTTTATTTATTTTTATAAATCACCAAGAAAAAGACAAAAGCACCTTATTTTATTTACAATGGGTTCAGAAAGTATTCAGACCCTGTCACATTTATTGTTTTTAATTTTTTTTTATTGTTGAACATCAAAAATGTAAGTATTTCATTTTGATAAGTATTCAGATCCATTACAGAAGCACCTAGAAGCACCTTTGGCAGTAATTACAGCTTCGAGTCTTCTTGGGTAAGTCTCTACAAGCTTTGCATACCTGGATTTCTCCCATTCTTCCTGGCAGAGCCTCTCAAACTCTATCAGATTGGATGGAGATGTAAAAGGCGCCAAAAATTAAATTGAATCCATTTTAAATTGAATCTATACTACTATAAATTGTGCAAAAAGTGAAGGTGCCTGAATTCTTTCTGAACACACTGTATGTGCTATGCATCTTTGAATATGGGCTAGTGGATGTCTAATAATGTCTACCTAGAGGATATGTAATATTTTACAGATAATAAATTGTTTTTCAGTAGTTTGCGCCTCATTTGCTATCCAATTCCATTTTCTCAGTCCACACTACAACAGGAAAATGACGTTTTCAAATGTATCCACTCGGGAGAGCGTTTTTGAAAGGCTCTGTTTTCGCTGGACAAAAACGCCGTATAGAGAAAAAAGATGCGTTTTCAAATTTATCCAGATTAATGCGGATGTAGCCTTACTCTCAGGATGTTCAACCTCTCTGTCTCTGTGTTGCTCTTTCTCTTTTTTGGCCATTTGAGTTTCCTCTGGGTTCTCAGGTTTCCTCCCACCTCCTAAAATTCTAAATCGCATGTAGGCGTGAGTTATGTACTACATCTGGATCCACCATAATCTTGACTTGGATAAAGCAGGTATTTAAGATGAATTGAATGATTGAATGAATCTCTCTTGACCTCCTCGGAAGAAGTTCCACTTGTGCTTGAAGATAAGACAGTGGTAGCTCAGTGGTTAAGACGTTGGTCATACTGATCGGAAGGTCGTGAGTTCAAACCCCAGCACCGCCAAGCTGCCACTGTTGGGGCCTTGAGCAAGGCCCTTAACCCTCAATTGCTCAGATGTATAAATGAAATAAAGATGTAAGTCGCTCTGGATAAGGGCGTCTGCCAAATGCCATAAAATGTAAATATTAATGAACGTTTTTGTGGGTATCATTGATATCAACTCAAGTGCAGTACATTCTGCTTCAGATGAAAGGAAAGCCAGGTTCTGGCTTCTGAAATACTGCTGGTGTTAAATTTGTGTCTCGGGAGGTCGTATTTTTAGCTCTGTGTATGTACCATGTATAATTACCAGCTCGGGTCTTTGGCCAAATACTTCTGTTCTTGCTTTCAAATAGAACTTGCTTCACTGGGTCCTAAGTTTCATTTTCTCCGATCAAAAGTACACAGTGCATGTATTGACCTCTTCTGATTAACATCATCAACATTGTTCTGACCTCAATTAGTTAATTAAGTGTTGCTCAGTCAATTTCCCTGAGAAAATGAGTTGGGGGCAGGTGTTTATATCTAGCTGTATCAGTTGGCTGTGCACTCCTGGGATCTGGTGCATGGCAAGGACGGTGTTAGGACACGACTGTTTGTATGTGCTAAGCACATAGGGAAACACAAGCAATTTGTAGTTTTAATTGAGTTTTAATCCACACTGAATATCTTTCAACCAGATCCATCGGTACATTCGAAGTTAACATCGTACCCGGATCTCAGCTGGGAGCCGATTTTTTTTTTTTGTTTGTTTGACTTTGTCAAGGATATGTTCAAAAGTTTCGTTTTTCAAAAAAAAAGAAGAAAAAAAAAAAAGTCCCAATTTACCGTGAAATACTGTAGCCTGCTGATTACACCTATCAACAGATCAAAGCAGTGTTTGTGGTTTCCTTGAACATCTCATCAAGTGAAGCCTGTCACAGTCAGCCTCATCTCAGCGGGCCTTGCAAAAGTAAGCGGGGGTTCTGAATTCCCCAAGCACGTAACTAAAGCTTTGACAGGTGCATTGTTAAAGATAGAGGGCATAACACTGCGTCGTGTTGAGTTCTGACGGACGTGTACGATGCTAGCTTAACGGAGGCAAAGTTCACTTCTGGATGCAAATGGTATCCATGTTAAAGAAAAAAAGCCTTAACGTTTACTTTTAAGCTGGTTACAGTCTTAGCGCCGTAGCTTAGAGATGCAGATTGAGTCTCAACCCTGGTATTTGTAGATTCAATACCCTGACAGGCCAATTCACTCCTGCAAGTGTGCGTCTGCGCTGCTATTCCCGTGGTGCTTTGGCTAATTTCTGTTTGCCTTAACATATGGTTAAGATAATCATGCCAATAATCTGCATGCATATTAACGTGGCCCAGTGAGAAAAACATTACATTCGGATCTTAATATCCTCTTGTTTCCGCATGTACCGCAACCTCGACTGGCAGCTGAAATTTCCTGATCTGATTAGATTACCATAGAAAAGGAAACGCTTAATTATTATGCATAATAATCATTTAGGAATGTTAGTGCTAATTTTAAGGTTATTACATTATTGAAGTAGATTTGATGAGAAGTTTTACCAAAGTGAAGGCTACTCCTGTACTGCCTGTGGCTAGAGCAGTTTATTCTTTTGAAATTGAGATTTTTTCAGTATTTTGTATGAAGACTTTCCAGCTTTGGAGCATTAGAAAAGACAGCGAGAGCCGTGAGTGGTGTTTTGTTGATAAGACGTGTGTCTGCTATCTCTACATCATGGAAACGTAGTGTAAATGATCAAGGGGCATAAATTAATTTCAGTTTGATACTATTCATGCATGGCTTAATGCATGCATACATGTCATCATGTAAACATTGGCTGTAGTTCCAGGTTTCTTGGCTTTATAATGACTTGTGGTAGTATGATGTAGATGATGTAGTGTGTGTTGTGTGGTAAATATTCTATAGCACAGTATTTAATGCCAATACATCTGGCTCTAATATTGAGAAGCAAAGGCTTTAAGCTGGATTCGGTGTGTTAGATGACTCTACATGGTTGTAGAGCAGCTATCTTTGCTATTAATTGTTTAAACAATCAATCTATCAGGGCAACAAGAAACACCTGTCAGTCACATGTTCCACTATTTGTGATCACTTGAAAAGTGGGTGGGTTCAAACAAGAGGTGCCATGTTCTAAGTTGTTAAACACACCGAGATGTAAATATCAGTCAATATCGGTTTTGTTGTCCCATATTCATCTTTTGATCCCAAACCCAATTATCTTCAGCGTATAGCAAAAAAAAAAAAAAAAGAATCGGCCTTGCTGTTCCAGTACTTTCAGAGGAGACTGTATATACACACAATTTCAGTGGTGCTCACAGCCAAGGGCCACAATGGCGAAAGCTCCCATCCCTCCCCACTTTCTTCAAAGAGCTGTGTCACTACCAATACTGACACATTGGACAATTTTGTCAGTGATATTGAGAGTTCTATGTGTCAGCAATCCAGTGTCTGAAAGTCCCAGAAGGCACTGTTTTCCCCGGTGGTGGTCACACTATAAAAAGAACAATCGGAGTAGCCTGATGGAACTAATTTCATCTGGCCTTTCAGTCTCCCTCTCTTTCTCTCTCTCTCTTTCTCTATCTCTGTTGCCTTTTTGCTTTGCAGACTTGCAGTGCGTGATTCATTCTACTCAATAAGCTTCAAAGTAAGCAGATTTGTCTACCCCCCCCCTCCCCTTCCCCCCCCTCTTTAAGAAGGCCATTGTGATTCATGGACATAACCCTTTGGAGCAAATATTCTCAGGGCATTTTATGTATTAACATGCTTGGCTTTCCATCATGAAAAGAAAAAGACAGAAATGGGGAAAAAAAAAAAAAAAAAAAAATTTAATGAAAGAGCTCTCGTGGAACAACCTTTGATTTGCTATGCTGTGTCCAGCAAATGGCAGTCCAGTCAAGTTCACATTACATGTCCCAACTGTGATAAATAGATTAGTTTTCAAATGCACGAGGCAAATGAGTTTCTGCACATATTGCATTGCGGGCCTGTCACTCCCAATAATATGTTGGGATTTTGTTGCCAAGTGCAGTGATTCCAGTTGAAAGAAGGGCAGCCCTTTAACATTTTCGACTGAAATAAATAAATATGCTCTATAAATACGTATCTTCATCTTGTGGCAGATTAAAGATCTGTAAATGCAACTTGAATTACTTAAATGGATTTGAACTAAAAAAAAAAGAGCTTAGCTGTACATGGCAATACAGAAGAAACCTTATTTTTTCTAGCAGTAAAAACGAAGAGTATTGTGATGTTAGTATGAGCGTTAGATCTCTATTTTCATCCCCATGTTATCCAGAGTTGTTGATTTATGTGCATTGCTAAAATGTTATTATTTTCCATACGAAGGATGTAAGGTGCATAAAACACAGTAATGGGTTCGATCAATAACAAAGCTAGACCTCTTGTTCCTGTGTATCCCTGCCCTCTCTGGTTCTCAATTATATCACAAACTCTTTAAGCCGATCGGCAATAAAATACAGCATAAGACCGTACATTCACAGTTTAAAAGTGCTTTGCTAAGCATCATCAAACAAGAAGTTAATTTTTTTTTCTTTTCGCAAGCAGACCGCAATATTTATTACCTAAGATGATGTACAATGCACGGTGGTGGAATATACATATGGAACGTAGGTATTGTGGGAATTTTGATTAAAATTGATTTTCCTGCCCTTGGGAAGTAAGAAGTCAAAAACTGTTGTGTGCCCATTTCTGAAACAGATATAGTCTGTTGACATTAGCAGGATGTTTGGTAACAATTAAATTCCCGTTTTATCCGAGACAAGGTGACATGTAGGTGTTTCAGTTATCCTCCGTGACTCTGGGGCCTGGATAGACAATTATGTTGTACCTCAGGTTTTGCTGCTTGCTCTTGTCATTTTGAGGATGTCTACAGCCTACAGGGAACAGACAGAATTGTTTTTCAGAGTGACTTCAAAGACAGGTCTGCTAGCAGGCTTTGACAATACACAGTAACACAAAGGGAGCAAATATCCAGGTTCACCTGCTGATTATTCCAATAACATTTTCCTCATAACAACCACTGAAACGCTAATGTATTTATTACATTATTAAAAGGTTCTATGCGCTAGAGTGATAAAATGGTTTGATAGGTGCCTTTGGGAATAACCGTAATAACTAAGATTCTGATGCATTTTATGGATGGAACAAGTTTAATATGGGGAAAGGAAAGGTGAGGGTTCAAGAACTGGCTAACAATGAACATCACTAAGTAGTTAGGATTGAGAAACTTTATTTTTACATATCGTGATCTGGCTGTTTGTTCAGGAGCCTTATTAATGTTTTAGCGCTGTCCCTAAGGTCCACACTTCTGTCTCTTCCAACCCGCTGGCCACTCCTACCAATGGCACCCCCAGATGTTCCCAAGCTCATAGCAAATCCTTGACATCTACTAGGCTCCTTATATGCCATTCTGTGCTCAAGAAAAACCGATACAAATTCTAATTAAGCCAGAAAAAATACGCTTTTAATGTTTCAGGCAGGATGAAAGGTTATAGAAAGCAGTTAATACACTTAAATATTGACGTGATGTGAATATACTGTATGCTATGTTACTTATTTCTGTTATTTTACATAATTTACTTATCAAGTCAGAATCCTGTTGCTACATACATCTCTATACACGTCTCTCTTATTTCAGCTTTCCTCTTTTACTATGTCACATGGCCGTTTTCTTTTTTTGACTCGCTTAGCTTTTAATTAGATCCACCAATTTGTTGGACTTACTTTATTACATATTTGCTATTACAATGAGCTTACCCACTGTGGCTGTATCTTTGCAAATATTTTGCTTTGACAGCTCATCCTCTCCAAATTCATGTTGATATACTTTTATTATGTGCAGTTTTCCCTGAGTAAAGACATGAGAGGGGGAAAAAAAAAAAGAAGTAATCAAATTCAGCTGAGGCATTGGATTATAAATGAGGTTTGCGGCAGGCGCCATAATGTTATTTAGATTTCTGTGTATTGAGACCTTGTTCCAACTCCCATCAGCAATGCGGCAGAATCAAATATGAATATAAGCTGATATAAGGAAATTGGTTTGTTATGTGCTGATGCTTTGGAGACCGAGCCCTGTGCAGGCATTGGGAAGGGGGGGGGGGGGTGTGTGTGGAGCAATCCAAGCAGAGTGATGTTTTAATTACTTGAACTGGAATGATAACACTCAACTCCTGAAATGATACAAATTAATAGGTTTACACCCGCAGCCTTCCGCTTCCACTGAGCATTTATTTTTGGAGCAAGGGACGTTTAGATTATCCTTGGTGTCAGACTCCATTTCACCTTCTTTGAGGGAAGAATCGGGAAAGGGACTTTTCATACAAGAACACCTTTCAAAGACCAGCTGTACCATGATAACATTTGCTGCACAATTAAACTGGCAAAACATCCTGATGTCTGCTGCTATTGTCCTGACTGTTGGACAGAACAAAACCTGCAGCTGAATAGAATGTAAATCCGCTTGTTACCTGCATAAGTACAACGAGGACCGAGAAAAACAAAATCCTTAAGATTGATATTCTCATGATTTCTGCTTACTATGATCAAATCAGTCCACAACCATATAATGTACCAAATTGTTGAATTAGCATTTATGAATGATATGTGTTACATTATTACAGCTATACAAATACATAATACAGCTTATTAACCGAATGAATAACTTAATGAAGTATGCTGAACATTGCAATTAATTCTAGCACAGCTAATTTCAGTTGACTCGCTTAAACCTTAATTAGACTGTTCCTGCGTCATTTCAGTGTCCCTATTTATAGTCTTGCTCCTGCACCCATTGTTTTCATGGTTTTATCTAATCTGAAGGCCAGATGACTGAAATGAAGTGTTCGCTTCTGAACTAATAGCAGCAATTCCTGTTCATTTGCCAGCCAATAAAGCTTTATTTGAGCACCATGATCGCAACGGTATCTGCGGAAGGTGAGGAAGTCTCCCAGGCTTGCGTGAAACTTTAGTGCACACTGCAGAAGTCCACCATTGAATGCACCAGACTTTGCCCGCTGTGGCCATCTATCCTTGTATTACCAAGCTGCTGGTTTTTCCATACCTCGCAGAGCTGAACATGTGTACAGTATTGTCCTTCTACAGAATTATACTGCCATGATAGAACCAAAGACAAGTAGTATGTACAAAAGTTTATGGACACCTGTATGTGCTTTTTGAACACCCCATTCCAGATTTTGCTGTTATAACAGCGTCCATTCTTCTGGGAAGGCTTTCCACCAGGTTTTGAAGCGTGGCCGTTGGGATCTGCTCATTCAGCTACAAGAGCATTAGTGAGGTCAGGCACTGATGTCAGGTGAGGAGGCCTGGCACACACTGTCTGTGTTCCAGTTCATCCCAAAGGTGTTCAATGGAGTAGACAGTTGTGTGCGTCCAATGTTGTGGCGGCAGTTTGGGGAAGACCCAGATATGTGTGTGATGGTCAGGTGTCCACAACCTTTTGGCAGTACAGTGTAACGAATCATTGCTCGCATTCTTTTCCACCAGAATAATGTAATGAATCAGCTTTAAAAATGAACGAAACAGAAGCGCACGCTTGGATTCAAAGCACCTTTTTAAAGGAGACGAGTTTTAAAGCATGCCCGCATTATCTACCAGAATATGTAGTAAATCAGCTGAATCTGCAACTTTTAAAATATATTCTTCCAGTTACAATTCATGTAACGAATTAAAAGATGTTTAACACGTTTAAATGTATTCTCCAATTTATATAAGGAATTAGCTTGAATGGCGTGAAATATATCTATATATCTAATCAACGCGTGTTGTAACCAGTTATAAATATACATCAGCCATGAATTAATGTATGTGCACATATACATATAGATAATTAACTACAACGGATTATAATTAATTATGACTATGTATGTGGTCTAGATCAGCTTTTAGGATTAGCTGTAGTCTAGTTTAGAATTATGAACTCTAAAGAGGGAGTTTATCCTTCTGGCCAGGAAGGATTTCCCGTTTCAAGAGCAGGTAGCGAGGCCTTGTAATGTAGAATTGACTCATCACGTGACCAAAACAGAGACAATCAAGCGTGGTGATAATAGATTTTAACTACGTGTGACTATTGATACACACAACTAACTCTAGGCAAGCAATACATATGTACATCTATATACAAGAAGAGAGAGAGATTAGAGAGGAAGTAATGAAAGGAAGAGGGTAACAGACAAAAACAACAATTAATTAGCCTTTTTCAAAATCAGCAACGAACTTAAATCTCCTGTAGACAGGGGTACAATATTAATGCATGTATAGATCCATTAACTATACTTGCATTGTCGGTTTGAAAGTTTGCACGAGGTCGTGTCAAGTTCGCTGGTTCGTTGTGCCGTTTGAAAAGGCGTGGGCCGTGAGGGTCTGAAGAAGAGTGTGTGTGCGCGCGTGTGCATGTGTAGGTAAACCGTGTGTGTGTGTGTGTGTGTGTGTGTGTGTGTGTGTCTGAAGAGGGGGGTCGTGTCCCCTGTAGCATTCCGATGGCATCTGGTCAGACACCAGAGGGGGGTTACTGATAAGGATTCACAGCTCAAGGAAACAGAGAAACTTCTTTGCTAAGTCCGGGCTGATTCAGAAATCAGTTTGATACGTTCAGATGTTACAGTCCCCCCTTTCGGACAAGGATGTCCAGGTGTGGACATCGTTGGGCGACAGTCGTCATGGTGATCGGATGACAAGTGGATCGAACTGATCGATCAGCGGGTGGCTCCTAAATGTTCTCAGCCTTTGCTTCCTCAGGCTGAGGGTCCATCTCGATGTGTGTGTTTGTGCGCCCTCTAGGGCCAGTTCAGAGACAGGGTAAGTGGTTGGTTTCTTCCACAGCCTTTTCGGCAGCAGTCCTCTGCTTGGCGTAGGCCTTGTGGATTCTGCCTGGTGACACACTGAGCAGTGGGCTTCCACCCCCCTTTTGGAATTAGGGAGTGGTGGCTGGGAGGCTTTCTCCCACTGGTCAAGGAAAACTCTGTGGTGAGCGTTTACCTTCTCTGGTCATTTTGCAGAAGGTATGACCAGTTCAGTTCTCTGTGAACAGTGTTAAGTCCATCTGTGAAAGTGTACCCTGGTTGTGCTGAAGAATGGATCACCAGCAGGTGGTTTTTGCAGGCTTTGACCTTAGCGTTCCTTTCTTTTCGGTTCACTTCCTGCTCTGGCTAGGAGAGCTTCACTTGTTGGAGTTTCCTGTGGAGTTCCTCTCTGGATTCTCTCTCCAACTGCTCTTGGTGCTTGGTCTCTGCATGAGGCTCTGCCAGGGCCCTTTGTAGTCTTTCCACTGCCTCTCGGAGCTCTGGGTCCATTTCACCTTCTGTCCCGTGCCGGTTCTGGGTCTCGAGGAGTATGCTGATCTAGGCAGCTTTGAGCGTGGGCCTAGTTCCTTCAGGCCTCCTCGTTCTGGAGCTTGAGCGCGCTGCTGCTTCTTGCTCCAGGTGGACGTTGCTCTTTTCGCTGAGTCGTGCCTGGGCGACGAGGTTGTGTGCGAGGCTCCTGATGATCTCTGCCCATCCTTTGGGGTTCTGGATCAGATCGTGGGCCGTCTGTCCACTCACATCGTCGTCCAGCTGCTCGCTGCTTAGGTTCCGTAGGTCACTAGCAGCATCTTTTACTGCACTGGAAGAAGATTTCTTCGTTCTTACCAGGCGATTACATTATTAAAGATGTGCTGTAATGCGATTTCATCGTCTTCAGACACAAATTTAACGTTAGGAACTGCAGTTTTAACTTTAAGCACTTAACCGCGGCTAAATTTGTCAGACAAATATGGCGCCGTTAACGTGCTAACACAATGAGCTTAAAGCTTTTCAGTTATCAGCGGAGTGGGGGAGGGGAGTCGCGTTGTGACTCGGCTCCCTGGCGACTGCATTCGCTGACTCGGTTCACTCGCTGAGCGCGCGAAAACACAGATTCTAATAGCACAAAAATCTAATAAAACACGCTTAGATTTGAAACGGAATTGCTCACGAAATAAAGTTTAAAACACTGCCCGCATTCTGTGCCAGAATAAATGTAACGAATCATTGCTCGCAGTCTTTTCCACCAGAATAATGTAATGAATCAGCTTTAAAAATGAACGAAACAGAAGCGCACGCTTGGATTCAAAGCACCTTTTTAAAGGAGACGAGTTTTAAAGCGTGCCCGCATTATCTACCAGAATATGTAGTAACTCGGATGAATCTGCAACTTTTAAAATATATTCTTCCAGTTACAATTCATGTAACGAATTAAAAGATGTTTAACACGTTTAAATGTATTCTCCAATTTATATAAGGAATTAGCTTGAATGGCGTGAAATATATCTATATATCTAATCAACGCGTGTTGTGACCAGTTATAAATATACATTAGCCATGAAAGGGAATTAATGTATGTGCACATATACATATAGATAATTAACTACAACGGATTATAATTAATTATGACTATGTATGTGGTCTAGATCAGCTTTTAGGATTAGCTGTAGTCTAGTTTAGAATTATGAACTCTAAAGAGGGAGTTTATCCTTCTGGCCAGGAAGGATTTCCCGTTTCAAGAGCGGGTAGCGAGGTCTTGCAGTATAGAATTGACTCATCACGTGACCAAAACAGAGACAATCAAGCGTGGTGATAATAGATTTTAACTACGTGTGACTATTGATACACACAACTAACTCTAGGCAAGCAATACATATGTACATCTATATACAAGAAGAGAGAGAGATTAGAGAGGAAGTAATGAAAGGAAGAGGGTAACAGACAAAAACAACAATTAATTAGCCTTTTTCAAAACCAGCAACGAACTTAAATCTCCTGTAGACAGGGGTACAATATTAATGCATGTATAGATCCATTAACTATACTTGCATGGCTTTGGTGTTGTCGGTTTGAAAGTTTGTGTGAGGTCGTGACGAGTTCGCTGGTTCGTTGTGCCGTTTGAAAAGGCGTGGGCCGTGAGGCGGTTGCATCCTTTGTCCGGAAGAGGGTCTGAAGAAGAGTGTGTGTGTAGAAGTAAAAAAAAGAAAGTAAAAGTTTTTAAGTTTGAATGCGTGTTGTTGTTTTAAAGACAACACCAACGCACACGCCTCTCTGGGCTTTTGGCCAGTCAGGAAGTTGGATTTGTTGGTGGGATGAACTGTCTTTGTCTGGTCTCAGACCTGGATTTGCATGTCCTGGGAGGAGCCGGTTTAAACCGTATTATATATGCGATTAAGAAAAGGCATGAAATAATGTATCCCATTGCAATGTGATATGCATAATCGATCAGGGTATCTCGAGACGATTAACTACATACCA
The DNA here is from genome assembly GCA_023630585.1 of Cranoglanis bouderius. Lineage (NCBI taxonomy): Eukaryota > Metazoa > Chordata > Actinopteri > Siluriformes > Cranoglanididae > Cranoglanis > Cranoglanis bouderius. The sequence goes on from CM042539.1 coordinate 2,213,660, forward strand.
AATTCGATGGACTTATAAAGAAACAGGTAAAACATGGTTACAGACATTTAAAATAATATCCTAAATTAAACTATCTAAAATCATTATAGTTAGGTTACATAAACACACAATATATGCAAATAAGGAAACATCACACTATTTGGACATCGAATAATTACATATAATTACATGTTACATTCAAAAGAGATTCTTCCATTATGTGTGTGCGCGCGCGTGCGCGTGTAGGTAAGCTTTGTGTGTTTGTGTGTGTGTGTGTGTGTGTGTGTGTCTGAAGAGGGGGGTTGTGTCCCCTGTAGCATTCCGATGGCATCTGGTCAGACACCAGAGGGGGGTTACTGATAAGGATTCACAGCTCAAGGAAACAGAGAAACTTGTTTGCTAAGTCCGGGCTGATTCAGAAATCAGTTTGATACGTTCAGATGTTACAACAGTCTATGTACCCTGTGCATCAACAAGCTGGGACTGAGTTTTTCTAAAAACATCCCACCACCAAGATCATTGTTACATCGAAGAAAGACCATCCCATTACACACTCTTTCTCTCTTTTCCTTAAGATGATCTTAATTGTATAATGCTTTCGAGAAACTGGACCCAGGTCTCATGACTAACGTGCATAAACTTGATGTCGATGTGGTTGGTTTAACCTCAGCCATAACCCTAACCTTAATCTGTGTAACTTTCCATGTGAATTTAGTTGTTACAAATGAATTGTTACAGGTTTTTTAAAGCAAGAGACGAATGTTAATGATGAGAGTTCTACCTACAGTGCTTGTTTACCTTTCAAAAATAATTTTAAAATGTCCCTGCTGTGAAGATTGCTGAATTGCAGCGTTATCAACACTGTCAACAGCCACAAAAAAAAAAAAAAAAATCAAAGGAGCGCAAACAAGCTTTGTTTAGAGGCGACTAATGACTTGTTCTTAATAGGAGCATTTAGCATCACTGCATACAGTGCCAAAGTGACAGTGCGCTGAAACATCTAGAAACCCGACGGTGACCTTCTCACACTTACCCAGGAGCAAGCTTAAAGTAGCAGTGATAAAGATTATGTAGAGGGTCTCTGGCAGAAAACAACACAAACGCACATCAAGCCAAAGTCATTTTCCACTATCATCTGTTCACTTCCAGTCAGATGACTTGTGTTTGCAACGATGCGCCATCAGCGGCTATTCACTAACGACAATTATAAAGTCATCAAGACCGATCTGCGTGTCAGTGCTTTCAAAAGCGGAGAAGTCGTATTACGGACGCTGCTTGCTATTTAAATGCATGACTCTTACCAGCTCTCAAAGAATGAGGTAATTAAATGAAAACCAATGCAGATAGGATATATCTCAGGGGTAATGTACATAACACGTACACAACCAACTTTGACTGGGAGTCTCCAAGGATGCAAGTCATTATGGCACACTGAAAGATAAGAACATCTTCACCGAGATACGGGAATGTCAGAGTACTCACTGGTAATAGCATTGCAGGACATAAAATTACTTTAATGAAAAATTGCACATGAAAAATAGGGACAATTTGATGAAATAAAAATACCGATTGTGAGAAGCAGGTTGGAATACAACAAGTAATGACTGGGGTAAGTAGGATTTAATTTATTTTCACACTGCGCATAAGAGTATTTGTAGCTTGACAGTCCCACTGCTTCATCATGCCCATCAGATGAGGAATGGGCTAGGAAGGCCAATCTTAGCTTCCTGTTAGACTCTTATCTCCTATCTCATCAAGCGAGTCAATCACCGGAGGTGCTTTTAAGAGTGTTTGCGCTGGTTCGGTCCCTCATCAGCACAAACGGCCCCATCCATGTTCATCAGAATCAGAGATTCTCAACAAGTGAGCACTCTCTACTCACGCAGACTCAATACCCAAGGTAGCTCAATGACGCAAACGTCACCCTAATTTATTTAATCAACATAGGGATGTTTGGAGATGTTACCTGCTTAGGAGTCTTGTCAGACAAAATGCTTTGCCTGACTAGTAGCTCGTACAGCAGTGAGTTACCAGGCCTGCTTATAAGCTGACAGGTGTTTTTTTGTGTGTGTGTGTGTGTGTGTGTGTTTTTTTGTTTGTTTGTTTTACTCTGCGGAATAAACAGGACATCAACTATGAACACTAATGACGCTAACAATTTATTAGCCCCCACATCTGTGTGTAGGTGCTTGTATCGCTCGCCGCTGTGAACCGTACGCAGAGTGAAGGCTCAGTGGATAAATATGAGGGCCATAATTACAGAGCCATTGTGGAGCTGTCAGCACAGTAATTGCTGCAGGGACAGTGGGCAATCGAGAGCTACGTCTCTCACACGTGCTCATCACGGGCAAGTACGATTAGATGGAAAGGGGTGAGAGGAGGTTATCTGCATTCCCTTCTCCTCTCTCTCTCTCTCTCTCTCTTTCTCGCTCTCTTTCTATCTCTGTCTCTCTCTCTCTCTGGTTATGAACAAGCCTGCCTATTTAATCACAGATAAGGACGAGAGAGGAGGAATCAGTCCGCATAGCATCCTGTCTCACACGAATGTTTGCAAACATGACTCTTTTGATATTTTGATAACTTGCTCATCATATTCTTGGTGTGTTGTAAGTGTTGGTAGAGTTAATTAGGAATACATTAGGATTAACACGGTAAACAGTATAATATCCAGGTATATCTTGCACAGAGGATATCTAACGAAGAGGAAGATAGAGAGGCAAACAGCACCGAGGATTTAAGACCTATACTGATTTTAATTTCTGTCAGAGAAACCCCATTATACACATACAGTATGTATTTGATGCTAGGGCAAAAATACAGATCTGAAATTTGATTTTTAGACGAATATGACTTTTTATCGTCTCTCGTTGGGATTTCTTCATGGAATATGAAGACGATTGCACACTGTGGTGTGATGCTTGAGGCTATACTGTTATTCTGTCTGCTTGTTCTTGTCCACATAAATGATCTGGACAGCCTAAATCAAACCTGTATATGCCTGCTTAACATATAGCTGCTCTTGCTATATGTGTCTAATTGCATTTTATCATACTCCACCAGTGTACTATAACTGAAATCCATAACAATGTCAACGTCACTCTTCCTTAAACCCGAATGATAAAAATGCCAATTTGGCTTTAGTCACTTTAATACAGAAACTGTAACCCCCCCCCCTTGTGATTTAGTGCATGGTTGCTGACGGCTGAATAAAGATCTCAGGATTGCAAGTATAAGCTATCAAAATATCAATGCAGCGCACCATCGTGAAGAGCATTGACCTTAATCAACATTGTCATACAATTGCCACATACTAACCTAGCATGAAATTTGTCCTTGCTTTAGCAAAATCCTACAAAGACTCCGAGCAGTTTCCTAATAACTCTTTTTCGCGACAAGAAAAAAGAAAAAAAGATTGCATTTATTGGAGCATATTAATGAATATCTTGGGACCGGTATTGCATATTTTCTTTTTGACCCACACACCTCACTTTTCTCTTATAATCTTTTCTGTTCTTTCTGCCTGTTTTTAATGTGATTTACTTTTTTTTTTTTCACCTCTCAAATATATAGAGCCTTTTTTTTTTTTAGTACCTAGACAGCAATGAGAAAGGAGGATATTCTTGCCTTCTAAGTGAAACTCTGAAAGCGAAGGTACCACAATGCCAGAGTCTGCCTTCGCTGTTCAACACATCTTTGATACGGTTTTCCTGTGGTTTTCCATGGACCAGTTTGACAATCTGTTCAAACAGTGGGCTTTCCCTCCTACCCCTCCCCCCCCCCCCCCTCCCCCCCCTTCCCCCAGGAGCATAATACCAGAAACACTGGGAACAGCTTTCCACAAACACAATATTTTCACACATGGGTGCCAATAATTGTGATCTTCACAAAGCATGGATGCCTTGTGGGGTTTGCAGAACAGCGTCCTCCTCGTCTCCTGTGAGATGGAAGAAAGGCTTTGTTTGTGCCGTCAAAGATGAAGACAGACATGCTGTCACAGCAGCCTAAACATTTCTGATTGCATTTCTTCAGACGGAGCGCTTTTGATCGCCGCTGTTTTGAACAAATGTGTTGTTCGGAACAGATAAGAGGCAGAATTTTCACCACGTGCAAACATAATACCTTGCCTCTTAATAGCTTTGCCTTTTGTTCTTTCTTATTTATTTATTTTATTTTATTTATTTATTTATTTATTTTTTATAACCGCCTCCACGGGCACACAGCTGTCGTGTTCTTCCGAGCCTTGTTGGTGTGAAATGATTGGGAGAGAAAAGTACTACACGGTATTGCACTGCGGTAAATAAAGGAAAAGGACTTAATACCCAGGTCATACTCAGTGCCTTTCCATCTTCTCACAACTTTCATTTAAAGGTCACAGGATAAAATGGGCTTTAAATAGGCTTTTCTCAAACACAGGAAGCTGCTCACTTGTTATACGAATAAAGCACTGTCAGCATAATCAGACTCCATTACCACGATCGTGATATAAAGCTCACCTCATTGTTTGTTAGGAACCGAATATATTAAAATACATTCCAGCAATCGATACAGCATGTTACCTGGATCTGTCGCAGAAATTGACCTCCTTCCTTTTTTTCCTTTTCTATCCCTGATAGCATTTAATGAGTAGATGCAGCGCACCAGTGTAGTTAAATATAAGAAGCGAACCCTAGGAAAAGGAGGACTACAGAGCAGCTTCCGAGCTGAGTTTGTGGAGTTTGTGTGTCTGCGTCTGGCTGTTTGTGCCACTTTTCTGTCAGGTCCTCTGTGTTCATGGCTGAAACTGGGCCGATGTTTTATTCATATGGATATGTTCTCAGTGTTGTTCAGTAAATTGCTCATCTCCCTGAAAACACCAGTGTATGGGGATTCTTCCAACTTCTCTAAAGCATTGGACATACCTCCTACTCTGATAAATCTTTAGGCAGCTGTTCATTTTCTTTACGTTTACAATTGCTTGGATGTATAACAGAGCTATCTGCAACTAAATATTACAATACACACTGGGTATTTAGTGTGTGTTTGTGATAGGCAATACGTTTTTGCCCCAGAATGGTACGCTAATCTAAATGAACGGACTGGCCTGCTTATATCGTCAGGATTTATTGAGGATGGTGATCATTAAAGCCAGAATTGTATCCCTGAAACCATCTGACACCCCTTTCATAAAGTGAGTCTGGTTGTAATCATTTAGTACTACAAAAATGAACTTTTTTTTTTTTTAACCTTATTTATACAATTCCAGTGAGGCTGTAATTTGTGTTACTAAAGTTGTTGTTGACCGTCATCAACACTTCTCGGACACATTTTCTCATTGTCTTGTCAAAATATTTTAATAGCTACATTGAAATTTGAAGGGCACCTAGAGATGATCAGCATTTTGCTCTTTTTTTTTTAACCAGCATTTTTACCACTAGCTTGAAGTGGAGCTATGTCATCAAGGCGTATTTAAAAACATCGATTATTCATTACACTAACTAAACCCATTCTGCATGTTTCTAAATCTAAATTATGATTATTCACAGGTCATTATTAGTCATACATTTTAATAAAGTGACAATATTTCAAGTTATCAAGGAATTATTTATAGCACGTTATTAGAGCTTTATGGGCTGTTATTAGAGTTTACAAAATGCTTATTAGGAATCATTACCAATTTACAAAGAATTGTAAAGTTTAATGAATTTTGAATATGGACTTCTTAAAAAGTGTTAACACTTTTTTTTTGGTTGCATTTTGACAAATCTCTGTGCCACAGCTCATTATATGCAAAAGTCATCCTGTTTCCTGCCTATAGCGAGGAGGTGGAGGACAGAATCACTTTATAAAAGGAGTGTATAGTGACACATATAGTGTGAGGCGTAAAAATCTGGCTTTAGCAAACACCATCCTCAATAAATGAAATGGCCTGTTCATGACCATGATTTATATGACAGTAGTCCTTCACAACACACAGAGGAACAGTTGTTGGTTTCACTCGTTACTGCCCTTTCCTGCTCTGTAATCTCATTCGCTTCTCCTCTTTTTACCAGTAAACTTTCCATCTCACGCCATCCTTCTTTCCAGCTGCTGTCTCTGTATTGTGTTTGCTTTCATCCTGCCCACTGACTCCTCTTTTTCTCCAACACAACCCCCTGCAGTTTGTGTTAATATGGCAAACTGCGTCTGTACGCCTCTTCCTACTCCCCTCTTCTACCGAGGCATCATTTCAAGATATGCACTCTGGTGGAAAGCTCCCTATTTCATTTTTTATTCACTTCTTTTTCCCCAATTTCTCCATCAATTCTTTCTGACAGACAATGCCTTCACTTTTTTTCCCCCCCCTCTACAGACCATCAACAGCTACTGTTACCATTCAGTACCAGCCTCCAACTTTCTCCCTCAGGCAATAAACCAGCATGGTGTCAAAAGTAACAACACCCCATCTAAAATTCTGTGTCATAAACAAATAGATGAAAATGGTTACATCTATACAGTGCGTTTGTTGCAAAATTTACTTACAGATAATAGTCCTAAACAAACAAAACACATTTTCTGTAGTGAAATCAGTTTAACTCAGTGGACCTTTTCTTGACTTTTCAACAGAAATGAGGTGAAGGAGTGTATCATAAGAACATGATAGCTGGTGTTTGTATGCATGAGCAATGCTGGTACTCAGTAAGATCAATCTATTCTGCCACTAAAGATAGGTCAGGGCTGCATTTCATGTCCCCAAGGTGTCGAGCTGCAGTTTATTCTTCATTGCATTTATATTTGTCAGGGCTCTTATCCAGCAGGTTTTACACATAACCCAGCGAAAAAAAAACCCCGAAAATGACCATGATGCTAGCTTCTTTCTGTCTAGTGGAGAGTGAGAGACAACTCCACCAAATTTTAGTAAGGGGTAGAAAACAGAAAAATACTTTGAACAGATATATCAGCTAATTGTGCAGGTGTTTCAGTAATTATATACACTATATGGCCAAAAGACCCATATGTGCGTGCTGAACATCCCATTCAAGATTTAGTCCCCCTCTGCTGTTATAATAACCTCCACTTTTCTAGATTTTGAAACGTGGCTATGATGATTTGTGCTCATTCAACCACAAGAGCATTAATGAGGTCAGGCACTGACAGTTCATCCAAAATGTTTTCAGTGGGGTTGAGGTCAAGGCTCTGTGCAGGACACTTGAGTTCTTCCACGCCAACCTTGGCAAACCATGTCTTCATCCTATACAATTGTGTGCGTTCAACTTTGTGGCAACAGTTTGGGGAAAAACCATATATGGGTGTGATGGTCAGGTTGTCCACAAACGTTTGGTACGTAATGCATGTCATGTCACTGATCAGCCATAACATTAAAACCACCTGTCTTATATTGTGTAGGTCCTCCTTGTGCTGCCAAAACAGCTCTAACCCCTCAAGGCATGGACTCCACATGACCTCTGAAGGTGTGCTGTGGTATCTGGCACCAAGACGTTAGCAGCAGATCCTTTAAGTCCTGTAAGATGCGAGGTGGGGCCTCGATGGATCGGACTTGTTTGTCCAGAACATCCCACAGATGCTTGATCAGATTGAGATCTGGGGAATTTGGAGGCCGAGTCAACACCTTGAACTCTTTGTCATGTTCCTCAAACTATTCCTGAACAATTTTTGCAGTGTGGCAGGGCACATTATCTTGCTGAAAGAGGCCACTGCTATTAGGGAATACCATTGCCATGAATAGGTGTACTTGGTTTGCAACAATGTTTAGGTAGGTGGTACATATCAAAGTAACTGGTTTCCCAACAGAATATTGCCCAGAGCATCACACTGCCTCTGCCGGCTTGCCTTCTTCCCATAGTGCATCTTGATGCCGTCTCTTCCCCAGGTAAGTGACTCACATGCACTCGGCCATCCACATGATGTGAAAGAAAATGTTATTCATCAGACCAGACCACCTTCTTCCATTGCTCCATGGTAGATGCTTTTGGTGGTGGACAAGGGTCACCATGGGCACTCTGACAGGTCTGCAGTTACGCAGCCCCATACGCAGCAAGCTGCAATGCACTCTGTGTTCTGACACCTTTATATCATAGCCAACATTAACTTTTTCAGCAGTTTATGCTACAGTAGCTCTTCTGTGGGATTGGACCAGACGGGCTAGCCTTCCTCGCACATAAATGAGCTTTGGGCGCCCCATGACCCTGTCGCCGGTTCACCGGTTGTCCTTCCTTGGACCACTTTTGGTAGGTACTAACCACTGCATACCAGGAACACCACACAAGACCTGCCGTTTTGGAGATAATCTGACCCAGTCGTCTAGCCTTCACAGTTTGGCTCTTATCAAAGTCGCTCAGATCCTTATGCTTGCCCATTTTTCCTGCTTCCAACACATCAACTTTGAGAACTGACTGTTCACTTGCTGCTTAATATATCCCACTCCTTGACAGGTGCCACTGTAACAAGATAATCAATGTTATTCACTTCACCTGTCAGTGGTTTTAATGTTATGGCTGATTGATGACTGTACTGACTGACTGACAGTGGAAAAATTACCAGAAGCTGGTTACAAGTCAGCTGTAGCTGCTAGTTGCTAGCATTAGCATTTAGTTTAGCTCAAAACTGAAGCTGGGACAATAACTAAACCTAACAAGTTATTAGCTGTAACTACACTCATTAAACATGTAAATAAAATTATATAAACTACAACCCCAATTCCAAAAAAGTTGGGACACTGTGTAAAATGTAAATTAAAAACAGAATGCAATGATTTGCAAATCTCATAAACCCATTTGTTATTCACAATAGAACATAGAAAACATATCAAATGGTTAAACTGAGGAAATGTACCATTTAAAGGAAAAAATAAGGTAATTTTGAATTTGATGGCAGCAACACGTCTCAAAAAAGTTGGGACAGGGCCATGTTTACCACTGTGTAGCATCCCCTCTTCTTTTAACAACAGTCCGTATATGTCTGGGAACTGAGGAGACCAGTTGAGTTGAGTTTTGGGAGAGGAATGTTGTCCCATTCGTGTCTGATACAGGATTCTAGCTGCTCAACAGTCCTGGGTCTTCTTTGTCGTATTTTTCGCTTCACGATGCGCCAAATGTTTTCAATTGGTGAAAGGTCTGGACTGCGGGCAGGCCAGTTCAGCACCCGGACTCTTCTACGATGAAGCCATGTTTTTGTAATAGATGCAGCATGTGCTTTAGCATTGTCTTGCTGAAATATGCAAGGCCTTCCCTGAAAAAGACGTCGTCTGGATGGAGGCATCTAAAGTTTTTTGGAATTGGGGTTGTACATGTGCATGTAGTCTGTGTTGAACAGCAGCAGAGATGCTTGTTGAATTCTTGTATTGTGAGATGAATCAGAGAAAGTTGTTTTGTTGCTCTACTCCGAAGTCTCTCACGAGATATAATCAATCGTAAAGCTGCAGACACCATTTTGTCCAGCAGACAAACTTGATAGTTATTGCAATAGCGTTTCCTGATACTATCATCAATTGTCCCAAGCCTATCCGGAGCCTATCCTGGAAAAAAAACCTGGTCACCAGGCGGGGACGCACCCTGAATGGGTCAGTAGTCCACCATAGGGCACCATGCACACATTCATTCATACCTAGGGGCAATTTAGTATAGCCAATCCTTCTACTGGCATATTTCTCAGTGGAAACCAAAGAACTTGAAGGACACCCTTGCACACAGTATCCCGAGGTCAGGATTGAACTGGGGACCCAAGAGCTGTGACGCAGCAACACTACCCACTGCACCAATGAAAATGTAAATGCCATGGCAACCCAGTCAAGCACTAGATAATCACAAGTGATAATCACAAGTGACTATGAAAAATCACCTAGTAAACAAATAAAAGTTGCAGTCTATATGAATCCAAGTTCTCCTTTTATCTTAATCCTATCTTCTTATCTTAGCATTCTGCAGTAGGAGGCAGTTATCAAATCATCTATTAGTAATACTATGAAAAGGACCGTGCATTGAGGAATGTATATAAGTAACAACACTTTTCAAAAGGTTGTGGCAAAAGAAGTGTTTCTTATTGCTGCAATAAAAGAAATCTAATTATGATTTTTATTTTCTTTGCATTTTGGCCGTTTCCATGTGTTGGCCTGTTTTCTTCTAATTTACTTTCATCTCAGTAGCACTGCTCATTATGTAAAAACCTCATTACTTTGCCAGCCTGATATTCATTCTAGTTAATGATAGCATTAAGAGCTATCATTTTATTCATGCAGTGTTAATCACAGATAGCCCTGTGATAAAGTAGCATCCTTTATTGGTACTTATTTGGATATTTCCTTCTTGGCTGAAATGCAGTCAGTCTAAGAGTCGTTAGGTTTTTCAAATCACTTGTTAACATTATCGATTGTGTTGCATTATTGTTATGGGTCTTCACTAAATTGTTCCCTTATCGCTTTGAAAATGGGCATTTAATTCAGAGGGTGTCTCTGCACTAAGTAAACAACCCATAATACTGAAGAATTGCTTATACTCTTGTGAGGAAATTACTACAGTCATTTTAGGAAATATGCCTGTCATTTGGTAAATTATAGTTGTATAGGGAAGCTTTTACCAGCTGATGAGCACACCATTAAATGTTTCATTCCTAACAAAAAAAAAAGAAAAAAGCCCGTCATTCTGTTGTGCTTTTCATATATATTTCAAGGTATAAATGTACAAAAGCACTGAGACCACATAAGCAATCATATGATAAAACCTGTAAGTAGTGTTGGGATGTAATTAAAAGATCAACAAGCCCCGGGGTTGGTCTCGGATGTGTCCCAGAGTTTCTAAGTATTTAGTATGTAGCATGCAGTTTTGAACGTTGTATGTCACTTGAGGCAGCTGCAGTGAAGCAGCATTTCCTTTTCCGTTCTTCCACTTACTGGGTTGAGGATGTGCACCCAAGGGAATTGCATATGGCACCATATTATTAGAAATATCATCAGAGCCAGTCTTCAGAGAGTCTGCTCACCTCATGTTCGTCCCATTGGTGAGCTCACCAAAGCGGAAGTTCGTGCTTTGTAAAATTCTCAGAGAAAATGTCAATAGGGAAATTGAGTTTTTTGACGGGTTAAAAAAAAAAGAAAAGAAAAAAAAAAACCCTGTAAAATAAAGATGTAGAATATCATACTAGTCCACCAACTTTGGTACATTATTTAGCTGGCAAGTATTCACAGAGTCTCCTCTGGTCTCTGATCAGGGCAGGAGATAAGTAGCCCTGTATGCTGGTTTTCTGCTGTTCATGGGAGAATCCAATGCAATCTGGACTCTTGTGTCTCCCTGTAATTTTCTCATGCACATGCGCACGGGATACAGACACTATTATCAGGCAGGAAAACATTTTTGTTGTCGCTTGATTATGCTAATGGGAGCGCACACGAATACGAAGCACAATGTTATTGAAATTAGGCTTGATTGCAGATGGCACCTCAGGTTAATTTGCGTTCCCCTGCCTAAATGCAGCGCTTGTATTTGTGAATGCGGGCTGGAGCTAATATCCTGTTCTCAAGCACCCCCTCATTCTTCTCGGGAGAGTCTGACGAATATGGTAGTATCGTTGTTTCCTATGAGGACGCCACAGGAATGTATTTTCAACTGAGAAACTGAGACCTATAATATTTCCCTTAGAGAATTGGTAGTAAACAAGGGAGGTTTTAACATGGTTTCAGTGAAATTGCATGTTTTGGGACTAAAGCGTCATTCAACGCTTGCCATGAACCAGTGTGTAAGCTGTCACTGTTCTTTTGAACCTTCTCAAAGGGCAAATGACTTTGAAGGGACTGATTAAAAACCTACAATATTTTGGTCACATTTTGAGTTCTAACACTTTCAGTTGCTCTATAATGTGAGCAGATTGACTAAATATACATTATATGGGCAAAAGTTTGTGGACACCTGACCATCACACCCATATGTGGGCCTTCCCCGAAATGTTGCCACAAAGGTGGAAGCACACATTAATATAGGATAACTCTGTATGCTGTCTCATTACGTTTTCCCTTACTAAGGGGCCCAAATGTGTTTCAGCATAAAAATGCCCCCGTGCACAAAGCGAGGCCCATGAAAACATGGTTTACCTAGGTTGGTGTGGAAGAATTGAAGTGGCCTGCACAGAACCCTGACCTCAACCCCACTGAACACCTTTGGGATGAACTGTAAGACCGACTGCACCCCAGGCCTTCTCACTCAACATCAGTGCCTGACCTCACTAATGCTCTTGTGGCTGAATGAGCAAATCCCCGCATCCACGTTCCAAAATCTAGTGGAAAGCCTTCCCAGAAGAGTGGAGGTTATTATAACAGCAATGGAGACAAAATTTGGACATATTGTTGTGATGGTCAGGTGTCCACATACTTTTGACCATACAGTATACAGTACGTCATTGTAAATTCCAACAGTCAAGGTATACCAGTGATTCTCTAAATGGGATCTTGAGCCCCCCAAGGTTCTCTGAAGCATAAACAGGGGGTCTGTGATTTGTATATTTTCATCACTAGGTGGTGGAGGCGTTATGTTTGCGCACTTGTCCGTGCTCCCATCCATTTTTGGATTCAACCGCTTATCCTTGTGGGAGCAAAGATTATCCTTGCTGCCAAAAGATGAACTGATTACATTTTGGCATTGATCCAAACATGGTCAAGGTATAATTGAAGCTTATTTGAGGTATAAAAATGAGTAACAAGACACATTCCATTACAGTGGTTGAAATCACAGTCTACCATGGAAAGACACTTAAGAAAGACACAAGTGAAGGATCAGTGTTGTACTTGTTGCAGATGCTTTCTATCAGTGTGCATGAAAGAGCAACAGAATTTGGCATTCATTCTTGTTTCTGTGGTTCGTTGTTGTTTATCCACTCAATTAATGAAGTGCACTGTTTTGATTCCTACCATCAATGATTGAGCCCTAATTGCAGACGAAAAAAAAGGGTTCCTTTGATTTCAAGGCATCCCTGTTTTTCAGATGCAATTTGCATGAAGATGTATAGATGAGAAGAAAAAGGCAGTGTATTAATCACATGCAGAGAAAAAGAATGCGGTGACAAGTGAAGTCAACAGACTGTTGTGATTTGTAAAAGCCAGACAGCATGACCCAGTCACAACAACCCTCACGCTACAATGTTCATAATGTATAGTTTAGAGAAACTATGCAGCGATTATTTAATACGTACAGTAATGTTTGTCTGTGTATAGAGCAGTGAGAATAAAAACTTGCAGTAGTTTATTTTCTGATGTGAGCATTTATAATCACATCAAAGGGGGAAAAAACAAATTCATAGTTTTCAGCAAATGTACAGTACTGTGCAAAAGTTTTAGGCGCATGCAAAGAAATGCTGTAGAGCAAAGATACCTTTAAAATAATGAAATGAAATGTTTCTACATTTAAAAAAAAATTAGCAGTAAACAGTAGTAAATGAAACAAAGTCAATATTTGGTGTGACAAAAAAATAAAGAAATAAAAATAAAAGTTTGTACAGTTTTATAAGGAAATGAGCTGGTAAGTTTTATTGAGCATCTTGCAGAACCAGCCACAGTTCTTCTGGACACTTTGACTTTCGCACTCGCTTCTTATTTTTGCAGCGAAACCCAGCAGCCTTCATTGTGTTTACTGTCTGAAAAGTGTCTCTTACATAATATGCTGCTTTCTTTAATGACATACAAACATTTTTCTGTAACGTTTAATTTTGTGCTAGAAAAATAATGTTTGGGAATCTAAAACGTTTTTGTACTGATTTGATCATGTAGAAATCATAAAATAAACAATCTATAACAGTTTGTACTAAAAAAAAAATAGGGTGCCTAAAACTTTTGCCCAGTACTGTATATATACACACTCACCAAGCACTTTATTAGAAACACCTTTACACCTACTCATTCATGCAATTATCTAATCAGAAAAGCATCTCAGAAAGCACAAAACATCAAACATTGAGATGGATGGGCTACAACAGCAGAAGACCAAATTGGGTTCCTCAGATTCCTGTTCTAGGCTGTCAGGAGTGCAACCCGATATGTTCTTCTGCTGTTGTAGACCATCCACCTCAATGTTTGATGTTTTGTGCATTCTGAGATGGTTTTTTACTCACCAGTTTTAAAGAGTGATTATTTGAGTTACTGTATCCTTCCTGTTGGCTTGAACCAATTTGGTCATTTTCCTCTGACCTCTCTTATCAACAAGGTGTTTCCACCCACAGAACTGTCAATCACCTGATGTTTTTTTTTTTTTTTCACACATTCTGAGTAAACTCTAGAGACTGTTGTGCATAAAAATCCCGGGAGATCATCAGTTATAGAAATACTCATACCAGCCCTGGCACCAACAATAATGCCACGGTCAAAATCACTGAGATCCCATTTATTCCCCATTTTGATGGTCGATGTGAACATTACCGGAAACTGCTGGCCCATATCTGCAAGATTTTATGCACTGCACTGCACTGCAGATTACATAATTGCATGAATGAGTAGGTGTGCTGTGTAAAGTGCTTACTGTGTACAATATATTTATACAGTCATGGGAAAAAGAAAGTATACCCTCCTTCAGTTCTATGGTTTTATTTATCAGGGCCTAAATAACAATTGTATTGTCCTCAAAAACTTATTTCAATAAACAAATAAAATCAGGTGACCAAAAAAAAAAAAAAAAACCCCACACCAGACCTCCCCCCCCCCCCCAAAAGTAAACAAACAAGAAACCAGGTGCTGAAAAAATAAGTACAGTGTGACTATTTATTTTTTATATATTTTTATATATATATATATATTTTTTTTTTTTTTTACAAAAGTAGAACTTTTGGCAGTTTGGTGTTCTGGAGCACTCAGATGTGTGTCTACAACAAGAAGCAAGGACATCAGCCATGACCTCAGAGATGCAATTGTTGCTGCTCATTAATCTGGGAAGGGTTATAAGGCCATCTCCAAGCAATTTGAAATTCACCATTCTACAGTGATTAGGGTTGTATACAAATGGAGAGCCTTCTATTGCCAGTCTTCCCAGGAGTGGGTGTCCCAGCAAATTCAGTCCAAGTCAGAGCATTTAGTGCTCAGAGATATAAGGAAAAACCCACAAGATTCATCATGTGATCTATTAATTGTTTATGTTCATCACAGCAAAATTAGAAAAAAGACTAAACAAATATGGCTTTCATGGAAGAGTGGCTAGGAACAAGCCCCTTCTCTCCAAAAAGAATATGGGAGCATGATTTAGGTTTGCAAAATTGCATCTGAACAAACCACAAACGTTCTGGAACAATATCCTTTGGACTAATGGACCAAGGTGGAGATGTTTGGTTATCATGCACAGTGCCATGCTTGACGAAAACCAAAGACAGCGTATCACCATAAACACCTCATACCAACTGTCAAGCATGGTGGTGGAGGGGTGATGATTTGGGCTTGTTTTGCAGTCACAGGACTTGAGAAACTTGCAGTAATTGAGACAACGCTAAACTCCACTTTATACCAGAATATTCTTAAGTCAAATGCGATGCCCTCTGTCCAGCAGCTTAAACTGGGCTGAAATTGGGTCATGCGACAGGACAATGATCACAGACACATCAGCAAATCAACAACTGAATGGCTAAAGAAGACAAAAATCAAGGTGCTGGAATGGCCAAGTCAAAGTTCAGACCTCAACCACATTGAGATGCTGTGTTGGGATTGTAAGAGAGCTGTGCATAAATGAATGCCTTCAAACATCAATGAACTGAAGCAATGTCGTAAAGAAGAGTGGGTCAAAATTTCTCCAGAATGATGTGAGAGACTGATAAACTCCTACAGAAAAAGTTTACTTCAGGTTAATGTTGCTAAATGTGGTTCTACATGTTACTGAATTATACAGTGTACTTATTTTTTCCCCACCTGGTTTCTGAATGTTGGTTTACTTTTTGGGAAAAAATTACTACAAATCTGTTGGGTTTTTTTTTGTTTTTTTTTACATTGTCACCTGAGGTTATTTGTTTGTTTATAGAAGTTGGTGGGGACCACACAATTATTATTTATGCCATGATAAATAAAAACACAGAATTGAAGGAGGGTATACTTTCTTTTCCCCATGACTGTATATTAACGTAATATATAAGTTACCGAATATTTTGCAGCTGATGAGGAAATGTGCGTTTTTATTCCTTATTCAAACCCTGGGTGACATGAGTGAAAAATTATGAAGTGGTTATTTTTACGGAAGCTAATTTTTTTTTTATCTCACTGTTGGAAAGCTTAGTTACAACATTTGTTTCATCACCCCCTCTTTTCCCATTTCACTGCTGGAATAGAGGACCTTGAAAATAATGCATCAGACGTGCCAAAGAAAAGCTTTGATACACCGACTTTTATTCCAAGAATGCTCTTTTATTGAGCATCAGAAGATATTTGCTGTGTTGTAACAAGAGGCTCTTCTTGTGCGCTTCTATTGCTCAGTTCCAGGTTGAGACTTTCTTTGTCTCTGTAGAAAAAGCCTGAAACAATGTTTATACACAGAGTCCGGACAATATTCTTCCAATCCGTTCCGCAAATGCATTTTTCCCTTTTCCTTGGCTTCACTGAGCTCACAGATCACATGGCCTGTGACCTGTCAGTGAAACCTTTCCTTAGAAGAGACCCAGCTTCACTCAGCTGAAAGGGGATGAGGTGGCCTCTGAGTTCAGGCTTTAATTTCAAAAAGGCTTTGCTCATACACAGGGTAGCTTGGAGTAGGAACAACAGAAAAAAAAAAAAAAAGAGAGGAAGAAACAATAAAATGGAAGATGTCATTGTTGCTTGAGAGCACAGGTTGAAGTGAAATACATGCTGGATTTTTATAGTCACTCTGGTCAGAAAGAAAGTTGCAGAAGACCTCATAGCAGTTCCTTTTCCAGTTCTATTATAGCAGAAATCACACAGCATGGTATTTTAGTGCAGAAGGTGTATGGGAAGTTATATGACCATGTAACATTTGTAAAAATACAGTATGCATTAACTTACTGTGGAATTTATGTTGTGTCTAATATCCACTGATGGCTGGTCATGATATTGTATAGAATGGAAAAGAAAAAAAAATTAATGTAGAACGATATTCTGTACACTATTTCATCAGTTTTTGCCTTTCATGGGGATATTGCAGAAATAGTCGATTTTTATCACAAATTCCACCTCTCTGTTCATGGCATATGTCCCAGCACTACAAGTACTGGTTGTTTTGTTTTCACTCCACGTGCTTTTGTCTATGTTTTAGTCTCCGCCCTGTCATTGGTGTGTAACCCAACCGTGTTCACCTGTCCCGTGTTAGCTCATTGATTAGTTTGTCTGTATATTCCCTGCTGTTGCTTTGTCTCTTTGTAAAGTGCTTCCTGCTTTTGACTCTTACTCATTTCCTCGGTTCTGATTATGGATTGCCCTAAGTTGAGCCTGCCTGTCTTTTGACTTGGATTTCCCATAATAAAACATACGTTGATTTTACGCATTCTTGTCCTGCCTTAAATAACCACGTTACAATTTTGTACAAGCCAAAATGATTGCTAGGTAGATTTTCTATAGCAAAAAACCAAACAAAATATGTCCTGAGTACTAGAACTTGAATGAATAATTTTAAACAAAATGGACAAAAGTGCCGCGTCTCATCAGTATGTGGCGTCGATATTATGTACAGTGCATCTCTTTCCACAATTAAGACAGTGTTGGGTGAAATTACAGTTTAAGATTTTAAGATCTAATATTACTAGTACTGCATTGTGTTATCTGTGTAGAAATGTTCTGTTTAACACATTTCATGACATGTGAAGAAGTGAACTTGTGTAAACGAAGGTAAATCACAGTGGAATGTATAACAGTACTGCTATATTTTTACTATGTGATTGGCAAGTGTAATTTATTAGTTTAAATTTTATTAGCAGTAGGTCAAGTGTACAGAATACTGCACTGTTAAGTTACCTATCCCGCCATTACTTTTATGAAAACATAGGGTTAGCCTATAGCGTAGGTTCTCATTGTAGACATAAGAGTATTTTAGACTATTTATAGGAGCACACACCAGTGGTGGCTGGTAGTTTTTAACATGGAGGAACCACAGGTGTACAGTATGTTATTGAAGTATATATAGTATGTGTGTGTTCTGTTTTATCTGTTTCATCTGTTGGTCTGGTCTTTAATTCCCAGTTTCTCCTCATAAGTAAGAGCAGTTTCACTGAAGAAGGTAGTGCCAGCTAGCAACTAGACCTATAAATTAACACACACACATAAAAAAAAAAAAAAAAAAATCTAAAATCAAGTGCAAATAGTTAAACATGACCTTATATACTAGTTAAAACTGGATTATGGATTAAGCTACTGACCACTACTGCAGCTATGAGCACTCTGTATCTAACTGGTGCTGATATGTTTACGTTTGAGATGTCAGTCATGTACATTACCATTACAACGACTGGCAGTTGGGTACGAGGCTCCGTCCCTTTGAAAGGTATACCACTCATTATATACAGAAGCTGTGCTTCTAGGCCAGACAAACGAAGAGCACACTGTCCAATGAATTATGCCATGTTCTTTCTTGTTCTTTCTTTGAAAAACCCACCCCTGAAGCATTCATCGACTCCCAGTGGAGTCGGGTGTCTGAGTTGGACCCAAAATAAAGTAATAAAACAAGCCAAGACTAAAGTTAATAGATGTGTATTATATTCACAGTACTAACATTATAGTTGCATGTGGAGGTTGTCTGAAACTAAAAAAGTATAAAGGATGTTTAACCCCTTAAATCCAAGCTTATTATTCACTTATTCATCATAATGCATATTATTCAGTAACTCCTACGACTTATCCAGTAACAACAGGTAAACTAATAGCAAAGTTAGAAATGTAAATCTGGACCCACCAATAGTTTAAAGGATTAATATAAAGTGGGACCAAGAAAAAGTGTCACTGTAGGATATGTTGCCATATCCTACATATACAGCCGTGGCCAAAAGTTTTGAGAATGACACAAATATTAATTTTTACAATGTCTGCTGCCTCATTTTTTATGATGGCAATTTGCATATACTCCAGAATGTTATGAAGAGTGATCAGATGAACTGCAATTAATTTCAAAGTCCCTCTTTGCCATGAAAATGAACTTAATCCCAAAAAAACATGTCCACTGCATTTCAGCCCTTCCACAAAAGGACCAGCTGACATCATGTCAGTGATTCTCTGGTTAACACAGGTGAGAGTGTTAACGGGGACAAGGCTGGAGATCACTCTGTCATGCTGATTGAGTTAGAATAACAGACTGGAAGCTTTAAAAGGAGGGTGGTGCTTGAAATTATTGTTCTTCCTCTGTTAACTATGGTTACCTGCAAGGAAACACGCGCAGCCATCATTGCTTTGCACAAAAAGGGATTCACAGGCAAGGATATTGCTGCTAGTAAGATTGCACCTAAATCAACCATTTATCGGATCATCAAGACCTTCAAGGAGAGAGGTTCAACTGTTGTGAAGAAGGCTTCAGGGCGCCCAAGAAAGTCCAGCAAGCGCCAGGACCGTCTCCTAAAGTTGATTCAGCTGCGGGATCGGGGCACCACCAGTGCAGAGCTTGCTCAGGAATGGCAGCAGGCAGGTGTGAGTGCGTCTGCACGCACAGTAAGGTGAAGACTTTTGGAGGATGGCCTGGTGTCAAGAAGGGCAGCAAAGAAGCCACTTCTCTCCAGGAAAAACATCAGGGACAGACTGCTATTCTGCAAAAAGTACAGGGATTGGACTGCTGAGGACTGGGGTAATGTCATTTTCTCTGATGAATCCCCTTTCCGATTGTTTGGGGCATCTGGAAAAAAAGCTTGTCCGGAGAAGAAAAGGTGAGCGCTACCATCAGTCCTGTGTCATGCCAACAGTAAAGCATCCTGAGACCACTCATGTGTGGGGTTGCTTCTCAGCCAAGGGAGTGGGCTCACTCACAATTTTGCCTAAGAACACAGCCATGAATAAAGAATGGTACAAAAACATCCTCAGAGAGCAACTTCTCCCAACCATCCAAGAACAGTTTGGTGATGAACAATGCCTTTTCCAGCATGATGGAGCACCTTGCCACAAGGCAAAAGTGATAACGAAGTGGCTTGGGGAACAAAACATCGACATTTTGGGTCCATGGCCAGGAAACTCCCCAGACCTTAATCCCATTGAGAATTTGTGGTCAATCCTCAAGAGGCGGGTGGACAAACAAAAACCCACAAACTCTGACAAACTCCAAGCATTGATTATGTAAGAATGGGCTGCCATCAGTCAGGATGTGGCCCAGAAGTTGATTGACAGCATGCCAGGGCGAATTGCAGAGGTCTTGAAAAAGAAGGGTCAACACTGCAAATATTGACTCTTTGCATAAACTTCATGTAATTGTCAATAAAAGCCATTGACACTTATGAAATGCTTGTGATTATACTTCAGTAACAGTTACTAACATCTGACAAAAAGATCTAAAAACTCTGAAGCAGTAGACTTTGTGAAAATTAATATTTGTGTCATTCTCAAAACTTTTGGCCATGGCTGTACAGTACATGCAAATATACTGGTAATTATGTTCAGTCACTCACAGTACTTACAAGCTACAGATCTTTTATTGGCACATGAAGAAAGAAGCCACTTTATAAGGTGATAAACACCCTTTATGCATACCATTTATGTATTCATTGCTGTTGTTGGGTGAAGCTAGCGCTGAGGAAAATGCTGAACAGATTCCCCTCTAATAAAATGCCAGGAATTTTTATTCCGGTGCCGTAGCTGAGGAAGAGTCACGGTACAATTTCAGTAACATTTGCATTGGATTGTAGCCTGTGTAATGGCCCAAGCTCCATTCTCCATAATGATAAAAACACTACAGCAGGCAAATATAGCACATAAGTTCGCAAGAGTGACTGAGAGAGGAAAGGGTGGGGAAGAAGTAGAGAAGCATCAACAATAACACAATCTGCAACTACAACACTTTTTCTGCCTCACAGGGGTGGCAGCTGCTCTAGCTGGCTATTCTCAGGAGAGTTTGATGGATTCTCCCTCTCAAGGGGAGGCAGCAACTCCTGGGCTTAAACACAGCACAGGCACGAGCTGGGCTCTGCTACATTTACACACAAATGAGCCACAGAGACGCCAAATCATACAGCATGACCTGGCCTGGGCAGATTTATTTTTCTACCTGATGTGATTCGGGGTCTGTCTTAATTGTGCTGAATGGCCATTTGCAGGTGGCCGTTGAGGAAGTGACATTTTCACATTTTCTGAAGTCGCCTCTCCTGACGAAACTGATATTAAACACGCCATCACATATTTTATCTTTCTGTAGGTTGTGGAATAACGCTTGCCCTCTACAAGTCACTGTGAATCATTTTTCTTGGCATAGCTCATTTGTTATTAAGGTGAATGAGGTGTTTTTGTTTTGATACCTCTGCTCAAACGCTTAAAAGGGCACACTGTGTCATTGCTCAGGCGTGTCATTTACCTTCTCTACATTATTTAGGTTTACTGTCAAGTGCCACCACCATAGTATGAATGGAAATGCTCGGAAACTGGCGAGAGATAATACCGGATTCCTCACTGTCAGGTTATCAACCTGTGAACATTAAGAGAATACAGGAGTAGTTTCTAACTACAATCATTTGTTATTTATCACTGTTGACTGCCACCAAACAAATGTAATGCCTTAGAGAATTCTCAGTGCTCGGAAAGCTCATGCATTATTTAAACACTTTTCACTGTTCTCGGACTAAATTTGTGTAATTCCATGAAAAAGCAAAACAAACCCAAGCTTCCCATATGAAGAGGAGCTCATAGCACACATTTAATAATGCATGTGACAGTCAAAGAAGCAGACAACTAACACTAAGGGCTGTCTCTGTTCCTGAGATTACAGTGGACCTACTAACCCCATGTCATGAAAAATTTACCATACTGATATTGAGTAGCCTTTATGCTTTATTTAGACTTTATTTAAATCATCTCACACCAACAGGAAGCCATGTTTTTTTATTTTTTTTATGGTGTCTTCATACCTATTATTCTGTTTGCTGAGTCTGAATCAGAGCAAAATGTATACTTTTGTTTCATTAAGTATTTAGCTTGGTTTGGTGTCACTGCACATATTTAAATGAACCAAAAAAGAAACAAACAGAAAAGAAAGAAAAAACAAAACAAAACTGTGTCTGACGGGATTTCAGGGCTGAAAACATACTCATTCATTTATTCATCATGGAAAAATGTTTAGTATTTACAGAAATCCCCCGAACACAGAGAACACAGAGCTGTCACATCAACACAAGAATTGGTGTCACACTAAAAGAAAGATGGCCACCACGAACCACAACCTTAGACCTTCTCAGTCGCCATTTTACTGATCACATACACCTGCACTTAATCATGAACACTGCATAAATACCCACACAAAGCAACAGTTCTCTGCGAAGCAGCCGCTCAGTGTATTCTCGCCTGACGTTACCAAGCCTTATATCCTGTGTGTTGTTATTATTATTTTTTTTTCTGATCTAGTTTCTGGTTTTCTGTTTTGTTTTGTTTTTTATTTTCGTGCCAAGCCTGATTTAGTCTGTTTACACATCACCTGAACCTTGCCTGTTTTGTGACCATGATTTTTGCTTAACGTTTTGGATTTGTTTGACAGCTTTTTAATAAAGCATTCTAACCTGCAACTGCCGCCAACTCTAATCTCCTACATTAATGATTACCTCCTATATTCATTAGATTTATATATAATACAAAATAAACCATTTTGTGTATTATATCCAGCTTTTTAAAATGTATTTATTTAAATTATTATTATTATTTTTTACATCAGTTCAAATATCTAGAACAATTTCTACAGCAACAAAAATGTCACCTGCAAGCCATAATACACTGCATTTTTGGTTCATGTAATGCATTTAGGTCACTTCAGAGTCGAATCACTCTCTCACTGCAACCAAGGAGTGCTAGAATTAGCTTGGAAGCATCTCAGACCGATTGTTTTGGTCCACACTTGAATGCGATTGCTGTGTTCGCACCTGCCCAAATGAACTGCACCGAGGAGGGAAATGCACTGGGTTCGATTCATACAGAGTTAAATTCTGCATATAAGAAAGCACCTTTAGACATATTTTATGTGTATATACATATATACTGAACAAAAATATAAACTCAATACTTTACCTGTGGGATCATCCGAACCAGCCTCTAAGAAGATTCCAGATGACGCCAACGCCTGCGAAGATTTTGGACGATACCAACATCAAATTGTCACATCACTAGTTCTACACGTTTTTCTCCTGGGGTGGCAATGGGCCTGACCCGTTCTGCTCTCTGAGACGACCTGGCCCATCCTGGTGCCCTGCTTCTGGGGGTCGCTCGCTGTTGCTGAGGATGGGCCAATATGGACAGCCTCCACAAACAATTCACAAACAGACTTTGCGCTCGGGTCTCCATCGGTGGACAGTTCATGATTTCAGCAAAATAGACTTCATGTTGAGGCTGTGGTGAATCTCCTGACTACACAGTTGCACTTTATATCATGTATCATACAGTTATAGAAGAGATTTACTTCTAATTACACTATCCAATGTCACCCAGATGAGGATGGGTTCCCTTTTTGAGTCTGGTTCCTCTCAAGATTTCTTCCTCATGTCGCCTCAGGGAGTTTTTCCTTGCCACTGGCTTGCTCATTGGGGATAAATTTATTTATTTAAAATTTAGATCCAAAAATTTGTATGTAAAGCTGCTTTGTGACGATGTCTATTGTTAAAAGCACTACACAAATAAAATTGAATTGAATTGAATTGAATCTGAGACCAGCCATGCAAGACAGTGCTGCTGTCGGTTTGCACAATAGAAGAATTTCTGTACAGTTCTCTTCACACAGTTCCTGGCAGCTCAAAATGTCCCAGTTTTTCCATGACCTGCATGTCACCCACTGAGCATCTATGGGATGCTCTGGATTGGTGCATACAGCAGTGTGCACCAATACCTGACAGCAATAGAAGAAAAGTGGGACAAATTCCACAGGCCACAATCAACAACTTGATCAACTCTATGCGAAGGAGATGTGTTTTTGGGGTATCTGTGATTAAGAGAGGCACTTTTATATCCACAAATCAATAGAGCGGGCCCAGTGAATCCATTTCAGTTGACGGTTGATTTTCAGATTTCCATTTTTTAATTTATTTTCAATAAAACCTCAGAAATTGGTTGGTGTTGCGTCTTGTTTTGTTAGTAGAGAAAGAGTGATGATAGACCTAGTAAAACTTTCACTTCTGAAAAGAGACTCTTAATGTACGTCTTGGCTGAGGGAGATTTGATACCTGCCCATTTTCGTATTACGGAAAAGGAACACTGCCACAAATGCTTTTGTTTCCAAATGAGACGCAGATGAAACATACCACATTAAACGATGATGCTGTCAAGCTGTCACTAAGGTAATGAAGTTAGTCCAAACCATTTGTCTTATTTTGTCATGGCTTTTTCGCCATTAGTCATAGTAGGTTGTCATTAACTCCTCAGGAACCCCTTTCACCCAAGAACACTTGGCCTCACTTTCAGTGTGAGACTTACTATGGAGAGAGAGAGAGAGAGAGAGAGAGAGAGAGAGAGTAAACGAGCAGTAAAGAGCAACATATTTTTCAATCCTTAAAAGTGGAAAGGAAGAATGCGACAGTCGAAACAAGAATCAGCGGTGACATTATAGATTTCGATACCTTTCAGAGCATCGTCGGCTTTATTTAATTGTTGTAAAAACTATTCAGTAAAATTTTAAAAGCACCTTTTGCATATGCAATGTATTAAAATTGTACGTGCAAATAAAGGGTGTGCTGCGGGTGATTTACAAAGAATGTAAAATGAATTATGTCAGGTGCAAAGTACCGTGGGGTGAGGAATCAATATGGAAATGAGGTTCTTGTGCGTCTTAAATGTTCCCGATAGCCACTGTGTGTCCATCTTTCTAAGAGACTAGAAGAGTATCGGTCATTCATATTCAGTGACCTCTTTATCCTGGTCAGTGTCACGTGGATTCAGAGCCTCTCGGGAACACTGGGTGTGAGGCAGGAATACACCCTTCGTGTAGCACCAGTCCATCACAGGGCACCATAAACACTCGTTCACACACTTGTTCACATCTACTGGTAATTTAGTGTTACCAGTCCACCTACTGGCATGTTATTGGGAGGTGGGAGGAAACACGAGGACCCATATGAAACCCACACAGACATGGGAAGAACATGTGAAGCTCTACACAGACAGGAACCTGAGCTCAGGATTGAGCCATAGACCCTGAAGCTATGAGGCAGCGATGCTACCTGCTGCAACACTATGAAGTTTGACTACGAGAGTAAAAGAAGAGCAAACTGAACTTGAGTAAAGGCAGTGAGACATTTAAAAAACACTCTCAAAATATGATCTGAATAATAGAGTGTAGATACGTGTATGTATTATGTTAATAAGGTATACAGTATGCGAATGAAAATCTTTTCAAAGGCGCAGTTTAAATGCTGTCAGTGAATATGTAATCTAATATGAGACCTATTTTACCCTGGTAATATTAAGCAATAACTTTTTTATTATTTTACTAAGCCATCATTTCGATACGATTTCTCATTATTTGAAAAAAAGTGGTATAATTTTGCCTTCAGGTGGGGGAAACGTGTTTTTTTTTGTGTGCAAATTCAACACACGTTCTCTGGAATATTCATTTTCACACCTAATCACCATTACTAAACACATTGTGAGTGCAAAATCTAGCTGCCTAGACACTGCCATGTACTAGGTAGAAACACCCTAAACTACATATTCATTAATGCAAACATGCAAAATGGGATGTGTTGTTTTTCTCATGTGAAAGACATAATCCTCCATAGATCTGTGACCCTTTAAACATTTTTTTGCCCTAAGGGTATGTAAACTATGCAAACTGTATATCATTTCCCTTTAAATAGTTCAGACTAGTTCATTACTGTGTGAATAGTCAAGTTGACTATTCGAATGGACCAATATGTTAGTTTAGTGTTTGTGTGCATGCATTGGTGTTGCTGATCCACCATTAAATAAAGCATAATGAATCTTATTGATGTCTGTCCCTGAACGCTGGACACAGGCCACCCCGGTGCTGTGGCTCTACTGCTCTCACATATGCCGGAGGCCAGGCACCTGGAAAGGGATTAATTACAGACAGCTGCCCAGCAACTCCGACCTCACCCCTGGGACAGCCATTCCACCTCCATCCCTCCTTCAAAACTTGTGTCTTCATTGATGGCTGTCAGATCCCATAATCAACATGTGACTATTGCAAACTTTAGTGGGTTCACAATGAAGTATTTTGGACTTGTCTGCCATACTACAACCATCATAACCATCGTTCATACAGTATGTATGGGATTTTATGTCAAGATGTTAAAATACAAGATGAAATTCTAAACTCTCGTCTCATATCCATCTTTTGATCTCAGCCTCAAATGTCTTTGGTGTAGAGCGCAAACAAATTAATTGGCCTTGCCGTTCCAATAGTTTCAGAGGGGACTGTATATGCAGGGAATTTTGCATCAAGGGTAAGAAGGTATTTGGTGCATTTTACAGACCTTGTTTCTCTTGCTGTGGGCAAAACACAGTACTGAAGGTTAAAATTATGTGACTGTAAAACATTTGGCCCTGGGAAAGCTACAGGCAACAATAATTAAGCGCCACAATAAAAATGATTAGAACTGCTTTTGACATTCTCATTGCAAGTAACTTCCCGTTAATTGCAATCACAAATTTTAATGCCAGTTTTATGTGCTACGGCTATAAGCTGTTTAAAGTTCAGTCGCTATACTCTTTAAATCTGTCCCATTTTTGCAGATGAGGAAGGGACGGAATAAGGAGCGGGGCTTATGAATTCCCCTGACCGTTAGGCGTGCTGTCTGCCGAGTGGCTAATTCCAGTAGGATGGCCCACACCAACACACGCTCCAGGCTACTTAGCTATGCAGCCGCAGCATCTGTTGAGGACTAATGAATGTTATAACCTCATAAACATCATGAAATTGGACATTATCCCTTAATTAAATGAACAGAGATGCATTACAATGATTTTGGTGGCACAACGGTACATTGCCACGCTAGTGCAACCACACCAGGGTGCTAGCAACAAAGTAAGCTGTAATGGTCCTCCTCTATACAGGGGTGTGCCATGTGGAAAGGCTCTGATTTTCTGAACTCTCCAGCTCCCAACTTTGATCACTGATCCCATAAAGCCATGCGGTTCACCATGATGTTGGTCAAGCTGCAGTGAGTTTATGTCTCTCTCTGGTTTTGTGCTCCAGCTTTCTGGAGGCCCTGATGATTATGGGCGCTGCACTCACTCAGCGGACGATTATAGTGCGGAGTCAGCCTGTGGAACAGCTGTGCAATAAAGGCCATATAAAAACAAAGAGAGGTGCTTGGCTGGCAGTACACCTGGACCAGACAGGGCTTGAAATACTGAGTCCCCAAGGACCTGCTCAGCAAGGGGAGTGAACTTCTGCGACTCTCAAGGTGCATCTAAGGCATCGCAGAGGACAGTTTGTGAGTGAGTGGAAGTTTGTAATAACTCCGTAGTCACATACTACGTTGTTTGGATTGAGGTTCAACCAGAATTAGGTGGAATATGGAGGGGAGATGTATTGCTTTATCATTGGGGAGTGGTGTCAGCAGCTGGTGCTGAAAAGGACTGGAGATATTTTGCATAGTTTAGATTGGAACAAACAGACTTGTGGATTTGCATGCTGCAAAATGCTGCAACACTGATGATGCCAGCTGTATGCAAATTGTCGTCGTGAAAAATGCCTATTTGTCAGTGGCAAAAAAACAAACAAAAACATTTTCAGTCACATGGTCGAATTTATAAATCAGTCACCCTAGGTAAGAAACAAATTCCAAATTAAAAAAAATAAATAAATCAAAGCGGTGTTGCTTCACTCACACATGGTCATGCATGTTGGCATAAAAATCTATCTGGCGTATCCACTCAGTGTCTCTGTGTATTCTTCAGTTATCTTGATGAACCATGATGGACATGTCTCACTGGCTTGCATGCTATTGGTCAAAAATAATCTCCTTCAGTTCCTCCTTGCTCTGAATACTAGATTAATGTTGTATAGTTACTGTATACAGTATATCGAAGTTTGGCTGTTTTTTGTCTATGCATATAACACATCTGTATAAACTGAATTGAAAACAAAGGCTGAATGAAAAGAGTTATTTGCAAATCTCCTTTCTTGGATGAAATGTGCACCTCACTGGAAATATATCAACATAAAATATTAATATATACCCATGAGGAGCCAGAAGCATGTAATTTAAACACGCAGACAGCTGAAATGAGGCTGAATGTCCCTCTGTTTTACTTTTTGGCGGAAGGTCTTTCAAAAGACATTTGTTTCAGGTTTCCTCTGCCGGTTAATTGCCCTTTTTTTGTCACAAATTCACAATGACAGTGTTTGGTTTCCGCTGCCGTATTATTTATAACCCTTGGTTTTTGACAGGAAGTTCCGCACACCCCCACTTTCTCTCTCACTCTCCCTTTTGCCCCATAGAGGATGATTGATTGATTCCGTTTAACCTTGATAAGGGAGGCAATAGAAAAACAAATTGCCATATTGACACAGGCATGATGGGCCGCTCAGCTCTGGTGACTGGCGAGGTGAGGCGGAGGTCGGTGTGCTTGGCGAAGACAGAGGAAGAGAGTTGCGCTTCGTAAAATCACCGCCTCTGCCAACCTCCCAGTATACACACTGCAGCTACAGATACTACGCTATATCTTTTATGGTGAGAAAGTTACTCACTTTGTCAGCATTCATATTAAAGTGGAAGGTGTTGGGATGGGGTTTTGCAGTTCGGTGTGTCTTTAATCTAAATGTGCATTCACAGATAGCATGCTCAGGACTGTTTTGTCTTCACCAGAAACAAGCTTGTTTGACAGTCTCTTGATTTCATACAGTGTGTTTATCATGAGTCCCTTAATCAACAAGATGATATAGTTTGATTGTGGCTGATGAGGACCACACCCGCTGTAAACTGTATGTTATGACAGATTTAAGACTCTCGTTTCAAAGCAATGAAGATCAATTATTTATTCATTTCTCATCAAGGCAATCACAGAACTCAATCAACCAAGAAGAAAAAAAACAGAGTGCAGCTTTTTGTTAGCTCCTTATGGTATAGATGTGGTATAACCTCCACACTTTTCCATGCATGTGGAAGTTTGATGTTCATTTAATTTTTAGTGTGGCGCGTGCTCGTGTTTGGTCACCCCACTCGCCATTCCATCTGACCGCACTATTAAGTGGACCTGCCCGACGTGACACTATCGCTGTCTCTTTTTGACATGTCTTTCAAGGGTCCCTCTGTCTCTTGTCGTTATTTTACTTTGGCATATGCTGATTCTACTGCTCACGCTTTCTTTGTGCTTCAGATGTCCTATCTTTATCTGTCAATTGCCTTTTTTTTGTTGGACAAACCATGTACGTTGTGCCATGGGGTTAGCCATAAGAACAAGGATGGAAAAAGAGAAACTTCCTTCTTTGAATGCCATGCAGAGTATTAAGACATCTCATCACTGTCAGACACTGGTGTAAAGGAAGTAGCAAGGTGTTTGAAGAGGAACTCTGGGCAGCTCCTGCTGGCCTGCTCTTAATGCAGCAGGGTACTTTCTAACCATCTGTGATCCAGCAGCGTTGCAAGAAGGCACAGTTACAGTCCAAGTTTAGAAGTGCACATTTTAGGCAAATCTTTATTCTTCTCCAAAGGCAAACATTCTAGTAGGGTGTCAGAGCGAGCTGGATCAAAATGGTTTTCTAGAATTACCTATCCTATTTGGGGTTAGCTACAAGTTACAATTCTTTTTTTCTGGAAATTAAAGCTTAAATAATAATTTGTTAGTTTCTTTTCCCACACGGCTGCAATTCTTTTTTTCTCCCACCCTTTCCCCTTGTTTATTTTTGAATGTGTATATGTAGCCTGAGTGTGAGCCTGGTGGAGTTCTTCAGCCCTCATGGTGGCAGCAGGTCTTTACGAATGATGTGAAAGTGAGAGAGAACTGGAGAGGTCATTAGGGGATAGGGGTAGTCTGGAGAATTATGAAGACAGTGCAATTGGGCGGAGGGGTCCAGTATAGCTCACGGACCTCATGGAAACTAAATTAGACATCTCCTCTGGCTGTTCGTTTGATGTCCATTACTCTGTCGTTAGGCAGACTCTATATTAACTGCTAATTAACTGCTGACACAAGGACCAAGCGATGTAGGTAAATCTTGACAGGGGCTGTAACGAGTTTGATGGGATCTGGTTTGGAAATTATTAAAACCGATTAATAAAAAATTAAACATGATTTGCTGTAATAATGAGCAACAGTTCTCCTGTCCATTTTATTTCCTCACCCTCTCTCGGTTTGCGGTTCTCTATTTTTCGTTGACATTTAATGTTCACATCAAGAGCTAACATCTATAGGCAGTTTTAAACTGAATGTCTAAAAGCTGCTTTCTCAGATGTATCACTTTCTTCTGCACTGTAGCCAGACACCACAGTCAAAGCTGTAAGTGTCTGAAATAGCTCTAAGCCTGCTATAATCCTAAGGCTTTAAGTCTGCTTCGAGTCTGTGAAATACATACCTTCCTTTGTGAAATACATACCCCACTCTTTGGCCACTCATCGAGCAGCCAGTGCAAAATACATGAGCCAATAACAACATTTCTCCAGCTCCTATGGTGAAATTCTGCTGTCACTGGGCTATTGTGTGTGCTTATAGATTTCCATTCCAGATTTATAGTGGGCTTTCAATTCAGCGTGAAATCTGCAGGGATACAAAGGGATCATCTGGAATCAATGGACAAAGGTTACATGCCTCCCACCTTCTGGCCTTTGGCTCGTGCTCCCATGGGTTCGGCCCCCTCTTGGTTCTGGGGCACCGCTGCTTAATTAAAAAGTGTGGGCCATGGTATCTAAAGCATTAATGTGGAATAATGCAGTAAGTCATGTTTGCTGAGGCTTATTGTGATTTAATATCCAAAGACTGGCAAGAATCAGGAACAAGCCAATGGATTTTACAGTGTAAATTGTTCTTGAAATTATATGGTTTTACACGATAAACCATAATTTAAATTTGTATACCTCAGCACATGATCTAATTGTCACGATTTTGTAGAGGCAGCGGATGCAAGTGCAGATTTTATTGTATAAATTGCAACACAAACAACCAAATCAGTGAAAACGAGAACCATTAACTTAAACAGTGGATACTAGGCAAAAACAGGCAGACTATGAGCAAGGCTGTGGCACATGCGACAGCACATACTGTACACATGACAACGACAAAAGCTTGACAGTGAAACACACAGAAATCAGAACTTAAATAGGGGTACTTATTAGGGGTAACACAGAACAGGTGTGAGTGATCAGTGACATGGTCATGTGACATGCTGGTGCTGATGGGTAATGTAGTTCATGACAGAGGCTCCGCCCCCAGTGGAGCATGAGAGCAGAGCAGAGCCAGAGGGGGGAGCAATGTTCTCCACGAAGCCAGAGGGGGGAGCGACATCCTCCGAGAAGCAAAAGGGGAAAGCGATGTCCTCCACGAGGCAAGAGGGGGGAGCGACGTAAAAGCAAGGGGGAAGAGCGAGGTCCTCAGTGGGGCAAGGAGGTAGAGCAACTTCCGAAGTGGGTCAGGGAGGGTTGGCCACCTCCCCTGGGGCTGATGGGTAATGTAGTTCAGCACACCTTTGGCCCTTTTATTTTCATCCTGTTTGTTTTTGTTTCTTCTGGTGAAAATACCCCGGTCCTCCACATTAAGCTTTCCGCATTACATTTTTTGTTATCACAGCCAATGATTTCTGTTTTCCGTACTTTTTATGTGTTTTAATTAATTGATGAATGCTAATTATTACATTATTTTCCCACACAATAGTCTCTAGAGGTTACACAGAATGGTAATAATTTGACAGGAATACTCCAGTAACCCTAATAACCACTCTTTACAACCATGGTGAGCAGAAATGCATCTCAGAAGGCACAACACTTCAAAACTTGAGAAGACTGGGCTGCAACAGCAGAGGACAACATCAGGTTCCACTCCATTCAACCATGAAGAGGAATCTGAGGCTGCAGTGGGCAAAGGCTCACTGAAACTGGGAAGTAAAAAAAAGACCAGACACCTAGGAACCCATTTCCTGTTCCTGTTCTTATTACTTCAAGTACTTGTATCACATTTAGTCAACAATCTATGAACGGTAAGCTAGATTCATGTACGATTACTATGATATAGATTTTTCCTGTGTCAACCTTATGTGACATGCACTTGGTAACCCTCCTACTGTTTTTCCACCTAAGCAGCCTTGTCTGTTATGATAAACAAAACGAGCAAAGAGAGATCAAGAGCAGCGATATCTCCACTAGTGGAGAAAGTGTGTTTACTAGAATGTTGTGCCAAGTAAGCATATAGTAGAAGTTTACCTATGAGCCATAAAGATAGTGTATGTTTTGATGTCTGCTGTGGGCTTCTCCATGACAACATCTAATATTGCAGCAGCATTTCATGGGTGAGTAAAAAAAAAAGATTCTCAGCGAGTTATAAGGGATTTTATGTAAACATAAAGATGAAACGGTCCAAAATAATTGAATATTATACACATTTTGTTTTTGTTTTCCCTTGAGTATCTTTATGGATTTACTGGTTCATAAAATTCTGTGCTTGGTCTAGGCTGGGGCTATTTTATGTCACAATAAGGTCGTATCAGACTGAATGCATAATGATTAGCTTAAGAATAATATTTAGACACAGACACGATTTGTTTTGGTCAGGCCAAGTGCTTATTATAAAACCACATCTGATCTAATCAGTGGGTATTTTACTACAAGCCCTGTGTGTGAATGTGCTGTATCATTCCTGCCCATCTGAAATCACTATGCCCAACCGGGTTAATGCCGTGATAAAATTTCTCATTTTACAAAGCCGCATGAGCTTAAACTAATATTACTGATTGTTATATCACTGGCCCCGGTGAAGTAAATATGTTCACTGTTCTCATTTCAAATGAGCGTGAGATCCGAGCGTGTATATAAACTACGGTGTGATAGATATGAGCATTTAATCTTGCGGCATTTGCATTCTAAAAAAGATTAGAAAACGCAGTCGATTGACATGTTTTATTGAATAAGTTATTGAAATGTGCGTTTCAGTTGCTCTCTGACATTATTTCTTCAGTTTCTGTGCGATACTAAAGGACAAGCAGTGTTCAGATTGGGGTTTTCATGTGATTTAGATTCAACTGAAGCATGCAGCCATTTTATGGGCAGGCAGCAGCCATTGCTGGTAATCATTTTATCAGTCCTTTTAAAATAAAATCCTTCAGACTTATTTATACCTGTACTGTAGTTGCATGTGAATTAGGTTGTTTTTAAGGCTACGTATGTATTAAATGTGCCTTAGATCTAATTGCGAAAGAGATACACGTTATAATCCACTATCAGACAAAGATGACCTTTGGTATTTTCAATATCACCACTTTAATGTTATAAATGATCTGAAAATCAAATCTCCTCTACGCTTTTCCTGAATGAAGCTGTCTTCTGCTCTGATCCCCCCCCCAAAAAAAACGTCCTCTTTATGCTAGTGTAGCTGGCCCAAATCACAAGAAGTCAATGAATCTTCAAAGTCAGTGGGTTTTAGATGTCTCTTTCCCTCCAGAATATTGTCATTTGGTATTAGGCTTTCAGGCGGAGAGCACAGAAAGAGAGAGAGAGAGAGAGAGAGAGGCTGGAGCAGGAGCGAGCTTCTGATCACTGAAGTGGTACGAGCTCGAGAGCGGAGAGGAGAGCTCAGGGAAACAGATCACTGCCTTGGAAAAGGAAGGTAATGCTGATGTGAACATGCTCACCTGGGGACGACATAAATCACTGATCGTCCAGAAGAGCAGACAGCAGTCTGAATGCACGGAAAGAGATAGAGAGGACAGAGAGAAGAAAGTAGAGGGAGGGCGAGCGGGGATCTGAAAGAGGGAGAAAGAAACGGGAGAGTGAGTTTTTTGTGCGTGTGCATGTGTGTCTGTGAGAGAGAGAGAGGAAGGAAAGGAGAGTGATAAGTGAGAAAAGAAATCTAGACAACTGGAAGGGTGAGGTTAGAGAAAAAGGGTCAGTGAAGGTGCACTCTTAAAAATGTACGTGCCAGAAAAAAGTGCTTTGGAGCAATGCCATAGAGGAACCATTTTTGGATCAATAAAGGACAATTCTGTTTATAATTATTTAACTGATTCTGTTTCCACAATAAACTCAATATTCATTTTGTACCAAAAAGATTTGCATGGCATTGACCATCAGTTTTAGTACTGGCCTCAAAAACAGATTAAAGATTGATCAGGGCGGCACGATGGTACAGTGAGTAGAGTTTCCTTTTCACAGCTTCAGGCTTCCTGATTTGATCCTGAGCTCAGGTTACTGTACATGTTCTCCCTCTTCATGTTCTCCAGGTTCTCCAGTTTCCTCCCACTGTTTAATAACATGCAGTTATGCTAGGCTAAATTCTCCCATCTTGCGCCCAATGTTCCAGGGATAGGCTCTGTATCCATCATGGCCCAGACCTGGATAAAGTGGTTACTGAGGATGAATGAATGAAATAAAGATCGATCAAACTAAAGGTTCTTTAGGAAACCAAAATAGGTTCTTCTGTTATTCTTTGACAAAATATTTCAAGCTGATTTTAACAAAAACTGTGTGTTACTTCATCTTTGGGTCGTATTTGATCACCGCAGAACAGAAGCACATTAACGTGATTCAGTACACAATCGTAGGAAAATTGAGATGAGTCTACGCTCTACATGTGTTAGTTTTGCTATTACTTCAAACTGCTGTGAGCGAAAAGATGTCTCAATATGATCAAGGTGTTTAATGCATTCTGTTAACCAGCCTATGTGAGACTTGCTGGGGCTCAAATGGATCATAATGGTGTCTGAGAAGCCCCTTAAGCAGTTGGAGACAGTGTTTAGTCCTTCTGATCCATAAACAGTAAATGGCTCTATGGGATTTCATTACTACATTGTCATTACTCTATGCTGCGCAAGTTTTAATGAACGCAGACTGTGGCTGTCATCAACTAAAATACATGGGGCCATTTTACAAATTTAATTCTTTAAAAACTTTTTCATGATTTTTAGTCGGTATGCATACAGTCCCCACCGAAAGTACTGGAACAGCAAGGCCAATTCATTTGTTTTTGCTGAAGACATTTGGGTTTGACATCAAAAAATGAATATGAGAAGAGATTTTAGAATTTCAGCATCTATTTCCTGGTATTTATATGTAGATGTGTTAAACTACATAGAACATTAATAGAAGCGCATTTTGTATTAGACCACCCAATTTGTAGGCAAGCAAAAATATTGACAGGTGTTTCTTGTTACCCAGGTGTGTCCTGTTAGATTGATTGTTTAAACGATAAATAGCTCTGACCATCTACTCTTGGATTTAGCCTTCAGTTTCATTTGTTGTTAAAAAGGATAAGCCAACATGAAAATCAGAAAGCTGTCTATGGGAGAAAAGCAAGCCATTTTGAAGCTGAGAAAAGAGGGAAAATCAGAGGCATTGCACAAACATTGGCGATAGCCAATATAACAATTTGGAATGTCCTGAAAAAGAAAGAAACCACTGGTGTACCTGGAGCAGCAGACACCAAATGGGTCAGCCAAGGAAAACGACAACAGCTGATGACAGAAACATTGTGAGAGCTGTGACGATAAACCCCAAAACAACAGTCAGATAAACATCACCAACAACCTCCACAGGGCAGGGGTGAAGGTATCACAAGCCACCATTTGAAGAAGACTTCGAGAACAGAAATATAGAGGCCGCACCACAAGATGCGAACCACTCATCAGCAGAAGGAATCAGAAAGCCAGATTGGAATTTGTGAAGAAATACAGACGAGTCACAAAAGTTCTGGAACCAAGATTAACCTCTACCAAAGTGATGGAAAGGCCAAAATGTGGAGATACAAAGGATGTGCTCATGATCCAAAACATACATGCTCATCTGTGAAACATGGTGGAGGTAGTGTCGTGGCTTGGGCTTGCATGGCTGTGTCTTGAACAGGCTCACTAATCTTTATTGATGATGTAACTCATGATGGTGGCATCAGAATGAATTCAGAAGTTTACAGGAACATTCTGTATCCCAATTTACAGAGAAATGCATCCAAATTAATCAAAAGAAACTTTATCATGCAGCAAGACAAGGATCCAAAACACATTGCCAACTCAACAAAGGACTTGATTAGGGGGAAAAAAGTGGAAGGTTTTAGACTGGCCAAGTCAATCACCAGACCCTAACCCAACTGAGCAGCATTTCACCTCCTGAAGAGGAGACTGAAGGGAGAAACTCCCTGAAACAAACAACAACTGAAACAGGCTGCGGTAAAAGCCTGGAAAAGCATCACAAAAGAAGAAAACAACAATTTGGTGATGTCAGAGAGTCGCAGGCTTGATGCAGTTATTGCAAGCAAGGGATATGCAACCAAATATTAATTTTTTACTTTAATTTACTTCAAGACTTATCTGTTCCTGTACTTTTGCTCGCCTAAAAAATGTGGTGGTCTGATACAAAAGGTTCTATGGCTTGTATGTTGTTTAACACATCTAGATGTAAATACCAGGAAATAAAAGCTGAAATCCTAAACTCTTGTCTCATATCCATATTTTGACGGATATCAAATGTCTGGTGTATAGCACAAAAAAAGAAATGAACTGGCCTTGCTGTTCCAATAGTTTCAGAGGGGACTGTATGTGGTCATACAACTTCCATTTGTAACATAAAGCATAGAGCATAGAATGATGGAGCATAGAATGATCACTCTCACTGTTAATATATGAATCATTGTGTGGGGGCCGTGTAATTAAAAATTTAAAAAGGACACTTCTCGTTTTTCAAAGCCGATTCTTCGGCGAATGAGAATTTATGGGTCATATATCATGCTAATGAGGACAATTAGCTTGCACATCCTTTTAGTAGTTAGGGTTTTCCTGCACTGCTTAAATGTAAAATGAGTCAATGTCGAATGACTCAGTGTCGTTGCTCTTGTGCCTACTCTTTTGCCACTCTGAGCAT
Source organism: Cranoglanis bouderius (assembly GCA_023630585.1). Classification (NCBI taxonomy): domain Eukaryota; kingdom Metazoa; phylum Chordata; class Actinopteri; order Siluriformes; family Cranoglanididae; genus Cranoglanis; species Cranoglanis bouderius. The sequence continues at coordinate 2,250,680 of CM042539.1, forward strand.
AAAGATGGCCATTTGGTATTCATCTGCTTGCTTTTATTCCCTTTTAGTACAGCGGCATGTGATACTGCAGAAAATTCTCTCTCATTTTAGTTTCTCTCCATCTCTCTCTCTCTCTCTCTCACACACACACACACACACATACAGAGACACATACACACGTTTAAGAATGGAGTGAGTCCGTGTTGGAGGTCAGATGTACAGTGGGTTAAGGTTGTAGGTTGCCTGCAGGCTGCTGTTGTAGATAAAAAGGCAGTGGAGACATATGGGAGCATGTTTCACCGATAACTCCGAGCACTTCCACTGTGCTGAAGCACCTGTGATGAATGTGCTCCTGAGAGCCACACTGAGGTGTGAGCTTTATGTGGTCTAGTAGCCATTTCAAATAATAATCATGTATCCATTAGTTTTATCCATACACACAAACCGGTAATTCATATAGAAATGGATACAGAAGTTCTCTGAGCTGAACAGTGGTATTGCCTGAACAACAGTTGTCATACATAATGTTAACTATTGTCAGCTATTATAGTTTGAAATATGTCCCATAGGATATAGCTGTGTCTTGTGCTTTTGTTTATGTTATGTGCCTTAGTTTGTTTTAGTATGTGTCCTGTCTCTACCCCTGTCTTGGCATAAAGTCTCATAGATAATTATTGTGCATTTCTAGATCCATGTTAAGGGATAGTTCACCCAAAAATGTAAATTTCCGTCATCAGTTACTCACCCTCATGTCGTTCCAAACCCATAAGACTTTCGTTTATCTTCGGAACACAAATGAAGACATTTTAATGAGATTTCTGTCCCTCCATTTACAGTCCAAGTAACCAAAACTTCCAAGCTCCAAAATGTTCATAAATACATCGTTAAAGTTATCCAGGTGACTCCAGTGGTTTAATCCCAATTTTATGAAGCGGTACAAATGCTTTGTGTGCACATAAAAACTAACATTAAGTCTTTATTCACAAAATATCTTCACTTCTGCATAGATCTCCGATACGCGTTCACGAGAGAACTACGACGCATGTTGACACGAGAGCGGAAAAAAAATGCAAGTCTTCCTATACAGCCGTGGCCAAAAGTTTTGAGAATGACACAAATATTAATTTTTACAAAGTCTGCTGCCTCAGTTTTTATGATGGCAATTTGCATATACTCCAGAATGTTATGAAGAGTGATCAGATGAATTGCAATAAATTTCAAAGTCCCTCTTTGCCATGAAAATGAACTTAATCCCAAAAAAACATGTCCACTGCATTTCAGCCCTTCCACAAAAGGACCAGCTGACATCATGTCAGTGATTCTCTCGTTAACACAGGTGAGAGTGTTAACGAGGACAAGGCTGGAGATCACTCTGTCATGCTGATTGAGTTAGAATAACAGACTGGAAGCTTTAAAAGGAGGGTGGTGCTTGAAATTATTGTTCTTCCTCTGTTAACTATGGTTACCTGCAAGGAAACACGTGCAGCCATCATTGCTTTGCACAAAAAGGGATTCACAGGCAAGGATATTGCTGCTAGTAAGATTGCACCTAAATCAACCATTTATCGGATCATCAAGACCTTCAAGGAGAGAGGTTCAACTGTTGTGAAGAAGGCTTCAGGACGCCCAAGAAAGTCCAGCAAGCGCCAGGACCGTCTCCTAAAGTTGATTCAGCTGCGGGATCGGGGCACCACCAGTGCAGAGCTTGCTCAGGAATGGCAGCAGGCAGGTGTGAGTGCGTCTGCATGCACAGTAAGGTGAAGACTTTTGGAGGATGGCCTGGTGTCAAGAAGGGCAGCAAAGAAGCCACTTCTCTCCAGGAAAAACATCAGGGACAGACTGCTATTCTGCAAAAAGTACAGGGATTGGACTGCTGAGGACTGGGGTAATGTCATTTTCTCTGATGAATCCCCTTTCCGATTGTTTGGGGCATCTGGAAAAAAGCTTGTCCGGAGAAGAAAAGGTGAGCGCTACCATCAGTCCTGTGTCATGCCAACAGTAAAGCATCCTGAGACCACTCATGTGTGGGGTTGCTTCTCAGCCAAGGGAGTGGGCTCACTCACAATTTTGCCTAAGAACACAGCCATGAATAAAGAATGGTACAAAAACATCCTCAGAGAGAAACTTCTCCCAACCATCCAAGAACAGTTTGGTGATGAACAATGCCTTTTCCAGCATGATGGGGCACCTTGCCACAAGGCAAAAGTGATAACGAAGTGGCTCGGGGAACAAAACATCGTCATTTTGGGTCCATGGCCAGGAAACTCCCCAGACCTTAATCCCATTGAGAATTTGTGGTCAATCCTCAAGAGGCGGGTGGAAAAACAAAAACCCACAAACTCTGACAAACTCCAAGCATTGATTATGAAAGAATGGGCTGCCATCAGTCAGGATGTGGCCCAGAAGTTGATTGACAGCATGCCAGGGCGAATTGCAGAGGTCTTGAAAAAGAAGGGTCAACACTGCAAATATTGACTCTTTGCATAAACTTCATGTAATTGTCAATAAAAGCCATTGACACTTATGAAATGCTTGTGATTATACTTCAGTAACAGTTACTAACATCTGACAAAAAGATCTAAAAACTCTGAAGCAGTAGACTTTGTGAAAATTAATATTTGTGTCATTCTCAAAACTTTTGGCCACGGCTGTATGTCGAAATCTGCAGACATCTTTGTTACAAAGATTGTTCTATGTGACTCAGTTTGTGTACAGTGTCCCTCTTCCTCTGCTGCAAACAGTGCAGCGCTTCCGGGTCCCGTTGTATCGCAAGAGCTGGCGTTCTCGTGAGAGCGGAGCGTTGTGGTTCTCTCGCGAACGTGCGTCGGAGATCTATGCGGAAGTGAAGATATTTTGTGAATAAAGACTTAATGTTTGGTTTTTTTGCACACACAAAGCATTTGTATCGCTTCATAAAATTGGGATTAAACCACTGGAGTCACATGGATTACTTTTGTGATGCCTTTATGAACTTATTGGAGCTTGAAGGTTTTGGTTACTTGGACTGTAAATGGAGAGACAGAAATCTCCCGGGTTTCATTAAAATGTCTTCATTTGTGTTCCGAATATAAACGAAAGTCTTATGGGTTTGGAACGACATGAGGGTGAGTAACTGATCACAAAGTTTTCATTTTTGGGTGAACTGTCCCTTTAGTTTCCAGTGTTTACTGTATGTTGTTTCTTGTTGTACTTCCTTGTTCATACTCCCACCTGTTTTCCCAGTTTCTGATTATGGATTATCCTTGTTTGATGTTGTCGGCCTGTTCTCTGACCCCTGCTACAAACCTTTTGATAATGATTTTCATATTGACCATACTGAATTCCATGCTGAGTTTATGAGTTCCTGCATTCCTGAACTGCACACTGCAATAACATTGCATTAGGTTCGGCTGGATAACGTTAAAGGTTCGACACACCAGGTACTTGGAATCTATGCCGTTGCGAAGTAGGTGCGATTAGAAGAATAGCGATTTTACAAATTCCTCAGCTCTTGATAGCTTTGTAGAAATGAGGAGCAGGTTACAATTATGTAATCACAATTACAGTTTCATTCAATTAATTAAGGGGGATTAAATCCCATGTCTAAACAAAGTTTTCTACAATAAATGTTTGAATATCTGCCATTGGTTAGTTAGTTGGCTAGCTAACTGAATCATCCACCCATCTGCGTTATTTGATAAGATCTTTCTTTCTACACAGGACCACAGTGCATTCAAAGCTGCTTTGCTATTGGTTCATGGTTGTGTCAAAAGTTGAACTCAAAGCAAATTTGATCAAAAGTCTGGGGCATTTTTAGCCTGTCGTGTCCTTCTGGAAGGCATCCTGTTTCAGGACATCCTGATTGATACAGGAGCTGTTCGCACTTACAGTATGTACGCAATTGGTTAGCAGGAGTTAACAAGCTATCACACACTAGGTAAATGAACCGCTAATAATAGTCTTTTTACCAAGCTAACAAACTAGCGCTCTTACCAGTCTGCAAAGATTAGACGACATAACGTCTCTTAACACTAACAAACTAGCTAGCTTATTAAGATTAGCTGTTCACTTAAGCAGTAGTTTAACTCTATAAAGACGTCACACCAGGACCGCCCATAACTGCCAGATTTTGCTCTACCTTGGTCAGATCATTGGACCCAAAGCTTTGCTTTAATGTGTGCCCGAATCTGTATTTTTGTGTTTAAAAGATTTTCCGTTTTACTCATGCCTGACAAGACCATTTGAACGTACAAGGCGGATAATAATAAAGAAGAAGAAAAACTAGTGAAAGGGGATGAATTGGGACGAAAGAGGAGAGAAGGTGCTGTTTTTAGCCATGGTTTTATGTGTTAGCTGAAATTTTTTGAAATAGGATTTATCGATTGTCAGATAAAGGCTGGACAACGATAAGTATTAGGCGGACCGAGACAAGCTCAATTATCTGGCCACATTTTGACCATCCAGTTGATCTATTAGCTTTTTTCTAAAGACAAAGACAAAAACAACACCACCAAACACATGTTAGGAATGAAAACTGAAACCAATCAGGAGGATAAAGGGCAGGCCCTCTGTGGTCTATTGAATATTGACCATCTGCATTGATTGTAGGCACTGCTAAAGTTGTGAGGTATTGCTTTTCATTACATGTGTTGCACTGCATGATGACAAAATGTGTTACTTAACAAATATGTCACATCATCAATGAATTTGTATGCAATCTGAAAAAATTAAAGCGTTCTGTCAAAAAGAGACTGGGACAGAACAGTGGATTATTATTAGACGGTCTGCAACACCATGGAAGGAAACGACTACTGTCTGTGGTCATTTAAACCTTTTTCTTTTCCCCTTATCTCTTGCACGGTGTTTGCGACAAATAAATTAGCAAATTTGATTCTTAATAAAGTGCTTACAAAAAGATAATTGTGACTTTAGTAACAGTTTCTTGAGGAGCAGATGGTCTTCTCCAGGCCTGCCATGTTTAATTAGTGACGACGGTGTCATTTTATGTGCTCTCTGCCATGGCAACCCATAAAAATTCTCTTTACACCACTAATAAATAGTACCTTTTCTAATGTTAAGCCCAGTTATTTTAGCTCGAATTGGTTTAATCCAAATAATATGTACAGTGAAGTCTATTCAAGTTCATTTTATATTGAAATAGTAATTACGCTAGTTGTCATAATCTCACTTATTATGTTCATTCGTAGACTGTTAAGGGTAATTAAGTACCTATTTAAGATGCCAAACCATCTCGAGATTCATTTTAGTTTAGTGTACAAAGGAAACCAGGGGTTCCTGGCTTTTCATATCACAATAAAACTCCATCCATTTAATCCCAGCAATGTTTTTTTTTTTTTTTTTTTATTAAAAACAAATTACATCCTACTGTGCTGCCAGTATTCCAGTGCATCAAGTATCAGTAACTGCATAAAGGAAAAGCATTAAGGTTTTAATTAATTGCACATACACAACACACAGGCAAAGTATGTGGATTAGCCTGTTTAATCTGGAAGGTTGGGGCCTTTTTTTTTCAGTCTGCCCTTGGAATAATTCCAGTTCTGAGAGACTTAGATACACAACACTCAATGGACCAGCTGGATTGATACATAGCAGTTCGCCTAGCTTGTCTAGAAAAGTTTCAGTTAAAAAATCGGTCGAAACACGAATAATGTGATCCGTCTTCTCGTCCTGTGCTGGGAATTGTTGTTAGGAGTCATTCTGACTATGTTTAGTGGTGCAGGATCTAGCAAAGCTGGATGTCAGATCTCTGAAACATCTCTCACTAGTCAGATTCAGTGATTTTGCAGGTATGTTTTTACCCACATCCTCACACAATTTTTTAATATTTACATGATCAGCTTGCTCACTTCCAGCAAACACTTCTAATCCAGGCCCTTTATATGGTGAACGTTCTAACCTTCTGTTGTGGGCTTCAGTGTCCCCATCTTCTCAAATACCAGACAAACCATAATTATAACCAGTTTACTGCTCGCTTTAGAAGATAAACTCAGGATGCTCAAAGCTTTCTCTGTCCCCATTAATGGAAAATATGGTAATTAACTTTTTATATACGTGTATAGAAGGGCTAATGTGACGTATTCGTAAAGAAGAATCAGCAGTGTAGCATTTTCCCGTTTATATCTAAGTGCAAGGAGAGAGAGAGAGAGAGAGAGAGAGAGAGAGAGAGCAAAAGAGAGAGAGAGATGAGGCCACTTCTCTTCAGCAACTCAGCTGCACTTATCCTCCCCCCAATCTCCAAACCGTATAAATCAGGAGCATCATTAAGCACCTACCGCTTCATCAAAGTGGGAGTCAAGCTGAAATATTGGGAGGGCACACAATCACTTTGAGGGATATTTATTCCAAACAAAATGAAATTATGCCAGTGTGCCTGACTGACGTTCATAGGTGCACTGGATCCTTGCTGTGCCGCCATGTTTACAAAATAACATCACTCAAAAACAGCTGTCGGCCTCTGCCCTCAAAATGAAAAAAAAGTGCACGTGCACACATGTAATTTCATCCTCACAGTGCTCTCCTTTCACCTCAGGACATTGTTTCAGTGCCACCACAGCATTAAACTGTGCATTTTTTCCTTCTGTATGTAGTTAAAGTATATCAACCCTTAGGGTCTAAAAATGTATACAGGCACAATAGGTAAAGCCGTGAGTTTTATGTGTATTCGTATATTTTCTCCTGCGCTTAAATTCACACCCATGACGGCCCATTCTGAGAAACGGTCTTAGCAGAAATGGTCTCATGACATATTGGTCATTATCTGTTGTGCCTGGATCCAATTCATATGGACAAACCCTAAATTACAGGCTATTATGTGCCTTACTGGAGGTAGCACTGCTGTCATTTGAACCTGAATCAACATGCAGTGGTGAACGTGTGACCTGCACCCCATGGAGCATAATAAAAAAAAATAAAATAAAAAAATACAGAAAAAAGTCCTGTGTTTGCTTTGGTCAGCCTTTAAAGGATAACTATTTCATGAGGGCCAAAAATAGTTCCATAAACGGCAGTTTGATATCGTAGAAAGCATTGGCAATAAAGTGCTTGGAGCAATGTCTGGGTGACCTGAGAGCAGGAGAGAGCCTATATAACTAATACAATTGAGAAATGGTAAAAGAGAAAAAGACTGAGGAAAGCGGTATAGTACAGAGCTCATAAATGAGACTGGGATATCTTTATCATTAGCATGTCCACCACACCGACAGTGTTATACCCAGTACCTCCATATAGAGTTTTACCCAGCTTGTTAGTCACGAGCTATCTAACCAGTGGAAGCAATTATACTGAAGCCGTCATCATCACGTTGATGTTAGTGCACCTACTCACTGAATAATACACCATTTTATATGCTTGCATTCTCTCTCTCTCTCTCCCATCAGACTTTTCTCTGCTACTCTCTATAATTCACTTACAAACTCTCGAGGCAGTCCATTCCTCACAGTCTACTTCTTGGCTTCTTTGCTGCATGTGGCTATTTCCTCATTTATTTATTTATATCTAAATGGCATTTGGTATTCTGGACACTCAATTTCACCCCATATTTATTCATATGCACACATGTACACATTGTAACAAGGCGAGACATTAAACCCAATGGATATATATATATATATATATATATATATATATATATATATATATATATATATATATATATATATATATATATATATATATATATATATATATATAATGTGTAGAAGGGTTTATTAGAACAAGCAGACCAAACCAACAAATAAGAAGGCTCTAAACACAATACAGCTTACTGCAAAGACAATACAATACAAGTGAACACACAAGACTAAATGTTAAAACCCAGATGTAGAGGCAAGCTCGGAACTAGGAATACCAGTGAAAAATATGACGGGGAAGAACACAATTACACAGATTAGGTATAATCTAGGAAAAGGTATCTAGGTTAGCGTAATGGTGGACCAGTGCTGAGCAATGACTGAATGGGACAAGCCGAAGGTGTTAATACTCAGGTAAAGCATAGCACTAGCCATCCTGCTGAGGAAAGGGTCAACGCTGAGGCATGAAGTTTGTTATAGAAACCCCCTCCTAGGAGCCGGTCCTGGGGTGACAATAACAAGATGTTCGTCCACGCCCATGTGGTGCAGGGTAATATTTTTATTACACATACTGCTGAGCACCTCTGTGTATTCTGCCTTGACTAGCATAAAGGCCAGGGGCACCCTGGACGGGGTGCCAACCCATCGCAAGGCACAATCGCACACACACTCACACACCCATTCACATGCTGCGGACAATTTAGAGATGCCAGTCGCCTATAACGCATGTCTTTGGACTGGGGGAAGAAACCGGAGCACCCGGAGGAAACCCCTGAAGCACGGGGAGAACATGCGAACTCGGTGCACACAGGGTGGAGGCGGGAATCGAACCTCCCAACGCTGAAGATGCGAGGCTCATGGATCTAAAATGACCAGAATGTTATTATTATAAAAAAGATAAATAAAACAAATCGCATGTTATTTTTGCTTTAAACATGATTAGATTTTATTTTATTAGATTTTATACATATAATTTTAATGACTGAGAGAGGGTTGAAGATGAGTAAATAACAGTATTTTCACTGAACTAGCATAAATCTTAAGGGACAAAACCTAAACTATGCACACAGAAATACTTTAACAGTAGTCTGTGAGCTCTGCTTATTAGAAACATAGATTTGTTATTAGGAAACCGTGTTCGAGTATTAAGTATTCAGAAGTTCAGAACTTCAGAAGTGTATATACAGTACTGTGCAAAAGTTTAAGGCACCTTTTTTTTTTAGTACAAACTTTGTTATAGATTTTTTATTTTATCACTTCTACATTATCAAGTCAATACAAAAAACATTTTAGATTCCCAAACATTAGTTTTCTAGCACAAAATTACATGTTACAGAAAAATGTTTGTATGTCATTAAAGAAAGCAGCATATTACGTAAGAGACACTTTTCAGACAAAAAACACAATGAAGGCTGCTGGGTTTTGCTGCAAAAATAAGAAGTGAGTGCGAAAGTCAAAGTGTCCAGAAGAACTGTGGCTGGTTCTGCAAGATGCTCAATAAAACTTACCAGCTCATTTCCTTATAAAACTGCACTAATTGTACCGGAGACTATTATTTTTATTTATTTATTTATTTTTGTCACACATTTTTTTTAATGTAGAAACATTTAATTTCATTATTTTGAAGGCATCTTTGCTCTACAGCATTTCTTTGCACGTGCCTAAAACTTTTGCACAGTACTGTACATGCTTTACACGCTAATAATCTCTCCAGTAATACAGGGACTTACTTAAAAAAACAAGCCAATGAATACTGTGGTTGATTCATTGTTTCTAGCCAACTCTTTAGTTTGTTTCAATAGCCTCTGTAACTGTGGAGCCAATTTTTCCCTTAGTAAATCTGCTTGTTTCATCATCTTGGGAACACAACTTTTTTTTTTCAAACTATGCTGAGTTCTGCGTTTAAATGACTGAGTTTATTCTCCTGGCTTCCAGTATGTCTAACAGTGGCTGACACTATATATAGGAGATTAAGATCGATTAGCTATCTATTGCGTTTGTGTTTTAGGCCAATTTGTGGAGTAGTGTGACTCGATTTGGATGAGGTAAGTGGTGAAAAATAGAAAAAGGCCAATGGGAGTTTGCTGCTAAATTGAGAATGTTAAATATTGAAGTATTTGCCAGAGGGTTAATGGAATTAACAATGCAAGTATACAGACCTGTGTGTGTGTGTGTGTGTGTGTGTGTGTGCTACAGAGTCGTAGCCCACCACTGCCTTGCAGACACATTCAAAGAACCTAATCACACTGGAAGGCTTGAGGGAGCTTCCGGAGGAAGGGGGAAGAGAAAAGGAAGAGAGTGTATCATTCCAAGGTCAGCTATGGTACTGCTGCATTTTAAGTAGTTATACAGGGTGTGATATTTTGGGAAATTTAGTAACACAATGCTTTCATCCGTTTCCTCAATCCCATTTTATCACATACATTATAAATTATTATACATTTTCCTAGGGGGTCTGGGGGCATTTCAAATGGCTTTACATGTATGGTTTTTAGAGTAAGAGATGCGGGTGTAAAATTGGTAAAATATATGGATATTTGGTTAGACTGGCTTACAGTAGCTCTGTCTCATCATAGTATGTATGTAAATGCCATCTGTCAAACACTGATCAATCAAAGGTATTGAAGTCAAGTAATGCTATGTCCTGTCTCTTATATGAGTTGCAGGTCCTAAAAACAGACTACAGCATACATACAACTAAAGATTACTATATACTTACAATCTCAGCAGGTTCGATCAGAAAGAGTGAGATATTACTCAGTGGTTGTGCTTAATAATAATAACCTAGATGACAGAATTTCAAGGACATAGTGACATTTTACAGCACAAATATTAACATTCCTGTATTAAATTTTATTGAAGGATATATTAAGGGTATCTTATGGGAATGACATTTCTACAATTAGGGAAGAAATTAAAGTCTACTCAATCCTCAGCCAGAGGACAATAATGCCGTGTTTGAGGCGAAGTTGCAACTTGTAATACAGCCAGTATTACAACCAGTAACGCCACCTCAACTTGAAATTTTAACTGGTCAACTCGGGGTAAGCTTCTCAACTACTCTCTGCTAGGTCCTTCCAGTGTAAAGTATCCCCTCTCTACCTTTAATTAGTTTATAGCTGTATTGTACTGTAGGTCAGTTAATATACAGACACAGTACTTGGTTGCATGTATAACACTGACCATTCTAATCACTGTTTTGAGAAGGTAATCATCAACATTAGCGTTATCACTAACGTTAACCGGCTAGCTTGTTGCTAATGGTACTCGCTGTTGTTGCTGTACTAAAATTTCAGTTCAAAATGTTGCATGAATTTGTGAACTTCACTACAGTAGAACAGTACCAGTGGCCACTTAGGCCTGTAACTATACAAGTGTAGTTAAAGTACTTAAGTGGGAAATGACATTATTACAATTTGCAAATTACCACTTACAAGGCACCATGAATGCAGCATAAAGCTGTTGGTGAAAACCACCAACTAAAACTAAATATGTCATAAAATCATTTAGTTTATGCTTTTTCCCCCTTCTTAAACAAAAACAAACAAACAAAAAAACTATATGCTTTGTGCTTTTTGAGTAATATGCCTATGTCTTCAAATTCAGCATGAATTTTAACTGAAAGATAAAACATCTCCCACTTGCTTTCTACTTGATCGCTAACCTCCTTGAGGTCTGTTAATCTCTTTCAGGTTCTTTCTCTTCCTCTTCTTTGCCAGCGTTATTTTTCTTAAAATTCAAGAACTCGATGCTTAATAACAGATCAGTCGGTTAAAATTTTTTGTTTAAGCTTGACACATTTTCTCACCTGTCTGGCTGCGTCTCTTAAATATGAAGATGAATTTCGTATCGTCTTTAGGTTGAGGAACTGATGGATATAAAATTCTGTTTATTCTGCTGTCCTTTTAACACTATGTGACATTTTCACTGACATGACTGTATTGTAAAGAACACTCTATGGCGATTGATGTGAATGTTTGGAAATAGTGTAGAGATCTATGAAAGCAAAGATTTTATAGCTCTATCAATTACATGATTTCATTATTTATTATAAAAGTCCTGCTTAGGCTAAAATCATCGACTTGTTAGCTAGTGTTTAAATAGCTTGTACCGTTTTCTTTTCCTCGTGTTAAAAGTTAGCTAGCTAACAAGCAGGATAAAAAAAACTGGATAAAAACTTAGTAGCTAGCGATATTGACCATAAGTTGTAACAAACTGATTTTGTAGTTAGGTATCTTGACTTTGTAATTGTAAACTTTCATTTTTTTTTCACTTTATATATGTTATATTTCAAATCAGGCCTAATGTTTATCTCCGACAGCTTTTAACCAATATCCTGTCACAACTTCAGCAGTTTCTGACTGATGTTCTCAGTTCTGTGTTGACAATCTCAACACAGCCAAGGCAACATTGCAATAGAGCAGCAGCAGCATCCCCCAGGTCCTAGCGCCCTGTCATTTCAGTAAATTGTGAATTTGAACGATTCAAATTAATAATGTACATTTTTTGCCTAGCAATGCCCCTGCCTGAGTATCAGTCTTGTAAACACACCTAACATGCATGTCAAAAATGAACTCCTTGTGAGGCAGTTGTTGTGTCTTTGTTAATTGGACTGAGCAATGTTTATAAATTATGCATGGGACAATCTCATGTTTATGTATCAGACTCAATTTGGCAAATTATGATTTTTGCCACATTTGCCTAAGTGTCTCAATTACCTGCGTGCTCTGTCCGTAATTTAGAAGGTGAGGCATTTTTTATGAAGTGGCATTGAGTTTGGCTTCATCTGTCAAGATGATGGGACGATAAATCGACTGTCTCTGCTCAGTAAGTGGGGATCACACATTGCAGGTGTGATGTTACTATAAAGATGCTCATTGTTGTGGGCCCAAGCGCACACAGACCTCAGCTGAAGGAGACATTCTCACTTCCAATATTCAGTTATCATGTCTGTATCTACACCCACAGCTTCTAAGGCTAACTTATCTTTAACTAATTATCCAGTAAGGATATCATACTTGACTAGAACCCGCAATTACATTTTTGAAGTGCATAATTTACAGTGACACCTACCGAAGCAAGGCCATTATGAGTGAATGAAATGGGGGGGGGGGGGGCAACACTCAATTTATCTCCACAGAAGACAAGTGTCTCACAACGGCTTCTGACAGATTGAGGTATTGTCCCCTCCCTCTCCTCTTCTACACACAAACACACACCCTTGTCATTGCACTGATGTAGTATGTTGATGAAGAAGATTGTTCCATCCTACACAGCACGTCACATACAGTGCAGGCATGAGAGCTTTGTTCTATTCATACAAACAGAATGCAATAGTCATATACACACATGGCACCCACAGCATGACAGATGGACACGCACACGTAGACACACACACACACCTGCAATAACGTGTATCGAGTCCACGTTTTGGCGAGTGCTAGTTTTTGTGAGTCTAAGAGGGCATGCTCCTCTTCAACAGGACCGATTCTTAACACATGGGCATCTGAGGACGGTAAATCCTGTTTGACTCGCTCTTCGCTGAAAGGAGAGAAGCTTAAGAAATCAATTTCAGCCCTGTTAATCTCCTCTCCTCTGCTTTTGTATTCCTGTCTTGCCTGTTTTGCTTAATGCATGGATGGACATTATCCAAACGTAGATGTTCAAATTCTTTTCTCTGGGTTTTTTTTTTTTTTTTTTTTTTCTTTTCTTTTCTTTCTGGTTTTACAGGTTGTACCAAATCAAAATTGATTTGCTTGTGGACAATAAGCAGAGATGCTTACAGGCAGGAATAAGAAATTGTGCAACGGGGGCTCTAAGGTGATAATGTTTTAGTTTATTAGTCATACACATCTCTAGGTAGTTTCATGTTTCCTAAATCTGCGCTCCTTTCCCATTTATAGTCACATTTATTGATAGAAAAACGGTGCACCATATAAATGACATTTTTCTTTGCCATTTTGATTGATGGTATCTGACAGTGTCATTGTGTCTATTTTGTGCTTACAGCAAATATTCTATTATGTATTATTCTTGATATAGTGTCTTGGCAGGCTGAGTGTAAAACAATAGCATTAGTGTGGGAATTGATATTCCCATCAGTGATTTTCAGAATGTGAATATTCACATTGTGAAACACGAGAGAAGAAACACTGAAGTGAAGGGTTAAGGTTCACGTGCTGTCTTAAATACTCCAACATTAAAAACGGGAATAAATTGACTGGAAGGCAAATGGGTAATCTAAACAATGGGTCAAGGCATTAGTTTCTTGATACACTTGTTTTTCCTTTCGTTTTCCTTGCATGAACATGGATTGTTCACACACTGTTATACATTTTACATTTCACACATGGCAAGGATGAACCACAGCGTCGGGATTAAAGTCTGTCCAAGGGGCTAGCCTTAATTGCATTCTGGTTGATGGAATGGTGGCAGGAGCCAGCACAGATTGAAATGCTCGCCTGTTTTTCATAGCTATAGCTCAAACGAGATACCAAGGATAGTGACTAAAACTAAAGCTTGGACAATAAATAAATAAATAAATAAAACCCATAACACAAAATCTTTCTCGGTGGGAACCACTCTCTATACTAATTCAAAAAGAAATATTTGCATCATGTGTATATGTATATATAAAATATTTAACCTAGCTCTGAATTCAGCACTGTGCAAGCTCAACTCTCAATTTAAATCAAACTGAAAAACAAAGAAGGAAAAGAAACCCTTGTTTTAGGCTGAGAATTCTCAGCTTGCCCCAAAAAAAGAAATCTGGTTACTGCACAGCATATCCATCATCTCTTTATTTTTGTTCAAATCTCTATAGGGGTGGAATTTCACCAGACCCATCATCTATAGAGGCAAAGCCAATCTGCCAAATGAGGTCAGGCTCTGTTGGAGGAGCGCTGGAACACAAGCTGTTGCTGTAATAAGGTGAAGGCTTGAAGCATGGAGCTGAAGAACCTTCCAGCACTTTCTCTCCATCTGGAGCTTCAGGTGTCTGGGGATACTAGGTCAAAGGTCACGGCGAGTTTTCAAACGAGTGGTGCCGATTAAGCCCCATGTCCCAGAAAGTGCTGCATATTCACAGGGAGATCAGAACAATTTGCCCCACAGTCTGAAATTGCTTTTTATAATTGGCCACATGGAGTTCACAAGAAGTCTATCCCATTTATTCCGATAAGAAATTCACTGGCTTTGAATGTGGACTTTGTGTGTGTGTGTGTGTGTGTGTGTGTGTGTGTGTGTGTGTGTTTCTAGTTAACGCAAACTTCATACTTTAAAATTCGTTAGCAGCAGACCTTGTTTTAAATGTGTTTGAACAATATACGGGAAGTGAATTCGCGTCTGCGGCTATCATTTGGTGAAAGATTATTTATTGCCGTGTGAAGTTGATTTGATTCTGTTATACCGTTACACTTAAAGCAACATTAATATCAAGACGACGCTGGTACAGTTCAGCAGTCTCTTGGGCAGCTGAGGCTCAAGAAGAAAAACAGAGAGAGATGGAGCTCCAGCTGCTGATGTTGATTTAACTGTGTAGTGTCATTTATTCCCACTCGTTCGTCCCCAATCCGGTTAAAGTGTTCTTGAATTCATTTGGCAGGCGGAAGAGAAAAAAAAAAGAGGGCAGAAACACTTTCACTGAGGGGAAAATGGATGGAATTTCATAGCGCTATCAACATTCATTTCCCTTTGAGGAGAAAGAAAAAGGAAAATGGAGCATAATATATTCATCAGAAACACACATCGTGCGCGGTAGACAAGATGTTCTCTCAGAAGGATCGGTGCTTGACGAAAGAAAAGATTGCAAGGTTAGCATGCAGGGTACATTTAATAAGCATTACTTAACACAGTAGTAAGTGTTACTAAACATTTAAGCCTATTAAATATTAATCGAATGGATAACCGTAGGTTTTGTATTGTTTGCCATTTTTAAGTATTAATAAGGGTGCATTAAATAAGGAATAAAGCACAGGGCCATGTGATGCTTTTACCACCCAAAAGTTCTTTATTTTCCTCTAACAACATGTCACAAAGTGTTTTATCCACAGGCATTTGTCCAACGATCACAGTTCGTAAAAATAAATAAATAAATAAATAAATGACACCTCATACTTTTCACGTTGATAGTTATGTACCTGTAATGTTGTGGAACATCTGCAAACAAGTTAGTTCCTGTTATCACTTACATTATAACAATCTTACTGACCTGACAAAGCAGCGAGACTGGAGCCTCGTTCCATAAGTGTTAACTATATATCTGTTTACAGAAACATTCACCATATCAGCAATTGGTTGTCTTTCTTTGTTAAAATAACAACACCATTTACTATGCTTTTTTTTATTTATTAGGCTTCGATTATGTGGAGTATCTTCCATACAAGTTCCTATGAATGCACTGTTACAATAGAAATGGCTTAGTGGTTAGCATGCTTGCCTCGCACCTCCGAGGTTGGGGGTTTGAATACTGTCTCTGCCCTGTGTGTGTGGAGTTTGCATGTTCTCCCTGTACTTTGGGGGTGTCCTCCTGGCACTCTGGTTTCCTCCCCCAGTCCAAAGACAGCTTTGTAAGCTGATTGGCATTTCCAAATTGTGCGAATGTGTGTGCAGTTGTGTCCTGCGATGGGTTGTCACCCTGTCCAGGGTGTCCCCTGCCTTGTGCCCCGAGTCTCCTGGGATAGGCTCCTGGCTCCCTGCGAACCTGTGTAGGATAAGCAGTATGGAAAATGGATGAATAGCACAGTACTAAGCTTTACTAAACAAAAAGTTGATTAACCAATAAGCATTATTTTAACTATTCATTCGTGTGAGTTAAACATTGAAGTTATAGGAACTAAACACTGGTTAATAACGCATTGATACTGTATTTAATCACAAATTGTATCCGTTAAGTCTTCAGTTATTAATTAACACATTCTTTAAAAATGGTAACAATTAAAAAAAAAAAAACAGTTTGAATAAACAGGAACATTGAACAAATATTAGAATTAAGTACAGGTAGAGAAGGAGTAAAATACTGTATATAACCCAAATCCAGATAAACAGAGTTGTGGCAAATACAGAAATGTAGAGTCTCTGCTAGTTTAAATATTTCGTTGTTTCAGGTATTATAATAATAAGAGCATCATAAGATTAAATGCTCTCAAAGTTTAGTTGAGTGGAAAATACGATGCTTCTGGGTCATTCTGTCATTTTAACCCTCACATGCGGTCAATACCAGTGGATTGGGTGCTTTGATTACCCGACCCCGGGCCCTTGACCTTTTACTTTTCCTTATGGTTGCTGTTGGTGGGCATCTACTAGGGGAAAAAAAGCTGCAATAAAAATGTTTCTGCTAATATTACTGCTAACATATTTTGTGGGTTTGTGGGTTCTGTTTTTGTTGTTGTTTGCTTACATTAACATTGAACACAAATAGTATTCAATTATTCAATTTTTCTATGATAAATAAATGTTTTCAGGATTTAAAGTTGCATACAGTTTGCTACATGCAATCTGGGGCTATTAGCTCAGCCTATTACAAAAACTGGTTTTATTTCTAGCTCCTACATGTGTTCTGATGTACAGATTGTATAACTTAACAGATTTAAAATAACAGATTTGACCATTTCTCAAGAAGACAGAGAATCTCTAGTTATTCATATTATCTATATTATAAGCTAGCCCAATGAACTTCTAGGCTTCTGTCATGCGTTGGAGGTGGCTGCAGTTGCAGGTTAAAATGTTTATTAGAACACTGGCAAAAAATCGTGAGACAGGCTCAGGTTTTTTTTTTTTTTTAAATCCAGAGGGTCAGGTGATAAGTAAACAGACAACAACTCAGGCAATACCAAAATCCAAATTCAAACAAGAAACCAGATCAAGATCCATACCCAGAATATCAATCACACAGAGAAAAGCTTGGTACGTTAGGTAGGAACACACTGAGTGATATACACCGATATCAGCCATAACATTAAAACCACTGATAGGTGAAGTGAATAACATTTACATTTATGGCATTTGGCAGACGCCCTTATCCAGAGCGACTTACATTTATTTAATTTATACATCTGAGCAATTGAGGGTTAAGGACCTTGCTCAAGGGCCCAACAGTGGCATCTTGGCAGTGCTGGGATTTGAACTCATGACCTGCCGATCAGTAGCCCAACGTCTTAACGTCTTAACCACTGAGCTACCACATTTATTATCTCATTAAAGTGGTACCTGTCAATGGGTGGGATATATTAGCCAGCAAGTGAACAGCCAGTTCTCAAAGTTGATGTGAGTGACTTTGACAAGGGCGAAATTACGATGGCTAGACGACTGTGTCAGCGTATCTCCAAAACGGCAGGTCTTGTGGGGTGTTCCCGGTTTGCAGTGGTTAGTACCTACCAAAAGTGGTCCAAGGAAGGACAACCAGTGAACCAGCGACAGGGTCATGTGTGTCCAAGGCTCACTGATGTGTGTGGCGAGCGAAGGCTATCCTGTCTGGTCCAATCCAACAGAAGAGCTACAGTAGCACAAATTACTGAAAAAGTTAATGCTGGCTATGATAGAATGGTGTCAGAACACAGAGAGTATATGTATGTAAACTTTTCATTTTAATTTAAAAATATGTCTTTATTCATTAATGTACTAATATATGCAGTGCTTTAAATAAATTGTTTCTATGACATGATTTTGTCAATCTAGATCCCTATCTATTCTTGGCTTTTGGAAAAGGTACGAAATTCTTTGTTTCTTTCATTTTTCTTCATTTTGTCCCCTGACAATTTGGCAGGGAGGGTAAAAGCTAATGTGTGCTTCCTCCATTCAGACATGTGAATCTGAATGTGTAAAACATTCAGAGGAAAGTGCTATCTGCCCTTTTCCGCATACATGAGCTCACAGATGCCCACAATTGGTTAGTGTCGCAGTGACTGTGGAGAGAGTGTACTGTATGCCATCCCTCTCACCCATGGAGCAAAACCAATTTTGCTTCCTTGGCTCCCGGATGGCTGTGGCATTAACCTGTACTTGTGCTTATCATTGTGGTGGTACCCACAAGGACACATCTTTTGTACCTTTGGAATATATCTTTATCTTGAGAAAGTGACTATACCTTTACAATTCATTATGTACTTTTAAAGACCCAGTACATTCAGTTTCCAAGGTGAAAGATACCCATGTGAGTACCACCACAGTGACAAGCAAGGGTACAATTTAGTACCTTTCTTTTGAACTTTTCCGAGAGACTTCCAAGTAGAACCCCTTTACAAATCGAAGAACCATTAACAATCCAAAACAACCCTGGAGGTACCCTCCAATATATCCTTTCCACAAGTGTACCTTTAGACACCCTTTACTCCCACTAGGTCTGCGCATACACTCCTACTGTATCCTGCTTGAACAGATATTTAGCCTTTGCACTTCACTGACCTATACATCTGAAGGAGTCAGAGTTTGGAGGAAGGATATGCCTTTTGTGACCCCTCTCCTTCTTTCGTGAGGTTCAAGTGTTACACCTCAGCCCATGTGGGAGGAGGCCATTGTGTTGGTGCTGATGTCTGAGAGGTCAAAGGGTGAGTGGAGCTTCAGCATCAGTAAGCGTTTTATGCTATGTAGCCCAAATCCTCTGAACAAAGCCATTATTCACTACCTGAGAGGGCTCATATTATAGGCAAGTGAACAGGACCTTGTTTGAGAGAGGAAGAGTGTGTGTATGTGGGCGTATATGTACTCCTACTATTGCCAGTGTTGACTTGTAAAATCTTGATTGAGCTTCTGAATGAGAATTCTTCATCATTCATTGGGTAGAGTTGTTGTTTGAGTGTGTGTGTGTGTTAGGGGTGTTGATCTGAGTAAGAGGATACAGAGCATGACATGAAATGAAACATCTGTCTACCCATGGCATGCCTCTGGAGGGCTGTGGAAGCATTTACCGCACAACCAACCGGTGGGTATGTGTATCATGTAGTTACACAAGCATATGATATTGTCAATACTTATGTGTTATGTTTGCTCTCAAAAGGAGTGCAGTACTTGCTCTGCAAATTGCCATGTTTTATGGAACTATGGATAGACTACGCTTATCACAGATGCAGAGTATGAGGTGAATTTTAGAAAAATGTTCCAAGATGAAATTGCATGCTTTCTCTCTCTGTTTCCAGCTCAAATCTAAGTCAATATATTACCTTTGTCACCCCTGAGGACCGCAAAACCTGTCACATCAGCTGTAATTGCTCTTGATGGAGAAAATGCCCCTGCAGCTATGACACAAATGCATCGTAGCAATTCTCTCACTTTCTATATCTCAACTGCCACCAGCTTTTACCAGGCAGAGAATGTGCCTTCGTGGTTGTGCAAGGCTAGCAGACTCCATCTTGGTTCTGTGTTTGTTGGGTTTTACATAACAAGGAATTTTCAGCAGGCCTTTGGTTATCAGAACTGATGGCATGAGATAAGAAGTAATGAGAACCACTCCCGTGGCTCTTTCAGTAGCCCTACATGTTTCCTGTGTCTGAGACTGAGAGACTGTAAAGGGGTCTGGAGGATGGGAACACAGGTAGTCGAGGTCAATGTCATTCTGCAGGAACCCATGTTGCCAGTGAGGTACCTTTCTGCGCCTTTTAATTAAACATGGAGGAAATTGTACAGAGCTGGGGGCCTGATGCCCTTAACAAATCCCTGTAAGGTCACTGCTGCTCTCCCAAGCCAGGAGCTACATTTAAAGCAATAATATTGTTCTCTAATGAACACCATTATATTTTTAGGAAAATACTATTGTGCGCTGCTTGTGGAAGAAACTTTTGTAACGTGAGTTGTACTGCACTGTTTTTCATTGTGCGGATTAGTCTCACGGCTGCAAGTCCCAATTAATACACATTCCTGTAAAATGAAAAGCTGCATTTCAAACCACTTAATGCACTAATGCACTAAATAGTAAACCTAAATAGGAATGACACCAATGGTATAGTGCCATAGTATTTAGTATGGTAGTATGCAGTTTTGTCCACAACTCAACAATGCTACAGAATACTTTTATATCAGAATTAAATAACTTTATCTTCCACATCAATACAACTGTCACATTTACTATATTATCAAATGAAACAGCATATTCTCTAAATAAGGGCTTATCTTTTAGCTAGCATTAGCTGGTTCAATCTTAGTGTGACTGTCTGATCAAGCACCAGCGCCCGTGCCTCACCGATCTACTGAACAAACTATTCACCTAACATTTGCTAGCTACCTATAATATATTATTTGCCTCATATTCACACAACACGCTGCTCTGTGCTGAATGCCTTGTTAGCTAGCTAAAATATAGTATAGAGAACAATATTATTAAACAACACCGGGTTATTTTACCCAATCTGTACTCTTTGAGTCTTATCTGAACCGTATATTTTGTCCTGTGGCCTGTTTAAAAAAAAAAGTTTGGCACAAGCCAGATATAGTTAGCATGCTATATAAAACCCACACAAGAGGATAGACACAAATGATGTGAGCCAAGTGCTCAAATCACTTACTCTCGCCTAATAAGAGTTAGAAATACAAAATACCATGAAACACGCCAACACTTCGGCTGTGTTCAAAATTGCTTACTGTGACAGTAACTACTGCATTCAATTCAGTACCTACTGCAGTATGTACTGATCAGTATATGTGTGCAGTATGAATACAATCCGGACGTACTACATCCGCCATGTTGGCATTGTCATGTGACCTGCAACTTAAAAAGGGCCGACACGCTGCCTTCCACCATTTTTGATTCGGACAGCTCTTCTGCGCCAGTCCCGTTGCCTTATAGGAAGCAGTAGGTCATCCGGGAATTTCTCGCCTACTGTTTTATGAATACTGAGAATTCGGACATACTACTCCTTTGGCATACTGCTTTTCGCCTACTATATAGTAGTGTAGTAGGGATATTCGGATACAGCCTTACATGAACTATAGCTAGTACCATAGTAACTGATTGTTACTCTGACTTTCTTTTTTTTATACCATTAGACTGTTGCCTTGAACTTCCCAATAAACCCGAATGAAACTGTAACAAGAATATTGCTAACCATCTGAAAATCGTAAAGGAGCACTGCCTTTAAACCAGAATGAGCCTGCAGCAGATAAGCAGAATTAGAGAGTGAACTACACCACTCTGAAAAATAAAGCTGTCCAAAATCTGGCCAAAGAGCAGATCTAGAGTTGGCTACTACTTTGCACTGAATGGTAAGCATATAGTAGGCTGTGGAGCTTTGCCAGAGGCGAACCAGTGATTTATAGCCATTGTGGTGGTCAGCAACAAGTCAGCTGTTAGTATTTTGACCAGGTGGTGCAGGGTACAGAGGGCATTCCCCCTCTAGAAAAGACCTGGAATTGAGTGATGTGAGTATGAGGGTGTATTTAATTTAGCACATGATTCTTCTTACCACTGCGACGCTTGGGGTTTTACTTGGGATCTGGCTGTTCTACACTTAGTCCACCACAGATCCATAGACCACAGAAATGATCAGGAATTTTTTTCCCCCTCATTTGTCCACAGCATGCCACGCTCATAAACTAGAGGACCTCTAGCAAGATTGATAATGAAGGACTGGCTCATTAACAGAACCTATTATCCATGTCCATGTGTTTAGTCCCAAAAGCAGTGTGGGGGGCAAACTGGATGAACATGCTGCAATATAAAGACTAATTACCTTTGAAGAGCCCATGTGTATTCACACACTGGAAGACTCTATGAAGCGGCTGGCACGACTTCATGTGTATGGTTCTATGCATACTGAATCATTTGTGTGTGTGTGTGTGTGTGTGTGTGTGTGTGTGTGTGTGTGTGTGTGTGTGTGTGTGTGTGTGTGTGTGTGTGTGTGTGTGAAATGGAATATTCTTTTATGTCTAAGTAATCAACGAGAAAATTAGTTGTCTAACGTTTTTGGATGTTCATTCATGGTTTTTAATTTCGAAATCTTGAGCAAGAAATCTTTCCACCCTTATGGTACCATAAGCATTTAAGTGAACAGTGGATATCAATAAGTATAGAATTCATAGAAATTAAAGATGCCACTGATCCGACACCCAGTATTGGTGATAGGCCAATACCTCTAACTGGAAATGTTTACATAAAAATAAACGTTTTTTTTTTTCTCTTTTATTAGAATTGATTTTATTATATTCACACCTTATTATATGTATTATATGTAAAGTAGTTTTTTTGTGTGAAAGAGTTTGTGGAGTGCTTCAGTTAAAAAAAAAAAGTTTTAAAAAACATTTTAAAGCTTAGCAGCTTTTAAAGAAAACAATATCGGATTAGCTGATACTCAGGGTTTCAGTCAAGATAAAGTGGTATTGTGCCATTTCTAATAGACAAATATCCATGCCTTGCTTTACCAGTGAAGTACACTAATATATTCTATTCCAATAGAATAGAGTTCTATTACTGAACTCATTTCATAGACAAAAACAGTGCTTTTTATTCTGTTTTGTGTACTCTTATTTTTTGCATTCTCTACCACCATTCTCTAAATTATGTTTCTCACACTTACAACATAATTAGAACATAATTTGTTCTCAGGTTCCTCCCAAGCTAATGAAAGCACAATTTTTGTAATATGTAACCTTTGCATTTTTTTTTTTTTTGCACTTCAGTCTGACTCACACAGTCACACTCTCATCCTGAAACACTGATGGATGTCGGCTACAGTGAGATTGTGAGGGATGAGGCTTTGTTAGAATGTACCGTGTATGTTTTTATAGCAGCATATGGCCTCAAAGCTGTAAATCCTTTGGAGCCAGGAACGGACAGGTGGCTCACGCTCTCCCAGGTTCTCTAGGGTCACCATGTTGCTTTAGTGCTGCTCAGTGAAGGCTAATGAAAGAAACTGTTCAAGAGGTACATGACCAGCATTGCATTTTGGAATGAGCAGATATACTTTTGAAAAAGCCGATTAATTATTTAAGCAGCAGAGTCTTTTTAAGTATATTTAGGTGACGTAGTGATAAATATTTATCAAATTGGCCAATAAAAAACACCCATGAAGAGCTAGCACACTGCTCACGCTCAGAATGGTGCTCAGATCTGAACTTATTCAAACCAGGTCTGAGTGAACTACGAGGAAAGCATTGATTAATTTCCAAATCAATGAGTCGAACTTACTCATTTAAACCCATTTCCCATTGATAGTCTATGTGCTATTTTCTGTGAACCTCCCTCAAATTCTAATGTTCATGCTCAAGACTTGTCGTTTAATGAAAGATGCCTCCTAGACACAAAATCCAGCTCGATTAAACATAAAGACCTTAAAATTCTGAGTTCCCCATAAATCTGCAGTGTGGGTGTGTTAATGGCTGTTGTGGATGGCTGCTTTACTACAAGAACTTTAAGATTTGAGATGTGTGTAAATGAAACATTGTGATTCTTTTGATGCCAGTGCTAATAAGGATCTTAGAAAATTAAAGTTTTAAAGTTAAAGCCATAACATTAAAACCACTGATTGGTGAAGTGAATGACATTGATTCTCTCATTACAATGGCACCTGTCAAGGGGTGGGATATATTAGGCAGTATGTGTTGGAAGCAGGAACGTCTCGGGTTACTTGACTGTAACCCTGTTCCCTGAAAAAGCGGGAACGAGATGCTGCGCATCAAACGCTAATGAGAACATTCTTTGTTCGACCGGTTGCGAAGTATGTGTGTCAAACACGCCAAGAATTTGGCCTAAATAACCTCGGTGAGTTATGTCATTGATAACGTGCACCTGCAGGTTATAAATAGACGTGAAACAGGCATACCTTCAGGTTACACTTTGTCTGAGAGACGCCAGACACGTCTGCAGTGCGGCATTGAGGCGCAGCATCTCATTCCTGCTTTTTCAGGGAACAGGGTTACAGTCAAGTAACCCGTGACGTTCCCTATCAAAAGCTACTCTCGATGCTGCGCATCAAACCCTAATGGGAATGAGAATACCAACGCCACCACACTGGAAGTGTCTGAGCCCCCAAGGTTGTGTAGTGTGTGCGCACAAACATTGAAGAAGGTCTCAGACATGTTGACTCAAGGACATGCGAGCCCAGAGTACCATGGACATCCAAACTATAGAATCTGACAAATGTGTGCGGAGAGGACCAACCTGCCGCATCACACGCTTGCTGGAAGGGGACACCTTTTGCCAAAGGCATAGAAGATGCAACCCCCCTGGCTGAATGAGCCCTAACACCTAGCGGCGAAGCTTGACCATGCGCCTCGTAGGCTAGGGCAATGGCATCCCTCACCCAATGAGACACCGTTTGCTTAGTGGCAGCCGCCCCCCGATTGCAGTCTCCATAGCATATGAAGAGCTGCTCCGACTTACGCAACTAGCTGGTGCGGTGGACGTAAATCTGAAGAGCACGTACTGGACACAGTAAGTGAAGCCTTTCCTGCTCCGTAGTCGTGAGAGGCGGAGCACAGAAGGCTTCAAGAATGACCGGATGCATGGTCGAGAATGGAACTTTCGGGAGGTAATTAGGGTGAGGATGCAAGATAGCTTTGACCAGCCCAGGGGCAAAGTCTAGGCAGGACCGCGCGACTGACAGAGCCTGCAAATCCCCAATTCTCTTCAGAGAAGTAATAGCCATTAGAAAAACCATCTTTAGGGTCAGAGACCTGACAGGTGCTGACTCTAGTGGTTCGAAAGGGGTGCCGACCAGACCCTCGAGCACTATAGCTAAATCCCACGAAGGAGCTGTAGCTCTCGTGGACGGTCTCAACCGCTTGGCTCCACGAATGAAGCGAGCAACTAGAGGGTGCTTTCCCACAGAAACCCCATCAATTGGAGCATGGCAAGCTGAAATGGCGGCCACATAGACTCTGAGAGTACCAGGACATGTGCCTGAGGATAATTTCCCTTGCAGGAACTCCAGCAATGAAACCACTTGGCAGTAAACTGGGTCTACGTGGTGCGCTATACACCAATTTTCAAAAATGTGCCATTTGAAGGCATAACTTCTTCTAGTGGAGGGGGCCCTGGCACTTAGAATGGTCTCTACTACGTCAGCAGGGAACCCTGCATCCCTTAGCTGGTCCCCTTCAGGGGTCAGACGTGAAGGTTCCAGAGCTCGGGCCGGGGATGAAATATTGTCCCCTGTGCCTGAGATAGGAGATCTTTCCTGACTGGAATCGCCCGTGGCCAGCCGTCGAGGAGAGATATTAGATCCGAGAACCATACTCTGGTCGGCCAACGGGGCGCTATCAGTAAGAGGCGAAACCCCTGTTGACGGACCTTGGCCAGGACTCCTGGGAGCAGAGCGATTTGGGGAAATGCGTAAAGACTCCGTCTGGGCCATGTATGAGCCATGACGTCCAGACCCAGGGGAGCTGGAGGAGTCAGAGAGAAGTAGAGGAGACATTGTGCCGTCTCCTGTGAAGCAGAGAGGTCCACCTCTGCTTTGTAAAATCTTCCCCAGATTTGACTGACCACTTCGGGGTGGAGTTTCCATTCCCTGAGTGTCACAGCCTGTCTGGACAGCAAGTCTGCTCCCACAGTCATATACCCGGGGATGTAAATCACCCTGAGGGACAGGAACTTGTCCTGTGCCCACAGCAGGACCTGCTGCGCTAGCCTGTTCAGGTGGCGTGAACGCAGTCCGCCCTGGTGATTTATGTAAGAGACTACCGCCGTGTTGTCCACCCGCACTAGGACATGGTAGCCTCTTAACTGCTGGAGGAAGTATTTCAGGGCCCGAAATAGAGCCATCATTTTGAGGCAATTGATGTGCCAGTCGAGAAGATGACCTCTCCAGATCCCTTGGGCTGGACCGCCATCCAAGGCCGCACCCCAACCCGTGAGGGAAGCGTCTGTCGTTATCATTTTGCTACGGCAACACCGACCTAGAGTGGGACCCAAAGTCAGAAACTGGGGTCTGAACCACATAGAAAGGGTACGAAGCCCCTGGCGCGTGACTCTGGGGATTGGCCCTTGAATGAAATCCCCTGGCTCTGAGCCACAACTGAAATGATCTCATGTGCAGGAGACCCAAGGGTATCACCGTGGATGCAGCTGCCATGAGACCTAAAAGCTTCTGAAAGAAGTAAATCGTAATTCTCTGGCCTAGCTTGATATTCTATAGGGCACTTACAATGGATTCGACATGCGCAGGAGAAAGCTGTGCCTGCATCGTCATCGAATCCCATACAACCCCAAAATACGTTGTCCTCTGAGCAGGAGAGAGAACGCTTTTCTTGACATTGAGGCTCAACCCAGAGATTCGAGATGAGCTAGGACGACATCCCGATGTCGAAGCGCCAGCTCTTGAGACTGAGCCAGAATCAGCCAGTCGTCTATGTAATTTAAAATGCGGATGCCCTGGAGTCGTAGAGGAGCCAGTGCTGCATCCATGCATTTCGTGTATGTGCGAGGTGACAGAGCTAGGCCGAATGGAAGAATACTGGTAAGCTTCGCCCCCGAAAGCGAACCTCAGGAACTTCCTGTGTTGTGGCAAGATTTCTATATGAAAATATGCGTCCTTGAGATCAATTGTGACGAACCAGTCCCCTGGCTGGATCTGAGACACAATCATCTTGATCGTCAAGCTCTTGAACTTGTATGTTCTGAGGTAGCGGTTCAACCCGCGAAGATCTAAAATTGGACGCAACCCCCCATCTTTCTTGGGAACCAAAAAATACCGGCTATAATAGCCTGACTCTCTGTCTGGTAGGGGAACATGTTCTATGGCCCCTTTGTCCAGCAGAGCTTGCAATTCCTGTGTCAAAAAATGAGCTCGTTCCGGTTTCACGGAAGTGGAGACCACGCCGTTGAAACGCGGAGGCCAATATGCAAACTGAATCCTGTAGCCTTTCTCTACAGTCCTTTCTACCCATAGAGAGATACTTGGCAGTAGCTTCCACGCTGCCAGTTTCTCTGAGAGGGGCACTAGTTTTGACATTTCGCTTAGATGGGGAGGTGTTAGGTGTCTGGTGTCCTGAAGCATGGCAGGAGGCAACCGAACACCTAACATTTGGCTGGAGGCCGCTGTTCCCCGAAACACCAGTGGTGGAGAAAATTGTACAGTGGCCTTCTGAGGGTGCCAGGAAGGAGCGTCTACTTCCCGTTGGAACTTCTCGCGCTCCTCCCCAGAGGGGCACACCCCCACGGTCCCGAGGACTTGACCCTCAGGACTTCTTCCCGGATGAAATGATCGTCCTCAGGTCCGGCCTCTTACTGGGCTGCTGAGGTCGGTGAGCCGCTCCCCAGTCCCTACGAGGGGACAAACAGCTCACCACACTCTGCTTCTGCGACTCTCGCCACAGAGAGCCCAGATTGTGTCGGGGCTGGGTGGCCGACAGCCCTGACGCCTGAGCACGGCGGTGAAGAAACTCATAAAATTTCTGAAGAGTGATGTTTTTTTTGTCATGGTTGGGATTCTTACTCAGGTCTGGAGCGTGAAGAGCGAGCGTGCAAAAGGTGTGCCACAGAATGGCCAAGCTTTAAAAAAAAACGCCTCCTCACTAATACTTCCGCCTGTGCTCAGGTCCTTCAGCAGGTCAGCCTGGTACGCCTGCAGAACCGCCATGGTGTGCAGAGCAGCACCAGCCTGACCCACTGCTTGAAATGCCTTCCCCACCAGCGACAATGTTACCCTGCAAGGCTTGGTGGGGAGGATAGGCTTCTTAAGTGACGACGCACTCCCAGGGGAGAGATAGCCCACGAGCGTCTCTCCAACCTGGGGCATCGTCACATACCCATGCGCCTTAGCACCCACGATAGTCGAATAGATCGACATCAAAGATACGCGGGGAGTAAGGCTTACTCCATGAGCGAGATAACTCCTATGGAGGTCTGGGGAAAAAAGGGGAGAGATTGATATTGGGATCTCTCGCCTTGGCCACCCGACAGAAATCTGTCGTCTAATTTGGAGTGCCTGGGGTTCTCTTGCTCCTGTGACCAGTCTAACTTAAGCCTGGCCACCGTGTTAGTCACTACCTCGAGTAGCTCCCCAAACGCCTTGTCGTTGCGCGAGGAGCACTCAGAGGCGGCGCTCTCTCGCAGTGCTCGTACTCAGCGTCCTCAAGAGCAGCAATAGCATGCTCTTCCCCGAGGCACTCCAAACAAAAATCGTGTGGATCATCATCCAGAATAATTTACCACTTACCAAGACAGGGACAACACACACACACAAAGCGGTCTCGAAGACAAAGAAACCTGAAGGTATGCCTGTTTCACATCTATTTATAACCTGCAGGTGCACGTTATCAATGACGTAACTCACCGAGGTTATTTAGGCCAAGTTCTTGGCGTGTTTGACACACATACTTCGCAACCGGTCGAACAAAGAATGTTCTCATTAGCGTTTGATGCGCAGCATCGAGAGTAGCTTTTGATAGGGAACAATGGGCAAGCATAAGGATCTGTGCGACTTTGGCAAGGGGCCGAATTGTGATGGCTAGACGACTGGGTCAGAGCATCTCCAAAACGGCAGGTCTTGTGGGGTGTTCCTGGTAGGCAGTGACCAGTACCTACCAAAAGTGGTCCAAGGAAGGACAACAGGTGACAGAGTCATGGGCACCCAAGGCTCACTGATGTGCCTGAGGAGTAAAGGCGAACCCATCTGGTCCGATCCCACAGAAAAGCTACTGTAGCACAAATTGCTGAAAAAGTTCATGCTGGCTATGATAGAAAGGTGCCAGAACACACAGTGCATCACAGCTTGCTGTGTATGGGGCTGTGTAGCCACAGACCAGTCAGAGTGCCCATGCTGACGCCTCCGAAAGCGTCTACAATGGGCAGGTGAGCATCAGAACTGGACCATGGAGCAATGGAAGAAGGTGGCCTGGTGTGATGAATAATGTTTTCTTTTACATCATGTGGACGGTCAGGTTCATGTGAGTCACTTGGGGAAGAGATGGCAACAGGATGCACTATGGGAAGAAGGCAAGCTGTGGAGGAAGTGTGATGCTCTGGGCAATGTTCTGCTGGGAAACCAGTTACTTTGAGTTGTACCACCTACCTAAACATTGTTGCAGACCAAGTACACCCATTCATGGCAACGGTACTCCCTAATAGCAGTGGCCTCTTTCAGCAGGATAATGCGTCCTGCACCACTGCAAAAACTGTTCAGGAATGGTTCGAGGAACATGACAAAGAGTTCAAGGTGTTGACTCCAAATTCCCCAGATCTCAATCCAATCAAACAAGCACACCACACCTTCAGAGGTCTTGTGGAGTCCATGCCCTGATGTGTCGGAGCTGTTTTGGCAGCACAAGGGGGACCTACACAATGTTAGGCAGGTGTTATTCTTATCAGCTTATTGTGGTATCACGTCAAAAGAATGTTTTGCATCGAAATTTCCTTACAAAATGGAATAAATATATACATGATAAAAAATCAGGTCACTTCAATTGCATTTGTGCATAAATCTACAGTTGTGACCCATTTAGTTTGCATTATAATTATATAAGTAAATGAGTTTCACTGCATGACCAAACAGTTTGCATTACTGTCAAAATAGTGTTCATCTTTTGGACAAAAATCACCTCATTACAATTATTTACTGATGTTCCTCAGCTAAAAAGAATCAAGATGAAAATGTAAGAAATAGTCAAGTAGATGATGAAAGACGAAACCTTTATTTTTTACCATCTCTGTGTACTCACTTTTTAAACTAATTTAGGCAAGTACAGAAGGGAACCAATCATTACCTTGGATGTATGACGTATATAGTGCACTATAAAGGGTGTAAGAGCCATTTTTTCAAGTCATATTCAATATAGTACACTATATAGGGAGTAGGGAACTATTTCAGATTTAGCGTTCATCTATCAATCACTCTAGCCTTTGATACGAGCTATGTATGCATATGAGTGGCTTCACAGTTGTGATTTGTGCACTGCTAGCTAGACCCGAGACCTGTCTGTGTATGCATGCTAACATTAGTGTTATTTAAATACACTCCTGATGAACCTGCACAGCTTCCATTTAGCCAACGACACATCAAAGAAGGAGAAAGGCTCCGAGAACACAATCTGATGTTCCATTAAGAGGGAATCAGGTAAAGATTTTTGCTAAAACTACATCCAAACCAAATTAGCTGTGAAAATGACACCTGCTTGTTATTCCTCATATGCTTAGCTGAAAAAGGAACAAAGGAAGTGAACACTCTTTGAGCAGTCAAGAGCTTCTCAACCTGCTTTGTAGTGAGGAGACCTCCGTGCATGATGATCCCTCCACCCCGGAGGTAATTTACAATACTCATGGCTATCATTACCTCGCCGTCGTTCGGCCGTCCAGCATGCCACGTGCACATAATTAATGCGTTTGTGAGTCCCCGCACTTCTCTGACACACTTGACTCCGTTTAATAAATGAAGGCCCATATTTCCTCATTCATTATAATGTCATTAAGACGTATTAATTCCTCCTGCTGTTATAACCTTTTGCTCGTGCTACCGGGGGGACCTTTTCTACACCCCACACATGTTGCACCAATTAAATGGCCCATACATTTCAAAGTGTTACGTAATATGTGTGGACAGAAGGGTGGACCGCAGATTGCCTCACCATCTCTGTTGGATGGTACATACTATAGATATAGCGGTTTCACTGAAACTTCTGTGCTGATGCTACTGTAGGTCTTGTCTTCACAAGGAGCTGTGCATGAGGGAACTGCTTTAGAGAAACATGTTAGAAGTAATTCATCACAACTTATGCATAGCAACTCTAAAGCTAGCATCGGTGCAATACAGCAGAATCATTCATCTTCCTGCTGTGATAAATGGCTTTTTAGGATTCTGTAGGTGATCCTCCTGACACCAAGGGGTCCAGTCTACATACTTTTTTTTTGTCAAAGTCAGCAGCACCTTAACAACTGACATGAGAATTCCCAGGGAGAGGTGATGATGCTTAGAACTTATTCATTTCTTCTTGGTAAAAAGGCAGATTATTGTTTATAAATGCTCTTTGTAGATCCACCCACATTTTTGTTATGTAGAAGAAAAATGTCAGCCTTTTGTCTTAATACTTCCAGTGTAATCAGTTTAAACCTGATCAGCTTCTCCTTTTCTGTTTCATATCTCTAGATATGAACCATTCACTAGGGGCTGCATAGAGTGGACTAAAGAGTGGAAGGTCATGAGTTCAAATCCCAGCATTGCCAAGCTGCTACTGCTGGGCCCCTCAAGCAAGGCCCTTAACCCTCAAATGCTCAGCTGTATAAATGAGATAAATGTAAGTTGCTCTGGATAAGGGTGTCTGCCAAATGTAAATGATTGTGAGGCAGACAGTAAAGAAAGAAAGAATAAATAAATAATATTTCAGACTAGATGAATCCAGTTCTATAGTCAACTGCACTTGACTATGCTGGGAAAAGTCCATCCATTTTCCATACCACTTATCCTACACAGGGTCACGGGGAGCCTGGAGCCTAGGGACACAAGCTGGGGGACACCCTGGATGGGTGAAAAATCCCACTCTCACCACGTCTTGAAGGAATTCCACCCACAGTTAATTATGTTGTCCTTTAATATTAAATGCAATATAAATAAAATCCTTGCAGAGTGAATAACTTTGCAGCAAGCACTGTGTGAAAGAGCGCGTTCAGAGCCACGGGTTGCACATCACTGTTCAATCTCACTCGGCTAGTTTAGTCAGTTCAGCTGCACATGCCAGCTCAAAGAGACTGATCCAGACTCATTATTTGGGTGCTACTGAGGCCAGAGTTGAACATGGAGTAAAAACCTCCCAGACACTACTATCACATCCTTCATTTGTCATTAAGCTATAAGGCGCTTGAGTGCCATGCTGTGTGCTTTCAGTTTCAGAAAAAAGTTTCAGTTGACCTGCCAACTTGTTCACAGGAGTGCATTTTAAGAATTGGTATGTCCTTAAATAATGTGTAGCCTGTGTATGGCTGTTACCTGACGTGGAGTTTGACATACTGTATCCTTTGCTGCACAAATAAAACAGCCTAACAATATAAATCTCCTGAAACAATATTTGACGACCAGTTTTTTGGGAATTACTATTCGACTAATAAAAATTGATAGACATAGTCTATATTCTTGTCCAAGAGAAGCTTGATAATGAAGCATGTGTTATAGCAAACTAAGTGCTTTCCTAAAAGATGGCCAAATCCAATTGAGCTGAATGAGTTCTGCTGGGCACACATATCACCTTTCCTCTCGATGCCAGCTTCCACAAGGGAGTTACTGCAGCTCTCCTTAATGGTCCAGCTGGAATTTGCATCCCCAATATGTCCTTAATAGACACCCTATCCCTCTCTGTACTTTGGACAGTTGAAAGTTATACAGTAGCCTGTCTTCTCCTTCGTTCCCTGGTACTGACTGTTCCTACAATGGAGACTGTCAGTCCAGCTTAGCTCACCTGTTCTCCTCTATTCCCCTCTATTCCCCCTCTCCTTGACTCAACTTACACTCTCTTCTTGACTCCAGAAATACAGCATCTCCTTTTCTTAATGCCACAGTAGTCACTATCTATTGATATTTTGGCATCCCCAGCATGTCTCAAACTGTGCTTAAAGTAGCTGTAAGTCAGTTACATCTTTGGTACAAAATAGGGACTTTTGTGTGATTTTTAGAAAAAATGTTTTTTTATGTACAGGAAAACATTAAAATGATGCTTTAGAGTATAATTAGGCCTCATCTATCAAAGCAGGAGTTCTAGATGTCAACATGGTTCCCCTTCAGGAGCCTTCCAACATCTGTTTTCAAGCTCTAAATTTGGCTCTCTCAGAAAACCATTAGTTTTGGTAGAATCCCACCCATCTCGTAATCCTGGAAGCCAATCTGTTTCGCGTTATTTACAAATAGTCCCATATGTCAGACGATTTGTGTGGATCATGACTGAACTGAAGATCTCGTCCATGTATCCCAGCTTCTCTGCTGTCTGAATATAATTCTACTAAAGCTCACCAGCAGCTGCCACTCATTCTGGCTCCCGCAGATTCAGACATAAGGGCTAAGCTTTATTTCCTATCAGCATTTAGCACATTATTTTCCCATCATGACATGACTTTTTTTTTTAGCCTAGAATGGTGTCAAAAAGTATTTTTGCATAATAACCTGATGATAAC
The DNA here is from genome assembly GCA_023630585.1 of Cranoglanis bouderius. NCBI lineage: Eukaryota > Metazoa > Chordata > Actinopteri > Siluriformes > Cranoglanididae > Cranoglanis > Cranoglanis bouderius. The sequence goes on from CM042539.1 coordinate 2,284,244, forward strand.
CATGGATTTGGTATAAGCATCCCAATAAGGCTGTCCACTTTTGCATGGTGTTTGACCAATCATGCCTGAAGTTAGTGCCCATTAGACAGCTGCCATTTTTATTTTTGCTCCCTTTAGCAGGCTAGACAACATGCCCCTTATGTGACTAAAGGAACATTATATATACAGCTCTCACTCCACCTTCACCCTTACTGCTACTATATTAGTCCACACACACACACACACACACACACACACACACATAATGAGATAACATTGAGTATTCACAGTTGCCTTCGTGAAATACAAAAATCTCATCCGGCATGTTACTGAAGTGCGACACAGGCGCCCTGACAGTATCACACACCCAATAAAAGCCCAACTGTTTCTGGTAATTTAATTCAGCCTCCACCCAAACTCACTGGTGCTCCCCCCAGCAGCACTTTCCCTCTTACCTCCACCACACACTGGAAAAGAAAGAGGAGGAGGCAGTCTGTCTAACACATAGCCCTGACATGCATCAGGAAAATTTCATGCTCAGATATAATCCACCTGATACCTCCTGACACAGTTTCTTTAACTGCCTCATGGAACACTTTCTAATTATATCATGGAGAAACAAAAACATATCAAATGCCATCAATATATTGGTGGTGGGTAAAATGTGCTTTTATCAGTTGTTTTGATTGGTGGAAATAACCCGTAATGTGATGTTGATATATCAAATAGTGTATGAAAATGTGAGTGAATTTAACACACAGTACAGTTTGACTCACAAGCAAAATTTTTTTTTTTTTAAATTAAGGTATTGCAATAACACTGCAACAATATTTCATAGTAACATGGCAAAAAAAAACAAAACACCAATCCACAGAGAGCAGGCTGATCAATACGGGGAATCAGGGTATTATGGCCCTTTAAAGTTCTACTTGCGCGATCAATATGTTATTATTTTTCATCTGCTGGCTGTATTTAATAATCTCATTATTATTTTCCTGCTTTGAACAAGACCGCTCTTCCAGGCCCCTGGTGTTCTCATCCACCTTCCCAGGCGTTCCTTTGTTTCAGCACTACTATGTATATGCATGACTGTGTGCTCTCATAAACATGCTGTGTTCAATACATGTTGGAAATCCTCTGACCTCATTGCTTATTTTGGTTCAAGTTCAATTTGGGGGGATTTCCGTCCAGGGTGTCCCCCGGCTTGTGCCCCGAGTCTCCTGGGATAGGCTCCAGGCTCCCTGTGACCCTGTGTAGGACAAGTGGTACAGAAAATGGATGGATGGATGGATGGATGGGTGGATGTGCTTATTCTATCTACTTTTAGTTTCTTTTCCAAAGTCATTTTGAGCAGGGAAAAAGTGTAAAAAGTAGGGGCAGTACAGTGCCAGACATGTGACACTGTGTCTGGCAACTGACTAAACAAATTAGCAATGTTTCTCAAATCACATACTTATTTACTGTCATTGAGTGCTAACACTAACTGTTTTTTCTAATAAATTTAGTGTTTTAAAAACCTCTTACATAGTCTTCAAACTGACCGAAAGGTCTGTTTTGCATACCAGTCTTTTTAAAATTATTATTATTTTTTTTTTATAACAAATACCTTTGAAAATAAGGTTAAAGATTTTTCATTTGAGACTCAGCTCATGACGACAATCACAACGACAGCGGAAAGTTTTAACAGCGCTCATCAGTGTGTTTAACATTGCTGTACATGAAATTGCTAAACATTTTACAGTTCGACTTGGAACGACAACTAGCGGATGTCGCTTTAGTTCTCCAGGTGGATCTAAAGTCACAGATAAGCTGCATGAATCTACAATCTGGGCTAGAATGAAATCAGCCCCAACCTCACTTCTTCATACAATTCTGTGTATTTTTTCTAATGGCCATTGGTGGTGATGTTGCAAATCATCCAAAAAATATATATATATAAAAATCGCATTAACACATTTGTTAACAGCGAATAATCTGATGTTTATGCCAAAAATGAAACCTTATACTGACGTCTTTTTATATTTAAAAGAGCTTAGTCTTAAACATTTATATCCGCCACCCCGGATTACAACACATCATTATTCATACTACAGAGTGTGATGTTATGATAAAGTTGTGTGTACTGTTGATGTTTAAACACCACAACAAGGACACACTTCGACAAAGACAAAGGCTAGGCATGTGTAGTGTAGTTTTGAGGAGAAAAAAAAACCATTCTGCATAGGCATTATTTTCTTCCTTTTTTTGCAGCTGCACAGAATAGGTAATTACAATGCATTTATAGCTTCACAATAAAGATGAAGAGACAGGGGCTTAATATATGAGATCAGGGCTGTGTCGTCCTTTAATCTTTATAGGAAACCTCTGCGAGATCAAAAACGCATTAACTCAAACATAATAAAGCCGTGAATGTAGACAGGGACCATATGAATCATGTGAAAGAGCCTGACTGGGCTCGGGGCACATGCTGTGTTTAAAATGTATTGGAGGAATTAGAAGTAATACTCATTTTAACCAAAACGAGGTCTTTAAAGCAGCATGACGATCGTGCCCCACGGATGGAAGGAGGTTTTTGTCTCTTAGTAGCATTTTGGCAATGAATCATCACTAATTAAACGATTTGGCAAGTGGAGGGTGATGCCTGGTGCCCATCCTGGTGGTCTTTTAATAAAGTCAAGAGAAATGATTGGTTGAATGCTTCTGTTGCAGGCAAATTACGAGGAGAAGGTCCAGTGGTGCCTCCATTTCCTCCCGTGGGCTGCAGGCTGAGATGTCAGTCCATGTTTGCGTTTTAAATGTCTTCATTCGTACTTTATACAGGAGACCCCCACCCTCTTCCTTTGCACTTGTGGCTGAGAGTTGGAGATTAATTGCTCTAATTCAAAGTTGTCACCGAGTTGTTGCAGTCGTTGTAATGGACTTTGAGTAAAACGGATAGAGGGGGGAAAAGACAACACACTTAGCATGCAGCGTTATCTTGTCTTTCATGTTCCTTGTGCAGGAAGCTTAATTCTTCCCCTTGTTTACTCTCCACATTTATTTGGCGAACAAGACTTCAATGTCAGCGATGATGTCGTCAGGGGCCCAAACACACTACTATCACAAAGCGATTCAGGCTGGGTTCACCCTCAGCACACTGGGAAGGGGTATAAATCAGAGGGGACAAGTGACAGAGATTAATGCTCTCCCGGTTCATGAAATAACATTCTCCTTGCCCTAGAACAACTTCCTGATAAAAACGCCATTCTGACATGCTTAGCTTTTGTGCAGTAATAGAAATGCATTAAGTTTACGACCGCCTGATAAGAGCTAGCACTTAGATACTGAAGCCATTCTAAGCAAATGAACACTTTTATGCACGCTCTTATTAGAGTGACTTGTAGTGAGCTGCGAGTCTTACATGTATAATGTCAATCAAAGTTATGAGATATTTTAAATATATGATGGAATATGTGCTATCTGAGGCGGAAGGGTAGGACAAGGACACAACCCTTGTTTGGAGTAAGGTGAGGTAAGTAGGTGTGGTAAGTAGACCATGCCAGATCTGTCATTTAGTGAACCCCAGCATAATTACAGGTATCTATCTTCCAATTAAGCCCTTTCACACCAATTTTCTCCTTTTTCACACAACAGATACCAAACAATCCTGACCCAAAGGGTTGGTTTAATGAAGGTTAAAATGAAGCTATGCATTAATACAAATACATAAGCATTATTCATACGACTCGCAGGCAATCCAAATAATTCATATTTGATAATATATATCTTAAATGATGAGCCACTGGTTTCTCATGTGCAATAAAAACAGATGATAATGTCCAGAACTCTTATGTCTCCCTCCCTCTCTGATCATGCCAGTACCTGCTGCACTCTGAAAAGGCTGTTATTATGAAGCATCAGGTTATTGGAAAGTGGAGAGAATCTTCAGAGAAGTAATCAAGCCTTGATGAAATAAAGGCACGCATTAAGCCCTCATGTCCGGCCTTGATGGAGTTGACCTCAGCTACGGTGACAGGCAAGAAGAGATTCAGGATCATTAGCATTTTAGGCATCTGAGGTTTCAAATAAACATGTCAGCTGGATTAAAGAGCAATAAAATTGAGCTGATAGTAGGGACTGATGTTGAACTCTGTTTTATGTGTGATGTAAATGTCTGGGAAATTATATCTGAAGGACACTTGAACTATGACACCGTTTCACTGTAACCAATCCAGTCCTACAGAAGGATTATTTAATAGCTGTCACTAGTTTACTTTAAGCTACACTGATTGTATTGTAGATAGCATAGCAGCACTGAAAAAGTAGCACAGAAGCCACTTGTAGTTTAAAATCAGCTTTACTCTCTTCATATTTAACTGTCTGATGCTGTTGCAGCAGGTACACGATAATTAACCAGAGGCCTAATTATTATACCACTAGGTAGATGGTATAAGGTCTCATGAGGTTTGTAATTATCTCCTCATACTCCAACCACTTTGAATTACTCACCAAGACAACGTATCAACTTCTGTGATGAAAGATTGAGATATTTAAGACCAACACTATTGATTCTTTTAGTTCTAAGAAGTTCTTCTCGGAAGCTGTACATAAGAGTAACAAACTAACCATGAAAATAAACTGGCATCGGTTTATAATTACACCGCAATGCAAACTACAAGTCTTCCAAATAATTCCATATCCAGGAATTTTAAAAGACGTCATATTCCATCGAATGGCGTATTACTTACAAATAGACAGAACGTAGCATGCAAGTGAGTTTTCATGCTTCTATAAAGTAACGTGATAGAGTAGATATGCAAATGAAGCTCATAAAGCTAAAGTGATGTGTTATTGTAGAGGATGAACTTGTTTATTAGCTATTATCTATGTATGACTGTAGCTTAGTTTAAATCAAACCTATGTTATTATTGGCTCGTGTAGTGAATAGATTGTGGTAACAGTGCTTTAACAGCCTAATTTACATCTCCGAACTGAATAAATTTAGTACATGCACATTATGTTTCAAATAAATCGCTTGTCTCTTGCAATCACTCACATGAAATTGCACTGAATCCTGCTAGTTGTATGAAAGATCTTTGACTTTGCATGTCCCAAGGAGCACGACTTGCGTATCACGTGTATCTAGGAGTCTACCTGTGGCTGTACATGGACAAGGAATTGAAGGACATCTGTCTTAGAAAATCATTTCTTTCTATCTAATCTCACCATCCATCGAACTACCTGAGCAGTCACAGCATTTTATTTTAAAAATCTGGAAATTTAATTCACTCAGGACACGGCTGATTTATCTATACTCGTCATCTTCGTACATCTTTGCCCTCGGTTTGACTGTTCCTTGTGTATGGACAAACTGAAGCATTTCAGAGAGTTTCAGCACTTTCTGTTCATTTGCCCTGCTCATAATATACATTTATTTGGTTGTTGGACTGTTTTCAGATGTGCTTTATTTATTTCAGTACAAGCTAAACTGTGCGGTCAGACCTCTCTTACTTCTCCTCGACTACTACACTGCATTTTTCTGGACCTACATCGTTATATACATGATTTTCAACCAAGCTACTCTCTAATCACATCTGGCCTTGCGACTATCTGATTTGGGGTTGGCCTTTTTTGTCTGGAGCACAATGGCTGTCAAGCATCCTGAGACCACTGTGGAAACTAGCATATTTGTGATGCTAGAAATGCCTCTCCCTTGAAGTCATATGATCAACAGCAAACCTGTTTACTCTCCGCCATGCAACAACAACAACAACAAAGTAAATTGCTGGTGCTGTGATAACAAGAAGAAGGCGGGTTGGACATCTGGGCAGAATTTCTATATGAAGCACATCTCAGTTGCTACCTGAGCTAAAAGATTTCAGGAGTAATTAAGAGAATACCTGAGGTAATGAAGTGCTGATTTAATGAGGGTAGAGAAGATTAACGGAACGGGCTTGGTACAGCACAAAATGTTATTAGACCATATCTGTGGATAGCAGCATTGTGTGCTCCTCCTTGGAGGGCTGTGTTTGTTTTTCCTCTTTATCAGTCACCTCTTTCTCGTGCTTCGCCTGTCAGCACTTTTCCTTCTTAAAGAATACTTTGCTGAAGTGTTCCTTCACCTTATTCTAGTGGTTACTCTCAAGCTGGAGATGTAAAATACAACACTTGCAATTAAGCCTCTGTCAATCCGATACATAATTACAAGTTTATACATCTAAGTAAAATTTCAGACCATTTTAGTGTACTTTTCAACCTGCACTCATGAGAAATTTGTAGGATTTAAAATGAACAAGAACACTGTTGTCGGAGTTTACCCCCATGTTCACCCTCAACAAGTTGCTTGTGTCACAACCAATAGACAAATAATCGACTAATCAGTCTGAAAATTGTTTGCTTGATTTACATGCTAATCCAGTGTACTAGCTTGCCAGATTAGCAAAACATGTGCTAACTGTACTAGCTGCATACACTCATCAGGAGCACCAGCCATCTCTGCTGCTTCTGTCCAAACTTTGTTTTTCTTTATAATGTTTCAATGCGCATTTAATGAGAGGTCGTGTGTGACAGGATAAGGCGAAACTACAGTTGCAAGTCCTTCCATCCATCCATTTTCTGTACAGCTTATCCTACACAGGGTCATGGGGAGCCTGGAGCCTATCCCAGGGGACAAGGTGGGGGACACCCTGGACGGGGTGCCAACCCATCACAGGGCACAATCAGACACACACTCACAATTTAGAGATGCCCATCAGCCAACAACGTATGTCCTTGGACTGGGGGAGGAAGCTGGAGTACACAGAGGAAACCCCTGAAGCACGAGGAGAACATGCAAGCTCCGTGCACACAGGGCAGAGATGGGACTTGAACCCCCAACCGTGGAGGTGCAAGGCAACTGTACTGACCACAGTTACAAATCTTCCTTCCATTTTTGTGTGTCAAACTGCACATGGGAACTAATTGCAGGTAGGAACTAAAGTTGTGAGTAGGGAAATGAAGAAATGTCTGATCAAAAGATTGGTCAGTGGAATCATTTGAGCCAAATGTTTGAATTTGTCGCATTACCACATCATTATTTGTACATAATAGAGAAAATATCGGTTCAAATCTCTGCTTCATGTCACACACATATATAGACAGTGAATGTTTGCCTGTCGCCCAGTTGCTTGCGAGTGTGAATGTCCAAACCTGAACCTTTGAGTTTTGAGAAATGTGAAGGACCTCTTAAGGATTTGCAAGTGTTTTGACTAATTCAGCATATTGGTGTAATTACAGTACAGGCATATCTCTCTACTAGGTATGAACAAGATTCACTTATTTTTGGGGCTTCTTCAGGGAAGCATACAAAAAAGGCCTGTGTACTCCACATCCATCCACAAAAGTTACTCCTTTTTACACAACCCCTTTAATGCTTTTTGACATTGCTGTCCAATCTCTACTCCATCTTTCTTCTTTTTCTCTCTCCCTCATGGCAGGGATATGGAGCTGGGCCGTAGTCTCTGATGTGTGAGTGACCTGCTTTCTTGCATCCCAGCAGAGGAAAAGGGGGGTTTGCTGGCTTTCTAGGTTATACTCAGGCAGCACATAGCCAGCTCCATCTAGCACTACCTTTGCTACCTTTACACAAACAAAAACAAATCTCCTCACCTGGACATCCTGTTATTCACAAGTAACATGGCTGAATATTCAGCTTGAAACAAACAGGTGGAAATGACATTTAACCAGCGGGTTACAGATTTATGTAGGCAAGAAAACATTAGTGACATGTCTGTTTTGAAGAAAAAATAAAAAGACAGTCTCTTAATCGTTGGAGGAATAACAGCAGAAGTAACTCTACTTTTGGAATGATATCTCGCCTTTACCATGGTGGCTTAGTGGTTAGCACATTTGCCTTGCAGTTCTAGGATTGGGGGTTCGATTCACACCTCCGTCTTGTGTGCGTGGATCTTGCATGTGCTCCCCATGCTTCTGGTTTTTCTGTGTGTATATATATGTGTCCATAGTGTGTGAATGGGTGTGTGAGTGTGTGCAAGATTGTGCCCTGTGATGGATTGTCACCCTGTCCAGGGTGTCCCCTACATTGTGCTCCGAGTTCCCTGGGATAGGCTCCAGGCTCCCCCACTACCTTGTGTAGAATAAGTGGTACAGAGAATGGATGGATGGATGGATCTCCCCTTTACATGTTTATTCTCCAATACATGCATGAGAAGTCTGTGTGAGTGTCCTATTCTGGACCTTGGTTTAGTCCAGTGGTCAATAAAGAGGGTTATCAGGGCACCACATGTCATCTATCTTAGACCTTGACAGGGAAATGAGTCCCAGGTACATAAATTGTCTCTCTGATACACATATACACATCTATACACTCACTCACACTTCTACACTGTTTGTCTCTCTCTTCATAAACACGCTCAGTGTGCAAACAGGCAAACTTGAATTTTGGTTCCTCAGATCATCAGAATCCTCTCAAACAGCCAGGTGTTTCTCTGCGTTTCACCTTCATTAGTTTATCATGGTGTACAGAAAAAATACCATCACCCTCGGCACTGCACAGCTTTGTAGTGAAACGAAGAACTTGGGAGCGAGAGCAGAACAAACTTTTGTGAAGCTGCAGCATTGGGAATTGGTGGTTATTGAACAAGAAAGGTTACAGAACACAGTGTATAACATTTAAAAATAATACCATGAAGCGATGTGCAATGTGTTTTCAGAGAATTTGTGCTCAAGAGTGGGTGCGATCCTATCAGTGTTCTAATCCTTTGGAATGCATAATACAGTACAAGTCTCACCATCATGTGAGGAGAGAGGGGCATGCTCTCCAGATGCAGACAGACGACTATACGCAGAGAGAAGATCTGTCGTCGCTAGCCAATGTGGTGATGTTTCTCTTTAATGACCAGTCAGTCTGCTTACTGGATCCGAGCAAGGCTTCAAACATGGAGAAGGGGAAAAAAACTTTTCCTCAGAGGATAGATGGTATAATGTAGACTACATGATTGATTATGTGTAGGTGGACTATTTATCTAGGAAAGATTCAGATTTACAGGATCTGCTTTTATTATTTTTTATACATGTGAGCATGGTTAGCTGTTCTGTTTTGCTCTTAATGACTTATAAACACAAGTCATTGAATTGAATATATTGAAGCAATCCAATCCAATACCAACTGGGCCTGTGTGAAAATGTATTTGCCCCCATAGTTATTAATTTCCCAAATCTATCAAACTGCATTCATAATGGGGTTCAGCTGGACTAGACACAACCAGGCCTGATTACTGCAAACCCTGTTCAATCAAATCAGCACTTAGATAGAACTTTTTCAACAGCATGAAGTTGGTTAAAAGGTTTTACCCAGTAACACACTATGCCAAAGTTGAAAGAAATTCCAGAAATGATGAGGAAGAAGGTGATTGAAATACATCAGTCTGGGAAGGGTTACAAAGCTATTCCAAAGGCTCTGGGACTCCAAAGGACCACAGTGAGAGCCATTATCTCCAAATGGAAAAACTTGGCACAGTAGTGAACCTTTCCAGAAGTAGCCCACCTTCCAAAATTCCTCCAAGAGCACAGCAATGACTCATCCAGGAAGTCACAAAAGACCTAAAGACAACATAAAAGGACCTACAGGCCTCTCTTGCATCAATAAAGGTCACTGTTCATGACTCCACTATCAGAAAGACACTGGGCAAAAATGGCATCCATGGAAGAGTGGTGAGGTGAAAACCACTGCTAACCCAGAAGAACATTAAGGCTCATCTGAATTTTGCTAAAACACACCTCGATGATCCTCAAACCTTTTGGGAGAATGTTCTGTGGATTGATGATTCGAAAGTGGAACTGTGTGGAAGACAGGGGTCCCGTTACATCTGGTGTAAACCAAACACAGAATTCCACAAAAAGAACATCATAGCTACATTCAAGCATGGTGGTGGAAGTGTGATGGTGTAGGGATGCCTTGCTGCTTCAGGGCCTGGGCAACTTGCAATAATTGAGGGGAAACATGAATTCTGCTCTCTACCAGAAAATCCTAAAGGAGAATGTCTGGCCTTCAGTCCGTAAGTAGAAACCCGAGCGCAACTGGATTATGCAGCAAGACGATGATTCAAAGCATAGGAGTAAGTTCACCTCTGAATGGCTCAAAAAAGCTAAATTAAAGTTCTGGAGTGGCCTAGTCAAAGTCCTGAATTGAACCAATTGAGATGCAGTTCATGCTTGAAAACCTCCAGTGTGGCTGAACTAAAGCAATTCTACAAAGAAGAGTGGTCCAAAATTTCAACACAGTGCTGTGAACATCTCATCTCCAGTTATCGGAAGCGTTTGGTTGCAGTTAATGCTGCTAAAGGTGGCACAACCAGATTTTAACTTTAAGAGGGCAATTAGTTTTTCACATAGGTGTTGGATTACTTTTTTTTTTTTGCTTCAATAAAAAAATAATAATAATAATAATAAAATAAAAACTGTATTGTGTGTTTACTCAGGTTGCAGATTTATGTTGTATTTCATTTGAAGATCTAAAACTATTTAGTATGAGATATACACAGAAACAGAAGAAATCAGAAAAATACTTTTTCACAGCACTGTACTAAGACAGTTGTGCTCATGGTGTGTTTTCGCCTAAAACGGAGGTGATTCTGTTCTTATTGGAGACAGTTCATATCTTGAGGATCAAGTTTTTAAATGTATAAAATTCTAAACTAACTTAAAGTGCTTGGTCAGCTTATCTTTCAACCTGTCGACATTTTCACCTGTCGATACATCAAATGAACACAAACACTATCGTTATTTTATTAATTTGACTAATCAAAATATTCAAAATAATCAATATTACATTTAGCTCATAATTAGCTGTCAGGGCACAATATATAAAAATAGTGCTATATTATAAGATTCTGTAATGAGGGTGGAAACCATATTGTTAAGTTAAACCAATTTGCAGTGATTGAAGTGATAATTACTCTTAAAACTAATGCTATTCATGTAGCAATATATTGCCTATATACTAAGCTCCTATTAGATGTGTATTTAAACGTTTTCCATTGTCTCATTCATGTCATCGTTTTCATCTTTTTTGTTTTCTCTTTTTTATTTTTCTCTTGTTTTTAGGTTACATCGAATTACGTACGAGAGCAATGTAGTCCACATCTTCTATCCATGAATTTTTTCAGGCTTAAAAGTGCTTGTGTATAAAGGTGGTGGTTTAGATGGTATTAAAAAAACACTTTAAAAAAAGTTAATCATATCAGTCCTGGTCCTTTTGTGACTGATGAAGCACTAAATTTAGTTTGTCTCACTGATAGCTAATCAACTGTGGGTACCAGTGCATTAAAACAAATACTTTTCTTTTTCTGAAAAATGCTTTCAGTGGCCCTTGACACTACAATAGTCCCATTACCTTGAGGACATAAATGGCTCCACCACCAGGACTAAATAAAGCATTTGCATTCAAGGGCTAAAACCCATTAGCATAATTTATTGTGTACAAGTGGATCATTAATGGAGTGTCAGTGGCCACCCTCTTCAGGAACTTAAGTGGCATTCTTTTATAATCGATGGGTTACCTACCTCACACGCATGCACAAATCTCTAACATGACCAATCTACTGGTCCTGTTTTTTTGTTGTTTTTTTTGTTTTTTTAACCAGGGTCTGCTTGGTTAAGGCTTAAAAAGAATGTCATTAAAATTGTGACAGCTGAAAACTTATTACGCTCAGTTCAAAGAGGAGCTGCCTATAGGTTGAGCAAAGGATCGTTCAAAATTTAGGTTTAATCCTCCATAACATTAAAGGCTGGCCATTCATCACATCACCTGACTGCACGCTGCTCTCAAAGCACCCTGTCGCCTGCTTCTCCCAGAACATAATTGAAATTTTTTCCAGCGACACTCTTGGAGGCCAGGGCTTAAATTGAAAACCAACTAATGTCAGTAAATTAAGGGCCGTGTTTTAAGAAGAGTACGATTCTTTGGCAGCTGCGCGAAATGTTTGTTATTTATATGAATTTTTTTTTCTGTTTAGATTTTGTCATGATTAATTCTGTAAATATACTGATTTATGTAGAATTACGTAAGACCACATGTGTTACCTAAAATATTTCGTTATTACGTGCATATATATTTCATGCTTTCCCTAAAGCATTTTTTAAATCGAAATTTTATCAAAAGCACAATATTTGGCAACAAGATGTATCAGATGTATAATACACCATTACTGCTTTTGCACAAACAGGTGAGGATTTTTTAAACAACGTTAATCAACCCCTTAAACTGCAAGGACTCATTCATGGTTCTAGACTTCATAATTTCACAAGTTGTTATTGAATTATATCCATTAACATGAATAACTGAAATAGAGTCCATGACTTTAAAGGGTTAAAACAAAACACAAGTCCTCTTATCTCTAGTGTGTTATAATGTGAAATGTTTCTACATTGCCTTGTTTTCCAGGCTTGTTTACCTCCTTCAGAGCCCTGGGGGAGATTGTAGTGCGGTATGCTCTGGTGCCATTAGAGCTTGTCTTTTTAGGGGGGTGCAATTGTGCAGATGTTTTTGCAGCTGGTGTTGCCAAAGCTCTTCTCAAGCCTTTTTCTCGACATCAGGCTGAGCCTGTGGGTCACAGAGTGGCTTCACTCGGTTGCTTATTCAGAGTTTGCTGACCCCTATAATCTGCTGGGTCACCCGCATTGCTCTTCACACCAGCCGAACCCCTGCGTTCAGCCTGGATCCACACCACTAGCTCCTTCACATACTCGTTTCCATCTCTATCCCCCACTTTCTCCTGCTTTTATAGCCCAGAGTCTTTAAGGACCATGCTTGTAGCATCACCATCACAGTTCAGCTCAGCTGCAGCAGCAACAGCCATAAACTACATCCCTCATCGTTATGGTAGCCATAAAAAAGTGATACATAAAACAAAACAAAACAAAACAATGAGAGAGAGACGTTCCTATTTATGGATGAAGCTATCTTAGCCTTAATCACATTTAGAGGACAGTGGAGCACCTCATCAGGGCTTTTCTCCTCCGCTTTATGATGAGATGCATCTGTAGTATTCACTTTATCCGAACAAATTACTATTTTTCTTTTCAAGAACATAGTCTGGTGACTATACAGTGTATTTGACCTGAGAGATATGCCATTATGTTGGGGACTATGAGGAATATTACTGCTTTCTGGTCATATTTTTAACCCCTTAAATACCTAGCACTCATCTGTAGCTCCAGAATTATATTCTTCACTAGGTAACTGCATATTTTTCCTCCTGGTGTCACTGTAGTTACTGAATATGTGTTGTAGTTACTGAATAACGTGTTTTAGAATAATTAATTGAATAATAGGATGGGACCTTAGGAGTCGAATGCAGCAGTTGTCAAATGTTGGACTGTGCTCTGGATATGAACACAGTACTGACTCAGAATTAAGTACTTTAAAGATACCATAGCAGAGCCAATAAACGTTTGAAAAAACTGCCCATAGATCAGGGACTCTGGGTTTTTTTTTTTTTTTAGACATGAGCCAGTGCAGCTTCTGTAGCAGATCCACTGTTGCGGCTTCATCCAGTCACATGCATTTATGTAAATTACTTACCTGAAGGCAGCTCATCAGACCACAGATTAGCTACAGGGCTAGAGACATTAAGTCAGAAAGGGGAGAGTTTTCACAGACTTTCATAGATTTTTCATGTTATACAGTCCCCTCCCAAACTATTGGAACAGCAAGGCCATTTTTTTGTGCTATACACCAAAGATATTTGGGTTTAAGATCAAAAGATGGATATGAGAAGAGAGTTTAGGATTTCAGCTTTTATTTCCTGGTCTTTACATCTGGATGTGTTAAACAACGTAAAACATAGAACCTTTTGTATCAGACCACCACATTTTAGGCAAGCAAAAGTTTATGAACAGATAAGTCTTGAAGTAAATTAAAGTATTTGGTTTGGTTGCATATCGCTTGCTTTCAGTAACTGCATCAAGCCACAAATCCTGTTTGTGATGCTTTTCCAGGCTTTTACTCAAAGCCTCTTTCAGTTGCTGTTTGTTTCGGGTGGGTTTCTCGGGTATGGCCTCTATATTTCTGCTCCCGAAGTCAAATGGCGGATTGTGATACCTTCACTCCAGTCCCCTGACTTGAAACCCATACAAAACCTGTGGGGTGAACTGAAGAGGAGAGTCCACCAGCATGGACCTCGAAATTTGAAGGATCTGGAGAGATTCTGTATGGAGGAATGGTCTCAGATCCCTCGCCATGTATTCTCCAACCTCATCAGGAGACTCAGAGCTGTTATCTTGGCAAAGGAGGTAGCACAAAATATTGACTAAAAGGGCGCCAGTAACTGCTGCACACCTATATTTAAGAAACATTTTTTTTTTGATAAACCTGTGTTGTGTTTGCAATTGTTTGATATCCATGAGAGTATTTTTGTGAATTTTGAACAAAAGATCAAAAGGTTAAACGATAAAAAAATTCACTAGTTCATAGCCTATAGCAAAAGTCAAGTGTGATGGTCTCTCAACTAAATTTTGTTTGAGGCTATGCTGTTATTAATGTCATCCTACCCCAGTGAAATCTTTGGACACAAGCCGCTGCTGAGTGTAAGACCATTTTTGTTTAATTAGAAGTACTGGCATGGCTGAATTGTGCCGTTAGGATACTCTCAGGACTGTCCTCATAATTGATCATGGCTATCACTTCAGTGTTCAGCTACTTACAGACATTGATATGGTGTCAGACTGTCAGGTATGAGACAGTGTAACTCAGTATATGTGTCTGTTTAGGCCTGTCCATCCTCCAGGTGGGGGTGCTAATGGTGTGTTTATATTTGTGGGTGTGGGTGCACAGAATCAGGAAACTCCCTGACCAATTTCTGAGCATATACCTAGTATATCATAGTATCTCTCTCTCTCTCTGTCCTTGCTGTCCACTTCTCTTTCTTTAACTTTTCTTTCTTTTTCTTTTACATACGCAGACATGCACAGAAGTACCGTTCTATTTAATCTCTCTTCCTTTTTTTTTTTCAATAGGCATCTGCAAACACTTCCTCTGCACACTTGCATACCCTCAGACACGCATCCTGTCTTCGTCTCTATATTTTTGCACTCTCTCTCTCTCTCTCTCTCTCTCTTTCTCCCTGCCTTCAAGGCTCAAGATAATTAGAATCTAATGCACCAAAAGTGATTTCTGCACTTCAGGAAAAAATGGCATTTATGTGTGAAGCAAACAACCACTAGTTACCTCAGTAAGGCAACTATGGGCCAAAAGCAGTTAAGGCTAAAAAGCATATTTAAATGCATGAGTTTCCTTTTGCAACTCTTATTAAAGGGCTAAGGCATAATCTCTTGCACTTGAAAGTTCTATATTATTTAAATATAATTTGTCAAAGACTGTATTTCTTTACGGAACATACCTTCACACTGAATCTCACCTTGGTGTTGTGTAAGAAAAGGATGTGTGTGTGTGTGTGTGTGTGTGTGTGTGTGTGTGTGCACATTCACTCAAAACAATCATCATTATGCAACAATAAGAAGCACGCCCCATCAACTCCCCTGAGAATTAAGCATGAGACATTTTCCATGCGCATTTCATTTCTCCACCTCCCTTCTCCTCTCTAATCTTTTTTTCATTCCAACATGCCTGTTTCCTGACTTTTAAAGTTGCGAAATAACCAATGGGCACAATTTGGACTACTTAAAAAGGACAATTCATAAAAGGCACTCAGGGGAAGAGTGAAGACCAGATCTAAGATGTAACCTGCATTATCCAGATGCCGTCTTTGAAGGGACACCGGCTCCACTGTGATATTAAGAAGATGCAACATGAATTCAAATAGGAGTCTCAGTGCTTCCCTGCATATGTTTCCATAGCATCAATAATTATATGCAGAGGGCGGCACAACAGTGCCAGTGAGATGGCATTGAGGAGCTGCAACAGCATGCACATTACAATAGACGGAGATATGTTAGGGGTCCATACTAACAAGATAGCTCACAACCCACAGCACCCACAATGGAGCGATTAAAGTGAACGTTTAATACATTTTCTGCGTGCAAAAAATCCAGATTAAAAGATCTTCAAAGGTGAATCAATTATTAATGTACACGGTTCACCTCACCTCTGTGTAGTGCATGACTTAAAAGAACTTGAAAGGCCAAATGTTCTCCAAAGACACTGCATTCTTAAAGCACTACCATCTCACACACACACACACACACACACACACACACACACACACACACACACACCTAGTTTACTTCTTCCTGTTTGGCTTCACAGTTGTTTGAGGAAAAAGAAATGAATCTAAGAGGGGGAAATGGAGAAACCCATCTCTTCCTATAATTGCTCACTCGGAAAAAGCTGGTTCACTTTGAGGATGTTGAATCAATTTACCAAAGCATTTACCTTGGGAACTCTTCTGTAGTAATGGTGTGGAATTGGGTTACAGGTCTTCGAATTGTTGCTAAAGGACAGCTTCTATAGCAGAAGGCTAATGACATGGCTTTGTATATAATGCAGTGTATATAGAGCTATATAGAACATTTAGGCCTTTCGACATGTATATGGATATTTTGGAAAACAATGTCCTCAGAGATGGAGAAAATTTTCAATTCTGTGTTAACTGTTTTTTGTGTGAATGGGGAAAAGTATGTTTGAAATGGCTGATATCCCAGTGGCAACCTGCGCATGTTATGAATATGCTAGGCCTACAGTATGCGGTCTGCAATTTCTTATTTGATAATGTGCTTGCGAATAGATTTCGCATCAATTTATTATTACACCCTCACACTTTGGCAGTACGAACTGCGAACAGAGATTTTGGATAAGACTTGGGTCTTGTTGACTTTGTATTCAAATGTAATCTTAAACAGCAGTTCCACCTCATCATCGGTCCACACATACGAATCCTAGTGTTTGTCTGTGCTCTGTAAATGTCTATATGCTAATATAGAAGATATTTGTATAGAATAACAGCCGCTGAGCTCTGTCTGAAATTGTATACTCACTCATTCACTATTTACTATACAGACTGTTCCATATATAGCACTGTCTATGGCAGCAGTAAAGATGCAAAAGACACCAGGCTACATTCAGTCAACACTTACTTACGCATAGGAAACACATCATTATGACATGCTGCTGGAATGTGAACAATATTATATAAGCTAGCTGTGACGTTACCAAACATATGGAAGTAAGACAGTTTAGTAAGGTTTTCAAATATGGAAAAATAAAACATACAGCAATTCTAAATGTGATTATATGTATTAAATACACATATTTTACAGGTTTATTCATGTATTCATTCGTTCATCTTCTTTTTAGCTGCTTTTATCCTGGTCAGGGTCATGGTGCATCTGGGGAATCTGAAACTGGGAAATACACCATGAATGGGATGCCGGTCCATCAGAGGGCACCAGGCACACACATTCATACCTATGAGCGATTTACAATAACCAGTCTGCCTACTGCATGTTTTTGGGAGTTGGGAGGAAACCAGAGAACCTGGGAAGAACAGTTTGCAGGTTAGATAGCTATTTAACAGTGTTTTTCAATTGCATTTATATACAAAGTTGGCTGCATAATTCGTAAGTGGGAAAAGAAATACTACGCAGTGTGGTATTTTACTGCAGATGTAGTATGTGTTGGTTGTACACTGAATTTGTGATGCACATTATCCGGGGAATATACAGTAATTTTCTACCGAGAATTCAAACAACACTACGAAATGGCTGACACCGAAAATGATGTACGATATAATAAAAAGGAAACGGTGACATTACTTGATACCTCGATAACTGCCGCCATCCATTGTGCACAATGCACTAATTACACTGAAAACCTGTACTGAATTTAAACATCATTGCAGAACTCAGGTTGAAGGAAAAATTATTATTATTATGATGTAGTGTTTCAGTAGTGTTTCACCCTGAACTCTTTTCCTAGATGCAGAAAGGACTCAATTAAAAACTTTCAAATACTATTTGAGACACCAAAGCATGGTGAAAAGAAAGAACAAATGGTGGATGTGTGTTGGTCATGGCGGAGGGTTCTTTATTAGTCAAGATGGGCTTTCATTGCCAAGGCACAGATGCTAACTCAACAAACCGACATAACCACACTGATCAGTGCACCTGTTTCACTACAAACAACGACAAGACGGCACGGACAAATCGTTATCTCATACTAGTGAGTTTTAATGCATAACCTTCTGCAGAAACAGTGACTTAACTGCACAGTGAAATATGAAATTACCAGTATTTTTTTTTAACAATGTTCTTTAATAGAAACAGCATTTATTAGCCTATCATTCCCAGCACTGTTTCAATAGCTTAGCATGTTTGTTTACCCGGGAAGATTGTAGACTTAAAAGTGCAACTGATTTGTCATGGAAATGATATGGCACATCACCATAGTTTAAACTTTTGTTCATGTCCGGATTAAAACGCACCTATCTTGGAAACTGCTGGAACGGCTTAAGGGTTACTGTGTAGAGTTGGAAAAGCAGAGCTATCAGTATTAGTAATGTGTTTTTCTTAACACCCCAACCCTTTTTTTTTTTTTTTTTTTTTTTTAAAATCCTGACTCTAGGGAATGCATAGTGTCAAGCCTAGAGCTATATGTTGAAATAAATCCCTGTGTGTTTTAGTGAAAGGAGAAGAAAACTGCTAGAATCCTGCTGTGTGATCTTAGACACTCCATCAATTCTGGCTCTCCACCCCTTGTCCAAAAAAATAAAAGACCTGGGGAACTGTTTATAGACCCCCTGTTTGTTCATCAGGACCGATTTTATTGCTTCTTCCAGCTGCAGCTGTTTCTCTTCTGCTCACGGTTAATGTCATTTATTCTTCTGTTAATTTCACTGGCCTCAGGTGGGACAGGAGAAGAAGGCACAGGAACACCGATAAACATCGGTATCGACAACAACAACAAAATAAAAAGGCCGTCTGTGCTTAGCCAACCCCCCTTCTGAGTCATAGTTTAAACCCACAAAGGAACTTTGAAAAACAGCATCTCCTAAGAGCCTTGCTCAAAATTTTGTAAGAGATATTGAGCTTCTGTTTGATGCTCTTTCCCACATATGAATTTTACCTCCAGTTACTGGGTACTAGTCTAGATGAGAAAGCTCAACATGCTGGATCCTAACCAGTCTGGCTTGTACTCCACCGAGACCATCTTGTTGGCTGTTGTGGAACTCCTGCAATCAGCCCTCACTGGTCATATTGGATGTACACTATATGACCAGAAGTATGTGGGCACATGACTATTATACCCATATGTGCCTATCAAGCATCCGATTCCAAACTTGGTCCTCCCTCTGCTGCTATAACAGCCTCCACTCTTTTGGGAAGGCTTTCCACTAGATTTTACAACATAGCTGTGGGAATTTCACTTTCAGCCACAAGATCATTAGTGATGTTGGGTGAGAAGCCTTGATGCATAGACAGTGTACCAATTCTTTTCACAGGTTTTCAGTGGGGAGAACAGGGCTCTTCAGGCCACCCGAGTTCTTGCATACCATCCTTGCATACAACCCTGTCTTTATGGAGATCGCTCTTTGCACCGGGGCATTGTCATGCTGGAACAGGTTTGGGCCTCTTAGCTCCAACGTAGGGAAATATTAAAGCTACAGCATACAATGACATCATAGACAATTGTGTCCTTTTACCTATGTGACAACAGTTTGGGGAAGGCCCACATATGAACATGATGGCCAGGCGTCCACATGCTTTTGGAAATATGGTGTATCTGCTAGTGTCGGTAACCCTTTTTCTCTTGACTAAACATCTCCAACCTCAACATCAGAGGATTTCCACTTGAATCTACTACTTAGGCATGCAGTGAAGTCTCGGGTACCAGTTATCAAGTGATGACTGGTGTACTACTAGGATCCATGCCTGGCCATACCCTCTTCTCTGAGCCTACACATTAGACATATGACATCTTAAGACTGCTCTTATCCGTACTATGCAGATGATACTCGGCTCTACCTGTTCTTTCCTTCAGAAGATGTCTCAGTCTTACTTAGCATATTTGCCTTACAGACATCTCAGCCTGGATGAAGCGCCACCAACCTTTTAAAGACCAAGCTTCTTGTTATCCGAGCAAGTCCCTCGATATAACACAGTATCACTGTCATCTCAAATCTTTTTTTATAAAGTCACTCTACATAGCCTACAGTACATTCTATTCCCATCCCTATGGCCTGCAAATGACACTACCACTGCATGCTACAAAGTCTGAAACTACTCCGTCTTGGTTCTGTGAACTTCTCGACCTATTCCACTTGGCAGATTGCGTCACAATAATAATTTGTAAGCAATATTTCTAGCATGTCTGCCTGTTAGCATTAAATCCAACTACTGTGTTTAGTTGCTGCTCCCTTTTGCCACTTTCTTCATACAGCTATTTTCTGGTCTGATTGTTGATGGATCTCGGACAGTTAGTGTGTCATACAGTATGCCACCCCACTTGTAGTGTCATTTTCTGTAAAACATCTGCCAAATGTGTAACCGTAAATGCAAATGTATAGTCTAAAAATGCAACCTCATGTTGTCTCATTTGATTATTTTCATCTGAAGGGTAGACCATTTTTAAAAATGACATTTATTTGTTTGCTCATGTATTTACAATAATCACTGCATCCCCTCCCTCTCAGCCATGTTGAGTTAGTAGACCAAAGACTTCTCCTGCTGCTTATTATGCAGAGCACTGCAGAGTGCACAGATTCAATCTCTGTTTAAAATCACACACACTTTTTTATTTTTTATTTTTATCCAAGACTACAAAGCATGAAGTCCCCAAAGCTTTAAGGCTCGTTATTTTTTCCTATACTGTTAACCTGTATGTTTACCAAGATCATAATTGTGCTACAATGGTCAGCAGGAACTGGAGAATATTGTTATTTTTTTTCTCTCCAAGATACAGCTAGAATGGTCTGATATAAATATTCGTTTTTGTCTTGCATATATATGCATAATGGTCTGGGAAAACCCACCTGTTCTGGAAGACGGGCAAATATTGGGGTTTTGTGGCCTTAACATACTTTGTCTCCAGTTCTTTAAGTAACCATCAATGCATTATACCAAAATTTATTATTTACTTTGTAATCTTGCCTTGGCTATCTTCTAGCAAGGATCACCTTGGGTAAGCAGTCAGTTTAACAAACGTAGCGGTATAAACAGTAATTAGTTAATTAGTTGCATGGAGTCCACCTGTGTACAGTTAGCAATTACCCACTTCAGTATTATTATTTTGTGTAGAATCATGACAGTTAATTCTAATGAATTAGAATCATGTCAATTTCAGTTTCAGGCTGTAACACTACAAAATGTGGAAATGGTCAAGTGGGTCACTTGTATGACACTCTACAGACATACATTAGATGCAACTGATGCAGAGTATCATTGGTTTATTGTGTATATTTTCTTTTCTATATTAATCACGCGTGTCAAAAAAAAAGCATTTCATACATTTCATCCAAGAAGCTATTTTCAAACTTCGACACCCATGAATTAAACCCTCTCTCCCCCTTACATTTCCCATTTCTCTTAATTTTAATCAGTGAAGCTAGTTAAGGAAAATGAAGAGTCTTGGCTTTTTCTGAGTATTGAAATCTGAATGAACAACAAAGTTCTGTGATACAGTTTGATGATGCATGCATACAGAATGCTTAATATTCAATTATTTGCCTTAAACTAGATTTCTTATTGGAAATGGTTTTACTGCTGGGTCTCTAATTACTGACTAGATTTTCTAATTTCCTTTGACCTGCAAAATGTGCATGAGGCATAAACGGAAGTGATAAGCTTGTTTCTCATTTCACATCATCACATCTTCATTCCGTTTGTTTTGACAGGAACGAAGTGCTACCTTTATTGGCAACTTACTTACAACCCATGCCAATCAAACATATTTTCAGCTTCGGCTGCTTTATGTGGCTCCATTTTCTTGTGCATTGCCCTCTTAATTTGAACAATATGTCAGTGTGTAACTGACACATGGCACATGCTGCTTCTAAGTATTTTAATCAGTTGCTGAAATAAGAGGAAAAACATTTTTAAATGATTGCTGAAAGAGAGAGAGAGAGAGAGAGAGCGCGCAAAGCAAAAGAAAGAAAAAGAAGATAAGAAAATTGCAATCAAAAGAGCCCCCTGACACTTAGTTCACTAACAAATACTGTCATTGTTCATTTTCTGGCCCAATCTGAAATATGAAACGTATCATAACACTTAAATGGGAACAAAACACCCATTTAAAGTAGCACAGACCCAAATTAAAATGCTTTTGATCTTGAAAAGGCTACTTGACTATAGTGAGTGATAGAACACACTGAATGATTACAAAGTAAGTACAGTCAGACCAAAGAAATGAGCTGATGTAAGAAATAATGGCTTCCAAAAGAAAAGAGGCAATAGTGGAAAGGAAAAACTCCCTGAGACAATATCAGGAAGAAACCATGAGAGGAACCGGATTCAAAATCATACCCATCCTCATCTGGTAAATAATTACCTTATATAACTGTGTTGTATAGTCAAAAAGCGCAGTTGTGTAACCAGGAAACTCATTATAGTTTTAACATGAAGTCTATTTTGTTGAAGTTATCAGCTGTTCACTGATGGAGACTTGAGTGCAAAAATGTTCGTGGCAATTGCAGCCCAAAGCTATCTACATGGTTTCTCAGTGGTACCATCCACAGTAATCTCATGTATATTTAGGCTTAGCAGCAGTGAGTGGTTTCCAAGTGATGAGAACTCCAGTGGGGTGGGGTGGGGTATTAACATCCCGGTTCACGAAAAAACTCTATGCCTGTGAACCTTCTGGACCTGCTCCTTTACTTGAGAAAAAATATTCACAAAAGGCTTGACTAAACAAATATGTTTTCAGCCTGGATTTAAACACTGAGACTGTGTCTGAGTCCTGAACACTAATTGGAAGGCTGTTCCATAACTGTGGGGCGTTGTAAGAGAAAACTCTTCCCCCTGCTGTAGCCTTCACTATTCCAGGTACCAGCAAATAGCCTGCACCTTTTGACCTTTCGGCAGATCATAGACCAGAAGTTCGCTTGGGTACTGCAGTGTGAGACCGTTGAGTGCTTTATAGGTCAATAGTAGTATATTATAATTAGTGGAGTTTGTTTATGCACGTACTGGAACATCCAGACAATAAGGCATTACAATAATCCAACCTAGAGGTAACAGAAGCATGAACTAGTTTTTTTGCGTCAAATAGTGACATTATATTTCTTATCTTAGCAATTACTTCTGAGATGAAAGAAGGCTATCCTAGTGATATTTTCTACATGAGCTTCAAAAGAAAGACTGGAGTCAATAATCACACCAAGGTCTTTTACTGCTGCACACGATGAAACAGAACGGCCATCCTGAGTTACTATGTAATCAAAAAGCTTACCTCTAGGTGCATGTGGTCCTAATAGAAGTACTTCAGAATTAAGTAGAAGGACGTTAAGAAGCATTCAGTGTCTAATGTCCTTTACACATTCCTCAACTTTATTAATCTGGCTTTGCTGAAATATACAATTACGTGTCAGCAGCATCACAGTGGAGACTATTACCATGTTTACAAATAATTTGACCCAGAGGTAGCATATATAAAGAAAAAAAAGCAGCGCTTAAAACAGAACCTTGCGGAACACCAAACTTCACCTTAGTACGTGTAGAGAAGTCATCATTTACATCTACAAACTGATAACGATCAGTCAAATAAGACCTGAGCCAGGAGCGGGCCATTCCCTGAACTCCAACAACATTTTCTAGTCTATCATAGAGAATAATATGGTCACTGGTGCCAAAAGCAGCACTAAGGTCAAGCAACACAAGCATTTTGTTCAAGACATTACTCTTTTGGTACTTTTCTTAATCTTTGCTCAGATGAAATTTCTATCAGTCGAGATACGTTGAGTTGTTAAACATCTCTACAATCTGTGCTTTTCTGGTGCTCAAGGGCTCAGTAGTGGGTCTGAAATTGACTGATTGCCTACAGCCATAGGATTGCTTGAGCTGTACCATCAGAACTCTTTCTCAGTGGACGTAGTATATTTTAGAGCCTCTTTTTTCTTCTCCTTTCTCCGTCTTACTTTTTCTTTTTTAAAAAAAAAAAAAATTGCTATACACATGCTGATATTATTTCTATCCTGCCTTCAAATTATATATCTGTTTCTGTCTTTTGTTATCCTTGCAACCTCTTCTTGCAAATTTCACATTTACAAGTGCATTTAAATGAAAAAAGGCAGTCATGGGTGACCTGAAGCAGCAGGGCAGAGGGATCAAAGGAGGTGCAAAGGAGGTGGTCATTTCCTTATTTATGAGCCTAACCTCCAGCAATGCTGCCAATTTGTCAGGGGAAAATCACCCACCAATTCTGAGCTGAGTGGTGTCTGAAGCCCTGTTGCATTTTATTACCTATTATACCACAGCGAACAATGAACTGACCATTTCTGTCCCTTTTTTTGTGTCTCTTATCTTTTGCCTCACATAGCACACCTTCTCATGGGGTTAGCCACTGTTTAACCAAGAAGTCATTATTAGTGGGCAGTGTGCAGCGAGAAAGCTGGTTAAAGTCACAGACGTTAGTTTTGAGGTCATATGACGTCAGCTGTATTGGTAGACTGCAATCATTAACATGCCATAATATAATAGCTTTCTCGTGACCCGAGTGTGTTATTAAGAGATACAGGAATGTTAATTATGATGTTAATTATTGTTTGTGCACTGCTGTTTTAATGGGTCTCTTCTGAAAATACTAATATTATCTGAGGTATGGACATTATGCAGATGAACTTATTTCACATCATAAATCAAAGATGGGCGCTTTTTTTTTTTTTTTTTTTGCATCCAGCTGCTAGAATTGATCATAAAACTTTCCCTCACCATTTAATTTCACACCCTGGACGTTTTTTTGGGATGAGAATGATTTCATTTTTTGACCAGTCAGAAAGCACAGTGTTTCTATTGAGCACAAAGCTACATGAATGCCGTATTACTAAATGGGTAATATAATTATCCTGTATAACAACACACTTGTAACTGTATTCATTTTTATGTTATATTCCCAAAGTGATACTATTCATTGTATAACTGTGACCCCATATGTGTTGTTATACTGGTGAAATGTAACCTTTTGGGTTTGTGTGTGTGTGTGTGTGTGTGTGTGTATGTGTGTGTGTGTGTGTATATAGTTTTTACCTTTTTATAGGGATCAAGTTATTGTTTTTTAAATTGCAAAAAGTGCCGTTTTAATTTAAAAAAAAAAAAAAAAAGTGTTACTGGTGCTTAATGAAGTTAAGGTTAAATTATTTAGTTACAATAACATACAAGTCAATGGAAATACCCCACACAGATTGTGTGTGTGTGTGTGTGTGTGTGTGTGTGTGTGTGTGTGTGTGTGTGTGCTGGCATGGATGTATTTACTGTATGAACAGTGTGAGTTTTTAGAATGTGTGTTGTTTGTGTTGGGTCTATTAGAAATGCAGAGATCATGTCTTTGAGAATATGCAATTTAGTGAGCAGGGAGTTGGCAAAGGCCAGAAGTAATGCAAAGTGCAGACCTGTACCACACACACACACACACACACACACACTACACATACACATAGGTCTGGGAGTCCCTGCTGCCGGTGTGCTGATGAAAAAGTAATGTAGTATGTCTGGAAGTTTCTCTCTCTTTTTCCCACCACATCCTCCCGAAGGAAATAAGCCTTTCAGGCAAAAAAAAAAAAACAAGGTGGGGGAGAATCTCATTTCGGAGGACACCAGCCAAATTTTTCTTTCACACACAGGAATAAACATGTAAAAAAAATAAATAAATAAATAAATAAAAAAAAAAGGAAAGAAATGAAAACCACCATACCCCATGTTAGTGTAGGATTGGTAGATTCATAAACATACTGATGAAGATACAGTTAAGCTACAACTGAATAAAAATAGAAATCTGACACTGACTCAAATACAATAAAATCAGATGTGAATTAATTTCCATGTTTGTTGGCAAGCAATGGCCAGTCCCAAGCTCCAAGCTTAGTAAGGTGAGTCTCTTAAAAAGTTTTAACACGCCTAGGCACAGATTCTACAAGTCTCTGAACCTGTACTGGAGGGATGAAGAATTCTTCCAAAAGACATTCCCTCAGTTTGATGATGGTGCTGGAGAATGCTGTATTCATTCATTCATTCATTCACTGTTTAAACTGTTGAAAGTCTATCATACGATGAAGGCCAATTCTGTTTCGTTCACATTCTCGTTTGTGTTTTGTTTCAATTTTGTGTCTTGTTTCCTCCCCTGTCTTGTGACTGGTGTAGATTTGGATTGTACTCACCTGTTATCTGATTCCTGTCCTTCGCAAAAAGTCTCTTCATTTTAAATGTGCTTTTCTGTGCCACGTTCCTTTGTTCTTTCGTTGTTCTTTCGTTCCTTCGTTTCTCATGTGATTTCCTGGTTCTGACCCACACCCGTGTCTATTTGGCCCCTGCTATGAACTATGACAATGATTTCTGGTTTTACGCGTAATAAACACCATGCTGATTGAACACACTTGCGTCCTGCCTCAGCACACCGCGTCTTACAATAGTTTACGATTTATATCACGTGAATCCTTGTGCCCTGTGAATGGGGAGACCGTTGTGCTAGAAGAGAGCACTCCTGTCAGGATGGGAACGTTTCATTAAAGGATAAAGGTGAAACTATGACTGAAGTGAATTTCAGTTGAAAGCCAAAACTAATATAAAAATCTAATATGTAATAACACTGATGGGAACAAAGATAAATGTCATTTGGACCAATACATGGAAAAGAAAAAAAGCCAAAGTGTGAACCAATAAAATTAAAATATTCTGTATGTAGATATCTGTGATTTAAACATCCAACATGTTTTCAGTTGGTTTATCCTGTACACTATTATTTATGCATCTCCTACCTACCTAAATTATCATTGGCAATGCAATGCTACATTTTATATTCCATAATCTAACATTAATAGGCAATAACAGGCAGATTAAAAAGCCCATTTTTTTTTAACACTCCCCCACCAAAATACACGTCTCGCACACTATCATGATCTTAAATAGATAATACCACACATCTGAATAGCACACAGTGAATAGAAATGTGGTGCAGTGTGTGTTTCTGAGGTATATTCAGATTAACAGATTGTTGGCAGCAGAACATTTTCTGGAGGTTCACAAATACAAAAACACATGAAAAAACATGCATTAGCATAAAAACATTGCTATGCCAGCCAAAGGAGACATAATTACTATTGACACAATTAACAAACACACAAAATCCCCACATTAATTAAAGAGAGAGAGAGAGAGAGAGAGAGAGGTTGTTTGTTATTCATTTAATTCTGGATAGATTTTTTTCCTTTGCAGTTTCTAAATCACTAATAGTTTCACCATCAATAAAACTTATATTCGTGTCTTTGCTCAGTGTGAGGTGATTTAGTAGGAAGTGCAGTGAAGCCATATGGCACCATCAAACATAATCACATGGAAATTATCGCACTGTTTATTGACAGACAATTAGGATTTAGATGATGGACACTACAGTAGACAAATACTGATTTTATACATTCGTCACCCAAATGGCACTGTCCATTACACATCGTTTAATTGATCTCAGTAGGATTTTTTTTTATTAGTGGAATTTTACTGTCATATGGTCTCCTAAATGTTTTTTTTTTTTTTAAATTCTACTTTGAAGCAACAACAATTATTATTACTTTTGTTGTTGTTTTTTGTTGTTGGAAAGTACAGTTTCTTCTACTAGGAAACCTTCTCACTAGTTTAGGTTGATTAATGCATCAGTATTATTGCTAGACCTAGTTGCTCCCGTTGGGGGTCACCACAGCGGATCACCTTGCATTGTCCGCATATTGATTTGGCACAGGTTTCCCTTCCTGACGCATTTATCTGGGCTTGGGACTGGCACTAAGAGTGCATTAGCCTGTGCGCCCAAAGTGACTGGGGTTGGCGCATAACGTGAGGCTTAAACCCACAATCCTGGGATCAAGAGGCCTATGCTCTCCCAACTGAACTAGTTGGGTGCCTATTGCTAGACCTAGTTAAAACAAAAAAACAACAACAACAACAAAAAAAGAATGAAATATATTTACTGGAATAATGCCTATCACTTTTTACACAATGATACCAAAGTCTCTCATATAACATCCAGAAAAGCGGTATGATGTCATCCATAAGTCATTTTATCTCCATAAATCTGGTCAACTATTCGGCATGTCAACTCCATTTCCCAGAATCCTCCTCTACAAGGCTTGTCACCTGTTCTGGTCACATGACCCATCACACGGTGTGTTCGACTTCGGCTGCGGCCGGATGTAACCGGTCGGCGAGCATAGGCCTGCATTATTTAAAAACCAATAAAGTGGGGTCTATATTTTATTTTATTAGATTATTTTGACATGACACAATATAACATTAAGATTACATGAAAAGGGTTTTACTGTTATAAAAATACGGATTTGTGAGCCTTAGCGGAACTGAAGGTGTCAGAATAAACATGAAAAGCATGTCATTGTTGTCGGCCAGTCGTGAAACAGCCGTGTCGTCATCAGAGCTCATGCAGCCGCTCTGGAGAAGCTCATCACTAGTGACATTACCAAGCCTTTATCTTTGATATTTTTGTGTGCTGTTCTCATTTTGACCTTGACTTTTAGGTTATTGAGTTTCCTTTGCCTATTTTTTTTGGGTTTTTTTTTTGATCGGCTGAACCCTTGTATGTTTCATCTCTGCTTTTTTGCATTTTCTGCTTTGCCAATAAACCTGCATACGTGTCCAAACATGACACACGTTAATACTCTAATGGAGGCACATGCTATTAAAGTATGATATAGATTTACTTTGATGAAGATTATGAATAATTAGTGAAGGCACCGGTTGCTGATATTATGTGTAGCTTGTGCAGTGAGCCTCAGGCTGCAGCTGCGACTCTGTATTACATAGAGAGGTTTTGTTTTGGTTTTTTTTGTGCTGGGTATTTCTCACTTCTTTTCTTTGTCATTGATCATAAAGAGAAATACAGTTCAAATTTGCCTTTCAGAGCACTTTCTTATAAAAGCTGCAAACAGAGCTCCTTTATTTCTTTTTCTTATTTCTTGGCTTGCGTTTTCAGTTTTGTTCTTTCTCTTTTTCACTTTACTCTGATGTTCTGTCACTTTACTCTCCCCTCCTACTGCCATCGAGACATACACTCCACTGAGTATTTCATTCTCCTTCACTTTGATTGTGGTGTCTCCAACCAGATGGCTGACTGTGTGTGGGTGTATGCTGTCACAGAGGTTTATCCCACATACAGGTAGCGATTTTTTTTCTGCGAAATGCTGGTTTTAAAATAGTCACCCCACAATAATTAGTGAATAATTATTATACAATAATTTTGAAGAATAGCAAGTGGTTTCTCAAATTGTTTAAGTATCATTTTTTTAGGTATATTTGTAATACACCGATTAGCTATAACATTAAAACCACCTGCCTAACATTGTGTAGGTCCCCCTTGTGCCCCCAAAACAGCTCTGACCCGTCGAGGCATGGACTCCACAAGACCTCTGAAGGTGTGCTGTGGTATCTGGCACCAAGACATTAGCAGCAGATCTTTTAAGTCCTGTAAGTTGTGGGGTTGGGACCTCCAACCTGTTTGTCCTGCATATCCCACAGATGCTCGATCAGATTGAGATCTGGAGCATTTGGAGGCCAAATCAAACTCTTTGTCGTGTTCCTCAAACCATTCCTGAACATTTTTTTCAGTGTGGCAGGGCGCATTATCCTGCTGAAAGAGGCCACTGCCATTAGGGAATACCGTTGCCATGAAGGGGTGCACTTGGTCTACAACAATGTTTAGGTGGGTGGTATGTGTCAAAGTAACATTCACATGAATGCCAGGACCCAAGGTTTCCCAGCAGAACATTGCCCAGAGAATCATACTTCCTCCACCAGCTTGCCTTCTTCCCCTAGTGTATCCTGTCTCATCTTTTCCCCAGGGAAGTGACGCACATGCACCTGCTGTTTTGGAGATGCTCTGACCCAATCATCTAGCCATCACAATTTGGCCCTTGTCAACGTCACTCAGATCCTTACGCTTGCCCATTTTTCCTGCTTCCAACATATCAACTTTGTGAACTGACGGCTCACTTGCCGCCTAATATATCCCACCCCTTGACAGGTGCCATTGTAACGAGATAATCAGTGCTATTCACTTCACATGTCAGTGGTTTTAATGTTATGGCTGGTTGGTGTATATTCTTGTTTCCCATTCTCTTGAAGTGTGTCAGTAAATAGTTGACTGCACTTCTTGTTAATAGGTGTTAATAGTTATTTCTGACACATGGTGCATCCTGAATAAAATGCAGCATAACCCAAGATGTATGGCTGCCAAGTCGATGTATCCCCTGATATATTTATGTTAGAAAACTGTTCATGTGTAAAATCTGATGTTGAGCTGCTCAGTCACTTTATTTCTTGCAAGCTTCTGATCCATAATACAGGATTTTAGGAGCCAAAATATCAGTGGTAAAATGTCATGCTCAAAGTATAGTCATTGAGTCTTCACAAGTCACATAATTAGGATTGACTTCAGCACTGAACAGCAGTGGCTTAATCCCAAAGCTCCTTCCAGCAAACCGTGCTAAAGTATGAGAAAGTAGGGCACATCTCGGTCCGACATGAAATCATTATCAGAAATACAATTTCTCACTTGGTATAAGGTAAGAGGGCAAAAGGTGAGAAAATGCCATTGCACCTCCTCAGTGCTGAAATCCTTTCTCCTCAGCCAGCTGTTTGTCTGTTTATGGCAAATTTATTTCAATTATACGTTGCTATGCATCGTTCTTTCCCTAATCGATAAGCGCACTTGGCAACCCGTAGCGCTATGCATTGCAAGTCCACTGTCATTGTGAAATATTCACTCTGCGCTCTGAGAGAGTCAAGAGGCACGCTGGCACTGTCAACAGTAAATATAGACATGCCAAATAATTAGCAACCTAATGAGGGTTTAATCATGTCAAGATGAAAGCCAAGTCCAGTCCGTTTTTTCGATGAAGCCATTTATAACCTCTTTATCTCCATTAGGAAAGAACTTCCATTCTTATTTTAATATCAGGGGTAGCCATTGATTTTTGTACTTTTCCTCTTGGCTTTTGCTCTTCTTTTTGGACACAGATCGAGTGATATTATATGAGGATGTATGGAGTGTGATATCGACTTCTACTCCATCAATATTATAAATGCCTGAGCAGCAGTAAAAGTCATTTGCCATTTATTGGCTTTGCAAAGTAACATATTTATCAGTCTTCCTCAAAGGTGTCAGCGGTGCACCAATATTTTAGCTCTAGTATGCATTTCCAGCGTACCGTAATAGATGTTACTTTAGTGAAAATTTGTTACTGTGAAGTTAAAATAACTGCTACTTGCATTTAGAGCTGTCAACAGTAACGTTCTCCCTGAGGAAGACTGATACGTTTAATCATATTTGTGTCTCGGGAAGAAGGTAACAAGCCTAAGAGAGACCACGAGGCTTAAATTAAAGCCTTGTTCAATTGTTATTGTTACTTTTTTTCTTGACTCAGCTATTGATGACTTGTTTGTCACTGACAGTACAGCACATTTAGCTTAATGGATGCCAGGTCTTAATGGATGCCAGGATGCCAGCTGAAGTGTATGCTGGGTATTTTCAGCTCTGTTTGACTGAGAAGACGGAAGGAGGCTACAGGTGCAACCCTGTCACTGCTGAACATGACATCAGGTGCGAAATCTAAAAAAAGACCCCGTCTTCTGCGTTGTGTCACCATAAACATTCATTTCACAAAAGTTGACACATGAGTCCTGAGCTATTTTACATGTTGCTCATGAATGTCCCTCATAGATAGATAGATAGTATTGAGAAAAGAATCCCACTCCTCAGGTTGTTAATGTCTTTGAGTGGTAGTAAGAGCTTGGTGTTCTGCCCTGCTGTCACACACTGCTACATTATGTTACATTTATTCCACACACCTCTGGCTAGGACGGTTACGTAACCCGGGTCCATTGCAGCTTAGCAGCTGGGCGCAGCCCATTTCTTTATCCTGTCCATCCATCACACCGCTAGGGGATGGGATCTACGCACTTTCATGAATGGACCCTCCAGCAATTGTCTTCTATTTATAATAGCGTACATGAGGGATCAAAGCACCTGATATATCAAAGCGAATCAAGCATTTCCTCTTGTGTAGTGACCTCCTTCTGCGCTGTGTTGGTCTAAAACAGGAATCTGGGAAAGCCTCAGAAGAAATCGCTCTACTGGTGTGAGAACCACAGGTATGAGCTAAGGAACGGTGTATGGTTGATGGTTGATATATTCATATTAGTGATGTAACTGAATATAAATACATTCTTCAGACTGAACAGACGATGTCTTCTAAACAGATACAAATACAGAAACGTTCACAGGGCATCTGGTTGAGACTTCAGGTGTGTATCAGAAAGTGGGATGCATGAGCAGGATGTTTTTAGTTATAAGCAGGCACATGTGAGGAGTCATATAGGAAGCTTCGTGGAACAAACAAAGACTGTGACATTGCTGGGCTGTACCATTCCTTCATTCATCCTTAGTAACTGCCTGTTCAGTGTTGTGATGGTTTAAATTAGGCTACTAGTTTAGATTTTGGGAAATGGAACCAACTAAATTAGTAAGAAAATATCACACGCATCTCTAGTTGAGACCGGTTATGATCTTGAGTGATGTAACTGAGGTTGAGGAACTGTCTGAGCCAGAATTCTCAGACCACTTTTTTCAGCGGATACAGATACTGGCATTGTGTTACACCCCTAATTAATATACAATGAATATGAAGTGGTGCGCTTGCTGTCAAGAGTGGTGCTAATAAAAATACAATACGATATATTCTGAGGAAGGACTGAGCAATACAGATCCATAATAAAGCGATGAGTCATCTGTTCATTCGACATAGCAAACTAATAGAGCAACGTCTAGCTCCAGAACAATCTTCAATTTTAATAAGGCAAAGTATCAAAAGGAGCGCTGGCGCTGTTTTTAGGTGACTCCTTCCTTCAGCGTGCCTCCAAGCCACTCTTAACCTGCCTCTTTCTCCACATACGATGAAGGGAGAGTGCCGTTGCCATGGCAACCCCTCACATGGCCTTATAAATCAACAAGCTGTCAAGTGACATGGTTCCAGTTCCTCTAAGGCCTTGTTATCAAGGAACTATCAGCAGCTGCTTCTCATAGAATGAAGAAGCACTTTTTGTGTGCCATCTAGTTAGAGCAATCAGTGTGGGGAAAATCTGGCACCTGTGTTTTTTTTTTTTCTTTTTTCTTTTTTGTGTGTGTTTGTGCGCACCTTTTATGTTTCATCTGTGCTGAAACTTGGGTGAAATGGTTAAATTTAGACAGCTCAAGGGTTCTTTGGTTTGTCTCACTGGGGGAACCCTTAAAGTTTCTGTAGAACCCAATAACAAAAAGGTTTCTCTATCAGAGAGGGATGCAGTTAGGATATCTTCAGGAAGCTAAGAACCCTTAACTATCCAAAGATCCCTTGAAGAACTCTTTTTTTTCTAAGCATATAGTAATTAAAAAGCTGTTAAGATAGGTAACATGCTACGCTCTTTTTCTCTTAATGACACTCTGTAGGATGGAATCTCACTGCGTGTGTCTGCAGTTGCAGCTATATTATTTTCTGGCTTGTTTTGAAATATGGCCCTCATATTTCACCAACATGCCTTGCATTTGTAAATGCCACCCCCTGCTCATGTATCCGATTTCTCTTGATTGGATAAAGCAGCTTGTAAGGCTGTGCTTTTAAGATATTGAAAAAAGTCATCCACGGTGAAGACCCCGTTATAAGGAAACAGCATTACTATGCTCCACATATCCCCGATATTGAGCCCTGCCAGTATATACTCGTATCAAAGGTAATTGTGAGTTTCAAACAGAAACCATATTTTACTGTCCAACAGCCTCTCCAAGACCTGCCACTCGGCAGCAGACAGAGGAATCGTTTTTCCAAGCGTTCATAGGATATCCGGCAAGAAATGTGATTTCTGTAAAAGTGCTTTTATCAAGGGAATGTTAGAACTCGGAGACTAGAGACACTCTGACTTCCTCACTTCCCATAACCCCCACCCCCACCAACCACTACCGCAAATATCTAGACTAGAGTAAATTTATAACTGCCATTTCAGCCGGCGGTCAAATATTATCACGAAATCCTCACTGTCTGTCACTTAAACCTGGGCACACAAGAAGGGTTTCTACTTGACGTAATGGATGAAATATTGTAAAGAGGTCTTATGCTTCCTACTTCAACAGCATCCTCTACTAAAGCATAATACCGCACCAGCCAAGCTTTACATGTAGTCTGATCCCTTACAAGGCCTCACTGGCTCTCATTTGACACTTTGGTCATAATAATCTGGATGACCTCCTCTCTTCACTTTCTGCGTTCCTGAGCTGAATAAGGAATAGCTTTAAACAGGGCCCAGAATAAAAAAATTATCGGTTTGCCCCATGTGGAACCAATACTTCTGTCAACCCCAGCATAATGTTAAAAACCTTAATTCTGCTCCTTTCCATAGGCTGTGTGTATGCCTAATATGATAAAATAGTAGTTCTGGAAAGCTGTCAGACATGGCAGCTGTGTTTTCATTGGACATGGACATTTCCACACACACACACACACACAGTGGGGGGAAAAAAGTATTTGATCCCCTGCTGATTTTGTACGTTTGCCCACTGACAAAGAAATGATCAGTCTATAATTTTAATGGTAGGTGTATTTTAACAGTGAGAGACAGAATAACAACAAAAAAAATCCAGAAAAATGCATTTCAAAAAAGTTATAAATTGATTTGCATTTTAATGAGTGAAATAAGTATTTGATCCCCTATCAGTCAGCAAGATTTCTGGCTCCCAGGTGTCTTTTACACAGGTAATGAGCTGAGATTAGGAGTACTCTCTTAAAGGGAGTGCTCCTAATCTCTGTTTGTTACCTGTAAAAAGACACCTGTCCACAGAAGCAATCAATCAATCAGATTCCAAACTCTCCACCATGGCCAAGACCAAAGAGCTGTCCAAGGATGTCAGGGACAAGATTGTAGACCTACACAAGGCTGGAATGGGCTACAAGGCCATCGCCAAGCAGCTTGGTGAGAAGGTGACAACAGTTGGTGCGATTATTCGCAAATGGAAGAAACTGTCAGTCTCCCTCGGTCTGGGGCTCCGTGCAAGATCTCACCTCGTGGAGTTTCAATGATCATAAGTGAGGAATCAGCCCAGAACTACACGGGAGGATCTTGTTAATGATCTCAAGGCAGCTGGGACCATAGTCACCAAGAAAACAATTGGTAACACACTACGCCGTGAAGGACTGAAATCCTGCAGCGCCCTCAAGGTCCCCCTGCTCAAAAAAGCACATGTACAGGCCCGTCTGAAGTTTGCCTGAATGATTCAGAGGAGAACTGGGTGAAAGTGTTGTGGTCAGGTGTGGTCAGATCTCTTTGGCATCAACTCAACTCGCCGTGTTTGGAGGAGGAGGAATGCTGCCTATCACCCCAAGTCATAACACCATCCCCACCGTCAAACATGGAGGTGGGAACATTATGCTTTGGGTGTGTTTTTCTGCTAAGGGGACAGGACAACTGCACCGCATCAAAGGGACGATGGACGGGGCCATGTACCGTCAAATCTTGGGTGAGAACCTCCTTCCCTCAGCCAGGGCATTGAAAATGACCTTAATGACTTGGAGAGGATCTGCAAAGAGGAGTGGGACAAAATCCCTCCTGAGATGTGTGCAAACCTGGTGGCCAACTACAAGAAACGTCTGACCTCTGTGATTGTCAACAAGGGTTTTGCCACCAAGTACTAAGTCGAAGGGGTCAAATACTTATTTCCCACATTAAAATGCAAATCAAATAACTTTTTTGAAATGTGTTTTTCTGGATTTTTTTGTTGTTATTCTGTCTCTCACTGTTAAAATACACCTACCATTAAAATTATAGACTGATCATTTCTTTGTCAGTGGGCAAACGTACAAAATTAGCAGGGGATCAAATACTTTTTTCCCCCACTGTAGGCCATGGAATTTTACTCTTTGCCCTCCAACATATGAAACAGCCCATAATAATTTACCCAATGCAGTGTTGCACATCGTCAATAGAGTTAGCAAATGTCCTGTTTTAAAAATGCATACACATGCTAGCTGCCCATCCTTAGTTGGAGTCCCTGATTTACAAAGATCCCAAATAATGTACGCTAATTTATGTGTGTAAGGGGATTAAGAGTGTGTTGTGGGCAAAAATGTGAATTACGTCACATACAGTGCAGGGGTAGAAAACAACTCGTAAATTGGGTTTCTGCTTATGCTATTTGTTATAGATAGCATGTCGCAGGAGAATCTCAGAAGAGTCAAACTCGCACATAATTGTGTGTCCAATATAACACTGATTAAAGGCTGTGAGTTGTATCAAAAACACTAGAAAATCCAATATGAATGCAAAACAAGAATGAATGCTCTGCTCATAAGATCTGAATGAAGACCTTTTCAAAGTCTCTGTTTAAATGCTGTTGGTATCTTGCGGTCAAATATCTAATATGAAACCAACCACTTTGAGGTACTAAGACATAATGTTTGTATGAAGCTATTTTAATACAAATTTAATACATGCTCACCAGTCATAGTAATTTGCGCATGCTGCAATCACTTTTACCGAAGGGACTTTCAATCACATTGAGGGTGCTAAATTAATCTAGTTCCATTGACTCAGCTCTGTATTTTGCATACCAGATTGCCTGTTTATTAGAGCAAGCACGCAAAACTGGATGTATTATTTTTTTCATTTGAAAGATGCAATTTTCTGTAGTCACTAAACTAAACTAAATCAGCTTGCATGGTTTTTATGGGTGTTTAGGAAATCGGCACAAGTGTTAGCTAGCTCATCTGTTATTTCTCAGTACACCATAATAACAAACAAGGCTTAGTTGTCTGTCTGTACATACAATTTTACATAATGAGGTATTATGTTGAGAAAACCTTTATAGCAAGTTTAATTTACCTCGTTTCTTCATACTGGAACTGACACCAAGTAACGTTGCAGCCTATGCTACACAGCACACACAATTATACACTGAAGGAATTTATGTGAGACGTGTTGTTGATCCAAAAACATTTGGGAGATTGGACAAGTCAAGTTAGACAAATCATAAGCTAGTGGATAACACAGAATGGTAAAACTATATATATATATATATATATATATATATATATATATATATACACACACACTATATGGCCTAAGGTATGTGGACACCTGGCCAGCACATCCATATGTGGTTCTTCTCCAAACTGTTGCCATAAAGTTGGAAGCACAATTGTACAGGATGACTTTGTATGCTGTAGCATTACAATTTCCCTTCACTGCAACTAAGAGGCCCAAACCTGTTCCAGCATGACAGTGGTTTGCAAAGATTGGAGTGGAAACGCTTGAGTGGCGTAGAGAGACCTGACCTCAACCCTACTGAACACCTTTGGGGTAAATTGGAACGCCGACTACGTGCAAGGCCTCCTCACCGGACATCAGTGCTCGATCTCACTAATGCTCTTGAGGCTGAATGAGCAAATCCCCACAGCCATGCTCCAAAATCTAGCGAAAAGCCTTCCCAGAAGAGCGGAGGTTATTATAACAGCAGAAGGGGACTAAATCTGAAATGGGATGTTCAACAAACAAATACAGTATAAATTTGATTGGCCATGTGTCCACATACGTTTGCCAATATAGTGCATATTTTGGAAATGTTATGTTTGCATTTTCAGCTGCATTTTTGTTTTTAGAAACATATCATTTGTTTACAGTTTTGGTTTTCATTCCTCAGACAGGTTTGGAGCTCTGGTTTTACATTTTCTGGTAGCGTACATTTGTTAATCTGGTAGATTAAGCATTTCATTGTTTTGGATGGGACTGTGTGTGTGTGTGTTTCTAAAGACCTTACATGGCACTCTGGTGGACCCAAGCTGGAGATGCTTGTCATTGTTGGCTGCTTTTCAGTCAGCCAGTCGACATGACAGCTGTGTTTATAGCAGAAGGAGCTTTCTAGGAGCTGACAGGAAATAGGAGGAGGAGAAGAATAGGCCATTGGCAGAAGCGGATCCAACACAGGATTAAACACAGCCAAAAGAAAACATGGAGGAAAAACAAGGGCTGCAAGGAAGAGTGATGGAACTGACAGTGGTGATCTGTGAGGCAAAGTCATTGTGAGCATGCTGATGACTGCTTCCCTTCGGGCACTGCAGGTCCATTACAGCCCTCATTTAACCATGCAACAAAACTTAATGAGTGGCCCTAAACCTTTATTGATGAGGTGCTGACATTTAAGATAGGACACCCATCAGTGCCTCTGCCAAAGGTCTCTGAAACTTCTAAAACTTCATGCCCTTACTAGCTCATCTTCATGCTACTTATTTGGAGCTTAGCAACTGGATAGCATGTGGGTTGTCTGCCTCTGTATTTCCCTCTGTATACACCGATTAGTCCAGACTGAACGGTATCTATACAGTATCCATAAACCACTGACTATTAAAACGTGTCCCTGAGGAGCACTTCTAGATTGATCCATCTTGTTATCTTCCTGCAAATTATTCCTGTAGTGTTTTTAAAAAAAAACAAAAAACTTTTAAGATATGCAATTCTTCACATGAAGGCAACTAATAATAGTGACTCCTATTCCTAAAAGCTGCAGCCAGATAAGTGCTTTTGTTGGCCTAGATAATACGCAAACTTAACACTGAAACCCGACCCTCAATCGCAATCCTAAGCACTTAGCAACTAAACCTGTAAATTTCAAGGTTTTTTGAAGTGTGTATGAGAAAAGAGGAGAAAAAAAGCTCAAGCGGAACCTAGTAAAACAAATGAGTTGTGTCATTTCCTCTGGCGGCTCTTCTCTGTGGGAAAAAAGAAATGAGCCGGCATCGACGATGAATTGTGACGTACCTTATTTCCTGGGGCCTTGCAGCGAGAGTTGATAAAAAGGAATAGGCTTGGAATGACCTACCATCGGCCGTAATTGACCTATTTTGCATACTCCATGGAACATTTTGTGCTGCACAGAACAGCCATTTTATTTGCTCAGTTATTTATTGGCCAGCAACATGCGGCTAATGTCCGACCAGGGAATTTGTTCGAGTGTGGGAATAGATTATGATGATTGCCACTTATTAGCATCAAGCAGCGTGTGTGGGGATAGGTTTTGTGACTGAGTGAGGGAGTGTTTTTTTTTTGTGTTGATACACTTTGAGCTTGAAGGACACATCACAGAGCAGCCCCGTGCATTTTTATGCGCCCTAGTATAAAGAGGGACGTACAAAAGGGTGATAAATTAAAAGAAAAACCCGTGTTATGTGTGTGAGACATTTTCCTGGCATGGTTTGGGTCCCCTCGTCCTCTTAGAGCGACTTAGAGTCACTGTAAATCAATAAAAAATTCTTATGAATGATCACCTTAATCCTATCATGAAACAGTTCTACCGTCTTTCAGGGTGAGTCATCCCCCATCCACTGGGCATGGGGGCTCACTGAACGGTTTAATGAATATGAAAATGATGTAAATCATATGCTATGACCTTCACAGTCACTAGATATCAACCTAATTGAACACCTATGGGAGATTTTGGACTGACATGTTAGACGGTGCTCTAATCACTTTCATCAAAACACCAGCTTAGGGTGGCAAATTAAAGAAAAAAAAAACAAAAACAATATATCATTTGTAAGAACGGTGTTCATCCCTCCAACACAGTTATAGAGACTTGCAGAGTCTATTCCGAAGTGCATTAAAGCTGTTGTGGTGACTCACCTTACTAAGACATTTTGTTTTTTTTGTTTTTTTTACTGTCTGTATTTCCTTATATTGGGTGTAAACCATGTAGAGTTAATGATAGGGTGATCATCTTGTGTTATGTCACCCTCCAGTAGTCGAACGTGATTCAGCAAGGTGTTTGTGTAGTTTAATTTAGTACTGCTATCACTGCTGGAGCTAGAAATAATTGTGAGAGTGCTTAGTGAGACTGCACGAGATTGCTGCTTGGTCCCTAGTTCCATTTATACTATAGGCTTTACAGATTATACGATAAACAATCACATATGTGAAACCATCCCTTAGTCGAAGCCACATTGTGAACATTTCTAATGAAGCTCTTATGCAATACTTGATGCTAAGGCCTCACTTACAGGTAACATTGAAGTTTCAGGACCTGGGACAGCGACAAGAACCAAATCAATAATATGAGCATGAGCTCAAGACAGAATCATGCCATTGATCCTCAGCCCTGTTTCTAGATCCAGGCTTGAAAGCAGCTCATGCCTGACAGAATGCCAGATTTACTGAAGTTCTGCACTGTTGTCTAGTATTGTCCTCATGGTTGTATTCACATTTCGAAATATATCTAAATTGTGGTGGGAGTTAGTAGTACAACAACAACAACAAAGTGTTTTCTCTATTGTGAGGTTGAATCTTGACCTAGTCACAGCCATTCATGTCCGGGAGTCAAGAGAACATAATTGCCACTTGCTCGCTAGATGGAAAGGATGGCGTTACTCTCTCCCTTGTTGATTTGAGTGACACTAACCAATCATGGGCATCTGTGAACTCATGTATACAGAAGAGAGTAGTTATTGGTCTCCTCCAGGCATGTTTGGCTGCCTTGTGATGCATCATGTGCAGCAGTCGTGGCACATGTCTTGGAAGAAACATTGTGTTTGCGCTCACCCTCCCGAGGTGTCGGCTTTCATGCCGTAGAGGAGAATCCGCTAGTGGGTGGGATTCATCAATGATCAAATTGGGAGAAAATGGGCCAAAACATTTATAAAACAGAGACTAAGACTATATAAACTATAAAAAGTTTACAGGAGACATATAAAAAGTCTACATACCCCTGTTAAAATGGCACCTTTTTGAAAAAATAAATCATGTCAGATCTTTTTACACTTTAACGTGATATAGGATCCAACTAAATTCAAGTGAAAATCAAACAGAATTGTCTTAGGAGGACAAAAAGAAAAAGAAAAAAAACAACAACAACGTACAATTACCTGGTTGCATATGTTTGCACACCCTTTTATAATGGGGCGTGTGATTCTGCTCAGAATGAACCAATCACATTCAATCTCATGTTCAAAAGTGATTATCATACAGCTGTCATCACTGAAGTGATTCTGATTAACCCCAAGTAAAGATCAGTTGTTTCTGTAGGATTTTCTTCTTGGTTTCATCTGACTGCTGAAGCCATGGTCTGCAAAACGCTTACAGAACATGTGCGGGAGAGGGGTATAAAAGAAATTCCATAAGATTAGATGTACCATGGAACAGCATGAAGGCCATCAACAACAAGTGGAGAAAATGGGACACCATTTAATATTAGTTAAGGGATGTGCACTTGTGCACCAAGGTTATTACAGTTTTTCTTTTTCTTTTTGTTCCCATATAACCTTTCTATTTTTTATTTTTTTTTGCTGTATTAAGTGTGTGTTAGTGGTATGATGTGTGTGGGTTGGGGTTTCTCATATTGCTGGTGGAAACTGTTTATCTCTTGCTCAATGAGAGTTAAGCTAAAGGCCTCAGCAGGCAGTAAATGGTCCCTGTAGGTGCTGTGTGGAGATAAATCTGAACGGGTACAAGCATGCATGGTGTACTGGGCTTGGGTAATGGTGTGGGAAAGGGTGCCAGACAAACCTCATGCACAAGCCAGGTTAATAGTGCTCTCCCTCCCCATTCTCGTTCTGTCTTTCTCTGACTTTCACAGCAGCTGCGCTTGTTTTTGACGCGTTCTGCCATTAAAGCGTTGGTCCAGCACAAGGCTAATTAGCCACGGCGTGTATTAATCACGGTGTTAGCAGCAGTGGCCTGAGGTGGAGCTGCACAGGTCCTCGACCCTCTTCTCCCTGATAGGCTGGCTTGTCTGTGTTCACCACGTCGCATGCATTAACCTTCGTTCGGCCAACTCGTTTTTCTCTGATGGCTGCCACTGTGCCGTCTGGCCTACTCAAAGCCCTCGGCTCTCACAAGACGTGCTAATCACCATTAGCAACTTGAGGAATCAGGACAAAAGGACAAACATACTGAGAAGTCTAAACCTGAAACCAGTGTTGAGTGTAAACCTGGCAAAATACACATGTTCTGTGTTAAATGACATAGAAAAAAGTCAACAGTATTCCAAAACTTGAAGAGCAGTAATGTTACTCTTAACACTAATTGTAGCAGCGCACTTCTACACAGCCAAACATCTGTCTTCAGGCAACATCAGTGCCAGGAAACACTGTTTTGGACTGTTCCTACTTGGAGAACATGATTGCTTTTCTAATATAAGTCAGTCTTGTTTAAATCAAAGTTTTATGAGGCAGAATTTGCTTCTTCTTTGTACCCCCCCCAAAATTACCCTAGTGTTCTAGAATACAGTACAGTTTATGCAATTTGTTTGGTTACAATGCTGAAATCCAATAAATTTTCAAACAAACTAAAATATAATCTGATCTTGGATAATACAAGAGAAAGAGTGTTGTGAAGCATTTGGCAAGTTGTCATAGTCCTGTGCCACATTTTTTTTAAAACCAAACCTCCACCATTTTCCAACATTCCCATTTCCACAAAATGGCTTCCGTCTCCTCTGCCCATGTGATGTCTCTATCCAATCTCTGACAAGCCATTAAAAGTAAGCCTGCGTTTTCTGTTCTGTCATTACATATCAAATCACACATCTTTCCCCATCTGCGCACCCCAGCAGTTCCACACTCAGCCAACATACAGCCATCCTCAACATTTTGATTTAATTATCGCCATGACTGAATATTCATATCATTTTTCGTTTAAAAAAAAAATTTTTTTATCGCTCACACCTGAAATAGAGAGCCCTCCTGCGTCATTCATGAGTAAGGAGCAATGGGGCGTGGTCCTCACAGTTATAGTGTCAGAGTGGGAGTTGTAAATCTGCTCAACTTCACAATCACATTAATCATGCATATGGATCCATGCTTATACAATTTTTATGTATGCACATATGCAGCAGTCATAGTCCCCCTTGACCTGGTGGATCTCCTCAATTAATTGGTATCTGTCAGTGAGTCAGTGGTGAGTTTACTGATGGGAGATCCTTGGGGCTCAGTTGTGCCGGGCAGTCTGGTGTTGATATTTGCAGTGACTGGTGAGTGCAAATACTCTCCTGCAAACTGATATTCATGTCGTAGCAAAATATCAGGGGCCGTTTCTCAAATTCAGCCATTCTGTTCTGATTTAATGTGGACTCAAGCACACAGATATTCAGTCTAGAGAATGACAGTGTGGTGCCGTTGTAGTTGTCATTCCAGCTCTACTGTGGTGCAATGTAAGGTTTAATAGGCAAGATGTTGTAATCAAGCATATACACAATATCGCCAAAAGTATGTGGACACCTGACCATCATACCCATATGAAAGTGACATGTGAAGGCCAATGTATGGTAACCCATACTTGGAATTTGTCCTCTGCATTTAACTCATCCAAGTTAGTGCACACACATTAGGAGTTGTGAGTAGTGAACACACACACTACAAACCGTGAACACACCCAGAGCAGTGGGCAGCCATTTTTGCTGCAGCACCCGGGGAGCAGTTGAGGCTTAAGGGCCTTGCTCAAGTGCCCAACAGTGGCAGCTTGGCGGTGCTGGGATTTGAACTCATGACCTTCCGATCAGTAGCCCAACTTCTTAACCACTGAGCTACCACCACCCCCGTGATATGTGCTT
The DNA here is from genome assembly GCA_023630585.1 of Cranoglanis bouderius. Classification (NCBI taxonomy): domain Eukaryota; kingdom Metazoa; phylum Chordata; class Actinopteri; order Siluriformes; family Cranoglanididae; genus Cranoglanis; species Cranoglanis bouderius. The sequence continues at coordinate 2,327,973 of CM042539.1, forward strand.
ATGGAACATGCCATTCTAAGGTCGGCCCCCTCTTTGCTGACGTAAGAGCCTCCAGTCTTTTAGGAAGGCTATGGTTTTGTAAGGTGGCTTTGGGAATTTCTGCCCATCAGCTACAAGAGCATTAGTAAGGTCAGGCAATGATGTCGGGCAAGAAGTGGTGTTCAATGGGATTGAGGTCAGGGCTCTGTGCAGGCCACTCGAGTTCTTCCACACCAACCTTGGCAAACCATGTCTTCATGGAGCTCGCTTTCATGCTGGAAACTGTTGGGGCTCCTTAGTTCTAGTGAAGAAAAATCTTAAAACTACAGCATGCAAAGACATTGTCTGCTTTCAACTTTTGGTGGCAACAGTTTGGTGAAGAACCACATATGGGTGTGATGGTCAGGTGTCCACATACTTTTGGCCATATAGTGTATTTGTTATCATATAGTTTTCAAAGGCAGATCTTAGTGTTCTTGAACAAAAAAATCTATCATGTCAAAATTGGTAACTGTCACAAATTGTGACAAAGTGTTAGACTAATTGGTCTGTCATCTGCAAGTGCTTGCTAGGAGCATAATTAAGCCTTGTCCATATTTATACTCCTGTTTGAGAAGAATGGCAGCCATGGCCTTTTGCCTCTGCCTGTAGTCTGTAGTGTTTTCAGTGAGTTTAGCTACACTAATCCAGCAGGATTTATAAAGCTTTATTCCAAACATGTGCTGCATTCTCTCATCTCAGCAGTGTCTGTCTGCTCTGCCTGGGTTGATACTTCAATTTCAATCCTGCTCCCCCCCCATCGTTGTGCTGTAGTGAATGCCTTGTTACTCATAATGGCCGAGTGGATGGGCCAAGAGAACCAACATTTACATATAGATTTACTATTATTCATGTTTGACCAGATACATGTTTATTCCATTTTACAACATAGGTAAGGTGAGGCTCTGTACAGTGGAAACATTTTACAACCGCTTTCTCAATTTAAGCTTTGTTTCGCTTCTGAGTGCCTCTTAAAACATGGCTTTCCAGTGTTGACTTTGCCCCCCCCCCCCCCCCCCCCACTGTCTCTGTTTGCACAAGATCTGGGCACCAAGCTTTTTAAAACGTTTAGAATAAATTAGGGCTTTTTTCTGGCGATAATTAAAGTTTGCAATATTGTGTATAAAGCCCAGGTTTTTAATGAAAGCAGCATTGCATGCAATGCCTTATGATTTTTTCTAATAATAATAATAATAATAATAATCTTATGCACTTCCTTAGCCGCTATAACTGTTGCACACACTTTCTACAGAGAGGCATCATATCCTGGCATTTCTCAAAGTTGTGCTGAGATGCTTCTTAACTTTCCAGAGATGTCCTGTGATGCATCCTGCAGAGCTTTTCGGAGATGTCTGAAGCTGGATGGACACTCAAACCTTTCAATTTGACTCCTCCTAGAGCAGCTTGATTGGGTTTAAGGCTGGGTCACTAGACAGGCCATTCCATAACATAGAACAGTGCCTCCTTCCACTCCAAATATCTCCTAGACAGCTTTGAGGCATGTTTAAATCAAACTTTCACCAGACCTTTGAGAAATCCTCAGCAGAACACTATATCTTTGCTAATTCACAACATCAACCTTTAGATTCAATTTAGAAATCTTCTTCTTCTTCAACTTAGAAATCATCTTCTCTCTGCTGTTGGCTTTTTCAATTTTATTTTATTTTTTTTCAAATTTTAGTTTATTTTATTACTATTTTTGTTTATTTAATGTGAACCCTAGAATATGAATTACTGTCATTCCAGTAATTGGTCTGGATCAGATGTCCCGTGGACCTTTCTGGAAAGCTTTCTCCTTAATGTGACTGAGTAAGCTAGGGAACTATCTTTGAAAATAGCCATGACTACTGGAGCAAACCACTGACAATGAACAACAACAAAAAAAAGGAATAGTGTGCCTCTTATTCATATATGCATTATATGACATTATCTGTTCATTCTGAATAATGTATTCATATTTGGTTACATCCTTACTGTATATCTAATTTCCCTTTGACCCTGGGTTCATCGCTGAAGATACCACAAGGTGTATTATAGAAGTAACTTGAAAGTGAATTTTCCACTGCTGTAATAGTTTGTGGTTTATTAAAGGCAGTCATATTTAGCAGTTCTGGCCTGAAAGATAGATAACTGAAGACAAGTTTTTGCTGGTTTCAAGCTTCCGAATGAGGTAAGACATACATTTTTGCTCGGTCAACGATCAACTCTGAAGGCAAACCAAAAGAGTCAGTTCTGTGTTCACACTGCTTGGATGATGTACTTGCTGTCCTCACTGGTGAGATCTTTAATTAATATATCGCTCAAGCTAACGTCCAAAGTAACAATCAATCAATTAATGTAAACAAAGGAATAACTGCTGCACCCATACTTGTCACTCACTATCACCTCCTCCGAGCAAAGCAAAAACAGTGCTGACAAAATGGATTGGAACAAGCTGAGACAGAGACTACAACACCACAGCAGTAAATGCAATTCAGCCTTATCTGCCTGTAGACCCAAAATGATTGCTTCATTCAAATAAACAGATTGGGTGTATCATGCATCCTCGGCACAGATTGAAATAAATTTTTTAAAATCTGATTTTTCTTTTTATTCTTACTCTTTTTGTTAAGGAAAAAAAAAGTAATTTCTCCACCAGAAAGCAGCTGTCTCTCATAAATTCTCTTGCGAGAGTGCATAAATCTCCCTTACTGATAACGTCAACACAGAGACTGAGAGTGAGACTGTGGGATCTGTGTGTATTTATGTGTGAAAGGGAATGTGTCTCTGTGTACGCATGCGTTCTTGTAAAGCTTGTTTGTTAGCATAAATATGCAAATATTTGTTGTGAATAGAAGTACATATGTCTTATTATATAATTTCACATATTTCAATGTTTGTAAAAATAAATAAATAAATACATAAGGTAGCCTGATAGCACTTAGGTTGCTGATGTGTGCGTATGTGTCTGGATAGAAGTCCACTCTCGGTTCCTCGATATATCTGAACCGTTAGGCGTCTCGTTCTTGGGTGGGACTGAAATTACATTCGGCAGTGAGTGTGTCACTGTGCTTATTCCAACTGAACAGATGCAAGCACATGAACCTCACTTCTTCCCTGCAGAGTCTACTTCAGTGTACACACTTCTCTAACATTTCCATATTCTGATCACGTCTGAGGTCAGGACTGTGAGCCAGACTGATTAAGAAACGCTTGATACTTCTTCAGGATCCACATCTCCTTTTAATTTTACTGTAATTTCGGCTTAATAAATTTGTGTGTGTGTGAGAGAGAGAGACAGAGACAGAGACAGAGAGAGAGAGAGATTATTGTCATTTGTTAATTCTTATAGTCATGTGTTTGGTGGTCTGGGAAAGCTCATCAGATGTCACTGTAACTAAATTAAGGAAAACAGACAAAAATTATGAAAAATTTGGTTTTATGTGTTGTTGTTGTTTTTTTTTTTTACTTACAACTTTCAAAATTTATATATTACCAAAACAACATGGAAATGTTATTTTCTAACTTTGTCTTGGCTGTCTGCCTGCTTAGATCATGTTAAGTAAGGAGACTGTTGGATAGCTACGTGCTATAGCAAATGCCTAATCAGTTCATTTTGTAGTCAGGTACTGGCTGTCAAAATGTCCATGATGCTCCCACATCATTACATCATCATCATCATCATCATCATCATCATCATCAAAACAGAGCAGAGTGCTTACCCACGCTGTACAGATGACAGTAGACAAAGCTTGAACATGTTCCCTTGTAAATCACAGTGACATTAGTCATTCGTGGACATCTGTGGGCTCATGTATGCAGAAGAGGGCGGATAGTGCTTTCTTGTAAAAGTGTTACGCTGCCCTGTGACACAGCATGAGCAGCAGTTTGAAAAGATGGGGTTGGCTGGCTTCACGTGTATCGGAGGAAGCATGTGTTAGCCTTTAACCCCCCGAGTTGGTAGCTGTCGTATGATAGGGGGTCGCTGGTGGGTGGGAATTAGTCAAGACCAAATTAGGAAGAAAACGGGTGGGATAAAAGTTTAAAGAACGTGATTTACGTAATAACTGAATTAATCAGTGACTATTCCCCATCAGTGTAAGCTCGCACAGAGACGGACGAGACAGAAACTGATGTGGATGATGCTGATGACTCATTTCCTATTGTAAACTTCTTAAATATTTGGCAGTAATGTTGTTTTTCTATATGTAGATCAGCTTGTTAACGTTGAGGTACGCAGGGCATCCTTTACCAAAATGCAATTTTCTCCTTTTTCACTTTTGGGGCCAACCAGAACTTAAAATGTTAGAACTTTACTTGAGTGATTAAAAACATGTAAATAATGTAAATAAAAAGATATCTCGGTTCATGAGAATCTGTAGCTGTATATATTTATACAATTGAAGAAATGTATATAGTACAAAATGTCAAAATTTGACCATGTGTAGGCCACCACACATCCATCCATCCACCCATCCATCCATTTTCTGTACCGCTTATCCTACACAGGATCACAGGGAGCCTGGAGCCTATCTCTCTCGGGGCACAACACCCTGGATGGGGTGCCAACCCATCACACTCACACACCCATTCACACACTACAGACAATTTAGAGATGCCAGTCAGCCTACAGTGCTTGTCTTTGGACTGGGGGAGGAAACCGAAGTATACAGAGGAAACCATTGAAGTATGGGGAGAACATGCAAGCTCGGTGCACGCAGGGCGGAGGTGGGAATCGGAGATGCGAGGCAAACATTCTAACCACTAAGCCACCGTGCCCCCCAGCCACCACACATACTCAATTTACTGTACTTGTGTACAGTACTAATGTAATGCAGAAAATAAGATTATTCCCTCTTTTTATCTCTCTCAGAAATTCACACCATTCATTTCTCTCTCCATTTCCACTGATTACTTGCATGCACTGTCTGCTTCAGGAACACGCGCCTAATGAATTAAGTCACTCCACCTAATTGCTTGCCACATTTCAAGGTATGTGTGTATCTGTGTATGTCCCACTCTGTATAAATGTGTGCGTGTGTCATAGAAAGAGAGAGTGCAACAGAGAAATCAGAAACGGGGGTCTTAATAGTCCTGGTGAATTTTAAAGAGGTAATTAGGGACACTTAGTATGGCCATGTTTGGGATGTTTGTTTTGGTGGGATGAGATAAATTGATGGGTTGATGAGCCTAGAGTGCAGACGAAGTATGTAGTACATAGCAGGTTGTGTAAGACGGTATTCTGAAGAGAAAAGGACATTAGTTTAAATTTTTTTTATTTAAAGATAAAGTAAGCATTTTTTGTAACCTTTGTTGAAGTTCTCCTCACATTCTGGCAGCTGTCAATAAAATATCAGCTCAGAGATGATACTCCAGTCTCTGTGGTGCCCCAGGCTGTGTAAACTGGAGAAAAACAATCAGTACAAGAAGGCGTCTCTACTCACCTGTCAATCATGTTGTCTGTCAATTCTGAAAACTCCCTCTCGTGCACTGGCTGTCAGGTGTTTGAGTCTGCATGTATGTGTTTTGGGTATATTTAAAGAGAGAAGCTGTTTTTCTTTGCATTTTGGGTTTTAAAAAAAAAGCTATAATCAGATAACTTCCATCAAACTTGCTTATTATACATTTCATCTGGACGTTTTTGTAATTTATAACCATCTCAGCAAAAAGATGAAACCTGAAAACACAGGGAGGTCACCATGTTTACTGTTGGAGAAATAATTATTTCAATTTTAACTAATAGGATCAGATCACACTTGGAACAATAAGTATTATGATTTAAAACTACTCTTCATTTCCTTTGCGTTTTACCTATATGCACTGCTTGTCAGCAAAGAGACTTTACTTGGGCATTGATTGGTTTTCATTGACACTTTCACACTAGGCATTTTGTTCTTGTACAACCTCCTCATACAACCTCCTAAAACAACCTCTGCAAACAACCTCCTCATACAACCTCCTTGTACAACCTCCTCATACAACCTCCTCAAACATCTTCCACAAACAACCGCTTCATACAACCTCCTCAAACAACCTCCTCACAAAACCTCCTCAAACAACCACCACATACAACCTCCTCGTACAACCTCCTCGCACAACCTCCTAGTACAACCTCCTCTGAGTTAACCAATCTTTATTTCATCTTTATTAATGATAATCTATCCATCCATTTTCTACTGCTTATCCTACACAGGGTTGCGGGGGAGCCTGGAGCCTATCCCAGGGTACTCAGGGCACAATGCGGGGGACACCCTGGACGGGGTATTAATAATAATAGTAAATCTAATCTAGTTAGTTAGCTGATACAAGCTAGAACTGGAAAGTGTGCATGTTGCACAGGCCCCTTTTTCTCATATCAACACAAAAGGTGCTCCGGTTTGCGGTTTGTGAAAGCACCCTAAGAGATATTTGAAGAGGAAGGAGACACTGTTGTCTGTAATAGAAATACCCAGTCACTTTGACCTTAAACCCAATCAGACTGCTTTGAGAGGAGTCGGTTAGAAAGGTTTAAGAAAGCGAGATGTCTCCACACAAGTCTAGCAGAGCATCTCTTAAAATATGTGAAATGACTAACTGTTCATAGGAAGAAGGTATGTGCAGTTATAGCTGCTAAGAATTTCTTTTTTGACTCTATGATTTACATGCAGTGTTTTAGTGATTTAGCCTTTTAAACGTTCCATTCTTTGTTCATAAGCATTGCTGTTATAAATAGTAATTTCAGTAATAGTCATTTTTAATAAAAAGTTAAGTTTACAGATAAAAGATTTGCGTATAGACAATGCAAAAGTCACTAATATACAGGGTGTCCCGAAAGTCTCCATACATAGGGGAAATTAGTACTTTTTTAACAAAATGTCTTCCAAAATTACTTATTTTATATATCTATATCTATCTATCTAACTATCTATCTATCTATCTATCTATCTATCTATCTATCTATCTATCTATCTATCTATCTACAGTATCTCACAAAAGTGAGTACACCCCTCACATTTTTGTACATATTCTATTATATCTTTTCATTTGCTGTCCCCTCAAAATAACTCAACACACAGCCATTAATGTCTAAACCGCTGGCAACAAAAGTGAGTACACCCCTAAGTGAAAATGTCCAAATTGGGCCCAATTAGCCATTTTCCCTTCCCGGTGTCATGTGACTCGTTAGTGTTACAAGGTCTCAGGTGTGAATGGGGAGCAGGTGTGTTAAGTTTGGTGTTATCCCTCTCACACTCTCTCATACTGGTCACTGGAAGTTCAACATGGCACCTCATGGCAAAGAACTCTCTGAGGATCTGAAAAAAAGAATTGTTGCTCTACATAAAGATGGCCTAGGCTATAAGAAGATTGCCAACACCCTGAAACTGAGCTGCAGCACGGTGGCCAAGACCATACAGCGGTTTAACAGGACAGGTTCCACTCAGAACAGGCCTCGCCATGGTCGACCAAAGAAGTTGAGTGCACGTGCTCAGCATCATATCCAGAGGTTGGCTTTGCAGAATAGACGTATGAGTGCTGCCGGCATTGCTGCAGAGGTTGAAGGGGTGGGGGGTCAGCCTGTCAGTGCTCAGACCATACGCCACACACTGCATCAAATTGGTCTGCATGGCTGTCGTCCCAGAAGGAAGCCTCTTCTAAAGATGATGCACAAGAAAGCCCGCAAACAGTTTGGTGAAGATAAGCAGACTAAGGACATGGATTACTGGAACCATGTCCTGTGGTCTGATGAGACCAAGATAAACTTATTTGGTTCAGATGGTGTCAGGTGTGTGTGGTGGCAACCAGGTGAGGAGTACAAAGACAAGTGTGTCTTGCCTACAGTCAAGCATGGTGGTGGAAGTGTCATGGTCTCTAACATCCACCAGCTCTGTGATGTCATCATGGAGGAGTGGAAGAGGACTCCAGTGGCAACCTGTGAAGCTCTGGTGAACTCCATGCCCAACAGGGTTAAGGCAGTGCTGGAAAATAATGGTGGCCACACAAAATATTGACACTTTGGGCCCAATTTGGACATTTTCACTTAGGGGTGTACTCACTTTTGTTGCTAGCGGTTTAGACATTAATGGCTGTGTGTTGAGTTATTTTGAGGGGACAGCAAATTTACACTGTTATACAAGCTGTACACTCACTACTTTACATTGTAGCAAAGTGTCATTTCTTCAGTGTTGTCCCATGAAGAGATATAATAAAATATTTACAAAAATGTGAGGGGTGTACTCACTTTTGTGAGATACTGCGTATATATATATATATATATATATATATATATATATATATATATATATATATATATATATATATATATATATATATATATATATATATATATATACGCTTCCAGTCTTTTTGAATTTGTTAATAAGTGTCGTGTGTGATGTGCTTGCCATGTTTCCTGTTAAAGTCCATCACAACCTTGCAACAGCTTCCCGATCCAGCCATCAGAAATCATTCTTATTAACAAATTCAAAAAGACTGGAAGCCTTCCGAGAAGTGGGCGTCCATGAACATCCATTGATGAAGGCACAACCTACTTGGTGCTGGCAAACATAGTCCCCTATGTATGTAAGACAAAAGACTTTCCAAAGGGGCACCCTGTAGAAAGTCAAAAACACTTATCATTTTCCTTACCCACGTACTCTGTACTTAGTGCTAGTTTTAGTGTATTTTAAAAGGGTTGATCACTACAGTAGTTCCCCATGAAGTCTCCGCTTATTATTGATTTATTCATTTTAACTATGAATTATTTACAGTGTAACTAATAGGAAAAGTACGTAGTTCTGAGAGTTTGGAGTGTAAATCTGGACACATTTAACAGTCAACGTTGAGCTAAATATTTGATTTGTGTCACTGTTGAATATCTGGAATGTTGGTTCAATCAAAACTGTCCACTGCCTACTGCAGTGCATATTTGAATCATTGTTTAGGGGTATACATGTCAGGAGTAATGAGCTTTCACAGGGGTCCACTATGTGTGTGTGTGTGTGTGTGTGTTGTGAGAGAGAGAGAGAGAGAGAGAGAGAGAGAGAGTCATTGAAATTGTGTATGTCTCAAAGGTCCATGCTGCTTGATCAGATGTCACCCAAGTAGAGTCTTCAGATGCAGCTGCTGAGTGAGTGCATAAGAGAGGTGAACATTTGCCGTGTTTGCCACGCTAAGCAGTGTCACACGTTACTTGATATTCCCAAAGTTCCTGACTGCTTATTTCTCTTATTCATGCTTACACAAACACACAATGAATAACATCATTACTCTTGGTTGTGTGATGTTTGTGTACAGAAATACAGAGTGGTGCCATCGAGTCCACATTTCTGCTGTGAGGTTGTACTCAGCTTAGTCCTTTATTTTATAGTTATACTGGAAGTCATCGATTATCTCACCTTTTTAATTTTCTAATTTCTTATTTTGTAGACTTCATTTTTTAAAAATTGTTCCTTTTACGTGCTCTCTTCTTTACAACTACGGAATTATTAGAGCCCCTCGATGGAAAATGGATCCACAGTGCCCTCCACTAATATTGGCACCCTTGGTCTCAGATCCCTTGCCATGTATTCTCCAACCTCATCAGGCATTATAGGAGAAGACTCAGAGCTGTTATCTTGGCAAAGGGAGGTAGCACAAAGTATTGACTAAAAGGGTGCCAATAATTGTTGCACACCTATATTTAACAAAGATTTTCTTTTCTTTTTTTTTTTTTTTTTCCATAAACCTGTGTTGTGTTTGCAATTGTTTGATATCCATGAGAGAAGAGTATTTTTCTGAATTTTTTTTTAACAAAAGATCAAAAGGTTAAACGATAAAGACAGTTTTTCACAGCCTTCTTTGCTCATATTTACCAAGGGTGCCAATATCAGTGGAGGACACTGTAATAATAATAATAATAATAATAATAATAATAATAATAATAATAATTATTATTATTATTATTATTATTATTAACTCACAATGTCAGATGATGGGGCAAACGCTCTTCTGTTACAGCCCTTTTTAACCATTACATGACTTGTGCAGGTCACCAGCCAGCTGTGTCTTTTGTTTTGGAAACTCTTTGCTTTACCCCATGAATTATGAAATTATGGTCATGGTCTCAAAGGCAATAATGTAGTTTCTGGATACTGATAGCAATAAAAAAACATCATCATCATCATCATCATCAGCAAAAAAAGATTTTTTGCAGTGGTAATGGTAACTATTTTGAGGGGTACCAATAATTTGATCATGAACAATTTGGTTAATTACAAATTACAATTTGGTTAATTGATTTTATTTTTATTTTTATTTTTTTACACAATCATATTTACACTCAAATGGTGCAAAGAGTATATGTTTTGTCTTGTTTTTTTAATCCACAATACATGCAAGTTGTGTATTGAGTGTATTTTTTTGAACAATAATAACATCTGGATATTACATCTGGAATCATTCTTGCCGTCTGCGTAAAGGGTTAAGGATTCCTCCCTCTCGGTGGTTGCTTTAAATCATTTTAAATGCATGCTTTTAACCATCTTGCGGCACATCAATTTAATGGCCGAACGATTTACATAACGTAACTTCGAAGTTGTCTGCAGGAGGAAGCAAAATGGCGTGTTGTTATTTTGGCACTGTTGTATCCAGTGCACGCGCATTTGCATTCGCAGCCAATGAGACCCAAATGAAGGTCATTAATGGTTACTGAAACTTAGCTTGTGTGGAAAACGATGTGTGATATTACTAATTAAACTCAACGATGCGACGGAAGCATCTCCGTGCTGTAAATACAATCTGAACACCCCCCCCCAACCCTCCCCCCAGGCACGAAAAAACTGATTGTAATATGTTTGAATTGCAAGCTCGCAGGCACAAGAGGTGCTTTCTTCACCATCGAGGGATATACGAGGTGAAAAAAGGCGCAACTGCTCAAACACACACACAAATAAGATCTCATTGGCGTAGTTATTACTGTAATTCAATTTCCCTTTGATAGATTGAAGCCGCCACCTCGTTGAGTGTGCCACATGGTGTCAGGGAACATTTTCGACACCACGGTGGCCCGAGTGTGTGAGAGATGAGAGTGTGGAGAGGAAAGAAGAAAAAAAAAAAAAACGCTTTGCTGATATCAATTACCAGCTGACTGTTGATCAATCGTCGTGGTCCCCATAGTGATTTGTTGTCACATATTTGAGGAATGAGCAATGGCGCCCGCACCATTTTCTCCGCACACCTTTTCTTCTTTTCCTCCCCAGCTTCCTTGCTCACTCTGTGAACCCCGAAGAGAAGGATGAAAAGATAAGATGTATAATAAACACTGGGATTCGTTTGGAATGTTTTTTGTATTTTTTTTGTCCCCACTATATATTTTTTTTACTTTCCAAAGTGGAGCTCATTTAGGGTGAGACAGTTTTTAACAAGTTGGAAGGCTAATTGTGTTCTCTTCGCTGTGTAATTTCCCACTGATGGGCTGTGGTGACACAAACTGCGGCCACAAATGCCCTGTCTGACACTGTGACAGTTGCCATTACCCCAAACACATCAAACGTCACGGCGGATTTTAGCCTCCGACACAAGTAGAGAGTGAGGGTTACATTTCTCCTCGCAGTCCTTCTTAATGAAGCGTTTAGCCTGTGCCTAATGGAGACAAATGTCACTCTTTTTGCTGCAGACATCTTATATGCAGGAAGCAGTCCTTAAAACACACATAACACACACACACACACACACACACACACACAAAACCCCACACAAACAGCAAAACATCTGGTAATCAAGGACCAGTAAGGACCAACAGTGTGTACAAGTGTAAAAATGCCATCATGTCGTTTTGGGGAATCTATTTTGCATCTGTAACTTATTCATGATGTGCCATAGCAAACGCCTAATCAGTTTAGTTTGTGATCAGATACCAGCTGTCAAAATGTCCATGATGCTCCTGTGTCATTACATTCTTCATCATCATCATCATCAAAACAGAGTAGAGCTCTTACACACTCTGTACAGATGACATTATACAAAGTTTTAATGTGTTCCCTTGTGGGGCGCACAGTGGCTTAGTGGTTAGCGCGTTTGCTTCGCACATCCAGGGGTTGGGGGTTTGATTCCTGCCTCTGCCCTGTGTGCATGGAGCTTGCATGTTCTTCCAGTGCTTCGTAGGTTTCCCCCGGGTACTCCGGTTTCCTCCCCCAGTCCAAAGACATGCATTGTGATTAGCATTTCCAAATTGTCCGTAGTATGTGAATGAGTGTGTGTGTGTGATTATGCCCTGCAATGGGTTGGCACCCCATCCAGGGTGTCCTCCGCCTTGTGCCCCGAGTCCGCTGACTGTTGAGCAGCTGAAGTCTCGTATCAAGCAAGAATGGGCAAAAATTCCACTTGCAATCCTGCAACAATTAGTATCCTCAGTTCCCAAGTGATTAAAAAGTATCATTAAAAGGAAGGGTGATGTAACACAGCGGTAAATATGCCTCTGTCCCAACTTTTTTTGAGTGTGTTGAAGGCATCAAATTCTAAATGTGTTTATATTTACAAAATACAATGAAGTTGGTCAGTGAAAACATTGAATATCTTTTCTTTGTACTTTTGTCGGTTAATTAAAGTTTCAAGAGACTCGACAAATCGCAGATTTTTGTTTTCATTGCATTTAAAAAAAACCCCCAACTTTTATGGAAATGGAGTTGTAAAACACTCGTAGATGAAGCAGTTAACATTAATGAAGTACAACAAGACAAGAAAAATCATCCAAAAAGAAAAGCAACAGATGCAGAGAGGACTCACTTACTATTCTTGGGTCAGTTGGTTTCTGGAAATATCTATCTAGCTAGTTAATTCATTAATGCTCTGTGAAGGACACTCAAGTTCTTCCACACCAAACTTGGCAAACCATGTCTTCACGGACCTCACTCTGTGCACAGGGGCACTGTCATACTGGAACAGGTTTGGGCTCCTTAGTTCCAGTGAAGGGAAAAATAATGCTACAGCATACAAAGACATTCTAGACAATTGTGTGCTTCCAACACTGTGGCAACAGTTTGGGGAAGAACCACATATGGGTGTAATGGTCAGGTGTCCACATACTTTTGGCCATATAGTGTATATAATGTAAAAGCAGCATAAAAGTAAACAACAGCATTGTCTGAAGTAAGGTGGCTTAGTATTGTGTAATAACATTTCTTATTGTTTTTTAGCATTTCTACCGCTGTAAACAGTCCTTAGCTGTCAGATTGACGTGTAGGATGCAGACACACAGACCTCACATTCCCTGCATCCGAAATCGAGTACTGTGACAGTACCTACTGCATTCAATTCAGTACCTACTGCTCGGCCGTCGATACAGTATGTACTGATCAGTATATGTGTGTAGTATGAATACAATCCGGACGTACTACGTCCGCCATGTTGGCATTGTCATGTGACCTGCAACTTAAAGACCAGTGCGCTGCCTTCCACCATTTTTTATTCTGACAGCTCTTCCGAGCCAGTCCCATTGCCTTATGGGATAGCGCAGTGTCCATTGCTTCCCTACTGCAGAATCTCAGAGGAAGCAGTAGGTCATCTCGCCTACTGTTTTATGAATACTGAGAATTCGGACATACTACTCCTTTGGTGTACTGCTTTTCGGCCTACTAAATAGTAGGGTAGTAGGGATATTCGGATGCATCGATTGTCTTCAAGGTGCTGGGGAGATTCAGGTTTGAGGGATGGTTGACACTGAAGTGGATTTGATGTTACACATTGAGCTACAGGTATGCTGAAGCATGGCGTCATGTGGGATAGGAGAGATGAAACAGTCACTGAGATGCTCTTTTGCAAAAAAAAAAAATGGGGGGAAAAAAGCCAGCATTGTGATATGGTTAAGTGTCACAGTTTGGACATTTACTTGAGTGTTTAAGGAGATGGTACATCAAATTTAGTGTCCATCAAAATGTTTTTTTTTCATATGTTTGGCTTCTCTAATGCTGAACAGGTGAAAAGGCAAAATGACTCAGCACTCTTCATGTCTGCATAATCACTTTCAGCATTCAGTCGATCCCCAGAACATTATTCTGTCCTCTGTTTCCAGCCCTAAATATGGTCTCTACTACAGATCTTTTGTGTTTTTCCTTTGGATTTCTTAAATATATCCATCATGTTTTCATAGAGATGCGCTAACATTTGACAGTCTGGTTACTGATTGATTTGAATTGCTGCATTGCATATTTTGGGAATCCTCTCACAAGTACTAAACTCATTAATCGAGCCATATGTCTTTCCTCACGGTCGAGAACTAGCAAATTAGGTGCTATATTACAACCACCAAACCACAGGATTAATTCAGGTTCTGCACCTTTTGTCATGAGAGTAACTGCTGATGACATTGTGAAGGAGGGGAGAGCAATCAGCTGATTACACACACAATGTTGTTGCCTACAGTTTGTAAGCTTCTTCCAAAATTGCCCGTCACCCAAATTTGTCCTTGTGTTCCTTTTCTCTTCCGCCTTCTGAATGCTAATGATAGCTAATGCTAATTAAAGCTATTTTTCCCCCTTGCCTTTTCTACCCTGGTTTATATTGGGCCATCCTCCACAATTGACTTAATCTCCCCTCTTCTGTCTCTCCCCTTCTCAGCAGGCTGTTTGTAATTAACACTCACAACCTTTTTCTCATCCTTTCAGCCACTCTGTCGGCTTCACTCAGTTCAGCCATTTTTTCCCCTTTCCTTTTCTTTTTCTCTCCATGCTGAGAGTCGAACATGGTCTGCCCATCAGGCTTGTGACAGCATGTCCTGGTGGGAGCCTCCTTCCACACTGATCTATTGACACTGCTGGCTGAAACTCTTTGCAAAGTTCGAGCCTTTAACATAACACTTGGGATCGTGTGCATTTTCCCAGTGGCCTATTACTGCTGCCTTTTTACATTCAGAGTTTGTAAAGGCCAATTTTTCCCTGCTTTTAAAGTCCTGCTGTCGATGTGAGAGTTGCTTTTAACAGTTGGTGTGCCGTGAGTTTACTAATCATTTTGAGCTGAATTAGTAAAGTCCCCATGAAATGGCTTCTTAGCTGTGATTTGAATCCGTATGTTGATGTATTTCCTTCTGAACCATGAAGTCAGTGTGACATTGTGTTGAAGTGCTTGACTGACTTACAATGTAATGCTCTTTAATGTTTTGGGGCTGTTTTTCTGCTAGAGGACCTGGACATTTTGTTAGGATACATGTCATCATGGACTCTATCAAATATCAACAGATATTAAATGAGAACCTGACTGCCTCTGCCAGAAAGCTTAAAATGGGCCGTGGTCGGATCTTCCAGTAGGACAATGATCCAAAACATACATCACACAAATGGTTTACTGTCCACAAAATCAAGGTCCTGCCATGGCCATCCCAGTCCCCTGACTAGAAACCCATAGAAAACCTGTGGGGTGAACTGAAGAGGAGAGTCCACCAGCGTGGAACTTGAAATTTAAAGGATCTGGAGAGATTCTGTATGGAGGAATGGTCTCAGATCCCTTGCCATGTATTCTCCAGCCTCATCAGGCATTATAGGAGAAGACTCAGAGCTGTTATCTTGGCAAATAGAGGTGGCGCAATGTATTGACTAAAAGGGTGCCAATAATTGTTGCACACCTATATTTAACATTTGCTTTTATTATTATTATTATTTTTTTTGATAAACCTGTGTTGTGTTTGCAGTTGTTTGATATCCATGAGAGCAGAGTATTTTTGTGAAATTTTTTAACAAAAGACCAAAAGTTTAAACGATAAAGAGAGTTTTTCACAGCCTTCTTTGCTCATATTTACCAAGGGTGCCGATATCAGTGGAGGACACTGTATAAAATTAAAATAAGAATATTCCCAAAACGATTTATTTGGATTTTGTTTCAGATGTAGTAATATACTGGTGTTTATAACACTAAGGGGCAGGTACAAAAACACTGAAACCGCAATTTTGATTTAAGAGGCACTTTACTACTTAAAAAGTGCGATGTGCATTAAACGCTTACAACATGGAGAGCCAGACTCAACCACTTCTAAAATATTTCGCATACAAAAAGCCAGAATTGTATTAAAACTTTTCTGTCATTTGCAGAATCAGAACAAATATAGAGGGAGGGCATTAGTCTTCTGACAGTGGGATAAAGTGAGCAACCGACATGCAAACATCCCAACACACCTCTCAGTGTGTGCATTAGCGAAACATACAAGCACAACATCATAAAATACTATGGATGAGTCTTTCACCACCATCGCCGTCTAAGCCAACTAATTACAATCAACTATAATATCATGGTAGATGCAAACATGCTTGTTATTATAAGATATTGTAAACCTATCAGGTGCAAATTTAAAATGGCAGCATGGAGCTTTATGCTGTATGATGAACTTCTTTCCTCCTCCTCCTTCATCTTCTTCTTCTTTCCTGAGAGGAAAAGGCTGTAGATGGTAAATGTCTTGAAGAAGCCAGCCTTTTTACTCTCGGGTAAGAAGAAGAATAAGAAGCCTAATGAAACTTCTCCTATTTGTCCACACATCTCTCCAGCAATTGACCGACCTACTAAGTACTACAAGCACAAAATATAATAAACATGCCTCAAAATAAAATCTTTCATCAAAACACCAGAGAACTATCCTCCTTAATGCAAGTATTACAAAAATGTAAAAAGCATTCATTGCATATGAGTATTCTATAGAAAATGTCATATAACAGGGAAAAAGCAATGACAAATGAAAAGTGCTAGAAGCAAAAACTACAATTATTACCATAAATTACCATTTAACTTCATAATAAGCTTTGCACCTCTTCTGTGGTGTTAAGTAACAGTGAATAATGTGGGTGGAAAACCGCTGGTTGGAGTGTAACTGTGTGTTACTTGATGAGGAAGGTGAAATGCCATGTTGTCACTTGCAAATGTCTGCATGTTTCCTGTTTTCTTGCCAGTTTCCTTACAAGCTTGCATAAAGGTCATTCAAAATGAAATGAGGTCCTCTGTATTGTAAGGCTTAATTCGGGATTTGTGATTTGGCAATTGTTTGATATTTCTGCAAACATCCTGTACAGTTGGCACTATAGCTTACACTACTATAACAATCATTTTTTTGTGTGTGTTTTGATTTAGTTCAGTATACAGTTTGCTACTTAGTTAATCGATATTAATTTGAAATCCAACTTCCTAGCCATTTGATTTTGAACATAATCAGTGTAATCTGTTTTTGAAACAAAGTATGTAAGCGTTTGAAAAGTGAATAGCAATCTAAATACTTTTTTTGTTTGTTGTTGGTGGTAGAAATTGACAGAAAAACATATTCAGAAAATTGAAAACTGTGTCCGCTGAATGCGTTATGTGTCTGACCGCAAAGAAGAGCAGGGGAAATGCATTTGATCCACAAACAGTGCTATTGTGTGTGAAGAGTTTTGAAAGGACTTTAGCTGCATTACAAACCTCTGTATCCTAACAGCAACAACAACAACAACAACAACTAACAAACAGACAAGCCAGCAAACAAACAAACAAACAAACAAACAAAACAAAAAAAAACCACAGGAGTGGTCGATGTCTACTTCCATGCATAAACTCTGTGGGACAAAGTAAGGCCAAGTTGCTTAACAAAAGCTAACTGGGTGCTTGCACAAGTATCTACCACATTCATTCATTCATTCATTCATCTTCAGGAAGTACTTTATAATTGTATATATAATAATATATAATTGGTTTAAATCAAAGATTTTCAAACACCAAGCCAGGGACCTATTTAACTGTAATAAATAAATAAAATAATAATAATAATGATAACAATAAATAATAATAATTATATATATATATATATATATATATATATATATATATATATATATATATATATATATATATATATATATATAAATTTATTGTGGAAGAATAAGCAATAGGCTATGACCATCTTGAAAATATCTAGCCGGCTATCCTTCAGTTTTAGTTTATGAACATTGACTACTACAAACTGTTTCGGCTTAGTGAAGCTGATAAATCTGTGTAGTGCAGTGCATACTAATAATACAATAATACTTACTTTTCCAGCCTTTTGTTGCCCCCGTCCCAACTTTTTTGAGACGTGTTGCGGCCATCGAAGTCAAAATTGCCTTCTTTTTTTCTTAAAATGGTACATTTCCTCAGTTTAAACATTTGATACGTTTTCTATGTTCTATTGTGAATAACAAATGGGTTTATGGGATTTTGCAAATCATTGCATTCTGTTTTTATTTACATTTTACACAGCGTCCCAACTTTTTTGGAATTGGGGTTGTATTTATTTGTAAATTTCCATATATCATGTGTGAACGGATTGGGGGAGAATACTAGGTAAGCTATTCATTCATTCAATCATTTTCAGTGACTGCTTTATCCAAGTCAGTAACACTGGGCATGAGTTGGGAGAATACACCCTGGATGGGACACCAGTCCAATACAAGGCACCATGCACACACATTCACACACTCATTCACACCTAGGGGCAATTTAGCATAACCAGTCCACCTATCTGTATGTTTTTGGGAGATTTGTTTTAATCTAGCCAGTTTGTATAGTCATACCTAGCTGTTTATATTGGCAGAATTATAATCATGCTGGCTAACATTTGACAAATGGGGTGTGTATATGGGACTGTGTATATGTTTGAGTTAATGTTTGCCTACGTTCATTGGCTATTGGTAAAAGGTACATTAATTGGTAACCAAAAATCTAGAATTGGAGACACAGAATAATTTTTTGCATATATCATGTAAGTAAATTTGAAAGTTTGCTCTTTGAACTTCAAACTTTGAACATTTAAGAAATGGGCAACACACAACAACAATACCTTAAAAACACGACAAATTGAACAGCAACTGGATTATCTTTACATGCAGGTTAAAGGTAAGACTGTTACAAGAGACCAGCAGGCATGTTGTCATATGTTAGTAATATGAAATATGAAATGAAATAAAATGCTAACTGAAATGAAATGCTAACTGAAATGAAATGCTAACTGAAATGAAATGCTAACTGAAATGAAATGCTAACTGAAATGAATTGCTCGTGTTTGTAGTATGCTAGTTTGTTCGATTATGTCTACAAGCAAGGATATACTAGCTACAGTATGAAATATTTTTATTTAGGTCAAGGTGGAGAGTAGCATCACCCAATAAAGGAATAAAGCGTCATCTTGAGATTTAATATCTGTCCATTTTTAAAGAATATTTTAATATTTTCCCCCCAGATTAAAACCCCAAGCTTAAACAATCTGGTAATTTTCAAAAAAGAAAAATAATAATAACGATCCATGCTGATCTTTCTGACATTAAATTCTGTCACCTGAAAAACTCTCTATACATTTATGTGACAGCAAAAGTTTCATTCCAAATATGAGTCTGTCCACATACAGTGCTTCAGCCTAAACCACAGACCTCCATGTATTTTCATAGACACTGTAAGTTGTCTGTATGTTCAGTAAGGCACTACCTTTAACAGATTACTGCTGGCACACTCCACGCTCTCTAGTGGTGCAGGAAAGCAGAAGGTTAACCACCCAACGTTAACCTCGTTCTAATTCTGTCTTCCTCATGACATCATCAGCCAGCGCCCCACCAGTGGCTTTCGATGTCACTATTCCCTGACGGTTCCTTTAGTGAGCACATGCACAAGGACCTGGGGGCTCCCTCCTTCTCTTATTTCATACCTCACTGCTTACGATCCTTCATAGTCAACATACTAACCTCAACCTGTCTCAGGGGCGTGCATTCACCACGTGTGCATACATGCATACATACAGCCACACACACACCTGACACACTTACAGGAGAGAGGGCTTCAGCTCTTTCAGCAAATCCTTTATGGGGCTCCAGCATCTTGAAATACAGTGCTATGCTGTAAAGGCAGCCATCTGTTTTTTGTGGTAATGGGAGTAAGTTATTGTGTTGATGTACAACCCCAATTCCAAAAAAGTTGGGACGCTGTGTAAAATGTAAATAAAATGAATGCAATGATTTGCAAATCTCATAAACCCATATGTTATTCACAATAGAACATAGACAACATATCAAATGTTTAAACTGAGGAAATGTACCATTTTAAGGTCATTTTGAATTTGATGGTCGCAACACATCTCAAAAAAGTTGGCACGGGGGCAACAAAAGGCTGGAAAAGCCTTTTGGCTGGAAAAGGATGGAATCTGGATGGACGCATATGTTGCTCTAAAACCTGTATATACCTTTCAGCATTGATGGTGCCTTTCCAGATGTGCAACCATTCCATAGGCACTAATTCACCCCCATACCATCAGAGATGCAGGCTTTTGAACTGAGCGCTGATAAAAAGCCGGATGGTCCCGCTCCTCTTTAGTCCTCTTTAGTCCAGAGGACGCGGCGTCCATGGTTTCCCAAAAGAATTTAAAATTTCGATTCGTCTGACTACAGAACAGTTTTCCACTTTGCCTCAGTCCATTATAAATGAGCTTTGGCCCAGAGAAGACTGCGGCGTTTCTGGATCATGTTCACATATGGCTTCTTCTTTGCATGATAGAGCTTTAACCTGCATTTGTGGATGGCACGGCGAACTGTGTTCACAGACAATGAGTTCTGGAGGTGTTTCTGAGCCCATGCGGTGATTTCCATTACAGAATCAGGCCTGTTTTTAATGCAGTGCCGCCTGAGGGCCTGAAGATCACGGGCATGCAATATTGATTTTCACCCTTGTCCCTTACACACAGAGATTTCTCCAGATTCTCAGAATCTTTTGATGATATTATGTACTGTAAATGATGAGATATTCAAAGTCTTCGCAATTATTACCCTGAGGAACATTATTCTGAAATTGTTCCACAAATTGTAGATGCAGTTTTTCACAGATTGGTGAACCACTGCCCATCTTTACTTCTGAAAGACTCTGCCTCTCTCTTTTTTGAGACGTGTTGCGGCCATCAAATTCAAAATTACCTTGTTTTTTTCTTAAAATGGTACATATACTCAGTTTAAACATGTGATATGTTTTCTATGTTCTATTGTGAATAACATACGGGTTTATGACGTTTGCACATCATTGCAGTCTGTTTTTATTTACATTTTACACAGCGTCCCAACTATTTTGGAATTGGGGTTGTACATCAAGAGATCCTTCACTCCTGGTATAATCTGTCATCGCCTGTTAAAAATCCCATTGTCACCCCACTTTCTCTGAAATGAATACAAAATGCTTCCATAAAACTAGATAAATGTGAACTTTCTGAAATGGTGAAAATAACAGCACTGGCAGCTGGATGCTGTTCTCATGTCTGTGGGCAGCAGCGAGGGAACAGAACTGGACAGAGAGAGGAGTTTCTCTGTTTATCGGCAGCAGCAGGCCTGCTGTTGTGCTGCTATAGGCCTGGCACTGGGCCTCTGGCGAACAGTCTCTCACCAACCATCCCTAACTTAATGGATGTAAACGATGAGAGTGTCGTGGGCGCCCGGCTCCGTGTGCAGGATGCCAGACTGTGGAGCTGAGGCAGACCCCGCTCACTGGCACACACCCACCAGAGCTGGAAGAACTGGCATCAGACAAGGCCTGTGGTTGTAACTCAGTGAGAAAGAAGGAGAAGACTTTGTAGTGTGGCCAGGTAGTGCAGAAAGACACACACACGTACGCATGCACACACACACACACACACACACAAATTGTACATCCTATTCATAGACACTTCAGTATGCTTCCAACCTGAATACTTAACTGGTTTTGTATATTCTCTAGCAATAAAATCTGTTTCTCTAGAAGTAAAAAAAAAAATCAATTCTGCATATCAGCCATACTTTGTAATTATTTTTCTGAAAATGTTTTGAATGCAATTAGCGAACATATTTGGATATTAATGGACAATCATTCAGGTTCAATTTATGAAAATACATCAAGTTAATAAAGGCTAAGCAAAGCCGAGCTGTCTGTGTACACTGGTACACACCACCACATTACTGCCAAAGAATAATTCATTCTGAAAAGACACACTCCCAACACCTCTGTCACTTTCCCCATCTCTCTCTCTCTCTCTGTCCCCAAGCACTGGCCATTTTTCCTGTCATGACTTAAACAGTTGTTCCCAGGGCCTGTGCAGTTTGTTATTTCTTTCTCTCGTGCACTTTTTTTTTTTTTCTCCTGTTGGCAAGTAGGACATTTTTGAACGGGTGTCCCACGAGTTCCCGCAAGGCAGCACTGGGCTTGACAGCCGTTCGTTTGAGGCGATGTCAGTCTGAAATTATGCTGTCTGTGAAGCCAAGTAACGAAGCAGGGGCATGGCTGAGTGCAGCAAGTCTGCAGAAGAATTATACTATAAAGATTGTAGTATACTGGGATATCTAGCATTTTGCCATGTTTTTTTTTTTTTCTCATAAAAAAAAAAAAAAAAAAAACTTCCCAGTTTCCCATCCTCTAGCTAGCTCTCCCCTATCATATGACAGCCTGCCAATTTGGGAAAGCAAAGGCTAGCACATGCTTCCTCCATGATCTTTTTGACTATAGCTCATGCCTCATTACATAGGCTGCGTTCACACCGTGTCGGAATTACCGTAATTACTAGATGGCAACCCAGATGTTCTACTCTGAGCTGTTCATGTCATCAGACTCAGAATGAAATGAATCCATGTGAGATAATATTATGTAGAACTGCAAAATTACATTCAGCTGTATTGTATATCTTTCGTTTAATTTCTTGCCATCATTGCCAATTTGAGTGTTTCCGCATGACGTTGCAGCGGTCAGGTGGTAATCGCGACACGGTGTGAACGCAGCTATATCTCACAGACGCTCGAGATTGGCAACTGTCGCTCTGATGGTCGCTCTTTTTGCATCCTCATGGACTGCTGGCTACTGATGGCTGTGGCAGGGTCAGGATTTGATCTCTTGCTGAAAAGGCGAACTCTGTGTGGTTCTACACTCTCACGCCTCACTCCTTTAATATTGCAATGTTAACTTAATCACATTGCGTTACTGGGGGCACGGTGGCTTAAGAATCAGAATAACCTTTATTGCCAAGTACTGTGGGTTTACATGTACAAGGAATTTGTCTTGGTGTGTTGGTGCTTAACAAGAACAGTAAAATACAAGAAATACAATAATATTAATAAGATAAACAAGAGAGACGTTATGAAAAAAAAAAAAAAAAAAAAGGCTATGAAAACTATGAGCATAAATATAAAATATAAACATTTAGGAAAATAAAAATAAAGACTGTACATTAGTGCAGGATGTGCAAATGTGGGCCAGTGCAAATGCTCACAGTTGGAGGTAAAAAGGTGCAGTATAGCAGTCTAGTGTACGTTAATGTAACGCATATGAAACAACAACGTTGGGTTTGTTCGTTAATGTAATGTGTGATGTCCATGGAGGCGGATAAGAGACCATGCTGGGGCCTAAGTATTGTCAATATATTTAATGGCTAGCACGTTTGCCTCACACCTCTGGGGTTGTTGGTTTGAATCCCACCTCTGCCCTGTGTGCGCGGAGTTTGCATGTTCTCCCCGTACTTCTGAAGTTTCCTCCCCCAGTCCAAAGACATGTCTTGTAGGCTGATTGGCATTTCCCGATTGTCCGTAGTGTGTGAATGTGTGTGCAGTCGTGCCCTGTGATGGGTTGGCACCCTGTCTACCCCTGGGATAGGCTCCAGGCTCCCCACGACCCTGTGTAGGATAAGTACAGAAAATGGATGGATGGACATTGCATTATTTTCCGTGTTTACTGGCTAATAAGCTTTAGGGTTAAGAACGGAACATTAAGAAAGGAGGTTAATAAGATTTCCTTTAGCATATCGTTACCTCGTTTGTATCTTGCATTTTTTAATATTGCCAAAATTGAGGAAACTTTGAACTTAGTGCTGCAGTCAGTTAGTTCTTTTGATCTACAAAAGTTCTTGGTACACACATTTAATGAATTCTGGACTTCACTTGGAGAATTAACGTTACATCACTGCTTATGAGCACAGTTGAGTAGCTTAACAGCGTCAGTAGATCAGAGATCAGACAGGAACTCCCATGTCTCTTGTGGAGAGTGAGACAGTTGATGCGTAGACTGTGACGCTGCATTTTAATTGACTCTACGTCATTGTGGAGACCGCGCTGATGCCCCAAGAGCCAAATGCCCATCTTGGCTCGGTGCCTGATCTCCGTTTTGCCCGTGTGTCTGGTGCTGGAGTGACTCATAACACATTTTACTCACACCATTCCGCCTGACTGGCGTGAACCTTGGCCCCTGGCAGAAGATGCCTCTTCGGAGCGTTGCTTGTCAGTTCTATTTTAATCTGAATCCCTTAACTGCACAAAGTATTGGGCACTTGAGCCTTTGAATTGTTTTATCGACTGTACTCTGCATTAAATATTTACACCAGGAATTGCTTCAATGGTGTTGCTACAGAGAAGTTCTCTGTGTGTTTATACGTGTTTGGGAGAGACAAGAAAGAGGCAGAGTGCCGTAATTTGTATTGCCGTCAGAAAGGTATCTGTTTAATATTCGGATGTAAGCTACTCCCAGTAGGCAGAGCTTATATTGGGATGCTGCTGAATTTATTAAATTCTCAAATGTATATTTTGGCTTGTTTTGATTTTCAATGCTTTTGTATATATTGTGGTGGCCTCTTGCCTTTCAGATGCAACAGCAGTTCATGTCTCACCCAATGTCAGCACCACTGATGACCTATCACTCTCACGCCACACACACACACACACACACACACACATTCACGTGCACATGGCACTGCCCTTTCCACATGAGTGGACATAGCACACACCCATACACTTGTCACTCCTCTGCTCTCTTTATAAAACAGCATGTGCTGTATGTCGCCATGGCAGCGTTCATCGTGATTCGCTGGCCTGGCCTAGTCGTGACCCACAGTGTCGTGTGACAAGCACAGATCCAGTATGTGGCGGTTACAGAGCTGCCTTCTCCCATTACATCTGCTCCACCGGGCCTGACGCATGCTCTAAACCGGGGTGATGATGACAGCAAGCTGTATGTGTTTCCGCTGGACACTGACGGAAGAGACTCACCTTTACTTTTCCACCGCTGAGCCGTTCGGCTGGATCACTTGCCAGTGGTAACTCATTGGTGTTAATGAGTTACCACTTCTGAGTAAAGTGTTAAAGAGGTTATTCCGACTGTCTCGAATTTCTGAACCCAAGAACGCAGCAAGTCATGTGTATCTCCTGCTAAATACTTAACTTCATTCTAATATAGGTAGCCTGGCAAAGCATGTGACAAGACTTTTAGGCCTTCCTATTTTCATGTTTGTGTCTGTGTGTGTGTGTGTGTGTGTGTACACAAGTATGATATAACAGAAAGGAATTCAAAGCTCAGTGTCCATTCACACTGTGCACTGGTGCATTTTCCTTCACCTACTCAACATGCTCCGGGATTGAGTTTCAGTCTCATGACTACACAAACGCTGTGATCCCTTAACCAGTGTCAGCTGAGCTCGGAATACAGCGTACACCTTCATCACACTGGAGCCCTCAACCACGTATCAGCTTTTCCCTGCACGGAAGGCCAAGGCTGCCCTCCAGCTTTCCAGGCTTCCTAATGAGCCCTGGCTGCTAGTTGAGACCATGAATGGGCTGGAAAAAAACACAGGGCCGATCACTCAAGCACAGGAGCCTCGTGGCAACAGAAAGATTGACAGAGACAGAGAGACACAGAGAGACACCGAGCAAGCGGCTCCCACAAATTGATTGGACTAAAGAAACATCTCAAAACATTCTGTGTTTTTTTTTTTTCTTCACTTCAATTATCATTGCATGAAAAATGCAGACAGCTGCATGTCTCAAGATAATGGGATATGGTACTGCATAATTCTGTTTGCTTATAGCAAGATACTGAGATAGAATGAGAAAACAAATCCTGCATGTTACACGTATAAGCCACTGCTGTAGCGACGGATCTATACGTTATTAGCTAAGTTATTTCTATATGTTATAGCATGTTAGTTAGCTGGACTCTGGAAAGTCGTCAGCTGTATAGTAACTTTGTAAACAGTAGAGTTTGGTGTTAGACTCGGTGTTAATTTTTTTGTCGTACAAACATTCAAACATATCACGAGATACTCAAATAATAGATTTATTATCTACAGTACAGGATAAGATCAGCTTCTGAAGTCAAGCACTAGCAGTGGATGATCCAGCTATAATGACTGTAAAGAAGTGTTTTCTAAAACATAAAGCGAGTTAACAATACAGATTTATACTGTGTGACTGAAATTCTCAGGGGCCAGCACTGTTTCTAAGAGCCGATTTGCATTTTTTTTGCACCCGGTGCATCACAAGACTTAGCCGTAAATAGTGAAATAAGACTCTGTTAACTGGAAATTTCCAAGAAAGCCACGCCAACATAGTTAATTAATAAATGGTTGAAAAGGAGAGCGCTACGCTAGCTTTAGTCTTGCTTAGGATGATCATAATGGACAGATTTCAACCGGTTTGACACCAGGCAAGTACAGAAAATAGAGTTGTTTTCCTGTGGCTTGTCCTCTGCTGGCTGTGATATTTCTTTCCTCTGACACAATTCGAGGAAGCGCTCCTATTCCTGGAGCTGCAGGTTAATATCTGTCACCTTCATTTAGGCCGGTAATGGCAGAACTCCATTAGTCCAGTCCGATGGCCAGCCAGAGACGGCCAAATGGCTGCACGTGGCCACAGCTGTGATGACAGGACGTTGATTAAAAAAGTGAGGGCGCATTCTTCCTTACCTCCTTTTCTCCTTCTCCTTCTCGTGCACGGTCCATAAGTCATTTTTGTCATTATTGGCTGCCGTCGCTATAAATCAGCTGGACCTGTGAAATATGTTTTTTTGATAAAGCTTCGGCTTCTTCTCAGTCTTTAGCCCTGCCGCCGTTTCCAGACCTCCCGCTTTCTGAATGTGAGGACGGGAATATTGATCCGGCCTGCGTATTATCGTCCACCATGGGGGTATTTTAAAGGCATGACTGGAACTAGAGCCATGATAATCATATATTCACATATAATCAATATTCGTCGTGTGATGTGCTTGCTCCGTTACCTATTTTAGGTAGCTCTTTTTGTACGGGCTTGTATGGTTGCATGCATGTAGAACGCCATACTGCAAAAAACACACAGAGATACAATTGCACACACACACACACACACACACACACACACACACACACACACACACAGCTGCCATCACAATTACTTGCACTATGAACCAAACTCAGGAGAAGCATCCGCATGCCTCCCCTGACGTGTTGGGCCTGAAAAGCAGAAACGGCCATGCTGAAGGAGACTGATAGAAAAGCCATTCTCCCGTAACGCTTTATCAGCCCTGGCATTGCACATCAATAAACTACCCCCCCCCCCCCACCTCCCTTTTATCCTTCTCTCCTTCTCTCTTCTTTCTCCCTCCCTCCCTCCCTCTCTCTTTCTCTCTCTGCCCTTCCCCCACACTTTTAATCTTTCAAAACAGAGAAGCCAAAAGAATAGAAATCAAATAGCAAGCAAGATAAGAGTGTTGTTTTTGTGCTCGGTGTATTCAAATACCCCGTTTGGATGCACACCGATCACCTGTTTGTTTGGAGTTTCACTCGGTTGGCCTTTCTTGAGTGGGATTTGCTATTTGATACCTTAGCTCCAAATCCTAAAACAAGCTTAATCTTTTGTGACTCTGGTATTGAATTTCTACAATTCTCTATATTCTTCTATTTCTCTTACGTTTCAGTACTGATATAACCGGGTTAAGGAATGTTTGAAATGATTAACATCTGAGGCCTACAAGTTATCCTCTGGGAATATTTTTCTTCCATGTCAGCATCTCTCATATAACTGCACACACACACACACACACACACACACACACACACACACACACAGAGTCCCTCGAAAGAAAAGATTTGTTCTTCCTTCTTTCAAATTCCTGCCTAGCAGGGAGCCAGCCACATAAAGCTGAGCACACCATGACTATTTTTGCGTTCCATGTGTTTGTTTCTATATACCCCGACAAGCACTTATGTAATATAGTAGTTCTGGTATGGGAGGAAAAAAAATGCATGAGGCTTTCTGTTTCAATTCACTTTCAGTTCGCATACCATGCCTTCCAGCTGTGAGTGGAGTGGTTAAAACAGGCAAAGTTGTTTTATATTAAAACCACAAGAGCTTATTAAATTCTAACAGTGCTGGACTGGATTATATTCACATTACCATTATTATATCTGATCCAGGATTTGCGTAATGGATTATGCACATTTGCTGTTAATAGAAATGGACATTAATGTTAAAATCGAAGCAAATCTTTCAAATTGTCTTTGGAACAGATAAAGAAATGTATCCAGGATGAGGGAATAAAGAAAGAAAGTAGCGGCAGATGTAGACATTCAGAATTCCCTCTGTAGAACATCAACAACTTGATGATGTGACCTGACCTGAGTTGATCACTATCCTATCACAGTACATCTTGAAATGATATATTTCTCCTATTCTCAGTCCCTCCAGGATTTCGTGATTTTTGCGAATGTATGGACTGTATTCTGCAGCCGTTTGCCAACGATTACAGTTTTTACTTACTTGTTATTAGTTGTGTTATATTTAGTGCCGTGGTTGGTTTAATGCAGTGCTGACACTGGAGACTCCTTCCAAAATGCCGAATACACATCTCCTCACAGAAAACATCACCACAGCAGCAATGTTACGTGATTAAATCCGTCGTCTGCCATACAGGTGTTTTTACTATAGAAACAATAACATACTGTATTAGAACAAGTGCTTTAATATCGCTTGCCTTGCTGTCCGAGCTGTGCTGTAATAGAAAATAATTCTAAATAATAATATAAATAATTAACAATCAGAATCAAGCATCTAACAGCACCTACCACAGAGCTCGCTTTGTACGTGTATAATTGCTGTCGGCCATCTGTTGCTATGTACAGTTTGTACCTTGTCTATCAGTTGAAAGAAACCACATCAAGACCACCATCACTGCACTGACACGAGTAGTGTCTACGATGCTGGTACAAGGTGCAGCTTTTCAGGGGTTTTTTTTGGAATTGTGCACATTGTTTGGGCATTTTGTAATACCCGCTCAGCGGTGTTCCTGTGCTGGTCCCTGTCCATCAGTGTATGAGGTAGAGAGGAGCTGACAAATTGCATAGACAGTGGGTCTGCAATTTCCTAATTTTGTTACAATGATGGAAACCACAACATACCATTATCAAAGTTAATGGGGGGTGGTGGTGGTCCCGGTCACGGTCCGCGTACTTACATACATGAGCTTACAAATGCTCATGATTGGCTAGTTTAACTGTGATTTACAGGGGAGAGAGAGTATGCCACCCCTCCCACCCAGAGAGCATGGCCAGTTTTACTCCCTTGGACTCCAGTGGCTGTGGCATCATCAGGATTTAAACTCGTGATCTCCTGATGTTAGGGTGACGCCTTTCTCTTGCACCATTCAGGAGCCTATATAATTTTAACAGATTGTTTATAAATTAAATCTGTTTATAAAATAAAGCTTTTTTTTTTTTTTTTACAGTTAAAGAGGCCCCTGATTGTAAAGTGTTTGAGAACCACATTTAGTAATTTTATCCCGACAGCTATCGTAACATAACTACGTGATAAAAAATGATGTGTTCATAATGGTATAAAATGTGATCTGTGACCTTACTCTGAAATTCTCATCTTGTCTTGTTATTAATATATAAGAAAAATAACTTGTAGTGTTTAGAGGTACAAGAACCCTGACCCGTGTGCGCATTCAGTAATAAATATTACATAGCCAGGGCTGTGGGGTCAACCACAAGGACTAATGCCCCACTTCCACGCTATTCAACCGTGGACTCCAAAGCAGGTTAGAAACAACGTTTCTCGTTCATTCTCTCTTTCGTTTCTTCTTCCTTTTCTGTATGTCTCTACCAAGGAAATCACATGAGACAAAGGGTTATGCAGCCTTGTCCACAGATCTCTTTCAATGAAGCCCTATAATGTCTTTTTGACTTATTACACCTCACCCACTCTCGTTAGAAAAGAAATTAGCCACGCATTCTGTTTTAATTAACCTTCTGTAGCAATGGAGCGGGACAGAGGTGGGAGTCCAGGGCATGTGTGGAGGTCAGAGTAATTGAATAGAGACGTAATGATGACATCGCCAAGGAGCCATAGACATGGCGTTAAGGTGAGGGATGATGGCAGAAGGGCACATCATGTTGTGCAGACCCAGCTTTGGAGGCACGGCCACACAGACTGCTAACTGTCACTGTGCCAAGATATACACTCAGTATAGTAAAGCTCTTTTTTTGCATCAAACCTGTGCTTTAACCCAGTGATATTCAGAATGAACCATATGAAATTCTTTGGCCTCAATTTATATTAAGTGTCTCTAATACCAGTGTACCGTAGTTCCATATCAATTATACAGGTAACACTATTATAACTGCTGGGATTGTTATACATGCATAATGTATAATTATACATGTATAACAATAATGTATAATGTATACATGTACAGATAAATTACAGCAGCACAGCTTAAACATAGTATATATCTAAATGCACATGTCTTTCAAGATAATCGAAAAATCCACCCCAAACAACTTATTTTGTAATGAAATTCTCTTTTGACATTTTAGTTTTCATGTTTGTCTATTTTACTCTGGCTATCAGTTTTCTACATTACCCACAATGCCGTCCAACTGCCTAATGATACTGTGATACTGATACCTATAGTACATAGGTATTAAGGTGACATGGTGGTTCAGCAGGTAGTGTTGCTGATCCATAGCTGAGATCATTGTCTCACATGTTCTCCCCGTGTTCAAGTGGGTTTATTCTGGGTTGTCCGGTTTCCTCCTGCCTCCCTAAAACAGGCATTTAGGTGGACCGTCTATGCTGAATTGCCCCTAGGTGTGAATGTGTAGATGTACAGTACTGTGCAAAAGTTTTAGGCACAGGCAAAGAAGTGCTGTAGAGCAAAGATGCCTTCAAAATAATGAAATTAAATCTTTTTACATAAAAAAAATAAATAAAAAATACAGTAAAGAGCAGTAAACAGTAGTAAATGAAACAAAGTCAATATTTGGTGTGACAAAAAAAAATTAAAATAAAAGTTTGTGCAGTTTTATAAGGAAATGAGCTGGTAAGTTTTATTGAGCATCTTGCAGAACCAGACACAGTTCTTCTGGACACTTTGACTCACACACTCATACACACAGAAATGTTATCACTGCTTCATTGCATCCCTGTTGGAAAACACCCTTGTCCTTTGAAAAAACAACAACAACCCCTTCCCTTCACCAGTCATGATCCTGTTCTGTGTGATTGGTGTCAGTAAAACACACCTGGTTAGGGTCATTGGTGTGTATGTGTGTGAGTGTGTCTGCTGGATGCTTTGCTGCTGGAGCGTCACAGGCCGCCTGATGAATAGTGGTGCGACGTGGCGTGTCGATCGATACGGGGTGCTCTGTGGCTGAAGACCAGGTGCGTCCTGCTGAGCTGGAAATCCCATTAAAATTCAGCCAGATCCAGGGAGCTGTGATGGGGGGGGGGGGGGGGGGAATGGAGCGCTGCGGATCCATGTCCCTGTGGAACCCGTAGACCTTGTTGTTAGCTGGCTAGGCTTAGATGAACGGGATCTTGGCTTGCGTAAATCTTCTTGAAACACTACACGATCAATAAGTAACGGCGGAAAGAAACACAAACCTCTACGCAATTAATGCGGCAGTAGCCCATAGCGCTGATGTGTGGGCAATTCTTTAAATATTTACATGGTTATCAAGTGTTAAGTTTGGTATTGTGGAATGAATTTTGCCTGCTATAGTGTCTAACATGTAAAAGAGATTGTGTTCAGTCTACAGCACATTATTTGTGGAATCTTGTGCTGCCTTAATTTCAGCCCAGCTACAGGTAACAGTGCTGAGCTATATAACAAACTCTATTTATACATAATTACATAATCACACCTTCTGTTGTTGTGGGGATATCGGGTTGCTGAAAAAGAGCTGACTTTCAAAGCCCGTTGTTTTTGTTTTCTCTTGGGAAAACTACCTTGTTTTTCCACATAACTAGTACCTTAGCATGCGAGTTCTCTTCTTATGCTAATTGAATCATTTAGGGCCTTTTAATGCGGGCCCGACGACTGTACTCTGTGTAGGATTTGTGTACTTTTGTCTGTGACTGAACATGCATAAAATCCTGTGTGTAAGCTCTGCTTGATCCATGGACATCATGTGTAAATGTACACTAAGTGTCCTGTCCCAGTGAGGATGGCATTGGCATGTAGTGTCCCTCTCTTTTTTTTCACCAGAAGGGTCTTGAATGTGACACTCTATCTGCCATACATCTTTCACTGTCTGTCTGATGATACCAGCATGGTGACAGATCACCAGACATGCTTGTCATCCACTCACTGACGGGGAGAGGGAGGGGGGGAGGGGGGGTCTTTGGTGCGAAGCCTTCTTTCCCTCAGCCAATCAGAATTCTGTCAGGCGCTCTATATAAACAAGTACCCTAGGCTGATAGAGAGTACACTAGTAAGACTAGAGAGAGAGCGAGAGAGAGAGAGAGAGAGACTGGTGGTGTGAGGATGATGAGGGGGTATACACACTGATTCAAACTGTGTATTTTTATGTGTTTGTGTGCATGTGTATTCATGCACATGCCTGCTTGCATTATTATTATTATTATTATTATTATTATTATTATTATTATTATTATTTCTTCTTATTATTTATATTCCATTTTCATAAACATTTTACTGGCCAAAACCAAATGATACTCCCATTTATTAACTAATTTACATTAATTAACACTGTACATATAAGATCATGCATATTCATATCAGATATGAATATGTATATTCGTATTTGCATGCAAAATTTGCAAGGAATTGGTTGCTACCAAAAATTTTGCATCACAGTCTGAATTTTGCATCCATCCTGAATAAATGTGATGAGCAGAAGTGTGTCTTGTTCAGCTTTGGTGAAATTGGCACATGAATTCATATCATTATAACAGAAGACCTCCTTGAAAACATCTTTAAAATGGCCGTCCTTCATACTACAGAAGAGAAACTCCAGAATGAAGGAAGTGCTCATTTTAGCAGTGTACAGTATACAGTATTTCTAGTCACGAAATGCCTAGACATAACTAAAATGCTAAATTAGTGATAAGTGATAAAATTCATGGATTTTGAACCGGACCTGTTTTTTATTTGGTGCCATTCCCTTCTCCTATTGTCATGTCGATAATTTTTTAAAGAGATGTTACTTCGAGAACGTTATTATTCATACATATGAAGTTCTTTGCATAAATACATTCAAATACGTTCAACTGACTAATCGCGTGTCATGTTTAAACACTAGTCATTTGGTTAAAACGGTTAATTAGCATCAGCTACATAACAGCATTCCATGTCCTTTAGCGACTACTCTGCTTCCTGCGTTAGATCACCTCGGCAGGCAGCTGCTGAACTAGAATCAGTAGAATCGGCTCTCCTAAATCTTTTCTTCATTTCCGAGCCATGCAGCCGGCCCATGATGAGCAGCTCAGTCATTCTGAATGTGTGCAGAGTGTGTGTGCAGCCAGGTGGCCTGGTATGCCCCTGGAAGCTTGAAGCTCTTAACCTCCTGCCATCGCTGCAATCCCATCAGCACTGTCACGCAATGGAGTACGGCTTATGGCTATCACCACCAACCCCCCCTCAATCGCTCTCTCTCTTGCTCTTTTGTGCTCTCTCTCCCTTCCGAGCTGAAGTCTACCATATATTGTAAAGCCACACAACTACTTGTGCTTAACAGTGGACTCCAGTTAATTTCAGCGCCTCCCTGCAGCTGTCAATTTTTACTGTGGTGTGTGTGTGTGTGTGTGTGTGGATTTAATTTTTTTCTTTTTACTGTGCACTAGGCCTGTGTCCAGTGACGGTTAACAGAATCACTTCAGTAACAGCCCCCAGTTGTGGTGAAAAAAAAACTTTTTCGTGTTCTAAAATACTGTCAGTATTATAACATCTAGGTATAAATCCCTGGATGAACTGTAGTTGCTGTATGTAGTGGTGTTTTGTGCTGGGTATTCGGCAGGTAAGTGAGCAACAACCAGATGTGACAGCAATGCTAATGTTAATTAGGAAATTGGCAAAAGTGGTGATGACCTTCAGCAACTATAAATATCGATGTGTATCCATGATGATTTAAATTCAATTTCAAATAGATTAAGTCTACATGACATGTACAGTATATATGTATATGTTATATTATTTAGAAGAACTCAGACAGTTTATTACAATGTTAAAGAATATTGGAATAGAAACAAAACAGCTCATAAACACATGAAAGTTGGAACAATGTCAGAAAATGATGCCTTAACCAAGCACTGTTGAATACATAAACTGCTACTGAAATTTGTGACTGTATTAATCCAACTCACATTTCTCTGCCCAATCAGAAATCTTTGCTGTTATATACAGTATACAGAAGGCTATGGTAACTCAAATAACCACTCTTTACAGCTGTGGTGAGTAGAAAAGCATCTCAGAGCACACATGCCAAGTCTTGAGTCTTGGGTTTTCTACAACAGCAGAAGACCAAATGTTGTGAATATATGATTGGTGAATTAATATATATGCATTATCTAAGTATAAATGCAGAATTCTTTGCCAGTAACTTTCATCAACAAAGAGAACAGAAGAGAGGTGTTGGCGGTAAGCTGGGTGTTGGTTTCATGTCTATCCGTGTGGATAATTGAATGTTGGAGCGTTCTTCCCCGCCTGTCTTTGTTGTTCAATCAATACAGGAGCTAATCTGTATTAGCAGAATTAGATGCTCTCAAACTCAGATGTCTGGAGCCTTTTAGACGCCTTGTACACGTCTGGTACTTTTTCCCCCCAAATCATATAGTGAAATCATTAGACCTACGTTATAGCAGGTGGATCCCACAAATTGTTTTAACACAGAGAGAGAGAGAGAGAGAGAGAGAGAGAGAGAGAGAGATTCATCCTTCATCCTCTATAAGGTGAGTTTAAAATGCATTACACATTGAAGTATCATTATGTCATTAAACTATTTGGTTCCAGAAAAAGCTGCGGTTGCATCAGATACCTAGAGTAGTCAGTGCATATGCACAGAAGCCATGCAGGTTAGATGCTAGGAGTTTATTTATAAAGTGAACAGGATGCTGTGGTGAATTAGTATTAGGGCCGAGAGGCCTGGCCTCTCTAATTGGAGGTGAAAGGAAGATGGTAATTAAATCTCAAAGGATAAAAGTGGAGGCACCAGAACGGAAAAACAACACACACACACCAAATGTGCGCTCTCAGCGAGGGAGGCAACACACTCTCCCATGAGCTGTGATCTAAGGAGGAGAGTTAACACACCTGTCCTGGTAGTGTGTGTCTGCATGTATGAGTAAATAGGGGCAACAAGCAAGAGTGCTGCTGAAAACATCCGCCACTGATCATTGTACGCTGCTCATTCATGTGCTGTATGGTGTTTTTGAATTGTCTTCAATTCATGATACCATGTCATTTATAAGTAACATCTAACTTGATTTCCTAGATAAAGCATTAAATGAGTGTAATTACTGAGTCTACATTTAAATGGTCTTTGAGGTCATACATACAGTAGCAATGTGAACTTTTCTATTCAGCATATATAGGTTCCTGCTCTCTGTTCTCTTCTGAAATGATCAATAACTGGGATGGGATGGTTGGGAATAACTGGGAAGTTGTACCTATTTATTGTATTCTTACCTATCTACAGGGCGTCCCTGAAGTCTCCATACATAGGGGAAATTAACACTTTTTAGCAAAATGACTTCCAAAATCTTTCATACTTAATTTATATTATATATATTTTTTCAGATTGCCTTTAAGAACGCCTTTGACAAAAGAAGAACGTATTGAAATCATTCTCATGGCTGGATCGGGAAGCTGTCGCAAGGTTGCGATGGACTTTAACAGGAAACATGGCGAGCACATCACACACGACACCGTTGCCAAACTTATTAACAAATTCAAAAAGACCGGAAGTGTCACGGACCGACCGAGAAGTGGACGTCCACGAACATCCACTGACGAAGGCACAACCGACGTGGTGCTGAGATACATAGTCCTTTATGTATGGAGACTTTTGGGACACCCTGCATAACTATACTAATCACTATCTCTACTAATCAACTACAAAATGCTTTTTTTCAAACTTATGCACAGACAAAACCACGTTATTTAAAAATTTCTGGAGACACTTTATTTGAAGGCCAACCAGAACTTTTTGAAAGGCTTATGACAAAACCCATAGGATGACTTTATGAAATGCTGTCTTACATAAAACAGAGAAGCGAGAACAACCCATAATTATCATGATTGTTAGACTGAGTGAGATTCTTATGGTAATTATTCTTATTCTTTTCTTGCATTTTAATTAGCATGTTATTAGTTATAGCACATTCATGACATTCAAGGTATACGTAAAGTTATAAATGTAAATTTAATTGCCACTTTAGTTTGAGGGCAACTAATTCGTTTGGCTGGCATATGGGCTTCATAAATAAGTGAAGTTCATTAGAAAGAACCACCAGTGCTTCAGATGAAGTGTTCATTCTCAAGTGGTCATGTTTCTATATGAAGTAAATACAGGAAAGAGGGAAAGATGACAGGAGGACACCTTGCGTTATTGGTAAAGACAAAACAATAACTTCCAGGATAAAGTAAAAAAAATCTTCTCTAATGTATGTGAAGACAAAACAATAGACATCATACAAAAGTTTGTCATTTCACAAGTTTTTATTTAAAACAAAAATAATTATGCCGTTCTTTTGAATGTGAAATTCCAATGTTACTGGATTTTCTTCCACTTTGCACAGTAAATTTGGGATACTTGAAATATTACTATAGTATGTCTCATTGCTATTTCAGATCTGTATAATTTGTAATGGCTGAAAGTGGCTGTATGCATGCCTGGGACTGGCAGAGATAGTAAAACAGGAATTGATATATGGCCCGGACAACCTTTGATGGAGGACATAAAAAGCTCAGTGCCGTCCAAGCAATGCTGGAGCACATTTAGATCACACACGCTGTTCTACAACTGCACCGCCAAACCAAAATACACACTCCACACACCACTCCAACGAGCTGTGGAGAATAGCTCTCAACAAAAACAACAGCTCACAGATTACAGCAGCTTGTATACAACTACATTTTTATCTAAATGTAAAATAACACAAAGTCTGGACTGTATTTTATACCCAGAAAGGGCACATTTGCTGAATTAAAAAAAAAAAAAAAACGTATTAATGTAATAAGACAACAACAAGAACAAAAAAAAAAGGGCAAAAACAAACAAACAAACAAAAAACAACAATAACTCGTGGTAAAATTCATGGTGAAATGACAAGAAAAAAAAAAAAAGTTACAATTACAATTCCATGGCTTTCAGAGGTGCTAATACTTTTGTGCAGCCAGTAACAAGGTAGATACAAAGTGCACAACAATTCAAAATGTATATTGCAGTTTAAACTTTAAAGTACAAATTACAATGCATCAATTCAAAAGGCAAAGGTCAAGCCTTTGAAAGCTAACCCCAAGTTATGATTCATGTTACGTTATTTTATGGTTACAGCATGCTCAGGAGTTATGATACATGTGGTGTGACAGGAATCTGGACTATATCCAGCTAAAGAGTGAGAATGCAGAATATGCTCTCGTATACTTTTATGTGCACCTGATCAGTATGTCCCAAAACACAGGGCATTTTTCAGTGTACTGTATATTAAAACAGTGGTGCTTCTGATGGCAGACATAGCAGTAACAAACCTCTGTACTCTGTGGGGGATTCTTTGTGTGTATACGGTGGTGTAAACGATCAGCAAGCCACTCAGCTAAGTACTATTAGTTCCTGTAGGTGAGCAGGTACCAAAAAGCTCACAAATGGAACCTTTTGGTTCTGGATCTTTGGCCAATTTAAAAAGCACACTTTCTGTTTTTCGTGCCAAAACATTCTGGATGAAAAAAAGAATCGATCGAATGAACGAATGAACACTGCAAAATTAGCCCACACATTTAATAACACACTAAGCTTGTTGGCACGCGCCATGTTCCAGACAGTCCATTTGAGAGTAAATTTGCATGGCTTTGTCCTCACTCTCCTCCCTTGGGAAGCGCTGAGTGGCCAGCCTTGTTGATAAGGGTAAATTCAGAGAGAAGGGTTGGCCAGTAGCTGGCAGCCACTCCAACAGCTGTGGCTAGCATTCCTCCTGGGCCACAGCGACCAAATAGCCACATGCCCCAACTAATTTTGGGGGTCGGTAGAGGAGGGAATAGGCTGCGGTCATGCCATGTGCTCAAATTGTCGAGTGACAGGGACAATAAAATGGACCTTGGACTCTTTAACGGCTGCCCGTGTCCGCATGGCCAGTACATACAGAACACGGTAGCCAAATATATCCAGTCCTGAGAGGACAGATTTATGTGCATTTGAACAATGAGTGGGACTGCTGGAGAGCATGAAAAAGAAGCTGAGAGGTCTACCTCATAAATTAAGGGTAATGGGCTACCTTGTCACTGGCGGAAGCATGAACAAACTGTCAGATATTCTAATATCAGATTGCCATGCTGCAGTTTAAGGAAAGCACTACAGTTGTGTGTTTTTATTCATGTCAGACCTTATTCAGTTCCTCAGCTAATTATCAAATCTTTCATGACTTGAACTAGGAACAATATCAGGAACAACAGGAAAATCGACATAATCTGATACTGGAGAGTATCACATGGAGGCTGAGGAAGATTTGGTAGTAAACGAAGTCCCATGTTGTATTGAACCTGATGAGATCAGCTCAGAATAGACTTTTGCATTTACATTATTTCAGGTTTGCTAGTTATTCTCTGGTTATTCTTCTGAAAATAATAACAAGCTGTTCTGTAAACTATGTGAATGTGGTTTATTCATATGATTATTCATACCATTATGATACTGCACACCTGTGCCTTTAATGAGATAAGGTAAACTGTGGCTATAGCTAGAGCGACGTGTGTTGTGATCAAGTTCTCTGATTTATTTGGCAAAATGGCCTGTAGTCTCTATGGAAAGGAAAGGCAACAGCCCTAGGTGATGTAGCAGCCATTTAAGCATCTCCATGGTCGTACAGCAGAGGTGAATAAATGCTAAACGTTCTCCTGGGAGACAACATTCACCATCGCTCTGTGACTAGTGGTTTGAAAAGCATCTTGTGCATCAGAGAAAGCGTGTGTTGGCTTCCACACAAAGCTGATACAAGATGGGAGTGAAAAAACGTTCTAAAAGGTAAAAACAGTTAGAAATGCTACGATTCATAACCCTCTGTCTTAAGTTACTAGCCAAACGCCTGAATATCTGAATAGCTCGATTAGAACAGAGCTGCTCCTCTTTCAATAGAACAAAGTCAAGCTCAGTCATCACCTTCCCCGTATTCTTGCTTCTTCTTGGCCAGACAGTCACATCCATTTGTTTCGATCACTTCCGCCTCAGGAGCGCTAATCCGCTAACTGCTTCATTCATACGGATGACATCATCAAATCCTCATTCTGATACAGGCTGACTTAATCCTGCTCATTCTCTCCCTGACTGAGTCTATTATGAAACACAAATCCTCTAGGTTTCAAGCCAGGGCCTGAACTGTGCTAAAAAAGCACAGGGACTGTTGGTTCCCTCAGCATCTGAGAACCGTGTCTGAACATTCACACTAGGATTGAATCCTGCAAGGCAAAGCTCTCAGCTCTATTACCGGTATCTAGTTGTGTGCTCACACAGGTCCTGCATCGAATAAGTGAGGGTTTTTAATGATTGCTGCTGTTAATGATAGAGCGGGTAGCAGGTAGCAGGTCATGGGGTGAATCAGTGTGCTTAGCTGCCCAGTCATACATACGTATACGTGTCATGACTCATGGTGATGTGTACGAGAGTGAAAGAATCCTCCCTCCAGATCATATAGAGAGTATATTTTCTATATAGAGAGTGATGTTTTCTTATTGTGTAACAGTGATGGAGACAAGAGAGCACCACACGTACAAATACACAAAACAACAGAAATGGAAACACTTTCACATTCACTATCGTTATCATCTTATTCGAGCAACACAATTCAAATCTATAATTTAATCGCCGTAGCCTGAGCTTTGACACCTGACAAAACTGACATGCACCATTGTTTTTATTTCATTTAGGCTACTTTAGACCATCGGATGTTTTTTTTTTTTATAGGCTTGGCATGATATCTGAGTACCCCAAGCTTGTTCAACCATGTTTTTAGAACAATCTCATCTACACTAGGTACAATGAATGTAGTATTAGGGTCATTCCATCTCAAGTGGTGCAATAATTGCAAAGTTGGTTGCTTTACCGTTTTAAATTTTTCACATTTCTTTTTTTTTAATGATTACATCTATGTACTGACATTGCAAAATCACCAGTTTTATTTATTTATTTATTTTAAATTAATTTATTTTTTAACTTGGTGTCATAACAACACATTTTGGTTATACAGCTGTTTACGGAAACCTCAATATCTCGGCTCAGGATGGTCCTAGCTCCTAGACTGATCTCTAGAGCACGTTACAAGGTACATGCATAAATATATAAACATTTTGCACATTTGTGTTCCTTAAACTTAGAACTTAAGGCCTAATGTAATGCTCGAGATTGCTCAAAGTTCCACTTTTAGGGTCAATATATAATGGGAAGGGTTTGATTTTTAGGGGGTACCTCGGTACGTATAGTGCCACAACCTTCTCTTTGTGCTTGTGTACTTTTATGATATCATCCTCAGGTCCGGCTAGAGATCCAGTCTAAAAATATTTTTA
The DNA here is from genome assembly GCA_023630585.1 of Cranoglanis bouderius. Classification (NCBI taxonomy): domain Eukaryota; kingdom Metazoa; phylum Chordata; class Actinopteri; order Siluriformes; family Cranoglanididae; genus Cranoglanis; species Cranoglanis bouderius. Next base: position 2,368,707 of record CM042539.1, read on the forward strand.
AGATATGAACCATTTGGATCTCATACATACATAAAGATATGAAAAAAAATGAACGATAAATGCTATATATGTATTAGTGCATAGTGCACTGTCAAAAATGTGCATTATTTCACACCGTCGCCGACGGTGTTGACTTTTACACCTTGAGTCACCATAGTAGCTGGTCACGCTAAACAGAAGTAAGATACAGAGAGAGAGAAAAAAAAGAAGGGAATAAAACTCTCATCACTCGCACAGGAGGAGGCCAAACTATCTATAACATCTTATCATCTATGCCTAGGTATCATTAAAGCTGCATGCTCATTATAGCAGTGAGGTAATGTTTATTTTACAATAATCCTTACACAAGAGTGCGCACAGCTCTTTGGATCATAAATAATAAAATCCACAACCCTGAAATCAAATGAAATATTTACACTGCAACCACTTTGTCGATGCTATGAATGAATCACAGTCACATGTTAGCTTCACAGAGAGAGAGAGAGAGAGAGAAAAAAAAAAAAGACGATAGGGTTTTGTGATATGCTGTTTTACATCTGCCATTGAGGTTTAGGGAAAATATTCTGCTGATTTGTGCACGCACAGCCTTTGATGATCTACAGCTAAAGGCAGTATTAGTGCTATAATATAATGCACTGGTGTGGTAGAAGTCATGATTCTGCTGCCCGTGACGGCTGCAGCTGTATAAGCACTGTGGCTTACTCACGTGACTGCTCTGAAAACATGGCGCACACGTGATAGTGGTTAGAAACCAAAACACGATGTCTTCTACCCTCGCTCATTCTCCTCAAGAAGGACCAAATGCAGACTCTCCCAAAAAAAGAAAACCCATCTCCGATATTTTGTATAAAAATACCTCTGATATTTCGGTCCCCATTGAAAATATTGGAACAGCCAGACGTTTGGGTTTGAGATGAACATGAGACAACAGATCAGGATTTCAGCTTTCATTTCCTCATATCTACATCTAGACGTGTTAAACAGCTTAGAACATGGCATCTTCGGTAGCAGACAACCCAATTTGTGGGTGAGCAAAAGTATAGGAACAGATAGACTTAAAGTAAATAATGTTTAATATTTAGTTACATGTCCCTTGCTTGTAAAAACTGCATCAAGCCGGTGACTCATCGACATCACCAAATTGTTGCATTCTTCTTTTGTGCTGCTTTTCCAGGCTTTTACCACAGCTTCTTTAAGTTGCTGTTTGTTTCAAATCTCATCACGGTTTGAAATGCTGCTCAATTGGGTTAATCTGGGTTATTCGTCTTTTGATCTCATACCCAAATGTCTTCAGTGTACTGTGAAAACAACAGAATTGGCCTTGATGTTCCAATACTTTCAGACGAGTCCGTACAGTATAATCTCTAGATTTGCAGAAACCATATTATTTACTTTTAGGACACTTACTTTTTAAAATGCGTTTTGTTTTTATAAACTTATATTTATATATATTTAAATTATATTTATAAGGTCAGCCGTGGATCATTTTAAACACTTCACGCTTTACTGACTCTAATATTCACAATTATGGCTGCGGAACTTTAGGAACATTAATGGGATTTTTTTGAGCATCTTGAAATGCGTTTCATTTAAGCCTTGTAGGGAAGTGAAAAAAAAATAAAAAATGCATGCAAATTGTGTAATACAGTCCTGTGAAGTTCTCATTCAAATTTTAAATCATGATTACATATTTAGAAAAGTCATATTTATAAAAAAAAAAAAAAAAAAAAAAACGAATAATATTTATAAACCCTATTATTTCCTTGTGTATCTGCATTTTTGTTTGATTTTTGTTTGATTATTTTCTGTCTGTATTTTACTGTCATGTTTTTAATAAGAATTGTTATCTATGGACACAGCCATATAAAAGAGAAATGCAAAGTTATACATCCCTGCAGCGACTTTTTAGTGCTGCATACTGTAAAAAAAAAATGTGGTTAATGATTCATTATTGATTCATTGCCTTCTATCATTTAACTTCATGTTTATTTCTGTATTATCAAGATGCCATCAAGGCTCGTGAAGAAGCAGATATCAAAGTCTCTGGGAGGTGCCTTGAAACGTACAGTGTTATTCGATGTGTTGACGGAATTTCCAATGAAACAAGAAGTCAGGACGGAAAATATCGAGTGGCTCCGCGACCTTTCTAAATAGCCAATAGCGTTTAACTTACCTCACAGCCTATGGACGAAGACGTACTTGACAGTCAGTCGCAAAGCTGTGAGCTGGCATAAATACCTCCTTCTTCAAAGCGAATGAATTCAATCCATTTCCTTCTTAACAGTTGGAAATCTGAGTAAAATGCACGTGTTCGAACAGCCAAAGATTTCAAACACATTTATGACCCATGATTGCTGACACGATTTCTCTCGCTCGATAACGGCAACTTCGGCAAGATGATTTTTACGACGTTGGGGGCGGGACACTTCAGATCGTAGAGAGCATTCGATTGGACAGGAAATCTGATGAGAAGCTGAAGTGCAGAATGATGTCATCAAAATTGTTGATCCGTATCGGTGGTAGAGAGAGACTTTTGTCATCGTTTTGGAGCACACTGGCTTATAGATAACCTTATAAGCTTAACATATTCAGACTAAAAGTCACAAAACTTCCATTTTGATTTCATGGGGACTTTTAAGGAAGGGATTACACTTCAGAATACACTAAACAGAGCATGCTGTCATAGAAAAATAATCAACGATGGATACTTTTTATTTTGTTTTAGCAAGTTAGGTCCTCTTATCACTTATCTACTATGTTAACATGTGACTGGCAAGACTGATTGCGTTTGCGGAGAAGAGGAGAAGTTAAAGGAGCCTGTTAAGTCTAATCATATGTGATGAAAAGCACAAACTTTACACATGAAGTGGGCTACGTTCAATATGTTAAAAAAAGTTTAAAAAAACATTTTTTACAGTGCAGTTGTGACTTTCTTGAGCTCCTAGGGGACGTTTTTCAAATGATAAATCCAGAATTTTCTCACAGTTTGCTCTGTTCTTTAGTTAAATAACACAGGGGCCATCTTTAAAGGAAGTACGGCTGCCACACACCAAGCATTCTCAGCATGCGTTCCAATTATGAAACGTTACATTGATCAGCCATAACATTAAAACCACCTGCCTAACATTGTGTAGGTCCCCCTTGTGCCGCCAAAACAGCTCTGACCCGTCGAGGCATGGACTCCACAAGACCTCTGAAGGTGTGCGGTGGTATCTGGCACCAAGACGTTAGCAGCAGATACTTTAAGTCCTGTAAGTTGTTAGGTGGGGCCTCCATGTATCTGACTTGTTTGTCCAGCACATCCCACAGACTTGTTTGTCATGTTCCTCAGTCTATTCCTGAACAATTTTTGCAGTGTTACAGGGGACGCATTATCCTGCTGAAAGAGGCCATTGCCATTAGGGAATACCGTTGCCATGAAGGGGTGTACTTGGTCTGCAACAATGTTTAGATTGGTGACGTGTCAAAGTAACATCCACATGAATGCCAGGACCCAAGGTTTCCCAGCAGAATATTGCCCAGAGCATCACACTGCCTCTGCTGGCTTGCCATCTTCCCATAGTGCATCTTGGTGCCATCTCTTCCCCAGGTAAGTGACGCACATGCACCCGGCCGTCCACATGATTTAAAATTAAACATGATTCATCAGACCAGGCCACCTTCTTCCATTGCTCCATGGTCCGGTTCTGATGCTCACGTGACCATTGTAGACACTTTCGGTGGTGGACAGGGGTCAACATGGGCACTCCGACCGGTCTGTGGCTACGCAGCTCCATACGCAGCAAACTGTGATGCACTGTGCGTTCTGACACCTTTCTAGTGGTATCGCTGTATCACCAGTTGCCCTTCCTTGGACAACTTTTGGTACGTACTAACCACTACATAGCGGGCACACCCTACAAGACCTGGCGTTTTGGAGATGCTCTGACCCAGTCGGCTAGCCATCACAGTTTGGCCCTTGTCAAAGTCTCTAAGATCCTTAAGTTTGCCCAGCATTTTTCCTGCTTCCAACACATCAACTGTGAGAACTGACTGTTCACTTGCTGCCTAATATATCCCCACTGTAACAAAATAATCAGTATTATTCACTTCACCTGTCGGTGGTTTTAATGTTATGGCTGGTTGGTGTATATTTGGGATCATAATTTCATATAGTAACACAGGCTCTGAATCTGCTTCCTATTTGCTGTGGATGTTGGATATTAGAATATGTGAATGTTAAGGTGTTAAAGAATTTTAAGGGGATTAAGGAAAAGAATTTAAACATTTCGAGGCAGCCTGTCTGCATGTATAGCTTAATCATAAACTTATCATATGCTTGGTGATGATTCAGAAGTTTGGCTCCTTGTAGTAAATGATATTAAGTCTGGAAATTAGGAATTAATTGATTCATGAAATTCAGTTGGAATGAAGATCTCATATGCTAATGAAGAATGTTTTCATCCATCATAACTCTTGCTTACCCTATGCTTACTCCCCCAAACCCCCCCCCCACCCCCCCCAAGTGATGTTTAAGGTACAGCTGACTTCCACCTTGAAAATCAGCTTAACTGTTAAACTGTGAAGCTATGAGTGGATTTGCAATTGTGATTTTATGGCACAGTGACATTCAATTTAAAGTAAGTCTCTATGCCAAATAATTCCTAAATGTATATGTGGTGAGACCAAAGACCAATTTTCTGTTACGACTGCACAGTAAAGTAAAGTAAAGTAAATTATTAAGCAATATGTAAGACGTGATCTTTCATGGCATGGGCGACATGACAGATTTCTCAAGATCGTCCCAAATCAAACTCGCTGTTGTTGATCTATGTTGTAAAGGAAGCTATGTGATGATATGACCCTTTTCTGGGATCAAATTGAGAAATGCCTTAAGCCCCCCACTAAGCTGCAACGTCCCTCTATCGGCTATGTGTGTGTGTGAGAGAGAGAGAGAGAGAGAGAAAGAGAGATGTAGTGCTGTGGGCCACAGCCCCCTCTGCAGCTAGCAGCAGCAGATAAGCGAGCTGGAGAGATGTGCAGCCCCCCAGGCACTCATGTTTTAGAGGCGCCTTTTTGAAATGCCAAGGGACACACACATACACATACACACACATTCGATTGCTTATCAGGGCCCCATGCACTCCCTCACACACATACACTTTCTACCCTACAACTCGTTCACTTCATGTCACACACACACACACACACACACACACACACACATCTGCCGATGCCCCTCACGCAAGCACCCAGGTTTGTGGATGTGGAGAGAAGTGAATCCCCCCTCCCCTGTGGTTTTTAGCTAATCCTTTCCCAGGTTAATAGAGCACTGACCTCCTGCAGGCCCTCCTGCTCTGATCTTATCACTGCTCTCTTACAGTCTACTGTGCACTTCAGTAGATTTCAAAGTCCAAGGCAATAATAAAGCCCAGTGATGACCCGGAGCACAGCAAGGTCAATCTGATAACTGAATCGAAGGCCATTTTGGCTTGTCTTCTAAACCTACATTTCAGCCAATCAGGGAACCGTTTTTGTTTTGTGCATGTGTTGGATAAATTTATCAATTGGGTGAAACAGAGATGGTTTCTGAATGGTATTGTATGGTATATGTGCCAAGTTTATTATACTGCAGGAAGCATTTCCTATAATATAATACCGCATTTAAGCTAAAAAAAAATAAAAAATCGTCGTGAAATGAATGAATGAATGAATGGCAACAAAATTATACCAAGTGAAATGTCATAAATATAGTTGAATTCATCTAATAAAACATTTCTCATTCTAAGATATTATGAAACAAATATGAGATATGTTTCCATCACTTTGGTAGAGGTTAATATTGGTTCCAGAACTTTTGTGACTCGTCTGTATTTCTTTGCGAATTCCAATCTGGCTTTCTGAATCTTACCGCTGATGAGTGGTTCGCATCTTGTGGTGCGGCCTCTATATTTCTGCTCTCGAAATCTTCTTCGAACGGTGGATTGTGATACCTTCACCCCTGCCCTGTGGAGGTTGCTGGTGATGTCACTGACTCTTGTTTTTGGGTTTTTCTTCACAGCTCTCACACCGTTTCTGTCATCGGCTGTTGTTGTTTTCCTTGGCCGACCCGTTCGGTGTCTGTTGCTCAGTACAGCAGTGGTTTCCTTCTATTTCAGGACATTCCAAATTGTTGTATTGTCTACACCCAATGCTTGTGCAATGTCTCTGATTGATTTTCCCTCTTTTCTCAGCTTCAAAATGGCTCGCTTTTCTCCTATAGACAGCTCTCTGATCTTCATGTTGGCTTATCCTTTTTAACAAATGCGGTCTTCACAGGTGAAACTGAAGGCTAAAACCAAGAGCAGATGTTCAGAGCTGTTTATTGTTTAAACAATCAACCTAACAGGACACACCTGGGTAACAAGAAACACCTTGTCAGTCACATATTCCAATATTTTAGCTTGCTTACAAATCGGGTGGGCCGACACAAAACGCGTTTCTATTAATGTTCTATGTTGTTTAACACATCTACATATATATATATATATATATATATCAGGAAATAAAAGCTGAAATTCTAAACTCTCTTCTCATATTCGTCTTTTGATCTCAAACCCGAATGTCTTCAGTCTACAGCAAAGCAAATTAATTGGCCTTGCCGTTCCTATAGTTTCGGAGGGGACTGTATATTTAAGATATTTGCACTTGCTAAGATATCATTTGTGCAGTGAAGTATTAAATGCAGTCTAGCTGCATGTGTTTTGCATAATAATAATTTTTTTTAAAAATGCATAAACGTATGTCATCATTATGCTATTTTAGATTAAACAAATACCCTCCTGAGAAATCTGTTATTATTCATATCTAATATTGACCCTAAGGCAGGCAGGCAGACAGGCGTGTTGAGCTAAAGGTGCTGCAGATGATTGCAGAGCTGCCTTGAGTACTACAGTATGTGTGCGATGCTATTTCCCAGATGAAGCATTTTGTGGTGAGTACCATAGTCTAACTGGCATGGGTTTGTTCGGCTCATGTGCTTGCCTGTGCCATGTGGCTCTTCAGAACGCATTCCAGTCCATGTGGCACTGACATCGATGTTGACATGTGCGCTGGTGCCATCTCTCGTTAAGTGGGCACTCCTTTTGCATAAGACAAGGCCAGAGGTCTGAGTGGGAATGGCTAATGAGTGCTGCAGCACTGTCCCAACTGCAAACTCCTACAGTTTCTTTTAAATCTGTCCATGATATTTGATGTGGCTCTAGGCAGAAATACGTTTGACCTTTTCAGTCCCTCTGAATCTGCTTGTAGTGGCAGTAGGACAGCGATGTATTAAATAAGCTGAATTTCCAACCCATATATCTGACTGCTTGGATCCAATCAACGCATTATATATTTACAAGACACATAATATGCATGACCTCTATCTATTGTTATACCAGCATTATAGCTGGTAAGTGATGGTACCGAACACCATGTTGATAACCACCCACCGAGTATGAGACCTTCTTCCTCCATCCTATAGGCTAACCTTGACCAACGGTGTGCTGTTGTCCAAACATATTTGTGAGTATTTGGAGGTTAGCCATTCTCAGTGTCAGAGTGAACACTGTCATGGCAGCTGCAGCGGCTGTAAAACTTGTCGCTACACACTCGTTGTAGCATTGGCCTTGCTCAGGTTTGGGGTCCTTGGACAACTTTAGCTGAGAGTCGAGCTATGAGTTATGGCCTTCTCTTCACTTGTTTGAACTAAAAGAAGGAATTGGAGTAGATCTTCGGGATCTTGCACTAAAACACTCATCTTGTCTAATCATTTTCATCCATGCTCTTTTTCTAATTACATCCTGCCTGTTTCTGTCTCTCACACACATGGGTTAAAGACCTTTAAGACCGTGTTCTCTGAGCACTTTTGAATTTCATGATACAGTATTACAAAGAACATTCACATTCTCTCTCTGATAGCTACATTTCTTTGCAAATTGAACCTTCCTAAATCTTAACTTTGTCCTACGTTCTTTCGCTTTTCAACCCACTTAGGCATACCACAACCTCCATACATGTGCACAGCAGTGGAGAATGAAGCTGAGAAAAGAGGGGGGTGTGGGAAAGAAAACCGTGTTAAAGGGCACGCGTGACATGTTGGCGTGTGAAAATTGCTAATTGAGTGGCTATGGCTTCATGCATTATGGATTGTGTAGGTATAAATGGAGACAGGCTACTTTACACATTGCCTAGTTTTTCACATATATATGAAAAGGTGTTGCAAGCGGGATGGAAGCCCTGGGGGTCAAGAGGCTACTCACTTCTTCTGCCTTTATTTGCACTCACTTCCTTCTATTCTCTGTAGACTTCTCTTCATTTGGTCTGGACCCTGGCCTGCACTGAGGTGGACACACTTTTCTGTATTCATACACTGAGTCTTTCAATGCTCAGTGATCATTTGGGCATGTTTGATGCTGGTAATGATAGTAGTGTATATGGTAGAGAGTGTTGTGTATGAGCCTTGTGAAACGAAATGTCTATTATTTGTGTGGGTGGCCATGCATTTCACTTATTCTGGGGAGAAACTGTCCTCACAGGGAGGAATACATGGCAATTATGGCATTGTGGTGTGGTCCAAATTGACTTTTTATTTATTTATTTAGCAATAAAAAGTATTATTTTCAAAAATAAACCACAATGTATTTGTGTGGTGGCCTGGGAAAACAGGTGAACCTCTGACAGGTACTGGATGTGGCTGCCTGACCATCACACCCATATGTGCTTGTTGAACATCCCATTACTAAACCATGGGCATTAATATGGACTTTGTCCCCCTTTGCCGTAATAACGGCCGCCACTCTTCTGGGAAGGCTTTCCACAAGATTTTGGAGTGTGGCTGTGGGGATTTGTGTTCGTTCAGCCACATTAGAGCATTAGTGAGGTCAAGCACTGATGTCAGGTGAAAAGGCATGTAGTTGGCATTCCAATTCATCCCAAAAGTGTTGAGTGGGGTTGAGGTCAGGGCTCTGTGCGAGTTCTTCCCAAACTCCAAAGTCCAAAACATGTCTTTATGGAGCTTGCTTTGTGCACAGGGGCATTGTCATGTTGGAGTGGCTTTGGGCTACACTCCTTAGCTCTGAGTGAATGGAAACCTTCTCGACATTCAACACAACTGTGTGCTTCAAACTTTATGGCAGCGGTTTGGGGGAAAGCCTACATATGGTTTTGATCAGGTGTCTACAAACTTTTGGCCATATAGTCCGAACTCTACAGAATTTCCTGTACTGAAATCTGTTAAAGCCAATAAAGTTGTTAAAGTCTGTTTACCCCCAAAGATGAAAAAGGAGAAAATTGCATTTAAATATTGCATTTTGACTGTGGCGCAGGAGCATCACGGCCATTTTGACAGCCTCTATGATGATGATGATGATTATTATTATTATTATTATTATTATTATTATTATTACAAACTAAAGTGATTAGGCTTGTGATCATTTCGTTGTGGCACGTAGCTCTCTCACAACTTGATCCAAAGTGTGACGTTGACTGTGTGAAGAAAACTGGCTTCTTACTCAACGTGATCTTTGTAGGAAGATAGCCTAGGCAAGATTAAAAACATTTCCACGTCATTTTGAATGGTCTTTTTGAAGTCAAAGTATATAGGCATAATTCAGCCACAGTGGCATCTGACTGGTTTTCCTGACCTCTAAACATTTTGGCACCAAGGTTAGGGTTAGGTGTAACATACTATTATTTAAGGTAACATGCATAAATAACAAATAACAATAAATAACAAAGAAAATGGGACAGATTTAGTTACCTACTCAACTATAACTCAAATAGAGCATGTGCGCTTGGCAGAAAGATGTCGGTGGCTATATTATAAGTTTTTTTCAAGTAGGGAACTGAGTAGTTCGATCTGTAGGAAAGCTAAAAAGAAATTTTATATTCACCAAACAGATCCATCAGCTAACATCAAGCATGGATATATATGTTCTTAAACATTATTGTGCAGCGATGTAGTTTGAGCTTGAGCCAGGAATATGATGACACAACTGCTTTAAGTGCTACAGAATGTGTGTGAGCCTAATTTACCCTGCTGTATAGAATGTGCTACACAAATGTATGGCCTTATTTTGCACCTACAAGTGCCCTAATTATAAAAGGTGGTTACGACCTCCAGTTAGCAACTCAGAATACCAGGCTTTCTGAATCTTTTACGCTTGCCTTGACCAATGGCCTGCTGTTGTACATCCATGTTTTTGATGATTGCTGCTTGTAAAAATAGTTGGATGTTGGCCATTCTCTGTGTCAAGGTAGACACAGTAATAGCAGCTGCAGAGGCTGTAAAACTTCTCGCTACACGCTCGTTGTAGAGTCGGCCTTGCTCGGGTTTAGAGTCCTTGGACGAATTTAGCCAGGAGATGTGCTGTGAGTTAGGGCTCATCAATTTTGTTCTCCGGATTTCAAAAAGTAATTCTTAAATTCCTTACATGTGATGTTCATATCAGGAACAAGAAATTCAACTGCTGTCTAACACAAGCCTATAATGCAGTTGGATCTTTGCTATTATAAGCTAAAGTTGTAGATAAACGATTTAAATGACTAGGGTGATTACTTTTGTATTTTCATGACCGACAGCACAGACCTTAACTTGGATCTGAGCCCATCACAGGGAACATTCGCGCACACATTCATATGCTATGGACAATTTAGGGATGCCAATCAGCCTACAGCGCATGTCTTTGGACCGGGGGAGGAAACCAGAGTACCCGGAGGAAACCCCCGAAGAACAGGGAGAGCATGCAAACTCCGCGCACACGGGGCGGAGATGCAAATATAATACATATTAAATAATGAATAATTTCCATTTTTGATGCTGATTTGTGAGTTAACTGTGAGGAAAATTAGCAAATTAACACTATTTAGCAACAATTTCCAGGAGTGTACATGATAAATGCATTAGCTAACCCATCAGGCAAGTGTATACTCCAGTGCGATGCTCAGTCCCATGTTTTAGTTTCCCAGAAACGTGACTGCATAGGCTAAAAACTGCTAGCTAACTTAATGTAATAAGGCACGGTCAACTACTTAGCTAGTTAAGTGCATTATTACAGGGAAATGACGTTGCACATCACGTTTGCGCCTTCAGCAAGAAGTCAGAAGGTCCTGGGCCATCGTTTAACATGATGTCTAATATATATCGTTCTGCATTCACTCCTGATTTGTTTAATCACAGGCTTGAAGGAGGCTTGTGCTAGGAGGAGAGTTAGAAGGTGAATCCGTGCTGGACTTTATTTTGCTAAATGTTGTCATTGTTTCCACATACCTGTGCGTTCCTCATTCTGAAAAGATCAGCGCATGCTAATTAATCCACCTAGTAAAGACTCTCTACCATTCGTCACAGCACCACGGAGTACATTTCGTTTCAACACGGCTACATACAAATGAAGACGTCTGCAGACGTAAATGAAGGAGTATTGGGGCTTCTTTTGGTGGTTGTTGTAAAAAATTAATAGCCTGGATGTCAAATTCGCTTTTCCAGAGCACCCCGGGCTACTGACTGGTCCATCATATAATCATATAATTGTTCATTTAATGGTCACTGTAAGCTTTTTTGGGGTTCATACCTACACTTTGCAGTCTGTACAGGATTTTGTGGAGTCTTTCGTGATTGTTGCGGCTCAAATGCTTGATTTCGCTGTGGCTTTTTTTCAAAATTTGCGATGCAACTTGTGGCCTTTGTGCTTTGTGCTTTTTTGCAGAAAACTACCTAAAACTGACAAAATTGCAGTTGCACGATACGGTCTTTCACAGTGACGTTTGTTGGTAAATGAGACCTCTCAGCTGTACTCATGTCCGACGCACGTGAATCGAAGAAGGCTTTGGCTGAATGTGCGTTGTGATGACGTCACGTGACACATTTTGGCCCAAATCTGCAGGAAACCTGCTGTAATTTTGAAAAATTGCAAGCTCCTCCGAATACTGTGGCGTTTGCTTGATTTTGCATTCATTTCTATAATGCTAGGCGCCGGGGTCTTGAAGTGTGGACTCTTTTGCTGCATGTTCATCTTTAGTTAGCAACAGGCTAGCCAGCTAACTGTGATGAGTGATGTGTATTTCCTTCCTCAAAACAGCAAACCGTATAGGCACTGTTATAGATTTAACAAGCAAATACGTCTCTGTGTTGACTGATCTAAAACAAATACCTGTATATACAGTACAACTCATTTAAAAGACAAGAAGTGCCACTGCGTTTACTTCTGATGCTGTGCACAGTCGTGTCGAGTTCCCGAGTAGGAATTCAAGTTGACGGTGTGTTTTCTTTCGCTTGGTTGGGAAGGTTGTACAAGTTACCACCTCTAGTCGAACGGCTGGATGGATGTATTAATCCTTATTCATGTACGAATCCTTATTCAATAATTGTTTAAAAAGTCCTGTTTTTTTTTTTTTTTTGCGGTTCACAGAGTACATGCATGAGGGATTACCTCAGCACACTGGAGAGAGAGAGAGAGAGAGAAATGAACGGGAGTGTTGTAATAAAAGTATGTAATAATGGATATCTAGTAGTGCAAATTGAGGCAGAGGTATTTCTCAAACGAACACGATCAGTTCAGTGTAGCGCTAACCACAATCCCGTGTAAATATGCAACTAGGGAACTGTAATTGGTTTCTTTTTCTCTGCACAAAAGAAGCCGTGGTTTTATTGTGTGACTGATTCGGGAGAATTTCTACATATGTGTGTGTGTGTGTGTGTGTGTGTGTGTGTGTGTGTGTGTGCGTGTAAGACAGATTCGCCGATGACATCTTCACTCATTCAAGATGCAGCTTATTAAAAGCAACAGTTTCAATTCAATAAACACAACTGCAAAGTGAACAGAGCTGGCACACTGATAAATTACTGTGTGCATGAAGAACAAAACATCTCTTCTTCTATCTGTCAGACTACACACACACACACACACACACACACACACACACACACACACACACAGCATCTGATGTGTTGCAGTAATCAAAGACCAGGGAGCTTCTGCTAGTGTTGGATTAAGTGTTAGCAACACAGACATCCATCAGGTGGATCAGACATCGGGCACAATACACACTGCATGTGTGAATGTTTGTGTACATGTTTGAGTTTGTTTGTGTGTGTGTGTGTGTTGCCAGCTGGTCACTCTGTCTCCGGGGCAGATTATTGCTCCTGCCACAGTGTGCTGGAGAAATTGAGTGAGCAAGGCCCAGCGTTTGAGAAATGTTCACCTCAGGTGGTCTAGTGGGAGACATATATTTTAAGACGCCTGTAGCACATTTGCCACCATGTGTGTGTGTATATATATGTGTGTGTGTGTGTGTGTGTGTGTGTGTGTGTGTGTGTTGCATGTGTGTTATGGGTTTGTTTGATTGTTTGATTTGGATCTCTAGTTTAAAGGGTACAAAACTCATTCATGTATTGCTGCTGGTGTCAGAGCCTCTATAGACCTCTATAGCTCGCTGGTGTTTAATCTTGAGAGTAAATATCCATCCTTCCTTCCATCCATCCAGCCAGTTTCTGTACCGCTTATCCTACACAGGGTTGGAGCCTGGAGTGTATCCCAGGGTACTTGGAGACAAGTACCCTGGACGGGGTGTCAACCCATCGGAGGGCACAATCACACACACATTCACACGCTACAGAAACACATGTCTTTGGACTTGGGGAGGAAACCGGAGTACCCGGAGGAAACCCCCGAAGCACATGGGGAACATGCAAACTCCGCGCACACAGGGTGAAGGTGGGAATCAAACCCCCAACCCTGGAGGCGCAGGTATACTGTACATGACACACGTTGTGCTCTCACCTGATTGTTTTTCCTGATCTTCATCTCTCTAGTTTCGCTGAATCTGTTCCCACTGTAGCCTCAGATTCCTGTTCTTGGCTGACGCGAGTGGATCCTGATGTGGTCTTCTGCTGTCGTAGGCCATCCACAACGAAGTTCAGTATACTGTGTGTTCTGACATGCTTTCCCACACACCACGGTTGTAAAGAGTTCAGTTATTTCAGTTACCGTAGCCTTCCTGTCAGATCGAGCCAGTTTGGCTATTCTGAACTCTCGGAACTTCCGCTCACTGGATGTTTTTTGTTTCTCGCACCACTCTGTGTAAACTCTAGAGACCGGTGTGCGTGAAAATCCCGGGGGATCAGCAGTTTCAGAAATCCTCAAACCAGCTTGTCTGGCTCCAGCAACCATGCCATGGTTAAAGTCACACATATAAGATCACATATTTCCCCCATTCTGATGTTTGATGTCAACACTAACTGGAGCTCTTGACCTGTATCTGCATGATTTTATGCCTTGTGCTGCTGCCACATGACTGGCTGATTGGATAACTGCTTAAATGAGCAGACGGTGAGTCTGTGTAGTATTTAGTCAGTATTGAGTAAGTATGTAGCCATATGCAACACGTCATACATACACAGGAGTTACACTATAGATGCATGTATAGTTTATGTAGTTATTAGAGATGTTTAATATCAGTTCTGATAAATTATTTATTTTCTCATCCTGACTCTTTGATTTCCATGATTTCTATGTTTACATGCAAAAGGTTTGTTATTATTGTCTTATTATACTCATGCTCTTTTGTTAATTTGTCTTCACTGTTCTCTCTCTCTCTCTCTCTCTCTCTCTCTCACACACACACATCCTTGGGCTGAATTATGTTCTTTCAGCCCTTGTGAATAGTGCAGTGTCACAGAGCACGTTCTGCCTGGCTATTTACAATCTCCCTCTCCTCTCCTTTCATTCTATGTTCCTGCATTCAACCCGAAAAGCACTTGCCGTAACCAAACTCATTTCCATACAACAGCAACTCGCGTGTCCTTATCTCTTCCTGCTTTCGGTCACTTCAGTGTCGCAGTGTGTAGGCTGAGGACAGGAGCAGAAGATAGAAAAGCCTGTGTTAAAGGGCATGGCACTGGCGTGTGAACATTGCTTCATGCTTCATGCATTATGGATCGTATAGGTACAGATGGAGACTTGCTGTTCTACACATTTCCAACGTTCTCTTATAATGAAAAAGCACATAGAGAGGGAAGGAAGTCCCAGAGGTCAAGAGGCTGCTCACTTCTTCTCCTTCACTCTCACTCACTACATTAATATCTTTATACACTTCACAGATTTATTCTCTCTTCTCTTCAGGCGTCATCGCAGCAGACCTTGGCCAGCACTCAAACGGGCACGCTTCTCTGTATTCATGTGTTGTTCTGATGATCATGAGTGTGTGTTTAACGTGTAATGAGGGCTGTGTAGGGATGTGCGAGGAGACATTTGTATGTGTTTTTATGCAGGACGTACAGTACTGTGCAAAAGTTTTAGGCGCATGCAAAGAAATGCTGTAGAGCAAAGACGCCTTCAAAATAATGAAATTAAACGTTTCTACATAAAAAAAAAATACCGTAAAGAGCAGTAAACAGTAGTAAATGAAACAAAGTCAATATTTGGTGTGACAAAAATAAATAAAAATAGTAGTCTCTGGTACAATTAGTGCAGTTTTATAAGGAAATGAGCTGGTAATGTTTATTGAGCATCTTGCAGAACCAGCCACAGTTCTTCTGGACACTTTGACTTTCGCACTCGCTTCTTATTTTTGCAGCAAAACCCAGCAGCCTTCATTGTGGTTTTTTTTGTCTGAAAAGCGTCTCTATGCGTAATATGCTGCTTTCTTTAATGACATACAAACATTTTTCTGTAACATTTCATTTTGTGCTAGAAAACTAATGTTTGGGGAATCTAAAATGTTTTTTGTACTGGCTTGATCATGTAGATAATAAAAAATCTATAACAAAGTTTGTACTAAAAAAAAAAATAGGGTGCCTAAAACTTTTGCACAGTACTGTATGTGTCTTTCTGACAGAAAAAAAATATATACGCAGCTCAAACCAGAATAGCCTAGTCTGTTGTAGACACAGACAAAGAACCACACTATTCATACAAATGCAGCGGAACTGATGTGAACTTAGTGACTGCTTCTCCAAACCCTTGCAGAATAACTGAAATCAGTGAGTACAAGAGAAAATGTATTCAGTAAGTGAACTGAGTAGTTGTTTCATCTGTACCGACATGGTTAGAAAAAAAAACAAAAAAAAAAAACCTAGATACACTTTCTGCACTGCAGTGAACCCAGAGTTAAAATGAACTTTCAGATAGATACCATGGACATGTACAGTGCCTTGCATAAGTATTCACCCCCTTGAATTTTTTTTTCTCCAAATTTTCTAGTGTCATAACCGTGAACTGAAAAGGAATTCATTGGCGTCATGAATTGACACAAAATAACCCAGAATACTGAATTATTTACAAATACTAATAATGCTGTGAAACTTCTGTGTTATCAGAAGTCACAAAATTAATTGATTGTCTACCTGTGTGTGATGAAAGTGTCACATGATCTGTTCCTGGAAGGTCCAATGTTTGTTAGAGAACATACCTAGACAAACAATCGAAACAAGTCCGGGACAAAATTCTGAAAAAGTATGAATCTGGGTTTATTTATTTAAAAAAATATGCCAAACTTTAAACACCCACAGAGCACCATTAAAACTACTGGCATATGAGAATACATGAGTATATGGCACAACTACAATGCCGCCAAGCAAAGGCCATCCACCAAGAATCAGGGACCGGCTAAGGTGGGCATTAGTCCATGAAGCATCCAAGAGTCCAAATTGTTACTCTGAAGGAGCTGAAGAGCTCCACAGCTGAGATGAGAGAAACTATTCATAGGACAACCATAGACCGGGCAGTCTGCAAAGCTGGGGCTTATGGAAGAGTGGTGAGAAGAGGAAAAAAAAGCCATATGAGTTTGATGAAAAGCATTTAGGAGGCTATGAAAACACATACGGAAAAGGATCTCTGGTCTAATTAGACCAAAACTGACTCATCATCCTGAGAACACCATCACGATAGTGAAGCATGATGGTGGTAGTATCATGTTGTGGCTTTGCTTTTGAATAGGAGGGACTGGGAAATTGGTCAGGGTACACGGCAAAATAGATGGTGCCAAGTAAGAGACAAGAGATGGAGGTTCACCTTGCAACAGGACAACTTGAAAAGGTTCACCGTGCAGCAGGACAAGACTTAAAATTGTCGTTCACTAACAGTCTCCATTTAATCTGACAGAGCTTCAGCAGATTTGCCAAGACGAACGAGCAGCTGTAATTGCAGCCAAACATGCTTCAAAGTATTGACCCAAGGACATAGTGAATACTTATACAACCAACGAATGTCTGCTATTTTGTTTAATTGCTCAAATTATAGTAATACAGAATAATATATTGTACATACAAATGTTAGATTCATATTGTATTGCAAATCAAATGGAGAAAAAAAAAATCCCTCTTAGGTCTGTTTCAATTCCACGTTATAACACAGTGTAACACAATACAACAATACTTACACAAAGCACAATATGCCCTTATATAGATACACTTGCATATCCATGTATAAATGAATAGCTGCATGCAATCCCATAGGGTGCTTGTCTGATCATAGCACTAATCTAGCTATAAACTATCGTTGGAACAAGTCTCACAAGCTCATAATATTGTTGAAGCTTGCACATAAACACAGCCTGCATTTATTAAAAAAACGTACCACAGATGAGCTATATCATAACCCCTTATGCTATGTGCCATTAAATATACATTTTCTATTCCATCTGTAAGGGCTCCTACATTTCTAGAATTTTGATCAGACATCTCATTTGGTCTGGCAGGATTAAATAGTTATAAAATATTCCAAATAAAAAGGAAGGGAGAATGAAGAAACACTTCTTAGAAGAAGTTAAAACCCTCTTTCAATCAGCCTATTCTGTGAATAGATAAAAATGCTTGGGCCAAACACGCATGTGTTTTATCTATTCATAGAAATGGTCAATGGAATACAGGGTTATTAACTTTTTATATATAACAGTGTCTTGGCTTTGCCCATTCTTTTACTGAAGATCTTGTAAACCATTGACCAAAGACCATCTTTAATACCTTTGCCTCCTTATTAGGAGGAATTCCATGGAATCATATTGGAGTAGAGCCAAAACTGAATATGGAAATTAGATTTGACTCAGGAAGTCATTTTAGAGAAATGTTTTTATTTAAATGTTTTTTTATTTTTTTTAATTTATGTAAGAAACACAGATACAATAAGCATAACTGAACCAAAGAAAGAGGAATCGATTTTGAGTTTCTAGATTTCTTTTTTTTGTTTGTTTCTTGCATGTTTTTTTTTAAATTAATGCATTTAACTTTAATGTTAAGCTCACAATTTGACAGCCTGAGCAACTTTGTCCTTAGTAACTATAGGTAGATGTTTTGAACATCCAGGTACTTTGGTAAGGTGTTATTTTGTAATTGCCCTCAGTCATGCCTAGGTACTGAAATGTACAGTGCTGTGAAAAAGTATATACATATAACATAAAACAAATGCAACCTGAGTAAACACACAATACCGTTTTTTTTTTATTGTAGCAAAGAAAGCTATCCAACACCTACAGTATCACCCATGTGAAATACTAATTGCTTAAAACTTAAAATCTGTTTGTGCCACATTTAGCAGAAATAACTGCAGCCAAATGCTTCTGATAACTGGAGATCGGTCTTTCACTTACTTCTAGGGCTAGGATTTACTCCTATGCTTTGGATCATTGTCTTTCTGCATAATCCAGTTGCGCCTGAGTTTCAACTTACGGACTGAAGACCGGACATTCTCCTTTAGGATTTTCTGATAGAGAGCAGAATTCAAGTTTCCCCTCAATTATTGCAAGTTGCCCGGGCCCTGAAGCAGCAAAGCATCCCCACACCATCACACTTCCGCCACCATGCTTAACCGTAGGTATGATGTTCTTTTTGTGAAATTTGGTGTTTGGTTTACGCCAGATGTAACGGGACCCGTCTTCCAATCAGTTCCACTTTTGACTCATCAGTCCACAGAACATTCTCCCAAAAGGTTTGAGGATCATCAAGGTGTGTTTTGGCAAAATTCAGACGAGTCTTAATGTTCCTCTGGGTTAGCAGTGGTTTTCACCTCGCCACTCTTCCATGGATGCCATTTTTGCCCAGTGTCTTTCTGATAGTGGAGTCATGAACAGTGACCTTTATTGATGCAAGAGAGGCCTGTAGGTCCTTTTATGTTGTCCTTGGCTCTTTTGTGACTTCCTGGATGAGTAGTTGCTGTGCTCTTGGAGGAATTTTGGAAGGTCGGCCACTTCTGGAAAGGTTCACTACTGTGCCGAGTTTTTCAATTTGGAGATAATGGCTCTCACTGTGGTCCTTTGGAGTCCCAGAGCATTTCAAATAACTTTGTAACCCTTCCCAGACTGATGTATTTCAATCACCTTCTTCCTCATCATTTCTGGAATTTCTTTTAACTTTGGAATAGTGTGTTACTGGGTAAGACCTTTTAACCAACTTCATGCTGTTGAAAAAGTTCTATTTAAGTGTTGATTTGATTGAACAGGGTTTGCAGTGATCAGGCCTGGTTATGTCTAATCCAGCTGAACCCCATTATGAATGCAGGGCAAATACATTTTCACACAGGCCCAGTTGGTATCGGATAACTTTTTTTTTTGCTTCAATAAATAACATTATTATTTAAAAACCGTATTTTGTGTTTACTCAGGTAGCTTTTGTTTTATATTAGATTTTGTTTTAATTTCTGAAACAATTTAGTATGAGATATACACAAAAACAGAAGAAATCTGGATGGGGACAAATACTTTTTCACAGCACTGTATCTCTAGCACCTAAACAGAAAAAGTTGAGACTACCAGCTTTATTGAAGATTGCAGACAAAAGTGACAATACTCTGAAGAATCTGTCTGGATACTCATCATTTATCTACCAACTCAACTGACTGAATTGATGCATCAAAACACATTTGCATATAGCTTCAAATGAGCAGTTGTGCAATGCTGATTGGTGATATTGTTGATATCTAGCTCTATTGCTTCACTATGTACAATGTCTTCTAGCATAGCATGTACGAACAGTATCTTCACCTGCCTAGCACAGGCATTCAGAGAGCAAGGGCAGCGAGGCCACAAGGCACCTACCTCATGGTGCTATTGGTGGAAGTAAAGCCAGGCTCTTTAGCGTGGAATGATCTCTCCATGGTTCATCTCTCTGAAACCCCTAGCAGCTCTGTATGTCAGAATCCATAGAAGGAAGTTCCAGCTACACGCTAGCCAGGCCAGCCTGCATTCCTCTACAGCACACACTCGGATAATCCGATAGGACAAGTTTAGTTTCCACAACTGAATATGCGCACGTAGTAAACTTGTGTATACATGTGTGAGCGTGCACATTTGCACGCCTATCAGAGAGGTGTATTGTTATGGCTGGTAAATATTGTATTAGGAGCTACATTACTTTGGATGTTCTATATTTGTATGTGTATTTTGAGGGCTGCTACTTTATATAGTAGGGGTGTTTCGCATTGCCACTTTATATCTATATCTGTATTTAGATTTAAACCTGAGGTGGGTGTGGGCTGAACCAGAAGGGTTTTTTTTTTTTTTTTTTTAATTTTAAATTTTTTTTAATTAAATATGAACCCTAACACTATGCCCCTGGAAACACTGGAAACAACTGCGAAAAACCCAGAGGTGTAAATGTCAACATTGTCAGCATTGTTTGCAAATTCAGCTACGTCAATCGAGAGATGTGCATGGGACTTTTATAATGGGGTTTTATCATCTCGCTTGTTCAGTTATTATTTTTTGTTTGTACCTGCTCACAATATTTTCTAACAAATTTAGTTGGTTCTGTTTCCTAAAATATAAACAAAGTAGTAGCCGAATTTAGACCACTGCAATCTTGAACAGGCAGTTACTAAGGATGAATAAATGAACACTAAATGCATTGCACAGTGACTCGGGTTCACATTAATGAATGTGGTCTTTCCTCGTTTTGTGAGATTCATATCTGACTGTCTGTCCCCGTGAAACTTCTTGCTTGTGTGCCTTTTTATTTGGTTGCGTCCTTCAAACCTGTAGTCTTAGCCAGATGCCCTTTAAAAAAAAAAATTAATACCGCATGCATGGTCTTATATTTATAGTGCAGTGTCACTGTCTCATTCTGTTCACTGTCAGGTGCGAGTGTGTATGTGATTGTGTGTGATGTGGGCAATTCTGGGAATGGGAAGAGAAATGCTAAAGTGGTAATAATAGCCATGCTGTATGTCAATCTACTACAATTCACAGTAGTACCAGCGTTTGCTCTGTATCCTCAAGGCAATAATATGAATAGTAACTATTTCCTTTATTCTTTATTTAAAAGAATTATTCTTTATTCAAGTCTATAAGTCTTTGTATGATAATGATGCTGCTTGCAGTATATAATAGTTATCTTATATACTTGTAGATAGAGCTGGAGCAACATAGATTATCCCCATTCTCATTTCACGGGCACTGTTGTATATTTGAATGCTAGTTCCTTTTTAAAAAATAAATAAATAAAAAAAATAAACATGCTGTTGTTCGCATGCTACCGAACAGCAATGGTTACCAACATGTAATGCTAAAATGAGCCGCCCATCTCAACCCCAACTCAACCACTCCTTTTAATTTCATTCTCTCTTGAACTTTGCTGTTGTCCTTCTTCTGTCTTTCTGCCTTCTCCCTAAAGCTGAGCCACTGTAGAAGTTCATTTCAAAGGCCTTTTCCCTGGTTGGCTCAGGCTGCCCAAGTTTCCTCACATTACTACTTCAAGTGAGTCAAAGTTCAGCTGAAGGGCAAAGACTGCGCTTCTAGTCGGAGTCATGTGGTTTGCCTTCGTCCTCCACACTGGGCTCCCTTATCTGATTCTACTACACCAAAGCTGCTGTTGACAGCACAGTGTTGAACAGCACTCCCTTTCTTTCAGAGAGCAAGGGATATATATATATATATATATATATATATATATATATATATATATATATATATATATATATATATATATACAGAGAGAGAGAGAGAGAGAGATCTAACTCTCCTGTTCCGTTCACTATTTAGTAATGGCTGTTTGACCCGTTCCATGTCTTTTGATTTTACTGCAAAATAATCATACAATGTATTTTAAAATACTCTCTGAAGACAAAAACATCATTTTCTGGTATAATGCCATGAGGTCGCTAATTTAGTTTGCTAAATTAATTTAGCAACATGATGGCATTATATCAGAAAATTATATTTGTGTCTGCAGAGAGTATTTAAATCTAAATGTTATGATTAAATCTGATTTTTCTTGTTTGCGCTTGTTTTCACGGTCAGAAATTTGTATCTGAACATAACAATGATAATGCATTCATTATAGCGTCTATTTTATAATTATGCTTCTCTTCATCGGGCTACTGTCTGTGCTGATCACTGATCATCACGAAATACACTGCCAGTCAAAGGTTTTTGAACACGTGGTGTTGTATTTTATTATTATTTATTTTTTCATGTTTACATTTTATTGCAGTTTACTCACTAATGGCAATTAAATAAAATTTTTTAAAAAGACACCGTTCCATCAAATGGCGTTCCATCGGTGGCTTGGTGGTTAGCACTTTTGCTGCACACCTCCAGGGTTGTATTTTCGGAGTTTGCATGTTCTCCCCGAGCTTCGGGGGTTTCTTCCGGGTACTCCGGTTTGCACTGTAGGCTGATTTGCATTTCCAAGTTGTCCGTAGTGTGTGAATGTGTGTGTGATTGTGCGCTGTAACGGCTTGGCACCCCATCCAGGGTGTCCCCCACCTTGTGCCCCGAGTTCCCTGGGATAGGCTCCGGGTTCCTCCGTGACCCCGTGTAGGATAAGCGGTATGGAATATGGATGGATGGATGCGCGACTCTACGTGGGAGTTTTATCAAATGCAAGTGGTGCACTTGTTTAGTGAAGTTGTCACTGTAAGACTATAATCACAAATATTTCTCAGTTCATTCGACCACTTTCAGGTATTTAACTTGAAGTATTTCATGTTACATGTTAACACAGGGGGTTCAAAAACTTTTAACTGGCACAACAACCTCAACGTTTTGCTCCTATATGACTTATCTCAACTATTACCAATATAAACAATATATGTCAAGTAGACACGCTGAACATTCAGTATAACGTTCCTGATTTTTAACACTTCTGTTTCAGTCTTAGGACAGAATGTACGGGACAGTTTATCTCTGTAATAAAATTATGATGTTTCATTTTCTTTAGAGATATTGATCCAAACATACACACACACACACACACATACATACACTGGCAAAGTTTAATGCTTGAAAAAGCACTTTTAGCAGTATTCTTGTTTCAGCAAACGTTTAAAATAGGTCATTTGGACCTGAGCAGAGTAAAAATGAAAAATTTATATCTGTCAGTTTGCAAAGAATTTACTTTGCTCTGTTGTCTGAAAGTAGGAATGAAGATAGAAGCGATCAGCTGATGTGTGGAACGGTGTGTCTCTTGCCTTTCTAGGCAAAATGAAAGCACCCCTTTCAAACGTCTACCTGCAGATAAGTGTGTGCCGGTGAGGTATCATCACAACACATTGAACAGAGAGTGGAAGAGATGGAAGACTTGTTTCAATTAATATAGACACATTCTCAATGATCAACACATATAGACACAGACACACATTGAGAACACACTGAAATCTGATGGCGTTACAGTAAAACTGAACATCGAACAAACTTTCCTAAATGCTCGCATATTGACTTCTCTTTGTCTATCATATATAAACAGATACATTTACCCTCCCAACTAAACATCTATAAACACTTGACACATTGCCTCTGAGAATGATCTTAAAGTCCCTTGAAACTACCGGCTATTTTAAAACAAAATCGCAGGGCTTCCGACTATCAGCATGGCAGGCGGATTATGCATGTGAAGGTATTGCATTGTTAATCTGGCAACCCGCATATGCATGCAAAAGGGGAAGATTTTTGCTCGAGCTCCACCGTGGAGCTTATGTTCCCTTGATGGGGAGTCTATAGTCTCCGGCTGTGTACTCTGACTCACCAGCACCGTGGCCCTGGCCAATAATTCTGCCCGTAGCCTTCGATGCACCTACGTGCCGTTACAGAGTGACATACTCCCTCCGCGCCCCTGTAGAGTCCTTTTGGAAAAAATTTATGTGGGACAGGAATTTATGTAACAACACCCGTGTAGCCAGGGGAAAGGTGAAGCAGGCGATCTATGATGGTTCGAGATATAGACTTCTCGATATAGCAGCGAGGCTATATTGTGTCATTTTGCATTTTGCATTGCATTTTAATTTTGCAGCTAGAAAAATCTTCATTAACTGCAAATTTAAATGACCATCATTATCTGCCATGTGTAGTTGCAGCTCGTTTAGGTGTTAGTTCCTAGTTTCTTACCAAATGCGAACATGGCAATATCACAAGAAAATATTATTATGATCCAGACAGATGATATCGCTCACAAGAGATGCTTCATTACATATTTAGCCTCATCGGAAGCTCTTAAACACTGGAAAGTCTTATGTGCTGTTGAAATGTAATGCAACATCTGGTGTACTGATTAGTTATTAGGAGCTACCCAAAAACGAACTAACACACACACACACACACACACACAAAAAAAAAGCATTCAGTCTGCTACTGCATGTTTATAGGAACGTCTTTACAGTTCAGCTTCAATCTGATCAGTGCATTATACTGTAGAGTGTAATGAGTGACCCTTGTCTTTCTCTGGGCTCTGTTTAAGTTAACACGGGCTTCATCCTACCTCATTCACTCTAGCACTCTGATTATGTAGTTTCACCAATGTCATACTGATTATATCTCTAGCCCAAGCACTTTTTGGCACTGTATATGAGGGTATGATCACCTCTTAAGCTAAAAATATAAATGAAGCCATGTGATATAAAGTGAGGGCTGCTGTGTACAGTCAACTACCCAGAATATAGTTGATATTCACCCAGAATATTAAGACGATCAAGACAATAGAGCATGAATTTCAGCTTTCATTTCCTGATATTTACATATAGATGTGAGAACATGGCCCCTTTGGTACCAGATCACCCCATTTTTAGGTGAGCAGAAGTATAGGAACAGATAAGTCTTGAAGCAAATTAAAGTAAACAACATTTAATATTTGGTTGCATATCCCTTGCTCGCAATAACTGCATCAAGCTGGAAGCCCGCTGAAATCCCCATTCTTCTTTTGTGATGCTTTTCCTGGCTTGTGCCACAGCTTAATCTTGGTTCCAGAACTTTTGTGGCTCATGTCTGTATTTCTTTGCGAATTCCAGTCTGGCTTTCCCATTCTTACTGCCGATGAGAGTTTGGCATCTTGTGGTATGGCGTGGTAATATTGTGGTATATTTCTGCTCTCGAAGTCTTATTCAAACGGTGGATTGTGATACCTTCACCCCTGCCCTGTGGAGGTTGTTGGTGATGTCACCGAATGTTGATTTTGGGTTTTGCTTCACAGCTCTCACAATGTTTCTGTCATCAACTGCTGTTATTTTCCTTGGCCGACCTGTTCAATGTCTGGCTGTTAGTGCATCAGTGGTTTCTTTCTTTTTCAGGACATTTCAAATTGTTGTATTGACTTTGCCCAATGCTTGTGCGATGCCTCTGATTGATTTTCCCTCTTTTCTCAGCTTCAGAATGGCTTGCTTTTCTCCCATAGACAGCCCTCTGATCTTCATGTTGTTTTATCCTTTTTAACACCAAATGCAGTCTTCACATGTGAAACCCATGTCTCAAACCAAGACTAGACACTCAGAGCTATTAACTGTTTAAACAATCAATCTAACAGGGCACACCTGGGCAATAAGAAACACCTGTCAGTCATATATTCCAGTATTTTCCATCACTTGAAAAACGGGTGGGTTCAAACAAAAGGTGCCATGTTCTACGTTGTTAGATGAACACATCTAGATATATAAATCAGGCAATTAAAGCTGAAATTATGTGTATAGCAAAAAAAAATATATATATATATATATATTTTTAAATGGCCTTGCCATTCCAATACTTGTAAATGGTTATTACACAATTGTTTACAATTGCTTCATTAATTTCTTTTTTTTCTCTTTATGTTTAAATGTAATATCAATATATAAAGTGTAAATCATACATGCTTGTATATATTGTGGTATCACTTATATACACTTATGTACAGTACAGTACTAGTAATTCATAGGTAGGTATGTCGAAATCATTTTTGGCACATACCTGAACATTGAATCTTAAAGTACATAACTTTAGTAACAGTGAAACTACCGGGCACTTGTAATAATTACAGGCAATAATTACTCAGGTTTTAATAGATATTAATGTAGAATTAGCTAATTGCATGCAGTACATACAAGTTGAATGGGTATGTACATAGTAAATAATAAAAAATAATAATAATAGCAGACTGCTTCAGTAAATTCATGCATATCTGGCTGAAAACATAAGTACATAGATAGGTATAGGTAACAGATGAATATAAGTAATGCTAAAACATTATATAATGATTTTACATTCAGCTGAAAGTTGAAGTTGTAATTTAGAATGCCACATCTGTATCACAAGTATGGCATCTTTCTCATTAGTTGTTATGTACTTGCAAAGTATGCAAAGGATATCAGTTTTATTGTATATGTACTAAGGTACATACCCAGTACGTATTGTCATAGGTTACTGTGTATTTGTATATCTAGCAAACAATCTGTCTACCAGACATTATTTTTAAATTGATATGTAGTTACCTGTTAAACACTGGCAAGTTACATTACTGTAAAATACAATACTACAAATATTTTTTTCTGCTCAATAAGGGAAAATGCATGATTGTTAAATTGTAACTTATTATGAAATATATGCAAATATATTGTAACTTATTATGAAATTTATATCTAAAACTTGCTTTGTAGACATTAGAAATTATTCAGGATACCTGAAATGAGTGACAACATTGAACTACACTGGGTTACTTTACGTTGTTAAAATATTATGTGACGGCCAAGATATACAATCCTGTAGTATAGCAACAACCCGAAGAATAATCTGGTATTGACATTTACATACACTCATCTGGAGACTAAACATATTCACTATTGTAAATGTCAAGTCATCAGCTACATTTGCCTAAACGCCCTTGTAATCCAATGGGAACCTCATTGTTTTGTGCTGGGTAATGGGGTTATTTGCATGAGGTCCCATTAGCCTTCTCTGGTGATTGACTCGTGCCACTCACATCACCGTGTGCAGCTGCATGATCATGCAAATACCCTTAGCACTTATTTGAATAAATAAAGACCCCTCCCATCCTGCAAAATATACATTGGGCAGGAGAAGATGGGTTGGCGAGAGACAGAGAGAGAGCGAGAGAGAGAGCGAGAGAGAGAGAGAGAGAGAGCTTCTTCACTGGGAAGGGAAATGGGGGAAGGGGTTTCTCATAAATCACCTTGCATTCAGATACACACAATACTGTGATGAGATCCAAACAGCCAAACAGCTGCTCCAATAAACATTATTGATCTTCCCTTCTCTCATGTCTTTCTTTGATATACAGCTTTTTACGACAGAGGTTTTTCATGAGATGATCCATATTGCAATTTACACTACTCATCCTGTGGGCCCAGTAATAGCACCTTCGGATCACTACCTGTTCCATATGTTTAAGATCAGCTCTGTATGCAGAATGCGCTTTGAACGTGAATTTTAGTTTTACATTAAACCATGCTCTCTTAACATTTTCTTGTTTTTTTGCTCAACTATATGGGCTGTCCATCATTTAGCCAACAATCCAGGTGGAAAGCTTCCATCTGCTCTTTGAGACCGGTCCATCCTGACTTACATCCTGACTTACAGGTCTATCCTGATTCATTCAGTGTGAGTCCATACTGGGCCTTTATGTATTTCTTTATGCTTCTGCACACACGTTTATGCTGGTGTCCATTCTGTTTGTAATCCATGAAGATTTATTAATATTTGATGTATTAATATTTCTGTTTGGCATGTTGAGGTTAAATGGGGTTAAGTTTACATAAAAGAGAATCCATAATCATTGTGGAGGAAAAAAAAAAAAAAAAAAAACAGATAAAAAAACTACAGCAGCAGTAGTCAAACAACTTATTGTTTGACATTATTAAGAAAATCATTAGGGTTTATAATACTACATAGTTTAAAAACTGACATTGACATCAATACGTACAGTATAATGCAATTAATCAGCGTGTCCCAAAAGTCTCCATACATAGGGGAAATTAACACGTTTTAGCAAAATGTCTTCCAATTTCAACATATTGAAATCATTCTCATGGCTGGATCGGGAAGCTGTCGCAAGGTTGTTGGACTTTAACAGGAAACATGGCGAGCACATCACACACAACACTGTTGTCAAACTTATTAACAAATTCAAAGAGACCGGAAGTGTCACGGACCGACCGAGGAGTGGACGTCCACGAACATCCATTGACGAAGGCACACATACTGTAGTCCCCTATGCGTGGAGACCTTTGGTACACCCTGTAGTTCAAATAGTTATATGATGTATATTCTTCAAATAAAGATGAATATTACACCGTGAGTGAATAGTACTGTATAATATTTGTGATATCTGAGTGTTTTCTGAGTTGTTTGTTATACTAAAAAGGGTTTTACTTGCAAAAGGAAAAAAAAGAAAAAAGACAACTCAGCATCTCAGGTTTACATCTTTCCTTTCCAAAGAATAAGAGATAACCTCTCTTATTATATTATATTATTGACTAATGTCTAGTTCACAGGCTCACCAGTCATTATTAGATCTACAGTGAGACAGCAGGTTAGGCAACATTTTTCTAAAGTTGCTAAGGTTAACAAAAAAAAAAAAAAAAAATCCTTCCAGACCCAGACACGCTATTGACTTTCAGAGCATAATGGCAACACTTTAGACAATACAGGCCACAGTAATGGCTCAATGTCTTGTTATCCAATTAAACACACAGCAGGATCTGAGGAAATTGCATCAGAGTGCTTTAGTAAGGTTTTTCTGATGTGTATGAATAATAACTTAAAATATATCCTGGTGTGAAGTCTGATTAGCTCTTGACCTAGATCACGGCCCTTCTGCATATTCTTTGCTTATATACTGAATATTTTGGTAAACATAGCATGGACCTTCTTCTCTATAATACTTGTGTAAGTAACACAAACTTCAGTTTGTAAGTTTGGAGATTTGGCTCAAACACACAGCATCTCCCATGTGTTTCTGATTTTGTTGATCTCAGAAGTGCAGTTAGTTAGTTTTTCAGTCTGGGTGTCCCAAAATGGTCTTAGATTGATCACATCTTGGTGCTCAATCGTAGCTTATCTCCTCAGCCTATAAAGAGCTTTGTCACTTCTAGATGTCTAATTCTGATCAAGAACTCCTTCTCCTTCTATTTCCCACCTTTTCCCCCCCAAACAATCAATAGTCCGCAGTTTAGCCCTTTATAGGAAAGATTACAGAGAAATAGCTATTAAGGCTTTAGTGCTATCAATTCTGATATCGTAAAAAGCCACTTAAAGGCTTGAGCAGATCTGGTTAGGATTCTGGATCCAACTCTCTGCAGTGCTGAGAGACAGAGAGAGACATCAAATATAAAAAGATTGGCTCCGCATTGCCCACTGAAGTCTGTCCTCTGATTCTCAGTATTAAAACACTTACTTGAAATAACATCACAGCTGGAAAACGAACACACTCGCATTTTGTTAGAAAGCCCACAAAATTGAGTGAGCTTTAGCATGGCCTTTCCCATCAAGTTGATGGTGCTATCACCATATCGGCAAAAGGTTAGGAATTGATTGGGCAGCACATCAGGAAGAATCAAAAAAGGCCACAGAATTTAAAAAGCGTGTGACACAAATGAGCTTCACTGTGGCACGCGTTCCAATTTTTTTTCTCCCCTATGAGTACTGGGTACTGCGTGTGGACATATGACCCAGAGTGTTACCTCACTAATGCTAGCGCAATGGAATCAGTCATGGCACAGAGTATGCAGACTAATACCCAGCTATGTTTCAGTCAGCCATGTGACTGGCTTTCATCTCTCAGCAAGTGTCCCCAAATGATGCCCTATCACCTATTGAGGTGCTTCATGTGACACAGCAAAGAGGAGAAGGGTAATGGACTGAAATGGAAAGCAAGGCAACTGACTGCAGTGCTGCTAGAGCTCACACTGAGTTTACAATAGCTTTTCAAATATATAAAGATATTTATAAGAACATGTCAAGAACATGTACAGCCGTGGCCAAATGAGAGTTTTGAGAATGACACAAATATTAATTTTTACAATGTCTGCTGCCTCAGTTTTTATGATGGCAATTTGCATATACTCCAGAATGTTATGAAGAGTGATCACATGAACTGCAATTAATTTCAAAGTCCCTCTTTGCCATGAAAATGAACTTAATCCCAAAAAAACATGTCCACTGCATTTCAGCCCTTCCACAAAAGGACCAGCTGACATCATGTCAGTGATTCTCTCGTTAACACAGGTGAGAGTGTTAACGAGGACAAGGCTGGAGATCACTCTGTCATGCTGATTGAGTTAGAATAACAGACTGGAAGCTTTAAAAGGAGGGTGGTGCTTGAAATTATTGTTCTTCCTCTGTTAACTATGGTTACCTGCAAGGAAACACGTGCAGCCATCATTGCTTTGCACAAAAAGGGATTCACAGGCAAGGATATTGCTGCTAGTAAGATTGCACCTAAATCAACCATTTATCGGATCATCAAGACCTTCAAGGAGAGAGGTTCAACTGTTGTGAAGAAGGCTTCAGGGCGCCCAAGAAAGTCCAGCAAGCGCCAGGACCGTCTCCTAAAGTTGATTCAGCTGCGGGATCGGGGCACCACCAGTGCAGAGCTTGCTCAGGAATGGCAGCAGGCAGGTGTGAGTGCGTCTGCACGCACAGTAAGGCGAAGACTTTTGGAGGATGGCCTGGTGTCAAGAAGGGCAGCAAAGAAGCCACTTCTCTCCAGGAAAAACATCAGGGACAGACTGCTATTCTGCAAAAAGTACAGGGATTGGACTGCTGAGGACTGGGGTAATGTCATTTTCTCTGATGAATCCCCTTTCCGATTGTTTGGGGCATCTGGAAAAAAGCTTGTCCGGAGAAGAAAAGGTGAGCGCTACCATCAGTCCTGTGTCATGCCAACAGTAAAGCATCCTGAGACCACTCATGTGTGGGGTTGCTTCTCAGCCAAGGGAGTGGGCTCACTCACAATTTTGCCTAAGAACACAGCCATGAATAAAGAATGGTACAAAAACATCCCCAGAGAGCAACTTCTCCCAACCATCCAAGAACAGTTTGGTGATGAACAATGCCTTTTCCAGCCTGATGGGGCACCTTGCCACAAGGCAAAAGTGATAACGAAGTGGCTCGGGGAACAAAACATCGACATTTTGGGTCCATGGCCAGGAAACTCCCCAGACCTTAATCCCATTGAGAATTTGTGGTCAATCCTCAAGAGGCGGGTGGACAAACAAAAACCCACAAACTCTGACAAACTCCAAGTATTGATTATGCAAGAATGGGCTGCCATCAGTCAGGATGTGGCCCAGAAGTTGATTGACAGCATGCCAGGGCGAATTGCAGAGGTCTTGAAAAAGAAGGGTCAACACTGCAAATATTGACTCTTTGCATAAACTTCATGTAATTATCAATAAAAGCCATTGACACTTATGAAATGCTTGTGATTATACTTCAGTAACAGTTAGTAACATCTGACAAAAAGATCTAAAAACACTGAAGCAGTAGACTTTGTGAAAATTAATATTTGTGTCATTCTCAAAACTTTTGGCCACAGCTGTACTCAGAGTTTGCGTGGTAACACGAGCCTTTGGTAACAGCTGTCATTGGCCAGTGGCCGACAAAGATAAGTGTGAAGTACTCTTCTATATTAAGAGCTGTTACAGTCATGCACGACGGTCTGGAACAGTGTCACTTTATATGTAGAAGACATTCTTTGGCAGTGGTTGTTAACACTTACACTGTAGTGGCTAGGACTATTAAAGCACATCAATAAGAATTCACTGCAGTGATTCTAGAGGCCAAACCTGGGCTCAACTTTCATAGTTCTTAAAGTTGTATATTTCAAAATGCTTGTTTATTTTTTTTTTAGTAGTATTTCTGAAGCTTGAGCTTTATTACGAAAAATTGAAATAACTGAAATATTAATGGGCAGCATGATGATGCATCAGGTAGTGCCACCTATTTGCTCTAGGGTCCCTCATTTGATACTAAACTTACTGTCTGTGTGGAGTTTCTGTGCGTGTTCTCCTTGCATCCACATGGGGTTTCCTCCAGGTTGTCCGGTTTTCTCCTACCTCCCAAAAAACATGCCAGTAGGTCAATTGGCTATGCAAAATTGCCCCAGTTGGTATTCCCACCTCATGCCCAGTGTTCCTACGATAGACTCTGGTTCATCCTCCACCTTAAAGGATAAAGCAAATTCATTACTGAAGATGAATGAATGAATAAATGAATGAATTAAATGTTAATTGTTACTAATCGGAAGGTTTCAAACACTAGTACAGCCAAACGGTCACTGTTGGGCCCTTGAGGCAGGCCCATGAGCATTCCCTGCTTAGCTCTATTGCTGAGATAAAAGCGTCTGAGTAAATGTAAATGCAGTTTTAGATTATTCAAACAAACTCTGACTTTTGACTTTTCCTTCACATTGATACACACTTTTTTACTTTTCATCAGTCACTTTGTGTTCTTTGAGTTCAGTCACTCTCAGTAGGTGGTGGGTGAACTGAGGGACTGAGGGTTCAGTATAAGCTAATAAAAAAAAAAGTGCACTTCAGCACACACTTAAGCCCAGATTTCCCCAGCATCGGCGGACTAAGCCTGACCCCCAGCTCTCTGATTTGTTCTAGTTTGGCTTCTTCTCCTGCTCACTTCCTCTGAGATAGCAACACACCTGCATATCTTTATCTAACTATGTGGAAACACTGTACTAAACCAGACAAGGAAAAATGACCCCAGTCAGTGGAAAATCACACTAGTCAATGGAAAACTGCATCATACTGGCACTGAACTAACTGCAGTATTTTTCTATAGAAAGAACGAGCAATGTGAGTGATGGGAGAATGGATATACACGAGTTGTTGTGTATGGTGTGTTTATATATATATATATATATATATATATATATATATATATATATATATATATATATATATATATATATATATATATATATAGGTTTATAGGCTTCATGTCATTTAGCAGTGTAACATGAGGATTCTTTGCCAACCTGGCTCGGCATACACACTGTGACAGAGAAGATTCAGTGTGCATGTGTACATTGCAGTGTACATTCTGCGACTCTATCATGTTGTGTCTGTGTGTTAAAACAAGACCCCAGAGCTCCAAATTAGCCCTGTAATAACCCGCAGATTGGTCGCTGTTTTGCTATGTGGCACCTTTAAACCCCCCTTCCCCCCCCCCTCCCCCGTTCTCTCAGAGGCTCTGAGTGTTTTGGGCAAGCCTCCAGCTGGCCTCCCACAACATGCCCGAGGAACTTGGGGATGTGATAAGGACAGCTGGACCCACAGCTTTTTTGGACTTGAGAGGGTGCGAAAGCATGGATACCTTTCAAAGCATATTAGACTCACTTCTGGGGATGGAGAGACCAGACAAACAGATGAGGACATTTTTTATGAGGGGCAAGTCCAACACTTTAGGTGACACTTATTTCAGTTATTATTATTATTATTATTATTATTATTATTATTATTATTATTATTATTATTTTGAAGGATGCGGAGAGTGGCATCGAGCAAAATAAAAGCAGAACTTAAATATGTTGACGTATACTGCCTCCTGGAATCCTTTTATACCCTATCAAATTAAAATTTCCCACCAACGACGCCCACACGACTCAGGTCTCAAACTGTCAAACTAACCACCATACTCTCTCATCTATGTGCAATGTAGCCAGTAAGCCAAGACATGATAAACGATAAATATTTGCACACGTTAATTATAGCGCTTGTCCACTAGAGTCATCATCTTGTCAATAGATTAGCATAATTAAATTGCAAAAAGGATGAGGTGACACAGATCCATGGATCAGAGCGATAAGCATTAGCAGTATCGTAGAAGGTGTTATCAGGAGGCAGGGAAACCATTATCCTTTTCAATTTAGATGATGATTTAAATCCCCCTGGATGATCTGTTCATCAACAAGAAGTGCCACTTTGTGTTAAAAAACTTGGACAAAACTGTCAGCAAGCTTTGTTCTAATGAATCTCAGAAGCCGTTGTGTGTTTTATTCATTTACACGCCCACCAAGGCATGACCGTAGAATCTGTTCTGTTCAGTTGGACCACCGAAGAGAACGGTCCTGAACACCGAACTCGGCAAAATGAACAAAAAAAAAATAACAAGATTAGAAATCAGGCGAAATTACACGAATGGTGCTGAAGCGGTCTAACAAGCCAGACGCTACACTAACTGAACCTTCTGAGCTGATGAAAGTTTCTATTTTGGCATTTTCAGCTCTAATCGCCCAGATTTAAATGGCGCGGTACTGCTTTTCAGCCAATGCGTCGTAAAAGTGACAGTTTGACTGTCCGTACTATGAGCCTTCATTTGATTAGCCAGCCAAAGCCGGGGCTGCTGTCGAGCGCTGACGAGAGCATGTGCTCTTTTAAACACAGCCCTCTCCTTTTCGGCAGCGTTTCTGTCAGCACACACTCACCACACACCCGATCACTGTTTATTGAATCATTCTGCAAATGAGAAATGATAATTGCCAGGACTTGGGAGTGCAAGAAGTGCTGCTTCATGACTTTTTTTTTTTTTTTTGGTGAAAAATACAGGCAGCCTTATTAAAGCCGACCACTTGCCTTCTAATCTATTTCCAGCATTTCCGAAGTTTCAGCAATCCAAGGATTAGGGAGGTTTTCTTTTTTTTTTTTTGCTCCTTTGCCTTTGCAGATTTAGCCTCTGGCTGGTGCTCTCCTTGCTCCCTGATGGAGCTGGCCTGGTTGCGTCTGCAGTTTTGATAGTAATGCTGTTGTTTGTTGTGCATTTGAGGTGTGTTTGGGATTAGGAGGCTCTGCTTGTAAACAGTAAAATATACAGTAATCCCTAGAGTGTATATAAAAGCAATTAAAAGATTTAGGGCTTCATGGACTAAGAAACACTTTTCGGCGAAGGTTCCCTACAGAAACTATACGTCAATCCAAAAGCAAGTTTAATCTCTATCTCGAAACCCAGGCTGTAGTTTTCGCAATGCTCCTCATTTAGTCTGTCTTAGCATGATAAACCCTCTGTACATATCCCATGCAGTAGTGTGTGAGTGCTGTTCTTCTAGGATAACGTCATCTCTGAGCACATGCACGAGTCTCTGAGTGTCACTGTAGCACACGTGTTTCATACAAGCTCTTTAAAGGCACCTATTTGGCTCCTGGCTCAGAATTCTTGGCACGGCACCCTCTTTTTTTCTTCTTCTTCCTCTTCTTCCCTTTCTCATGCTCTCCCCCATTTCCTCATAAAAGTCTCATCCTGTCCGATTCAAATTCGTCCCTTTGTGAGAGGAGCTCTGGCAAAACCACATGCTAATAATATCCAGTAGGGATGGGCTCTCTCTATTGATGAGCGCTAGATGACATGCTTTAAATCCGAAACAATGTTATAATCGACCCAAAGCTTTTTAGAGCTTTCACCGTAGCCACATCTGCTGTAAATATACCTGTGCCAGCACTGATAATCAATTTTTAAGTATAGTAATTAATAATTTCTATTTAAGGCTTCAGTGGTGGTTGAAGATCTGATGTAATGATGGAAATGTATCCTCCCTGTGTTTTGTCGAGCTGCTGCAGAAAACAAATGATATTGGTTTACACAGGAACTGGGTTTTTATGATGAGACGGCTAAACACACGAGGGCCAGAGAAGGCACTGTGTTAGAGGGCAACAGATCCTGACAGAGCTTTTATTTTAAACTCTGTGTGTGTGTGTGTGTGTGTGTGTGTGTGTGCGTGTGTCAGCCTTTGTACTGTCTCTGATTAGTAACCCCCTCCCACCTAACTCCCAACACACACACACACACACACACAGGATTTAAGTATTGTGTGTATTTGTATTTAGTATTTTCGTATTTTTTAATGCTTCCACTGTGGCACTATTATACAATGAGCAATGCTTTTAGGAAACAGAATGTACACCCAGCTGAAAATATATATTAATATCTATTTTACGAACAAGAAATGAATATGCAAATGAATTTACACAAATCACACACTCTCAAATGTGTGTCGTGCATGGGTGTGTGAGGGTCAGCCGTTGTACTATTTCTGATTAGTAACCCCCTTCCAACACACACACACACACACACACACACACACACGCACACACAATATAAGACAATATAATTGTATATACACTCATGTACCAATAACTGTCTTTAGGTCAGAACGTTCACAAAGTATGAATAATATTACAAATTAATTTTTTGTTATTATTATATTTAGAATTTATATATTAAAGGAGACCTGTTATGCCACATTTTACAAGATGTAATATAAGTCTCAGGTGTCCCCAGAATGTGTCTGTGAAATTTCAGCTCAAAATACCCCACGGATCATTTATTATACCATGCCGTAAATGCCCCCTTTTTGGGTGGAAGCAAAAACACGCTGTTTTCGTGTGTGTCTCTTTAAATGCAAATGAGCTGCTGCTCCCCGCCCCCTTTCCAGAAGAGGGCTGTGCCTTTACAGCTCCTGCTTCGGATACTACGGCAACAACAAATCAGGAGAACCAGTATGACTGACACCGTAAATACCGGTGTCTAGACCTATATGTATGAATTATACAGACAGTAAGCGTTTTCAGGTTAAAAATAAAAATGACGACATACAGTAGCTCTGGTCTCTGTGAATACAATCAGAGACGACGGTAACTTTAGCCGCATTAGCTGCGGAATTTGCTGACAAGCACATTCAGAAAGGGGATCTGCAAACATTCACAAAATATAAAGTGCGATACTTATGTCTTCTGGATATGCAGCTGGATCACGAACGGTCGGTGTTGATCCATGCTCGAGAATCAACTCTTCAGCAAATCCTGACCCGCGTTCACAAAGCATTCTGGTGTAAAACGATTCGAACAAACATATACGAATGTAGTTATTTTTTGGGGGGGGGGCACATTTCCTTCAAAAATAAAACGACTCCACTGCGTCTTCGGTGGCTCTGACGCCGGGAGCACATGAAGATTCTTATGTTCATTCTTACAGCCGACAACAGAACACTTACAAAGCTTACGAAGCTGAGACACGCGGAGAACATGGCGGACTGCGTGCAGCTCAATCGGGGGAGGATCTATGCTGACAGGGCGGAGTCCGTCACCAGTCGTGGGCGGGGCCTGTTCCAATGTGACATCACGTCGGATAGAAAACACGAGCGAATCGTTTTGAGGCACTGTTTATGATTTATGGGGAACATAAAAAAGGAGTGGGTGGATTTTAACCATTACAGGGTTGTTGTGTACACACACTGTTGACACACATTTATGTTCAAACACCATGTAACAGTGAATTTTGCATAATAGGTCCCCTTTAATGCATTTTGTATACTGTGCAAAATAAATGAATAAACAAATAATGAATGAATGAATTAGGATTGTGTGTGTGTGTGTGTGTGTGTTTATGTGTGTCTTCAGGCAGATGTCTGGGTTCTTCTTCAGTTCTGTGAAGTTTCACACTACTGTCAGCAAGGTCAGGGTATTTAAACCCATGCCTGAAGATACAGTTACTCAGCCTCCTGGTTACACTGCTTGACCCTCGTTTGTCATGTGTTTGGCCCTGCTGTGTTGTAAAACCTTACGGAGCTGTAGGAACGAGGACTTCCAGCTGTTGGTGTAGCACTGGAATGGGATTGTCTTCTGCTTGTGGCTAAGCCAGACAGGTGGTGAGCATTCAGCTGCTAATTCATGGTACTTAAAACTCCAAAGACGACTGAAAACTCAGACAAACGTCTTTTGTGTGCTTGCTGAGTGCAGCCGACGGTAACCAGTGGGTTAAATTGACACGATGTACAATATCGTTACATAAATGCCCTACAAATTAGCATGAAGTTAAACAACAATGCTCATTATCATGCAATAACAAGTAGCCGTTGTAGAATTATAATGAACCTTTCTCATTCCATGATACAGTCGGAGAGAATAAACATCCCAGATTTGTCTTTGTTCCTCTCCATCTCCCTACTGCACACTAAGCTGTAAAAAAGGCAGCTTAAATCGAAGCAGAAAGGCTTTTAGTGATGGACATTGAGAATTAAAGGAAGATTTGGACAATGTGCTGTGATTAAAAGATGAGGGCCAGCATTATGTAGCAAATCCCTCCCAACATTTTGCCAATATTTGCTTGCGTTTGTAAGCTGTGAAATTAAGCTCTGGTGAAGCTTCTGGCAAATAATTTAACAAAGTTTATGCATGAACTTACGATTTTACCCAGCTTACGTTAATCATCAGCCTTACAAATATATACTCATGATGGAATTCTGTCCATATTTATTTTAGTGTGTTTTTTGCTTTTATAAGCAATGGGGCTTAATGATTATATATTACAGATGATATAAATATAAGTAATATTCAGATTATATACAGTACTGTAT
Organism: Cranoglanis bouderius; assembly: GCA_023630585.1. Lineage (NCBI taxonomy): Eukaryota > Metazoa > Chordata > Actinopteri > Siluriformes > Cranoglanididae > Cranoglanis > Cranoglanis bouderius. The sequence continues at coordinate 2,407,252 of CM042539.1, forward strand.
ATATGAAGAGCAAAGATGCCTTCAAAATAATGAAATTAAATGTTTCTACGTTTAAAAAGAAATACAGTAAAGAGCAAAAAACAGTGGTAAATGAAACAAAGTCAATATTTGGTGTGACAAAAAAATAAATAAATAAAAATAGTAGTCTCCGGTACAATTAGTGCAGTTTTATAAGGAAATGAGCTGGTAAGTTTTATTGAGTATCTTGCAGAACCAGCCACAGTTCTTCTGGACACTTTGACTTTCGCACTCGCTTCTTATTTTTGCAGCAAAACCCAGCAGCCTTCATTGTGTTTTTTGTCTGAAAAGTGTCTCTTACGTAATATACTGCTTTCTTTAATGACATACAAACATTTTTCTGTAACATTTAATTTTGTGCTAGAAAACTAATGTTTGGGAATCTAAAATGTTTTTTTCTACTGACCTGATCATGTAGAAATCATAAAATAAAAAATCTATAACAATGTTTGTACTAAAAAAAGTAGGGTACCTAAAACTTTTGCACAGTACTGTAAATAATAATAATAATAATAATAATAATAATAGTAATAATAATAATAATAATAATTCTCACAGGCCCTCAACCAGGACACCACCAAGGACTAGAGCTTGGATTTGCGACACCCACACTACCTACATTCCCTTAATATATCTTCTATTCATTCATCTTCAGTGACCACTTTATCCTGCATTTATAAATATTTATTATATATATGGGCAATTTCAATACAACTACCTCAGCTTAATGTTGCACAGAATTATACTGCACAAAACAACTGCACATATCTGCGCTTTATACCAATTATAGTCCAACTGTTGCTGCCACACATCTTTCTGTCCTCACATTATATTTTTATACTTTAAAAGGAAAAAAAAAAAAAAACTTTCCCTTTTCTAACTCTATGTAAATTCTATTTCATGGTAAGGACAGTCATAAAAAGCATTCCACTACGAGTCGTACTGTATATGGTTGTGTGTGTGACAAATAAAATGTTAATAGTAAATGGTCTGCACTTATATAGTGCCTTTTAACCTTTGCGGTTCACAAAGCACTTTACACTGAGTCTCATTCACCCATTCACACACCAATGGCAGCAGAGCTACCATGCAAGGCACCTGCCTGCCATCGGGAGCAATTTGGGGTTCAGTGTCTTGCCCAAGGACACTTCGGCACATGGAGTCATGTGGGCCGGGAATTGAACCGCCAACCCTACGATCAGTGGACAACCCACTCTACCACCTGAGCCACAGCCGCCCCTGTGTAATAGTAATTATAATAATAATAATAAGAAGAAGAACAACAACTATTATTATTATTATTATTAAAATTATTAAAATTGAATCTGCCAAGTAATGACATGGATAAGAACAGGAAAAAGAAACTACTGCTGATGTATTGAGTTACTCGATACAAAGAACTTTTATTACACAAATGTTTAGTATTCGAATAAAGTAAAGTTCTACTGATTTAGATAGAGCAAATATTAACAGTATATAAACAGTGATGTGGTGGTGGGTATCACTGCTGCCTTAGGGCTCCCTGCTTGGATCCTGAGCTCAGGCTACTGTCTGTGTGGACTTTCCCATGTTCTCCATATATCTGTCAGGGTTTCCTTCAGGTTCTCTATTTTCCTCCTTCCTTCCAATAACATACAGGTACTGTAGGTGGATTATTGGCTGTGCTATGAATGTGTGAATGTGTACGTGTACTTGTTTTCTTCGTGATGGACTAGCCTCCTATTCCTGCCTCACGGCACAGCCCTGATCAGGATAAAGCGGTTACTGAAGACGAACGAATGAACAAATGAATGGATGGATGGATGAAATACACAAGCAAGAAACAAATGCACAGTCATGCCATGGTTTTAGCATCACCTCCATGCCAGCGAGGTGAACTATATACAGTATGTAGCTTTAATCATGTGTCTTTAAAGTGTCTCTTGCCCACCTTGACTGCCTTTTCGCACTGGCACCCTTTGTGTGTATTGACATTGGCCTCTCTTTTCTCTTGCTGTACATTGTGTTTCCTTATTGCTGCTTTATCATTGAAGAGATGCTCCATTCACATGCCAATCACAACAGAGCACTGACCTTCCACCCACCTCACACACACACACACACACACACACACACACACACACACACATCCCCCTACTGCTCTCTCTCTCTCTCTCTCTCTCTCTCTTATACAGATGGTTCTTGAGGGTTGTCTTGTGGCAGATTTGGCTAATTAACCGCCCTTGTGTTGAGTGGTGATAGCCGGTCAGGAGAACTCTTCAGCCGCTACGACGCTTCTCTCCCTTTCTCCTTTCAACACTTGCATTAAAGCCCATAAACATTCAGAGGTCAATCACATGGCACAGGCTACAAAGAAAAACCACTCATCTATGTTATTCTGTGGAATTCACAAGACTAACATGCAGGACATTTAAAAAAAAACAAAAAACTATAATAATAAATCTGCCTTTCACAGAAAGTGGAGAGCTACCTGCTTCTATAATGAGCCAGGTTAAATTTTTGGTAGTTAGGTAGAAGGGTGAATGAGCTGGACTAATAAATATGTTATTGAGAAGGTAATATTTGACTACTTGTGCTAAGAGGTAGCTCATGCAATTCAAAAGCACAGAGTCAAAAATGCAACAAGGACTTGAGGTACAATTTGGCCAACGATTATACCAAATTAGCGACTGTAGCTGAAATTTCACTCAGTGGAGATTCCAAAGGTTGATCCAGTTAATTGGTGATCATATCCATCATATGGGAGTGTAATGAAGCTGTAAATGGCTTTAGGGGTTAAGTGCAAAGTGATTTAGACCTGCTTGCTTTCAACTCGAAATCAGTGTCTAAGAGTACCTCAAGCACGTATGTTAACTTTCAACAAAAGCATTTAAGGCCAGGTGGATAATGTTCAACATCACTGAATGAATCACAACAAGTGGACTGAAGCCTCTGATCTGTGTGTACGTGTTGGAGTTAGCACATCACACGGTTACAGGCATGTGTGTGTGTGTGTGTGTGTGCATGCTGCTGGGGGTAGTCCACACGAGAAGGATGTCACACCCGAGGTGTCGGCCCCGAGTAACGTACAGCAGCTGAAACCCTCTGTATAAGGGGTGGTCTATGGCAGATGGAGCTTTCAACCTCAATGCTCCTCTTTTTTTTTTTACTCCAACTTTCCTTTCCTGTCCTCCCCCATCTCAGTCTCAAGTGTGAGATCCTCATGGGACAGCTGAATGAGAAATGTCACATATGTCAGGCCTGTAGTGAGTAATAGCTTTCCACTGCTTTGTAGTGCTTCTGTATGAAGGAGCTTAAAATAGTTGCATGCTAATGCCTAATACTACACGGCACGCATATATGTTCTGTCTGATGCATCTGAGCTGATGCTCTAAAAACAATCTAGATATAGGATTTCGCGATCGTGGAAATGAACACGAAATCAAGCAAACTCCGCAAGGAGCCTGCAATTTTTCAGAATTACCACAGATTTTCCACGGATTTGGGCCAGGACGCATTATGTGACATCATCACAACACGCATTCAGTCTCCGATTCACGTGCGTTGAACATGAGCGCAGCTAAAAGGTCTCATTCGAGGACTGAATTTTGTAGAATGAAAATGAAAGTCATGTAACGTGAAAGTTTCCATGGGCAAACGATGCGTCACGTGGGTTTACACACAGTAGCACAGCTCACTCAGTACAGGTAACTCCTTTGTAGTTTATAATCGATTTATCTGTTTTGCCGATTTTCTTTCTGAGATGTTTTCTGACGTAAATCGGTGTAAACTGTCTAACCGTAAAGGTAATGTCCGTCTGTTAGAGATCCCCTCGCACTCTCGGAGTCGCTCGCTGCGCGCACACTTCCGCATTCCATTCTCCGCACCGCCGTTGAGGACTATCCATTCATGAACTCACGTTTTGTTTACTTTGCCATGTGCTTTTGTTCATGTTTGACGTCATGTCCCCGCCTCGGTATGTTCATTGGTTTTCTGTTCTCTGGTTTACGTCATGTCTCCGCCCCCCGTTCATTCATAGGTTTTCTGTTTATTGTTTAATTATGAGTTTCAGGTGTGTCTCGGTGTATGTTTTATTCTGGCTATTTAAACCTCTTCCCGTTTCCGCCTCGACGCGGAGTATTAGAGTTCGTCCTAGCACGTGCTGTACGCCTGCTACCTTCTCGCTTTCTCTCGCCCATAGCTCATAGCTCTTAGTTCATAGTTCCTAGACCATAGCCTAGTTTCGTGCGTTTGCTTCGGTTTTGTTTTGTTTTGTTCTCATGTTCTGTACATTTTGGAAATACTGCCTTGCGGATTATTACTTTACTCTTTTGGATTATTACCTCGACATTCCCTGGATTATTGTTTGACTGTTTGCACTTTTGGATTATTGATTTGCCTTTTTGTGGATTACGGTTTGTTTCCTTTTTTTAAAAAAATATATATATATGTTCCATTACTTTTGAGTTATACTGTTCCTAATAGACTGACTTTTTCCCCTGCGCATGCATCCTGCCTCCCTCCGTCTATCGTAACACCGTCTCACTGGTACAGTCAAAAATGACCACGGTGGCCTTACAAGGTACAAATACTCAGTACAAGTCTGTGCCTTTAATGAGGGATCTTATAACTTAAAGTTAAAATTACGACTCAGATATGCAATAATTTAATAAAAGTCATGGACTGATAGAGACGCGAGTTTTATTTTCTCCAAGCTGTTACATCTCGACATTTCTAAAAGCGTAAAATGACCATCGTGGATATTCTAATGTTAGTATTGACATATCTCCGCAGTGGTCATCGTTTATGAACGCAGGTTCTGTAAAAGTGCACACATGGCTGTGAGCTGCATTAAGCTGAAGCTTGCAGGTCGTATTTATGGAAAATGTTCCGTGTGTCCTGTGTGTATATGAACCTCTTCTCATGTCTGATATGAGCTCGTGTACTGAATGTTGTGCTTAGTGTGTGTGTGTGTGTGTGTGTGTGTGTGTGTGTGTGTGTGGTATCCAGTAAGTGAAGTGGAAGCACAACAGACATAAAACATGCTTGATGCAGGTTGATCATGTGGAAGCTGCGAGTGAAAGAGCACATGCTGGCACCTCCTGCTTTTTATTGTATATACACATAGCTCAAAAAGGCCAATTGGATGCTCCCAAGGTGGAGTGGTGGTGGTGGGGGGAGGGTTAGTGGTGGTGGTAAAGTGGGGGTTGGGGGGGATGGGCTGCTTGGTTGACTGTTCACTAAAAACCTGCCCACTGGCTATAATATCTGTAAGGAATTCAAGGAAATCATGCATTAAAACTACTCCATAATGCTGAAGCTTAGCTCTGATCATTGATGAGTGGTGCCCTTCTGGAGCTTGAAATGTCAGCAACTCGCGTTACTTTTTTTGCAAGGAAAGACATGAAAAAGGAAAGAAGACGGTCTTTTGATAGAAACAAGCTTGTTAGAACATTGTACTCAATTTACTCGAGAAAGCAATAGGTTTATTGTGAGGAACAGTGTTTGGGGAGGAGATGGCAAGGTAATTTGCATGTCAGAACAGTGCACTTAATAAGGACCGTAAATGAGGTTGCAGGATATTGGACAAGTCTGCAAATCTGGTTTCCTAGCAATCTCGCATGAAAAAGCATGCACGACTTAAAATAGCAAGTGGAGAGCCAATCATAATACTATATTTTGAGAATGTAATTTTCTCAAGCCTCGCCAGTAATTAACCTCGCTACAAAAAAGGTATTGGAAGCGCGGCATAGCTCCAGCTATACTGTGCTAAAAGACTGGATACTGCGTATGATAGGCTGAGACGAGGATGGATCGGGAGGGAAAGGGGGGAAAAGAGACTGGATTCAGCTTTATCTGTGAGCGAAAGGGAACCTTTTCTTTCCTAATTCTCCCTCACTGCCATTTCTATTTAAAACCACTGGCTTTTTTTTTAACTTCTGCTGAATTGGGGTTTTATTCAGAGTTAATTTAACACCGGCTCATCAGAAGCTCTTCTCTTAGCCAACAGGATCAAATACAATGATGGCTGTCAAACACCTTGGCTGATAATTGAAGCAAAAGGTTTGTTTTTGTGCACCAGAGGTCTGGAGCATATTACCATTACACTATCAGCTAAAACATTTGAACTTTTTATTGTTTGTTTTACTATTTATTTCATTATTATTACTGGTGATTTTGCTAGTTCATGGTGGCTTAGTGGTTAGCACGTTTTCCTCGCGCCTCCGGGGTTGGGAGATTGATTCCCACCTCTGCCCTGTGTGTGCGGAGTTTGCATGTTCTCCCCGTGCTTCAGGGGTTTCCTCCGGTTTCCTCTCCCAGTCCTAACGTCCTCATAAGCCTTCTAGATTGATAGAAGACATGCTTTGTAGGCTTGCTGTTATAGGAAAACAATCAACTCCCAGCGGTATCACAACACCCAATCGTTGATTGTTTTCATACAACAGCATACACTGTTGTGTTTAATTCCTCGTGTTATACCCCATTATGGGCATGCTGGCTAAGTGGTTAGCACGGCTGCCTCACACCTCCAGGCTTGGGGGTTCAAACGTGCTTCAGGGGTCTCCTCCGGGTACTCCGGTTTCCTCCCCTTTCCAAAGATATGCATTGTAGGCTGATTGGCATTTCCAAATTGTCTGTAGTGTGTGTGATTGTGCCCTGCGATTGGATTGGCACCCCGTCCAGGGTGTCCCCCGCCTTGTACCCCGAGTTTCCTGGGCTAGGCTCCAGGCTCCTCGCGACCCCGTCTAGGATAAGCGGTACAGGAAATGGACGGATGGGTGGACAGCCCTATCCTCTATCTCACGAGAGGAAGCATTCCCGTTTTACATATTTACTCAAACGTGACTCGCAGAAGCAATCAATGGATATTAAAAGTATCACACTAGTTATCAGTAAGTAAGGAATCTGATTTAACAGTCGTACAGGACGTTTTTTTTTGGAAAGACTTCGCCTAGACACAGCAATAGATATAACATATTAGCTGTATGGCAGGTTAATGACTCATTAAGGAACATTGTCAAGCTAATAACAACACCCTGCCAAGAAGATTCCTCTTAAATTAGACACCAAAAAGAAAAAAAAAAGAAAGGAAAAAAGCTTGTGCTCTTTTCATTCAGTCCTTTAAATAAGAAGTTCCGCATTTTGAAACGCAGCATTGCAGTATTTCACTGTGGGTCTTTTCATCTCTGTGATAAGTTGGAATTGACAAGTTCAGATGTAGTGCATGCGGACGCTCAGATGAAGGGCCTGATATGTGAGTCGAGACGGGATTTGGGAGGGGGGGGAGGTGACTGAGGTTGATGTTAAGTAATGCAGGCAAAATGTCAGGATGGAAGAACTGAGAGCGGCTAGCCTTCGGCCCAGCTGGCATGCTCGTCCGGTGCTTATTATATACAGAAAGTTATTTATAAAGGCTAACATGTGTCACTACCTCCTGATGTGCTAGCACACTCTCTGTTATAGCCCACTGCTTCTTACATCTCTGACTTGTTTACTTGCCAGTCTAAATTGAGGGCAATCTGAGGGCAAGTGTGAAGGTACAGGGTGAATGGCAGGTTCCACATGCTGTTAAGCACACACATATCTGCCCTGACAGACGCAAGTGTACACACGTCACACACACACTAGGATGGGGGGGAAAAAATGGATAGACACGTGCATGTTAATCTGTGGTGTACAGTACATACACACCTTGCTCTTTCTGTTTCTCTGTCTCTCTCTCTCAGACACACACACACACACACATACACACTAGGCTGGTGATAATATTGAATGGGAGGGCTAAAAATATTCTACAACCTATGAGTACATCAGCGTTACTATTACGAAACCATTATGGTTGAGCCTTATAGCGCGAGGTCTAATCATAGCCATAAAGCTATTACGCATACACATAGAACACACTTACTGAAAGACATATAGGCAACGGCATTTGTGATTAGTATTCAGCCCTGCTAACACATCTATATCAGTCAGCCCTGACACACACATACACAAACAAGCATTTAGTTGACTATTTGTGCTTAGACATCTCATCTGAACACAGTTCTAATGCCCTTCAACCTGTTAAAGCCTCATCATGCAGCCATTATGTTTTCATATTGTTATCTATTCTGATTGATATGACTGCAAAACACCAACTACTTGATGGCGCATGGTTACAGTTTATCCTGAACATACTAAAAAAAATGCTTGCCAGTGCTGCTCCTACATAACACTGTCCCCTTCTCATTACTGGCATCAATACAACTATACCATGTGCATCTGACACCAGGAGGCTTTTGATCCACGGTGCATGGTGAAGTGTGCCAGGAGCCTGATAGATGTTTGGAGCCATCCAGGTTATGGTTCCAACAGGTGGCTATAGCGAAAAAAGACGTTTCATGAATAGGTTAATGTACACATGGACATTTTGAGAAAGTTAATGCCTCACTTTTAGGGGTGACTGCTTTCTTAAAATTAGTTGCTGGTTGTGATTGGTCACAAAGAAAAAGAAGTTAATTTGAGCTATGTGCTAGTGGGTTGGTACTATACATCACTTTTGGCAGTGTGTTTCATCCATCCATTCATTTTCCATATCGCCTATCGTACACAGGGTAGCAGGGAAGTCTATCCCAGGGAACTCAGGGCACAAGGCGGGGGACACCCTGGATGGGGTGCCAACCCATCACAGGGCACAATCGCACACACACTCACACACTACTGACAATTTGGAAATGCCAATCAGCCTACAACTTCGGACTGGGGGAGGAAACCGGAGTACCACGGCGGAGGTGGGATTCGAACCCCCAACCCCAGAGAGCCGATGCAAACATACCTTTGGCAGTGTGTCTCCTTGGGTAGTTGTTTAGTAGCATGCTAATATATTCCTAACGCTCTACTATCATTTCAGTAATGAGTGACATTATGTTTCACAAGTCATATACAACTACTGACCAATCTGCAAATGTAAAATACATAATTCAGCGCATGTAACATATTATCACGTTCACTCCACTCCTCAATCACTTTTCCAACACTTTTGCCAAGCCATATCTTATATATATATATATATATATATATATATATATATATATATATATATATATATATATATATATATATATATATATATATATATATGTATATATATATAACTTTATATCCACCGTGAGAGCCCAAAGGCCTGGTATAATTGCATCCGTTTATAGACTGTATGCTAGGCCAAGGTCACCAATACAGGCACTCAACGCTATAACACATTTTTAATGGGGTTCAAAGCTGGCAGGCTACATTTATATAGGATGAGACACAGGCACAGAATGAGATGCCAGCTGGCTGGAGTGTGAGGCCAAGTAACTGGCGTACTAGCAAAGGATTTTTGCTGCCCCTCATATACAGTCACATGTATTGATATGTACATGTGGGTGTCAGCAGCATTGTAACCGAATACGAATATATTTTCCGTACTGAACAGATTCAAAACAGATACAAATACAGGTATGAACAGGAGGCGCACTATTCTTTCTTTTTTTTTTTTTTTTCCAGAAAGCTTGTCAGGATTGTTCAAAGGGGATACAGATGAGACTAGAGATGGAACGCGACAAAACATGTTGCATGAGCGGAAGGTTTTTATGTACATGTGGGCATGAGCGAGTGCTCAGATATAAAGCTCACGAGATAAACATGCGTGCGATGTATTAATAGCATCTACTGTATTCATGAGATCCTGACAGAGTTGCCATTTCTCTGCCAATTCCTTTGCTTTTTCTCATATTTAACAAACAAACCCAAAACAGCCTTCCGGTTTAGGCCATTACACTGATACAGATATGAATAATTGGAGCACTAAACAGATACAGGTACAGATACAAATAGTGGCATTGTGTTACGCTTCTACAGCAGAGAAAGGCTACAATGCAGCACCGGCTAAGTGTCGGCTGCTTATTCCTGTGTGAATTAATCAACATTAACATGTGCTAACAGTGCGACAGCTCAGCGAGGATTAAAGCAGATTTTCATCTTTTTCTGTCTCATCACCATCCACAGCTTTAGAAATGTCCTCTGTAGCGATTCTGCTGATCTACCGTTTTATTTTAGATCAAAACGACTTCATATAGAAGATCAGCTTAGTGATGCTGTTTTAGCGATGCTCCTGTTCACTGCAATCGTTTTCAAATTTGACTTTTGAATATAGACATGGTAACCCTGCAGAAGCATAAATAATCTCTGCAAATACGAACATAATCCATTTCATTTTCCTTTCTTCATTGTTTATCAGGCCTTTGCATTATGAATTATTTGGAAAAGCGTCTGTGTTCTGTGACGCTCAGCTTCTATGTAGAAGACGCTTCATACGTCTATTGCTAGCTAATTGCTGCGTACTTACAGAGAGTAATAAAAATGCTATCAAGTAAAATACCTGTCATTAACCTAACCGGGTTAATATAGGAATCAGCAGGGTTTAATAAACAAAAGCAGTGGTTCCTGCTCCACGCAGGGCTAATTTAAAATGTGCCGTCATTAATTACGTAAAACACCTTTGTCAAAAGAGGGTATCAATTCTTATAGGCAAAAAAAAAATAAAAATAATAATGAAAATAATTCTTTAAATTAGCTGAACATTCTTCAGTATGTCTATGCTGGAATATGTCATTGTTTGAAGAAATGTCAGATATCTTCTCTTTTTTATTTATTTATTTATTTATTATTTACTTATCGAGTCGGTGTATACATTTTCAGCCTGCTTAAAAACACACAGTTTATCATTTAGGTAAACAAAGGATCTACGAGGTACGAATTTTTATGACCATTGGCTGTAACTCCCAAGGCGGTGAAATTGTAGTTGGCTTTTGTGCTTTTGTTCTATGGTCCATAACTGCAGGCTATAACTCTGCTCAGGCTGCTTTAAGAGGGCCAGAGACACACATAAATCAGCAGCAAATCTCCACAAACCAATCAACCTGTTCATTTGTAAAAATCCGTGTTTATAGAAATGCCTGCGTTTATTGTCTATTGAAATGCCTATACATGTTAACTAAGAGTCAAAACCATAAAAAGCACATCAGGTTACACATTAACAGCCCCTCGGCCATGCTCAAATCGGGTTCCTCGGGTTTTCAGAGTGGCAGTAGACTTAAATAGGCCGGGTTTAAGTGATGAGCTCATGTCGGAGACATTAGGTAAGGAAAAATCTAGGCTGTAAGAATCTTACAGTCACATGAGACTCAGATTCCACTATAGAGCAGCCTGGCATTTCAGATACCATGCAAGATAATAACCTTCTGGACATTTATAGATGACCAGGATTCAGGGGAAAAGGTCCCTCATTGATGGTATTTGTTTTTCCATGCTGTTAAGGAAGGATGGCACCTTTTTTGTATACACAAAAGAAAGATTGTAACAGCTTCTCAGAGTATTTGTGCTCTCCCTTTAATTTCACCTTTAAATTCAAGTGGCTTGCCTAGAATCTGTAATGGACTGGAATTTATTCAGCATTCTAGTTTCATGTTGATATCTAATTTATGTACACACACAAAATATATAAATACATACATACATACATATATATATATATATATATATATATATATATATATATTTACTCCTGATAGTATTAAAATCTATGATCTAGTTAGTCCTTCCTCATCATATATGCTATTGTGAACAACAACAAAAAAAATGAACAAAAAAAAATTAAAACACTTTTACGATTCTAGTCTTAATTAAGTGAGAAGCCTCTTTTCTATTCATTCCTGTCAGTTGTCAATAATTGTTATGGCAGTGTTACTCTCCCATTCTCTGTCTCTCCGCCTCTGTTTGTCGTATCTCACGGGCGGAGGACCAGTGACGGGAGCCTGAAATTGATGTGATGAAAAACAACTGGGCTATCTCTATGAGCCATTGGCTGCTCTATTAAAATTCCCCGCCCTGTATCACAGCATGCCCTCATACTGCTGCTGCTGCTGCGATAGGGGGGAGCGTGTGGCAAATTACTCGGCTACTGTCACAGGTTATCAGCTCATGGCATAGATGACCCCCCTCTCTGAAATATCTCCTCTCAGTCCCCTCACAAAGTTACCTTCTGGTTCTGTATCTTGAGAGGAATTGACAATATAGTATTATTTAAGTAGAGAACAGGCAGAATGGTGCATTGTATTCTATGAGCATCTGTAAAAAATTGTGTTTTGACCCAAGATAACAAATCAACTGTGAGGAATATGGTATCTATTTAATGTGGCAGCATCCCTCCTTTTCATGAATCAATAAACCCCTGAGTCAGACATGTCACTCTGACATCAGACACATCTCCTGACTGCAAAAAAACAATGCGGGAGACTGTAGTGCTATTTCAGAGCAAGTGAGAATTTATTTGCTAAAACGTCGAGTTGTGCTGTTGGGTGTCAGAATCGGAAAATGTTCATAAACACATTTTGTTTTTAACCGCATACTATCGGATTTGACACCTTTCCAAGCCAGGACGTGGTCGAGGCTACAGGTAATCAGGAGGGATAACTGGTCTCAGGAGCTCCATCTTTGCAGTCTTCGTAGTTAAGTAATTAATTATCACATCAGTGAAGTTGGGATGCTAACTAAGAATTTAACAGGTTTAGCTTGCAAGTTAGCCACCATGTCTAATTTACCTGCATAGCTTGCCTGAAATCAAGAAACTAGCTATTTGACGCTAGATGTCTAGGTTCTTACTGAGTTGCCTATGATGGACATGTTTAGCTAGCTAACTTTGTTCAGCCAACAAAATAGTTTATGGCATAAGGTAGGGCAGCACCTTGGCTTTCAGTCCAATGATGTCCTCGATGTCTTGATTGTGCCCACAAAGTTGTAAACATCAGGAGACTTTTATGCCTTCCGTTTCTCTCTATTATAAACGCTTGGAGATTCTGTGAGCCAGTAACAGGATACCAAACCACAAGAGTTACACCATTTGAAAGTGTTAGTTTAGCTGAATACCACTTCCTGTCTTTTAGAGGTAATCCATAATTATAAGTGGATAACATTTAGCTAATTTCAGTCTGATTCCTAAATACGATTCTTAATACATTCTTCAGATTACAACCAAGTAGCATCAAGTTTCTGGGCTAATCAGGTCTTTTTTGCAACCAGGTTGCCTGTGCATCTCTTTTTTATTTTATTTTAACACTTCGAAAGGGGTCTATTTGGACAAAACAAACTGTACTCAAGTATTAAATATAAAATGAAACCCAGCTCAAACCTTTGGCCTAACATCGCCATCATTTCCCAGCAGTGCCGTGTTTACATATTCTGAAAACCTAATAGGCTTATTGTTGTATGCATATTCACAAACCCACCCCCTGCCCTCAAATCTAAGCCATCTGAGACCCCAGCTAATGTAATATTGTAGTTTGACTTAACTAGAAATGTGAGGAAAATAAGTAAGCCAGGAATTAAGAACACCCAATGAGTTACTACAAGCTACAGTGTCATTTAGTATGTAAATGAGTGCATAAGTAAGTGACCAGGAGCATAAATGAATTAGGATGGAAAAAGATGAAGAGGTAAATGAATAAGAATGTTATGTAAGTGAGTTTGTATGTAAATTGGTGCATAAGAGAGTGAGGGGGAAGTCAATAAATGGCTTAGTATGTAAATAAATGAATAAATACATGACTTAAAACAACTGGGTATAATATTTGAGAGAGAAGGCAAAATGTAACTCTGTTCATAATTCCTGAGGCAGCATATATATATATATATATATATATATATATATATATATATATATATATATATATCACACCTTTTGTTTGAACCCAACCACTTTTCAAGTGATCAAAAATATTGGAACAAGACTAATGGGTGTCTCTTGTTGCCCAGGTGTGCCCTGTTAGACTGATTGTTTAAGCAATTAATAGATCTGCATGTCTACTCTTGAACAGGCTCACTATTCTTTATTGATGATGTAACTCATGATGGTAGCAGCAGAATGAATTCAGAAGTCTACAAAAACATTGCATGCCAATTTACAGAGAAATGCATCCGATCTAACTGGGAGGAACTTCATCATGCAGCAAGACGATGACCCAAAACACACTGCCAGTACAACGAAGGACTTCATCAGGTGAAAAAAGTGGAAGGTTTTAGACTGGCCAAGTCAATCACCAAGACCTTAACCCAGTTGAGCAGCATTTCACCTCCTGAAGAGGAGACTGAAGGGACAAACCCCCTCAGACGGACAACAACGGAAAGAAGCTGCAGTATGGAAAAGCATCACGAAAGAAGAATGCAACAGTTTGGTGATGTCAGTGGGTCACCGACTATGCAGCCAAATATTAATTGTTATTTACTTTTATTTACTTTAATACTATCTGTTCCTTTACTTTTGCTCACCTACAAATTGGGTGGTCTGCCACCAAAGGTGCGATGTTCTAAGTTGTTTAACACATCTAGATGTAAATATGAGGAAATGAAAGCTGAAAATCTGATCTATCATCTCATGTTCCTCTTTTGATAAAAGGCACAGCAGTCATCATTAATTAAAAAAAAAAAAATGTAAGTATTTTAGCTACAGGCAAAGCAGTAAATCTGTTTGCAGTTCAGCTCACGTTTTTATTTTTGCTTTGAGCAAGCACTCTCTGTGTCTGCATATCTCTGTCTTACGTGGATCATCTTCCCTCATGTCTAGATAATGTGGCAATTACTCCTTAATTACATGTGTCATTTGGATGAGAGGGGCTGACTGCAGCCTGATAAATCCTGTTCACCGCACTGGCAAGTCTCCTGGTGGAGAACTGCTAACATCCTGAGACTGTGACAGAGTAATAGACCTGAATGTGGAGGAGAGAGAGGGATAGTAATGGCGGCTTACGAAATATATGCCTTATGCTTGTAAGGACTAGTTGGTTTATCTTTTTTTTTTTTTTTTTTTTTTTTTTTTAAACTTTATTTCATTCATTCATCCATCCATCCATTTATTTATCTTCAGTAACAGCTTGCTCATGATGGCGGTTGATATCCTATCCTATCCTATCCTATCCTAGGCTCATATCCTAACCACTGGGTGTGTAGCAGGGACACACTCTGGATGGGATGCCAGGGCCACATACACACACTAATTCATACCTAGGGGCAATTCACCAACACGCATGTTTTTAGGATGTGGGAGGAAACCAGAGATCCCAGAGGAAACCCACTTGAAGAGAGAAACCCACTGGGAGAATATCCAGTAAAACTCCACACATACAGTAACCTGGGTTTTGGTGTTATTTCCCCCCATTTTCTCCTCAATTTGGTTACCTGCCAGTTCCCACCCACCTCTCCACTATCACATGACAACTACCAACCAGGAAGGGTGAAGGCTAACGCGTGCTTCCTCTGAGACATGTGAGGCCAGCCAGCTGCATCTTTCTGAACTGCTGCACTTGCAGCATCATAACCCATTCTGAAGAAAGTGCTGTCTACCCTCTTCCACATACATGAGCCCACAGATGACCATGATTGGCTACTGTCACTATGATTGACAGGGGAAAGAGTGTGCCACCACTCCCATCCAGAGAGCAAGGCCAGTCGTTCTCCCTTGGCTCCCAGCCACAGACGGTTGTGGCATTGTCAGGGTACAAATTTGTGATTTCCCCATAGTGCGAACGCTTTTCTGTTGCACCACTCGGGAGCATAGCGATTTTTTAATATATATATTTTTTATATATAATATAGTGTTTGTGTTCATTCACAGAGAGTGAATATCCTAAATAATGTCACATGATGACATTTTAAAATTTCTGTTGTTATACCTTCATGGAACAGCCATGCGCTTTATTGTCTTCATGGACCATTAGTAGAATAATACAAACAATATTATGGTCTGTTATACAATCTTAAGATTACTGGAATGTACTGTATTCCATTGAAA
Organism: Cranoglanis bouderius; assembly: GCA_023630585.1. Lineage (NCBI taxonomy): Eukaryota > Metazoa > Chordata > Actinopteri > Siluriformes > Cranoglanididae > Cranoglanis > Cranoglanis bouderius. Next base: position 2,423,114 of record CM042539.1, read on the forward strand.
CAGTCAGAGATCGCTTAATTGTTATCATGCACTGAGGACTTCCTAAAGCATCTCAGAACCACCCAACCTTCCCTTCCTTAATTAAACGAAAACAATCTGATAACCCTCTTCATGCAATGCAATATCCACGTTGGTCTCAGTCTATGGGTTGCTTGTAACTTAAAAGAAGAGGAGGTAATGAATGTTATTCCTTGCCTCATGGTACAGCCCTACAGAATTCAGTATGATGGGGTGGGAGGAGGAGAAAGTCCTTCTGTAAGGGGAAAAAAAGATGATGATACACTGATTTTTATGATGCCGTAAGGATTTTCAGCCTCACGATTCCACCCTGTATGCAGGCTAGTCAGAAATGCATCTCACATGTATTTTTTCCCCCCCAGCTCCTCGCATTTTCTGAAAATAATTAGGCTGGTCATGGGCATTGCACACCTTTTCGATAATGTTTCTTGAATGTTCCACCAACTGTGCCCCTCCTCCTCTTCCCTCGCTACCTCATGATGTGATTTTAACGTAGAACTGCAGCTAGCTCGCCATTCAGATAGTGACCTAATTCTTCTCTGACATGCACACACTGCTAAAGGGGTTTGAAAGGCAAGCTCAGCTTCATACCAGTTCTTCAGAAGAGCAGTTTCTATTGTACTTTTCTCAGTTTAGCGTAGCTAACACGTCAAGTTGCTTTTATCTTATCACTGTTTAATTCCTTTCACTCGTAAAGAATCAATTAGTTCACTTTAGTGGACTAGTGTCGAAAAAATGTCAAACTTTTATGCACGTTTGAGTATTCCAGACTCATAAACATTGACTGGTTTTTTGTGCCAGATTCACTTTATGTTCTGAGCATGTTTAATGACTGCATGGCGATAGGGGAGCTTTTTGTACACACTGCTGCACCATGAATGACACCCCACTTTCTTACGTGAACATGATATCATCCGGAGGAAGTGTCGCCTCGGCATTGCAAGGCCTCACCACAAAATAACCCAGGGCTTCCCCACCAAGCCCATACTTCTCTCTTGAATAGTCTCCCGTTGTTGACATGTGGCTGTTTCGCACCATTGTTATTTCCAATTTCATAGCTGAGCCCTGGCTAGCATGCCCCAGCTACGGCATTCACTGCAGTAATACACGCCGGACTCTCCAAGGCGGCAATCAGCCACACTCTTAGCCCTCTTGTGAAATGGCCGACTTTGTCAATAGAAAGCCTATTGTTCTGCTAGAGTGGGGCTGAATGCCTTCCTTTCATTCTTCTCTGGAGATGACTTCCTTTCAGAAGTGTTGGCTTTCATTTGCTGTAATTATCCTTAGAGTTATTTGTAGACTTAAGATTGTATCCTGTGTACTGAGGTGGAAATGCATTTTATGTGAAGTATATTTGGGGTCCCTCTCATTATATTTTAAAAGTACCTTTCATCTATTTTTCCTTTTGGTTTTTGGTTGCAAGGCATATTTAATGATCAGAGATCTTTCCAAACATCCAAAGCTTCTTGATGTTGGATTTCAATTTGAACATAGTTCATAGAGCGTTCCATGTCGGCTTAATAATGATGGAGATTTTAATTGAACAGTGAATCATATGGGTTAAATTTACATATACATGAATGCTTATGTATCATTTTCTGCCTGTCGGTTTTCTCAGGAGCAGACTGGCAGTAGACCCGTAGTGAAGGACATATGTCCTGTACAATATGTTAGCTATATATTTCACTTGGATTGCCATGCCACAGTTCCAGCGTGATCCTCACATGATGCCAGTACTCACTTTGATAAAATCTGATATCACCCTGTCTTTGTTACTCTGCAATATGTAGGACGTGCCAAATCTATAAAAACCATCATCCACTTGTTTTCTCTTGTCAGATGTTCACATTGAACATTTTGCACACAGCCTTTGCCTGTTTCTTAGTGCTATGGTTTTCCCACCACAAATGATGAAATACAGCTCAGAAAAGAAAAGAGTCAGCTTAAGCAAACATGAGCACAGATGCTTTCAAACTGCAAGGTAAGCTTCTTGGGCTTTGCCCCAAATCTGCTTCCAAGCCCACGTTAATAAATGTTTTAGTGGAGCTGCATGTCCAAGTCTTCAGTAGTCATGGCATATCAGAGCATTTCTGTGGGAAAGTAACCTTAAACATACAGTGAACTTACAGACCAGTGAATGTTAAATGCATGTTTATGAGGCAGATCATGACCTCTACTACATGACATGAAGAATGATTGTGGAAATGTAAAAAAAAAAATAAATAAAATAAAAAATGGAGTGAACTCTGAGAACTTGGGCTGGAATTCTGGGCTTCTACTTTGTGCTAGATATTCAGGCAACCCACTAATAGAAATATATATGAATTGTCTATAACGGTAACTCTGACAGTAGTTCCAGCTACAAGGTTTATATTAATGGGCTTGTTCTAATATGTTATTGTTTCTATAGTAACAACTGACACAGAGATTAACATGGCAGATGCTCCACCTAAACCTAACAAAAAACCATGTAATTGTTGATATGGTGAAGTTTTCTGTGAGGAGATTATTATTGGAAGGAGTCTCCAGTGTCAGCGCTTTATAACAGTTAGTGGTATAGCTGTAGCTATAAATGTTTCGATATGGAAAAGTCTTCAGCATGGAGGGTTTTGCAGTTTCTTGGTAAAATGACAAGCTAAATTTTTTTGTCTTGTTAATTTCAGTAGGGAAAAAAGAGAGGCTGGTGAGGGGATGACTGTTTATAGCTGTTATAACGTAAGTGATAACAGTAACTGACTTGTTTTGTGAAAGTTCCACAACATTAAATGTAACTATAAATGGAAAACAAGTACTACATGTTGTTCTTCAATTAATAAAATATATATATATATATATATATATATATATATATATATATATATATATATATATATATATATATATATATATATATATATTTGTTGGCAAATTGCTGTGTTTTAAGAAGAAGATAACACTTCTGGCCATGCTGTTATAGGAAAACAATCAACTCCCAGCGGTATCACAACACCCAATCGTTGATTGTTTTCATACAGCAGCATACACTGTTATGTTTTATTCCTTATGTTACACCCCATTATGGACATGGTGGCTAAGTGGTTAGCACGGTTGCCTCACACCTCCAGGGTTGGGAGTTCAAACGTGCTTCAGGGGTCTCCTCTGGGTACTCCGGTTTCCTCCCCTTTCCAAAGATATGCATTGTAGGCTGATTGGCATTTCCAAATTGTCTGTAGTGTGTGTACGATTGTGCCCTGTGATGGGTTGGCACTCCGACCAGGGTGTCCCCCGCCTTGTGCTCCGAGTTCCCTGGGATAGGCTCCAGGATCCCCGCGACCCCGTGTAGGATAAGCGGTACAGGAAATGGACGGATACCTCCATTATGTACATAGACATCCAGTCATATCTGCTGACATTCTTCGGGTTTCCTGTGCACTACTGAGATTGCACAAGTATACACTGGTATATTGATTTTGTTAAGTTAATTTGGGTTGGTGGTTTCAAATATTCTCTTTGGCACTGAAATCAAAATCCCATTGTCAAGCTGATGTACAATATTTTTCTTATACACATAGGGAGTACCACTGTGCATTACATGCCTGTAGACCAGTTTTCTTTAGAACATACTGTCTGCTTTCCTTAAAGACTTCATCTTGCCAGTGCATCACAGTGAACCAAATTAAAAGGCATTTGAAAGAAAATTACAACAGAGACAAGCCTATTTTTAGCCTACGTTTTCTTAATTGGCATGGTGAGTACAATCAGATAAGGTTTTGTGTGTGTGTGTGTGCCACATGCCTCTGCTATGCAATATGCAGCCATCCATTTCCATTCCGTATGCTCCCTCCTGGAATCACTGCATTGTTGGGTTGCAGATTAATTTCTTTTACATGGATATTCCATATAATATCTGTAAGTGGTAAGTGTGGTTGTCAGTGGTGCTTGTGTTTGTGCGAAAAGACCCACAATTTGGCCATAACTTTTATTCGAATTTTGGCTTAATGTGTATGTGTATGGTTAATCATCAGTGCATTAGAGGTGCAGAGTTAAAGGAATGATTTAGTGAAAATGTTTCCACTAGGCTGTAAAACTGAGTTGATCAGCCAAGACAAGTTTGGTGTATTTTCTTCTTTATCTCATTTTGTACTGTAGCTTTGAAGCTGCCAAGTATTTGGAAGCATATGGCCACCGATTATCATCATGCGAAATGCATGTCAGCATAATCACACACTTTCCGCAAACTGCGCCAAGTGATTTGCAATACAGCTGCATTTGTAATTTTCCGACACTGTATCCTATACTGATGTCCATAAAATTAAAAAAAAAACAAAACATATCATCATCGACATGTCATCAGCATTGCATAGCTGATGAGCCACTGCGAATCTGGAACGACTTATTTTGATGTATATTAAAATGTTAAATATCATTTCATAACAGTAACTCTATGCACAAATTGTATTACTTATCCTAAAATGGTTTGCATACTTAAAAACAATTTACAGTACTTGATTCATATGAAAATGTAGGTTAGGGCTAGTGGTAGGGTTAGTATTTGTACCATTTCACACACTGTCACATGTTATATGGAATATAACGAAATTCAATGAATGTTTGGATTTTAAATTACTTATAAGATCAGGCTAAGGTTTATACTTGACTCCTGACTACATGGACATTGTTGTAATACGTTATACTGCCCTCACTATTTTTCTTGCTACTAAACCACATGCATACGTGTTCATTTTTTTGCCGGTTGTACATACGCGGGATATAGATGGCGGATATCTTGCAAATGTGTAGTTATAGATGCCATACTGTTTACATTGATATTGCCCCACTTGGATGCTTAGCATTAATTTCTGAGGATATGAAGAACTGATGCTCCAAAAAACAATTCCTTGTTGTCTATGTTAGTCTTGTAGCTTCAATGGACCAAGAGGGGAGTATTTGGACATGAGTCAGGTCTTGGCTAATAGTTTGGGTACAGCTGAGGTAAGTGGGAAGTGTAGCCTATGTAGATTTTTAGTTGGTTTTGCCCCAACTATTCTGTCAAAGCTTTTGTACACTGTATATTGATGTACTGTCATTATGATCTTGTAGAATATTTTGAAATGCTCACTGTGCTGGCAAATATTATTGTGCTCGTTGTCACATGGCATGCAAAGTCATCTAGTAGTGTAGGTACACTATATGGCCAAAAGTTTGTGGAGACCTGGCCATGACACCCATACGTGAGTCTTCTCCAAACTGTTGCCACAAAGTCGGAAGCACACAATTGGCTGTGTATGCTGTAGCATTAAAGATATGGCTTTACTGGAAGTAAAGGGACCCAAACCTGTTCCAGCATTACAATGTCCCTGTGCACAAAGCTAAGTCCATACAGACATGGTTTGCCAAGGTTGGTGTGGAAGAAATGGAGTGGTCTACACAGAGCCCTGACCTCAACCCTGTCTGAACACCTTTTTGATGAGCTGGAATGCCAACTGTGCACAAAAAACTCTGGAATGGGATGTTCAACAACGACATAGGTCAGGTGAGGTTGGAGAATACATAGCAAGGGATATGAGACCATTCCTCCATACAGAATCTCTCCAGATCCTTCCAATTTCGAGGTCCACGCTGGTGGTCTCTCCTCATCAGTTCTATGGGTTTCAGGTCAGGGGACTGGGATGGCCATGGCAGGACCTTGATTTTGTGGTCAGTAAACTATTTTTGTATTGATTTTGATGTATGTTTTGGATCATTGTCCTGCTGGAAGATCCAACCACGGCCCATTTTAAGCTTTCTGGCAGAGACAGTCAGGTTTTCATTTAATATCTGTTGATATTTGATAGAGTCCATGATGCCATGTATCCTAACAAAATGTCCAGGTCCTCTGGCAGAAAAACAGCCACAAAACATTAAAGAGCCACCACCATATTTAACCGTGGGCATGAGGTACTTTTCCATATGGCTACCTCTCTATGTGCACCAAAACCACCTCTGGCGTTTATTACCAAAAAGCTCTATTTTGGTTTCATCTGACCATAGAACCCGATCCCATTTGAAGTTCCAGTAGTGTCTGGCAAACTGAAGACAATTGAGTTTGTTTTTGGATGAGAGTAGACTACATCACCACAACTTGTGGTGATGTAGGTGACTTCGGATTGTACTTTTGGAGACTTTCTGACCCCAAGATGCAACTAACTTCTGCAATTCTCCAGCTGTGATCCTTGGAGATATTTTGGCCACTCGGACCATCCTCTTCACAGCGCTTTGAGACAATATAGGCACACGTCCAATTCCAGGTTGATTCATAACATTTCTAGTTGACTGGAACTTCTTAATTATTGCCCTGATGGTGGAAATGGGGATTTTCAATGCTTGTGCTATATTCTTATAGCCACTTCCCATTTTGTGAAGCTCAAGAACCAGTGCTGCACATCACAGCTATATTCCTTGGTCTATGTGTTACCTCATATTTATACCCCTGTGAAACAGGAAGTCATGTTTGAACAATTTCCTGTTCCTAGTCACCCAGGTGTACTAAAAAATGTAAAATATCAATGGGAATATACTTCAAACATATTTTTCTCATATGAATTCATAGGGGTGCTGATAATTGTTGCACACCTATATTTAACAAATACATATTTTTTGATAAACCAGTGTTTTGTTTGCAATTGTTTGATATCCATGAGAGCAGAGTATTTTTGTGAACTTTTTAACAAAAGATCAAACGGTTAAACAATAAAGACAAATTTTCACAGACTTCTTTGCCCATATTTAACAAGGGGCCCAATATTAGTGGAGGGCACCGTATCTGCGGCAGTTAATACTATTTTCGCTAAAAAGACACATCTCACTGCTTTTGCAGAATACACAAAGGTTAGTGACGCTTCATTTAAGCTAAATTCTTTACTTTAATCTTGAAAGATTTCCTGTTTTTTTTTTTTTTTATTAAGCGAGCTAACGTTACGCTAACCGCCGTGTAAATACTAAAATTAGCCGACGTGATATATGGTTATGCTAACCACCGTGTATAAATAATGAGCCGAAGCGAGCTAAAGTTATGCTAACTGCTTTGTGTAAATTCTAAAATGATCCGTGTTTGCTAGTAAGCGAGATAACGTGCCCAATTTTATGATTTTTTTTTTGGCGTTCGTTTTCAAATTGTTCTTTATTCCTAATGATGTGTTCATTCTTAGTGCTCTGAGGACACATTTCCATTTGCATGATTTCATTGCTCTAGGGAACATGTAGCCTAATACGTGGCACATTTAATTAGTCGCTTGTATGATTGTTCTCGAGTTTTTCCCAATAGCCGGTTATTCATCCTCATTAATACGGTGTTGAGAAGAAAAACTGGTTTCATTTATATCTATGTATTTTTTTTGTAAATTGGGTTCATTCTGTCAATTCGAATTATGAATTAACACAATGCTGTGTGGAATGGCGATACTACATGGTATCATGATACTTTAGTTTATGGGATCGTGACAGCCCTAGTCAGGTGTCTGCATACTTTTAGCCATATAGTGTACGTTATATCATGCTATTAAAGATGGACAGCTTTATTTGTCATATGCACCCAGTCGGTCCTTGTAGAACCGCTTTTAGAGAAAGAGCACTGAGCTGAAGAGGCAGCCGTTAGTCTGTGCTTTTGTCTCTTGCTTTGTTTGGACTGTCTACAGGGCTTTTTGTTTTTGTTTTTCCGCGGCAGTGTTTCATATACACGAAATGTTGACACTGTACACCATGTCACCTGCTGCTGCTGGACGTTTGGCGAGAGGAAAAACCCTGTCATGTGCAGAAGCATGTGATGATTTTTCCATTGCGACCGGCTCGGAGGTTGGAGGGAGACCTCTGTGCTCGCGCCGACAAGCTGCAGCGTGGCTCGTGCGCCGCACAAGCATTACAGAGAACTCCAGAGAACACCAGCACTACATTAACACCTGGCCAGCTGTGCACAGAAATGACACGTATAGCTTGCGCTTCTCATTCGGGACAAAACACACCGATGGAACAACAAAAAAAAGACGTCTCAAAGCTGCTGCATAAACATTAAACCAAAATATCCGACAAAACCTGTTTACTTTTTGCAGACCGTGTCTGGAGATTTGTGATAAAGATTCGCTTAATAGAGCGTTCGGTATCTGTTTACTTTGCTGCGCGAAACTAATTAAGGATTAAGCGGATTTTTTTTTTTTTTTTTTTTCCTCCTTAAGCAGCACCAAAATAGCAATTAAGATCGACATGCAAGCTGAAAACACGGAGAACATCCGCGCGCGCCGCAGAAAGACTGCACACTAGAGAGCAGATACACGGCTCGCGCTGAAGTAGTCTACCCAATTTTCCTGTAATAGCCTAGTGACCTGATTTTTCCCTCCCCCCAACCAACCCCTCCTCCACTTCCACTGCAATTCCACGCGATAATCTAAGTTTAAACCCTGCACTGTGGGAGTCGTGCCGTTGGCTTGGAGCTGCACTAAGAAGGCGAGCAGAGCTTGTGCCTATAAGCGGAAGTAGGAGCCCGCCTGCTGGAGCGGCGCGTCATCGGCGGAGCGGCGGTCGCGCGCCAGTCACTCCTCCCTGCCTACTTTTAATAGCTGCGTCATGTGACGGAGAGCAGTTGTAAGGCAGGTGCCCCTCGGTTCATTCTCAGTGAGGGGGCACTTCCCTGCACGACAGCACAATCTGGGACGCTTGGATTTTCACGTTTCTTATTGATTTTTAATATATATATATCTATCTATATATATTATTATTATTATTACTATTATTATTATTATTATTATTCGATTTTTTTTTTTCGTATCGTCATTCAGTGGCTGGATGGCGTGGGACAGGTGCAACCAGGAGTCGGTGTGGACGGAACTAGAGGTGAGAATTAAACGCGCAACTTCATTTACCGGCGTCGGAAACTGAAATTTTCCGAGGGACGCAGCCGCGGTGTAATGCGCGCGCTCTGTTTGTTGCCGCTGTCCGGTAACCTGCGCGAGCGGAGGACACGGAGCCCCGGAATGCACGGGAATGTGGCTGATCACAAGGGAGAAATGCTGTTTGTATGGGCAGAAAGGCTGATTTAAGAAAAAAAAAAAAAAAAAAAAAATCCGTTGCTTTGAAAGCGTGTTTCTGTGCCAGACTGGGAGTGTGTAGGGCTCCGGGTCCGAGTCCGAGCTCGAGCTCAGAGCCGCCTCCGGGTTGCTGCTATGTATCTGCGCCAGGTATTGTGCATGGAAACTTTTCTCTCTCTCTCTTTCTCTCTTTCGGATATTTAGATTTGAAAACGGGACCAGGATGATGGTGCATGCAGAGTTGTTGGATTTTTCTTTTCTTTTTTCTTTTTTTTTGTGAGCACCCTTTGGATGTGCTGTCACTTCACAGCTCGTGAGTGTGATTGCAGGGAGAGAAGCTTTCAGACATCCCACTCGGTGTAAAGTCGGTTAGGAAAGAGGAGGATTTTCCTCTGGTATCATGACAGGAGAATAAAAATGGATCAAACCATAAAGCAGAGCTGTTCAGACTGACCAGACCGACACATGTTTACATTTTTCAGTGCGTGGACTATGTGTTTTTGTTTTGTGTTTTTTTTATTTTATTATTTTTTAATTATTATTTTTAGCTGTTTCTTTCCTCCAGAGTGCACTGGTGAGATTAGGCTCTGCACTGTGATTGCTCCCCTTCATCTGTTCCGTGTGGCCATCACTGATACTGTGCTGGAGAGACAACGTGATGCTCTCACGTCTCGTATGAAAAGTTCCGAGTGGTTGAGGTCAGGGTTAGGGGGCGGGGTTAGTGGTCAGAGCGTCATCTACGACTCCAAAGATAACCCACAACATGCACTGCAATGACCAGGAATGGACTATCTATCTCTCTGTCTCTCTCTCTGTCTATCTAACCTGTGTTGGTTTCATTTCCTCACCGGACTGGTAAAATGTACACCACGGAAACAGTCTGTAACACCTCAATAATTCATGTTAGAGATGCCTCAGGACTGAGGATGGATATCGACTTTTCCCCCTTTGTATGTCCCGTTCATCATGCATTACTGGATTATTTTTTGTGGTGGTTGTTGTTGTTGTTTTAAAAACTGCAGAAGGTTCTTGGTGAACAGCCAGGCCACAGGAGCAGAAATCCACCCTAAAACAAAGAATAAGACTACATCACGTAAACATCACCTAAAAAGCCCGCTTCACTCAAGCGTTCTAGTTCACTGCTCAGAAACCCAGACCGCAGTAGTGCATGCTCCGTGTCCATTCTTCTCTCTCTCTCTCTCTCTCTCTCTCTGTCTTTTTGTGTGTGTGTATAGGCTACACAAACACTGAAGGATAATTTAACTTGAAGGGCTTATGTTTAGATCTTGCTCCTCATCATTATTTAAATCTGATTCCTTGTTAATATGAAGCAGCGCCTCGCCGTGTGTGTGTGTGTGAGTGTGTGTGTGTGTGTGTGTGTGTGTGTGTGTGTGTGTGTGTGTGTGTGATGAGTCTGCACGCTCCTGCCTACTGCAGACAGAGTGAAGGGATTTGCATGACGAATAAAAACTGTCATGCTATGCACTAAGTTGTAGCGATGATCAAGTGTGACACACTCTCACGGAGTTAATGCTCCGTCCTGGTGGATAGGGATCTTGGAAATGTCCTGAATCAAACTCATGCATCATGCTCTCACACTCCTGCTCTCCTAGGGAGAGAAACGTATCTCCGGGAACGAGGTGCTCTAACAGAGGGACTGCCGATTCTCTATTTCAGCTCCCTCTGTACTCCTGTCCTCCCTCTCTCTCTCTCTCACACACACACACACACACACACACACACACACACGATATGTGCAAAACTTTTCTTTTAAAACACTTCAAGCTAATCTCAAGAGGTGCCATTTAAATTAGAAAGCAATTGAAACTCTTCCTTTTTTTTTTTTACAGACACCAGACCGCCTTCTTCACTGTTTTCCTCAGCACATGACGCTGTGACGTTTTATGTCTATCCTAATATAAATTATAGATGCGGGAATAAGGAAAACAAAATACAACGAAAATAATTAATGCATGTGGCATGTCGTTTGATAAAATCACTGCAGGACTTTGCTAAGAGAGATATCTCTGGGCATTTTCAGGCCTTTAGTGTTACAAAGCTTTGACTAAAATTAAAGGTTGGCAGATTTAAAGTCTGTTGATCTCAGTGTTAGCAGTTCGGTGAAGCCTATAATTTGTGTGTGAGGAGCCACCGAGCAGCTGTCGTTGTGTTGCCGTTGTGAGGCAGGCAGGGAACAGTCGAAATATTAATCCAAATCTCTGCACAACACAACCGTCAGGAAATGAGAAAAGACATCTTTGTACAAGTTACTCTTGTATAGTAATGTTTAGCAAAAACAGTAGATTAACTGTGGAATTCAGATCCTGATAGTGCATTAAGAACTGCAATGAGGACTAGAACATAAAAAGTAGAGTTGTCGCTATATGAAGAGAAGGGATGATGCAGCATTCATCTTTTATTTATTTATTTATTTTTTTAAGCACCTTTAGCCTGCTGCAGAGAGACGTACAATATTTTGTATGGGAAGAAATGATGCTAACCACTTGCTGTCCTTTTGCAGTGTGCTGCCTTAGTTGGGGAAGACCAGCCCCTCTGCCCTGACTTACCCGAACTGGACCTCTCCGAGCTGGACGTCAGTGATCTGGATGCAGATAGCTTTCTGGGTGGACTCAAGTGGTACAGCGACCAATCAGAAATCATTTCCAGCCAATATGGCAACGAGTCGTCCAATCTGTTCGAGGTAAGGAAGGCCTTGCTTTGCTAGTCGATGCACTTTACATTTTTTGAAGCTAGGGATGTGAGTAGATATTGGCAAATGGATATTGGATGTGTCTGTCCCATTAGTGCATCAGACTTAGGGTCTGGATTGAGACAGTGGAAACTTGATCTAACAGATCACAGGAGTGTATGGTGCTAGAGTACTAGATTATAGTGAATGCTGCATTCTTTGAAAGCTTTGATAATCGATTAACATGGGTTAAACGGCTGCGTATGGGTTTTCAGGCGGTCGCAAAGTACAAAGTGATACTGATGAGAACTTGATGAAGTATTGCGATAAGCCACTAACCTTTGTCTTAGGTTTGCAAATCTCGGTTTTCCCATATGGATTGAAGTATGCAATGTAGCATGGCTCTTGAACCGAGGTCCAGAGAACCGCAGGGGTTCATGAAGTATAGCCAGGGTATCTGCGATTTATTCAGAATTTGTTACAAACACAAGCCGCCATTATAAAAATTATTATATTCATCATTGAGTTCATTTAGATTTATTAGCCTGTTTGATTGGTCACTTGAATAGAATGGGTTTAACTCAAACCTCAGTAACAAAAAACAAGTACATAAATGAATCTGATCTGTCAGTGGATAGTCCTGGGATCCAAAGCTCTATGACTGCAATAAATAGCCAAAATAATATGGATTATGTTCTTTGCTGGGGGGTTCCAATGAAATTTGACTGTAAAAATGTGTCTGAAGAAGACTTTTGAGAAGAAGTAATCAGGTCATTATTTTTTGGTACCGATTATGTACTGAGAAATTGATTGCAAGATCATCATCTACACCTCGAGTGACCCACACATTAACTGCCAGTCTGAAGCCTTACAGACTTCAACGGTTATCTCGCCCTCTATATTTCTACACTGTTACAAATCACATTTCCAGCGGCCCCAGCTGCTAAATCACACGTGACGGCGTCTAAACCAGGCTGGCCCATTTCAGTGCTGTCATGTCATTTCAGAGGAGGAGGTGGTTAAAGCTTTACGCTTGTTATTCTGTAGCGTTTCCATCACTCACACAGAAAGCAAAGTCCAGAGGCAAAGAAAGTGGCAGCTGAAACAGAGCGGCCGAGGCGCTGGCTAACAGGCTAGTTCATTACGCTCTTATCTGTGGAGATAGACAGGAGAAAATGATAATGCCGCCATGCACTCAGTCATTGTGCTCGGACTCATTGATGATCGGTTGTGAGAGAATCCTTGGGGGGGGGGGGGGGGGGTGTGGTTAGTGGGAGGGGGGTGGTGGGGGTGGTGGTGGTGTAGATTGTGTGTTTTGGTGACTCTAAAGTTCCAAGTGAAAAGCAGAAAGATCAGGAGGGTGAGGGAGTGAATAATATCTGCGTGTGTGTTGTGTTGAGATACGTGGTATCAGTCTAGGGGTCAAAGAGGGACTAAGAAATGCGTGTGAGCACTGGAGCACTGCTGATCGCGTGTGCTTATGTGTATACACTTTATCACAAAGAATAATAGTATCAGTGCAACAAGATTAGATGTCATTGAAATTGCGAATATTTGCAGCTTGTTTTTGACGTCCCGTGAAGACTTTTACATGTTTAATAGTGCTGTAGGGTTGCCCAACTCGGGCCTGATATCGAGAAACGGCGATGAACAGGCCCTGCAGCAGTGTTTTAGGGCATTACTGCCAGCTCTGATGCATGTGCACTGCCGAGTTTGGCCTGTGTGGGTCACTACAGCACTCAGTAGCAACATCAAGACAGGTTAATAAATGGCCAGCTCTTGAGTAAAGTGACTTGGCAGAACTTTTTCATCTTTCCCCCTGCTCCCATTCAAACCCCGGGCAATGTTTTCTTAACCCGCGTGACTGCAGTGTAGTTAATGGGTGGCCTGCCTAGTCTTCTGATCTCACACAGTCTCTCTCTCTCTCTCTCTCTCTCTCTCTCAGAAACACACAACACACGCTCCTCACCACATTCCTCTGTGGGCCGTACGCATGAAGCGGATTCAGAGAAATAATTTATTTCATGTCTTGATCTTTTCTGACATTTTTACATCGTGCCTTGTTATTGCAGATTCTTTGTGCAGGCAGATGAGTGAGAGAGATAGCAGGCCACGGCTGGCTAGTGAGTGCGGGTGCGATGTGTCGACCAATGGCCTTCAGTGCTGGTTCAGCCCCCTCGGTTATCGGGTCCATCTCTGTAGCCGAAATGTTCTTAGGTGTGGGTCAGAAGCCTTCTTTCTTTGAGCAAATGTGTGTCAGCGAGGATGCTCTAACAGCAGCCCCTCTCCCGGGAAAGCACTGGATGGGGTTTACACCACTTAAATTTGGGTTCTTTCTACATTATTGTATTGTTATGTATGTATTGCTAGGATACACATGATGTTTTATAGCAGTGGTCATCAACCCTCTTCCTTGAGATCTTCCTTCCTGCAGGTCTCATCTCCAACCAAAATCTAACGCACCTGTTTTAGTTGATCAAGGACTTCTTAAGGCGGTGATTAGATGGTCGGGTGGGCACGATTATGGTTGGAGCTGAAGTCTTCAGGAAGGTAGATCTCCAGGAACAGGGTTGGTGACCACTGCTTTATAGCATAATCTCAGACTTTCAGATATCTTTGTTAATCACATATACACCGTTATGCAGGGTTCCCCCCCCCCAGAATATGGATCGATATGCTATGGACAAGGCAATAAAAAAAATAGCTAATATATAAAAGAATGGTAACTGAGTATAAAATTTTCCTAGCCAGGAAAGCATGTGTCGTTGAGCACAGTGGCAGCTTGATGATTAACTGTGGGGTGGTGAAGTTGTTTATGTTTGAGTCGTTTGACGAGGAGCTTTGACGTGTGTGTGCGGAATGTCAGTGTTGCTATAAGTCAATAGCACAAAGGACGAAACTGCAATCTGACCACGCCCAACGATGGCGTATAAACGATGTCTGCAACACCGTCATAAACCTAACACTGTTCCTTTCTTCTTTCTGTCTTTACTACTTTATTTATTTATTGCTTTGTCTCTTTTTTCATTACTATTTTTTAGTCATTCTCAAAACTTTCCACACCAAAACCCCAGCATTTCCATCAGGTGTGTTTGATGAGGTGTGTTTGATGAGGTCCCTAGATCTGTCATAGGGAAGTGACTACAACAAGTACTAGGTCTTTCACGCAGGCATGCTGGCCAGATATAGGAAATGGTTCTGTTCAGGGTGATTGACATCCTGAACATCTCAGGATTTCTCTATGAACGTCAAATGTAAAAAGCTGTTTCAGTGTGAACAAAACAGAGATCATAATGTATTTGTATTAGAATTAATTTAGAGTCTAGGTGCAGCTCCAGACCTTCAATATAGTTAGTAAAGCATTTTATCTAACCCAAAAGCAATGGTGACATTTAAGTCAAGGACTGAGAAGTCCTTCTCTCTGTATATTGTTATAGAGGAGGTGAATTATTACCCCAGCGTGTGCCCTGGTGTACTTTATGACTGATGTGTTGGCTCCTGGGTGGCCCCTGATACTATAGCCAAGCTGAAAATCTGTTCACTGTGCACAGAGAATGAAACACTGCCGGGCTCCACGATATCGCAGCAGCCTTTTATATTGAGGGCACTTGACGCCTTATCAAAATAACTGCCCGGCAACTGCCCTACTGTATTAGGTCATCCAATTAGCACTTATTGCTTAGATTTACACTGCCTGTCAAGTTTGGGAGCACTGATTGAAAGGTTCAGATGACTTTCTGTCATGGTTGAGCCAGATATGTCGCAGGTCTACGATTCCCATCAGCCATCGCATCTTACCTAATCACAACACTCACGTCACATGACCATTTGCACCTGATTCACGTTTTGGTTTAACGAGCACTAGTATTTAAGTCATGCTTGTATAGCACTCTTTGGGTGTGTCTCAGTGAGCTCCCTAGGTCACGAATCAGTATATCATGCTCATGAGTTCGGACCCTGGGTCACTACACTTCGGGACACTGATGACTCAATTTCCGGCGACATGACAATGTACTGACGTTGTAAAACGTCACCAAAAATGAAAATGTGTTGTATTGTCACATAAATTTGTTAGCTACACAGTTACATGTGTTTCTGTCATGGTACATCAAGCAGGATGGTAGGCTAGCTAGTGGATAAAAAAAAAAAAAAAAAACATATACAGAACATCAAATGAAGTTAAAACTCGCTAATCATTTGGGAGCCACAACAACGATAACAAGCTGCTTACATTTGTAGATGAAGTCGGCTGAGAGTTCGTCCGCCATTTTTTTTTTTTCCAAGCTGAGAGGCTTCAGAAAACGTGACGTCATTCCAGTAAGGGAACATAGTGAGCACGGATGCTCCCTGGTTCTTGTGGTGCATTGTGGGATTTTTTTAGGGAGCGAACATTCCAGTGCACTGGAAGGATTTCACGACTGAGACGGCGCTTAAAATGGCCGACTCCCTGATCAGTGCCCTGAACTAGCGAGCTGATCGAGACGCACCATTTGTCTAGTGTCTGTTGTGAGTAGCATCATTATTGTGCATTTCATGCGTGTTTAGTTTATGTTCGTGTTTATGCCACGTAGTCCTAGTCTTTGTTCACGTGTGTTTCACTTTAAATAAAATACCCTGCACTTGCATCCATACCCAACCAACCCCTGACACTTTCAAGACTTTGGGAAGTCCAGAAAGTGGCCTGATGAAAGCAGACAGACTGACTGGATGAAGAAACGTGTGCACTATTTGCTGAGGAAGGTTTATCAATGAATATTAATATGTTCGTCGTAATATGTAATAGCGAAACCTGTTTTCTAATAAGCGCAGTTATTTCAAACCGACAATGACCATTCTGATAGCAAAACTAGGTGCCCCCGACCTTTTCACAGGTGGTGTATAAACAGACACGGATGTGTCGCCAGCGAATGTGTGGCATCGTGACTTGTTCACAATGTAAAGACGCTGCATTTTGACTCGTTACTCAGCTGTTCATAGGACGTTGCTGTCAAGGAGAACGTGTGCATGTTTGTGTGCCTAGGCACTGTTCCAGATTAGTCATTAAAGGGCTAGAGCCGGCAGAATATCAGATCACACACGAAGAAACCGGATCACCCAGACGGTGGCGAATTTACTTCCTGCTTGTCTTGTTGATCCATCATATCGACTCTTCTGCTCAATCATATATCAAATAATGGAAGAGAGGATGATTGATTACAGCATATTTCTGCCGTACACACACCACACACACACACACACACTTTAACAGTGACTGCTGATGGCTTTGCATGTTTAATTTGCAAATTTATGCTGACATTTGAAGGCACAACACAACTTGAGCTGTAGCAGTTCAGCCGGGCAGAGCACATTATCATATTGTGCTGTATAATATGATTTCCTCAAGTGAACACTTATGACACACACACATACACGCACACACATACAAGCTAGCGTCCTTGCTCTCCTTTTCGAAGCAAATGCATTTGTAAGTGGCTCAGTGTCAGCCGACTCAAAAGACTTTTCTAACAACAGTGAAATGCCTGGATATGTTGTCGCTCTTTAGCAGTGTCTGTAGTAACCATCTTTTTTTGTTGTTGTTGTTGTTGTTGTTTTATCTGTGACATCCCACAACCAAGCCACTGTTGCCAGGAGGTCTACTTTAATCATTTGTGTTGTAATGAATTTGTAATGAATGTGCAATTTTAAGCACACGATTTGTGACATAATTGTTTTTCTCTGTGAAAACATTTTCTGCCAGATGCAGTGGCACATTTGCTGAGATTTTTAATTATTTTTTTTTTTAAACCTAATTTTCTCTCAGTTTAATTTCCACCCTTTAGCTAGACATTGTTTGCGACATTGTTGGCTCGTTGCGATATTAGATGTGGAAAGCGGAAATCTGATATCAATCAAGTCAAGAACTTGACAACGAATCTATTACTACTGAGTAACGCAGCACATCTCATCATCAATGGCATAATAAGAACGAAAGCTCTCACTTAAGCAGTAAATACGCAGCTGTATTTGTGATGTCAATCTTTTAAAAGCGTTTCAGGTCTATAATTCTTTACTGGGTTCATGCCATGTTTCCTCCGATTAAGCGTAGTCAACAGAAATTTGTCCGTAACTTGTCCTTTTGTGTAATTTGTACTTTGATTGGACAATGTGTGTTTTAGTCTATCTTCTGTTAGATTCTCCTCCAAACCCTTTGGTGGAAAAGGGATGGAAGAGTAAATAATCCACCTTGGTTGTGTGCATTACACAATTGTATTTCCCACGTGCCTGCCCGTTACTGACGTGTCAGCCAAGTGGGATGAAAAATATCAGCACAAATGGAGATCTGATCTAAGCTGGGATTCCCCCTGTGTAATCACCTGACACTACTCTCACTTGATAGGATGCATGAAAATACAATCTGGGCTAGAAACCAATCAGCCCCAGCCTCACTTTTTCATACCGTTATGTGTATTTTTCATGACCGCTGGTGGTGCTGTTGTACCTGGTTCCACAAAAGTTCGAAACAACCTGCTTAAAAGCATTTATTAAGAGCAAATAATCTGATATGGATGCCAAAAATTAAACTTTATATTCATGTCTTTTTATCTTTCGTAAGACAGCGCATTTATGCCAGTTGGTCCTAACACAGCAGGTACTGACAGGCTTCCTTTGAGACACATGGAAGCAATTTGAGGCATCTTTTCAAACTGCTGCTCATGTAATGATCCCAGGACAGCTGAATGCACATGGACGAGAGTGTTAACTGCCCTCTTCTGTATACCTGAGCAAACAGAACACCAAACTGTCTCACTCCGAGTGACCGAGCACAGAGGAACATCCTCCTTCCCACCCACGGCTAATTATGTTCTCTCTGAATCCACCACCTCTCCAGCATTGTGCCACCGAAGTTCCCAGACGTACAGTATGTTGCACACCAATTCGCCTACTATACGTCCTAATGGCATCCAAGATTAGAATTAGTGTGTCCCAAATCGTAGTATGTTGAAATGAGTATCGCAGAAGTACCCGGATGGTCTGCTATTTCTGGTAGATTTTTCTTAGTGTGGACCCATGGACACTTTTTCAGCTAATATTACCCACAACTCCTTGCGCTAGGGATGAGGAGTTTTGTGGCGGTTTGCAGGAAACAGCTGAAATGCAACAACATGTTTGTTCAAGGTGACAGTCGGACGGCTGTGGCCCAGGTGGTAGAGCTGCTCGTCCACTCTCCATAGGGTTGGTGGTTCGATTCCTGGCCCCTCCACTGAACCCCAAGTTGCTCCCGATGGCTGGCTAGTGCCTTGCATGGCAGCTCTTCTGTCGTTGGTGTGTGTGAATGGGTGAATGAGAATCAGTGTAAAGCGCTTTGTAGAACCGCTAAGGTTAAAAGGCGCTATATGAGTGCAGACCATTTACCATCTACAGTGTGCGTAACTAAGCCGTTCTCTTCCGTTACATGATGTGTTAGTATGTCCCAGTACTTGCATACTCTTTTTGCTACACACTCAAATGATGTACT
Source organism: Cranoglanis bouderius (assembly GCA_023630585.1). NCBI lineage: Eukaryota > Metazoa > Chordata > Actinopteri > Siluriformes > Cranoglanididae > Cranoglanis > Cranoglanis bouderius. The sequence continues at coordinate 2,442,351 of CM042539.1, forward strand.
TTTTCTACACAAAAAGAGTACATACTTTTAGTACATAGTACACGTAGGCAAATTGAGATTATTTAAATAAAAAAAAAAAAATCTTTTACATTTGTTTAAAATAATGAAAACAATTGTATGAATATAGTGTTATGCCATAGACAGACTTCATTATACTAATGGACATTAGAGCTGATGTATTTAAAATGTCCCAAATTAGTCCAGTTTCGTTATGTTTTAGTGTGTTTGTCCACATTTGTAGCGTGTCTCAGTGTCTTGTCTGTGCTGGAGCCTCTGAGGCTATCCGAACAGCTGGGGTAGACACTGGAGTTCCAGCAGGCACACGCAAATATACTCAGCCCTGGTCACTTCAGCATGGAAGAGAGGGTTGAGAAGCATGTGGAGGAGAAGAGATGAGTGGAAAGAGAGAGAGAGAGAGAGAGAGAGATGCGCATCACTTGCAGTTGGAAAATTGTCCCTGTAGGGCATGTTTGGATAAGAGCAAGTTAACATCTTGTGGTAGTTGCTTGGCTCTCTGTACTCTGTACCCACCTTCCGCCTCCCCCTCCTTCTCCTGTCTCTCAACATTTCTATTTCCACACCACCTTTTTTTCTCTTCGTAGGTTTCTCCCTACATTCTCTCATCTGTTCTGTCTTCCGCTGTATTTCTCAATCTTTACTGCCTCTGTCCCATTTCTAAGCCATGAAGTGTAAAGTGCAGAGCTGGTGATTGGGAACGAAACCGAAGCCTGATTCAGGTTTCACTTTAGGCTCAGGAGCCCCAGCTGAGCCCTGCGCCCGGGTACCCGATGCTCTCTTAGAGCTTGTTTAACACCGCTGGAGAGGATGGTGAGAGCAGGAGGGATAACAGGTTTGTGTGTGTGTGTGTGTGTGTGTAGGAAGAAGGAGAGACTTGTACATTTCGATAACCACAAGGAGGTATTTGGTGGTGAAAATGTTCTCCCAATAGGAACTGTTCTGAGCAGGTTATGGTGTGTATGAAATCTTTCAGTATCATGCCCGTGATGCAGCACATGCCTCGCCGCCTTGGCATTTCTGCTTATAAAAAGCTTTGGCTGCTGTCACCCAGGGACAAACTGTACTGTGCTCGCTGAATGGTGAAAGTATCAGCTGACTGGTATACTATTTGGGGTCAGGACTGAAGCAAGGTGGAGTCACATACGTGACCCTGCGTCCCTGGGACGTCTATTCAAGTACAGAGCTTTACATGCTTTACAGCGTTACATCGTTTTATGGTGTAAGTAAAGCTCTAACCTTAGCCATACTGAGTGAAATCGGAAAACTACAGAATCAGAGTGGATAAATAAAACCTGAAAACCTGGAAGCCGGATCAGACTAAACATGCCTGCAAATGCTTATTTACGCATATCCTTTATCATTCGATGTTCCTGAATTCTGCACTGGCTTCATACAGTCCCTTTTACAATGACGTCCTCATTCCTGGGTGTTACGTTAGCGCATTAGCCGCACTGAAAGTAGTACGGGCAATCCAGCTAGGCTATTTTTAGACAGCGTGGGTAATCTCTTCTAAGAGCCCTCCGGGCCCTGTCTCTCTCAAACATGGCCGGAAATGCTAAGCCAATAAGCTTCGGGCGTCTGGCTCGCCTGACAGAGACAGGGAAAGGAGGAGAGATGCAACCCAAATGCTTCCTGGATTATTTAATAGTTCACCCTTCACTGAGGGAGAGTTCAGGAACGACATTTTAAATCATAGTCCTTTTGAGCAGAATGGCATAGGACATGAAAACATGATGTCATTTTAGTTTGCTGGATTGTAAGTGCCACGAACATGAAGCATTTCATGGAGGCTTAGAAGACACTTCAGGGCTTAAATCTGCACGAACGCTATAAAATGTGTTCTTTAATGTATGCCGGGTCTGGCTGTGATAGCGTATAGCCCCCAAACTATCTTAATATAAGATTAATTGTCCATATGTAGTAAACCATCATCTAGTCCTAATGGAGTCACTGTTGATAGATCGGCTAATGAAGTGTGCACATCTGTTGGAGCGTTTTATCCTTGTCACTGAGGATACTAAAGTTTAGGAGGTGATTCTGTATTCCTATATCAACATACCAGTCAAATCCGATTTTCCGATTTTGCTGCTCTCTGAGGCTGAAAGCGCTGATTTCCTCTCGGTTAAATCGACCTGAGAATTCCTCTGAAGCTTGCTATGTTTAATTTCATAAACTCACAGACGCTCTTAACTACATCTTTTCCTATTCATTTCACTGTAGTTACTGAATAATTCATAATAGTTACTGAATAATACGTGTTGAAACTAATGAGTTTTACACACACACACACACACACACACACACACACACACACACATCTGCAGTACACTTAGATGATAAAACACAAGAATAATCCAATGACAAAATCTGACAAAACTACCTTCAACAACACCTGGGGCTCAAAATGAGAGAGAGAGAGAGAGAGGGATCAAGTTAGAGATCAGGATAACACATTTATTTTGTAATTTATTTCACTTTTGTGCAGTGGGTGAGGGGACCAGCAGCCAACTCTGATAAAATCATTTGCTTTCAGGTGTTTTGCTGGCTACTGTACTCAGTGTAGAGTGTAAATTGAATAGCGTGACCTTCTGTGGCTGAATCAAATTGACTGCGTTTCCACAAAGATTCTGCGGTTTCAATTACCATAGGCTTGTGATATGGGGAATGTAACACCCTCCCCACACAAACACACACACACACACACACACAAACACACACACGGGCACGGACTCAAGCAGAGGGGAAGAAGGCATACTACGGAGAGGTTTGCTCCTTTAGCCTGCTTAGCGTGCCGGTTCTGATGGTGTCCTCTCCTGCTGATATCAGTGATAAATGACAGGCTGCCATGCCTCAACGCTGCTGATGAGGCTGCCAACAGCCCGAAAAGGTCAGAGGAAGAGCCAGAGGGTAACGGAGCGATCATAACAAGGACACATGCACAAACGAGTTGTATACATACAAACCGGCGGCGTAGTCAGGGTATAGACCCGATTTATTTTCTTGTCATGAATCACATCAAAATGATTCGGTCGCCAAGGAGAACAAACAAGTTGCCTTTATCGGTTGCCTTCTTATCCTACGTATTAGTTCATTTGATCAGTTTTTTATTTTTATTTTATTTTTTTTTTTACACATACCAGAGAATTTGACTAGACCGATATTAACTAGTTGATTAATCCAGCTAGGGAACATTCTGGCTCAGTGATCCAAGGACTGTTTTAACTGTGAAATAAATTCCAAGCACTAATGTGTGGTATGTGGCACTAGAGCAGTGTTAGTTGAATAGTTCAAGTGGAATTCCAGCAAAATTTCAGCATACGTCGAGAAATGAGCAAAATAACCCAGTGTGTGAAGCAAATGATTATTTCTAGAGAAACTAAATTAAGGGATATTCATCAGGGTATTGTTGACAGACAAATAATACGCAGTTAACATTTAACGTTTCAAACCCACATACTTAGCCTGTTGTTGTTAATGCTAGATACCATATACCAGCCCATACAGGATTTCACGGAGGTGTATTTTGTGATTGTTGAGACCAAAAAATGCTTGATTTTGCTGTCTTTCATGTCTTTCGCAGTCATGTTTGTCGGTAAACGAGACCTTTTAGCTGTGCTCAAGTTTGACGCACGTGAATCGAAGAGGGCTTTCAAGTCAAGTCAAATTTTTATTTATAAAGCACGTTTAAAGACAACAGTAGTCGATCCAAAGTGCTGTAGAAAACCTCAAACAGCATCACGATAAATAACATCATAAGACAAAAGATAAAAACAAGTTTTAAGAGAGGACTTAAAAGACGGAGCGGACCTCACGTGAAAGGGGGGACTGTTCCACGCTTGCTCACAGAACTAAGGCTTTGGCTGAATGTGTGTTATGACGACGTCACCTCTGACACATCCTGGCTGCAAATCTGCGGAAACACTTGCGCAAAACCCTGCAGGGACTGCCATGTACCTGTATATATTGTGCAAAAGGCACATGGAGAAATTCTGTAAAACGAAGATTTCTTCAAATGTAATGAAACGAAACATTTCTACATGAACGCTTTATAAAGAACAATTCAATAGTAATAAACTAAATCAAATCCATGTTTGATGTAAGCAGCCTTTGGCTTATAACTGCATCAGTTCTCTTAGGTACAGTGATTCTTTTTCCTAAAGGAGTTGGCTTATAAGGTTTTCTTATAAAGAAGTCAAGCTTCTGGCCTTTTTTTAAAAATTTTTTTTTTTTATAAAGGGGTCTATTACTTAATATGCTACTTTCTTGAATGGCATATAGGCTACAAATATTTCTTTATAACATTTAATTGTTTTTCTTTTTGGGGCGTGGTGGGGGGATCAGTATTTGCAAATGCAGAAATTGTGCTTTTCAAAAGACATAAATTAAACATCTAACACAACATTTGTTTAGACACAGCAACACAAACTTTTTGTTTCTCCATTGGCTGCTTTCAATTGCAGATTCCCAACTCATGATGAAGCACAGCCCTTACTGCATCTACCACAACTGGTGGCATTTGTTTTCTTTCACTGCATCAATTAAAGTGTCTTATTCCAACAAAAGCGACATGTCTGAACTTTCAAACGTTACACTTTATCAGAACATTAAAGGTACACAGAGGAATAAGATTCTGCACAGGTTTTCTTTGTGTTTCCTTTTTGCCCTGTGTGTGTGTGTTTTTTGTGTGTGTACTTTTTTTCATTTTGTTGCTCACTCTTCTTGCTCTCTCTCTCACTTTCTCTCTATTTCTATCCTGTCCCTCTCTCCTTTTTTTCCTATGCTTGTAACTGAGGACACGAGGCTAGTGTGTGCGCGTGTGCCTAAATCTCTCGACTCTTCTTGTCACAGGAGATCACTAGTTGTCGTCGGAGTAGGTGGAAGACTGTGGCTGCCCTCGAGGCTTGAGGGCTGTCTGTCTGTCTTCCACACACAAACACACACACACACACACACTAATTCTGCATATGTGAAATTATAATGTTTTTCACTCACTGTTAGTGTTTACAGTATCGTATCATTCAGATGTGCCACTCATATTGACAGTGAGTGAGAGGAGCAGGTAAATCGACGCCTCGGGCCGTGTGCGTCTTGTAAATGGGCTTCTTAAAAGCGCTATTGACTCTAATGGAGTGGTCCAATAAGCAATCAGGCTGCTCGTCAATATGTTTGACTGTCGAGAATTACTCCACAGCTCACTGCTGGGCCCTCGTTCGCTTTTAAGTTCATTAGAACGAGAAATCTTTGCCGTGCTGATTTTGGTCAATGTGTCTTTTCGGGCTAAAAGAGAATCGCATTAGAGTTCATGTCCAGCAAAAGGAGTGGAGGGGTTGGGCTTTTAATGCTGTGAGCGTTATGAAAAGTTAATCCATGAGATAGCCTGACGTGATCATTGCCTCTGGAGCTTGCATGCATCAGTGGCCGGCTTGCAGGATCATTTGCAGGGGAAATGAGGTCTGAAATAGTGCTAGTGATTCCACTGTCCGAATCCTATTTTTGCAGTTGACAGATGAATGCTATGCCATTTTGTTGTACGCGCTGTGACGTTATCTGCTAGACGCGTTCGAATGTGACAGATTATATAAAACGACCAGGATCCGCGCTTCTTTCTAGATCTAGATTGTGTTCCACTTGCAGTTAGTCTCCGTTTTTGTACAGTGACTGGGAATCACATGTTTGCTTTTGTACTTATCTAGCCGGAGATGCTTTTTATATCAGATTTTCTTCTCTCCTAATCTGTCCTGGTCTCCCACGCAAACACCGCTTAAGTGACGCCGCTATGACCAAGCGTTGTTCTGAGAGATTCACATATTGCTTTCGGTGACTTTGATTTATTTGCTGTGACATCATGGGGCAGGCTAATAACACGGAATGAAATTATTTGTTTATCAGATGTAATGTACTTCTTTCAGGGGGTCTGAAACACTGTGACTCGATCCCATTCACACACGAATATTTCTGCTTGTGATTAGCTGGTGTGTCATCATAGTTAACCTCATCTGTTCTTTTGATATTTGTGTGTGAGAGAGAGAGATAAAGTGATAAAGTATGTTATAGATAAGACATATCTCTTGTGGAAAACCTATAATCATTCATAGTCTTGCCACAGCAAAGGTTTAATTGTAAAGCTTGAGACTTGAGTCATTCACCTAAATTTTATTACCTTTTGAATCCACCATGTGTGTGGCTGTAGACATGCATAATACAAATGAGAGCAGGGCTTACCACGACAGCTTGCTTAAAATCTTTTCCTGTTTGTCTCGGGGAGCAGGAGCTTATTTAGGAGAGCGAAAAACATTGCCTATTATCAGTGGCATGAATTGTATCTTGGCACACACAATGGCTTGGGTGGAACTCAATAAAAGAGTTAAAGCAAGGACGATTTCAAAGACAGCCTGTCTGATAACAAAAGGGCTCACCTGATAATGAACGTCTCATAAGCGCTGCCTCGCCTCTGAGGCAAAGGCGCAGGGAGGAAGTGGAGATAGAGCGAAAGTGCCTGCCGCTTGCCAGCATCTTTTATGGCTAATTGAAGCATTTGGAGTAAAACTGCCATGAGTCGCACCCTTTAGGATTGAAGCAGGTTAATATATTGTGATCCTACAGTTAGCACAGAATTGCTAAGATCTTTTTAATTCAGTGACGGTTATTAAAAAGGAAAGGAAAGCAGTGTTTTCTTTCATTGTTCCTCCCACTTTGCCTTACAGCATCCTCATTGGGTGATCAGTATATATGGTTACTGTGATCGATTCTTTATTAAAAAAAAATCTGCCCCTGACATTTGCTCTCTGTTTCATTTTGCCTGTCACGTAAAACTCTCTGAATGAAAGCTGTTGAGACCAGTTCAGTTCAATTTTTGCAACTTTGTGGCATGATTCAGCAGTCTTGCGCTTTTGTGCTGTGTCTTCTTGGACACAATATTACCAGCAGTGGATGCAACTTTGTACTAGCTGTGTTGTCGTGCTGATTATGACAGATAGTTTTCAGCAGTCCAGATAGTACACCTCTGTCAGCATTAATTTATGATCCCCCTTTTCTGTCTGTGAAACCAGACACTTTTAGTGTTATTCCAAGGCCTCAAGGTGCCTGGATTTGTGATATCTGAAGAAGACTAGGTCAAAGTATGGCCTAGATCTCCCAGATCAAGTTCCTTGTCTTAACACGAGAACCTCATCTCTTTCATAGCTTGACTAGATAACAGTTTGGAGACTTTGAACCAAACCTAAAGTAGAAACCAATCAATATGTGAAGGTTTCCTGATAGAATTGACATGCTATGAAGTATTTTCTATTGAAATGACGGATTTTATATTGAATTGCTGATAGACGGTACACTGAAAACCCTAACCAGCTGACTGTACTCAATTGATTAAGTAAACTCGTTCCCTCAATTTAATCGAGTCTCCCGAATCTTGTATATTTAAGTTCACTTAACTTGGTGGTCATATAATGTACTTAAATACTTACGTTCACCTAACATGGCGTTCTCTTGGTGTACTTTATCGTTTGTTGACTGGGAATCGAACTAGGGTCACGCCAACGAGAGCGCTGCATGCTGGCCACTAGTCCACCAGTGAATTGGTGTCACAAAAGTCTCCATACATAGGGGATATTAACACTTTTTTTTTTTTTTTTTTAGCAAAATGTAACTTTATTTAGAAAACATCCTCTACATGATTACCATTTCTCTGTAAACACTCGCTGAATCCTCTTCTACTCATGATGAACCCTTGAATTTCACTACACCGATACCAGCAACAGACAAGCCTAAGAGGACCGCCTTTTGCAATTATCTACCAATCAGTGCATTAGTTCACTTGTTGCCAGGCAGAACTCCTTGCATGGCCAATCACATTAAAGAAAGACCAGCGTGAGTTATTTTTAATAAATCATGATTTTGAGTTCATAACACTTGAAATCTTAAGTTTATGTATTTTGTAGGTAAACACAACTTAGATTTTTGATTTATGTGTCCAAAACAGTAATGTTTAGTCATGATTACTTGATTGTTTAAGTAAAGACAACTTTAGGGTTTACGGTGTATCGAATGAGCCAAATTTGTAGAACTGATAGAAAGCCATCAAACACCCTGCTAATTCACAGGCAACAATTCTCCCCGAAGCAGTTTTATCTCCAGACCTTGGAGGCTTCATTGTGTGTTTGGTTATCTCTGAAATTTGTCGCCATTTTCTATATCGAATAAGGATAAAGCCAGAACGGTGTTTCTCGGTGAAGCTGCACCTTGTATTGGAGACGTGCCTGTCAGTGGTTCATCAAATTGTACTTCTATCAACTCCTGGGGTCATCTAAATAGGGAGAGATAAGTAAAATGGCCCCTGTTTTGATTTCTCAGAAGCTGCTCCCGTGAGGAAAGTGTCATGCTGGCATTGTAATCTATTCGGCTATGAATAAAAAGAGAATCAAATAGGGTGATGGTTGCACATGGGACACTCGCTATCGGCAAGCGATGATAATCCTGTGGTGTACATAAAAAGATTTGTTCTTGTTGGGATGCATGCACCATGACCCATGGCAGTTGGGGTGTTTATCTTCCATGGTTGTTAAGTCCCATGGGTTTTGGCAGTGGAACTTTCAGTGCCTGTCACAACTCCTCCTCCTCCCCTGTCGCTATCCCTCAGTTACTGCCCCTCCCATGTTGCCATGACCACTACCCAAGGAAATTGCCTCAGCAGCACAGATTTGCTATATTTGAGGTAATTGGGCATTTTCATTTTTGAGTTTATGGCACTGGGTCATCTATATTATCACTTTTCTAGCAGTGCTTAAAAATATCACATTCATTTAGCATTAGTGGATTATCTCAAATTCTGTGGATTGTTCAGCTTGAGTCAGCTCCCTTCTGTGGAGACAGAGTTAAGGACTAAAGCAACTTCAAGTTTCCATCCATTGTTCCCCCTCCCTCTCCTTCTCTTTCCCTTGGTAGTTGCTGTGTGTCAGCCCAGTTAATAGGTTTCTTTTGGGAGATATTATTTTGGTCCAGTAAGCTGCATGCTTAATGTATGACTGACAGCACTGACTCGTGTGGCTAAGGCAATTTGTAGTTGAAAGAAATTTCGGTGCACACTTTTCCATATAACACTGCAGCAAAAAGAAAAAAAAAAAAATTCTCCTCCATATTCTACTAACAACAGCAGAGTAGCGCCCCTCCCTCCTGCGGTCATGCGAGCACAAAGCGAGACAGAAATCGACTTTTCCAAACTAAACTGTCCTATTTTCTCCGTCTGTTCTTTTTCTCACCCCTTTCCTTTGCCACTTTCTAAGAAGATAGATGAAGAAAATGAGGCCAACTTGCTGGCAGTGCTCACAGAAACCCTGGACAGTATCCCCGTGGACGAGGACGGATTGCCTTCGTTTGAAGCCCTGGCAGCTGGGGACGTGACCAACGCCAGCGATCAGAGCTGTCCCTCCACCCCCGATGGCTCGCCACGCACCCCAGAGCCAGAGGAGCCCTCCTTGGTAAGGCTTCCTCTTTCCCTCTGCTTCTGCCTGCTTCATAATCCCCTCCTACCACAAACCATGTCCATCCTTCTCATTCTTTCTTCCTTTCATATGGCATTCTCTGTGCTTCTCTCGCTCTTCCCTGCCTGGCCCTCACATACGCCAGATAAGGAGATGCTGCAGGCCTGTGACCAAAAACGGGTACGAGCTCTGCAGGCAGCCCCTCTGGCAGGCTGAACGCCATGGCTGTGTTCAGAACTAAGCCATGCAGCACAAATGAAAGAGCAAATTAAAGTGGATCTGTGTTCTGTTATTAATCTCATTGTATATTATTTCAGAAAGCCTGGTGTTATGGGCAAACAGACCATACTAAACATTATGAAAAGAGAAAAAGTTTGTTTGGATTTAAAAAAAAAAAAAAAAAAATCATTAAAGAGTTCAAGAAATAAGCTGGCAGTGGAGAAGTATTTGTTTGTTTCTAGGAATCGTCCAGTACCACGTTAGTATAAAGCCAGTCCCATGCTCGTTACATAGAAATTCCTAGAAATTTACTTATTTTTAATTGGTCATATAGTACTCTATACCTCATGGTTGCTCACTACTATTCTCCATCATGGCAAATCTGTATTCAACAGCTATTCATTGCAGGCATGTAGTTTCAATATTGAAAGTACTTCTGGGAATCAATTTATTCATTGTATTATGGCCAAACATGAAATAACTGTACACATGTATCTGAGGATCACAAATGTATAGAACAACAAATCTAAAAAAAAAAAATCAATTTGGATCCTTTTTCAATCCAGATTATTTCTGTTAATGCCTATTTTTAACTGTTTCTTTGCTTTTTTGCAGCTAAAGAAACTCCTTTTGGCTCCACCTAACTCTCAGCTCAGCTATAATCAATACCCAGGCAGTAAGGCACAGAACCATGCAGCCAGCAACCACAGGATACGACCAACACCCGCTGTTACCAAGGTATCTACCTGCCACATTCGTCATCAAAGTCCTGCTCTATAATCCTGCAGGTGTTCCCATTTCCATATTTCTCTTGCCTCCTCTTCCTAATAGGTCCATATTTCCTTCCCTTTATTTTACTCTCAAACTGTGTAAATGGACTGGTTTGGGAAATACATTTTGAAGAAACTCTGAATAGGAGCAGATCTTAGCAAATATATAAAAATATCCCATCAACATCAGTGATATGTGATCAGTGATTACGTTTGTCCTTAAATTTTGACTCATCATCTATAGGTATGTGCTTCATATTAAAACAAAAAACTTCATACATATATGCATCAGGTATACTGTCTGTAAAATTTGATTAGTGACCTATACTTGTTTTATCTCAGTCATCTGCATACATTACACGCTGCCCTCCCACATACATTCACACGAATCTCTTTGAGGGAGTTAATTTTCTTTAATGACTCCTCTGTTTCTGGAGCCCCACACATGGCAGACTCTCAGAGGACACTGAGCTGTTTTCCTCCTACCACCAGCATGCAAAACTCACAGGAGCTATTCCGAGACCTCGTAATTAAGATGATGGGCAATATATGCTCATGTTGCTGTGTGCAGAGACAGCATCACAACCGCACTGACTTCCTGTTTTTTTCTCTCTCTCTTACTTATATTCTTTAGACAGACAACCCCTGGAACAGCAAACAAAGAGGGGTCTGCCCCCAGCCAAACCGGTTGGTGAGACGCCCGTGCACTGAATTGCTCAAGTACCTCACTGCCAGCGATGATGCCTTCCAGACAAGAGCCAGTGAAGCCAAGAGCACCTGGTCAGGCTGCGACAAAGACAGGGGTGGGCCTGGTACCTCCTCCTGTTCGTCGTCTTCCTCTCCATCTTCTTCATCCACTTCCTCCTTCTCCTCCTTGTCCTCCTGTTCCTCCTCTACCGCCTCAAAGAAGAAGCCCTCCTCTGCCTCCCTGTCAACGCAGCAGCAGCAGCAGCAGCAGCTGGCAGTGCAGGCCCAGAGAGGTGAGAGCCAGGCAGCTGGGGCGTATAGTGTGGCTGGTGAGGGGGCAGGGCAGTGGCGGCGGTGTACACATGGGGAGCAGTCCACCCCTGTTGTGCCATCCTGTGGAAGTGGCTGTAGCCACGCCTGCTCCAGTGAAGAGGGGAGGCCACTGCAGGGTGCTGACACAGGCAGCCTGGCTGCCGCCCGCTTCATTAGGTACATGCACTCTTACTCTCTCCCGCCTAGAGAGATGGGTCGCTCAGGCAGCTGTGGCCGTTGTCTTGAGGCGGGCGGCTGGGCTGGGGCCAGCCGTGCTGACAGGCACATCACGATAACTATTAGGAAGAGGAGGCAAGAGCAAGAGCATCCTATGCTCAGCCAGCTGCTGACCTCCAGACCCAGGCCAGCCCGTTATCGGGCCCACCTGCAAATGCCCAGTGTGTCCCAGACAGACAAGCAAGATCCACCCAAAACACCTCCTAGAGACAAAGGGTTGGATGGGCATGTAGTGAAAGATAGTCAGGAACATCAGATCATATACCCAATTCCGGACTTCCAGGAACCTAGCCAAGCTAATTCATCAGATCTTGAGCTTTCAACTCTGGTTGACTTTGACTTAGAAAGTTTGTTAATGAAATTTGAGCAGGATATAGAAGGGTCTAAAATTAAAGTGGGGCAAAATGGGGTGGATGTTCATGATGATGTCTTAGGCAGCCCCCTATCATTCCCAGGGGGCTTGCCAAGTCCACTCTTCCAAGACTCTTTAGTTCCAGAGCACACCCCCTCCACCATACAAGAGCAGAACCCACACAGACAGGCAGACTGCAGGCACCCCGATGACCAGGTTCCACCACCGTTAGGTAATCATTGCTGCATCCCTGCCCTCTGTCTCTCTTCTGCCTCTCCTCCTCTAACTGCTTCCCAGTTTGACTACAGACTAACCCTGATGCTAACCAACTAGTTTTACCCTGAAATACATAATATGCAGTCAGTTGCATAATTCATTCCAAAGGGCATCATTGTAAATGGGTTACAGACAAAATAAGTGAGCTAGAAACACTTTTTCTCACAAATGCAATTGGAGTTGACCATGATTTAGCATTGAACAAGAAAGTATGCTCAATTTCCGTGCAGTTTTGGGCAAACATGGCTGCCTTGACATAGTTATCTAATTGAGAGACATTCCCCTAGCTGCAGTTGAAGACAGTCGCAGCCTCAGGCAACTGCACATGCTTCCTCGACTCTTCTTTCTTCTTCTGCTTTGGTTTAAAATGCATGCCAGATATTTTACTCCTCAGTTGGGTTTCCACCGTTGCCATTTGTATTATGTGTGCACTGTTTATTTTCCTTTTCAACTCATTTTATTTATTCATTTATTTTTTGCTTTCTGTCTTTCTGTGTTGTGGGGGAACTTTCACATGGGTTGGATGTCTGGACACATGCCATCATTTCATCTTGCCTCAAAAAACCGAACAGTCAAACCAAAAAAAATAACAAAACAAACAAATGACGGGGTCAAGTTAGAAAACATTAGCTTCCTTTTAAATAGTTGGCTGGATAAAAACTCTGGCCGCTTTATATTGGGTTGGGAAAGCCACGTCATCACTGTTAATGATTAAAATCTAAAATTTATTTGTAGATGTGGACCTGATATCTTTTAGGCGCAGTGTGACCTAGTTAATTAATTACCCATGCTCCTTTGTGTTCTACAGCCAAACCAACCATCTTGCCACTTCCTTTGACCCCAGAGTCTCCAAAGTAAGTGAGAGTTTTTCCACCCTTCTTATAGAGCAGACAAAATCTGAACTAAAACACCAAACAAAAAAAGCGATCTAAAACGTCAATGAGGCAATTTTTTAAAATTTCATTTTCATTTGTAAAACCACACAATCATTTAAAAGTGCACCTTTCACTGGAATTATATCAGTTCCTTTTTATGTGTTGCAGTGACCACAAGGGATCTCCATTTGAGAACAAGACCATTGAACGCACACTGAGTGTGGAGATCTCTGGAACCCCAGGTAGGCGAAGGACATTTTCCTCATAATATCCTATAGCATCCTACAGCAATCAATAGACACTGCCTCTTGCTCATAATCAGCTAAATTGAAGCAAAACTTGTTTTAATTCCTTTTATGATTCAATTTGATTTGCTGACATTACGTATATTGTTGCAGTCCGGTAATTACATTAGAGACACTGCCACAATTTTCAGTGTTATGTCCAGTATTTATGGGACTGGTGTCATTTGCCAAATGGGGTCAGTGGATAGGGAATTTAGTTTTCCTACTGGCATAATTTCTGTCCATTATATATTTATTAATAAAGAGTGTTGGTGAACGCTATAGGCAAAAAGTAATAAAGCCAAATGAAGTGAATGTCAGTTGAGGCTAAAACACAAGTCTTCAGCAGTTCTCCTCCTTTTCTCTCTCTTTTTCCATCTCAGTGTAAATCATGCAGGTAATTATTCTAGTAGCCCCCATGCAGAGATTAATCATTGCTGGTCAATAAAAACAAAATGGCTGCCCTTTTCTTCTCCCAGTGTGTAAGAATGAATGGGCCATTTGATATTCATTTACCATGTACCACTGAGTAATGGTCGCTCAGTAATGTGCACAGATTTGACCTACCTAATGAGATTCAAGGTAACACTTTTGTGTTTGGTGGTTGACACAGACTGAGATGACCTCATGGATGTTTAGAAGGTTTGAGAGAAGCTATAGTTGTCTCAGCTTCGTTTAGAAATCCGACTCTTTTCTCATTTTAAAATGATAAAATTAAACATAATAAAATGATAGGTTTCACTTTGGCCTCGTGAATTTAGGTTTAGAAGTCATCAGGAACTGTTAAGTTTTGACTCTCCTGAGGCATCCGTCAGCTCCATTCAGTACTATATACTGTATACATTCTCATACTCGTCTCCATCTTGCACGACCCAGATTTGTGATTAGATATTAAATTAAAGCAGTCATCAAGGCAAGAACTTCAATTCACTTCTTTCCACTTAAAGATTAGTTCTGTCCTGTTGCACATTCCCAAGGCCTAGCTTGAGCTCTCCATGCTGAGACAATGCAGAGAAATACGGAGAATAACTGCTATATCAGCTGGATAATATTTAATAAGTTATAAGCATGTCTTGCAGAGATACTGTAGTCAAATTAAATGGTCATCTAGCCAGCAAAAATCAGAACATTGACTTCCTGAAGTTCTGTAGCAGTGACAGTTTCTGCCAGAGATTTAGCCAAACACCTGCAGAGTATGTAGAGTGTAGGTGTTTTAATACTGCTCCCTAATCCCCTCCTCTCTAATAGATTTACTGTGGGCTGCTGGTGCCTTAATTATAGTATCTCTGGCACCCAGTACAGTCAGTGTGTTACTCCTTGCATGGCTTTTTAGATTACCATGAGGGCCAGATATGTAAGCTGTAGGTAATTTACTCATCCAGAGATCTGTGTGCATGTTGTAGAAACAGATGAAAAAACAAACCCAAAACCCACAGTTGTATGATTCTTAATGTTACATCCATCACTGACTGATTGGGATATATTTATTTCTGACTTATTCCAAAGGCAATAAGGAATCTTAGCTTACAGTTCTTTGATGGTGTTTCACTCACACGTGAAAAGTTATTTTGGAATGGAAAGAGTGGCTATCCTCAAATTATAGTTAAATCTCAGATTTGCCTCAACTACATAATGATCACTGGAAATAAGAGACACAAGTAGTGTCAAATACAGAAGACTGAGCAAATATCAAGCACATATCTAGATCATTTGCAGATAGGAAAGACAGAGAGTAGAAAAAAGTGGGAGTATAGAGAGGGTTTGGTTGTTTGTGCAAGTGCATTAACAATGTCGTAAAATGGCACATCTCAGGATTTCTCATATAACTGCCATCTGGTGCCACATAAATCTGTTGGGACTGCCATGGGGGGATGAGGTAGCACAGCCAAGGAGAATGATGATACATTCCCCAGCGGCCACCAAACTCCGATTCCAAATTCAAAGGCATGCAGTTCATATAGATACCAGAGTGAACCATCAACATCCAGGTTCCTTGAGAATGTAGATATTTTAAGATGATTCCCTCTGAACTTACACAATCAGTTTCTGTTCAACAGAAACCTTTCATATACACATTCCATTGCTCTTGTTATTGCAATATGTACAATATGACTATGGTTTCATTAATCGGTAGAACTGTATTGCACCATATGCCCATGTTATAAATTTGAATACTCTATCTCTTTTCTTCTGCACAGGTCTGACACCACCTACCACACCTCCTCATAAAGTCAGTCAAGAGAACCTTTTCAAAGTATCACTCAAAACCAAGCTGTCTTCAGCTTCTTCAGCCCTGATGAGCAAGAAGGCCAAGCTGAGCAATGGAAGCCCTAGCTCTCTTCCATTCAGTACCTCCAGCAGGAAGGTCCATGAGAAGTCTGAGCTGTATGCCCAGCTGAGCAAGGCATCCTCTGCCCTGCCTCTGGGAAACTTAGAAGAGTGCCGGGGCAAGCGGCCCACACCCCGTGTGTTTGGTGATCATGATTATTGCCAGGCCTCAAGCACAAAACGAGACAATGGCACATTGGCTACCACGATCACTGGGCCTGTAGAGGGCCGGCATGTAGAACCTAAAGACTCAACCATGCCAGCCTTCTCTAATCTCACATCGTCTTTGTCTTCCACCAGTCCCTTATCTTCCTCTCTGGCAAGGCAGCTGCAGGGTATTTGCCCCATAGTTCCGGAGGCTTGTCCAGACAAGGAAGCTCAGGGGCAGGACCACAGTCCTGCACTGGGTGCCAAAATTTCTAAAGAGTGCATCTCTGTTGGCAGGAAGCTGCTGCGAGACCAGGAGATACGGGAAGAGCTCAATAAGCACTTTGGTAATCCCCAGCAAGCCTTTTTTAGTGAGACTGAGCAGAGTTGGTTCCAGCCACTAGATGAAAGTGACTCTGGGGATGAGAACTATTACCCTTTTGAGGCCTACATGGACACAGGCTTGCCTGACTTTGAGGACCTAGAAGTGGGCCGTGAGCGTCTTCTTTGTTCTTGGGAAGGGACTCCATTGGAGATGCTCTTTGAAGGCTCACCACCCTGTTCCCCATCCAACAGCTTGCCTTCCCAGGGTTCGGTCTCGCCACCCTCAACTCTGCTCTCTCCACGGCACTTCTACAACTCCCAGTCTGGGTTGCGCTCTAGATCCCGCTCCAGGTCTTCCTCCCGCCACAGATACAGATCCCTCTCCAGGTCTCCTTACTCCTGTTCCCAGTCCCCAGATAACTGCTCCCCCTCTTGGTAAGTACCAGCTAGGATTATCATGATCTCTACAGTGCTCTGATTGCAATTGTACATAGCTCAGTAAAGAGCATTTAGGGAGAACCTCTTCTCTAGGATGTCATGGGGAGAGCTTGAGCCTCTCAGTATGTTATTCAGTGGCATGGCTTTAGTGCAGACATGATCTTGTACATCAGGAAGGCACTGTGATTCATTACAAAATAGACAAAATGATTTATGCTTTGTGCTGATTTATTACATGGTTCAGAAATTGGTATTAAATAACCTTACTGAATTCATCCATTTATATATCTTTAAAACTCATGTGTACCTTCTAAATAGGTACTTTCTCACATAGTCTTGAACATACCAATATATTGCAATGCATTACAAATGGGTATGCTTTTTTTGAAGAAGAAGAAGAAAAGCTTGCATGAGAGTCTTATTCTATGCACATATATGAGTTGTTATTTTATGATTGCTCTTGTTTTGACTTGTTAAAAGAATAATTAAAAAAATAAAACAACTCTCCAAAATGGCACTTCTTCCACACATTCCCAAGTTGGTACAACGACACTTCCAACTACCTAGTGAGCAGTCACATCATCACAAGCATCAGTGATATGCCAGTTTACATTTGATGAAATGTGTCCTTCAATGGATCATCTGCATTTCAGGCCCACTTCTGCAAAGGATTTGATTTAACTATTATAACATATGACATGGAAGCAATTTTCAGTACATGCCAGTATATTTTAAAATCGTTTTCAATTAATTACCTACCTTTAAAAAAAAAAAAAAAAAGTAATGTTTCTTGCTCCTCTGATTGCAGGTCTCATCATACTGTTGACAAGAGCACTTTCAAATCCAGGACTATTAGAAGTCCTCAGTCTAACTCTCACTCTGGTCTCAGTCAGAGGCCCAGGTAAATATCTAACTTTTTTTTTTTTTTGTATTGCTACCTTGTTTGAAGATTTTGATTCCTTTTTTTGCAAAGGGAGTCCGCCATTTGCAGATCAAAAAGTTCTACTTTTTGACACAAAGCTCAAACTAAGCAGAAAGTAATGGCATGTGAAGATGTGCTGACAGAAGCAGCTGCTAGATTCCTGACATGTTCCCTCAAGAGTCGCTCCCATGAGAGCCGTAACCTTTTGCGATGTGAGAAGACATCTTATTAATGCATTTGTTTGTCTTCTTCTCTCAGGAAAAAAAAAATGGAACTCAGTCCTTTGTGATCTAGCCATTTCCTGACACTACTCAAGGGAACTAATGCTATAATATATAAGAGCATGATTGCATTTGTGACAAAATTGGTGTTTTTTTTTTTTTTTCCTTTCTTTTTTCGCACAGGTATGACAGCTATGAAGAATACCAGCATGAACAGCTGCAGAGGGAGGAGTACCAGCGGGACTATGAGAAACGGGAGGTAGAGAGGGCTGAACAGAGGGACAAACAACGAAAGAGAGCAATAGTAAGTGAACACAACACATTTTATTTTATTATTGTATTTTATTATTATTATTATTAGTAGTAGTAGTAGTAGCAGCAATAGCATTAGTGTATTTCATTTTTGTCCTCCTTCTACATTCTCACATTCGTGCATACTTGAAGAAATTCTTGCTGTTTCTCCCTCCCTGCTCTGACTACAGTCTGCTCCGAGCTCACATCCTTCTCCCTGCTGTCTCCCAGTAAGGGAGTTCATGCGAAGCTAGAATTCTGAATCATACAGGCTACACACATTTCCTCTTTATCCCCCAGTTGTGTATTTTTAACATCTTTCTGAAGTCTCTGAATGGTGTCAGATGCTATTAATCACACCACAGGCTAAATGTTATCGACTAAGCAGTGGGGGGGGGGGGGAAATAATCTTGTTAAAAAAAAAAAAAGAAATGAAAGCTATGGAAATACGAGTCAACAAATTTGGATTTAGGGAAGTTATCAGTTTTAAATATAATTCCCTTAAACACAGTTCTTTCGATTTTTTTGCCTGATCAGTTTGTGAAATGAGACAGGTTTCCAGCTTGGTTCTGCCCTTTACTGACAAATTCACACATCAACTGATGCACGTGTGGCTTGGTCTCACCGTTTGCCTTTTCTCCTGCTTTAGTGGCAGAAAGACAATTATTGGTAGCGTGAGCCGAGCTGTCAGGAAAGATTCGGGGGGGGGGGGGGGGGGGGGGCAGAGGATGTGAGAGATTTATACGAATCATCAGCCTCAAGGTGTCATCTTTAAAACCTTGCTGCATTTATCAGCTGTCAGCAACTAAACCACCAATTCAGCAAACACGTTTGTCTGCTGCACTAATGTGCTGGTGTGGAGGAGGGACTGGAAAAGGAACTGAAAACAAATCTGGTTAATTTGTAATGTCTTTGTCTAATCAAAGGAGAGTCCAGTGAAGTGCCAAGGTCTACCATTACTTTACGGTCAGGAAATTCACTTACATGTGCAAGTTACAGCAGGTCTGTGAATATGACACAAAAATGGAGGTGCTCTTATATCCAGTGCATGGATATAATTTCAGTGATACAAAAATGGCCCAAGGCCTCCGTGTTCTTATAACGAAATGATGTACCTATATGTTCTTAGTTAGTATTTTCTGCATTGTGGCATTTAATATTGTCCACAAAACTCTAGAAAATCATGATTCTGGTTTGTTCTGCAGGTCATTTTATACCATTTCACTGTAACGTAGTTACAATATGCCATGACAAAAACAGAAGATCTATGGCCTGTATCAAAGCACATAAGATTCACCTGCGTTTTCGGTATGATGGAAACCAGATTTAACATGAAGCCAGTTAAATATTTTGTTCCCTGATGAATAAAGTTCTAAAGCAGCATCTGAATTAAATGAACCAGTCATTGTTATTCCGTAAAAGATTCACAGCAGCACTGTACATTTGGCTATAATCTTTTAATGATGTGTCTATGGTCAATCCTTAATTGCCATGAACTGGACCATTCTCCGTGAGTGGGCTGCTGAAAGCTCCAACTAACTCACACAACAGATAAGAAAAAGGAATTAGCAGTACTGCATACACACATAAGATGAAAGAGTGAGGAAAAGGCAATGCGGAGTTATTCAGTTTCTCTCCCTGTACTGTTCTTGGCTTTCCCACAGTGTTTAATGTTAATTGCAGTCATGGAGTAAAAGTTAAGGGCAGAAAGAGAGAAAAGACTGAGTCCCTATACTTCTTTAATCCCCATCTCTGTCTTGCCTTTAATGACCAGGAGGAGAGGCGGGTTTTGTACGTTGGACGTCTCCGGGCTGACAGCACACGCTCCGAACTCAAGCGGCGCTTTGAAGTTTTCGGCGAGATCGAGGAGTGTGCCATCAACTTGAGACATAATGGGTAAGAGTTTCAGCAAGTGTGTGTGTGTGTGTGTGTGTGTGTGTGTGTGTGTGTGTGTGTGTGTGTGTGTGTGTGTATACACACTAGGGCCTATACTAGCAAACCTATATATCAGGATACATATCGTGTATCATATAAACGTCTTCGAGTATTGTTATATGTGATACTTTCGTCATATCACTCACTTCTAGTGCACACTGTTTGTCAGGTGACACAGGGGGTCAATTAAGTCTATTTTAGTCTAAAAAAAATATTTTAATTATATATTTGTTCCCACTGGCAGTTGAATTAGAGGACATGCATAAATCCCACTGCTGAATTAAAAAAAATGAGCTATATTAGACAAAAATAGACTGGCTTGAATAGAAATAGGACAATACTCCTTGGACATCATAAACCAGAAAAAAAAATAGCAATGTCTCAATCATATTGATCACATTTTTTTGCATTTATATAGTGTGTCATAGTGTATCTAGCTGACGTCTTTGGTGTACTTTATGCTTCAGTTTCTGTTTCCGATTCCAGGGACAATTTTGGCTTTATCACCTACCGCTACACTTGTGATGCCTTCGCTGCCCTTGAGAATGGACACACCTTGCGCAGGCCGAACGAGCCTCAGTTCGAGCTCTGCTTCGGTGGACAAAAGCAGTTCTGCAAATCCAGTTACACAGACTTGGGTAAGTATGCCTGCTCGGCTTCAGCCATCCATTAGTACCTGAACTCAGAATTGACAAAAGGGCTGCCTTTCGCTGCACGAAAGAAAAGCCGGGAAACAAATAAGTCGAGTGATGTCTTAACATCAGAGGATGTTTTTGCCATATCCACTGAAATGGATATATTGAGTTCAGCAGGCACTCTCATTCTGAACCAGGGACTGAACTATTGCTCTACATGTCTGCTCACTATAGTGGTGTCTTGAAGAATTTAAATGGTACACAGTTACCAATAGTATAGTAGAGATGGAGGGCAATAAAGTACTCAGCATAGTAGAAAATCAGCATAGTAGCGGTTCAGTGGCTTTAAAGCTCCCTGCGGTATTTTGATGCCGTACGTTGAGCATGTATATTTCATGCTTTGGCTCCCTGTGTGGTTGAGGAATGAAGGGGTGTAAAAATGGAGGGAAAGTTGAGGAAGGCAAGGTCAAGTCCGATCAGCTCACTTCCCCAGCGGCTGTCTGTCTTCTGCCAGCTGCCGGGATGTTCAACCGAGGCAAGATCAGGATGACACTAAGTTACATGTAGGGGTGTGGAGCAAAGGGGGAAGAGGGGGTGCGGGAGAGAGAGGGAGAGCTAGAGAGAGAGAGAGAATGTGATTGAGTGTGACTTAGGGTGTCTGATTTCATTTGTTTTATCCCCATCTCTTATATTTTCATTCATTTTCTGTTTCTATCTGGTCTTTTACTCTAACTTTTATATAGTAGAAGCATTTCTTGTCTACCTTCTGCCCCACATCCCTTCCTGTTTGCATTCCTGTAACGCTTTTAGAAACCTATACAATGTTAAGGTGCTAGATTGAATAGCATGCATTATACAATGTCTCCTGTCTGTGACTCTCTGTCATCTTGGACATTAGACATCTTGGACATCTCGTCCATCTGTCCAGAACAGCAGATAATGTTCTTCAGAAATAATTTTAAGCTCTCATCTGTTCATAATACATAGAAAGGTGGAGTGTGAAGTAATATTTCTCTCCATGATGAAAGAGTAAGTTTGGGTTGTTTTTTTTTTTTTTTGTGGGATGGAAAGAAGGACGTGATAAAGCGAGGAATCCTGAGGACAATGCAGAATGCTGGTCATTAAAGACAAATGGAAGATCATTTGCTTCTGTTAAAGTGGAAAGAATCGTGAGGGAGGGGTGGCTCTGGCAGTGGCTTTAATAGTTAGTCGATTTTCCACTTCGCATTTATTTTCTGCAAAATGTGAGTTCGGAGACGCACGATGCTGGAGGACGCATTTGGGAGGCATTTGTCTCGGTGTCACTGATGGCCACGCAGGTCAATGGAAGAGAACAAGTGCACTTACCTTCAAATAATGGGAGCATTAAAGTGTATTTCAGAGGTTGAGAGTAAGGCCAAAGGTATTTAGATGGTGGTTGTAATGCATCCTCCAGGAGCCTGCCGGGTGGCATTTGTTACCTTGTGTTTAGGTGACTGTATTTATGCTGGACCACACGGCTGTGAGACCTTCATTTTATTTGCAGAGGTTTTTTATTTAAAATAGCAGTCATACCTTCAGATATACAGGAAAGGGGTGGGGTAACATGAATAATATAACACCTAAGCCATACCTCCTTTCACCCTTTTTAAAGAAACTGTCCATTAATTCTAAATAGAGCACAGGGGCATTTGTCATCCTTCAAGGTGCATGACATGACACAATCCTCCGTTTAGCCGTAGTATTAGATCACAACTGGCATTCCCTGCTTGCCATGGTCATTCCCATTTCTCACACACCCCAACTACGCTGCTGTACGTTTAGAGCATGTATTTGTGAACCTGGCTGCCATATTTATTGTCACAGCTATAAATCATAATATATGCTTTTCATTTTTTTCCCCCCACTGGCTTTGATATGGTTTTTTTTTTTTTCCATTTGTAGCTTCATTTGATCTTTTTTTTGTAAGTTTAATGACTTTTTAATGGTGGTTAAGTTTGTGAGCTGCAGATAAGGAAAGGGTTGTAAGATTACATCAACAGCCGAGGGGAACAAAGCTAAGCAAAAGTCATGGGCTTTGAGTTTATGGCATTTCAATCCAAAACAAAAATAAAATTAGTCTAAAATTGGCGGTCTTAACAAGATTGAATAACTTGGTTGTAAAATTCCACACAAGGTCGCGAGGCCGTTTTTTCTCGTTCGGCTTCGATGTCTGATCCTGTCAATATCTCCTGCTTCTTTCAGATTCTCATTCTGAAGACTTTGATCCGACTTCAACTAAAAGCAAATATGACTCGATGGATTTCGACAGCTTGTTGCGCGAGGCCCAGTGTAGCCTGAGAAGGTAACGGGATCCACCATACCTGCTGGTTGCAAAGCGAGGGATTTGTGATACCTCACTGCTGTTTCGCTCCTCTGAATATGAGACTACTACAAGTTTTACACTGACTATAGAGGGAAATATACGTGTGTGTATATATATATATATATATAGAAAGAACATATATGTATATCTAAAAGCAAAGTTTACATGAACATAGCTGCTGCAAAGACTTTACCTTTGGGGATTAGCCAATAAACCTTTAGAGGAGTGCACAGATATGTGCCTGTGCTGTGCTGCTGTATGAGACAGTGATCTCCATGGGATTGTTTTCTTCATGCACTGCTCCAATCTCAGCGCTCTGAGGGGTGAAAACATGCAGCCTGTTCAGTCAGTTTTTATTTTATTGATTTTTACTTTTTCTGCCTTTTTTTTTATTTTATTATTTAACCCGGTATTTGGATGTGGTGTTACAATGTTGTTAAGTGAGTATGGGATTAGTATCTTCTTCAAGGTAATATTGTCTACATTTTGGGGGGGGGAGAAATGATATAAACAGATATTTACAGATATTAAATGGAATATTTTTATTTTGTGTACATATCAAGGCAAAGTTCTTTATTTGTTACAGCTATGCACTGTAAAACGCAGCCTTTATAAGATGGAGTTTTTCCTAATTGAGAATGTCAATCTGTAGTCATTACAGTGACACATAACCAACACGGTGGTTATGTGGAGTGATATGATTGTAAAAAAAAATTAATAAATAAATGTCTTTGGAGATTGGGTGCTCTTCAGGGGGAGCATGTGAACAGATTTTTAAAGACTTTTGTTTTAAAATGTCATTAATCATGTATAGTTTCATCTTTTAGCTTCCTCACTGTTTTCCTTACACGACATATGTATGATACATTTTAATATTTTTATGTCCATAACTGTGCACAACCGTAAGATTTTGTTTTCTCGGAAGGAAAGACTTAACTTTTTAATTGATTACTTTGTGCACACTAATAATTTTTATTATTGCTTTTTTTAAAAATAATAATAATAATAATTCACTATTACTAATATATGATTGCTCTTTTTCAAAGATGAATTCATGTACTCATGTTCATGAGGAAGAAATGTATTTATTTCAGTATTTTGATCGAAATATTTATGGTTGACATCTACTCTGATGCGCCTTACAAATTTTGCTATTTATATTGTTATTTGACTTGTTTAACATTCATATATCGAAAGATGCACAAGTTCTACAGAAATATCGGTTTCTCCGCCTTTTAGAAATAGTCACGGTTAAAAGGTACACGCTTTTCTTCTCCACGGTTTGCAGCCATTTTGAATCATTTTTTTTTTTCTTTTTCTAAAGCACATGAAGCAATAAAACTAATTTTGCAGGTATTTCATCACACCACAATAAATCTGTCTCATTGCTCCTCATACACTTGGTTATGTGAATGCCAAAATAAAGTTTACAGTTTTCTTTCCAGAATTTTTAAAATAAACTTTACTTGATGTAAAAAAAAAAAGAAAAAAAAGAAAAAAAAAAATCTATAACATTAATCTTCACGTTATTCACAGTAATAATTATAAAGAGATGAATAGTAATAATAAAAGACAAAATGTGTATAAAAAGATTTAAAAAAAAAAAAAAAAAAAAGCAATAAATTATTTTTCACAGTTGTCTTTTAGCTGAAGCTGTTGTATAGTTTGACCTGACCTGGTACCCAGACTCTGTCCCAAAATGGGTGACTCATTCCATTATCCCACTAAACCTAAGAATCATACGCACTGTACAGGGGAAATTAAAAGATGTGAAGAAAAAAAAAAAAACCTAGAGGGAGAAAAATATTGCATTACTACTGACAGACGGGTAACTCTTACACGTACAGTACCACGTGTCTGCTTCTGGCTGAATGTGTGTTGGAGATTACAGCTTCTCTTTGAACATTACACTGAATGAGAAAAAGCTTTTAATATCAGTCTTTTTTTAAGACACAAGAATAACATCAGAGAAATGATTAAAACCGTGGGCCTGTCTGCATATCGAACTGCCGTCCTAGTGAACCTTAAGGTTACCTTTTGCGGTTTCTAGTTCAATTAATATCTAGTTTCTTTTCAACAGAGCCCAACGTCTTTGTATTGATATCAACAGATCACATTACACCTTTTGTGAAATCCGACTGCGTAGATGAGTGTACAAAAAGAGGCAATATCGCAAGGGATGAAATAAAATGTAAAAAAAAGAAAAAGAGAGAGAGAGAGAGAGACCTTCCTTGTCCTGTCTAGTATGTTCTTTCTGTACAGAGCTTGGGTAATGGTGTCATGTCTCATTTTATATGTGGCTTTAATCATTGTGATATTTGAGGGAAAAAAATGCTTTGTAAATCGCTAAAGTAGCAATATATCGCAGTCCTCAGTGGGGTTTTTTTTTTTTTTTGACTGTGTGGCTTTTTACCAATGTGAACTACTGAGGGATTTCCCCCTGCTGTACAAATCTGTTTATTGATGAACATGCTGATTTTGGAAGGACAAGACGTGTTTGTGTGTGTGTGTGTACACGAATGCAAGTGTATGTGTGTGGTTATATCGATTATATTCTCGGGGTAGGGTGGGGTGGGGTGGGGCGGGGCAGGGGTAGAGGAGAAGGGTGTTGGTTGTTACCTTTCTTTTTTGTCCCCTATCCATGTTGCCTTCTGCTGAGTCCTTACCAATGCCTTTGTGGTTTTACCTATTGTACAATTTTCTTGTGAACTTTATTTTTTATGTGCAATTCTCATCAGTCCAACCATGCCAATAAAGGGAAATGTGTTTCAAAGAAATGCACTGGATACCCCTAACTTGTTCCACTCGTTTTTTTTCCCCCCTCCTTCCATTTGTCTGCTTTGTTTGATGGGAAAACAAAACTCACAATCGTGAGGCATGTTTTAGTAATCTAACTGGATTCTTCTCTTTGAAAAAAACAAACCTACAAAAAAAAAAAAAAAAAACATTTTTAGCTTTTTACTAGTTCTTTTCTTTTTAGTGTTTTGTTTCTTAAGGACATTCATCAAATGAATCAGATGTAGCAATGTGTAAGTTAATTTCATATTGAACTTCAACTGACTCACTTGCAGTGTCTGTTATTTTTGGCTGATGTTTATGTTTTTGCCAACTCTGCAAGAACATGGGATATGAATGGTGGTAATCCTGCAGCGTCCGTTTCCTAACATACATAAATTGTTCTGTCAGGAACTGCATATGAATTAAAACAAAAAGAAAATCCCCTGGTTTTTATTTATTTATTTATTTATTTATTTTTAACTGCACAACCTAAGCAGCACGTCAGGTTGAAATGTAATCAGTCTACCATTCTATTATTCAACCTGTGAGCAAATCTCACGGTGACAGTGTATAACCTTTTTTCCTCTTTAAAAAATATGGCAGTAGTAGGCATTAAATTTTAAAGCAAAGGAATCCAATTGTATTTTTTATTATTTTTTTTTTTCATTAATGCTACAGTCGAGCCCCAGAGAAAAGAGCTGTTTCTTTCATTTTGGCTGGGCAGCCATGCACAGGCAGGAGGTCTCCCTCAGCATGCCCTTTTACACATAATGGAAGAACCCCACATCCCGGCAATCATACTGGATGATAAAGGGACCTACAGCATCTGAGGGTCCACCTCATGTCTCCAACATTTGATAGCTGCTCAGGCTGCGTATCGGTCTTAACACTTGAACGCAAACAAAAAGGGTTCATACTTTACAGTAATACATAAAATACCAGCGCATGGAGAGATTGTAGAGGTTCTGTGCATGTTCTCCCTTTGTCCATGTGGATTTCCCACATGGGTGTACCCTGCGATGGACTAGAGTCCCATTCAGGTGTATTCCTGCCTCTTATCCAGTGTTCCTGGGATAGGCTCTGGATCCACCATGACCTTGACCAGGATAAAGCAGTTACTGAAAGTGAGTGGGTGCTCAAAAGTTCGCTTGGCATCTTGGAAGCTTCTAGGAATACACATATTTTCTCAATTAACCTTTACTGTCAAATCAGAGAAAGAAATACCAAAAGTGGTTTTTATAATAGCAACGAATAGTAAATCGTGTCCGCAGAGTTTCCTTATATTCATCAATTTTTTACAAAAGAGCTTTAAAATATACTAGATGGCAGATTTATCGTTCAAGTGAGAGCTTTTTTTGTTGTTCTTGAGAAATCAAAGAGAAAAAAATTATTGTCAAATGTATTGAATACTGGCTTTGCTCTGTTGCTGAGATGATGCACATGTACATACTGTACTGTATGTGTCAACTGCATATTATTCATATGTTCCTGTCAAATAAGTCAGAAACACCCATGTTTAGAACCTCTTCATTGTTCTCATCTGTATTGGGTATTAATTTGACTGCCCTAATCAGAAACTGCAGTTTATCATTCTCCATTGATAAGTTCCAGACAATATCAATTACAGCTTTACAATAATGGTTTCACTGAGTGGCTACAAGGACTTAAATATTGTCAACTTGATGTTTCGACCATCTCCAGCAACTTGGTTTGGGCTGGATATAAAAAAAAAAGGGGCTGAGTACATATTATATCGGCAAAGCACCTGTCATCAAGCAACTCATCTAAATAATATACCACCACCTGCTACTTTCATGTATTGAATTTCAATATTTCTGTGTTTTACTGTGAGACTGCCAATTAATATAACTGCACAATTGGACCCAATCTTTCAATTTTCAAATGTCAATTTAAAATAACGCTTCGTTTAAATTGCGAACTATCCTCTCAATTTCCAAGGTGTGAAAAGAAACAATTATGCTTGAAATCAGCAATTCAAGAGCATATATCATTTCTAGCCCAGCTCCTGGCAGCTGTTAGTGCTTGAACCACAACAATAACACTTCCTTCATCCCTACTCTGCTCTGCCATTTTAGGCTTTAAGGAGTAATGAGTAACAGAAGGCACAATATTATTCTTTTCCCAAAGTATCAGCATTTGGGAGCAGAACGTATACTTCGCTTGATAATTAATGACACCAGACAAATAGCAGCTGATTGAGCAACTCACTTCCATTCTAATTCACCATCTGGTCCTCCGGCAAAACACATCGCTAATTACCTCAAGTGCACCAAAGATAAGTTTATTAATTAGATCGAGAAAAAAGCTTTTGGAGAGGATCAAAAAAAAAAAAAGTGCGGTCAGCTGTGAGCAGGGGTGGGAGTGAGACGGTGTGGATGGGAGGTGGTGGTGTTGGAGGATCGGGAGAGCTCTGAGAGAAAATAGATGCACTTTGTGTCCTCAGGCCGGCACAGGCCTTTCAGAGTGCTGCGCTGGGCAAGTTTCCCTGCGCCCCGGGGGATGTCAGCAGAAAGTCAGGTGACCATGGGGACGTCCAGCTGACAGAGATGGTTAAGACAGAAAGAAGTGGATGTGATGCTCTTTTGTCAGTGCCTTTCCTGAGCAGGAGAGGGGGAACTGATGGAAAGAAAGAGAAGGAAGATGTGCAGAGGGGGTGAGGGATTGACAGAAGGGTGGAGGAGGCTGGGGGTTAAATATTAACTTGAACTGACATCAGGGCTCAGTGGTTAATCAGTGGAGCAATGTAGCATTTTAATGGCATAATTAGTGGAAGCTTGTTGCACTCACATTAAATAAAATATGCAAATGTACTAAAGCAAAAGCATATCCATATCATCAGTAATTCGGTAATCATCAACTGTCATCGGTAAGTCATAACGGACATTCGCAGTGTCTGTAATGGCAGCGCTGGCAAGGCAAATGACTTCATTTCTAAATTTACGTGGAAGTTCACCGAATATTTCCGTCCTAACGTGCCGTCATGTTCTCCTGAACCTCATAAACTACATGTCAACCCTGAAAATTCCAGGATTATTTACAGAGTTAAAAAAAAGAAAGAAAGAAAATGCTTGTCAAACAGTTTTCGAAGATGAATTGTTTGACATGGCTGCATCTCAGTCAGCTCCCTAGTTCAGTAGTCAGGGCACTGATCAGGGAGTCGGCCATTTAAAAGGCTGTCTCAATCGTAAAATCCTTCCAGTGCACCGTAAAAAAATCCCAGAGAGCATCACTATACGTTCTCTTACTGGAAACGATGTCATGTTTTCTGAAGCCTCACAGCTGGAAACTAACGGCGGACGAACTCTCAGCCATCTTCGTCTACGGATGTAAGTAGCTTGTTATCGTCGTTGTAGCTCTCAAATGATTACTTACGTTAGTGACTCTTAACTTTATTTGACGTTCTATGTATGGTTTGTTTGAGTTAATGATTTAAAAAAAAATAATAACAATCCACTAGCTACCTATGATCCTTACTTGAAGTACCATGACAGAAACACATGTGATTTAACTAACAAATTTATGACATATAAAACTTAAATATTTTAAAGTTTTTCATTTTTGGTGACGTTTTACAACACGAGTATGTAATCGTGTCGCCGGAAATTGAGTTATCAGTGTTCCAATGTGTAGTGAGCCAGGGTCCTTACCAGTGCCCCAACTCGTGTACACGATATACTACGGAGCCAGGAAGCTGATCGAGACATGGCCACGATCTTCCTTTCAGTGTGGGAAAACTGAAAAACGGAAAAAAACAAACACCTTTAACTTGACCACAGGTATTGATGTTTCTTTTTTCTTCTTTTTTTTTTTTTTCCAGTGATTGAGTTTGCTGTCAACATGCTTCACTTTAGGTTGCAGCTGGATGAACACTGGGATTTGCTATTTTATGTTCTTATAAATAGTTACCCAGGAAGGTCTCTAGCTGGCTCGCCATTGTGAAAAGTCCTTTTTCAAAATGATTCAAACTATAAAGTTCACTGCAAATCCATAAAATATTCTAGTTAGAAGTGAACTTTGTCTCATACCTCAAAGACCATCGATCTGGCACAGTGGCTGGATCTTTTCTATTGTTTTCAGTTTGAGGTAACACAGATGGCTTTCTACAGCTCCATTATCCCTGCAATAATACTACAACTGTAGAATGAAGCCAATGTCCTCAAAGTTCTATTACAATGTACAGACAGCCTTAATTACTTGATAAAAATACTTTATGCCTTAATCCACGTGCTAATAACATAATTAAAATGGTGTTACATGCACGTGGTAATCTTCTACGATAAAATTCAATTAACCCAATTAACCACTTTTGTTTGAACTTTTTATAGAGGCTCATTTACTTTAGATTTAAATGCAAGGAATGCAACTTGGACTCGAAACTAATTGAGTAGATATCAGCAGGGTTTGTTTATCGCCTCAGCACACATTTCTTTTGGGTTTCCTCCTATAGCATAACTAACATGCTCTGAAGCTACTGGCTTAAACACAAAATAACGGAAAAATCCAACTTAAATAGATAGAGCCAGAGTACCACTTGCATTGACTAACGCTGTCACATACTTTCTTGAGAGAGTATGATACTGAAATTATCTTAGCGTCTTGTCTTCTTCTATTACAATAATTCGTGACATATCGAGTGAAGTTTTGCGTGTTCTTCCAGAGAAGGTCGTCGTGGCAGCCCAAATCTATCCACCTGAAAGCAAGCCAAGTGTTTCACTGGTGCCGTTCAAATTAGTGGACGTGAATGCCGTTCCCAAGCAGATCAGACAGTGTGAAGGACAGAGCTGTCTCCTGTTCAAGCACAACACTCCCCCACTGTCACGGGCACACTGCTAGGCCTTGCAGTTTCCACACTTTATCATTGAAATTAATAGCCCTCGCACCAGTTTTATCACACGCACGCTCCCTCGCCAAGCTTTATTAAAACGTCTTGTCGGCGCTGGGGCTTAGGAACTTTGCTGTTGCTATGCAAAATAAAGATCGAGGACTTGCAGAAGGGAAAATAACACCAAGGTGTAGTCACGGCAGCTGTTTATTTTTACTTGTTTTGTCATTTAATTAATCATTTAGATTGTCGCATTTTTCTTAAAAAAAAAAAAAAAAAAAGTCACAGAATTGTTTTGGGATTTTTTTTTAGGCCAGATCATCAATGAAACAGCTCCAACTGGTGACACACAAGTCACTTTTCTGTTAAATTCTCTGAAATTGCACTCTGCAAAAACATCAATCTCCTAAATCACCTGGTTCCTTTCTTTGCTCTGTAAAAATCAATCATGATCTAACATAAGAAAAGAAATAATGTGTCTCTGTGCCCACATCAGAGCAGAACAAAAGCAAGCACATAGGTTAGCACTGAGCTATTTTTATTGCTACCCAAGAGTGTTTCATGCAGGAGGAAAGGGGAGGGAATTTTGGGGGGCCGTTCGGGAGCGTGAAACGGCCCGCGTTAATCATCCGGACAGCAGAGACATTAACTGTGCATGAAGCCAAGTCTCTGGATATCCCACCGCAATGTACACTCCTCATATAGAGGGGAAGCCGGGGCAGCATCACTGGGATTCACACACTGCTGCTGCTAGACTGAGTGCTACTGTAGCTCGCAGCAAAGCCACTCAGCCACTTTTGCTTCTGTGGTGTAGAAAGAAAATATCTTCACAGTGCATTAAAGGAGCACATAAACTTTTCTAGTTTTCTACCTAAAACTGTTCTGCCTCTTTCTAAAAATATCAAGCAGCATTTTCCAGATGTCCTGCACATGTGTTTTCTATATATTGGTGTTTGGTGTAAATATGGCTGTTGATAGGTATATTTGTAAAAGCAATTGCTGTGTTAATCGAGGACCTCGTTACAGCTGGAGAGTGCTGGGTAATAACTTTTTGTAAGTATTTTCAGCATCACTGAATTTCCATGACCTACATGGAAAGCTGGAAAGCAGAGGACACGTGCATGGGTGAGTACTGTGGTGTTGCTAACAGCGGTGCTGCCTGCTCCCGAAGTGCTTCAGCATAAAAAAGATGACTCTGTACTGCTCAATAAAGTTAATTTACTTAAACATCTTGAGTCAAATTTGGCGTCTAAAAAAACCCAAATGCCCTAAATGAGTGCATGTCTGTTGCATTTTATTCAGTCTATTAGCAGAGCTTTATGGTGCTGGCGCGTAGCTGTCAGGCTGATGGCACGTGTAAAATAAGCGAATGCTTCGTGATGGATGTCTCACCTGTCATAGCTTCACCTTGGGGGCGTCTTCTTCAGCTCATCATCTCGTCTCTCGGTGGCTTCGCAAGAGGGTTAGATAGAACATCCTGCACTTGAAATTCATCTGAAACAAAAATGACTTACAAGCTGTTTTCGGTGCTGCTTGTGTCTTGTGAGTTAACCATTCCTGATATGCTGATGTTAGTCAATCAATCACGCTCGTTCCTTTTCATCTACATCTCAGTCTCAGCCATACGCGGAGTTCAATTTCTCCGGTAGGTGTGCGGCCGAGGGTTTTCATTTACGCTGGAGGAAGGTATACGTGCAGATGCGATTTAACCGTAGTGCTCTACTCTTACAGAAAGGATGAGGAGAGGTATGATCATGTTGGCAGATTTGTTTTGGGACTCAGATAATAGACTCTGCAAGCAGATTCGGTAAAGGAGCACGGAGCCCTGTGATTGTCTCCGCCGCAGCCCTGCACTCAAATTCAGGTATTGAACTTTGCACATGGTGGGAAATGAATAATTCTCCAACTCAAAGGAATGCAGAGATACTTCTTTATTCAGGGGCTAAGAAATGTCAGGAATGTGAGGATTTTATGCTGCCGTAGCACAGTCAGTAAAATCACATTCTCAGAGTTCAGAGCATTTCCTGTGTCGCTGCTCTTTTTCTGGCTGGCTATGATTTTTTTTTTATTTAAAAGAAAAAAAAAATCTCCTTTACGTTCACCTAATGTATGATACTAACAAAACACCTCATTATTATGAATGCATGTCATATTTTTGTTTTGCTTTCATGTTAACAGCAATTTGCGTTATCGTCATCAGACTTATAGACTGGAGAACTAAGAAAAACCTGTATCAGCTCATGAGGAGCAGGAATGACGGTGTTATGTGGCTTTTATGCTTCCTAATGAGTCCCCAAGGTGCTAAAACATTACAACCCGCCATTTTACAACTGGCGATTGCCTGAACACAGTGATTCCAGAGGGGATTTAAGGCGCAGGAATATCATTATGTGACATTAACATTTGCCTTTATATCTGATGCTAAGTTGCGCTTTCTGATTTCTTACTGAGATCATTTGTCTGATAAATAGGGAATGTTCCTTCAGCGCAGAGGATGGAGTATGACTAGCATCCTAATGAGACTCTCAGTGAGTTAAGAGTGTGTTATCACCTGCTTTATCTCTGATGAGCTCATGTCTTAATCATGGCAGCCAGGGGTGAGAGATCTGTTCTAAACACACAGGCTATCTATAATCTATACACTTAGGAGTGTATGGATCAGGTGTGGGTGATGGGTTCTCCTGGAGAACAGCTTCAGGTCACAGCTGAATTACTGTATTGATCTCTAAGCACCTTTCCATAACCAGTAGTTTTAATCGTAGTAAAACTCTTGTTGTTGTTGTTGTTTTTCCAAAAGAAACATTTCTTCATGAAAGTCTCATTTTTTTTTTTTTTTTGTTCGTTTTCTACTTGAATGACTAAACAGAGGAGGTTTTCAATTTGTCTCTAGATGCAGTTTGATGACTTTGACAGCAAACACTCCTTCTGGGTTGCAGTCATACAAACCATTTTACAGTTCAGGTCTTTTATACTACATGAGCTGCTAGTCTCTGTACTCACATACCCATTTGAAGCTTTGTGTTTGTGGATGGAAAAAAAAAAAGCAGAAAGAGCACATCTCAGACATGTAGTCAACCAGGAGTAGACATTGATTGGTTGCTCTTCCATGCTGGTAAATTTACCCTTTTAAGCTGATTTGAGATGTGTTTTTGGAGAATGGCACTGGCTGAGTTTATCCTTAATGATTTTCCTTAAAGGAAACCGCCCACCCTGAATCACATGAAATAAATTTAGGTTAAAATATCTGTAATGTGCTTAGTGATCGTGGTGCTAGTTTGTTGGTTGGCGCTGTAATTTAGTTTATGAGAAGTATGAGAAGCAATTGTATGTCACAGGGGCTAAAAAAAAAAAAAAAAATCATGTTTGAAATCTTTTCTCCTATTAATCACCATTGTAACTGCGCTAGCAATATCTAATGTCATATTAATGAGAAATTCAATTTAGAAATAGTGGAGACAGCAAACTAGATTAGACTGGACAAGTTCCAGAATGCAATGCAGCTCAGTACAACACAGTTGTGCTGAGATACACCAGAGACTCTGCTTGGCTAGTTAGCAATCTCCAAGATGACAAGCATGATGGTGTTGATAGAGGACAGCAGTATTATCATAAAATTTGAAGCACCGGAACTCTTTGTGTTTGAGCAGATTGTACAGATGAGGAAATGAGAGAGTTGGACAGACTAAAGGACTAAAGCGCTGCTGCATCAGCCTCTTTAGGTAGAGATGAATTCCCATTGGTACCACTATCAATGGGCAGTCAAATAATCATTTGCACCATTGTAGCTTACATATTGATTATATATTTTGACACGCACGTTACTCAGGGTGGATTTTTCCTTTAAGGACAAAATTAAAAAGTGAAATTGATCAGTTTTCAAGTACAGGACTGGTTACTCAGTTATCTTTGTATTTCCCTATGAATCTCACAGGAACATATTCAGTGGACCCCAAAATGGCATTCTTTAATAAAATGGACAAAACTTCTTGTTGGCTATAAAAATTAACATTGCATAAATTCATTCAACATCTTTATTGAAATAAGAAGACACTGCCTACCTTTCCTCGAACAAATGAATAGTGGTACTTTATGTTAAAATGTAGGCGCAAAATTATTGGCGCCCCTAAATAATATTTCAAATGAATGCAAACCACGTGTCATGTTGTTGCCTTTGGTCATTTTCCGTAAATAAGAGGCTGTACACAGTACTAAACATCAGAATTATGAAAACAAACAAAAAAAAAAGTACAAAAGAGACAGAAGGTTGATGACATCATGAATGTCAGGTAATGGATATAAAAATTATACATGCATTACAAATATCACTGAGCATAATCATGGGCATGATTTTACTAAAAGTCTGGAACATATGGAAATTCGACAGGAAACATCCTTCATTTAAAGGATCTTAAAATGTCCTGATGGGATTAGTGCTCCAAGATCCATATATGTCTCTAAACTTGCCATAACAGGAAAAGTGTTATCTTTTGGGAAAAAAGGGGGAAAGTTGACCCATTATTAACTGTGGAGCTGCTGATCATTTTGAAACTAGTGTATTTGGAGAAAGAAAATGTACTATTGGAAAACATATGGGAAACATATTATTGTTGGAAAAGTATCGTGTAATATTGTGTTATTTTATATGATTTTATATATTCATTTCTTTGAAGTATATCAATCGTTCTGGAGGTGACCAGAACATGGACCCAGCAATTACCCTCATATTTTCATATGTGATAGTGATATTGGTTTGCTTTATTTGGACACATACTGTAATTATTCAAGTATGGTTTAAACTCTTAAATATGTACTGTATAGTTTTATTTCATATAATCTAGTACTTTTGAAAATTCCGTTGCTCTTATGTGGCAAATGAGAGCTATAAATCAATGTGTAGACCGTATTTAGTTTGGATTTAAAGCTTATCTTGCTGTATCACTGCTAATGTAACGAATAATTTGTTCTTCAAAATCATTATGTCATCACAGCCGTTGCTCGCAGACAGACTTCAGAAAAATTAATTTTCAGCACATTGTCAGCCGGCGGCATTAATATCTGAGCAGATGCATATCAGCAAAGTGTTATCAACTATATCGGCATCAATTATTTGGACAAGGATTATCACAGAGACTAAACACTTTAATTGGGCTTCAGCTTTACCATAAACACAGGATGAATTCGGGACGATAATCCTTTATTTATGCATTTTAATGCTGGCTAATTCTAATTCGTCATAGATTTATTGAACGGTTGCAAAAATCAATTCCTTGAAACATTAATCTGCGCCATTTTAATAAGTACCTTTGTGGGTACGCTACTCGCGGCTTCCTTACTAATTCAGTTCAGAGATTGTTCAGTCTGATAAAATTGGAAATGTTTGTCTGATAAATTAATCTCTAAACTGCTTATCTGACTTCAGATCAGCATTCATTTCTAAATGACTTCAGAGCAGATTGCCACAGTTAGGACACCATCAGTTTAGTATCATCCTCAGCCATTTGCACAGATGAATTCAAATGGTGACCTTTTAGGCATAAAGTGCACAGTATTGTGCAAGATGCATTATTCCGGCTGTATATAGCACACAACATGGGGAGTCATTTGGATTCAAGGTATGTTTGTGTCAATTAACAACATGAATGATATACTGTACTATGACACATCAAAATCCTTAACCACATTGTTATCCCCTATGTAGGCCTAATGGCCTAAAATACAGTTGATGCCCAGATGCCAATAGCTTCATATTGGAATAAAAAAACAACAACGTTATACCACGGTGTTGCTGAATTCTTCAATCTGATTGGTCAAAAGGTGTTGATTAATTTTCTAGAAGAGCATGGCTCTGACAACAGAGACAAATCACAAGGTGGGCCATGCAGACCTGCTGAAAGAGGATGGGAGACAATTTATTGTGTAAATACACACAAAACCAGTTTGAATTCAGATTAAAATATTTTATTAACACGTACACTGAGTCGAGTTTCATTTTTAATTCTAGCTGTCACAACAAAACAGGTAGAAAGCGTTAAAGAACTAGCTTGGATATGGAGACTGTTTTGAGTTTGCATCCATTTGCGAGTGAGCTTCACTGCTAGCTAGCACATACTGTTAATATCCAGGCTAGTATATATATTAAAAACAAAAAAGGATATCTGAAAATACAATACTTCTGGTGAACACTAAGTCCAGTTTCCATGCAGCTACCAAACAATTCCACTGAGTTGCTAGACACTGACACACCCGCCATCACACACCCACCACCCCAGCTATAGCATTAGTTTACTCTCTGCCCTCCTTCTCCTCCAGCTCGAGCATCAGTGCTGCAGCATTCAGCTCCCTGTATGGCTGTACATTATAATGTGGGCCTATAAGATATCCATCCATCCATCCATCCATCCATCTTCCATACCACTTACACAGGGTTGCGGGAGCCTGGAGCCTATCCCAGAGAGCTTGGGGCATGAGGCAGGGGACACCCTGGATGGGATGCCAACCCATCGCCAAGCACAATCTCACACATTCACACACTACGGACAATTTTGGAACGCCAATCAGCCTACAGCGCATGTCTTTGGACTGGAGGAGGAAACTGGAGTGCCTGGAAGAAACCCCCAGGGCACGGGGAGATGCAAGCTCTGCGCACACAGGGCGGAGGTGAGAATCGAGCCCCCAACCCTGGAGGTGTGAGGCAAGCGTGCTAACCACTAACCACTTTCTGTGAGAAGTTATTTATTTACAATTATTGGAAGGCGTCTCCAGCGTCAGCACTTTGTAACAGTCACAGGTAAAGCTATAAGTTTCCTGACATTAGAAAGTCTTCAAGACAGCAGACTTTGCGGTTTCTCTGTAAAATTATGTTTTTTTTTGTTGTCGTATGAAATTCAAATAGGCTGGTTAGTGTTTATAGCTGCTATAATGTAAGTGATAACATAATTGCTGTGGTATGAGAGGAATAAAACACTACAGCATGTGTTGTAATAGGAAAACATTCAACATGGCTTCACGTCAGGCCTCATCTCACTAGCCATCATTGGTAATTTTCTCAAAACAGCATACTCTTTCAAGTTTTATTCCTTCATATATCATGAATTGTAGGAACTATTTTCATGGTTAATCTCACAGCATGTGTCTGTGGTTCTACAATACAGCATACAGACAGCACTTCTCTGATCTTAGTGAATGGCAGTGCAATTTTCAAATTATACTAATTTTTAAATAACGCCTTGGAATCAGAGACAAAGACAAAAATCCTTTTCTGAAATCCCACGTGACTCCAACAGAGAGGTTTTATTGGTTCCTACTTTGTTATGAATTTTTAAACATCCAGAACATCTGAGCAGAGCTTCTTTCTTTCACTTCAGCAAACGTTCACATGTGCACACACACACACACACGCGCACACACGCACACACACTCCTGTTTTAGCTCTTCTCGGAATACACTGCACCATAAAATCAATTCTCTAAAAATATGTGGACACTTTGGATCAATGAGAGAGATCACTCACATGCCTTTGTGCTCTGCCTTCAAAAAATAGCCATGTGATTGACTCCGCTGCATTGTGCTGGTGTTTAGCATTTCTGCATTTGACAATTTAAATTCAGAAACCCTGATCCGGCAGAAACCCAGAAACCCTGATCCGGCAAATCATATGATAACCTTTACAAAGGCAGCAGTTTTCATCCAGGACTTTGTTTATGATTCTCGATCCATATCTTTTTAACGCAGTTCTTCGATACAACAACAACAACAACAACAACAAAATAAGAAGACGGTAAATAGTCAGCTGCTTGCAGATTACCAAAGTATCCCTGATGGCTGATTACAATTTCGGATCAGGATTGTAAATTGTACTGCAGATAAAGGCTTTCTCAGTACTTCTGTAGAAAATAGAAATGATTTGGGGAGATTAGAGCAGCTCAGTTAGTAATATACAGAACAAGCTCCACAGCTTTGGACCAATCACACTGAGATTAAAGAATGATGTGATACCCAAAACTTTATCCACAAAACCAATGAGGTAACTAAGCTAATGTTAATGATTAACATAATATATATATATATATATATATTGATAAGTGTGTCTATGAACTTTAACACTTTCGTGTCTTTTGCTATTTTTTCTATACTTTCGATGTTACCTATATATAAAACCCTTCAAAATGTTTGCCATGCAAGTGTCTGTCAATATGCCAATATGACCTGATAATACTTTTTAACTTACAATATCATTGCTGCCTCGTGTTTGACAATAAAAACAAACATGAGATCATTTTTATATTACCCTTAACTTACTATATTACTGTTTTTACATGGTCTATCTAGCACTTTTGATGCTTAGAATGACATCATTTGTTGCAACATTGTCCCAGATGAATGAGCCAATTTAATGACATGGGCATGACTGGCAACCTGTGTGTGTTGAATAAATGAAATAAATTATTATCACATCTTTGTTGGTTCTGTCCCTATTGTGTTCCACTAACTGTGATTGTGTGCCTCCCTGTCCACTTGCCCCTTTTGGCCTTCCACTATCCTTACATGGTCCGTACTTTCTATTCTTATTATTTGTTGTCTGGGTAGTTAATTAGTTACATCTGTTCCTTGTTAGTCCTTAACCAGTTTGTTTATTCAAATCCTCCATGCTGTGCTTTGTATGTCATATATTTGTGTTGTGGGGGGTCCAGTTGTAGATGCTAGTCTTTGTGTTTTGACCCTAGGCTCTCTATTTGGTTTTTGATCCCAATGTTGGACTTTGACTTTTATGATTGGACTTCCTTAATTAAACACACTTTGAGTATGTGCTTGCATCATGCACAGAGGTGTTACAGTCTCTGAGAATAGGACTATGGAAAGTGAGATACTGAAAGCTTTGAAAGGTGTGTAGAGTTCGAATTTATTGATTGCTCTGAAAATGGGTCCAAGTTTGCCATTTTATTTAATCTATGCTCTGATCATGTATGAGCATAATCTCAAATTCCCATGGTTATCCTGTTGAAACACTTCTTTTGTAGATTTTAATCCTACACATGGTTATATCAATGACCTATAAAAACAACACTACTTAAGTGCAGCTAATAGCATTATAAACAACATTTAAGAAATATCTCTCCCCACATATTTATTATTTAGTTCATGTCTAGGCTATGATACAAATTTAATACTCTTCCAACACTTCCTTTATCTAACATGGCTTGCTCTGGCTGTTTATTCTTTCTTGACCTAACCTCATCTGAACTCTTAAAAACAGCTTTACATGGTACACAGAATTAAAATGATTCATTTTTTTATGAAATAGCTAATAAACTTCATGAAGCTTTGTCTAATCCTTACTAGAAATCACATTTGTATGTACCTGTGGTGACTGTGAGCATTTACTAGCAGAGAACTAGCTGGCTAGCTAATTTGTGAGCTAATCATATTAGGCTATGATGTTGGGAGAACATGGGGAGCTTCTAAGTTCATGTATATTCTTTTCATGTACTGTATATGCCATTTTAAAATAAAAGTGTAATGATATTAATAGGCCACTTTTAAAATGTCATATTCAAGTAAGGTATCTTGTAATAATTTGTCACTAGAACGCATTCTTCTGCCACCTTTTGTACTCGTTTGTGATCTTTGAAGCCCTGAGGAAAGTGTGATGCTTAGCATGGTTATTTTGAGGTGGTCACTATGTGGTACTTGGTGATTGGACCTGTTTTTACCACCTCAGGTTTCACAACTGCATAACACAGCAATTTAGCTTCAAAGGGCACCAATCCGGTGTGAGCGATAGGGAATGTGGATGCAATGCTGTAGGGATTAGCACATGGAGAGTTGACCATTTCTGGGAGCTGAGATTTACTCAGGGCCTGCTGTGTGGATAGACTTCAGTGTATTGCACCTAAAGGTCATGTGGCGTGACAGCTGAAA
This sequence comes from Cranoglanis bouderius, assembly GCA_023630585.1. NCBI lineage: Eukaryota > Metazoa > Chordata > Actinopteri > Siluriformes > Cranoglanididae > Cranoglanis > Cranoglanis bouderius. Next base: position 2,482,981 of record CM042539.1, read on the forward strand.
AACACAACCATACTATTCAGATACTGTGTGTGTGTGTGGTTGGGTTCCTTTAAGGTAAGCACAATTACAAGATTGCAAAACCAGACAAAGCCATTAATGTGAAGTTATTTAATGTCGTTTCTAATAAGTGGGATGACTGCACAACATGAGCAGAAGATATACAGTAAAAAGGCTAACAGAGGAGGCAGAGATAGAAAATAGAGAGAAGCGTGCAGGTCATGCCCTTCTCTGATCCTCCTAATATGATAAACAGAAAATTAGCTGGTCAATTCAACTCGTGTACATGTGGCCAAAACGAGTGAGCCATACGCCCTCCTGTCTGAGGATGATCATTCAGATCACACACAGTGCCTAACTCTCTCCCAGGCCCCATTCTATAGTCAATGAGTGACTGCATGTTTGCGTCCTCCATTATTAAAAGCCTTTTAAATAAGCCAGCACGTTGGCAGTCTGCTTACACGGAGAGGTGACAAGCCACTAAAACTGACTGACTCACCTACTGAACACATAAGCAGTGTGTGATTTGCTGTATTTTATTTTGAGAAAAAAGTAAAGCTTGCGAGTTAATTTGACATCAGGGAAACAAAAGCGCAGGTGGATGATTTGTCTTAAATCAAAAAGCTGTAATGCACACTGTTTGATATGAGGAATCTGAAACAGCCAAATCACTTTTTTTTTGCAGTTGCACAACATGGTACACAAAAACCAATGCATTCTGTAAATGGATGCTTTTTGCTTTGGCACGTTTACTGTGAGGGCTAAAAAGGTTGCTTGCAGAAACCCATCTTGCACCACTAAAAGAAAACAAAGATGATTTTTTTTTTTATAGCATTAAATACCAGCTCTCTGCTTTAGTTTTCCCACACTGTCGGAATTATGAAGCTAGCTAACAATTTATTTGCAGTTGCTAGCAAAATATATTTGCAATGTGTCTCCATTGCTAGCTAGGTATCTATTGATCTGTTTCCACATTAGTCAGTAACAAACTGTGGTCCTTCAGTGCAGTTAGCTAGAGCTGGGGAATTTGGAGGCAGAGTTAACACCATGAACACTTTGTCATGTTCCTCAATCTATTCCTGAACAATTTTTGCAGTGTGGCAGGGTGCATTATTCTTCTGAAAGAGGTCACTGCCATTAGGGAATACCGTTGCCATTAAGGAGCGCACTTGCTCTGCAACAATGTTTAGGTAGGTGGTACGTGTCGAAGAAACATTCACATGAATGCCAGCACCCAAGGCTTCCCAGCAGAATATTGCCCAGAGCATCACACTGCCTGCCATCTTCCCATAGTGCATCCTTAGCCAACTCTTCCCCAGGTAAGTGACGCACACGCACCCGGCCGTCCACATGATGTAAAAGAAAATGTGATTCCTCAGACCAGGCCACCTTCTTAGATTGCTCCATGGTCCAGTTCTGATGCTCACATGCCCATTGTAGGTGCTTTCAGCAGCAGACAGGGGTCAGCATGGGCACTCTGACCAGTCTGCAGCTACGCAGCCCCATACGCAGCAAGCAGTGATGCACTGTGTGTTCGGACAGCTTTCTATCATAGCCAGCATTACGTTTTTCAGCAATTTATCCTACAGTAGCTCTTCTGTGGGATCAGACCAGATGGGCTAACCTTTGCTCCCCACGCACATCAGTGAGCCTTGGGTGCCCATGACCCTGTTGCGGGTTCACCGGTTGTCCTTCCTTGGACCACTTTTGGTAGGTACTAACCACCGAATACCAGGAACACCCCACAAGACCTGCCGTTATGGAGACCCAGTTATCTAGACATAAAAATTTGGTCCTTTTCAAAGTTGCTGAGATCCTTATTTTTCATGCTTGCCCATTTTTCCTGCTTCCAACACATCAACTTCAAGAACTGACTGTTCACTTGCTGGCTCATATATCCCACTCCTTGACAGGTGCCATTGTAGTGAGATAATCAATGTTTTTCATGTCACCTTTCAGTGGTTTCATTGTTATGGCTAATGTTTGCTATTCTAGACCATTCATTCACTCATTTATCTTCAGTAACCGCTATATCCTGGTCAGGGTGGTGGATGATCCGGAGACTATCCCGGGAATAGTGGGCAAGAGGCGAGATGCTAGTCCATCACAAGGTACCATGTACATACATTCACACCTAGGGGCAATTTAGGAAATTCAGTTTACCTATGTTTACTTATGGCATGTTTTTGGGTAGAGCGAGGGAACTGGAGAAACTAGAAGAAACCCACACTGACACAGCGAGAATGTTCCAAAGCATGAACAATGACAATTATAGCGTAATCGTTCAGCCATTTACATGAATACTGGCCCAAAAGCACCTACTGTATTCTAGTGCTCATTTAAGGTGAATTGGTCTAATAATTGTGTAACATAACACATCAAACACACAAATGTTTCCAGCTTATGTCTGGAGATTTTGTTGAATTATGAACAAGTATTGCTCTCTACAGCTTTAATGTTGTTTCCTTCAGCAATACTGTCTAATGGTATAATAATGTTTACTTAATGCTGTCCAACAGCTAAATATACACTGTAAATACCAGCAACTTGCACTGTTAATCTCAACCCAGTTTACGATTTATTGAGTCATTGTCAATACAATATTTTTACAGGAAAAACAAGGCACTGTGCTGCTTTAAAGCCCCAAAACATCCTTCCAACTAATCCAAATTGTTCTCGTCTATAAACAAAATGGTTGTGACAACTGCCACGTATTGCTGACCTCATCACTGTAGGTGTTCGTAGCTGTAATTTAAGAGCACAAAGTATGGAAAAGGAATGCTAACCTTTGTTATAAGCATGGTAACCGCTCATTCATTCATCTTCAGTAACTACTACATCCTGGATGTCATGCCAGTCCATTGCAGGGCACCATCCACATACGTCTAGGGACAATTTAGAGTCTGCTTTTGGATGGTGGGAGGAAACCAGAGAACCGTGAGGCAGCTCACACAGACACAAGGAGATCATGCAAAACTCAGCATGGACAGTAACCTGAGCTCATTAGCAGATGAGGGAACCTGCAACCCTACCCACTATGGTAACTGTTCAAAAAAAAAAAAAGAAGCTTGGGTGGTCCATCTCAAAGTGTTCCTAATCTGCACACCCCGGCTGAGATAGACTAGAACTAAAACCCCTACTGTTTAGGAATTATGAATTGGAACTGAATCACGATTCAGAGGACGATGTCTAAAGACCTTCATGAATGCTGTATATAAGGATATTAGTTGATAGAGAGTCCCAGTTCAAGGCCAGCAACCTGACACTGGTCCTGCTGGGAGCCATTAGTGAAAGGTGCCTCCTCAGCAGTTGATAAACTGTTCAGCACTGCTTATTCACAGCATCGCAGGGGGATTAGACTAATGAATAAATGAGATCAAGTGCGTTTGAGCAGCTTACCATTTTTTATCACCGTTTCGGAACAAGGGTTCTCTAACTTTTTTTGTAGCCAGGGACAGGGGTGTAACCTGGCTTGGGCAAGATTTTTTGTTTAGACCTTTATAATTCTCCACTTGGAGCAGTTTGTCACTACGTAACCGAACTTCAGTAAAAGAAGACCGCAGAGCTGTGATTTTGTATCTTCAGTGATCGGAGGCGAGACCAATCAGACAGGGTTTACAGGAAAATATGTGAAAATACTCATGTCTTATTGGCTGACAGGTCTCAATTCTACCAAATGCTAGTTCACACAGTCGGTGTGAGGGGAAAAATGGATATATGCCTATTTATTTCTTTATTTCTTTATTTATTTTACCAGTAAAGGGGTTGAAACTAAAACACTACATCCTCTCTGAGGAGGAAGACAAGGTGTGTAAATGTCTGTATGAGTTCTAAGTTATGTGATCAAGATATGAGCGGAGAATAATGACAGATAACATACTTTGCGTGGCTCCGTAGCAGCTAAACCCATACAGCGATAGCTTAGTTGTGGCTCCCCTTGGCTAGCGACACCAAACTAGTCTCGTGTTAGATAGCCAAAAAGTTTTATACTTTATCAGCCTGGTAGTTCTGCAAACACTTGATCACACCTGAGGCAAGTTTTATGAGAAATCCAACTTTTTGTCCAATTTTCACATTTTTTTAAACAATTAGCCCTCACATGCAAGAAAAAAATGCATGGAAACAGTCTATTTAAAAGTACATTTTTAAAAAGTTTTTCTGATGGAGAAGATTAACAGTCCAGCTAACACCCCTGGCCAGGGAATCCTTTTAACCGTAAAAAATAAGTTCCACTGACCCCCTCAGTACAGATTTATTTCATGAACATGATTTAAATGTGTACAATTTATTAGAGCCATCGTTCTTTGTCTTCTTGAACTTTCCACCAACGTTATATTCAAGTTCACCCCTCCCCCACTTTGAGAAACTTTAAAGAACCTTTGAGAACACCTTTAATGTGTGCTCAGAGCATGGTTTCATATAAATAGGCTTTTCAAATCTTACAACTCGCACACTAGATCACATCAACACAAGATGCAGTTTATACACTAGAATTTTCCAGGCACTAACCTCAACATGGCATGAAACAGAATTTTACTGGCGTGAGGCATTATGTCTAACTCTTTCTTTTAAGCTAAGCTGGAACAATTCACTGCATGAAGCCATATTTCTATTTTTACAGTTGCTGATCTAACCACATAAAAGCGTTCCGCTATTCAGGCTCCCTCAGGCAGTCTAATTGTAATTTGACCTAAAGCACAGTTTGTTCTTCTTACGTCAAGGATATCATGTTGTTTTTAGCTATAACTAAAACTACAGGGTAATGAAAAGGGGGTTGCATAAATACACTGTAGGAAATACTCAACAAAATACCTTACATAAGAAGTAAGAGTCAGAGAAACGCAGCCCCAGTTTCGATTGTTATAGAAATATAACAATATAGATTGTTTCAGGATGAGTGGACAGCATCGTGTGTCCTCTTAGCAACAGCACAAAATCGGTGTTCCGGTTTTGAGCAAAGTGGGAACATGTTTACCATGCAGATCAGTTATTTTCTTGTAGCGAATCAAATATTACAACAAGGTGAAATTTATTGTGTGTGAGTCATAGCTTCTTCTTCACAATTGGTCACGGTTCATGCAGCCAATCATACTTGCTCTGCTCAAACCCACAGTGAAATTGCACCTAATCCAGAAATCAGTGCAGTACTCAAGACGAAGGCAGACCGTTTATTGTTCAATTAAAGAGACTCCATAACCGGACCTTCAGAGGGGGGAAAGGTTCATCATCATTTGATATTCAACACATGTAATGCTTGAGATAATTATAGATAATTCAACACAGAATATATTGGCCTCTGTTTCAGTCTGCAGACAGCGAGAGAGGGTCCCTGCACCACAAGGCCTCTACTGTTGTCTCTGGAAGAAAAAGAAAAAAAAAAGTAAACTCTTTGTGGTACACTCCATTGCTCGCTCTCTGCTCTCCCTCATCAAATCCACTCAGATTCACTCATGTAAGACATGAGTTCTAATTGCTATATTTAATGTGTTAATGATTTAATTATTCTTTTAATTAATTTGTTATGATTAAATGATTGACTTAATTCAAGGGCTTTTTGGCTTTTTTGGGGGTGATGGAGGACTGAGAGGCAAGTGTGCGTGTGTGTGTGCGTGTAACATTCATATTACCTTATGTTGCTTGGCAGTTGTATGCAAAATACCTCATAAACCCTTAGTATATGGCTTAATAATCAATTTAAAATGTATGGAGTTGTGAACAGGGACTTTATGAAGATTAATGTTTGTTGATGTATATGCCCCTATGGACGAGCTGCCGCTACACGTGGCATTGGGTTTATCTGTGCCACAGTGTATAAATAGTGTGTAAAATGTCACTGTGGACTTATATTGCGAGCATACACAGTAGTATAAATCATAACATGCCCCTTACTCTGACCTTATTCAGTATTTACTAACATATAACACACATACATCCTCTTCCCGTAAGGAAATACGCCATAATAGTTTGAAGCAATCCCAAGCTGTTAGCATTATAACTATATTTCCGTTTAGGAGCTTAAGTACATCCCAGCCTACACCTAGTCCTTGGAGGATGATATTTTAGTGTGATAACTGACAGGATGGAAAGTAATAGGAGATTAATTATTGGAATTCAGCATGGCTGGTTTAGTGTGTGCAGCAGCATCTGTTGTTGCAGTGTGCTAATCTGGATGAATGTGGATTTGGGGGAAGGATGAACTCGCAGGTGTCAGTACCCCATTTCACCTGCTTACATGCTATCTGGAACACAATTACACCAAAAATACTTGGCCTGTTCAGATTAGTGCTAGTGTTAGGAATGGATAAAGCTTAGGGTCCTATGTAACGTCTGAACATATCGAACTGATTTCTGAATCAGCCTGGGTTTAGCAATGAAATTTCTCTGTCTCCTTGAGCTGTAAATCCCTATGTGTTTAATGACCACTCTGGCCCCAGTTTGACCAGATACCTTTGGAATGCTAACGACCAACCTTCCCCCCTTCGTACACACACACACACACACACACACACACACACACACACACACACACACACACACACACAAGCTTACCTTACACACGCAATGGAAAAATCTCTCTCGAATGTAACGTGTAATTATATGTAATTATTCGATGCCTAAATAGTGTGATGTTATCTTGTTTACATATATTGTGTGTTTATGTGACCTAACCTTAATGATTTTAGATAGTCTTAACTTAGGATATTATTTTAAATGTCTGTAACCATGTTTTACTTGTAATATTCGTTACAAGTCCATCAAATTTGGTATGTGGTTAATCGTCTTGCGATACCCTGATTGATTATGCATATCATATTGCAATGGGATACATTATTTCCTGCTTTCTCTTAATTTCATATATAATACGGTATAAACCGGCTCCTCCCTGGACATGCAAATTCGGGTCTGAGACCAGACAAAGAGTGTTCATCCCGCCAACAAATCCAACTTCCTGATTGGCCCATAGCCCAAAGAGGCGTGTGTGTTGGTGTTGTCTTTAAAACAACACCACGCTTTGAAACTCTTCAGTCTAGTCTCTCTTCAGTCTCTCTTCACTCACTTCAACTTGACACTCTTTCCGGCTCCTTTCTCCCGGGGCCACGTGCCCAGGGAAGAGGAAGCCAGGATCTCTCTCTCCCGGACAAAGGATGCAACCACCTCACGGCCACGCCTTTTTCAAATGGCACTATGAACCAGCGAACTCTACACGACTTCGCGCGAACTTTCAAACCGAAGCCATGCAAGTATAGTTAATGGCTCTATATCTGCGTTTAAGATTGTACCCCTGTTTACAGGAGATTTAAGTCTTTGCTGGTTTTGAAAAAGGCTAATTAGTTGTGTTTTTGTCTGCCATTCCCTTTTATTTCATTACTTTCTCTCTATACCTTTTCTTTCCTTGTATATAGATGTACATATGTATGTTTTGCTTAGAGTTAGTCGTGTGTATCCATAGTTACATCTAGTTATTAAAATCTATTATCCCACGCTTGATTTTCTCTGTTTTTTTTCACGTGATGACTCAATTAAACGCTGCGATCTCGGCTACGCGCTCTGGAAACAGAGATTTCCTTCCTGGCCAGAAGGATAACCTCCCTCTTTAGAGTTCATAATTCTAAAACTAGACTACAGCTAATCCTAAAAGCTGATCTAGACCACATACATAGTCATAATTAATTATAATCCGTTGTAGTTAATTATCTATATGTATATGTGCACATACATTAATTCCCTTTCATGGCTGATGTATATTTATAACTGGTCACAACACGCGTTGATTAGATATATAGATATATTTCACGCCATTCGAGCTAATTCTTATATAAATTGGAGAATACATTTAACCGTGTTAAACATCTTTTAGTTCGTTACATGAATTGTAACTGGTGGAGAATTATTTTTAAACGTTGCAGATTCATCCGATTTACTACACATTCTGGTAGATAATGCGGGCACGCTTTAAAACTCGTCTCCTTTAAAAAGGTGCTTCGAATCCAAGCGTGCGCTTCTGTTTCGTTTTTCATGTTTAAAGTTGATCCAATACATTATTCTGGTGGAAAAGAATAATGCTAGTAATGATTGATTCGTTACACCTATGTATAATAAAATCTAAAATGGTGTATGTATTTCAGTTTAACATAACTGTATTTGCCTTGTAGCGATTCAAAGCACCAATAAAGACATTAGTTCTCTGCTACATTTGAAAACATCACTTAAAATTTGATATTAGCATACAACTACTGAAGTCAGCAATGATAAGTGAGGTCATCTAACTGTGGGGCACCAGAGGCTTTAGGGTACGAATGCTAATTAGTCTTATTCTAGCTTTTACACAAAACATCAGTGTTGCAGCCAGACAGGCTCATAAATCCAATACACAAAGCAATACCTGGAAAATACATTCTTGTAATCACACAAACACACTAAGAAGGTCAACGCACAAAAACAGGACACACTAGGGAGGAAAAAGCAAGGAAGCATGGCTTAGTGCTGCAAAACCACAAACAAGACTTTGCAACCAAATAAAGGTAGATGAGTGCTATACAGACATCTAATGATCACAACAAACTATAGTCTGATGAAAGCAATGAAAGTGGGGGATGGAGCAGGAGTAATCCTCCGTAGGAGGAGTCATTCAGTCGGGAGTTGAGGAGCAGCCCAGAACATTGTGAAGGCTTCTAAGGCAGATCCTTCCTAAGAGTTAGCATTTGGGAGAGTGCAGTATGTGAGTTACTGCTACAGAGAAAGTCAGTCATTGCGCTAACATCTGACAACACTGTACAAAGACTTCAAGATGTATAATTGGCATGAGTTACTACAAATTTATATACAGATTATGCTGACAAGTAGCTTATTGCTTTCAATTGCACAGGCGAATTTAATGAAAATTTTGTGGAACTCGGTCATTTCATATGAATGACATGAAACAAAGCAAGCCAGACAAATCCATAAATTAAGACGAATAAGACAATGTGGACAGAAGCTATGGCACCCTATAAAAGGAGGAAGAGTTAGCCTGTGCCTGTGGTAGCAGACCTGCTATAATGGCCGATCTGCATTGCTAGTTTATTTGATTTAGTGCATGCAGTGCTTAGGAGGTGCTCTTTCACCACTTAGTTTCATGTTGCTGTTTTCAGGTGTCAGTGAACTTTGCTTTTCGTGGAGTTTTTCCGGCCACTGCAAAATGTAAATCAGCTGTACTGTGAGCATTTATCAACATACACAGACGATCAATGTTTTGTAAACATTGCAGGGATTTTTAGGCTTACACAAACATTTACACACAGCTTATAATGTATACTGTATAATTTATATAGGTTAGTTTAGATAGATAGTAAGTGTGAAAGTAGCATCCACATGATTGCCAGCACCCGAGGTTTCACCCAAGAACGTTCAAGAATCCTCCACCGGCTTGCCATCTTCCCATAGTGCATCCTGGTGCCATCTTTTCCACAGGTAAGTGACGCACACGCACCCAGCCATCCACATGATGTAAAAGAGAATGTAATTTATCAGACCAGGTCACCTTTTCCCATTGCTGCATAGTCCAGTTCTGATGCTCACATGCCCATTGAAGTGTTTTTCTTCAATGGACAGGAGTCAGCATGGGCACTCTGACTGGTCTGTGGCTACGCAGGCCCATACACAGCAAGCTGTGATGCACTGTGGATTCTGACACATTTCCATCATAACCAGCATTAACTTTTTCAGCAATTTGTGCCACACGCATCAATGAGCCATGGGCGCCCATGACCTTGTCACCGGTTGTCTTTCCTTGGACCACTTTTGGTAGGTACTAATCACTGCATACCGGGAACACCCCACAAGACCTGCCATTTTGGAGATGCTTTGACCCAGTCGTCTAGCCATCACAGTTTGGCCCTTGTCAGTGTCGCTCAGGTCCTTACGCTTGCCCATTTTTCCTGCTTCCGACACATCAACTTCGAGAACTGACTGCTCATTTGCTGCCTAATATATCCCACCCCTTGACAGGTGCCACTGTAACGAGATAATCAGTGCTATTCACTTCACCTGCCAGTGGATCGGTATATATGCTGCTATTTATTTATTTTTTAACAGTTCTGTTTTGCAAATTCAACAAGAGATGGGCTGGGTGAGGAAGCCTGGTAAGCATTACAGTTTACATCACATGACTAGCATGATTTTGGGAGCAACTGCTGCAGCAGTGATTATCAAGTACCCCTGCTGTCTCCAAACCCATACATATGAAACTGTCTACCTTGTCTGAGCCAACGTAGCTCCTGAGTTCCCATAGTGATGGCTCTTGGCACTGTGGGGGGGAGAGCAGCTAGTGTTGGAAGCTCTAGTCTTCGCCTACGAGCCCCTCCTGTGCCTAGCGATGAGCTAAATTATTTTTAATGGATCTTCATAAAACCATCTGTAACTGTGCACCTGCACACTAAAGGGTCTATCGACAGAATGATTAGGGCTGCAGGACCTGCAGGTTGTTCCAAAATGTGTAATCGTTTTGTTTTCATATTTACCACAAGCTTGCTTTTCGACACCATGTGGCTTTTTTTTTTTTCTTTAAAAAAAAAAAAAAAAAGCTTGTATATTTCAAACTGATAGGAGACGCCACATTCTTGTGACTTTCTTTGATTAAAGCTAGTCAGTTCATTTATTCTTGTCATGCTAAAGTATCATGCTGCTCTCTTATGTCTCCTAAAAAGTCCTTTGAGACGATCATCTTAAATGGGCCATTTGACCTGGCTGGAGGTGCTGTATCCGTGACGAATAAAGGTTAATTGTATAAGTCAATCTTGTCGACTTTCCAAAGTAACGAAGCACCCAAAGTATTCAGGCTTTATTATAACATGCACACTGCTTCTACATACAGCCTGCATTCGGCAGCCGGGTCTGTTAATCTCCATTTAGCATTCTGCACGCATACCTCATGTTATTAGTCTGAGGTGGATTATCACAATGGAGCGCACTGTGTAGGACAGGAGGGGAATACTGAGTGATTTTTCGGTTCTTTTTGTACTAACAACCACTTCAAGATAGCCATATGACTCTACATTTACTGTAGCTATTTGACTCCCTGTTTTTTTTTTATTAACATAATTACTATTATTGTTTAAACACCTTTAATATACATATATTTAATTAAGTAATTATCAATCAATTAGTATATGCTTGACCTCCTTTACACCACTTATTGAATATTCCAACATGTGCTGTTTTAACTCCCTTTTTATTTATCTAGTCTTATTTATTTATTTCCCCCCAGGGACAACCCCTAGGTGCCCTTTAAGACTGTGATTTATATAAGAAAGCCATTGTCCTTGCATGCTTGGCAGATAGTTTAACAAAATTGAATGAGATCAAATTTAGTGCAACCTCCATTGGGGCTGGCCACATTATTTTGAAGTGCTTCATTACAATGGCAGTGGGGGCTGGATATCTTCATTTGGGATGCTGCACGCCCTCATTCATCATGCGAGATAAAGAACCGGAGAAAACGCCACAACAAACAGGAGCCACAGCAGCGAGCATGAACACAACGCCTTACCCCGAGTCTTCATTACGTTAGCCAGACTAACAAGGGGGCTAAATCAGATACCATGTTTGGACGCAATAGGCCATGTGTAGTGGTGTCTAAAAAGAAACTCTTTAATAGATTATGTATAGGAAAAAGTGAGATGTGAATAAAAGTACACACTGTTTCGCATTATAGTGCCTATGGAATTCTATGATATATGCCATGCTTTTAAACTACAACTGCCCCACTAATATTCTGCTCCCTACTTAAATATTTGGAGCATATGGACCTCAAATCAAACAATGACGTCCTGACGAAACATATACAGTCTCAAATAAGGCTTAAGCAGATGCAGGGATTGACCAGGTTCTCGTTAATTAGAATGCAATTGGTGTTTTGTTGCTGAGAGGAATGAAGTTACAATCCACATGTGAAATCTGAACAATAACATTTCGCAGATTTGCTTAATTCACACACTGCTTCAATTAAACCAAGCTCAGTTGAGCTCTGTTGCATTGAGACCGAAACTGCAGAAGAGCTGGATGAAGCATTTGGTCTGACCACATGTGTCCCTCAAAAAGGCGCCATTTTGTTGCTGAGCCAGATGTGCCTGTGATGCCAGCTCAGGGACTCATAGCCCATCTCTCACTATATTTTTATTCATAGTCTTCAGTCATCTCTCTTTTTTCTCTCTCTCTTGTTCTTTTGTTGCTCTCTCCTTTTGTCTTTCCTTTATTCTTTCTTCCTCTCATTCTGGCTTGAACTAAACCCACACTTGTTCTTTTTTTCTTCTTTGTTTTCATCCTCTCCAATTAAACCTCACTACATTGCTCTTATCTTTTCTATCTGATACTGCAGGCAGATGTCTGAATACCCCAGAGAGAGAGAGTGTGTGTCTGTAAAATAAAAAAAACCTTAATGAATCACCACAACTGTTTAGGTGTTCAGAGCCAAGTGGCACATCTGCATGTCTCTTAGTGGCCCAAACTCAGCCTTCATCCCAAAGGGCCTTATTCAGAGTTGGTTCATAATTTACGTCAATATTTACATGGGGAAATATTTCCTCATATTCGGAGTCAGGTTACACAGCTGCTTACGTTTTTTTTTGTCTTGAATAGAAGTGTCCCAGACTGGGTTTTTCAACAGTATCTAGACCACCACCTTTAAACACAAAGCACCTTTAAGCCTGAAAACAATAGGGACTAAAACAGATTGCATTTTTTTTTTTTTTTTTTTTGCTGTAAAATGTAATACAATATAACAATTACAGATATAATAGGCATCTAGTATATTGCCTGTATTGTGCTGCATGAATAATCTTTATTCATGCAATTTGGTTTAATTTGACAATATCGATTCCACCCATGATATTCAGCAGCCTCTAAAATAGCACTTGATCCAGCACATCATATTATTTGCTATTTCATTTATTTAAACATTGTGCAGTTACAGTTAATTGGGTGCACTACTTAATGTAGTCACAAGACATGACGGCAAGTTGTGAATTAAGTGCTGAATTAATAAAATAATGCCAATGTCGTTTGTTAATTGGATGTGCTTTTCTGTAGACATTTTGCTAAAAAGTGTTCATTTCCCCCATGTATAGAGACTTTCGGGACACCCCGTATAGTATACTGATTAATTTTGACAAAATATATATATATATATAAATATATATATTTTTGTCCTTTTCTTTACCTAATTACATGTAAAAGGTTCAAGGCTAATGACAGTGAGGCTATGATTTTTTACTCTATAAGATAAAGTAACCACAGGCTAATTAGTAATTAATGCATATGTTTTATGTGTTCTCAAACAGTAAAGGAAGAAAACCATTACAGTTTATTGACTCTGTGACTGATGTCTTCTCTAAGGATTTCAGTGGTTCTGTGTTTTGGTGTTTATTTCATTACATTAAGTGCAGTAACTTAAGAAGCAGGTGATAAGCTTAATTAGTCATTAGTGAGGACTCTTAGGTCTCAAATGACAAGTACACGCTTTACAAGGTCATAATTTGATTAAACCACCTGCCAGTGATTGGACAGACTCTGTAGACATGATTATCTAGGCTCTCTTGTCTGCCCACACTCAATGTTATACACAGCTTATAGCATCATCTGTGCTTGGCCACATGTCTCTGTCAACATGCATTAATTTACAGGTGACCAGCTTACACAGCAATATGCCACATGAGAATCTGACACCATATTTCTGTGCAATAATACTGCAGAGCTTTGAAATTCTGCTTGGCATTTATGGTTATGCATATGTACTGTATACACTTTAAAATTAAAAAAAAAAAATACCACCATATGTTTATACTGGTCAGCAATGTCATAAATTATTCTTTGGTGTCAGGCATGTGGCCCACATACCATCGGTGTCATTGCCCGCTTTAGATCTGCTGAAATGCTGAAGCATCTGCCAACATGGTGAACCACCTTTTTGACACATAAGAGCTGAGAGTGGATGCGGAGAAATGACATGGCAGAGAAGGGAGCGTTCTTTGCTAAAAGAGAGAGCAACGATGTATGACTCGCCCCCAATCAACAAACAGCTGTTCTCTCCTGCCATCCTTACAACAAGAAAACTTGTGACTGTCAGAGTGCGTGGCTGAGATTTATATTGTGGGATAGAGGGAAAACTGGACAGTTAAAATCATAGGGGTCTGACTCATTGGCCCATGGACCGCAAAAGATTTTGGACTGGGGGAGGAAACCGGAGTACCCAGAGGAAACCCCCGAAGTATGCGGAGAACATGCAAAATCCGTGCACACACGGAGGCGGGATTTGAACCCCTAACCCTGGAGGTGCGAGGCAAATGTGCTAAATGAGTGCTACCTTTAAATAAGTTATACTGTATATACAAGTACTGTATATGCCTTCGCTCATATTTCAAAACGCATCACCGGTGTTGTACACATGGGCAACAGCTCTCACACCAGTGTATCTCACACAATCTCTCACTTTCAGTAACTACATTATACTGGTCAGGGTCACATCAGATCAGGAGCCTCATCCAGATACCCAGGATGGGTCACCAGTCCATTGTGAGGCACCATGCACACATACATTCACACTTGGGGACAATTTATCTTAGCCAATCCACCAAGTGGCATGTGTTTGGATGGTAGGAGGAAACCGGAGAACATGACAAACCAGACATTAACCAGAGCTCAGGATCGAATAGGGGACCCTCAAGCTGTGAGGTGCCAACGCTACCCACTGTGCCACGGTGCCACCCACTAGTTTATCTGCCTATAAAAAAAAAAGTTAATGGAGAGAAAAGAGAGTTTGAAGACTGGTAAGAGACTGAGTGCATGGTATTAGTGAAGATAAATTGGTGTGATTTCCATGTCAGCTGTGAAACAACACAGTACAATGTACACTACCATTATGACACAAATAAAAGTATGGTTACCTGACACGACCAGACACAGCTTAATGTAAGAAAATTAAACATGGCCTTTACACACAGCATGGTGTGTTTATAGCATTTTTTTTTCCTTTTGGAGGGATAAAAGGTGGTATATGGGATCTCATTTTAATCATTCATTCATCTTTAGTAAGAACTTACTGACATAACCAGTGGATACACACCAAGGGCAATTAAGTTTAGCCAATACACCTCCCATCATGTTTTTGGGAAGTGTGAGGAAACATAAACAGGGAGAAGAACCCTGGAGCTACTGTATATGGCAGTGCTACCCCCTGCACCACTTGGACCCTGGAGCTCTGAGACAGCAACACTACCCGCTGTTCCACCATGCTGCCTATCTTATTTTAATGTTTCATATTTTCAATATTTAGTATATTGGCATGCTAACGCATCATAAAACGTTTATAACGTAGTATTAACCTTCCTAGAAATGCTCTATTCTGATTAAGAGCCTACTGATGTAACCTGCGCTAATGTAAGAATAGATGCGCTGATAATAAGTTAATGAAATGGATTAGGCAGTTTATGGCTCTTGGAGGGCATGCAAAATATCAGTCTAGATTGACATCCTCTGTTTAAATAGTTTCTATAGAAACATCTTTGTAATATGTATTAAAATGTAATACAGCTGCCAGGTATTTTCATCTATATGTGCATTCATAATGTAGCATTCGCAAAAAGGAAAAGGTTTTGAACTTAGTACTTATTACCTTTGGAAAACTCTTTGGTAAATCCTTTGAGAGAGTGCAGTATATGACTATCCAGGATATTGCATGTATAAGAACACACCCTATGTTCATAGATTTATGAGCACTACTGAGTGAATCTTATTATTACTCGCAAGGTAAATCTAGACCATCCACCTCTCTCCGGTGTTTTCTCTCTCTTGCTTTGTCTCAAACCTTTCACTTTGACACACACATGTATACAAACACACAGAGACAATCCAGAGCACTGGCGCCAAAGCCGTCTGTATTTCTTTACCTCTCCAGGATCTGTGGATCAAAAAATAGGAGAAAAGACGTCTATCCCTCCCCTTGTGTGACATGCAAATTTTAGCTCCTCAAATTTGCAAATTGCCCCTCTCTTGTGATTGTGGGTAATTTAAGGAAACGTGCCAATCGATCTAAGAGGAGCCATTTTTAGGAAGTTGGAGTCCCACTGAAGAACAGGGGTCTCTCTCTTTCTTTCCCTCTTTCCCTCCCTCCTGCTCCTCCTTCTTCTCCTCAGGCAGCTCCTCGTTTATATTCATGCTTCTCCACAGGACATAACGGCTCCTTGAGGATGTCACTCCGTGCCACTTTAACAGATGAACATATCTAGGATGAGCTATGGTGCCGAAGCACTCAAACAGATGTGGAGTTGGCATTTTAATTTCCTCTCTCTCTCACACACACACACAGACCTTGCAGCTTGACTATGAACACATAAGGAGACTCTTCAGATACATCATGTGAGGACATACAGTGACACATGCACACCGCAAGCGTATAACTGTTGCTCACAAACAGATTTATGTACAGGTTTTTTTTTCTTTATCAGATGCCCTGTAATGGGGTATCACAACATTTCTAGTATTTGTTATCACTTCAGTTCAATAGACAAGAGACATACACAAACCAGCTTTACAGCAAGCCAGAGGAAACATTGTCAAGGAAAAACTCCTTGAGACAACATGAGGAATAAGATCTTGAGAAGGGAATCCATCCTCTTCTGGGTGACGCGCCAGATAGCATGATTATTACATTACTGTATACAGGTGTAGATGAGTCCAACAATACAGTGTGCTTGAAGGAGTATGAGAAGAGTCCTGGATGAGCACAGGACATTTTTTTTATGATTCTTAGGTACA
Source organism: Cranoglanis bouderius (assembly GCA_023630585.1). Taxonomy (NCBI): domain Eukaryota; kingdom Metazoa; phylum Chordata; class Actinopteri; order Siluriformes; family Cranoglanididae; genus Cranoglanis; species Cranoglanis bouderius. Next base: position 2,499,766 of record CM042539.1, read on the forward strand.
AGTCTACAATATAAATGTGAGATTGATGCAAGGGTGAGTGTTGGGCATAAACTGTCTTTGAGAAATGCTAAGGGTAGCCATGTGGGACCATCCATAAAAATATTTAAAAAATAATCATTGTTTAGGTGTTTAGGTTAGCACGTTTGCCTCGCACCTCCGGGGATTAGGGTTCAAGTCCCACCTCCGCCCTGTGTGTGTGGAGTTTGCATGTTCTCCCCATGCTTTGGGGGTTTCCTCTGGGTACTCCGGTTTCCTCCCCCAGTCCAAAGACATGCATTGTAGGCTGATTGGAATCTCTAAATTGTCCGTAGTGTGTGCGATTGTGTCCTGCAATGGGTTGGCACCCCATCCAGGGTGTCCCCTGCCTTGTTTCCTGGGATAGGCTCCAGGCTCCCCCACAACTCTGTGTAGGATAAACAGTATGGAAGATGGATGGATGGAATTATTGTTTTAAAAAAATAAATAAACTAATCAATGCCTATAATTTGCCCGAGAGACATTATAGTGATCATCCTTCTATGTGGTTCAGCCATGTGAAACTGTGCTTTAGCATGCTGTGTCTGATGAACATATTTCATGTACAACCTTGCATGAACTTTCTTGAAGCCATTTCATTTTTATTCACTGCGTCTCCCCTTCCATATTATTCACATTTAACCTATACAATTTGTATAGAAGTGTTCTGATTTAAGGACGTAGGCCTAGGGATTGGTCATTTTAGGCTGCAGTCTCCTTCACTAATTAAAATCCCTTATTCAGCAGGAGACACTACAGGCTTTTGGAATATGTGACATCGGACAGTGCCACTCATACGAGATGGCTATAGAGCTTAGCTTAATCCTGGTAGCAATTAATATTCAACAACCCAGCATCATCTTCACAGCCTTTGAATGCAAATAATTAAGTGGCAAAACCAAACAGCATAGGTTACTGCTCATGTGCAAATCTGCTTCTGAGTTGTGATTATCCTCAGCTAGTGACTATCCTGAGTGTTTTTTTTGTTTGTTTGTTTTGCTAGCTTGGCTTGTACTTAGATGTAAACTGTTTTTAACTTTGATGCATAGTTCAAGGAGTAGTTTTTTATATAATGTTAGCAAAAAGTGATGCTAATTCATTCTTAAATTAGCAATGCTAAGAATGCTATCTAGCTCAATAAGGCATATTAACCACAAACTCTTTTAATAGCTAGCTAACAACTAGCTTAGCTAACAATTTTTGGTAGATGTGACTTGCTGAATGTGGTGTTAGCAAAAAGTGAATGTTGCTTGTTTTCTGTTAGTAATGCTAAGGAAGCTATTTAGCTCCATAAGGTATATAAACCACAAACTCTTAATTGCTATAGATTGTTAGCTAGCTACAGTGGGTATAAAATAATCACATCTTGTTGTGATCCATTTCTGCCTGAAATGAAGACGGACACAGTTTTTGTTTTATCCAGCTGTATTTACTCAGTGCAACTTATAACATCCAAGTGAAAGATATAACACCAACATGTCAGAAAAACAAAACAAAACGGAATCACTGAATAGGAAAAAGGATCACCCCGTCCTAAAAATGACTTGTAAACTCAATCAGGTGTAGCTAATCACCTTCTCAATGGCATACAAAGCCATTTGCCTTTCAACTGTGATCAGCTGTGATCATTTTGATTAGCTCAGTATGAAAAGAGCTTTCCTGGAGCATTTTATAGTGCAACTGAAGCAAACAATCAACAATGGGTGGCAAGGCACTGTCAAAAGATCTCCGGGATAAAGTTGTGGACAGGCACAAGTCAGAAGTCACAAGTCACTGTGCCTAGAAGCACAGTGAAGTCTATTATTAAGAAGTGGAAGGTATTTGGTACAACACAGACCCTCCCTGGATCAGGATGTCGCTCCAAACTGGATGACAGAGCCAGGAGGAAACTGGTCAGAGAGGCTACCAAGAGGCCTACAGCAACTCTGAAGCAGTTGCAGGAATTTATGACAAAGAGTGGTCATTGTGTGCATGTGACAACAATATCACAAATTCTCCACAAATGTGGCTTGTATGGGAGGGTTGCAAGAAAAAAGCCACCCACAACCGAGCTTTGCAACCTTGAAGATTCTGAGGTCACATGGAAAAAGGTGTTATGGTCAGATGAATTATTTGGCCTCAACACCAAATGATATGTCTGGCGGAAATCCAATACAACTCACCATCCAAATAACACCATTCCTATAGTGGTAATACCCTGTTATGGGGGTGTTTCTCTGCAGCAGGGACTGGGGCACTTGTCAGGATCGAAGGAAAATGGATGGGGCAAAATACTGTCAAATTCTTGAGGAAAATCTGCTGCCCTCTGCCAAAAATTAAAGCAAGGGGGTGATCCTTTTTCCAACTCAGTGATTGTTTTTTATTTATTTATTTTTTCTGACATGTTGGTGTTATATCTTTCACTTGGATGTTATAAGTTGCACTGAATAAATACAGCTGGATAAAACAAAAACTGTGTCCGTCTTCATTTCAGGCTGAAAAGCAACAGAATTAATGTTAGCTAAGAAGTTTAGGATATCTAGCTAACTGATAGTTAAATATTTTATGGTAGAAAAACAAAGGTACAATTGTGTCAGCTAAAAAAAATCCCAAAAAACAGCGGAATGCTAGACATCATGTTCATATTCGAGGTTGCCATGACTTTGTTACTGAAAGTCCTGAAAATACGAGTTCCCGGGTTATAATTACGATGTTGTTCTCCTCACGGTGTGTTAACTGATCCTTTTCATTGTGCTTCTTAAACAGAGCTGCCTTCAGAACTATACTGGTCATTTTGTACAAGTTGAGTTACTCCAATAAGACGTGAGGGCCACGAATTAAAGGAGAAAAACAGAAGGTACATCTCAGATAAACAAAAGTCCCAATATATGGAATAAAGAGAAATGTATAAAACTAGTCTTATTACAAAAGGTCAGTCTGAGCAGTATTGGAAAAATGGAATGGGGAAAAGAAAACAATTTCTATCCATTTGACCAGCCAAAGAAGCATCAAGTATTTTTCCTCACCCCTGAACACAATCATTTCAGAATTGATTTTCATGGCTGAAGGAGAAATAATGGGAACTCTTCTAATGTAGAAAATGTATGTGTTCCTTTTGGTTAACCAGGATAGACCATATTTCAGGCTTGTCAGAGAGGGTAGTTGAGAAATCTCTCATCCCAGCCTTAGCTTCGTCCCCATGAGTGTGTGGCAACTCATCACCTGCCCAAATCAATCTTATAAATTTTGCTGTTCAACCAGTAAAAAAAGCCACAGATCTTACTTTTTATTATTATTATTATTATTATTATTATTATTATTATTATTATTTAATTAATTAATTAATTAATTTATTTATTTATTTTCTGTTTACATTTTTATCACCATGGCATTCCAGGCTCTGTACAAACAGAACCATACTGTATAGTGTGAGTCAAGTTCATGCTAAACATTCTGAAATAAGAAGACTTGACTGAGACTGGATAATTAATGTGTAAAAGTCCCAATGAAATCAAAATTGAGGTTTTGTGGATTTTAGTATGAATATGTCAGCCTTAAGGTTATCTGTAAGTTAGTTTGCTCCAAAACAATGACAAAATTTGCATTTAGAAGACGTATGCATTCAAAATTTACAGTCTCTCTCTCTCTACCACCAATACGGATCAACAACTTTGATGACATCATTCTGCACGTCACATCAGATTTTCTGTCCAATCAAATGCTCTCTAGAATCTGAAGTGTCCCGCCCCGAACATTATAAAAATCCATGGTACTAACCGTCAAGTACTGCAGTGAGGTAAGCTAAGCGCTATTGGCTATTTAAAAAGAGGGAGGAGCCACTCGATATGCCCTGACTTCCTGTTTCAGTGGAAATTACGTCAACACATCAAATAATGCTGCGCGTTTCAAGGCACTTCACGGGGACTTTAAGTACCACAATGATGGACCTACTTACCAATCATCTACTGCTACATTGCGAACTCATCACAATCTCTGCAAAATCCTACTTCATCCCTTTGATTGTACGTGTTACACACAGACAAGCTGCGTGTTCCTACATGTTTGTGAAACAAAGTTTTTCTGTGTCACTACTGCACTATAAGAGCCCAGATTCTCCAGCTTATTATCAGCACAGACATGTCATATGTTATTAATGATATCAGCCTTTGGGGAGAATGAAAATATTGATTGACGATGGATGCTATAGTATTGGATTGAGTCTTGGGGTCCAATTACATTGCATGTGATTGGAAATAGAAAAGTAGAACAGAATTCCAATGTTTAGTGTTATCTCAGGTGGCTGTCATGAACCTTACTTACAAACCTTTAAAAGGGGTTTCTCAAATGTTCTTTGGATAGTTAGGAGTAGGGATGCATCGATACCATTTTTTTCCTAAACTAACATGAGTACATGTTTTTAGTACTTGCCAATACTGATACCAAGATTAGTAACTAGACTATTTAGTATTAATCAATCAGGATTATGTTTCCCTGGTTTACATGGTGCCCATGAAAAATGCATGTTTGCATGTTCATGCGCTACTAAGCTCATTCTCTATAACATTAGCTAGTTTATTTGAATCAGATCACCGTTTTGCAGTCTGCTTTTTATTGGCATCATTAATCATAAAATACATCCAAATCACTGCCATATTGTTATCTGTTCATTAGCACTGCAACGTACGCTAGGCTTATATCACATAGTATTTCATGGTATTGAATATTGTTATCGGAGCATTTCTTATGATTTTTATGAACTGAGTGAGTATGGTATCCGGCAAATACTGATAACAATATCAGTATCAATGCATCTTAATGAGGTTATTAGCTTACTAAATTTGTGTTTTACTTGGAACCCACTCGCAAAAGGGTAACGCTCTGATATAGGGGTCTACACAGAGCCTTTGAAATACAAAACAACAGAACTTTTATATATGGGGGGAAATGAAATAAATACTAATACAGACATATTAGTATTCCATCCATCCATTTTCTATACCGCTTATCCTACACAGGGGCACGGGGAGCCTGGAGCCTATTCTGGGAAACTCGGGGCACAATGCGGGGGACACCCTGGATGGGGTGCCAACTCATCACAGGGCACAATCTCGCACACCCATTCACAGACTACAGACAATTTAGAGATGCCAATCAGCCTACAACGCATGTCTTTGGACTCGGGAAGGAACCCGGAGTACCCGGAGGAAACCCCCAAAGCACCGGGGGAACATCGCACACGCAGGGCAGAGACAGAAATCTAACCCCCAACCCTGGAGGTGCGAGGCACACGTGCTAACTAAGCCACCGTGCTCCCCATAATCTTGCCTTTCCTTTCACATACCATGTTTTTTGTTCATAAAAAGGTCGTTTGAACACATCTAAATAATAGAATATAGTTTGCATTTGAAGAGTGTGTGCTTCCTTACTATTGCCTCTGTATATTAGCTGTATATTACCCTTGAGCTCTGCAGAATAATATAAAAAAACAAAACAATTCACGAACTTTCTGAAATAATCTCAAAGAAGAAGCAGATCGTGACCTGACATGGGACAAGCTGTGGTATTATATAACATTACAGCACAACGTGCTCTACAGTAGAGAGGCAGTAAGGCAAGCAGACAACTTTGTGCTTCCTTGTCACCCCAAAAGGTCAACTGGGACTAAAATTGACCAAATGAATATTAGTCAGTGGTGAAGTATGGTGCATTTATAGACTGCAGCTAAGGCATGTCATGTAGTGTGTAGTCTGAAAGAACTCATTCTGTTTCTGTGGTACAGCTTTAGGAAGATGATGATGGTGTCTGAAAAGGAGGGGGGTAAAGAGATTTTGTCCATCATCAGAGCAAGAAGTTGGATGACAACTGTGCCATTTTAACTTGAAAGCAGTGATTAAATCACGAGGAGTCATAAACGGGAAATATAGCACATACATGCAGGCTGCTAAAAGGAAAGAAATATTGGGCTTTGTCTGATTCATATCCCCTTCTCTTCATTTTTACTTTTGGACAAGTATCAGAACAATTCGATGGCACAACCCCAAAAGGGTACTTCAACAGATATTTTTTTCTTAAAGTATCCTGTCAAACTTGTGAAATGCATTCGCTTAGTTGCATACCTCCATATCGGAACTGACAAGTTGAAGTCACCATAATTGCTTGCCTTCTCTGAGAATGCTCCTTGAGCCAGTATATTTCAGGGACAGTCTTATCTCCACCAGGGCACATGTTAAGGAGCACGATGGTGCTTACAGTGTTAGAGCTGTAGACTTAAGTTCATTTCGGGACCTCAAAAGTGCAATGAACAATTTAAGCAATATTATACAGGAGACTGTTACATGTTGCAATTACACGATGGTAAAAAAAAATAAAATAAATAAAAATAAAAAATGGAGCAGGACATCTGACTATTTTAATCTGTTGCAATGTAGAAAATGTTAGCTACCCTCATACCATTGTTATTACTATTCAACACTCATGGTGTTACTTTATATCTTTGTGAGTGGCTATTTGATGTTTTTGGATGTTCTGCTTAAAATAGCTGAGATCCTCACTGAACATCTTGCATATTAATCTTTAATTTAAAATAAAAATTCAAATTACAATTTCAAAATTTGTTAAGAAGTTCTGAATTTACTTTTCTTTAGTTTATTTGCTCTATTTTCACTTTAGTTATTGCTTTCTTAAATGATCCACCACGCTGCTAATTGCTGACAGTGGCACCAGTGGGGATTAACCCTTGCTTCATCTCTACTTAAAGAGAGCAATGCAGCAGTGCTGTAGATGTTTCGGCTCCCTTACCTCCACATCTGTACGCTCTGCTCAAACAGATCAGGTTCCAAATATTCCATCCAAAGTTCATGCTGATGTTGCCATCAGTGCCATTGTGCTTGTCATCTCATAGATCCCTAACTAGCTCAGTCATTACTTCATCATATAGTTGCATTGCAAATATGAGTCCAACCTTTGTTGCCTGCACTATGTATACGTTGGATTTCTCATTAATATGAATTTGAATGTCACTGGAAAATGGTGAGTGGAAAAAGATGCTCCTGCTCTTTCGTTTTTAGATGTTTTGTCAAAATTGGACCATTATCACTTTTGTTTGAGATCACTGAACATTTGTAACTGCACTAGCGATGTATCCCTGTGACGTCCCAGCAGCACACAACCGCTTCTCATGGGAATAACAAAAATAATCCACCAGCAATCAAATCAGTACCGGAATCAAATCAAATATTTCCATATAAATATATTTAATGTGCTTCAGCGTCAGGAATTCTCTTTTAAGACTGAGCATTACATGTTTCTCAGAAAACTGATGTTCAGAAAATTCACAAACAGCTCTAGTGTGGTTGGGAAGGGTATACATGAATTGATGAGGTCACACAGAGGTGGAACATTGCTCATGTTGCTACTGAAACGTACAGTTTCACATGACAGGCTTTCTCTTATGCTCTGACACATGAGGCACAGTTTGAGAACCTATCACCAGTTCATTTAAATTTTAAATGGGTATCAGTTATTCACTTATGAGTAATACTGTCTAATTTTCTTTTTTTTTTTTCTAGCCAAGGTTGGAGGAAGAGAGAATATAGAAAACCACAGCCAAGACACTGAATTTGACTGAGCAAATTGAGCTTTGTACAATTCACTTATATTTTCACAAACATTAATGAAGATATATAATGATAAAACATGATATTTGGAAGAAGTTAACAGGCATGTATTATAATACGCTATACGCAATGGTTTTTGTAATGCATATGATCACGATGTTCCTAAATTATATTTGGAAACTCATGCTACATGCGTTGATTTAATGTGACTACAGCTTTCATGAGTCTCAGGAAAGTGAGCCTCAATATGACACTATATCAGATCAAGCAGATGGACCTAGGTGTTGAGAGTGATGTGTTGTCATCAAATGGTCAACCTTTAGAGAGTGAGAGAAAAGAGAGTGAGACTGGGTACATGTGGAGCTTGAAAAACGAGTGGCGTCTGGACGATCTGCTCTCCTGCTCCTCCCTTAATTGCGCTTCTCTCTCCGAGGACAGAAATTCATCCTTCCTTCTCTCTGCTTGAGGAAATGTAACATTGAGATATGCCCAGAGGCTCTGTACTGTGTCCTCTTTAAATCATATTACTGTATACACTTGTGTGTGTGTGTGTGTGTGTGTGTGTGTGTGTGTGTGTGTGTGTGTGTGTGTGTGTGTGCCCTCTTGTACCTGCATTACTATGCTAACTACAGGGTGTCCCAAAAGTGTCTATACATAGAGGAAATTAACACTTTTTTAGCAAGTTTATTTACAAACCATCATCTACATGCCATTTCTTTGTAAACACACATGGAGTCATCTCGCTCATTCATGATGAACTTGTGTTAACACATTTGGTGTAATTGCATGTCCATCACATCCTTGCGACAGCTTCCCTATCCAGCCATGAGAATGATTTCAATACGTTTTTCTTTTGTCAAAGACATTCTTATTCTATATATATTAATTTCCCACTAGGTATGGAGACTTTTGTAACACCCTGTATTATAGACATAGCACATAGTCTGCACTTTAACGGTGATGCCTTATTAACTAGGGTATAAAATTATTACTTTGTATCTTTGTGTGTGTGTGTGTGTGTGTGTGTAAAATGGCTCTATCTGAAATGGCAGGCACAGGTGTATGTGCACAGTGCATGGTGCTCCTGCTGGTATGTGGCCAGGCAGATGGTGCAGAATGTGGGGGATTGGGATCAAACTGTTGGGGGGAGGAGAGGGGAGAGATGGGGGCATCGCTCTGGCCCAGAGATGAGCTGCATTTCAGCTTTCGCTCCAGAGTCCCTGGAGAACATTACTCAGCACTCAGCTCACTGTTCAAGTTCTAGATAAACTCTGTCTATTTATACTGGCCTTTAGAACCAGATCAACTCCTGCATCTTAACTTCATAGAGGAACATATAACTCATTCTGTCTCCGTGTGAAAAGGAACATAGCGATGCTATGCTATGCTATACTATACTATAAAAAGTGTATTGTATATACAATAGTATGTACTGTCTTGCTATGGGAATGTACTACACTATACTACAGTAATACGCTATATGGCCAAAGATTTGTGGACACCTGACCATCAAACCCATATGTGGTTCATCCTCAAATAGTTGCCACAAAGTTGAAAGCACACACTTGTCCAGAATGTCTTGTAGCTTTAAAATTCCCCTTTCCCTGGAACTAAGGGTACCCAAACATATTCAGCATGTTCCAGCCCAAATCCAGTGCACAAACCGAGCTCCATAAAGACTGCGCCCCAGGCTTCCTCGTCTGACATCGGTGCCTGAACTCACTAATGCTCTTGTGACTATATGAACAAATCCCCACAGCCACGCTCCTAAATCTAGTGGAAAGCCTTCTCAGAAGAGTGGAGGTTATTATAAACAGCAAAGGGGGAATAAATCTGAAATGGGATGTTCAAAAAGCACATATGGTTGTGATGATTAGGCATCTACAAACATTTGGCCAAATACTGTACATTTGGCCATATACTCTGTATGTGCAAAAACTACAATCTCCAATATATTACACTATACTATATAGTGAACATAGTGAACATACTTCTATACTAGTATGTAGCATAGTGTACATAGTATATATTACAGTACATAGTCTACTAGTATGTACTATACTGTAGTAATATGTGCATCAAATATACTATACAACCATACTATGCATAGCCTAGTGTACATAGTATACACTGTAGTATAGTACACACTATATTAGTATGTATATTCACTACACTGTACTAATATACGAACAAACTCAACAGTCTTAACAAACTCATCAGTATTATAGCAGATCCAGTGGTATCATCAAATATTGAATATATACAGTACTGTGCAAAAGTTTTAGGCACCCTATTTTTTTTAATTTATTTATTTTTTGTTAGTACAAACTTTGTTATAGATCGTTTTTTATTTTATGACGTCTACATTATCAAGTCAGTGCAAAAAAACATTTCAGATTCCCAAACATTAGTTTTCTAGCACAAAATTAAACGTTACAGAAAAATGTTTGTATGTCATTAAAGAAAGCAGCATATTACGTAAGAGACACTTTTCAGATAAAAAAAAAAAAACACAATGAAGGCTGCTGGGTTTCGCTGCAAAAATAAGAAGCGAGTGCGAAAGTCAAAGTCTCCAAAGTTTTTAATACTTTTTATTAAATACTTTATATAATTACTGTGCTATTAATAGATTAATAGATAGTTAATTCTCTAATAGTTAGTGATTTGCACTTGAATTAAAAAAAAATATATTTATAACGTCTGAAGATTTTAAGCTTTTGAAATGGATAACATATAGTATATGAATGGACATGTTTACTCACAGGACTAAATGCTAAATGGCAATAACATTTGGAATAACGGCCTGCGTTGCACTTCTAACTTTAAATCCACAATAAAACGTAAACAGACATTTCTCCCAGAAATAATTATTTAAAAAAATATATATCATTATTTTTATTTGTACTTTGAAAACCTTTTTTCATATTTGACCCATATACTGTACCTGACATTTTAGTCAAGACAAAACTACAGAGCACAGAAATTATATAATTATTATGAAAACCTTTCATTGTGACCAGGACACTTTTTTTTAATGATGTTTGCTTCTCAAGCTGATCCATAACCCATTAATATTAATGCCAATCCTGAACAGAGAGGAGGAGAGACAGTGTCCTCACATTGGAAAATTAAAACTGATTGAGTTTGATGCTGCTGCAGCCTCTCCGAAGCACTCATATAATCTGTTAATCCTTGCCACCTGAATACTAATCACTCGGCCTGTTTAATGACCTCTAGAATCGCTTATTTGATTTCCAGTTTTAAACTGATCTAAAAGCCTCACCTGTGCTGTATCACACTGTTAATATATTAGCTTTACAATATGGTCTCTTCCCTCCTAGACATCTACATCTGCGACATTTGCATTAGGATCAGATTGAATATTGAAGTCCGCCTTTTATCTCGGGTAGCAAACAGTGCTAGCAGAGTGAGTTATAGAAACTGCAAAAAAATGGCACCTTCCACTATAAACTATGAATGTGAGCGTAAAAGCACTTTACAGTCATGGGTTATCACTTTGACAGAACATAACTGATTAGAAATGCTGATGGAACTGGCTAGTCACTCAATCTAGCTTGATTTGGGAAGTTCAAATCAGTATCGAACATATTGTTAGCCTTTATATTTCATATAAAAATGTCAAATCAGTTCAGTCTGGTGTTGCAGAGAGGGGAAAAAACTGTGCCCCCATTACATGCAGTAGTTTGTCAATGCAAAGTGAAGTGTCACGATGGTTTGATTTTCCAGATACAAAGCTTTTACATGTATCAAAAATCATTTCTTATGCCAGATGATGAGCAATGCCATCCATACCCCATCATCTTAGCTGTGACACATGAAGTGGGAACCCTATGATGTTTTGGCTGGCTTCTCTCTCTTTTTGAGCAATGGGAGCTCTTTCCAGTTTCCACATCCTTGATTTTTTAATTTTTTTTATTTTTTGACCTACCATTGTTCTTTTGCGTATGCAAACAGGCCAGTTTATTTGTTTGTGTAACGTGTAAATAGTCATTAAATGTGAGGAACATGCTGAGCAAACAGACTCTAAGTGCTCCTGTAAATACTAATCAGCTCCTTATTTTCCCATGTGTAGATATGATGCTGTTGTAAAACATTAACCTCAAACTAATCTAGATTACACAGAACCAACACAGTGGAATTGCCATTTCTTCTTGAGGGACCATGGCATTTTTATGCTACAAATCAGAGATACATAGGGTGTGGATTAAAAAAAAAATGGTATTCATGTGGGGTTTGGTAAATGGGTCCTCTAATATGAGTAGCAACCCCAAGTTCCATCCTAAAGTCTGACCTGACCTATGATTTGCTATTTGTACGAGTAGGGTGAATGGATTTGAATTAGAAGTTGAATTAGTCTAGTTCTGATGCGCCTGTGCACAATGGAAGTTCAGTTTCTCCTTCTTACAACATAGTCTTTGGCTAGTGTCTATAAGACTAAATCTGATAGGTGGCATTGCCTGCACACCAGTCATGAATTCAGATGGGATTTTCCAGGTTGTGGCCTGTCTGTTTGTTCGCATGGTTCGTGCCATTCTTCTTTAACCATCAAGATGCTTTTGTCAACAGATTCACTGTGTGTGAAAAGCATAGGACAACAGCCATTTGGGAGATGCTGGAAACAGACAATGGTCTGCCTGATTTATACCACATGCCAGTTCACAATTCGCAGAGATATAAAAACATTTTAAAAATGTCAAATACAAAAAAAAAAAAAAAAAGTCCAAAAAAAAAAATGTTTACAGTCCACACCAAATCTAACTATGACTAAGCTCATAGTTGAGTAGAGTGCCTCTTTAAAAACCTCATGCAACTAAAGCTAATATTACAGAACCATAACCAAATGAGAACAAATCCAAGAAAGCCTTCAACCCACATGGCCCGCATGCTAGAGTGTGACAGCAGGTTTGTTGCCTTGTAGAATGGCCTAGATTTTCCACTACAAATTCTTCTAAAGGTAAAAGCATAATTTTCAAAGACGGTCGGAAGCTGCCCTGAAGATGACACATATACTGCAGTTGATACTCCCAGTTTTTTCAACCCCGTTCCACCTGTATCCATTCTGTACTTTCAGAAACTATATGATACAATCCATATCATAACGCATGGACTGTGTGGCAACATAGTAAGATGCAATATGCATGAGGGGGTGAATGGTTTATTCACAAGCTGAATGCATGATGTTAGAAAAAATATCAGGGGAGCTGGGGACTAGTGTATATGAAAGGAATAAAACAGAAAGCGATGGAAAACAATCCTCAGTGGGGTGGTGTGATGCGTTAAATAATCTTAAATAAATGTCTCCTTAATGAAAACTTCACCATATCATTTATAATACACTCACTAGCCACTTTATTCGGAACACCACACTAATACTGGGTAGGACTCCCATTTGCTCTCATAACATCTTCATTTCTTCATGGTATGGATTCCACAAGATGTTGGAAACATTCCTTTGAGATTGTGGTCCATGTTGAGATGATTCCATCACATTAATTTTCTGCAGATTTGTCAGCTGCATGTTCGTGCTTCAAATCTCTTGTTCTACCACATTACAAAGGTGCTCTATTGGATCTAGTGACTGGAGAGGCCACTGAAGTACACTGAATTTATTGTCATGTTCATGGAACAAGTTTAGGATGACTTGTGTTTTGTGACATGGCATAATATTATGCCAGAAACTAGCCATTATATAATGGAAATTTGTGGCCATAACACCAAGCCATTAGATTTATATAAACACCAATACACCACCACCAGCAGCCTGAGCTGTTGACACAAGGCAGGCTGGCTCTACGGATTCATGCTGTTGATGCCAAATTCTGACCTGCCATCTGCATGTCCCAGCAGAAATCATGATTCATCAGACCAGGTGATATTTTTCCAATCTTCATCTGCCCAGTTTTGGTGAGCCTGTGACCACTGTAGCCTCAGATTCCTGTCCTTGGCTGACAGGAGTGGAATCTGATGTGGTCTTCTGCTGTTGTAGCCCATCCAGCTTAAGGTTTGGCACGTTGTGTGTTCTGAGATACTTTTCTGCTCACATCAGTTGTAAAGAGTGATCATTTGAATCAGTGTAGCCTTTCTGTCAACTCAAACACATCTGTCCATTCTCCTCTGACATCTCTCATCAAAAGGGTGTATCTGTCCATAGAACTGCCTCTTACTAGATTTTTTTTTTCTTTTCACATTATTCTGTGTAAACTCTAGAGACAGTGCTGTGTGTGAAAATCTCAGGAGATCAGCAGTTTCTGAAATACTCACACAAGCCTGTCTGGCACCGACAACCATGCCACAGTCACATTTCCCCCCATTTTGATGTTTGATGTTTAACTGAAGCTCTTTACCCATATCTGCTTGATTTAAATGCATTGCGCTACTGCCACATGATTAACTGAGTTGGATAATTGAGCGTGTGTACAGGTGTTCCTAATAAAGAGGCCGGTGTATGTTCTTCTTTGTTAAATTACAACACATTTTAATCCATTTATTTTTAGCCTAAGATTGTGTAGACTGTCTACCATATAAGTCCCTGTGAATAAGTTGTTACTATAGAAACAATAACATTAGAATGATTAATATTATATTATATTAATATTATATTAACATTGATATTAAATGTGTCATTTGAATTACAGTGTATTATGCTATATGTATCATATAGGAAGTGGTGAAGAGTATCAGAGTATACATCTTCACAGCTACCCATGAACGTGAAAGCAAGAGGAGGAAGGCGTACACCACCTAGAAAAAGGAAGGCAAAAAAAAAAAAAAGTAATAGGATGAGGAGGAGAGGCAACAGCTGAGGGTGAATGTGTCCTGGAAAAAAGCACAGACCCTCCAAAAGCAGCTTTGATTGATGTGAGGAGATGAGATTGTAGCAGAGGGACAGCAGTCTGGGACAGAGCACTGTGGGCCAGATGGGCTGATAAGATGGCCAGACTCCACACGCTCCTGGGGGCCGAGGCCCTGGTGAAAACAGCCTGTCTCCACTGATAGATGTTTGTCAAGGGGCCCTGTCCAGAGAACAGTGAGTAAATGCTGACAATCACTTAAGCCCCTTCTTCTGATGTTTTTCCCTGTCCTCCTCTTACCAGGGCTGGCAGGGTTGTGGCCACTGTTTGAAAGGTGGCCACTTGGAGGATGGAGAAGGAAGGTTAAATTAAATGGATCTGCAGAGGGGTGGAGGAGGAGAGGGGGTGTACCACTGGTGAGAGGAGCAGGTGGGGTCCATGTTAGCCTAACTCAACTGGACTGCACCACATCTATCTGAATTCAGCAGGGGGAGAAACAGAGAGAGCTGGCTCATTCAGTCATGCCAGGCTGTGGGCACCATGAGGTCAGTTGTTCTGCACTCGTTCACATTCTGAAAACAGTTTATCTCACTAACCAGTTCCTGGAATGTAACTGTTCAGAGTATGAATTAAAGGAGATATCTGCCCCAAGGTGTTTAGTCTGTTCCAAATGGTTACCTCACTCAAGGGTTAACCCATTGTTGGTGGGCCCTGACATTCATTTAGCTCATAACTGCATACCTTTCCTATTAGTTTTAGTGTATTTATTTATTCATTCATTCATTTACAGTAACCGCATTATCCTGGTTTTGGAATCTGAGCCTACAAAAAAGGAATACACCCTAGGGTACCCAGAGGAAACCCAAACAGACACAAGGCAAGCATGTACAATTCTGTACAGATAGTAACTGGAGCTCAGGATCGAACTCCAGGTTCTGGAACTAATAGTATACAGGGCTGACCTATAGAATGCTTATAGATAAAATCTGGTCCATGACCATGTTTGTACTCTATTTAGTAATCAAATCTTCAATATGCAAACTGGAGCAGTAGCAGTGAAATGCTATAAACCCCTACACTAAACTCTGCATAGAGTAGATGGCAACATAATTGGGTATATAACTCTTTCTCGCTCATTCCTCTCACTTTTTTTTATTTTTTATCAGGGATACAAAATGAATGGTGGCTGGGCAGAGAAACATGCTACAGTTTTATAGATTTTTGATGGTAATCGTCTGAATTAATGATATGATTTATGTCCCTTGTTAAGGTAATCGCACTGGGGTAAATACGATGCATGAACTTTGATAACAAACTGGCAGCTAGGTTCCCAGCCTCCTGAATCACTTCAGTTCTCCAAATCACTCACATCACTGCCTCACACACACACATCCCACTGCAGACAACAACGCAATGCTGCATGTTTGGTTAATAGTAAAATAAGGAAAATTATTACAGTGATTATGTTGATAATTTAGGAGTAATTATTTTGCTGAGGAAGGTGATCATTCATCCGGCGTACAGAACCATGCCTATCAGCTTGCTAGGACTGAATGGGAATGTAGGTACTGTTTCATCAGTGGATGGACATTTGATTTACCAATATATGAGAAATTATTCTATTGTGTAAGAATCTGAGTAAAATAGAGCTCTAAATGCAGCCTTATGTAACTATAATTGGATCAAATTTAGATGGATATAGAGCATTATGTGATGTTTGTGCTTTTATTTGGTGGGTAAAAATGGTTGAGCTTTTAGGAAATGCAGGAGAAATGCACTGACAACCTTTTAAGTAGGGGAATGCCACTTCTAACTAAAGGAGTTAGAGTGGTAAACAATCCCTGGCCACTAGGCCATAGAGGAGCCACTTCCTTTCACACGTAATAAATGGTTGAGGACAGTCTGAAGCTGCAAGTTCTTTTCCCCATCCTGTGGCATGATCCCTCTACCCCAAGCACAGCAGGGGAGTGATTTATTCATTGAGGAGTGCAGTGTGTGGCGTGGACCTCCATGCCGCTGCAATAAAAGCTGTAAACAGGTTCCCCGCAGGGCTGCTGAATGGAAAACACCTCCTTCAAGAACTGGCACACATCCCTCTGTGTGTGTGTGTGTGTGTGTGTGTGTGTGTGTGTGTGTGTGTGTGCATGTGTGGGTATACAGTAGGACTCTACCCTCCTTTACTCTGACACAATGAGATATGACTTGCCTTGTGCAATACACACTTGCAGAAGCTGTGTCCTACCTGTATGTGAGACAAAGAATTGATTTATCTGTTACCTTTTAGCAAAATTAACATGTGCCCAACTGACATCACATCTCAAAACAGTGGCCATGTTGCTGTGTGTGTAGACAAAACAAAGCCCTTCGCAGTTGATTGATTACTGTTGTTCTAGGACCTTGGGGTTCAGGCATAGTTGATATGATAGGTCATAAATAAATCGCACAATGATGAAGGTAAAAGACCTGTAAATGTGTATTTTTGCTCAATGATTTTTTTTTTTTTAAATTGTTTTGAATAGATATTTAGGTAACAAGCACTTGGCGATGCACATCACTAATTATACATAAGCAGCACATGAACTGGATCATAGATGTAAAAGTTTGTTTAGTAAGATTTTGATCGTGCCTCTGTTCTTGTCATTAATATATCTGTAAGATGGCTGTAGTGGATCTGGAGCCTATTCCAGGAATACATCCTGGATGGGATGCCAGAAGATATTTCACAGATTTCTCTTGCAATTGTGACTTTTTATTTCTCAATTGTGCTTTAGTGCAACTTCATGCTTCTGCTTATTAGGCTATTCCAAGGCTAATAAGCCACCAAGCCACGCCAACACCCCAGGCATGCTATCCTGTCCAGCTTAAGACATTCTCACAGAATGGCCAGTTCCCACCGAAATGAATACTTCAGGTTGGTTATACTGCTTGTTTACACACTGCTGGGTTTTGTTGTGGTATGAGTGCTGGATACATAAGTCATAATTGTTTGATACTGATAAATAATGGTGAGACAAAAAGTCGCAATTGTGAAAAACTAACTTGCAGTTGCGAGATGTGAAGTCAAAATTGTGTGATATAAACTAATGAGTGATATAAAATAATTTCGATTTAAAAAAACCCAAAAAACCCTGATGTGTTTTGTATTACTACAGCTCTTCATCCGATCCCTAAGCATTACTTTTTGTCTGTCAACTTTGTGCCACTGCCTGGTGGATGTGGTGTATCTAATGGTTATCAACAATCCTTTTCTGTTATGTGTTATTAAGTAGAGCAGATCTACAAATTAAAAAATCTATTGAAGCAATAATGGATTATAAATGAGTATTAGAAAAAGCAAAATAAATAAATAAATAAACCCACAAAGTAAAACTCGGCTTCTTTGCTGCAATCTGGAAGCATTTGCATGCACAAGTTTTATATCATGCAGTAATTGCAAAGATACAGTGCTGTGAAAAAGTATTTGCTGATTTCTTCTGTTTTTGTTTTTGTGTATATCTCATACTAAATAGTTTTAGATCTTCAAACAAAATACAACATAAAACAAAGGAAACCTGAGTAAACACACAATACAGTTTCTATTTACTTATAAAAAAATTTTTTTTTTAAATCTAATAAAATTATCCAACACCTATCACCAATGTGAAAAACTAATTGCCCCCTTAAACTTAAAATCTGGTTGTGCCACCTTTAGCAGCAATAACTGCAGTAACTGCAACCAAACACTTCCAATAACTGGAGATCAGACTTTCACTTACTTCCAGGACTAGGACTTACTCCTATGCTTTGGATCATTGTCTTGCTGCATAATCCAGTTGCGCTCGAGTTTCAACTTATGGACTGAAGACTGGACCTTCTACTTTAGGATTTTCTGGTAGAAAGCAGAATTCATGTTTCCCTCAATTATTGCAAGTTGCCCAGACCCTGAAGCAACAAAGTATCCCCACACCATCACACTGCCACCACCATGCTTGACCGTAGGTATGATGTTCTTTTTGTGGAATTCGGTGTTAGGTTTACGCCAGATGTAATGAGACCCCTGTCTTCCAATCAATTCCACTTTCGACTCATCAGTCCACAGAACATTCTCCCAAAGGTTTGAGGATCATCAAGATGTGTTTTGGCAAAATTCAGACGAGCTTTAATGTTCTTCTGGGTTAGCAGTGGTTTTCGCCTCGCCACTCTTCCATGGATGCCATTTTTGCCCAGTGTCTTTCTGATAGTGGAGTCATGAACAGTGACCTTTATTGATGCAAGCGAAGCCTTGGATCCTTTGACATTGTCCTTGGCTCTTTTGTGACTTGCTGGATAAGTCGTCGCTGTGCTCTTGGAGGAATTTTGGAAGGTCGTCCACTTCTGGGAAGGTTCACTACTGTGCCGAGTTTTTCAATTTGGAGATAATGGCTCTCACTGTGGTCCTTTGGCATCCCAGAGCCTTTGAAATAGCTTTGTAACCCTTCCCAGACTGATGTATTTCCTCATCATTTCTGGAATTTCTTTCAACTTTGGCATAGTGTGTTACTGGGTAAGACCTTTTAACCAACTTCATGCTGTTGAAAAAGTTCTATTTAAGTGTTGATTTGATTGAACAGGGTTTGCAGTGATCAGGCCTGGTTGTGTCTAGTCCAGCTGAACCCCATTATAAATGCAGTTTCCTAGATTTGGGGAACTAGTAACTACAGGGGCAAATACATTTTCACACAGGACTAGTTGGTATTGGATAACATTTTTGTTTCAGTAAATAACTAATTTAACTTTTAAATTTTAATTTAAAATTAAATTTAATTAAAATTGTAATAATTTTAATTTAACTTTTAAATAATTATTATTTAAAAACTGTATTTTGTGTTTACTCAGGTTGTCTTTGTTTCATCTTAGACTTTGTTTTAATTTCTGAAACAGAAGAAATCAGGATACTTTTTCACAGCACTGTAAATGGTCACAGTTGTGAGATAAATCTGTGTAATATTTTCTCACACATTGCAGAAACAAGCCTCCATACCTAGTGTGCAATAGTGGAAGCTGTGAGGAACTAGAGAACCCAGTGGAAACCCATACAGACACAGGACGAACATGTGAAGCATATGAAAGCTGCTTATATACACTTATATGAATATCGAGTGCAGGGTTAGCTCATAAGCTAATACAGAACTATTAAGCCTATCATGTTGGTGTGTTTGGAGTAGGGAAAATGTAAAACTGTTTAGGACTGTGGGCCACTAGGAGTATTGAAAAACCCTGGTCTAAGAGATATGATGATGTTTTTGGCAAGCATCAGTATAGGATATATTTCACATGGTTCTGTGGGTACATGGCCTATAGGTATAAAGTGTGGTTCTTTTTATAAACTAAGAAATTGTGGTGTTTTTCAAATTAATAACATCATCCCAATAAAAAAGGACCTTTGACATTTTGGACATAGTTATTTTGAGATAATTCAAGAGCTCTTGAACTTCCATGCTCATACAATGAAGCCCTCATGCCAGTCATTCATTTGTTTAAGAAACTATTGTTTGAGAAATGATCCTCACTCACAGTCTCTAGCACTAGGCGTTGGTTAATATGCCAGCTCTGGTGACTAACAACCTTGTTGTGGTTGAACCTGAAGGCCATAATCTCAAAGGTCCAACCAAACACTCGCCACCACTGTCTGTCAGTAAAGAACTTGCCCCATCCACCCTGGTCTCTGCCAGCGCTCATGCCCCATTGTACTGTATTAATAAGCTATTGATCCATGGAGACGGGTTTTTGTAGCAATGCGCTCTGCTGCACACACTCCCTCTGGCCTGCTTGTGCTGGACTGTATCGATGTATGAGCTGCAAAAAGCAATCGTAATGGATACACAACGGCTGAGGGAACCCCTGGGTATAGGCAAGGGATGGGATATTTTTATGTTCTGCTTCTCGTAAACCCCCTTTTCAACAAGCGAGGGCCCCTGGGACAAGTGGAAGTGCTGCCCAAATCACCTCTAACATCAGCGCTGAGGTCCACTGAGGGGACAGCTAGCATTTCTGCTGCTGTCGCTGCTCATGGTGACATGATGAATTATTTGGGTCTACTGTCTCCAGCCATGCAGCTCACCTATGGTGAATTGGAAAACACAAATGTATATATTTATATTTAGCACCTGAGTTATAAATACAGATTTGGTTTATTTCAGCAGTTTTTTTTCCCCCTCTTGAAGCAGCACTTTATTTGAAGAGAGCTCTGGCATGGTCTTTTTGTCAAGGTGACACCTGGTGCTTTGCTGTTTCGAGTTTGAGTAATTTTAAGTGTTTTCAGCATTTTTTTGTGAAATGAGTGAATGAATCATACCTGTAAACTAAAAGGAATATCAGTGATTTGTTTGAATTGGTGGGCGGCACAGTGGGTAGAGCCGCCGCCTCACAGCTCCATTGTCTGGGGTTAGAGCCTGAGCTCAGGATGCTGTCTGTGTGGAGATTCTATGTTCTCCCTCTGTCTGTGTGGGTTTCCTCTGGGTTCTCTAGTTTCCTCCCACTTCCTAAAAACATGGGTGTAGGTGGATTGGCTAAGATAAATTGCCCCTAGGTGTGAATGAGTGTGTGAATGTGTGTACACTGTGCCATGCATTGGTCTGCTGTCCCATCCAGGTTGTATTCCCATGTCATGCCCAGTGTTACAGGGATAGGCTCCGGATCCACTGTGACCCTTACTGAAAGTGATTGAGAAGGTGATTAGCTACACCTTATTGAGTTTACAAGTCATTTTCAGGAGTGATCCTTTTTCCAACTTAGTGATTCTGGTTTTTTTTATGGATGTTATAAGTTGCACTGAGTAAATACAGCTGGATAAAACAAAAACTGTGTCCATCTTCATTTCAGGCTGAAAAGCAACAAAATATGATTATTTTAAAGGGGGGTGATTCTTTTCTATACCTACTGTATCTAATGGTTATCAAGAATCCTTTTTATCCTATTATGTGTTATTAAGTAGAGCATATCTACAAATTAAAAAAAGCTATTGAAGCAATAATGGATTATAAATAAGTATTAGAAAACGCAAAAAAAAAAAAAAAAAATTCACAAAGTAAAACTCAGCTTCTTTGTTGCAATCTGGAAGCATTTGCATGCACAAGTTGTACATGATTTTCTGATGACTGAGTGTTCAGAAGATGTGTTCCTCAACCATCAGATACAGATGCAAGCAGACTGATAGCACAATCAACTTCATACATATTGACATCCTGCATGGCAATGAGTATAATAGCAATGATTGATGTTTCAAACTTAAATATAGGCTACACTGTATAGATTTGTTTTCATAAAAGGTTTTCTTAAGTTATGCAATTTTTCTGGTTTCAACATTATCAACCATTGCAAAAAAAATTGATTTTTTTGTTCCTACAACCATGTCTGTGTTAATATTGATGTACGTTTGGGGTCATTATCTTGCTGATTTTGGGCTGAATGTCCTGCTACTAGAATTTATGATGGTATAAATCTTCACAAGAGCCCCTGGACCACTAGCTGCAAAACAGCGTTAAAGTATGAATGATCCATCACTGTACATTAGAATGGGTATTTGGTGCTTGCTCTGTGGTGCTCTGGAAGTAAAAAAAAAAACATTTTCATTTCATGTTGTGGAATCCCAGTCCTAATACACACCTTTGGTCTCAACCAGATGTCCTGTGACCTTTCTGGTAAGTTTTCATAATAATAATAATAATAATAATAATAATAATAATAATAATAATAATAATAATAATAATAATGTATTTGTATTCAGTTATATCCCTACTGGATACTGAGAATACATAATTGCATTTTTTTGCAAGAATTGACCATTTGTTTTTCTTTTACAAATATTTTAAATACTTTTTAAGGATGTAATTTATTATTTATTGAAAAATAATTATATTATTTCGAGCAGTGGTGATGAGGGTAGCATTGGCACCTCACAGCTCCAAGGTCTTCAGTTTGATCCTGGGTTACTGTCTGTGTGGAGTTGTGCATGTTCTGTCCATGTCCATGTGAGTTACCTCTGGGTTCTCTGGTTTTCTCCCACCTTCTTCCCAGTAATGTGGACTGCCCAAGACAAATTGCCCCTAGGTGTGTGTGTGCATGCATGGTGCCCTGCAATGGACTGAAGGTAAGCATTTTCTCCAATTGCTGATTAGAAAATTTTAATCATTGCGTGTAATATTTGTTCTGTTAATCTGTTGTATTAATCATTTCGTTTATCATTTTTCCCCCATTCTGGAGTTGACTGTAAGCCCATGAGGAATGACGTACTACACTTGAGACTGCTATCTTAGAAGTGTTCTTACATGATTGACATTTACAGCAAAGTTATACAGGGTCACCATGCGATGTTTTCAGTGTTCAGTTGCTTCATCATAAGATACTTTGCATTATGTTGTCTTTAAAGCATATTTACTCCAACAGAGTGATATTTCAAAGGGAGACAGATGTGGTGTGAAGTGCAGGAAAGACAAGGCCATCTGAAACCTTGTCTTGTGTGAATGAGGTGCAGAGGTGAGAAAGACAAGCCGGCGCAGGCCTTCCTGCACTCCAAACCAGTGCAATCCATTTAATGTAATAATTTCCAGCATTGAAGCTTCATTACCATAAAGGCAGATTGATTCACCGTCGTTTCGGAAATGCCAGCCACACGAGGGAATAAAGTAACGCAAATGGACAGCTCATTAATTCCTTCACACTCCCGCACCCGGAACGACGTTTTTATACGCTGGAAATTTACAGCGTTGACAGACTAACTGAGCACACTCCTAATTTGTAGCATCTCAGATTTGTTTTTGTTTTGGCGTCATCTTTATTCTTTACTGCAAATTACAGAG
Organism: Cranoglanis bouderius; assembly: GCA_023630585.1. Taxonomy (NCBI): domain Eukaryota; kingdom Metazoa; phylum Chordata; class Actinopteri; order Siluriformes; family Cranoglanididae; genus Cranoglanis; species Cranoglanis bouderius. The sequence goes on from CM042539.1 coordinate 2,523,004, forward strand.
CGCCTTGAGTAATCTGGCAGGTCCCCTGGAATGTTGATGAGCAGACCGCAGGGATTTACTGAGGCGGAGAGTGTGGGCCCGGATGTTTATGATAATTGAGGCTTTTCTTTCTGCTTAGTCAATGTTTCGGTGTTTTTCCCACCTCTCTTCATCTTCTTTAGCACCTCTGGGCTCTGGCATAGAGTCCCCGAGGCACACCGACAGACTTACATGTCTCATGACTTCATATATCACAAAGCCTGAATGATGCTTTCATTGCCCTGATGGTGATAAGCATGTTGCTCATTGCAGGAATAGACTTACTTTGTCAACATAACTGTATTTCTATGAATAACAACATTATGTCCTATCAGAATATACATGAACAGAACAAATACTAAGATGAACAAGAACAAGAAGGGGCACAACATTGGCTAAAGCTGCTTTATTAAACATCAAACACTAATTCTAGGACCAAACAAGACAGGGTGAAATATGTCACGACGTACAGACAGGCAGCAAGAAAGCTTCCTACTGTGAGGGGGAGGCATATTTTAGAAGCAGCACAATCCTATTAAACTGATCGAGCAGGTTTAGTGGAAAACTAATCAAGTGATTCAAAACTTCAGTCAAGGTTATATGGCAATGTAAATTGAATTTGATACCGGGGCTGCGTCATGGGCGTTTGAGAGCCACTGAGTGTAAAGTTCACCCCTCTGGCTTGATGCTCCCTTAAAGGCGTTGTTGGGTATATCACATGCATGCAAATTATCGGTATTAGTCAATATATTTGAGAATATTGTAAAAGGACAAAACAATGAATATACTTTTTTTTTTGTTGGAATTAACGGTAACACTTTACGATAACAGTACATGAATAATCATGAACTAATATCTGAATTAATAATTACTTAAATATCAACTAATGATGAGTGCAGGCATGTAATAATCACGAACTAATGAAGCGCTAAGCTTAACTATGACGTGGAGTCTTATGAATTCCTGTTAGTACTTGTTTGTTAGTTAATGTATTAATTAACAAGGAAGGGTAAACCAAAGCAAACGTGCTCTATAAGAAAGAATATGAATTAAACTTGCATAATTTCAAATTGTTTATTATTGAACTTTTTTTTTTTTTTTTTAAACATGGCTCCAATCTCTCCCCCCCATACTAAGGTGCTGTGCTAAAGAGATACTGTTGTTTGCCCCTGTCCAAAATTCATGCCCAGTCATTTTTACCAATAATGCTGTCATCAGAAAGGAACATACTTCTCTAGGATGATTAAGCAAAATAAAAATGTAACTGCACTCACTGAGCTGCTTTAGTAGCAGCCGTAGAGAGAATTGAATGACATGAACTCCTTTGATAATGCAGGATGGCATACGGCACATACAGCAAACTCCGCTGCTCAAATTTAGCCACGTCATTCCTGAAATTGAGTTTTGATAACTGACAATTTGTTCAGCTGGTAAAAATGCCAAAACCCAAAAAGATTGATGAAGTGCATAATAGATTTTCTCTCAGACTGAATTCTGTGTGTATATGCATATGTGTGTGTGGGTGTGTGTGTGTGTGTGAGAGAGAGAGATATGAGAGTACAGAGGAGGAGTCTCAGCTGATGCATGTGAAATGAACACCGCAGGGTTGTAATGGTGCTTTTACAGTTTTTGAAGGTTGAGTGTAGCTCATAAAGCTGCAGAACCCACAGCACCCACAGCTCATTGTAATTTGTAGTGTGCTGTAATTTGTAGAGTAGTGTGCTACAAACTTATTGGCAGTCACAGTGGCTATACTCAAGGAAAAAATTATTCAGAAGTTCCAGGAATTGCACAACAATGCCAAAGTTTGGAAAAAGAAACCAGAGGTAGTACACACATTCCTTACACAAATTGTCTGGCAGAGCATGTATGAGACATCGCTGTAACTGACAGTGCGTGTCTGCTGCCAGACTCTCAAAAACTTTTTGTAATATAGTGAATAAAAGTCAAAAGCTTGACTAAAAAAACTGTACATATAAAGATACTTATAAATTTGCTAGTACAACAATAATGTTATCGTACATTGCGGCTAATTGATGCTTAATCTGGATCTGTAGAACACTGCGTACATTTTTACTGATTAAGCAAGGTCCTGCTTATAGGCAGTATTCATCACTGTACATTAGCAATGTCAAGAGGAGAAGTACAGTACAAATGTCCATTTGGTGGTTACAGAGAGATCTCCTAGCCTTCTGAAGGTGTAGCATTTCACTTTAAGCTTGCTCAGTACCCTCTAGCTCTGCTGCTGTGATTTTAGTGCTCAGCATTGTTCCAAAATGCCTTGTTACCTTTGGTCGTCCTCTATTAGTTCTGCAGACATGCAGTACCAATAAGCCTGAGGGGCTTTGGGATACGTCCAGCAACTACCTGACATAACAAAAGGATTTCTGAAGTGCACAGGGAATGGGGCTGAAAGAATGTAGGTCACAGCAGCATGCTCGCACAGTTTTTAGTATAGGAGGCCTATACTAAAGGCCTTGATATATATATAATATGTAGTACTGTGCAAAAGTTTTAGACACATGCAAAGAAATGCTGTAGAGCAAAGATGCCTTCAAAATAATGAAATTAAATGTTTTTACATTAAAAAAAAAAAATACCGTTAAGAGCAGTAAACTGTAGTAAATGAAACAAAGTCAATATTTGGTGTGACAAAAAAAATAAAAATAGTAGTCTCCGGTACAATTAGTGCAGTTTTATAAGGAAATGAGCTGGTAAGTTTTATTGAGCATCTTGCAGAACCAGCCACAGTTCTTCTGGACACTTTGACTTTCGCACTCGCTTCTTATTTTTGCAGCGAAACCCAGCAGCCTTCATTGTGTTATTTGTCTGAAAAGTGTCTCTTACGTAATATGCTGCTTTCTTTAATGACATTTTGTGCTAGAAAACTAATGTTTGGGAATCTAAAATGTGAAATAACTGACTGGAACTTGGCTGGAACAGTTGGGAGTTGGGAAGCTACTGTGCTTTTTCTTTAATCATGTATTCAGATAGCCGAATACAGATATTATATACAGAATATATACATATATAATATACAGAATTATAGCCCGTCTCCAAAGCACCAGGCAGAGCAATTCCAAATTAATTCAAATTCTGAACTGTGTTTTTTGAAAATAAATTGGCAGTGAGCATTAGTATGTATAATTACTTTTTTGTTGTTATCCACATATTTGAGCAGTGAAAAGGTAAGTGAAAGGAAGTGGATTTAGAAAGCCCTACATGCACCATTTAAACTCCATCTCATTTTGTTTACCATTCAATATCAGTATCCTTCTGGAGCAGATGAATTCAATATTTCATACTACTTCTAAACATTAATGAGTGTTTGGTTACCTCACAGTGTATTCCAGCACCAAAAGAAACTTATTTTTAGGGTGTAGAGGGTGCCTTTTACATTCACCCTCAAATATACCCATTAGTCTTTTGAATACTAAACTGAGCCTTATCACACCACATCTTGGCATGCTACCAAACAGCACTGCTGTGAATCATTAGGCTAATCTTAGGGGGTGAGAAAATAAATGAGATATTTATGTAGCTCTTTACCTTGATGTGTTCTTTCTATTTTTCCACCATAAACACACCCAAAGGACAGTAGGAAAAGAACTTCAGCACTCCATCTGCTACATTTTCAGTTCTCTACCGAGGTTAATTTGACACCTGCGTGTGTCTGGCTATGAAATGGAGAGCGCTGAACACTATTTTTCATTGCCTGTTCCAGGTGCTAGCACAGTACTAGTGGGGGGTTTCAGTGCTAGCACAGCACTAGTGGCAGTTTACGTTGCTAGCACACACCTATGTCTTTAGTAGACATAATGTCTTTAGTACTAGCATGATGCTAGTGGCAGGTTTGTGTGTTAGGTGTGGAGTGAAATCTAACTGGAGACCTGGGTATCTGGTTTCCACCCTCTCATTAGCTTAATTAGTCCCTTTCAAAGCCTCACATGCGAATCGATGATTGGGCCAACCTCTTAAAGATGTCGGGGTACTTTGCAAATTGCCTGTGATTCACAACCAGATTGTGCTATGCTGTCAGTGCATGTTGTGATTAGAAAGACATGCAATTGGCGGTGTGCATTAGCAGATGTAGTAACTCACCTAAAGTTGAGTGTTTCTAATTTGGTGCCACTCATGAGACACTCAGTTTGTGAGGCATGATTTCATTCGGCAGCATTGTACTAGCTAGTGTGTTCACATTGTTCTCCTACAGCTAAAGAGTGACTGATAATGTATGTAAAATTTATGATTTACCGGTAAAATCGAGGTCCAGTGGTGCTTGAAAGTTTGTGAACCCTTTAGAATTTTCTATATATCTGCATAAAATATGATGTAAAACATAAGATTTTTACATTAGTCCTAAAAGTAGACAAAAAGAACCCAATTAAACAAAACTATTATACTTGGTCATTTATTCATTTAGGAAAATGATCCAATATTACATATCTGTGAGTGGCAAAAGTATGTGAACCTCTAGGTTTAGCAGTTAATTTGAAGGTGAAATTAGAGTCAGGTGTTTTCAATCAGTGGGATGTTGATCAGGTGTGAGTGAGCGCCCAGATTTATTTAAAGAACAGGGATCTATCAAAGTCTGATCTTCACAACACATGTTTGTGGAAGTGTATCGTGGCATGAACACAGGAGACTTTTGAGGACCACCATCAGGAGAACACTGAACAATTATGGTGTGCATGGCAGGATTGCAAGGAGAGAGTCACTGCTCTCCAAAAAAATACCATTGCTGCTCCTCTGCAGTTTGCTAAAGATCATGTGGACAAGCCAGATGGCTAATGGAAAACTTTTTGGTTTAAACTTAAAATTATTTGTTTGCGTTATGTTTGGAGAAAGGAAAACACTGTGTTCCAGCATAAGAACTTTATCCCATATGTGAAACATGGTGGTGGTAGTAGTATCATGGTTTGGGCCTGTTTTGCTGCATCCTGGCCTGGATGACTTGCCATTATTGATGGAACAATGAATTCTGAATTATACCAGTGAATGGAAAATGTCAGGGCATCTGTCTGTTAACTGAATCTCAAGAGAAAGTGGGTCATGCAGCAAGACAATGACCCTAAGCACACAAGTCGTTCTACCAAAGAATGGTTAAAGAAAATAAAGTTAATGTTGTGGAATGGCCAAGTCAAAGTACTGACCTTAATCCAATAGAAATGTTGTGGAAGGACCTGAAGAAGGCAGTTCATTCAGGAAACCCACCAACATCCCAGAGATTAAGATATTCTCTACTGAGGAATGGGCTAAAATTTCTCCAAGCTGATGTGCAGGACTGATCAACAGTTACCAGGAACATTTAGTTGCAGTTATTGGTGCACGAGAGGGTCACAGCAGATACTGAAAGCAAAAGGTTCAAAGGTTCATATACTTTTACCACTCACAGATATGAAATATTGGATCATTTTTCCTCAAAAAAATAAATGGACAAATATAATACTTTGTCTCATTTGTTTAATTGGGTTCTCTTCATCTACTTTTAGGACTTGTGTGAAAATCTGATGATATTTTAGGTCATATTCATGAGGAAATATAGAAAATTCTAACTTTCAAGCACCACTGTATTTAGCAGGTGTTTGCAACTAAAATTTGTAATAATCAGGTTATAAAATTCCTTGCATTCAAATGTCCAGATTAGCAACTAATGTGACTGAGTGGTGACAAAAGTTACCTTTTAACGTAAACCATTAAAAGGTGAAAGACATCTGTTCTGAATCTGACAAAGAGAGAACAAACGCAAACATGTCCATTTGTCTCTAAACATTATGTCTTCATCTACTTTAAACAAGCCATGTCGTCATTTTGCTAATCAGAACAGAGAAGGTTAATAAAAGTCGTTGAAAAGCCTGCCCTCTCTGACCTAATGTCTCTAGTCCTGTAGCTAATATGTGGTTAAAAAAAAAAGTTTAGAAAACTAAAGTCATTAAACTGCAGGGGGTTTTCTTTTCATTTATCGGCTCTGCTACAGTATTTTTCACATTTTCATTTCGGTCTGCTGAAATACTTTGTTGGATCCACATCTGCACCACAGTCCACCAGTTGTTACAGCAATCTCATCTCATGCTTTACTGCGTAAATACGGGCTCAGATCTTTTTTTTTCTGTGAAACGTGAGTCAGATCCTGTGAAATTCCTTTAGTTGAGTAAGTATTCCAGGTATCTTCAAGGTAAACTCAAGGTAAACATTCCACGAACTAATTCATCTGAAAACCTTTTCTTCTGAAAACTCCATCCGCACACTTCCTAGTACAGTCCTCATACCACAAACACACACGAACTCCATACGTCAGCTGATATTCCAAACATTAACACAACGGTCCTTTGTTTTTGAACCATCAGAGAAAAGTTTCTTATACAGAGACGTCTGAACATATTTTATACCATTCTTGCGCTTTTTGCAAATCACTCTCTAAAGAGTTTGTTTCAAATGTAATCTCAAAGATCTAGCTGTTAATATATACAGTATGTGTGGCAGTCTGTGAAAACCTGTTGCTGAAGAAAAAAAAAAAAAATCTGATTTTGGCCAATGTGTGTGTGTGTGTGTGTGTGTGTGTGTGTATATATATATATATATATATATATATATATATATATATATATATATATATATATATATATATATATATATATATATATATATATATATATTTCTGCTTATAATATACTTTGACAACTTTACTTTAAGATATCATAGTATATACAGTATTTCACCAAAACAATATTTTGTATTTTTTTTTACTTTTTAACTTTTTCACTACCTGCAAAGAATGTATTGATTAAGAAGTCAGTTTAACAAACGCAGTGGTAAAAACAGTCATTGTGATGATAAAATAGTCAAGATGTCTAAAACCTTGCTGGCTCACAATGTGAAATTGTTCAAAAAATTGGATAGCTGTGTGCCATAGAGGAATGGACATAAGCCTAATCAATTCAGTTTGTAATCAGATGCTGCCAATCAAAGTACCCACAATGCTCTTGTGCCACAGGAGTTGGAGAGAAATCTTTAAATGCAATTTTCTCTCTTTTCACTCTCTTTCAATCACACTTTACGGCCAAGGCACATTCAAAAGAGAGACAAACAACTTTCAGAACTATATACGTATATTCTGTGTATTTGAGACCTAATCTAAAGTGCTTTCTTTGGTCATTCCTCAGACAGATTGAACAAGGATTTCTGTAGCGTCCTTGACCTCTTGCTAACCCCAGAAGGAGATACAAAGCTTAGAAGAAAACGTGGCATGGTCAGCTAATGCAGTGAGAAGCAGCAAGTGGATGTAGAGCAAAAAAAAGATATAGTGTTACGATAACAAAATAGTAGCTCATTCTTATTAACCTAAGCCTGTTATCTTGTGGAAGCCTATCACCTTAACTGACACTAACTGACAACTAATGTTATGGGAACGTTCCCATAAGGTTCACTCACAGGAAGTCATAATAGATATAATTCTTTGTAACTACAATCTAATGTTTTGGACACAAAACTACATATTAACGTTCTTGGGGGAACGTTCCCATACTGTTCTTGAGAACTTTGCGGGAATGTTCCCCACACCGAAATGCTCCAGGGAACATTCCTGCCGCATTCTCAGGGGAACGTTCCCACAATGTGCTTAGGGACATGCTCCTGTGACATTATCTTATTACCTCCACTGTTTGTCGCACATCAGGGAGTCATCTCCACTATTTGTCGCACCTATGAAATTCTTTGTTCTTTGTTTTAAACTCTCTTCATGGTTATATTTCTGTTTCCACAAGGCAGCAGCATCTTGGTAAAATCAGGACATGCTCCCTCTAAGTGTCTAAGAAAATCTTCCTTCTTCAGGTAACATGTTATGCAAATCACCGATGCTGATTCAATGACTATGCAGATTCGTCTATGGCATCATCTGGTGATGTCTAGCAACTTTTTGAGCATACATTAACTACTTTACCCTAAAAAGAGTTGGCAACCCTGGTGACTATCAAATTTTAACATAGCAACCAAGAGGAGCCCCATATATTCCCATTTCTTGTTTACATAGGACGTTAAAATACAGTGGCTAACATGTTAAGAATCCGATTGAACTACTCCCAGTTATAATACCCCTGTTTTCATCCTCTATGCCATTTCTTTCTTAAAAACATATATGCCATGCTATTTGATCAGAAAATGAATGATATTCACTTTCATTGGTTGCATAACCTTGCAGAACATCTGGATTGTAATTTACACAACAAATACAGCGCACCAGTACGTACCTGCAGAACACTGTAGTGTTTAACATTTTCTTACCTGATACCTGAGCAAATATTGTCAATTTATAAAGTTCCTGTCTACTTGTTCAGAAGCAGGTCATCATCACTCGCTCCTGCAAGGTGATACTGGCCAACAGCATGTGCACTGTAATCTGAGGAAGCATACACTCTCTCAGACTGCTGATATTAGTTAATGCCTACTCGCATTGCTTAAGTAAACATTTGAAGTCATCAGCAATGTATGGATTAAAGCTACCTGCTGATTCTCTGTCCTTTCCTTCCTCATTTTCATTCAGTTCCTTAATGTGAACCAAGTGGCTATTAATCAAAACAAGGAGGTGAAAGGCTCAAGAGGCACATCATTTGGACCTCTCATTAAAATGAATCACGTTCAATTATTATTATTATTATTATTATTATTATTATTATTATTATTATTCACACAAATCACAACAGCGGAAAGGCAAAGATATTGACACCCTGTCATGGAAGGTGTTTGTAACAGTAGTCTTGTTATAGAGAAACCATTTTTTTTTTTTTCTTTTTGAGTTGTCCCATAGCACCATACATACTGCCCTAAACTCTGAATGAAGACAAATCCAATAATCACAGGTGAGAAAAGAAAATCCTAACTGCAGACATATATTTGCAGAGGATCTTTTTTTTTTCTTTCTCTCAGTCATTGTTGATGTAGTAAATCTCAGTCACATCTATCCATAAATCATATTACACAAACATACCTACCTTCATAATGTGAAGACATGTCTCAACTCTCTGTCATGTGGCCCAGTGTTCTTATCTACCTGATATGAATTTTATCTGGAATTTACCCCTTAAACTGAATTTCACACATTTTGCTAAATTATCTGTCCTACTAAAGGAAAGAAAATAATGTTTTATATGTTTGGACTATTAAAAGCTATTTGGTGGTACATAGTTCACTAAGGACCGCAGCTTCCCTGTGAGCTGTAAACATTTTTAAATTGCCAGCAATCAAAGTAAACTGACACGTCTCTGACTGTGACATTGGAGAGTATGGAATTAGCATAGATATTGGTAACAGAAGGGCTGGTTCGAGTATTTCATAAACTGCTGATCTTCTGGGAATTTCACAAACAACAGTCTCTAGAGTTTACACAGAATGGTGTGAAAAATAAAAAACATCGAGTGAGCGACAGGTCTGTGGGTGACTTTTCTTGTTGATAAGAAAAATCAGAGGAAAATGGCCAGATTGGTTCGAGCTGCCATTAAGGATAATAACTCTATATAAAAATATAATCACTCTTTACAACTGTGGTGAGCAGAAGAGCATCTCAGCATGCACAACACATCGAACCTTGAGGTGGATGGGCTACAACAGCAGAAGACCACATTGGTCTTCCACTCCTGTCAGCCAAGAACAGGAATCTGAGACTATCATGGCACAGACTCATCGAAACTGAACAGTTGAAGACTGGTCATTCTCTTCTGATCTCTCTTATCAACAAGGTGTTTCATCCTGCAGACCCTCCACACACAGGATGTTTTTTTTTTCTTCTTCTTCTTAGCATTCTGTGTAAAATCTAGAGACTTTTGTGTGTGAAAATCTCAGGAGACCATGCCATGGTTAAAGTCATGGAGATCACATTTTTTTCCCCATTCTGATATCTGATGTGAACATTAACTGAAGCTCTTGACCTATCTCTGCATGAATGTATGCATCGTGTTGCTGCCACATGATTGGCTGATTGGATAACTGCTTAAATGTGCAGGTGTACAGGCGTCCTATTAAAGCGGATGGTATATTCTGTATAGTAACTTCAAAAAACAAACAAACAAACAAACAAACAAAAAAACAGCAGGAAATATTTGTGAAAACCCCATTTTGTGCCATGTAATTAAAAGGAATGAAACCAATAGTATTTATCTAACATTAAACATTATTTCTTACAGAAAAAAACACCGAAATCTGTGCATTTGTGTCCACCTATCCCTACACTGACTGTTGGCATAGTTTTCAAAGTTTGTGCAGGCTGCTTCCATTTGCAAACGTCTGAGAAATCACAGGTGTCATGTGGTACTTGTACCACCTCTTATAATCATACTGAATTTTCCTTCAGAGGCTCTCAGACTGAAAGGTGGCAGCACTGAGACAGAAAAGATGCACGCACTGATTTTGCGTGCTCATGTGGATGAATTGCAATTGATGCACAGCCCAGAAAGACAATAAAGTTGTTGTTGTTTTAATCTTAGAATTATGGTTAATTATGGTTATGGTTTTACTATGATATAACAAAAAAAAAATGAAATGGATGTATGAAGTTTATAATTGAAATAATCAGTGTGTAACAATTCAAATTTTTAAAAAAAAATCATTCAAACTCTACTTTAATGGTGACTTAAAGTACAAACAAAACACCAACAACAATGAGCTCACTTTATCTATGCACACCGCTGTGTATTTCTCATTGAAGGGAGAGTGTGAAGCTCGACGGAGTGGAACAGACTCAGTAAACACCTCGGCTAGCGAATAGCGTGTTGGCGGCAGGCTGCTTTGTCGGTGGTGCTTGTTGCTTTCTGAGGCGATTCCTGGCAAGCGCATTGTGGATTTCCCATAGGCCGTCCTGCTTCGTATGCCAAGGTGCCTCCCCCAAGAGCCTCAGCACACATGGTAAAATTAAATGGTTTTGAAGAATTCCAATCATTACATCGGAGCAGAGCATTTGTTCACCGGTGATGGGTAAAATCAGACAGAGAGAAAAGCAAGGGAGGCCAGTAAAGGGAAGAGGAATAAAGGCTAAAGCAGAACAAGCTGGATTGCTCATAAGAATTATTCAAGGAGAAATGGCACCTGGCCTAAGGGGAAATCAAAGCTGCCTTCAGTGGGATTGGTCTTGGCACAATACGGACACAGTCTTGTTTGATGTCCCCCTCCCATCTGTCTTGTATGTAGTCTTTTATCTCCCTCTAAAGTAATATAGTCCTCACTGCAATTCAATAATGGCCCAACCGAGCCTGTCACCCCATGTTTGCTGCTTATCTCACACGCTGGGCCCACACCACTGCAAGTGCTATGTGTGTGTGTGTGTGTGTGCCATCCTGCAATGAAGGGTAGATGTGGAATAGAAGCAGATAAGTGAACATGGAGAATGTGTTCATATGCTATCCCAGCTGGGATCTAAATGGGGACTCAGTACTAGTGATTGGGCCGTCTGTGTGTGTTGGTATTCCTCAGTACTGTGTGGACTTTCTAAAGTGAACCCTCATCCTAATTGGATAAAAGAGGCAGATAAACTCTAGCCTGATGCTGAAAGTCAAGCCTGACACATCCCTGGAAATGGGAGCAATTTACCTTGAGATTGACAGCTATGGTACCCTTTGAGACTCTCTCACTGAGAAAAGAAGCCTTGACTGATACACAGAGTCATATAAGAGCACCTTATATCTCTTCATCCCCCCTCTAATGTGTAATATGATATTATATGTGATATATGTACTAATATTTAATCCTTGCTAATAAGTTGGATATGAAAAGCCGTTGAATCTCATTATTTTGTAGTGTAACCATCATGCCCCTTGCTGCTCTTACACCTGCGTCATCTGATTGGATCTCTAATGCAGTCAACTGGTACTTGTCATTCGACACATGCGCCTTGTTTTTTAGTCAGTCGACGTGGCTCTGTAGTCCTTGTATTTCTCTTGTGACTTTGTGAAGTCTTGCCAACCCTAATACAGTCTGAGGCATTTACTAATGTATTGTTATGTCCTGGAGTACATTCTCTTATCCCTCCTAACACCACACACACACACACACACACACACACACACACACACACACACACACACACACACACACACACACACACACACACACACATATACCTGTTTTCTGTGAATTTTTGTACTGTCAGTGACTGCTGTCTTGGTTTTTGGAATAAATGTTTTTGTTGTATACCTAATTTGCAGTAAACACATGCAGTATAATAAGCATGTTGCCTTCCATTCTTTAGATTTAAAGAATGGAAGATTTTAAAAGAATGGAAGATCGTTTAAAGATTTAAACATTTATTCTAAAGTAGCAACATAAATCCAGTCAACACGTCCTACTGCAGAACTGTGGCCCATGCTTTATAATCACTCAATGTCACTGCACTGGAGGGTTCAGCAGGGATGTCACATCTGTTATCATGTACACCACGATTTAAAAAGTTTGCGAACATTGGGCCTCATTTATCAAACTGGAAATGAACAAATTTATTCGGAAATCATTCACAGGAGCATTTACACAAGTGGTGTTCATCAAAATCCAGTAAGTTTAGAAAAAATGTCTGTATACTAAGAGAGCTAATAAATTTGCATATACTGTAAGGAGGCTCACTAATGTAAATGCCGACTCTTCTTCTTCTTTTCCTTTCGGCTGTTCCCTTCAGGGGTCGCCACAACGAATCATCTGCCTCCATCTAGCCCTATCCCCTGCATCCTCTTCTCTCAGACCGACTACCTTCATGTCCTCCTTCACTACATCCATAAACCTCCTCTTTGGTCTTCCTCTCGGCCTCCTGCCTGGCAGCTCTAACCTCAGCATCCTTTTACCGATATATTCACTCTCCCTCCTCTGAACATGTCCAAACCATCTCAACCTGGCCTCTCTAACTTTGTCTCCAAAACATCTCACATGTGCTGTCCCCCTGATGTACTCATTCCTGATCCTATCCATCCTCGTCACTCCCAAAGAGAACCTCAACATCTTCAGCTCTGCTACCTCTAACTCTTCCTCCTGTCTTTTCCTCAGTGCAACTGTCTCCAAACCATACAACATCGCTGGTCTCACTACTGTCCTGTACACCTTTCCTTTCATTCTTGCTGGTACTCTTTTATCACACAACAGACCTGACACTTTTCTCCACCCATTCCAACCTGCCTGCACACGCTTCTTCACCTCTTTTCCACACTCCCCGTTGCTCTGGACTGTTGACCCTAAGTACTTAAAATCCTGCACCTTCTTTATCTCTTCTCCCTGTAACCTCACTGTTCCACTTGGATCCCTCTCATTCACAAACATGTATTCTGTCTTGCTGCGACTAACCTTCATTCCTCTTCTCTCCAGAGCAAACCTCCACCTCTCTAGAGTTTCCTCCACCTGCTCCCTGCTCTCACTACAGATCACAATGTCATCCGCAAACATCATAGTCCGTGGAGATTCCTGTCTGACCTCATCTGTCAGCCTGTCCATCACCACCGCAAACAAGAAGGGGCTCAGAGCCGATCCTTGATGCAGTCCCACCTTCACCGTGAACTCCTCTGTCACACCTACCGCACACCTTACCACTGTCCTACTGCTCTCATACATATCCTGCACCACTCTAACATACTTCTCTGCCACTCCAGACCTCCTCATACAATACCACAGCTCCTCTCTTGGCACCCTGTCATACGCTTTCTCTAAATCTACAAAGACACAATGCAGCTCTTTCTGACCCTCTCTGTACTTCTCCATCAACATTCTCAAAGCAAATATTGCATCTGTAGTGCTCTTTCTTGGCATGAAACCATACTGCTGCTCACAAATGCTCTCTTCTCCCCTTAGCCTTGCTTCCACTACTCTTTCCCACAACTTCATTGTATGGCTCATCAGCTTAATACCTCTGTAGTTTCCACAACTCTGCACATCTCCCTTGTTCTTAAAAATCGGCACCAAAACACTTCTCCTCCATTCCTCAGGCATCCTCTCACTCTCTAAGACCTCGTTGAACAACCTAGTTAAAAACTCTACTGCCATCTCTCCTAGACACTTCCATACCTCCATTGGTATGTCATCCGGACCAACCGCCTTTCTTCTCTGCATCCTCTTCAAAGCTCTCCTAACTTCACCCTTGCTAATCCTTTCTACTTCCTGCTCAACAATATTTGCCTCTACTACTCTTCTCTCTCTGTCATTTTCCTCATTCATCAGTTCCTCAAAGTACTCCTTCCATCTTTCCCTCACCCTCCTGTCACCTGTCAACACATTTCCATCTCTATCTTTAATCACTCTAACCTGCTGCACATCCTTACCATCTCTATCCCTCTGCCTCGCCAACCGATACAAATCCCTCTCACCTTCCTTACTATCTAACTTTGCATACATGTCCTCATAAGCTTTCTGTTTGGCCTTTGCCACCTCTATCTTAACCTCACGCTGCATCTCCCTATATTCCTGTCTACTTTCCTCCGTCCTCTCATTGTCCCACTTCTTCCTAGCTAACCTCTTCTTCTGGATACTCTCCTGAACTTCTTCATTCCACCACCAAGTCTCCTTGTCTTCTTTCCTCCTTCCAGATGACACACCTAGCACCTTCCTACCTGTCTCCCTGATCACTTTGGCTGTAGTAGTCTAGTCATCTGGAAGCACCTCCTGACCACCTAAAGCCTGTCTCAACTCCTCCCTGAAAACCGCACAGCACTCTTCCTTTTCCAACTTCCACCACTTTGTCTTCTGCTCTGCCTTTGCTCTCTTCATCTTCCTCACCACCAGAGTCATCTTACACACCACCATCCTATGCTGTCTAGCTACACTCTCTCCTACCACTACTTTGCAATCGCTAATCTCCATCAGATTACAGTGTCTACATAAGATATAGTTCACCTGTGTGCTCCTGCCACCACTCTTATATGTCACCCTGTGTTCCTGCCTCTTCTGAAAGTACGTGTTCACCACAGCCATCTCCATACTTTTAGCAAAGTCTACCAACCTCTGTCCTTCTGGGTTCCTTACCTGAAGGCCAAACCTGCCCATCACTTCCTCATCCCCACTATTCCCTTCACCAACATGTCCATTAAAGTCTGCTCCTATCACCACTCTCTCACATCTGGGAACACTCTGCATCACTTCCTCAAGCTTGCTCCAGAATCTGTCTTTCTCCTCTTGCTCACAACCTACTTGTGGAGCGTAAGCACTAACAACATTCAACATCACACCTTCAATTTCCAGCTTCAGACTCATCAACCTATCTGACACTCTCTTTACCTCCAGAACATTCTTCACAAACTCCTCCATCAGGATCACTCCTACTCCATTTCTCTTCCTGTCCACCCCATTATAAAACAGTTTAAACCCTGCTCCAATGCTTCTAGCCTTGCTCCCTTTCCACCTGGTCTCCTGGACACACAGAATGGCGACTTTCCTCCTCTGCATCATATCTACCAGCTCTCTGCCTTTACCTGTCATCGTACCAACATTCAAAGTCCCTACTTTCAGTCCTAAACTCCTGCCTTTCCTCTTCTCTCTCTGCCTACGGACACGCCTTCCTCCTCTAACACACCTTCCTCCTCTCCTTCTTCGACCAACAGTAGCCCAATTTCCACCAGTGCCCTGTAGGTCAACGGCACCGATGGCGGTCGTTGTTAACCCGGGCCCCGACCGATCCGGTATGGAAGTCATGTTAGTGATTCGCATATTGAATTTGGCAAAAGTTTTACGTCGGATGCCCTTCCTGACACAACCCTCTCTATTTATCCGGGCTTGGGACCGGCACAAAAAGTACACTGGCTTGTGACCAGGTGAAAATCAGTCACTTCATATTAATGACTTGAAAGAAAGCAATCCAGAAATTAGGACAAATAAGTCTAGCAATTCAATTAGAACAATAGAAATGGTACCTTATAAACAGAAGAATAGCTAGTGTGCACCAGCTGAGCTGCATTACTGGAAGATTTAACACATGATGCATGTAAGAGGTTCTTGCTCATACAGTAGTCGTCATTATGTTATTTTTAGCTCTCAGTGAAGCTCTCATGGAATTTTGTGGATGTCACTAAATGCAGATCAACTGTACCATGAATGTGTTTTCTTGGCATTCGTAGTTTGGGTTGGTTTAGGAAAACATTTACATACAACTGTACTACAAAATTGATAAATGAGGCCCAAAAGTTTCTAATAATAATAATAATAATAATAATAATAATAATAATAATAATAATAATAATAATAATAAATTTTGTTGTTAATGTATATTAGTCTAGTATGATGCTCAGTTGATATTCAGATATTTATACAGTATATCATATATTCATGATGCATTTAAAAAAAAAAATATGATCAAGGGAAAATTGCTAATATATATATATTTTTTAATTATAGTATTTTTTTTTCTCCAATACAGCATCCATTTACCTTTGATGTTTGGTTTACATTATTTACTGTATTTCTACATTGTCATACAGAGTACATGCAACCAAAAAAAAAAAAAAAAAAGAAGCATATGTAACTACATAAGCATTGTCTCCACAAAAGGTGCATAAACATCAATTCCAGATGTGCAAGATTGCACCCACCCTTACATTGCGTCTACACGATGATGTAACTTGGCTTGTTTTCAGACGAGACATTCCTAGATCAGTTATAAGCATCATACTTGGTCTACATGGAAGACCATATGTGCACAGTATGAGCAAACTAATTAAGTTTGGTGAAGGTGTTAGCATGGTCTGAAGAATCACCCTGCTGTCATTTTGACACCTGGTGGAGTCAAGTAGATCTAGAGTGTGTGTTTGCACGTTTGTGTTCATAGTGTTTGATAAGTCTGGTAAAGTGTCTAATCAGGTCTAGTCAATGGAGACCTTCACCATCTGCCAGACCAGGCCCGCAGAGGAGACTATTCTCTCCATCTTCCTTCCTGCTCCTCAGGTTCTGACTCTCTACAGGTTCTTCTGCTGGTTGTTATATCCCCAGCTGCTTCTACACTGGCCTATCACAGCTCTACTTCTAACTGATTGAGGATTCTGTCAGTTGTATGACAGCATCTCTTTTTAGATTATTACTTTTCACACTGTATGAGATGATCCCAATAAAATCTTAGCTGAATTCTATAACACACGGTGTATGATAACAGGCTCTCCATGTCAGATTATTGGTGTGATGGGGGGTTCTTTTCTGACTATGGTTCTTGACTTGACTTTATACACCTATTTAACTGTGCAGTTTTTATATTCCTTTTAGTATAACTTAGAAGACAATAGAAACATGCCTTTGCCCAGTCAGCCCAGATCTTGGGGTGATCGTGTGACTACTGGCATGTTGGTCCACATTAGCTTTAGATATCACAGAGTTTATCTATAACTGCTGTGCCTGTTCCATTACGTACAGTGCCAGCTTGTGAAGTAAAGGACAAACTAGCTTCAGAGTGTTAATCACAAACTAAACATTTCAAAAGCTTAATGTGGTTTTGGACCTGGACCAAGACACCATGACTTTCTTTTTTAAAGATTTATACATACAGTAGGTCTTGCTTTTGGCTCTTTGATCATTTTTGTGTTCGTGCTATGTTGAATGCATGTTCTGGAATTCAAAAAAGAAGGTGTCGATCTCATATCTCGTATAGTAAATGAATATTGACATTTCATTGAAGGACTTCAAAGTATGGAATTCCATTCCAGAGTCGTAGAAAAACATTTTCTAAGCTGTAGAATCTGCCAGTAATACTTTTATTACTGAAGATCTTCTTTCATTGCTATTCCAGTGCAGTGGAGCACTCTGTCATTCCCTATTTTATCTGGCCTTTACAGTCTTTTAGGTAAAACCATCAAGGCAAAGCTTTAGCCTAACCGCTTGTATGAACACCAAAATGGAGACTATAAACTCAGCAGCCCTTGAGGGTAATGGTTCCCTCCTTAAGCGGGGGCATAAAATGGAGGATCCTTGTGCATTATTTTTCCAACACACACACACACACACACACACACACACACACACACCATGGACATACAGTCGGGTCCATAAGTATTTGGACAGTGACACAATTTTGGTAGTTTTGTCTCTGTACACGACCACAATGGATTTGAAATGAAGCAATCAAGATGTGATTGAAGTGTAGACTTTCAGCTTTAATTTAAGGGGTTTAACAAAAAATATTGCATTAACTGTTTAGGAATTACAGCCATTTTTTTTTACAGAGTCCGTCCATTTTCACAGGCTTAAAAGTAATTGGACAAAACTGGCGCTTCACAGTACAGATGGGTAATGACCCAAAACATACCATAAAAACAACCCAGGAGCTTCTTAAGGCAAAGAAATTAAATGTTCTTAAAGGTCTGATGACCTCAACCCAATTGAGCGTGCTTTTTAGTTGCTGAAGAAAAAACTGAAGGCAGAAAGACCCACAGACAAGCAGCAACTGGAGGCAACTGCAATAAAGGCCGGGCAAAGCATCTCAAGGGAGGAAACTCAGCATTCGATCATGTCCATGGGTTCCAGACTTCAGGCAGTCACTGACCGCAAAGGATTTGCACCCAAGTATTAAAAATAATCCCAATATTTATGACTGTTAGTTTGTCAAATTACTTCGGAGCCTGTGAAAATGGTGGGACTCAGTAAACAGTTAATGCGATATTTTTGTTAAACGCCTTGAATTAAAGCTAAAAGTCTGTATTCGATCACTTCTTGATTGGTTCATTTCAAATCCATTGTGGTCTTGTACAGAGGAAAAAATGTGTTGTTGTCCAAATACTAATGGACCTAATGCAGCTAACTAATGCTATGTTACACCTAACTCTAACCCTAACCTTAACTTTAGTAAACCAAAACTCTCTCTCTCTCTCTAAAATTTGTTTTTTTAATAAATTGTTTTATTTTATATTGATATTCAGATATTCCTATGCTAGTGGGGACATTTGTCTGGTCCTCTGCTTGTTTAATAAAGGGCATAAAGGAATGCACTTGGATAGAAGGAGATTCTGAAGGATAACTTAAAGACGGTCTTGTATTCACTGCTAGTTATCTCTACAATAAAATGACTTTTCAGAGCTTACGATTGTGAGGTACATTCTCATAATATTTCAGTGACTGATTTAAAGACAGAGTTTGCTTTCTGTTGCAGTAAAATGATCTGATCAAAATTTCAGCTTCTATACCATTACAAGGATATCATTGCAGAGAACCAAACCAAAACAAGCATCATGTATCATGATTTGAAGTCTGATATTTGTTGGGCATGAATATTAATGTGAAAATGAGCGTCATACATACCAAACATGACAAAACTGTCTTAGGCTTAAAACAGTTAAGATTAACAACACCACTGCAGGCTTAGCATTCAACAAATCGGTCTGCTCTAGAGCCGATTCTCAGCTCTCTTCTCACAGTCATTAATGAAAAGGTGTTCAGGCTACTGAGTTTTATCATGATCTATGAATGTATGATTTTGATGCAATAGAAAAGCAATCACTTGCGGCACCACGCCAGGCAAAGCATTAGTCATCATGTCTTTGACACTGCTGTCGAATTGGGTCGTTTGTTTGAATTAAAAGCACTCATTTGTAAATATACAGTTACATTAAAAAAAAAAAGATATACTTTCCCCTTCAAGCTGCTATATGAAAGAATAAAGTAATATTACCTTTATAGTTTAGTGATAGGAAGGAATATGGCTTTTGATCTAAAAAAAAAAAAAAAGTACATTTTAGCTCAAGGTCAATGTGCACACTTTTTTTTCGCAACAGTTATTTCAGCTTTGTGACATAATTGGCATTGTCATACATTAATTAAAGTGCTCAAACGTTTTTGAATGAAACTGCATTTGCAAGACCTGGGTCCTCCCCTTTTTGAAAGGTCTGTGCATGTAAATCTTTTGGCTCATTATATTGCTGTCATACACTAATTCAAGTGAGCCAATCTGAGGAAAGGTGACTTTCAGTAGTTCACCTTAGAAGTCACAAAACCATAACTGCTGGAATGTCTTTTAGCTTTCAAACCAGCTGTTTGGTTTTGCTCTTCGTGCTCATGTTTTATTCAATTCAATTAAATTTTTATTTGTATAGTGCTTTTAACAATGGATTTTGTCACAAAGCAGCTTTACAGAAAATATATAAATTCTGGATATACATTTTTAATTTATAAATTTATCCCTAATGACCAAAAAAAAAAAACTCCCTGAGATGAACCAGACGAACCAGACTCAAAAAGCGAACCCATCCTCATCTGGGTGACGTGCTTCGTGAGAAGTCAGGAAGAGTATCCTGTGTGTATTTCCAATATAAGAATATGTTGACTAAGAAGTTTTTATGTATATAATCATAAGAAATGTAATGAATTAATCCAACTGTTGAAGTTCCTCATAGCTCTACTTTATTTATGCATATAGCCAAGATTCTGTGATACATCAAATCCAATCATGATCTTGATTTATCTTGCTAAATTAACTTTGTAGCAGCACGGTGTGATTTGGAAAACAAGTCAAAAGGGTGGTGGTTGATATCCTACTTATCTCTCTCTCGCTCGCTCGCTCGCTCTAAGCAGTGAGTTAGCGTGTGTCTATGAGCAGAGCATAGCCGTAGCTGAGCGGGTTAAGCTGCAGTCGTGCTGAAAAGCTTCACTTCTTTTGTTTGTTTAAGTTTTATGTTCCTGCTTGCTGACTGTGCCAATGGACATGAACATCAATGAAAGCTCATATGTGGTCTTACCCAGGGTCTGCCATTTATAGCAGGTTTGGTGAGGGTCTATATGTGAGAGAGGGAGGGAGAGAGAGAGAGATTTACTATCCTGATTACAGTATAAAGAGGAGACGTAGACATTCTCTGCTTATGTGTTCAAAGTCTGCAGAACCAATGAGTAATATGTTTGCCATACGTAATTACTGTCACACTGATCAGCCAACAGTGAAATTTAGGGGTTTTGTTTTGGGTTTATATTTATCTATCTATTTATTTATTTATTTATTTTACAGTGGGGTCCAAAAGGCTGATACCACTTGAGTGAACTTAAGAGTTTCTTAGTATTTGCTGTGTCCCCTATTAGCTTTAATGACAGTGTGATTAATGACCCAAGCTGGCATGGACTCCACAAGTTTGTGAAAAACCTTATGATTCATTTCCATCAGATCAAATCCATCACAGTGTCATCTGACCACATATGCTTCAATAGAAGAGATTAGGCATGAGGAAAATCCAACCTTTTGTACATAGCAGTTAATATGGTCAATATCACAAATTTGCTTACATTCAAATTCAAGGCAATGGACATTTAAGTATCTCAAAATTCTAAAATCTTCTCTTTATTTCTAATTTTAAATGAAAGAAAAATGTTCGAAAAGAGAAAAGGAGTCATGCTGAAGTCAGTAATAAATTCCAGCATTTTTGGTGTGTGTATGTAGACAACAACAGGATAGATTTAGTACCAAATAAAGGTGGTTACAACATTATAATGAGAACTGCACTATTAGAGGTATTGGAGCTGGTATCAGCAGGAAGTGAGGACAGTACAGAAGTGTAGGTGGAGTATGATAATATGCAGACAAAATACAAAAGCAATAGGAAGAAAAAACATGGGTGCAGTATAGATTAGATCGAAGACCTAAAAATGAATCTATGCACATAATATGGGATAAAAGTTGACTGGAATTAGGTGAAAATATTGCTCATATTTGGATCTATAAGCCCGAAATTCTGTTTTGACATTTCATTAATTCATGACGGAACAATTTCAAACAACCAAGCCTATGAGATCTGTTCCAACCTCAGTTCAGCGGGTGAGTCAGTCACCAGTAGGTAACGGCCCACTGGGAATTTGGGAACATTATCATTCTTGCTCTGCACAGTTCAAACTGTTCACAGCAAAGAACTCGGTGTAAACAACTTTGACACTTTAGCTTAGCAACGTGCTGAGAGAGCATAGCAGAGATCTACCGAGTAGTGAAATGCAAAAATACAAGATTTTTGTAGAAGATTTCGTTACCTACGAATTTGAGAAATACCAGAAAGCATAACGTAGAAAATATTCATAATTTTGAAGATTTTTTGAAAATGAGAGTGAAAACACTCCCAAGACTATTGGAGATCCAGACATACACTATGACCACTTTATTAGGAACACCTGTACACCAATCTTCAACTATCCAGTTTTGGTGAACCTGTGCCCATTTTAGATTCCTGTTCTTAGCTTACATGAGTGCAAACCCCATACCATCTTCCTCTTCTTTTTTTTTAGCTTATCCACCCTGTGTGCATTCTGAAATGCTTTTCTGCTCAACACGGTGGTACAGTATGGTTATTGGGTGGTTATTTGAGGTACCATAGCCTTCTTGTCAGCATTCTCCTCTGATCTCATCAACAAGGCATTTCTGCCCTCATAACTGTTGCTCACTGGAGGTTTTTTTTTTTTTTTTTTTGCACCATTCCGTGTAAACTCTGAATGGTTGTGCATTCCAGGGGTTTAGCAGTTTCTGAAATAATCAAACCAGCCCACCTGGCACCAACAAAGTCGCTGTGATGACATTTTCCCCCATTCCGATGTTTGTGAACATTACCTGAAGTTCTTGACCTTGATCTACTGATTTTATACACTGCACTGCTGATTGGATATTTGCATGAATGAGCAGGTGTTCCTATTAAAGTGACTGATGAGTATACATTCTCATTCTCTTCACTACATACTTTTTAGTGTAAAGTACTGAATAATTCATAGTACGAGGTGTCCCAAAAGTCTCCATACATATGAGACTATGTTTGCCAACACCATATCAGTTGTGCCTTCGTCAGTGGATGTTCGTTGACGCCCACTTCTCGGTTGGTCTGCAACACTTTCAGTGTTTTTAAATTTGTTAATAAATCTGGCAACAGGGTCGTGTGATGTGCTTGTCATGTTTCCTGCTTGCCAAGTCCATCACAACCTTGCGACAGCTTCCCGATCCAGCCATGAGAATGATTTCAATACGTTCTTTTTTTGTCAAAGGCGTTCTTAAAGGCAATCTGAACAAATGTGTATATATAATGTAAACGAAGTATGAAAAATTTTGGAAGACACTTTGTTAAAAAGTGTTAATTTCCCATATGTATGGAGACTTTTGGGACACCCTGTATGATAGTTAGTGTATAAAATGCTTCAAGCTGAATAACTGAATAAAATGCTTGCACTTTAAGGGGTTAAGAATCACAACTGTGGTAAATCTTCCTTCCAGTGTTGATAGTCTGTGCCTCTGAAGATAACTTTAGTCTGTATATTCACCCAAGCAGTTCTGCCAGGATGCCTTGCTGTGTGCTGTTCTCAGTATGCCTTCCATCAAATTCCATTTTTCGAGGTCTGCTTTTGCATTTTCGAGAGGGTTAGTTGTCTTACTCCACTGCTCTAAAGACAACTGATGATTCATAGGCAGTGACACTTTGACAGATGGACAGATTTGAGGTATTTTGGAGACTTCATCCTTGATGCAGGTGGCAAAATGGAAAACATTTTTCATTGTGTTTGTGGCAGAGTTGCTATGGGTGTGTGTGGGAGGGGGGCACATCTTCACTACACTGTCAAGTACGTAAGACATAAAGCTCTTTTATAGGAAATAGATTTAAATATTGTTAGAGCAGTGATCTATGCCTACCTTTATAAGATTCAGACATATACACTCCTCAGAATATTTACCCCTGCTTGCTCATTTAAATATCTTAAGTGCTGTATTCCATCACACACTCCGTGTGTACCGTGCAATGTGTGTGCACACATGAGATGCCTACTGCTACTGTAATAAAACATGTGGGCACAAACATACAAATTCATCTACCACAAAAATAGCTAATTGGAATAAAAAATAATTTGAGAAATATGACAATAACAAGAATTAATTAGTATATCTCTATAATATATTAACTGTTATTTTAATTTATACCACAGTGTGATTTCCTGATTGTGATCAGATCAGAAGGTGGTAATGATTTCTATAACAGCATGGCTCCGGCAGTAATGCCAAATGGTTGATATGGTGACTTTTTTTCTGTGATAAGATGTTTATTTAGCATTTTTTTGGAAGGAGACTCCAGTGTCAGTGGGGTAAAGCTGGAGGTAAAGCCGTTACGGTTATATTTTGTTCAGGAAGGAGGACCTTGTGGTTTCTTTGTAACATGACAAGCTTTTAGCTCTTATTAACTTAAAGAGCTGCTGATTGAAAGACTTAATAGCTGCTATAAAGTGATAAAAGGAAGTAGCTTGTTATGTGAACATTCCACAACATTAAAATCAACTTAACCATGGCATCATATCACCCTATCATTGATTATTTTCCTATATCAGTACACCATATTGTGCTTTCTTTCTTATATACACTAACCTGTATTCTGTGGTTCTTGCAGATATCCTGTATGTGTAAATTTATTGCTATACACTGACAACAGTCAATTAACCGAATTACATTTATGATAAGATAACCAAAGGTGGGTCAAAGATCAGTGTAAGCTGTAAACTGGAGGGTCAGAACCATACACTCAATGAAATCAGGTCTCTCTCCACTTATGATTTTATGGTCTATGTTGGTGACATGCATACTTGATATTTTAAAAGTCCCACCCCAACCCTTCTCTACATCTTTTTTTTTTTTCTTTTTTTTTTTACTTTCCTTGGTACATTTTGCCATCCATCGGGACAAGCTGTTCCTTTTAAAAGTGCCGATTGTGGACAAAAACGTCCACTCTGTCTGCATAAGCAAATAATTACTCAAATTAATTAAGCAAGCTGTGGATGCCTGGAGGCACAATTTCTGACTGACGTTGGAAAGTAGCTGCATAAAGGACAGATAACCACTAGAGGGCAATGCCAAATGACCCAGAGTGGAGAAAATAAGGATTGTCAGGTCCTGTGAGAGCTGCCAGTGTGCTTTGGAGTAGGATGGTTGGTTTCAGAGTTTGCAGCATGGAGCCTGAATGCATCTTTTAAAAGCCTAGCATGCTGGCTTGTTGGTTTTCTAAGCTGGTGTAGTCTCATCACACACTGAGTAACTAATGGCTTGTGACAATGTGTGTTTGCAAAATATGTGCACGCATATGTGTGGCTGTGTATGTCTCTGTGTGTGTGTGTGTGTGTGTGTGTGTGTGTGTGTGTGTGTGTGTGTGTGAGAAAAGGCACTGTCTATGAGGTGAGAGATTTGAAAACAGTGTATGAGAAACATATCTAATACCTATATTTAAAAACTGGGCTTTACTAACTGTCTTTCTATCTTTCTCCCACATACACCATTAAGAGCCTGCAATGTAATCAAATCAAAAATTGAGCAGAGGAGGATGATTATAGTTCTGAGCTTACAGTCACACCCCCCAAAACACTCCTCTAAAGGATTAGAGCTGGACTCAGCCTTACCAGCTGTATACAAAAACCCCCTCTAGTGGCATCTGGCAGGACATCCTCTACACCTGCCCTATATTCCCTGACCATGCTCGTGTCTCAGTTCAGACTCTATTTTATTTTTCATTTATTTGTTAAAACATAGGAGGACAACAACGAACTTTTTCGTTGCCTGCCATTTTAAATAAGACTCATTTTAATTGGAGGCATTTTTTGAGATGGAAATACAACCTCATATGATCTGTGAGATGATTGATCTAGGAAGCTGCTCTGAGCATTTTGCTGCTGAGAGAGATCAGATGACCCTGTCACACTCCATATCTACAAGCTGATTCACTATCTATGAACTCTTTGCATTTTAACAGATCTTTTTTTTTTTTTTTTGAGCATTTGATCTGAAGCTTGCACTACAGATGGTTCCCCTTCATATTCATTCCCATCTAGTCTGATATACTGTAGCATTAATACCTCTATATATAGGCCAGGGCAAATTGGCCTTAGACATGCTTAGCTATAGCAGTCCATACAGGATTTTGAAGAGGTTCTTTTTTTGTGATTGTTGCAGCCAAAAATGCTTGCTATGCAACTTACTGAGTTTTTTGTGCTTTTTTTTTGTGGAAAACTACTTGAATTTGCAATTGCACGGTCTTTCGCAGTGATGTTTGTTGGTAAATGAGACCTTTTAGCTGTACTCATGTTCGACGCACGTGAACTGAAGAGGGCTTTGGCTGAATGCGCATTGTGATGAAGTCTTGACCAAAATCTGCGGTAATTTTGAAAAATTGCAAGCTCCGCCGAATATTGCAGAGTTTCCTTGACTTTGATCTTTTCTGCAATCGCTAAATCCCGGAGGGACCGTATAGCAGTGTTGTGACATTATGTCTATAATTCAAATTTTAAAGCATTTCTATTGCCTGGAATATATAATAATAATCACATGGTTTTACTTTAATACAATGGAATGTCAAGTATATAACTCAGTCATTCATTCATGCGTTTATCTTCAGTAACGGCTTTACCTGGTCAGGGTCAGCCTGAGCCCATCCTGCAAATACTAGGCGTGAGGCAGGAATGTACCCTAGATGGGCATACACATTCACATAATCATTCACAACTAGGAGCAATATAGCCTAGCCAGTTCATCTACCTGCATGTTTTTGTAAGGTGGGAGGAAACCAGAGAACCCAGAGGAAACCCACACAGACACAGGGAGAACTTGCGAAACTCCACACAAGCTCAGGAGTGAACCGAGGGCCCTTGAGAGTTGCCATCTCACGGCTCTAGTGTACTCTAAACAGCTTTATTTCAGTTCATGTCTATTTCTAATTCATTTGTCATTGCTCATTTCATTAGGTTTTCGATTGACACTTTTGCATCATCAGGCACTCTAGCTCCTGTTAAAATATAATCTTGAGCATTTTTGAAATGTATTCTTTTCACATTCGTTTCGGAGAAAGTCTTGCTTTTTCTAGGAAATGCAAATATTATCCTATCAGCTGGCATGATTATAATATTGGTGTGCTGTTGTGGTGCATAAATAAACTTCAAGGGAATTGTGCAGAAATGGAGAGCGGTGTGTTTATCAGAAGAGCAGCTCTCTCTAGCCTGAGGTAGGAGAAAATTTCAGCTTGAATTAATTAACTTAGGCTGTTTGGATTTAAAAAAAAAAAAAAATCAGTTTAGTTTTATCATCTCTTTATTAACCTACATAGAATCTGCCTTCTGAGCCAGTTTTGTTTGATGCCTATGCAGGATTTTATCCACTGAAACTTGGGGCCTAATTGTATCCAAATATATGCAGCATGTTTCTGATGCGTGGAGATCCTGGGAGAAGGTAATTTCCAGCTCTAACAGGTATGACTGCTGTGAAGCGGAGAGAGGAAAGGCCACAGGTAAACTGGCACTCCGATATCAACTCAATTCTTGCAAGCCCTGAGCGAACCAGTGAGTTGGAAGAATAGTCCTGGGTAGATAAACATTAGCTTCAGCTTAGGTCGTCCTTTCCAGCATGCGTACTATTGCATCTTCTCATCTACACCTTCCTCCAAGGCTCACAAGAATGCTCCTGGTATGTTATCCCTCATGTGTGGGTGGGTGTGTGTGTGTGATGCCAGCAGAAAGAATGACACCTTGTGGGTGGAAGAATCTCTCGCCAAACTGAAAGGGCTACCCCAGGAAGGACCATCATATTTATTTCCACCTTTCCAGCACTAAATCCATTAGTGACACAATTTCCTCCACCCTATCCGCACTGCCCTTGATAACACCCACCATCTATTTTATTTTATTCTTATTTTCAATTTTGCGGATGGGAAAAGGTTAGGATTAGTTATCGACAGGCTCTGTCTGAACAAGCCGAGGAAGCAGGCGACACACGAATGGATTCCCTAAGCCCATTTTCCGCATGCCTGACCGACTGTGTGAATGCACGTGTGTGGAAAAGACTGAGGTGTTCTATGAGGTATTGTAAATATAAATCAGGTATTATACATTACACCTATATTCTCTGTTATGTATTGTTTTGCATTAAACCAATTTTCATCTCAGCTAATAGATGTTCTGTAAAGGCAGGTGTAATAAATTCTAGTCTCTCTTACATGGTAACTGTCATACACACATGTTATGATGTAGGTAAAGCTGTTAGAATTAGTTCAGTTGACCATGATTGTAAAATCCCTGAACTTCCTAAATATAGTGTTACCACCACACAGCTCCAGGGTCCCTGGTTCAGCCCTGAGCTCAGATTTTCTGCCCATGTTCGTGTGGGTTTCCTCCTAGTTCTCCAGTTTCTCCCATTGTCCAAAAACATGCAAGTAGACAGATTGCCTGTGCTAAATTGCCCCCAGTTGTTAATGGTGTATGAATGTGCATGGTGCCCTGAGATGGACAGGGGGAATTGTCTAGCCTAGTACTCAGTGTTCCTGGGATAGACTCTGGAACCACCATGACCTTAACCTGGGTAAGTGAGCAGAGTTCAGCAGCTCCAGGGTCCCTGGTTTAGTCTTGAGCTTGGGTTACTGCCTGTGTGGATTTACTCTGGGTTCTTCCAACCTCACCAAAACATGTATGCACACAAATGGGCTATGATAAATTGTCCCTAGGTGTTGAGACAGAGTGTGCCCTGCGATGTCCTGGTGTCCTATTCAGGGTGTATTTCCCGCTTTGTGCCCAGAGTTCCTGGGAGCCTCAGAGTCTCCAGATCCATCATGGCCCTAAGATGAATGAATGAACGAACGAACGAATTAATTAACATTTATACATTAAATATCATACAATATAATAAATTAAACAGGAATTCATCCATCCATCCATTTTCCATACTGCTTATCCTACACAGGGTCGGGGGAGCCTGGACCCTATCCCAGGGAACTCCGGGCACAAGGTGGGTGACACCCTGGATTCACATACGACAGACAATCTGGAAATACAGGAAATCATAAATATATATTTATGTTATATATTACATAATATTTATTTAATGGGAGATAAATAGTAGTCCTCATGTAAATGGAAATAAAATAAAAATTAAAAAAAAACAGTTGTAAAAATAATGAAATGGTGTTTAAATTTGTTATTAATAGGATTCCAGGTTAAAGTAGAAAGATGTTGCTTGTTTTTTTGTTGTTGTTGTTGTTCTTGAACTGGTAATACAAAGAGCCTGACAAATATTGAAGAGCAGTGAGTTCCAGATCTTTGGAGAATAAAACAAAAGTCTGCAATAAATAAATAACCCTTCTCTCTCTCTCTCTCTCTCTCTCTCTCTCTCTCTCTCTCTCTCTCTCTCTCTCTATCTATCTATCTATCTATCTATCTACCTATCTATTTATCTATCTAGATCTTAGATCTTCCACTCACAATCACACGCACACACCTGCACGCACGCACCTGATGATGATGGAGGAGTAGTGTCCATCTGACCATCCATCTTGATGTGTCCACTTACCTCCTCCAGTCTCTCCAACCAGAGCAGAGCCAAAGTCCCCCAAACTCATTTCATCTGCGTGATCTATCCACATGTTCATCACTCTGACTCAGACCCATTCAAATATCCCAAGCAATCTTACTCACACTCACTTCAACAGTCTTTCTCTGTCTCAGGCAACAAATGGGTTAATGTGTGTTGCTTTTCCAGGTGAAAACTAATTTTAATAGCAGTATAGAGATACAAAAGCATTCAGTGTATTTATGTTTATTTAGACTTAAGTTTGCATTTATACTCTGCTAGAGATTAGAAGCCATTGGAAATCTGTATTATGGCGCCTCTGTGTTTCTTGTTTTCCTTTTTAAAAGAAATAAATCCGACAAAATCATTATCAGCCATAATACTTCTCATGGCCCCTTTATGAAGATCGATCTCTAGGCTGCGTTATAAATCTTAATGAAACTTACCATAACAGAAATTAAAACGGGCTACATTTGTTATGCCAGGCCCAAGGGCTACATTTCCATATAAAGTAATAGAGGGGTGTATTATTCAACCATTACTGACTTCCATTCCACTTCTGCATGAAATATTGCAAGATGAATGGCTTTGCTATATTTTGGGATGGTGTTGACTAGAGTGTTATTTATAGCCACTGTATTATAGCGCTCTTAACACCTCTGGCTCATGTGATCATGTGTGGAAAGACACAGTGTTTTACTCTTTAGATTCTGCCCATAACTGACCTTTAAGCAGTTATAACATGTTCATGTAATCCAAAGAACTAAATTTAGCTTTAAGGTCATTTCATCGCATATGATTTGGAAATCTGGTTATTGGTATCTTTCTCATCATGTAATATTACCCACGCTATATAGGCATTATATTGCTTATTACAAGGTATTGTACATTATGCACAAGTGAACACATTGTGTTTGGTCTTCATGCATACCGAAAAGACAGGAAACCACCGCTGGCCTTTTGTGTCACACTGCATTCACGCTGATATAGCAGAAGATAGGATGAAAAGGGAAGGATATAAAGGTGCTATAATGCTTTTGTCAGCTGTTCAGTGTAATTGATTTGTGCTAGAATTTCCACAGACATTCAGTAAGTTTTTAATACTAATACATACAATGCTGTGAAAAAGTATTTGCTGATTTCTTCTGTTTTTGTTTTTGTGTATATCTCATACTAAACAGTTTTAGATCTTCAAACGAAATACAACATAAAACAAAGGCAACCTGAATAAACACACAAGACAGTTTTTATTTATTTATTTACTTACTTTCTGAGGCAAAAAAAGTGATCCAACACCTATAACCCATAGGAAAAACTAAAAACTAATTGCCCCCTTAAACTTAAAATCTGTTTGTGCCTACTTTAGCAGCAATAACTGCAACCAAACGTTTCCGATAACATACAGTGCTGTTGTGCTGAAGTGCCTTCAATTTTGTTTTGTTTTTAACCATTCAGAGGTGGATTTACTCCTATACCCTGGATCATCATTTGCTGCATAATCCAGTTGCGCTTGAGTTTCAACTTATGGACTGAAGACCGGACATTCTCCTTTAGGATTTTCTGATAGAGAGCAGAATTCATGTTTCCCTCAATTATTGCAAGTTGCCCAGACCCTGAAGCAGCAAAGCAACCCCACACCATCACACTGCCACCACCATGCTTAACCGTAGGTATGATGGTCTTTTTGTGGAATTCGGTGTTGGGTTTACGCCAGATGTAACAGGACCCCTGTCTTCCAAACAGTTCCACTTTCAACTCATCAATCATCAGCCAAAAGGTTTGAGGATAATCAAGGTGTGTTTTTGCAAAATTCAGATGAGCCTTAATGTTCTTCTGGGTTAGCAGTGGTTTTCACCTCACCAACCTTCCATGGATGCCATTTTTGCCCAGTGACTTTCTGATAGTAGAGTCATGAACAGTGACCTTTATTGATGCAAGAGAGGCCTGTAGTTCCTTTGACATTGTCCTTGGGTCTTTTGTGACTTCCTGGATGAGTAGTTGCTGTGCTCTTGGAGGAATTTTGGAAGGTTTGCTACTTCTGGAAAGGTTCACTACTGTGCCGAGTTTTTCCATTTGGTGATAATGGCTCTCACTGTGGTCCTTTGGAGTCCCAGAGCCTTTGAAATAGCTTTGTAATCCTTCCCAGACTGATGTATTTCAATCACCTTCTTCCTCATCATTTCTGGAATTTCTTTCAACTTTGGCATAGTGTGTTACTGGGTAAAACCTTTTAACCAACTTCATGCTGTTGAAAAAGTTCTATTTAAGTGTTGATTTGATTGAACAGGGCTCGCAGTAATCAGGCCTGGTTGTGTCTAGTCCAGCTGAAGCCCATTATGAATGCAGTTTCATAGATATGGGGACTTAGTAACTACAGAGGGAAATACCAGTTGGTATTGGATAACTTTTTTTTTTTGCTTCAATAGATAAGATATCATTAAAAACTGTATTTTGGGTTTTCTCAGGTTGCCTTTGTTTTATCTTAGATTTAGTTTTAATTTAATTTTAGTATAAAAACAGAAGAAAACAGTATTGGGCAAATACTTTTTCACAGCACTGTATGCATAAATGATGATATTGAAGCACAGATATACTTGTAAGCCAATTTAAAGCTAGGAGTGGGACTCTTTCCTACCCTTTGGAATCCTCAAAATTACCTATTTATTTACAACACCAATTCCAAATTAAAAATTTACAACCCAAATTCCAAAAAAGTTGGGATGCTGGGTGAAATGTAAATAAAAACAGAATGCAATGGTTTGCAAATCTCATAAACCCATATGTAATTCACAGTAGAACATAGAAACCATATCAAATGTTTAAACTGAGGAAATGTACCATTTTTTAAAAAAAAGGTAATTTTTAATTTGATGGCCGCAACACGTCTCAAAAAAGTTGGGACAGGGCAACAAAAGGCTGGAAAAGTAAGTGTTACTAAAAAGAAACAGCTGGAGGTTAATTGGCAACAGGTCAGTAACATGATTGGGTATAAAAAGAGTATCTTAGAGAGGCAGAGTCTCTCAGAAGTAAAGATGGTCAGAGGTTCACCAATCTGCAAAAATTGTGTCTACAATTTGTGGAACAATTTCAGAATAATGTTCCTCAATGTAAAATTGTGAAGACTATGAATATCTCATCATCTACAGTACATAATATCATCAAAAGATTCTGAGAAGCTGGAGAAATCTGTGCGCAATGGACAAGGGTGAAAATCAATATTACATGCCTGTGATCTTTGGGCCCTCAGGCGACACTGCATTAAAAACAGGCATGATTCTGTAATGGAAATCACTGCATGGGCTCAGAAATGAGATTGAGTTTATGAGATTTGCAAATCATTGCATTCTTTTATTTACATTTTACACAGTGTCGCAACTTTTTTGGAATTGGGGTTGTAATATGATGTGCTGGATCAAGTTGTACAAATGTGAATTGGATCTTCCAGCAGGACAATGATCCCAAACGTACATCAACAGAAAAATGGTTTACTGACCACAAAATCAAGGTCCTGCCATGGCCGTCCCAGTCCACTTCCTTGAAAACCTGTGGGGTGAACTGAAGAGGAGAGTCCACCAGTGTGGACCTCAAAATTGGAAGGATCTGGATAGATTCTGTATGGAGGAATGGTCTCAGATCCCTTGTCATGTATTCTCCAACCTCATCAGGCATTATAGGAGACGACTCAGAGCTGTTATCTTGGCAATGGGAGGTGGCACAAAGTATTGACTAAATATAGGTTGTTTCACACCTATATGTAACAAAGTTTTTTTTTTTTGGTTTTTTTTTTTGATAAACCTGTGTTTTGTTTGCAATTGTTTGATATCCATGAGAGCAGAGTATTTTTGTGAATTTTTTCAAAGGTTAAACAACAAAGACAATTTTTCACAGATTTCTTTGCTCATATTTACCAAGGGTGCCAATATTAGTGGAGGGCACTGTCCAGACAGCATTGCCACTTCATTGTCATTTTTAAGTACCATAAGAAAAAGCAGATTTGGGGTTTGGGGTCCCAAATAAAATTGTTGAAAAAGAGCATCTTAAAAGACTGATTTTGTTGATTTTATCTTAATCAGCCTAATGAGATAAAAGTGTATGTTTCATCAAGCATTATTAGAATCAGTGTTACATTAATAAAGAGACATTAGTGTGGCGTTGTGTCGTAACATGATGTTAACTTTGGTAGGTGAACACAGACCTAGGTTTAGACATCAGTATACTGATGATGAAGTCAAAGTCCAGTGGAATAGGAAACGTAGCAGGAGCTGAATGTCAACCCATCCTTCAACTGGGAAACAGAATGGGAAAGGACAAAGAAAGCCAAAAGGCTATTTAAAGCCTGATCATTCATTTCCACTTGCTCTCTTAATCCATCTCTCATAGGGAATGGGCCTTCTTTCACCTACCTAAGGCTAGCAATCTATTCCTACCCCTATGTTTTAAACCCATCCAAAGATGGCCAGCTAGGACAAAATGCTGTGAACTTTGACATGATTTATTTATTACAATCTGATATGATCTGTAATCTTTTGGCTTCTAAAAGGGTGCCATAAGGCATAGTTGTACAATGTAGGTATGAGCACAACTTGTTTGTTTTGTGTCTAATAAAAGTAATAATGCAGAGAAACAAGGACGCACCAGATGGGAATTTTACAGACTTTTTGCGTTTAATTTGATGAAACGTTAGCGTGGATGAAATCTCTTCCTCTCTCATCATTAGTGCCATGGTTAAGAGACTGAAAGTGGTTTGCTGTGTCTTTCTGACTACATTATATCACAATATCACATTTACAGAAGACTCTCGGCTAAGAGAAGGCTCTGGACAAACCTGGGCTAAATATAAATTATAAAGTAAGGAGCCAAGCAAAGAAATGGTTCAGCAAAAAAACAAAAAACCTTATCCTCTGAATGTCTGCAAGCCAAAGAGCTCCGTGTTGATTTAAAGGAGCACATTGACAAAAAGACATTTTTACATCAGCAGAACCCCAAGCTAAAAGACTTCATCTGACTAAAAGATTCTTTAATGTTTAATAAGGGAGTTTCCTCCCTCAGTCAGTGTACAGTACAGTGCCAGTCTTAGACATACAGTGGGTATAAAAAAGAATCACCCCCCTTTAAAACAATCACATTTTGTTGCTTTTCAGCCTGAAATGAAGACGGACACAGTTTCTGTTTTATCCAGCTGTATTTACTCAGTGCAACTTATAACATCCAAGTGAAAGATATAACACCAACATGTCAAAAAAAAATAAAAAAAAAAAAAAAAAAACAGAATTACTGAGTTGGAAAAAGGATCACCCCCTCCTAAAAATGACTTGTAAACTCAATAAGGTGTAGCTAATCACCTTCTCAATGGCACACAAAGCCATTTGACTTTCAACTGTGATCAGCTGTGGTCATTTTGATTAGCTCAGCATGAAAAGAGCTTTCCTGAAGCATTCTGTAGTGCAACTGAAGCAAACAATCAACAATGGGTGGCAAGGCACTGTCAAAAGATCTCCGGGATAAAGTTGTGGACAGGCACAAGTCAGGAGATGGATACAAAAAAATTCAAAGGCTTTATCATTGCCTAGAAGCACAGAGAAGTCTATTATTAAGAAGTGAAAGGTATTTGGTACAACACAGACCCTCCCTGGATCAGGACATTGCTCCAAACTGGATGAAAGAGCCAGGAGGAAACTGGTCAGAGAGGCTACCAAAGGCCTACAGCAACTCTGAAGCAGTTCCAGGAATTTATGACAAAGAGTGCCCGGTGTGCATGGGACAACAATATCACAAATTCTCCACAAATGTGGCTTATACGGGAGGGCTGCAAGAAAAAAGCCACTCCTCAAGAAAGGCCACATGAACACACCTTGAAGATTCTGAGGCCACATGGAAAAAGGTGTTATGGTCAGATGAGACTAAAATTGAATTATTTGGCCTCAACACCAAACGATATGTCTGGCGGAAATCCAATACAGCTCACCGTCCAAATAACACCATTCCTATAGTAAAGCATGGAGGTGGTAATATCCTGTTATGGGGTGTTTCTCTGCAGCAGGGACTGGAGCACCTCTCAGGATAGAAGGAAAATGGATGGGGCAAAATACCGTCAAATTCTTGAGGAAAATCTGCTGCCCTCTGCCAGAAAGTTGTCAATGGGAAGAAGGTTTACCTTCCAACATGACAATGACCCAAAGCACACAGCAAAACTGACAATGCAGTGGTTGAAGGAGAAAAGGGTGAATGTCCTTGCATGGCCTAGTCAGAGCCCAGACTTAAACCCCATTGAAAATCTGTGGAATGACTTGAAGACTGCAGTCCACAAACGGTCACCATCAAATTTAACTGAACTTGAGCAGTTCTGCAAAGAAGAGTGGGCAAATATTGCAAAGTCTAGATGTGCAAAGTTAGTAGAGACATATCCCAACAGACTAAAGGCTGTAATTAAAAAATTAAGGCAAATTAAAGCAAGGGGGTGATCCTTTTTCCAACTCAGTGATTCTGTTTTTTTTATTTTTTTATTTAAAAAAATAATAATAATTCTGACATGTTGGTGTTATGTCTTTCACTTGGATAAGTCATAAGTAAATACAGCTGGATAAAACAAAAACTGTGTCCGTCTTCATTTCAGGCTTAAAAGCAACAAAATGTGATTATTTTAAAGGGGGGTGATTCTTTTCTATACCCACTGTATCTAAAGAAAAACTGTCAAGCAAATATGCCATCAAAAATGATTAAAACGTAAACAGTAAAAAACAACCATTAAAAAAGTTAAATCATATCATAATTATCCTTTGTGTTTAAAACATTTCATTGACCTTAGATACACTGTGGTGCAGTTATCTGAGGAAATTGGCTGGTAGGTTGCTCCAGGCTTCTTGGGGAACTTGCTACAGTTCTTTTGTCTCTATTTTTGTAAGGAGAAATGTGGTATTACTTAATATGGTACATTAACAACAACAACAACAATAACAACATCAACAACAACAATAATAATAATAATAATAATAATAATAATAATAATAATTAAAATGTGTTTAAAAACATAGGGTATTTCAGACTTTTGCACCACAATGTACATCAAAAAATCCATAAGTGCTACATCCTATATTACACAGTGGTATTATATTAGATGCCTATGTATTATAATGTATAATAATTTTATTAAAAAAAAAAATGTATTTAAAAAAGGATAACAGTATGCTAACAGAATACTAGCAAACTTTATTCACAAATGTTGCATGCCAACCCAAATGTTGCTGGTCTTTTCTTTTTTATCAACCATCACCACTTAGACTCTTGCTTGTATTATATCATTTTGTTTTGCCTGTGTTAGTCAAGGTAGGTGTTGATGCAAGTAAAATGTGCAATATATTCTTTGGGGCTTTTTTTTAAAATACTATTTATTCACTTGAGTTCAAAATGATCCATTTACTTAATGTATAAATGTTTTGGTGTTTTATATAATCAGGTCAGCTAGATGGATTTTTCCCCCAAATTCTTTTCCCTAATTTAGTCTTGGCCAATTCTCACCCACCATCCAGCTTCCCTATCATACAACAACTACCAACCATAGTAGGTAAAGGCTAGCACATGCTTCCTCTGAGACATGTGAAGCCAACCTCTGCATTTTTTTCGAACTGCAGCATCACAGGGTTGCATGACACACTCGGAAGAGGAGGCTCCTCCTCCACATACATGAGCTCACAGACACCCATGATATGATGATGGCTAGTGTTGCTGTGATTGACAAGAGAGAAAGTTTTGCTCCCTAGACTCCCAGCTACAGATGGCATCATCAGGATTCGAACTTGCAATATCTAGACGATCTATATCAATATCTGTGCCACTCAGGAGTGACAAACCCACTATTGAACTAATAATAATTCATACATACTGCAATCCAGAGAATTAAAGCATCTTCATATCAGTATTAGGTCTACTTGTCCATTGCTCCATTATATAACAACCCTTTCTTAAATCTTTCTTTTCCTATACCCTTCTGTGACAGTATCTTACTGTTCCTATTGTCCTCCATTACATGTTCACTATGCCATAGAATTCCATTAATTCAAAAGGAAGTGCTTGACGTATTGAGATAAACTTGGTTCTTCGTCTGGAGTTCCTTAAAGTGATGAGTGGCCCCTTAGAGTTATGGGCGTGCTAAGGACCGAAACTGAAGGTACCATTAAAGATTCTGTCTCGTTCAAGTCTTGCAACTTAATTGCTGTAATCATTTGATAAATTGCAGCCATTTAGACCTCATCTATATGCTTCAGCAATTTTTTATAGGTATTGTAAAGCACCATGGGTTCATCCTGCATCTTTCCGTCATCAAGTGGGAATGAATCCAAAAATGTTAAACATTTACAATTGGGCCAGTAATGAGATTAATAAGTTCTAAATGAGTGCCAGGATAGAGAAAGAGATTGGAAATCCCTCATCCTTTGAGGCGCCGCCAGTGGAACGCATAATCTGTTCTTAGTGTAAATGGGGTTTAGAAGTTTTACGCCGCACTTTTTCAACTCATTGTCTGGCTTCAGATTCGTTGTTGCAGGTGTATTGTTTTTAAGGCAAGAAACGCTAAGCTAAAAATGGGAGCAGGGAAGGAAGTTCTCGTGTTTGAAATAAGGTCATGGTAACACCTGTGCAAAGAAGTCAAGAAAATGAAATCCGCAGGGATATTTATCAGTATATTCCTGCTAATTTTAAATTCCCTTTCAAAACTTGTGTGTGGATTGTGTATGTTCTGGGTACAATCCCTAAAGGTTTCTCTGAGAGAGGGCGAGAGAGAGAGAGAGAGAGGCATGGTGTTATTTTATTGGGTAGATACAAAATGCAAAAAACCTGCAGCTGGTCCTGGATTAAACCACCATCACCTCATACCTGCATGTATTTCCTGCAGTTCTGACACACTTATTAAAATGCGCTGTTCATTTGGAATCTATCGGATTTGAACCACCTTTCCTTTAAAAATGATTCATCTAGCCAGATGATAGGCTGATACTGAAAGCACCGGCATTGTGCATTGGTTCAACATACAGGAAGCATGGCTGAAAAATGTAAAGAATAAGAATGATTAGAATTAAGATAAGAATAAGAATTATTATTGAAAGAACCAATAAAATGTAAGGCAAATTTCAATGCAGTGATTAAGAGTGTTGCTTTTCCGTGGTACACTGAATGCGGCAACCATAAAGTATTCAACTGAATGATTGTTCAGTTCCTAACACATATCTCGGAATACTACACCTGTGATTTAACATATAGCATACCTCCCTATAAATGGAATTGCAGTTATGCACAATGTCATCTTAAAAATGTCATAAGTCTACACTACAACTGTAGCCCTTTCTGCAATTATAGAGTGTTCATATCTTTCTTTAGTGGGTATCAGAAACATAAAAGCACAGAAGAAATGGCTTCCTAAGGGCTTACACGTTTCACTTTGAAGGCCAAACAATGCACGGGATGGAGGAGAGAATAAAAAGTCATTGCATCATCAAAGGTAGCTTAAATCAGCTTTTTTTGGCTGACGTGGATTAATTATACAGAGGTGTAATTTAGCTCCACTGCTTCGGCTGGAGTGCGAAAAGAAAAGGCTTGAAATTTGATTTCAACATCAGGGAATAAGAGTGTGGAGAAATAGCACTGGGGGGGTTCTATCATATTTCTTTTCATATGTTTTATAAAATAATACTACAGTTTTCTTGCTTTTTGTGTGTGTGTATGTGCAAAACACCACACAATGAGTGTCCTTTATGACTAATGTTACTATAACATTAGTCATAAAGGACAGTGGAAAATGCATTGGTCAAACTCACTTATGCACATGGTCATCTACAGTATGTCCTGAATTTTTTATTTATGTATTTATTTATTAGAAAATATACTGTTGTAGTCGATTCTATTCTCTTCTATATTTCTGCACTGCTCTGAACATAAACATAAACACAATCCCACATGTAATTGCATCATGCTTTTTTGAGGTTTAAGTCAGAGAAAATAGCCATACTTTTTTATTATTTTATTAATGCACTATGGAGGATGTTTTATATGTTGAACAATTGATTGTGGCTGAATAATTATTTTGCACAGGGGTACGGTGGTTAGCATGTTTGCCTCGCGCCTCCAGGGTTGGGGGCCCGATTCCCGCCTCCGCCCTGTACGTGTGGAGTCGGCATGTTCTCCCTGTGCTTCGGGGGTTTCCTCCGGGTACTACGGTTTCCTCCCCCAGTCCAAAGACATGCACTGTAGACTGATTGGCATTTCCAAATTGTCCACAGTGTGTGAATGTGTGCGTGAATGTGCCCTGTGATGGGTTGGCACTCTCTGTGCTCCGAGTTCCCTGGGATAGGCTCCAGGCTTCCCCATGACCCTGTGTAGGAAAAGTGGTATGGAAAATGGATGGATGGAATTATTTTGCACTGTAGCACAGCAAGTATCACTGCTGCCTCACAGCTCCACAACTCTGGGAGCTCTGGCTACTGTCATATGGGTTTCCTCTGGGTTCTCCAGTTTCCTTCCACTGTCCAAAAACATGCAGGTAGGTGAACTGGCTATGCTATATTGCCTCTAGGTGTGAATGCATGTGAATGTGTGTGTGTGTGTGCGTGTGTGTGTGTGTGTGTGTACATGGTGCCCTGTGATGGACTGGAACTCTCCCACCTTGCACCCAGTCTTACCAGGATAGGCTCCGTCAGATATCCTCTCACCAGGATAAAGCAGTTAATGAAGATGAGTGAATGAATGAATGAATGAATGAATAAGAAACTTCAATAGAATAAAACAAAAATCTTAGGTCTTACAAGCAAATTTAAAAGCTTCTTTGTGCCATTTAACAAAGTTCCCTTTTGCAGCCAGCACTACAGCACTGCACTATAGTCTTTAAAGGAGAAATAAGTCTATGATTGGATAGATCACTGTGAAAGTAATTACTAATCACCCTCTCAGGTAATGAAAGATTCTGATCGCCTTTTTTATTTTTATTTTTTTTTATTTTTACACAAGACCACAGTGTTTTCTTTGTGTATCAGTTGTATCAAACGTATCTAACATGCGAAGCTTTCACTGTTTACACTTTTGCTAATTTGTATATTAAATTCAGTTTTACATTTGTGTGATGTAGTTGCACTGCTCCCTGATGTGACAGTAGCTTTACAGTAGTAGTTAATTCTCACATATCCTATGAGAATTTCTCCATTTTTCCATGATGGTGTCACGAGAAACTGTTTAACTCGGACACACGACTGCACCCCCACAGTGTCTTTCCATCACATATTCAGACGGAGTCGCTACAGTTATCACTGGCTATATTTAGTGTGTGCAGCCCTGCTGACTAATACCAACTAACATTTTCCGTGCATTGTTGTTTAATTCAGTGACAGCACATTTAAAGTGTAATAAATCTTATGGGCTTCGGGAAGAGGGAGTGGATGAAAGGTGTGTGTGTGTGTGTGTGTGTGTGTGTATGTGTGTGTGTGTGTGTGTGAGACAGAGGGCAGTACGGCTAAGTGACCCAATGTTTGTGAAGCTTTCTTAAAGCCTTGGGGTTAAGTGTTCAGGTCAGAGAGCTTTTGGCCTCTGCTAAGTGACTGAGCAATCAATGCTATAGGCGAAGGCAAAGGTCAAGATGTTCAGTACAGACTCTGGATCAACACTGGACTTTGTTCCTGCATGGCAGAAAAAAAGCATTTGAGCATTTGAACAAAAAAAAAAAAAAAAAAGCAACTCTCCTTTGAAAGTCAAAATCTTCAGGTATATGGCTCATACAGTGAAAGCCAGACTCTACACAGAATTATTATTTTTTCTCTCTTTTTGTCTTACACTTCCCTTTATATTCCTTTCTAGTTTTTGTTGTTTCAAATGTAACATCTCCATCTGTGCCTCAATCAAGGGCACATTTTATAGACGACCTAGAGCCAGCTTACCCATTAGCATATTAAGTACATCGCATATCAGCAGCGAACCTTCCAATCCAACCTTCCTGGTTTCAGTTTTCTGCAAGTTTTCTGTTCCAGCACTGTTCAGGCAGCTATCAAACTGCCACTTTATGCAAACGAGTGACAGTAGATCAGTGAAGAGGAGGAGAGGAACAATAGCGAAATCTAAACCCTCGCTCCATGCTGATGAAGTCCAGATGCATGCTGTGCATTCAAATTGCCCAGTGCTGCTTGACAGACGACCACAGTTCCTGTCTGAGGATCTGAGTGTGGATTACTGTTTATTTGTGCAACGCTATCTCTTGTCTGTCTTCTAACATCTGTCTATGGTGCTGTGCTGGTGTCTACAAAAGAAGCAAAGTCCCTGTCAAGGCCCTCTGTCAAAACATTATCAATTTATGCAGGTTATAGAATAAATATCCATCATACTCAAATGTGTTATTTTTTATTAATCAGCAAAACAGCTCCAGGATCCCCAGTTCGCTCCTGAGCTCAGGTTACTGTCTGTGTTGGGTTTATCCGGTTCTTCAGTTTCTTCCCACCACTCAAAAGCTGCCAGGGAGCAGATTGATTACCCTAAATTGCTCCTAGGTGTGAATGAGCATGTGAATATGTGTGTGTGGTGTCCTGCAATGGACCGGTGTCCCATCCTTATATCCATTGTTCCCGGGATAGGCTCAGGATCCAGGGCGTCCCTGACTAAGATAAAGCAGTCACTAAAGATGAATGAATGAACCATGCATTGCATGAATTAACTTTCTCTTGCACTATTAATACTTCGATTTTACCTAACCATAGTCTTTTCCATATTAAAACGATAGTAGTCCTGCATAATATGTATTAGTTCATAATAAGTGAATTACTGTTAAAGAATTTAAGAGAAAATGTAAAAATGCAGCACACGTTTTCCAAAGGATTAACAATTAGACTTCATATCATGATGGATTTCTTCCCAGCACATGATGAAATACATAGTGGTGGACAACACAGACTTATCTGGCAATCCTTCTAATCCTTTTCCCAGCGTCTCTGAGGAGTGTGAGTCAGATAAATTGAAGTACAACATGATTCCTCTGAGGTTCTTTCCCATCACGCACGGATAGGAACATTAACTACCTGCAGCATCAGCAACATGAACAACATGAGGTCACAGCTATACCACATCCTCTGAGATCAAATATGACGCACTCATGTGCCTTCTCAGTTGTGCTAAGAATGGGGAAGTGATGATTAGTACATACTCCTGTCTATATTCAATTTATTATTGTCCCTTTTCCCCTTCATAGTTTAATCGCAACCAGTTTTGCATGTGGTACCTGCAGATACTGTACATGTACTTGTAATACATATGTCTTAACAATATACCTCTAACTATCTATCTATCTATCTATCTATAAATAGTATATATATATATATATATATATATATATATATATATATATATATATATATATATATATATATATATATATATATATATATATATATATATATATATATATATATATATACAGTGCCCTCCACTAATATTGGTAATTATTGGTCTTTATTGTTTAACCTTTTGATCTTTTGTTCAAAAAATTCACAAATACTCTGCTCTCATGGATATCAAACAATTGCAAACACAACACAGGTTTATAAAAAAAAAAAAAAAAAAAACATTTGTTAAATATAGGTGTGTAACAATTATTGGCACCCCTATGAATTCATATGAGAAAAATATATTTGAAGTATATTCCCATTGATATTTTACATTTTTTTAAATACACCTGGGTGGACTAGGAACAGGAAGTTCAACCATGATTTCCTGTTTCACAGGTGTAACGAATCAATCATTACTAGCATTATTCTTTTCCACCAGAATAATGTAATGGATCAACTTTAATCATGAAAAACGAAACAGAAGCGCACGCTTGGATTCGAAGCACCTTTTTAAAGGAGACGAGTTTTAAAGCGTGCCCGCATTATCTACCAGAATGTGTAGTAACTCGGATGAATCTGCAACGTTTAAAAATAATTCTCCACCAGTTACAATTCATGTAACGAATTAAAAGATGTTTAACACGTTTAAATGTATTCTCCAATTTATATAAGGAATTAGCTCGAATGGCGTGAAATACAGGTGCATCTCAATAAATTAGAATGTCGTGGAAAAGTCCATTTATTTCAGTAATTCAACTCAAATTGTGAAACTCGTGTATTAAATAAATTCAGTGCACACAGACTGAAGTAGTTTAAGTAGTTTGGTTCTTTTAATTGTGATGATTTTGGCTCACATTTTACAAAAACCCACCAATTCACTATCTCAACAAATTAGAATATGGTGACATGCCAATCAGCTAATCAACTCAAAACACCTGCAAAGGTTTCCTGAGCCTTCAAAATGGTCTCTCAGTTTGGTTCACTAGGTAAGCCACAACCATTCATTGCCAAAGAAGCTGGCTGTTCACAGAGTGCTGTATCCAAGCATGTTAACAGAAAGATGAGTGGAAGGAAAAAGTGTGGAAGAAAAAGATGCACAACCAACCGAGAGAACCGCAGCCTTATGAGGATTGTCAAGCAAAATCGATTCAAGAATTTGAGTGAACGTCACAAGCAATGGACTGAGGCTGGGGTCAAGGCATCAAGAGCCACCACACACAGATGTGTCAGGAATTTGGCTACAGTTGTCGTATTCCTCTTGTTAAGCCACTCCTGAACCACAGACAACGTCAGAGGCATCTTACCTGGGCTAAGGAGAAGAAGAACTGGACTGTTGCCCAGTGGTCCAAAGTCCTCTTTTCAGATGAGAGCAAGTTTTGTATTTCATTTGGAAACCAAGGTCCTAGAGTCTGGAGGAAGGGTGGAGAAGCTCATAGCCCAAGTTGCTTGAAGTCCAGTGTTAAGTTTCCATAGTCTGTGATGATTTGGGGTGCAATGTCATCTGCTGGTGTTGGTCCATTGTGTTTTTTTGAAAACCAAAGTCACTGCACCCGTTTACCAATAAATTTTGGAGCACTTCATGTTTCCTTCTGCTGACCAGCTTTTTGAAGATGCTGATTTAATTTTCCAGCAGGATTTGGCACCTGCCCACACTGCCAAAAGCACCAAAAGTTGGTTAAATGGCCATGGTGTTGGTGTGCTTGACTGGCCAGCAAACTCACCACACCTGAACCCCATAGAGAATCTATGGGGTATTGTCAAGAGGAAAATGAGAAACAAGAGACCAAAAAATGCAGATGAGCTGAAGGCCACTGTCAAAGAAACCTGGGCTTCCATACCACCTCAGCAGTGCCACAAACTGATCACCTCCATGCCACGCCGAATTGAGGCAGTAATTAAAGCAAAAGGAGCCCCTACCAAGTATTGAGTACATGTACAGTAAATGAACATACTTTCCAGAAGGCCAACAATTCACTAAAAATGTTTT
The DNA here is from genome assembly GCA_023630585.1 of Cranoglanis bouderius. NCBI lineage: Eukaryota > Metazoa > Chordata > Actinopteri > Siluriformes > Cranoglanididae > Cranoglanis > Cranoglanis bouderius. Next base: position 2,567,591 of record CM042539.1, read on the forward strand.
TTTTTATTGGTCTTATGAAGTATTCTAATTTGTTGAGATAGTGAATTGGTGGGTTTTTGTTAAATGTGAGCAAAAATCATCACAATTAAAAGAACAAAGACTTAAACTACTTCAGTCTGTGTGCATTGAATTTATTTAATACACAAGTTTCACAATTTGAGTTGAATTATTGTAATAAATGAACTTTTCCACGACATTCTAATTTATTGAGATGCACCTGTATATCTATATATCCAATCAACACGTGTTGTGACCAGTTATAAATATACATCAGCCATGAAAGGGAATTCATGTATGTGCACATATACATATAGATAATTAACTACAATGGATTATAATTAATTATGACTATGTATGTGGTCTAGATCAGCTTTTAGGATTAGCTGTAGTCTAGTTTGGAATTATGAACTCTAAAGAGGGAGGTTATCCTTCTGGCCAGGAAGAATTAACCAAAGAAGTTGTTATTAAAGATTAGAGCGGGTAAGCGAGGTCTTATGCAGCGAAGAAGGGACTCTATCACGTGAACAAAAACAGAGAAAATCAAGCGTGGGATAATAGATTTTAATAAGTAGACGTAACTATGGATACACACGACTAACTCTAAGCAAAACATACATATGTACATCTATATACAAGGAAAGAAAAAGTATAGAGAGAAAGTAATGAAATAAAAGGGAATGGCAGACAAAAACACAACTAATTAGCCTTTTTCAAAACCAGCAACGAACTTAAATCTCCTGTAAACAGGGGTACAATCTTAAACGCAGATATAGATCCATTAACTATACTTGCATGGCTTCGGGTTGAAAGTTCGCGCGAGGTCGTGTAGAGTTCGCTGGTTCGTCGTGCCATTTAAAAAAGGCATGGGCCGTGAGGCGGTTGCATCCTTTGTCCGGGAGAGAGAGATCCTGGCTTCCTCGGATCTCCGGAAGGAGCGTAGAAGTGAAGTTGAAGTGAAGATGAGAGTGAGGAGAGACTGAAGAGAAGACTGAAGACTGAAGAGAGTGAAGAGAGTGAAGAGAAGACCAAAGAGTTTCAAATCATGGTGTTGTTTTAAAGACAACACCAACACACACGCCTCTTTGGGCTATGGGCCAATCAGGAAGTTGGATTTGTTGGCGGGATGAACGCGTGTCCAGGGAGGAGTCGGTTTATACCGTATCATATATGAAATTAAGAGAAAGCATGAAATAATGTATCCCATTGCAATATGATATGCATAATCAATCAGGGTATCGCAAGACGATTAACCACATACCAAATTCGATGGACTTGTAACGAATATTACAAGTAAAACATGGTTACAGACATTTAAAATAATATCTTAAGTTAAGACTATCTAAAACCATTAAGGTTAGGTCACATAAACACACAATATATGTAAACAAGATAACATCACACTATTTAGGCATCGAATAATTACATATAATTACACGTTACATTCGAGAGAGATTTTTCCATTGTGTGTAAGGTAAGCTTGTGTGTGTGTGTGCATGTGCATGTAGGTAGCTTGTGTGTGTGTGTGTGTGTGTGTGTGTGTGTGTGTGTGTGTGTGTTTGTGTGTTTGTGTGTATGTGTGTGTGTACGAAGGGGGGAAGGTTGGTCATTAGCATTCCAAAGGTATCTGGTCAAACTGGGGCCAGAGTGGTCATTAAACAGATAGGGATTTACAGCTGAAAAGAAAAAAAGAAACTTCTGTGCTAAGCCCAGGTTGATTCAGAAATCAGTTTCATACCGTCAGACGTTACACAGGGGTATAAATATGAGGTGACACATAGGCCAAATTCCCTTAGTCATTCATAACAATGGGTAAGACCAAGGAATATAGCTGTGATGTGCGGCAAAAGGTTGTTGAGCTTCACAAAATGGAAAGTGGCTATAAAAAAATAGCACAAGCATTGAAAATGCCCATTTCCACCATCAGGGCAATAATTAAGAAGTTCCAGTTAACTGGAATGTTATGAATCAACCTGGAATTGGACGTGTGTCTATATTGTCGCAAAGCATTGTGAAGAGGATGGTTTGAGTGGCCAGCTGGAGAATTGCAGATGTTAGTTGCGTCTTGGGGTCAGAAAGTCTCCAAGACTACAATCTGAAGTCACCTACATCACCACAAGTTGTTTGGAAGGGTTTCAAGAAAAAAGCCTCTACTCTCATCCAAAAACAAACTCAAGCATCTTCAGTTTGCCAGACACTACTGGAACTTCGAATGGGATTGGGTTCTATGGTCAGATGAAACCAAAATAGAGCTTTTTGGCACAGGAAGGATATATATATTTTAATAGTGTACCTTTCACATGGTATACACATGGTATACTCAGTTGTCTTCAGATGAGCAATGATGTATGTTGACTACTCTGAGTTACCATTTAAATTCTCTATTACTATTTATGAGGTTTTTTTTCTTAATGTACATATGCTATGTTGTCTGAGTTGATCCTGAGTAAGTAAGCCTCTTGATGATAAAAAGTGGGAACAGTCAGCAGAAAATGCTTCACATACTTTAACACATTAAACGCACACTGCTGTGAATCACAGGGTAGCAGAAGCTATATGCTGTCATGACCGGAGTACAAAAAGTGACTCACGAAATTGCACAGCTTTATTCTTACAACACTGCATCTAGCATGTTAAACAGAATTTCCCTAACTACCTGCCTTTTGTCACAGTTAAACTGTCTATAACAATGCAATAAATGCAACATAGCTGACTATTTGAAGAGGGGAAAAAATAAACAGTTTGCCCTTTAAAATAATGATCAGAAGCGACAAACCAAGCCAGAAACAGAATCTTTCCAGATTGCAGTTGACAGAAAAATGAACAGTGTCACATCCACTAGTGGAGGATGACTGTGCGGTGATTCCTCAAGCGGCCGGCGAATGACATGGTGGAGAAGACAACGGATTCAGAAATAGCCTCTCAGCAGGGAGGGACAAGAGGTTTTTGAAGATATTATCCTCAAAATCAAGGCAGCAGCTTTGAGTGAGGCTGGGAGTGAGGAAACGCTGTCTGTGGTAAAATATGAAAGGCCTACACTCAGTGACAGCCTATGGCTTTTCTCGATACCACTAACACCAGCTGACTGCAATGATCCATTGGTGCTTTGTGGAGACTTGTGATACAAATGCTAAGGGCGAGATGCTGAAGATACAAGTCCGCCTCCCCTCCTCTCCCTGCCTCCTCACCTCCTCCTTTCAGCAGGCGGCGCGCTGTCACACAGGGGGAATTTGTTATGTTCTTTCATCTCTCCATTTCCAGCCATGGAATGACACAAGCGCCTCTCGTCCTTGTGCCTTTTTCAGTTTGTCAAGTAAGTGGCCTTGGGGACATTGGACTCCATTTTCAAATTGACCATTTGTAATCAGCCCACTAAAGAGAGTTAGAGAGAGGAGCAGGTGGCAGGGGATCAGAAGAAAGAAATGCAAGAGAAAAACTGTTTTGCACATGTGGTGGATTTATTTAAGAAGTGGGTCTATAGATGGAAGATGAGCAAACCCACACCCTACTCGTACATGTACTACCCCCATTATTTGAAGCCTAAATTCCATCAATAACTAATAAAAGATTATTTTTTCACACACAAAAAAAAAAAATCATTCACTCATCTTCAATAATTGCTTTATCCTGGTCAGGGTCATGGTGGATCATGCACACATTCACACCTATGGAAACTCCACACAGACAGTAACCTGACCAAACTGGGGACCCTGGAGCTTTGAGGCAGCAATACTATCTGCTGTGCTTCAAAAAATATATATGTTTCTCATAAAACCAGTCAGAGATCTCTTTACTTCTACACCCTACAATTTGTTTCAGCTTCACTTCAGAATCAATTCACACAGACATCACATAGAGCTTTAACCTTCAATAATGTTTATCTTTATTTCAGGAACAGGAATGTGTGACAAACATTCCCCCCCTCCCCCCACCCCGTGTTGCCTTCTTGAGTATCAGTGAATGTTGGCACCTTTTGTAATAGTTGTGTACGAGTCCCTCAGTTGTCCTAAGTGTGAAAAGACGGATTTCAACATCATATAGTCACTGTTGGAAAGGGGTCAAATATGCAGAAAATGCTGGAAAACCAAAGAATGTGCAGGACCTGGAAGATTTTTCTGAAGAACAGTGGGTAGTTTAACAATAAATAGCTTATTCAGGGCAGTACTAAATAAAAAATTTTTTAAAAAATGCAATGCCAACTTGATTCATTGAAACAAATTTTAGCAACAGAACAACAAGTAAAACCATGCAAAAATGTAAACATGGAATTCTCAGAGTTACTCAGCGAACACTGAAATGTGATGTACATAAGTTCTTATTGGGTATCGTTTCCCACCCTGTAATGGTGAAAGGTGAATATAAGCTTGTTCTGCATCACAGCGGGTTGCCAAAAGTGATGACTTACAAGCACAAAACTCACTTTATTCCCAGATTAGCCTGAGCCAGTTGTGGTTTTCCAAAGTGAGTCCCCAGTCTCGGCCACTCTCCAGGCTACGGCTTTGCTCCAGGAGCCACTCGAAGGCCTTAAAGATTATAATTATTAAACAAGCCAGCTGAAAGGGTAGGTACTTATAAAAGTGTGAGGGCAAAAGGGTAGAAGCTCAAGCCCCCCTCCCCCTATAGGGACTATCTGCACACATGCCTGACATTTTCACAAAACAGCTCTCTTGTTTCCCGTGTGTTTGTTTGGGTGCTCATATTCTGTAGCGTTGCCTCACTCCTGAAGCCACACACATTTTCATTAGCCTGTCATGCAGAGCATACCAAAGAAGTGTGGCAGTAATAGGGATCTTACGTCTTGCTTACATGCTAAAGGAAAGAGACAGGCATAACTTCAAACCTGAGCCTTTTCTTTCGAATTAATATCAGTGTCAAAAATAGCAGGCTACTATCGAAGTCACTTGACGCGTGCTCTTTCAACTGAAAATAACTCTGATACCATGTTTGCTTACAGAGGTCATTTTATGTGTTGTGGGCCGCTCCCTTCAGTCTCAGGTGAGCTGGTGTTGTGTTTATACATAGACTATTAGATGGAGTGGTCTGAGGTGTCAAATGACAGATATAGTGGCAATTTGGAGGTCACACGCACTGTGAGGTGACCCTGTATTTTTTTTTTTCTCGCTTAGTATTGATCCTCTACATTGCTCATTGCAAGCTTAAGATCAATCGGGGTAGCAGAAAAAATTCAAAAGGGTACGCCATAGAACCTTAAATTCAGCACTTCAAAATAGTCAGCATAGGCTACACTTACAATATTATGACGAGTGCAAAATGAATATGAATAAACTCTGACATTGCATAGCAAAATGTATTGAATACTATACTGACAGTTTTTTTCTCTCTCTCTCAAATGCAGTGTTTATTAGGATGCTCCTTCCATCTTGGATGACCATAAAATCAAGGGGATACACGAGCACTTCGCATTGACTTGTTGTCATCTTTAATGCGTCCCCTCAGGTTTCAGGACACCTTTTTGCATGTCAGAGATCCCATAAATCATACAGAGTTTACCTGCAAATGAAGACTTTTCATTATATTAAAAGGAATACATGGAACATATGTGAGGAAGCTGCACAGGCCCAGAATCAGGGCTTCAGAAAGGGAGGGTTAATTATGATAACAAGGGGGCGGACAAAAATATGCAGCTTAAGTGGTGAGCCCCCATTTGTTTCAATAAGGGAAATTGATTCCCATGTCCTCTGTTGAACAGGCGCTCCTCTCTCCAAAGTGTGTGTGAGGCGAGTGAGACAAAAGCAATGGGGTGCATTGATTTCTGAGTAGCTTGCACTGCAGAGGCTGGTCGAAGCAGAAAAGTAGTGTGATAGATTTAAACATTGAAGGGCAGGTACAGTATATATCAGATCACTCGAGTTATTTGCAGTCCCATTTCCAATTGACATTTATTTCTGCTTTTGTACACGGTAGTTATAGCATGCATCCTGATACAAATAGGCTGTAAACCAATTTTATACTCCATATATGCTGAATGATGTGAAGTCTGAATGAAAGTAATAACTACGGTCATTATTTCATTCTACACATACAGAATGATAAAACTATAAATGGCTAGTAAATATATGACATACTGATATGGAAAACAATTACTTCCAGGCCTGTCAACTTGCATGTGTGCTGGAGAAAGGACGCAAGCGAAAGATGCATTAGCAAGCAGGTGATGTATTATAAAATACTGTCTGCCAGCGGGGCCAGGATGTAAAGGACAAAGAGGATGCTTATAGCATGCTGTCCCTGGGGCTTAGCCCTGCTTCACCACTACAGGGGCAGCTTAGCGGACTGATGTAGAACGTCAACTAGTTACTTCAGCTCCATGGTAAAGCAAGCCCGAAGCTGCCCACCTTTCTGGCCATCTGCTAGTCCTTGAGAAAACTTTTTGTTTGAATGGATTTGTGCCTGATCTGAGGATGCAATGATATACCAGTATGTACCATGATATTAAAATCTGAAATACTTATATACTGGTATAGGTAATCACTTCACAAAAAGCTACTTCTCGGGGTGGTAAGCTACACCTTATATGTAAGTTACAAAACAGGATAACTTGCTTTTTGAAGAATTTTTTTTTTTAGAAAACCCTATATTGTTTTCTGCACTAAAGGTATGCAGGTGGATTGACAACTCTAAATTGCTGCTAGGTGTGAACATGTGTGTGATATCCTGCAGTGGACTGATGTCCCATACAGGGTGTACTCCTGGGTTCGTGCCAGGTGTTCCCAGGATAGGCTCTGGATGCACCATGATCCCTGCCCAGGATAAAGAGGTTAATGAAGATGAATTAATGAATGTAATTTTGGTTTGTAAAATATTCTAGTCATGTTTGTATGGCTGTTAACCCTTTCTCGCAGTATAACGGCATTCCATTCCGCCATCAGTATGAACAAATAAATTATTTTATCGTTGTAAGCCTGTTATAAGATTAGTCAGGACATTGTTGGGTTTCTGTGTGTAGAGTATTGTGACTCTGTGTTAAGCTGCCGGTGAGCAAGGTGGAAATACTATTTTTAGATCTCTGGTAAAAAGAGTTAATTAAAGTGCAGCATGATTTTTTTTTTTTTTGCTGATGGTTATTGGCATTTAACTGCACTAATAAAAATGTCCCGAATCCGTTTTGCTTTAACTTTGGTATAGATGACCAACCAACTACTTTTTTTGAAGTATTGGTCGACTAGTAAAAATGAATAGTCATGCTGTTATTGGTGTGAGCCGCTAACACACACCACTGAGCATGAGCATGCTCTATGCCGCTTGACACATCTCATCAAACAGTATATCCCATCTGGAGCCATTTACAGCCACTCTGCCCATTCTTCTTCTCTGGATTTGGAGATTGAGTCTCGTGCCTCCTCTGCATCGGCCACCCCAGAGCTCCCAGTGCGGGGTGGCATCCATCTCTTCTGAACTGCAGCGGGCTCCAGGACACCCCCGTTGGCGTGGCACCTTCCTCCATAAATCAGCGAGTGTCTCTGCTGATAGCACGTCGCCTCAGCTGTATGGATGACTGTCACTTACCTGTGAGGACCTGCATGCCAATGAAGTCCCCATTGCACATAATGACACAGTCACTCTGCTTCAATGTTGTATAGTTGTGCAGCAGTAACACTTTCTCTAAGATTAGTTACAATCATTATAATCAGTATATTGGTTCAATTACAAATAATCAAAAATGGACTTTTCTAGCATACTGCAACTAATGTTTCAGTATGCTTATCAGCGGCAGCATTTATCTCCTTGACTCCACAGTGAGATTCGTTGCATGCCTAGAAAGAGGCTCATTTTTTCTCCTAAAAAGCAATGTATTTGGAATGATAGTATTTTAAACCATGTAGCTGAGTCTGATGAGGGATTTTAGTATGGCTCACAAAAGTCCTCACATAAACAAAGGCAGTAGCAGTGTGAGAGTATAATTCTGTGATTATTGGGACCCCAGGGAGGCCTCTTTCGCTCTCTTCAGTGGTGCACATTCACAGCAAGGGGCTATTATTCTGATTTAAATGGGATGAAAATGTACATTCAACACTGATCCAGCTGCTAAAAACATACGCAATTCCCTTGTAATTCCCATAATTGAGTCATTACCATGTTATTCAGTATATTTCAAACACTCAGTAGCTGGTAAATGTGCTTGAGTCTCTTGTGTGATGTCTCCTGTTTTGAGTTGTATATGCTAGCCTTTGATTATAATAAGTAAGTTGACACACCTCCAATGCAACCACCAACAAACACTGCTTGTGGCAAAAAAGCCAAGGAAATGTAACAAAGAAAATACATTTCCAAGGAGCCTCAAACTCTAGGGTTAATGTACTGTTTAGAGAGGGAAAAGACAACACTGCAGTATCTGAATGAGGTTACAGGTAAAAGTAGGGAAGTTCAAGGCTGTCCCAAATGCAACGTGAGAAGACTTGGGTAATTCAGCCCATGTTATGGCAAAAACTACTCTGCAGTCAGATTTAGATGACACTTCAACATCCAGTTTAAGAGATTTTAGTGCTGAGTGGAACGTTTTATAAACATATTTTATGCCCATTGCGGCTGTTTACTTTAACATGGACAAATCCTGCTTTTAATAGATACGAAATATAAATACAAAGGGGGTAATCTGTCACAGAAATCCCCTTTGCAAACTTTAATTTTATATTCTCTACTGCCACAATAGAGAGTTTTGTATCAACTCAAAATCCTTTGCTCAGTTTGCTGAAGATTTTGCAGGCCATTTGTGACACATTTGATCCCCCTGTTGAAACTACATGATAAGGGGTTTATACACACACAACCCACACATACAGTACTGTGCAAAATGCAAAAAAAAAAAAAAAAAGTGCAAAAAAACAAATAAGCAATTTGAATACTAATTTTGTCTTTAACAATTTTTATATAATATTATATATATATATATATATATATATATATATATATATATATATATATATATATATATATATATATATATATATATATATACAGTACTGTGCAAAAGTTTTAGGCACATGCAAAGAAATGCTGTAGAGCAAAGATGCCTTCAAAATAATGAAATTAAATGTTTCTACATTTAAAAAATAAATAAATAAAAAATACCGTAAAGAGCGGTAAACAGTAGTAAATGAAACATATTCAATATTTGGTGTGACAAACAAATAAAAACAGTAGTCTCCGGTACAGTGTGTGCAGTTTTATAAGGAAATTAGCTGTAAGTTTTATTGAGCATCTTGCAGAACCAGACACAGTTCTTCTGGACACTTTGACTTTCGCACTCGCTTCTTATTTTTGCAGCAAAACCCAGCAGCCTTCATTGTGTTTACTGTCTGAAAAGTGTCTCTTATGTAATATGCTGCTTTCTTTAATGACATACAAACATTTTTCTGTAACATTTAATTTTGTGCTAGAAAACTAATGTTTGGGAATCTAAAATGTTTATATATATATATATATATATATACCAAATACTGACTTTGTTTAGTTCATTACTGTTTCCTGCTCTTTATAGTAGATTTTTCTAAATGTAGAGAACATTTAATTTAATTATTTATGAAGACTTTTGCACAGTTAATTTCATGAATATTTGCAAGTTCTTATTAATATTAATCAAACATGTCCAAAACTACCACACTAGTTGATTATTTTATACATATTAGAACGAGTGGAAATGTATTACAGCAGGTAGTGTTAGTTTCTTCTAACTTTGTGGCAACAAATTGAAGAAGAACCACACATGAGTGTGAAGATCACGTGTCCACATACTTTTGCATTTTTTATACACAAGCTCCATCTAATTTGAAAAAGCATGTTTAGGTAACTTTTGCTAACTTGCTAACTAACTTAACTGACTATATTTAAGTTAGTCTATTTTCTTTGCTAATGCCAGAATAGACTAGCATTAGTTCCAGTAGCTAACATATCTGAACTCTCAGTCAGCTCCAGGTCTGAGCGGTACTACTTCTTAGTCGACCTCCGTGCCAGCTAACGGATCTCATACTCTGTCACATGATGAATCACCAATCATAGACTCACCCTAAAATGATTAATTAATGAATTCCTTAGATTTATAGAGCGCTTTTCTAGGCACTCAAAGTGCTTTAAATTTGGGGGGGGGCCTCCTCAAACCACCGCCAGTGTGTAGCATCTACCTGGATGATGTGACGGCAGCCATAGTGCGCCAGAACGCCCATCACACACCAGCTATTGGTGGAGAGGAGAGGAAAGAGATATAGCCAATTCAGGGATGGAGATTATTAGGGGGCCATGATAGATAAGGGCCAATGGGGGATTTTCGGGGTTATACCCCTACTCTTTTACGAGAAGTGTCCTGGGATTTTTATTGACCACAGAGAGTCAGGACCTCGGTTTAACGTCTCATCCGAAAGATCCGAAAGAGGTACATGCCTTTATAAACTATCTGCCATAACTTTGTGTGGTCTCTTGTTATTACTGGGGAGTACTGGGATGTTTTTGCATAACTGTCCCCCACTTTAAACTTGATCTCATTTGGAGGTTCTCTGCTTATTTGAATTTTCCTAGTTAATGCCTGTTTCCTAATTGCTTTTCTTATTTCATGGTTTTTGACTATTGCCTAGTCCTACTGTTTTGGTTGTTTCATGTATCTGTTAATAAAGTGAGTTCGGTGCTCTTTCTGTGAGTTTGGCCACAAAATCGAGGCAAAATAGGTCAATTCGATTTGTAAATTTGTTTTTTATTCAATAAAGAGACAACATGCATTTATATAATTTACAATCAATCAGGGGGAAAAAACTCACTTAGATGCAAAAAGCACTGCACCAAAGGGGAGTTTTGGCAAATGTGTACGATTTACCTGACTAATGCCGTATCTGTATTTGTGTATCAGAGGACCAAACTCCCATTAATCAGAAATCGACATTACATACAAGCAATATCAACCAGCTCACCCCCATTAAACTTGAAATCACCTTCACATCATGTCTAATAGAGCTACGTTAGAGGCGAATTAGACACTTTGCCACTTTTCTTCAGTGGTGGTGATGTTTCTGTAATCAGTATCTGATTGGCAATAGTCCAGAGAAAGGTTGAAGGGACCGTGTCCTCTGTGATTACCAATCTTAAGCCAGATACCAGCAAGTTCAAACTTGAAATCCTTCTTGAAATCCTCTGGCTTAAAGTGTTTCAAACATGTGCAAAAATTTCTAGTATGCAGTGTAGTATGCACATTTCTAGTATGCACACACTACAATAGTAAAGAAAACCTAGTTTTAAAACATGTTAGTAAGAATAGCTGAAATAGCAATACTAAGATGATGATCCAGTACTTGTGTATTCATTTTATTTGTTTGTTAAAGTGGCAACATGACCATGTTTGTATAGTGCAAACATAACTACAACCCACAATCAGAAACCATGTACAGAAAGGCTGGGGGATTTAGGAAGTAAGCATCTGGAATAAGGCTTAGGAATGTGATGTCGCCTGCCGCAGTGACTTCTTCTGTCATATTGCTTGGATACAAACGGTTACCAGGTATTAAAGCAAGAAAGCTTGTAAATTAGCCACAGTTTGCTTTCAAATTTGGGATTTCCACAGCATTTATGGTACAAAATTGACAACAGAATATCATGTATGCATGACAGAAGCAAGTGGGAGAACGTCTCTGAGGTGACAGAAGCATCCAGTGACTTCAGTTTCAGCCATATGATCATCAATAACATTACAGTCTGCAGCATCATGAAATCTCTGAGGGTACACTATGAGGTCGACGAGAGTACTTGCATTCTGGTGAGATGGAAATTTAAATCAACGCTGCTTCTTCAGCTACTTAAGAATAAAGAAAGACTTTTAGACTTTTTGCATCCTTCTCTTTCTTTCTTTGCTAACATAATTGCATAGTTAATTACACTGACATATCGCTGAGGAAGTGATGAAATCATTAACATATAAGATCATCACTAGGAATTTTTTTAAGCAGTGATGGTTCAGGCAAGGCTGAAGTTGGGGTTAGAGTGCAGGTCTGAATGACTTCATTATAGCTCCAATGCTTTACTGCTTTCCATAAACAATTTTTTTTTTTTCCAATGAATTCTCCTGCTAGTTGTGTGGCTATGGATTGATCTGAGGAAATATTTGAGGACATAGGTCACATACTAAGCATAAGCTCCACAGCTAACTAACCTCATTATGAATGACTATCACAATTCAACATGTGTGAACACGTAAGTCTTCCGTAACTACCTGTTTGTGAATTCCACATAAATGCTTCCACAAAAGCATGAGAATAAGCACTCAAACCACACACAAAAAAAGAAATACTAAGCTGAAAGGACATTCTGGATCATTAGTCTACCATTTGCTTGTTAGCCCATAAGGATCCACATCGATAATTAAGACTTTTGATTTTATGAAAATATCATGCGGGTGAAGGGTGGCTTTGTGGTCATCACATTTGCCTCGCACCTCTGGGGCTGGGGGTTTAATTACCGTCTCCGCCTTGTGTGCGTGGAGTTTGCATGTTCTCCCCCTACTTCGCGAGTGTCCTCCAGATACTCCGGTTTCCTCCCCCAGTCCAAAGACATGCGTTGTAGGCTGATTGGCATTTCCAAATTGTCTATAGTGTGTGAATGTGTGTGCGATTGTGCCCTGCGATGGGTTGGAACCCCATCCTGGGTATCCCCCACCTTGTGTCCCAAGTTCCCTGGGATAGACTCCAGGCTCCCCCCGTGACCCTGTGTAGGATAAGCGGTACGAAAAATGGATCGATGGATGGAAAATATCATGCCTTTGCACCATGTAAAGTCATTTACTTTGAGTTTTCCATAAGCACATCATGTAGTATTTTCTGACATAACCAAAGCAAAAGACACCGTTCGCATTATCTGCGCATTATTGTGTGGGCAATATGGCAGTCCCCAAGCATTCTAAAAGAATTCTAAAAGAAAATGAAAGCCAGCCTGAGCGGTTGAGCAAAAAGCATGTAGGACCAGATGCTTTTCTCTTTTCACCCTAGAAAGAAAGAATATAGAAAGTAAAGGTGATGGAAAGATGGCCCTCTCATCCTTGTGTTTCTTTTTCTCCCTTCAAATGATGAGCAAAAGAGAGAACACAGTGTTCAAGGGTAAAGAGGGATCACATATATCCTCTCTCAGCCTGATTATCAAAGAAACTATTTCATTACAAACTCACTTATGGGAATATGCAGATGAGGGAGATCAGTAATAGATGAGGTAATTATTTACCACAAGTCAATCCCCCTGTACCTGTGTGCAATATATATAAGCCCAAAACATAAGCCCTACACTTTGTACACATTACATAATTGAGCTAAATAATTCAGCTATATACTGATGTGTCCTCAGAAGGGACCTAACTGCTCACATGATGTATCTGAAGCTGTAACTAGAGAGGAAGGTTTCTGTTGGCACAACAGTCTAATCGGGACAAACTTGACAAATCTCAAGAGCATTATTCCCAAGGCTATTGAACACGGTAACCTTGAATGAGGTAACACTTCACTTGAACCCTGCTGTATAAGAGCGGTGTACCAAGAACGTGCCACGGAAAATACATACAGTGGATATAAAAAGGTTTCTTACAAAAAGAAAAGAAAAGGGTTTACACTGGGACTGCAACAAAAAAAATATTGCAGGAGTGGGAGGTTTTCACTTTTTGGCGGACAGGAGCACTTGGTCAGATATGAAGCGTTCAGGACAAAGAAACGGCACGTTCGTTAGCATAGGAGTGCATCGGACATTGCTTGTGCAGCACTGTGGAACACATTTACCCCCAACTATTCATTCTTCAGTAAATGCTTTATCCTGGTCCAAGTCACTTCCGTTTAATGTATTGATTTGTTTATATTTTTAAAAAATAGGACCGACTACGTTCGTCAGAAAATATCATGGACGGGTACGAACAAAAATAATAGCCGTGGGAGCTGACGGGATTGGTCAACCTTTCTACAGGAGTTGGTGGGATTGGTCAGAATTCCTTATGAACAGGTGGGAGTGGGATTAAACAATCAGTCCTGCTCATACATCTGGCTAAAAATTTAATCACAGTTCTAATTTAATACTACTGATTCCATGTAACCATGACAATGATAATAAATAACAGCATAGGCACCATTAAACAAAAAAATATATACACATACAGTGGAATAACATGCGTGGAAATGTTTTAATTAAACGCAACAAACAGAGCAAGAGAATGCCTTCCAAGATGTAACCATGATGACAACCATTAAACGGTAATCTTTTATACGTAGGGCCGGGATTAAATGTTAGCTAACTAAACTGACAGTGAGCTTGTGACCCTGCCGTATACTGTACTTAGCAATGTCATTGTGTCAGAATCCATAAAGGTTTATGAATAATGATGTTTGAAATATATTTCTTATGAGTTCAGAGTGGCATAACATATTTCATCAAGCATTTTGACACTTGTCACTGCGTGTCGTAACTTAAAACGTAATAAATCATATGCTAACAGGAACACACAGCAAAGATTTGTGTGCAACATAAACCGTCATGACAACAACCATTATGGCAGCTATCATGACAATAAATTAAGTAATGTTAATAGGCCACTGATAAACAACTCTCTGGCAATCTTCCGTGCCATGTTTACGATACAGTTAGTTATATTTCTTATGAGGCAGGGTTCAAGTACAGTGTAACAGTGTCGATTTAAATGGCAAACAGCATTAGTAAATGAGAGCAATGGAAGACCATCAATCACACTTTTCATAACCGACTGCCGTTATGACTTGTGTGTGCCGTCACGTGGCTAAGAGTCATTCAGTTATTAGGTTTTAATACAAATACTACCTATATATGACATCTTGTTAATACTTTTAAAACAAACAAACAAAAAAATGGCATAAACAGCACATGGTCTAGGATGCAATACTTTCTCGGCTCAATAATAAACTGTTATATTATTACATTTATTCATAAGAAGTTAAATTACCAGAAGCTCTTACTGGGGTCATGTGAGCCAGCTCGCTTCAGGTGCTTGTGGATGAGTGGATCGGCTCCAGATCCATCAACACCCTGACCAGGACAAGGTGGCTATTGAAGATGAATGAATTAATGATTTTACAAGTCCGTATTATATATTCTACATATGGGGGACACGGTGGCTTAGTGGTTGGCACATTTGCTTCACACCACAAGGGTTCGATTCCTGTCTCCACCCTGTGTGTGTGTGTAGTTTGCATGTACTGCCCCTGTTTCGGGGGTTTCCTCCAGGTACTCTGGTTTCCTCCCACAGTCCAAAGACATGCGTTGTAGGCTGATTGGCATCTCTAAATTGTCCATAGTGTGTGTGCAATTGTTGCACCCTGTTCAGGGTGTCCCCTGCCTCATACCCCCAGTCCCCTGGGATAGGCTACAGGCTCCACACAACCCTGTGTAGGATAAGATGTACAGAAAATGGATGTATGGATATTCTACATATCACATATGATCTAAAATCCCATTTGGTGATTTTAACAAAATAGCTTTGCTTGAAAGTTGGTTGAATATCATTAATGTTGAAGCTATAATTTTAAACTATTTTTTTTCAAGAATCCATGTTTAAGAGCTTGCAGTTACTCCTGAAGAGAACTGAATTTCTTGAAGTAAATCAACTTCTACAGTAATAAAAATCCAAAATGTTTTATCATCAGGTTAAAACAATAACAACAGCCACATTACATTATGCCAAGTGATACTTAACTTCTCCTTTTCATCAACGTGTAACATGGTGCTGGTTCCTAAGGCACTCTTGTGTAACTGAAATCATCTGTACATGTGATACCTTTTTGCACCACAATGTGGCAGTGCTCATCAACAAAACATCTCTCTCAACCTTTCCCTGTCATTCATATACGAGGTTAAATCAAAACAACACCAAAGCTGTAATTCATTAAGCTTTTCAAGCTTGTTCCCCATTTTGTACAGCATGTAGATGTCAATGTGTAACTGATCAATCATGTATTTAACCATGAGCTGTGGCCATTAAGCACATTCTACACCTGGGAACAGTTTTACCTCCTTCAAATACTGCTTTCTGCTCTTAACCGCAAAAACTAAACAAAGGCAGTATTTGCTGACTTTGCTTTTTTTTAAATTAGTAGCCTCAGGTACAATTAGTGCACTTTTATAAGGAAATTAGCTTGTTCGTTTCACCGAGTATCTCGGAGAACCTGCCACGGTTCTGGAGACTCTGACTTGCTTAGTTTTTGCATGCAAAACCCAGCTGCCTTCTTTATATGTTGCTGTGTTTACTGACAAACATTTTTCTTTAACATTTTTGTTGTTGTTGTTGGAAAAGTAATGTTTGGAAATGCAGAAGTCATTAAATAAATAACTAAAAACAAAATTTATACTAAAAAAAAAGGGTGCCCAAGACTTTTGCTCAGTACTTTATATGTATAGATTCTTCATAGATTCAAGAATTTCACAATTTACACAATTTCTTTTGTTACTGGCTACTGTAAAAGCTCCTCTACAATCAAAAGTACAGGAAAATCGTTTAAAAATGACAAAATCAGTCATCAAAATCATCAAAAAACATACTTCAGCTATTTTGTTTGTTGTTGCTGCTATTCAGTGTTCAGACATTCAAATTAGTGTCTAGTATACATCTCAGAGTGCTGATTTCAGCTGTCCCGCTTGGTATAGGTGCGGTGTCTTTTTATTACAGCTGCATACTCTCTACCAGAGCGGTACATTGTGCGCTTTAGCTCAGCGCTGGAGAAGTCCACATGGAAGAGGCCAAATCTCACACTGAAGCCGTCTGACCACTCAAAGTTATCCAGAAGTGACCAGGAGAAATATCCTTTCACGTTCACTCCATCATCCGTGATAGCTAGAAAACAATAAAAGGCACTGCATTGATGGCATGAAAACATACCATCCTAAAAAAAAAAACTATGTGCTACGATTAATTTTTAATTAATCGACCTTTGTACTAAAGTGCACTATATATTTTTATCGATTTATTACTGCAAGTGTAAAGCATAAAGTACACAGCCATTGCAAGACCTTTTGATACTTGCTGAAGTGTATCCTGATAAAACTGGCAGCGATCAATGTCTTCAAATTCCACAGGCCCAATCTGTGAGAAGCCATTTTCAGTGATATAAATGGCAGGGTTGTTGCAAGTCTCCTGAGAAACATAACATCCATAAAACTAAAAAGTTTTGAATCTGTAAATGTAACATATTGGGAATACAAGGTGCATAAAATGACAACACGGCATACATAATATCTCTCTATTCTCATAAACATACCTTTATGTATTTTAGCAACTTGCGCAATCCTTCAGGCACGACGGCAAGCCAGGACACGCCACACACTGGCCATGATGGACCTATTATAGCCTCCGCTCCCTGGTCCCCTGTGAAACTGAGCTCACTGGGACGAGAGCTGGCGTCCTTCACTTTGCGTGATGTATAGTAGTTCAGTGCAAAGAAATCTGCTGTGCCTAAGGGCTTGGGCTCATCCTCTGAAAACTTGGGCAAGCGCTGCCCCTCAGTAAATCCTAGTTCGAGGTTCTGGGCCTCAATCCTGCACCTCATGTACTCTGGATAGTCCCCTGTGCCAAACACTGGGCAAGCAAACCAGCCCAAGTTAAAGTCCATGTATCGCTGAGTGGCAGCCACATCTTCAGGACAGCATGGGTCTAAAGGTTCAGCCCAGTCACTGTTAAGAGCTATGGACACCTTTCCTCCCTGCAGGCATCTGAAGTGGGCATTATAGCTATGCCAGGCTCTGGCATGGGCACGCAGCAAATTGTGACCTACGAGGTAGATGGAGGTCCCTGGTTCTTTAAGGCCCGGGGCAAAAAGGCCATTCTCATACCCAAGTTTAGCACACACATAAGGCTCATTCAGTGTAATCCAAAGCTTCACCCTGTCCCCAAAAGTCTTAAAGCAAAACTGAGCATACGAATCAAAAACATCTGCAATCTCTGGAGATTTCCATCCACCACGGTCCTGCAGAGCCTGAGGCAAGTCAAAGTGGTTCAGGGTGACCATGGGCATAATAGCGTTTGCGATTAGGTCATCAATCACTTTGTTATAGTATGCTACACCTGGGGAATAAAACAGAAATGAGTTCATTCTCTGGGAAGCGATATGCAGAAAAACATTGTTTATTAACACAGTAACTTTACATGGTCTTAAGTTGAAATTTACAGTTGAGCGTTAGGAAAACTTATGAATAGAAAGAAGTGTGTTTTAACCAAAGCTTTTAGTGCATTAAGATTTACAGAGGATTGTTACTCATTTTCAAGAGTAATAGTCTAGGGTTAGATATTGAGATTTTGTACATCATCACAAAACATATATACAAATATTCACTGTATATTTTCTAACCACCTGAGAACAACCTATGCCTACAGAACTACATACTTCCACAGATAAAGGTCCTGTGGATATTGGCAAGAAATTCTCTGACAAATACACATTTTGTGTGCTGTTTTCTAATAGTGTAAGATTATTAAATCATAGCTTTTCCATTTTGATTTTCTGCCATAAATAATTGATCACTTTCCAGACAGAGCACCTTGTGGGTTGACCAAACGTGTGGTTCCATCAGGAAGCAACCGTGACCAGGAGAAGGACAGGCGATAGTGTGTGAGACCTAACTGCCGGATACACTTCAGGTCCTCATCCCAAAGATGGTAGCTGTTACAGGCCACGTCTCCAGTGTGATCCTCAAACACTCGGCCTTTACTGTGACAGAAAGTGTCCCATATGCTGGGGCCTTTACCATCCATATCCCAGCCCCCTGCACAACCACACAAAAGTTACAGGAAACACTTTAAAAAGATCTCTTGCCTTGAAACAGAATATGTATTACTATGATTGGGACAGAAGGTAGTGTTGCAGCTTCACAGCTCCAGGTTTGATCCTGAGCTCACTTTACTGTACGTGCAGAGTTTCGCATGTTCACCTCTGGGTTCTCTGGTTTCCTCCCACCTCTAAAAAACATTGGTTGACTACGGTTAAATTGCCCCTCTGTGTGATCGTGTGTAAATGTGTGTGCACATGGTGCCCTGCAACGAACTGGTGTCTCGTCCAGGGTTATTCCCGTCTCATGGCCAGTGTTCTTGACATAAGACTCTGGATCCACCACTACCCTGAGGGACCAGGATAAAGTGCTTGTTGAAGATCAGATTGATGAATGGTTTCTTTACATTTTGAAATAGAATATGTATGTGTAACTATGATTTGTATTTTTTTCAATGTGTATTTGAGTGGGGTTTTGTGTGTGTGTGTGTGTGTGTGTGCAACATTACATTAGATTGCAGCTGCAGAATACATTCAACACTGCTCACTAGCGTACTAAATAGTAGGCAACGGCTAAATAGTACACAACTTGAGCACTAGCATACTATTTAGTAGGGTAGTATACATGCCGTTCAAACAGCAGGTAAGGAATGAAAGCGGAAATTTTAAAAAACTACTGTTAAAGACTGTTAATAGTGAAAGCTCAGTTAATCTACCTTCGATTTGGTAAGCGGCTGTTGCAGCTCCCCATGCAAAATCACTGGGGAAATCCTCGACGGGCGCATTTTTAGAAAGAGACATCTCGGGTGCGTTTATCAGTGAGTGACATTCATACTACACTGCCTTCCTTTCACCTGGCACTGAGTGTTTACAGTACCAGGAAATCCAGCGTGGAGCGTCAGCACGTATAGCGTGTGCTTAACTACGTCATCACGTACGGAAGTGGGTTAAAAAAATCTGTTCATAAACAGAGCAGGGTTCTCAAATGTTTTGTAGCGAGGGACCCCTTTAAACTGTAGAATAAACCCCACGGAACCCTCTCAGTTCAGATTTAGTTTATGACCATTATTTCAATAATAATAATTTGTACAATAATATATTTAAAAATTGATTAGAGCCTTGGAGCTTCCTATTAATCAACTTTCCACAGACAAAACACATATTAGGTCCGTGTTGACATAATTGATAGTTGTACATGTTTTGGAGTGATTGTTGTTTGTATTAAACTTATTCAAATCAATAAAATAAATAAAGAATAAATAAATAACACACCCCTGGAGGTCCCCAGACCTTACTCTGAGAGCCACTGCTTTAGACTATTGTGATACTGTATCAAAAGATATATTGCAAAAAGCTCACTGCTGACTTTCTACACCACAAAGGGTATGAAGTAATGCCTTTATACCCTATGGAGTGCACTGAATGTCCCTTAGTGTGTCATTTATTCATTTACTAGTAAATGTGGATAAACTTCCTGCTTCAGTCTAAAATGTTAACATAAAATTATGTTTTTTGTTATAGTAAAGGACTGTCAGAACTTGCACGAATAGAAAAACAGGTCTTGTCGCTGACTTTATATAGTTGCATACAATGTCTGCTCTCCCCTCTGTTGTAGGCTACCCACAACTACGGGTCTGAACTCGCCTCAACTGTTTAGACCCACGATGAATACAATGCATCCAGGATAGTGGAGGATTGTGTTATAGTTGTAGTATGTTTAGTTGGCAGATCATTTGCATTGGCACTTGTGTCATGAATTCATCAAGGATCTTGTTAAATTGTAGGTTAGGATCAGATATTTTAACACCACAAAGTATAATACAAAGAGATATACCATAAATGACATCCGACATCTATGTGCGGTTCAGTGAGAATGCAGCTTAGTTTAGATGCAGCTTAGTTAGTATACCTAAATTCATAGTGGCGCTTTTTATTCTGCCGCAGATAAGAGATGAGTGTCATTAAACCCCAGGTGTAAAAATACTGGTCATTATACTGGGCTCTCTTATTAAGTCCAATTTTGTCTAGTTTATTAGGCCACTTACATTTTCATTTAAGTGAAGAATAACTGACTAGGTAGCAGAAAAAACAGTAATCATCCATATTTTAATGCACACACAAACTTCTCATTTTATTTAAAAGATTTCTTTCTTTTTTTTTGTCAGGTAAACAAGGAAGACAATGAATAATGTGCAATAAACAAACAAACAAACAAGTAAATCTAGCACAAACAGAATTAATTGGTTCAAAAAGAAAAAAAAAATAAAGTGATTAAATGAATCACTTATCATATTTTTGTATATTTAGATTTCATTATTTTTAACACATAAAATACGAAGTATACTCATCAGTTAACAAAGATTATGTTAAAGATTATTATTATGGTTATGTTTTTATGAAATCCTTCACATAAATCTTTGTGTATAAAGAATTTCTCTACACTGTACAATGAATTTCTCGATGTTCGTTGGATGATTAGTAGTCTGTATAATCTGATGTCGGGTTTTATGCAAAGGATTGTACAGAGGACCCTGGAGCATTCTCATAGAGAGAAAACCACAAGCCATAATGAAGACTTTTTTTTTATTTTATTCTACTGCTTTTCAAATTCTTTACACTTTGCTGCATGAAATAAAATAAGTTCATTTTTTTGTTTCTATGTTTGAATTATGAAAAACACATGGAAGCCCTTCAAAACTAGATATTTTTCTTTATAATTTGGCTGATGGATACATCCATCTATCCATCCATCCATTTTCTGTACTGCTTATTCTACACAGGATCATGGGGGGGGGGGGGAGCCTGGAGTCTATCTCAGGGAACTCGGGGCACGAGGCAGGGGGACACTCTAGACGGGGTGCCAACCCATTGCAGGGCACAATCGCACACCACGGACAATTTGGAAATACGACACACGATGTCTTTGGCTGGGGGAGGAAACCGGAGTACCCGGAGGAAACCCCTGAAGCATGGGGCGAACGTACGATCTGAAGGATATATGTTGTATGCGATTTATTTATGAAGAAGAAGCCTTTATTTGTCACATATACCTTACAACACAGTGAAATTATTATTATTTTTTCCCCCCGCATATCCCAGTTAGGGTCAGAGCTCGGGGTCAGCCATGATACAGCACCCCTGGAGCAGATAGGGTTAAGGGCATTGCTCAAGACCCCAACAGTAGCAGCTTGGCAGTGCTGGGGCTTTTATTTATTGTGGTTGTTGTGGTTGTTGCGGTTGTTGTTGTTGGTGGTGGTGGTTGTTGGTGGTGATGGCGGCGTGTGATACGGGACACGAGTTGTTTTCTCAGTGAAACCCTGATAACTTTGTATCAGTTGCTCTTCTTCGTGGACTTTTTTTTTTAAGGGAAAGGTAGCAGACTCGCGGTGACGTCATCGGCGGAAGTGGAGCACTCGGATTCACACACGGACTTTAACGAGTTCAACGACTGCGAGCTGCTCTCTCTCTCTCTCTCTCTCTGTTCTCGTATCTATTGTACGGGTTTAAATTTAGGTCGATAAGCTTTCTTTGAGTATGTTAAAAAACAACAACAACAAAAGAATCTGTGGATATCCACGAAACTTATCGTAGGAACTAAAGTAGAGCTGCGTGACGCGCTGTTCAACAACGTTATGTTTTGCGGTGAGGATCCGTTTCACTCGGCGCGCGTTCAACTTTTGTCTTTGAGAAGAAGTTCGCAGGCTGGGGGTTGTGTTTTTATTTTGTAACTGGTAGTCCATGCTGGGAGCGCGAGTGCGATCAGAAGACGAGTCAGAAAGGATCTCCTGAAGTTTGTGTGGGTCCTGTGTTGGCTGCAGCTGTTGTCTTCACCGCGCAGGAGCCTAGCTATAAAAACAAAACAACAACAACACGACATGGATTACAGCCAGCAAGGGCAGCTAGTGTACAGAAGTCTATGCTGGAGTTAAAGTGAGGTTGTTATTTTTTTTAACTCCTGCAAAATAGACTCTGTTGAGCGGTATAATCGTGAGCTTTGACCGACTCGATGGCACCGAGTGGTGAAAGGAGCCGACTGGAAAACAAAGGAAGGGTCTCGGAACGCTTCTCTGGACTGGTCTCACATGTGGCGCACACAAAGCCATGGCGCATCCAGATGTAAACGTGGACACCAGGCTTTCAGTATGACCTAAAAACGTCGAGCATATTTCCCCATAATTTCTTGTTTTTTTTTTTCATTTTGTTGTCCTGTATGTGCGTTTCTCGAAGGGACAAGGAGACACTGTTTATGTGTGGTTTTATATATGTATATATACACATACAAAAACAAAACCGACAAACCCAGCATTTCGATGCTACATTGACTTCAATAATTTGCCCAGCTCGTGCGTTTCTACAGGATAAGCAGGGAAATGTCGGTCGGCAGCTGGTGTGGGCTTTTCTTGGCTTTTGTGCTGCTCGGATCTGTGAACTGTGCGGTGTCTCCTGAATGTAAAATCTATGACGAACGCCTGAAAACCGGCGGTCGGTCAGGGACAGCGGACAAGAAGGTGGTGTGTAGCAACATGGAGCTCCAGCAGGTGCTGCCTGTCACCTCTTTCCCCAACAGAACAGTCACACTGTAAGTAACCACCTTCATGCTGTTGTGTTGTTTACCTCCCTGTTTTCCTTGTAGCTGAGTGACACGACCAGGTTTTGTAGCACCTATGGCTCCTGGTGGAAACGACGAAGGCCTATAAGGTACCTGGGGGACCAGCTTTTGTACATGTCACATATCTAGCTGTACACGTAGCATGCCTTCGGCTGTACGTCTTAAACACAGAGCTGGCACACAAAAATAACGATTTTCCAGTAAACAGAGCCACCTGGACCAAACCTTTTCTGTACCTAGGTGTAGAGCTGTCACATAATACGTTCGTTCTCCATCTTCAACCCTGAGCATGACTCGATTTTGGCCTGTGTGACCCGCAGACACAGAATGAATGTATCGACGGCATTGTCTCGTTTCTGTTGAACATCGTCACACAATAAGGAATCTGGAAAATAACCTACCCACCGGCAAAGATGGTCTAGCGGCTTAACCAGCTGTGCCTGTGTTTTGGCAGCTTGGTAGCTCACCAGACCAAGCTGGATTTTTCAACCGGGTAGGTCTCGAGCTGTCGTACGAACTCTACCCAACAAGCATTTTCCATCTCGTTCGCTTGTAATATTCCACCACACACTTTGAGTCTGAAGTATTGACCACGATGAATTTCCAAAACCTTGAACTGGACAACGGTCATTTTCTGTAGCTGGGTGTAGAGCTGTCACACAAAGCATTCCTACACATTCAGTCTCCATCTTCAACCCTGAGCTTGCCTTGACTTTAGCTTGTGGACCGTAGATGTGAAGAATGATAGATAGATATTGACTAGGGTGGTATCCTTAAGGGTACATCTTTTGTACCTTTTAATATGTCTCTTTTACTTGGAAACGCGGCTATAGCGTACGTTGAAAAAACATTTAAGATACTTAATTGGACCACGATTAGTATTTAGGGTATTTAAAAGTACACCACATGCACCTTTCTAGGTAAAAGATACATACAAAAGGTGTGGTACCAACCCAGTAGGGCCACTGGAGCAACGGGGGTGAGCTGGCATTTGACCCTGCACCTTTCAAACTGCTGGGGCGTAGTCTGTATGTTTCTATTGACCAATGACAGATGTACCTCTTGCCCCACAACCTTTGGAGTAGTGGTGCCAGCTTTGCACCCCAGGCGATAAGAAAATGTTCAGTGTAGTACCATTTTTTTTCTTAGTGTATACTAGGGTTGTCACAAACACTGAGTATAGCACGATCTCACAAAGGTTACTGAATAAAACTCTTTGCTTCTGTGTTTTTTTTTTTCCCCCAAAAGGGAAAACCTCTTTTTTAATTAATTAATAATTATATATAATACTAATTAGTTACATTTATATAGCACTTTTCTAGACACTCAAAGCACTTTACATAGTATGGGGGGGAAATCTCCTCAACCACCACCACCAGTATGATGCAACAGCAGCCATAGTGCACCAGAACACACACACCAACTATTGGTGGAGAGGAGAGATATAGCCAATTCAGGGATGGAGATTATTAGGGGGCCACCAGGGTGATACTCCTAGTCTTTGTGAGAAGTGACCTGGGATTTGCTCCTTTTACAGTATAGTGTCACCCTCACTATACTGGAGCATTAGGACCTACACAGCCCACTGGGAGAGCACCACCTGCTAGCCTCCCTAATACCACTTCCAGCAGCAACCTTAGTTTTCCCGAGGAGGTCTCCCATCCAGGAACTGGCCATGCTCCATCCTGCTTAGATTCTGTGGGAAGCCAGGCGAGAACTGCAGGGTGATATGGCTCTGGCAGAAGCCAGACATGGAATCTTTAAGGTGTCCTCTCAGCGGTACAACCCAAAGAATCCTAAAGATGCTGGAACTCCTCCCAGCTAAACAAAATGACACGATGGACAAATTGCTAGCACTTATGCAAAATAGCCTGTTTACATAGAAACTCTTGGTACTCAAACTTCACAAATGGCATGAATGAATTTCTTGTGCGTACTGTGATGGTAGACCTATCTGTAGGCATAATGTAACATCAATTTAAATTTGAAACTGAGAGTATTGGACATTAGACTTTGGTAGACAGTCTGTGGCTAGTTGTTAGAGCTTAGACGATTTGTCCAAGCTATGTCATGTCAGAAAACCTCACCGATATCTATTCGCTGTGAGTAATACCAAACAGATGTTGTCATACATAGTGTTGGATGTATGACATGGACTGCATCATGCAGTTTTTTTACTTGACCAATAAGTGTTGTGCAGATGCGAGTTGTTATGTCTGTCAGCTGTGTACAGTCTTCTTCTGCACATGTTCAAGGTGTGACCAGCCCTGTTCTTTACCTGTGTGCTCTTCTACCAGAAATAATAATCAGATCAGATTATATATCTGGTAGTTTGCATTCAAATTTAACCAGTGTATCGTAACAAATAGTGCAAAGAATCTCTGTGGAAGAGGGTTAGTACATTTCCAGACTTGTCCGGCATTTGGGTAATAGCTCTTCCAGCTGATTTGTTTGAGGATTTGCTTGATTTAATGCACATAAAATGCATGCAGGCAGTTTATATAGATATTTGAACAGTATCGGTGTCTTATTATGAATCTGCTGAACTATTATCTCGCAATTAGCTTTTCCCTTTTGGCTCGAGGACTTTGTTTTACGACAAGTCAAATTAGTTTCTTTGGGGAAAACGATATACTTCATTTTCTCGAATGATTTTTTTTTTTTTTTTTTTGCCCGAATAAAGCAGTTTATTTTTTTAGCCAAGAATTTTGTAAACTAGTTCTGCTGGATTTGCAATACCGAGGAACGATTTTGTGCTGTTGCTAGACCACGTTGGAGTGCTGCTACTTCCATCCAAGCACTGTGCTGCGTTGCCGTAACGATACCACGTGCCGCAGAGCTTCGTTCAGTACGAGACTCCGATACGTCTGTGTACCGAACAATACATTCAACAGACCGCATGATAAAGTAAGCTATTCCTAATAAAATATTGCTTATATTATGTAAGGTTCTTATATTATGTACTTCTTCTAAGCACGCTGTTTTCACAAGACGGTATGCTTGCACACTGGATCCTACGTTCAGTAGCAAGTAGGAATTGGGAAGATTCCTCCCAAGTCTCTAAGATCTGGTGTAAGAAAGCACTTCGCCTTCCTGGTTAGTTACGAAAGCCAGTGACTTCTGGACTGAAACATAACCGTGTGATGCTGAATCCAACGGTCGCTCAGTATATTGTTCTTAACATTCAGCC
The DNA here is from genome assembly GCA_023630585.1 of Cranoglanis bouderius. Taxonomy (NCBI): domain Eukaryota; kingdom Metazoa; phylum Chordata; class Actinopteri; order Siluriformes; family Cranoglanididae; genus Cranoglanis; species Cranoglanis bouderius. The sequence goes on from CM042539.1 coordinate 2,594,139, forward strand.
GCTATTGTTCACTGACACCAAGAGGCAATATTTTAGTATCGGTATCAGTATTGACGTGTACTTGTGTACACTGGTGTAGATGCATCCCTACTTTGCAGTGCTGTAATGAAACATTGATTGACATATCGGTGCTTTAAGAGTTTGCATGTAGCGTAGAAATGAAGTGCAGAGGATGGTGTTTAGGGATGGTGTTTATGACCGGGGTCGGGCACTGGGTACTGAATGAAACCTAGTCAAAAATAAACTAAGAAGGACATTTACACCTCCACCGGTAGACATTTCTTGGCCTCTCTATGGGACATTTACACATGTCAGTGATTCATCTACATTCACATTTAGCTTCTGGTGTTTCACCGACTTCAGGAGCATGGAGCATGTGACTGTCTAACTTGGTCCAAATGATTTAGTGTCGATTAACAGTCGTAACTCCCCTGACTTATACGGTTATTTCCGCTGATCTAGTTGGAGCCTAGTCACCCAAACACACACAATATGAGATCATCAGGTTTCCTCTGCTGTTCTTAGCAATTAAATACGGAAAGGTATACTTTTCCTCAGGAAAAGTTTTCGGGAAGTCGCTGTAAGCAAGATATTTTATATTTTTATCACGAGATAACAAACTGTTAACTAATTAATAAAGAGTTATTCATTATATTGTGTAATTCCTATATTGTTTTTACTGCACATAATAAATTGTACATTTTCACTGCATCTGTTATTACCGTGAAACATATTCGCAGATGTGCGTTTCATTTTAACAACATTCTATCCCTGTTTTAGCCTGTAGAAAGAGATGACGGTGGTACATCCTGTGTGTGAACGTGAGCGCACACGCACCTGTGCTCGTCGTTCGGTATGACGATGATAACTCTTCCTGAGCAGCTCGCCATTTCTCTCTCTGGCTGACACACACCTGGCACCTGTAACGAAGCACCTTGGGACGCGAAATTTCCTCCCACCGCAGGACACGCTGCGCTCCAGTTTGAAAGTCTAGCCGAGTCCTATTAAATATCGCGGTTCATGGCGAGACCAGATCAGCTTGGTTCGTGGGAACACAAATCGGTTCCAGGCCAGCCCGATTCGCATTTCTGTCCAACTACAACAGAAAATGTCCCTTCGTCTCAATTTCTCAATCTGGCATTGTTCTTGCTTTTTTCTTTTAAGAGACTAAATTATTCCCGAGCCTGTGTGCTTTTGCTTCATATAGGTATTTCTTCAGGTGGTAGAATACTTCACTGGTCGGTTTGATTTGTGTAGCTGCCGTCTCGTGAAAAGGTGAACTTGGGATCATCTTGAGTGTTTATATAAGCAGTGCACAGAAAAACAGGCACTGCTGCAGCTGCTTTTCTGTACTTCTTGCATACTGATGTGTTTGGTTTGGATGCTTTGGTCTGATTTCTGACGATGAAGCAAATCTCCATAGATAACCAAGTCTGTCTTTTCTTATTTGAATAAAAGGATATGTTGTGCTGTACAATGAGCACATGTCAGTGTAATATATTTGGATAATGGAGTTGGAGGTTGATTTCTTATATGAATGTGGGTGGAAGAGATGGTAGATATGTTAACATTATCTTACTGTACACATGCCAAAGGGATATAAATGGTTTACCTTGAATTAGTTTGCTAGTGGATGATGTTACTTACACCTGTGTGACTTGGCCAGTCAGAGCCAGCCAACTAATAATGGATATTTGGAAGCTTCCTGTTGAGGAAGAGTCTCCTTGTTTAGACTCCCAACTTGACACCAACTTATTCAGTTTGGACTTATTCAGTTTGGACAAAAGATGACTGTATGAGCTCTGCTGTGTTTGCATGTTAAAAGCCGAATGCTAGTCAGTGAGCAGTATTCAGTATTGAATAGCACTTTGCGAATTCATCACATTTGATAATGAAAATACCGAGACATGATAGTACTTACCAGCTTCCATATAACAGTGGATGAATTTGATTATTGTTCTCAATACCACCTGACCAGAAAATACCGTGTTGTGTATTTTTGCTGGTTTTGCTGTCGCGTCGTAATGGAATTCTTCGGTCATGAGTTGTTATTGTCAGTCTTGATTTAGTGCGTTTTCTGATCTGGTGCCATTGCGACCAAAGACAGGGGTGGACGAATTTCGACAGTGTCATAAATTTTGGGCTGAAATCTCAGAGCGTGACCGCTTTTGCATCGCACGTCTAAAAGGATGACTTTGGAGTACATGAAATGCACTGGGCAGCTACAAATTGGGCAATGACCCCACTGATCACACTGATTGATGACATACGCATAGCGTAGGCATATTCTTTTTATCACAGGTTCGCCTTCGTTGGAGGCGCTCCATCATATAATCTTAAATGGTGTTTTCATTATACAGTGTGTCCCAGATGTCTCCATACATAGGGGAAATTAACACTTTTTGGCAAAACGTCTTCGTAAATTTTTCATACTCGGTTTATAATATATCTATATATAATATTTCAGAAAAAAACAAAAGAAGAACGTATTGAAATCATTCTCACGGCTGGATCGGGAAGCTGTCGCAAGGTTGTTGGACTTTAACAGGAAACATGGCGAGCACATCACACACGGCACTGTTGCCAAACTTATTAACAAATTCAAAAAGACCGGAAGTGTTGCAGACCAACCTGAGAGGTGGACGTCCACGAACATCCATTGACGAAGGCACAACCGACTTGGTGCTGGCAAACATACTGTAGTCCCCTATGCGTGGAGACTTTTGGGGCACACTGTAGAATCCAAGAAAGTTTTTACAGTGTGATGAGTAATTTGGCATTTGTTAGATTGTCCTTAAACAGATATGTCTTGATAATGTCTCTTGGATTAAAGCGCGTGTGAAAGTAACTTTCCACCTACTCTACTATACATGGTAATGCCTGTTTCAGTAACGAAGCTCACCATACCCATTACTTGGGCTTTAACCCATTCACTTGAGCTACAGCAAAGATTTGTCATTAATCCTCGTAGTGCCATGACTTCTTTTTGACAAAGGCATCTGAGCAAGTTTAATGAGTCTAGCCAGAGACATCTTGAGCATCTGTCAGGTGCCATTAGGATGCAGTGTACACAGTGTTATCACTCTGCGTCTCGTCAGTCCTCTGACGTCTTTTAGCTGGATGTTTTTAGTAAAAGCTCGGTCTACATCAATTGGTTGAGTGAACAAGTCTTGGCTAGCTGATGTTTTTTTTTTTTTCCCTCCTGGGCCTCCAGAAAGCTCGAAGAGCCTCTTTCTAAAGGTTTGGTTCAATGCTGTCAAAATTCTTGAACCTTTTTTCATTTTTATCAGCTGAACCGATGTTAAAGTAAATGTAAAAGTCTTTTAACGCTGGAGGCTTGTAATAAATACTTACATTTCATTTTAACTCCTCATTCTTCTGCCATGATTTGTAACATGTGCAACATATTAGTTATTCTTACAGTTGGTTTGGTTGTATTCCTTGAACTGACTTCGCTGTAGTGAGGCACCAAATCTCTTTAAAATATCGAGATTAAGAAGATAAGAAGATTCCCGTCTCCGGGACCGTGAGGCCCTCAGGCAGCGAAGCAAATGATAATTTGCGTGCTAATTGTCAGGACTTCCCGAGGGAAGCCACAAGCGAGATCTGCAGTCAGAGTTCCCCTCCCCTGCACTTCATTATCCCTGCAGTCTCTCCATTCTCTAGACATTTAAGCTGCTCTTTAGAGGTTATATGCTTGTCTTTACCCATCCTTAAAGCAAGCCCACAGAAACTTAAGACGGGGGTGCTTAAGTCCGGTTCTTGGGATCCCCATCCCTGTAGTGTTTAGCTCCAGCTCTAATGTAACACACCTGATCTCTGATAATCAGTGCATTTTGGCGAACCTGAATCTTAGAGCCAGTCGTGTGGGAAGTAAACTCTCGAGGGTGATACATCACCAGGACTAGACTTTGGCACTTCTGAATTAAGGATTGGATTGTGCAGTGTCTGAAAATTTGAGGAGTTGTACGTGTGCTAAAAATGTAATGACTTCTTTAAAACAGACTGAGTATTGCCAGATTGCTTGCAGTATCTCTCTCTTTTAAAACCTGGCCTAGGTCTCTGTAAACCTGCCATGAAATTTTTTACACATTACAAGTACCAGCCTTATTTTCATCTGAAGATTTATAATAGCCCATCATGGCAGATCCCGGGAACAAATCTGGCAAAACTAAATACATTGCTGAAATTGTTTGTAGAGATATGACCACTGTTTGGAATTCTCATTAAGAGTGAAACTATTGGTCTATTTAACCTTTAAATTAAAAACGTTAAAGCAAGTGTGACCTTTTCATTCCACTTTGTACGAACTCTGAAAGTGTTATTTTTGGTCATCTTCAGGGACACCCCTAACTAAGACGTATTCACACTTCCACTCTACCCTCCTTCAGCTCTCACTGTTAGGCCATAATCAGGAACGAACAGTATAATAATCAGGGGGGAAAAAAAACTATTGTTTGAGTTTTGCAAAACAAGTTTTCGTTTGGTGTGTGTGTTTTAAACATAACTTACATTGTGGTAGGATATAGCATGATCTTCTGAAGCCTGCTGTACTATACACATCGGCTGAGGCGCAACCTATTTGACAGTTTTTTACCAAGTGTGCGTGGATGACGATCAATTCAGAATCAGGAACACATAGGCAGGGGTCTAAAAGACCAAATCCCAAATCCCAGTGATACCACAGCATCCGTGGCCAGGAGCCAAGGGAGCAAAATTGGCTGGGATACCTGGGTGGGAGGAAAGGGATTATTCTCTCTCCCCTGTCAGTCACAGCGACATTATCCAATCATGGACGTCTGTCAGCTCACACATGCAGAAGACGGCAAGTAGCACTTTCCCCCAAGTGCGTTACGCTGCCCTATGAGACTGCATGAACAGCGGTTCACACGTCTTGGAAGAAGCATGTTACCACGTTTTCCTTAGCACCTAACTACCAAAGTAGCTCACCATATGTTTATATATAGGTTAGTTAGCACCTTTAAGCCTAGTCAGGTTCCGGGGAACTAAAACATGGGACTGGGCGGCACATTGAAACTGCCATGGTGTGTTAAGTGGTGTGTTGCATGACTTTGAGGGAGAACAAAGGAGATTTGCCACCAATGTTGCCTCAAGCTTCATGTTTTATAGGCTATCCAGATTGCAGTTTTGATCCAGAAAAGCATCATCTGAGGCTCGATAAATGTTTTACTGAGTTTGATGCAAATCTCTTAAACTTCGGATAGCCGTGTTTCACAGTATTTGATTCGCAGTAGCCATTTTGATCATTACCTGCTATACTCTTTAGTTTGTCAGTTCTTTTCTGTTTCACATCATTATCATACCATGTTTATTTTAATCCTGCTGCATGTGAAGCATCAACAATATGTTCTTTTTTTCTTTCCCCAAATGAAACTATTTTCCAGCTCAGACAGCGTGCAGCTTTATGTTCTGAGATGTGGTAGCATATCCTATATCTTGCACTATGCACATGTGGCGTTAGAAATGCTAATGTCTGCTGTAGTGTGATGGGAAGCACACAGGATCTCTTAACGCTCTCAGCTCAAGCCTTGGAATGGGGGTGGGGTGGGGTGGGGGATTAAATCCTGCGCTAGCCTGTAATAAAACCAGCCCTCAGCACCCCGTAATAAAAGTATGTCTGTGTGAGTAAAGGGTGAGTGTGTGAGCCACTACATCCTGTGACTCTTGACTGGGAATGTTTTGACTGAGAAAGACTTTCCTTCAGGCTATGTTGCTTCCTTAATGGTGCTTTCTTATGAAATGCTGATCTAGTAACTACAGTTCAGAACTGTTCAGTACGCATCGGAGTCTTTCTAGTGTTTTAAGGAGACCGTGGCACATGTTCTCAAACATTTAAAGAATGCATTTCACCACATGAGAGCTAAATGCTTAAAGTATCACTTTCAGCGCCAGTGGAAAACCACTGTTTTGTTTATGTTTACTTACTCTGCTTAAGCACCATGTGCGTGGTATTTGTGGAAAATATCCACCTTACTTAGGCCGGATTTTGGAAATTCAATCTTTCAGGTGCAGTGCTTGAAGTCTGATACTGCAAAAGTATGTGGATTTTCTGTGCTCTTCTTGAAACAGGCTGAATGATGCTTTTGAAACTTTTTGAGAATTGCATATAAATGTAGGTTTAAAATTAGGTCAGCGAAACACGTTGCTTTAAACATTCATTAATGTTTTTTTTTTCTTTTCTTTTCTTTACAGCATGTTAAGCACCAATAAAATCCAAGAACTCCTCAACGGCTCCTTCGTTGGTCTGGCCATGCTTGAGAGGCTGTAAGTTGAGCTTGATTTTTCTCTGTTGTTAATGTTTAAGTTTGATAATTGTGAACAAAATAATAGAATTAAATATCCCGAACAAACAAAACACAGTTCTCGGTTTAAAGAAAATGGCTGCAGTCTCAGTGACTGTGACATACAGAGGGAACGTGTACTTTATTCGCCTGTCAGCTGCCAGAGGAAGGACATCAGTAAAGTAGAGGAATCTTTAAGTGCCCGTCATGAGGGGGGTGGTGGGAGGGACGGTTAATTTTAGACACTGCCCTCAGGGAACGCTAGTATCTGACCTGCGTTATACTACGAATGCATTTGTTAAACAATAGGGGGGGAAAAAAAGCCAAGCATGAATTTTTTTGGTCTTTTTGGCACTTTTTTTGTTTTATCCTTTTATGAAGGGCTATAAAGCACAGTTTTACTTCTTATGGTCTTAGAAATGTGCGTGCCTGATTTTCTCCCAAAGCATAAGAGACCTATGTGTATATACTGCTTTGTAGCGCTTAAGGTGATTTATTGCTTGAAAATGGCTTTGTGCAGAAAAAAAAAAAAAAAAACCCAGACCATTAGCAGCCCTTGTGTTTCAATGAGGGCTAAAATAACATGACGCAATCTGACTGGAATTCCAAGGGCATATTTCTGTCATTATAGGGACCCTGGGTGAGAAGAGGAAAAAGAGACAAGGCAAGGGGCCTTTCTGGGGTATTTTTCTGGCAGCGCTTAGACAACACTGGCATGCCGAATCCTTTCTCTTCTCCCTTTGCCCCTTCTATGCCCTTAAAGGCATGCTGAGCAATTTCACTATTTTCAGCCAGTTTTTCGAAAGTGAGTTTAATTGATTTGGTTTGACATCTGAAAAGCATTGTACCGTATGAGACGTACTGTGTAGGCTGGTTGAGATTCATTTGTTGCCGATACAATCCACTAGTTCCCTGAATTCTGACCGTTCCCTTCATAAGCTTGGTGTGTGTACCAGGTGCAGAACTGCTTCTTGAGAACTCTGGGCCTGAGATTAGAAATGTACATTCATATGTTTCTGTTATAGGCTCTTTTTCCTGTTCTAAAGCAGACAAAAATGCACAGTTCACGAGCGTAAGCTAAACAAACGTCTTTTAGAGCCCATTAAAAGTATAAACACTTCCATCCTCCTCTGCCCTAGAAGCCTAGGGAAATGAGCTATGCTTCACTGGTTAAGTCTGTTAGTCAGCCGGTCTCTGAATCTCTTTTCCTCTTGGCATTTTTTGCTCTTGCTGTTCATCCGTGCATTTATCTCGGGGCACATTACAATTGTTTTTGTGTAAAGATGCAGAGGAGGGGTTTATGGGTAGTATGGGGGTTTATGGGCATATCTGTACTAGTGTCCATCCAGTATCGGGTCTGCTATTGACCTGAAACACTAGAATCCGAATTTTAGATATTTTCTGATACTATCAGTTGACATAATTTAGTTCAATTACATTATATTTTTTAAAGATTTTATAAGATACAGCAGCTTTAGAGCTTTGAGTCAACCTTGAGAACTTAAAGGGAACCCCATTCTTTCTTTTGTTGACACTGGATAATCATTACTTTTACAACCGTGTACTAAGCATGTTGATTGATAAGTCAGTATAAGCATATTGTGAATAAGAGTCCTGGGAAATGCACAGGAAAGTCTTTATGATTACGCCAGCAGTTATTAGGTACGTACGCTGCGTTTGACTAAAGCTCAAAGTTGGGAAGGTCTCCACAACCCCCCGAGTCCAGTATACATATCTCAGCATGGCTGCTCATAAGTAAATAAAATATCACTTCTCTACTTTAAATGTTTAGAGCAGTATTTACTATATATATATATATATCAATCAACATACACATATTCATTGATTAAATCTATATCACTGACCATACAGTTCACTGTTCTGAGAATGAAAGTACATGCTCATTTAATGTTAGCTGACTTGCTTGTTGCTAACAAGGTACACACATTTTATGGAGGTGTCCGTTTTTTTTTTTAAGCTTGAAAGTATTGAGCTCTCGAAAGTGAAATAATTCCGAGTCCGGACTTCTCACTTCCGAGTTAAGTCTACAGTAGTGAGGTGAGATTATCTACTGAAGCGAGGAGGGGTCTTGGGTATGAACTGTGTTTGGGAAGTGCAAATTTTCTGCTGTGAATTGGTGTTATGTAGATTGATCATGCACGTAAACCCAGGACACAAATTTCTGGTAGTGTTGGTGTTGGAACAAGGCCCTAATCTGAAACTGAGCAAAATATCTCATGGGGGAAAAAAAGCACACTGTGAATTAGACTAGTTTGAGGATATGCCGGTGCAGTCACGGTACATTCTTGTGAAATTTCTTTGGTCGTTATGCACGATTTAACATTATGTGCGCACACACCTGTGTGAACACCCGTGCACAAAGCCAGCACGTTTGTAGATTCTCACCCTCAGAAGTGTAATTCAGGCCTCACTTTCCCTTAAAAGTGTGCGACGTGTTGCCTTTCTTATGCTAATGAGGCTAGCAGGGGCCAGAGGTGTCACAGACCGATTTCCCCCGAAACGCCGTGCCCCTGGCAGCTTTTGTGTGCTCGAAAGGAGGAGTGAGTGCCGAGTTACCGTCCCTTTTCAATGCAAATAAAGCCTCACTGCAGTCTCCAGCTCACACCACAGCAAAAGCTTATTGGCGTCACAGCTGTTCTCTGCTCTGAGAGCGACGGGCATGGGAGAATCGATAAAAGCCCACCTTTCACCTTAAACCCCCAGCCATGAAATTGTAGCTTGACTGTGGCCGCCTCACTGTTTTTACTCAGAGTTCATCCGTAGACATTTCATATCGCTGTCATATTGCTAAAATGAGTGCGCACACTTCAATTTTCCGTCTGTTCCTCTCGGAGGGGCAGCACCGATATGCCGATTTGAAATATTTTCAAGTTTCATTGCAGTAGAAGCCTTCCAACATCGGAACTGTTTTTTTGTAACCGACTCTAGAAAAGCATTCCTGGAGTGCTTGAGCAAAGAGCTTATTTTTGTTGTCCATGTGCAAAGAACTTTGGTGAAGTGATCCACTGGAATCTTTGTTTGTCTTTCTACTCCAGAGACACAAGCTTCTCTCGATGCTGTTGGAGAATTTAAAGAACCTTTATAGCTGGTCTGTTGAAAGAAAGACCAAGACAAACTTTCCATATGTGAAATAAGAACTCCATGCTCGTATTTTTTTTTTCATTTTTTATTTTTTTTAACAGCCCTGACGGTGTGCTTAGCTCTTTCCGGTTTAAAGAAATGTGGAATGCATTAGTACAATGAAGGAGGAACCAATTTGTCTTTAACAGCCCCAGTAATTTTTATTTAGTGATGAATACCACAGGCAGAATGGTTTCTGGACTGCAGTTTTTCACTTGTAGCCCTGCCATTTAATAAGTTAAAACTAAGCAGACTTTCTCATTGTAGCCGTCGTCTGCTGGCCTGCACCATAGTGTGCTACTGGAAGATTGGGTTTTTTTGTTTTTTTTCAGTTTGTAAGCTCATCACACTAACTGCACAGACGGAGTCATTTCCTGCCAGCGAATTCAAACTGTCATTAACCTCACTGCCTCTTCGGAATATGCTCCATAATTATTGGCACTGTTGATAAAGATGGTTAAATTGGTGATGGAGAAACTGTATTTGTGGTTGATTAGATTTATCTGACAGTGGTCTTGCACTAACATTTTTCCTCTGATTGATTATCCATTTGGAAGGGATTATCCAAGCTAGGTTGTTGATCCGTTCAGCTTCAGTAGCCGCTTTATCCTAGTCAGGGTTGTAGTGGAGTCTATCTCAGCAACACTGGGCTCGAGGGAGGAATACACCCTGGCTGGGATGCTAGTCCATCGCAGGGTACCATGCACACGCATTCACACCTACGGGCAATTTAAAGTAGCCAAAACATGAAGGAAACCCAGGTGGACACAGGGAGAACATGCAAAACTCTGCAAAGTCACTAACCCAAGATCAAACTTGCCCTGATCATATATGTGCTACTAAATCTGAACCGACAAATTACAGTGAAGTTAATTTTTCTTTTTAGTTCAACTGATTTGATGATAAATTTCAAATAACAACAATGAAAGGGTGTTCTGGAGGTTGGAAAATGAATGTATTTTGTGCAGTAAACAGACTCTTTATGTTGGTACAAACCAGTGGTTTGGTAGCATTAAGTGTATAGTATCGTACTCTGTGTAACATGGTGGGTGTAACCAATCAGCAACAGACTGCATCATTAGTTCCTGGTGGAAATGTTGAGCAGGAACCAAACACTGGGTCAAATCCAGTTTCTTGTAAAGGCCCTGAAAAGTGCAGTGAGATCAGACACCAAGAATATCGGAGTTTTAAAAAAAAAAGTATTTTATTTTATTTTTATTTTTTTAAAGGATCGTTTTTGCGAAAATGAAGATAACGATAGATAGATGGTCTACAACAAAAACAACAAGACACAACCAGCTAGGTCTGAAGCCCTAATTTGCTCAGATATTTGCGTCTTTTATTTGGTCAGCTAGTCGCAATTGTATAAAAGTATTATTCGAAAACTGAAGCATTCCATTCCACTCATCTTTCCTCAGTGTGCTCACCACTTCCTTCATCATGTTTTCCCCGGCACATCAAAACCATTCATGTGAACGGCCCGGCCTTCTCTCTGTCCCCTCCTGTAACCACAGAGTGAGGACTTCAAAAGGCTTTGGGCCTTTGAGCCATTGAGATGGCGGTATGTGTGTATTGAAGCTTTTGAACAGGACTAGCTGTTGGCTGACTAGCGCAGGTGTGGTCTGCAAGCATCACATCACTGCCCTGTGAAATCTGAGGGGTGAAGTGTGTCATCACATATTGTGTATTGGCGCGCTGCTTGTTTGGCTGTACGAGGGTCTCCAAAGGAACCATTAAAGTCTTAAGTAGAGGCTGTCCATATTGTTGTCTTGTTCCAGTGTTGCACTGCATCTCGCAGAAACCTCACACATGCACACATGCCTATTCAGACTGTGTAGGTTTACGTAAAAATCAGAGATATCTCTAATGTTTTTTTTTTTGTTTGTTTTTTTTTTTTATGCATCATGTTCTCGGATAGTCTATGCGTCCAGCCATCCTCCTGTTTGTCCATCCAAATTCTCGTCACAGTATCTCAAAAATAAGTAGCAACCAGCAGATGAACTAGTTATATTGTGGAATTGATCCAAACAGGGTCAAGGCCAAATGTCTGAAATAGCTTCCTGCTTGTTTAGAGTATCTGTTAAGGGTATTTCTGGCATACAGGTCAGTAACAAGAAGGACTAGACTTTTGACACCAATGGTGTTGAGTTCTACTCAATTTCCTTTTTCAACCTCATCATTATTTTATTTATTATTATTTATCTTTTGATTTTCTATCTGTTTTCTGTCTGTTCTTGGGCAAACTGCGAATTTCATTGTACAAGGGAGTTTGTGCATATGACATATGGCATTAAAAACTATTTTGTTACTGAGCCTTTTATAGACTATTTATAAACATCTGGTCTGTCATTTTAATATACTCTATTATAGGTTGTGTATTGAGGATAGTATAATTATTAAGAAATTAATTATTTTCCGAATACTGTTTTTGGAATAGTAATATTTACTGTTTCCTGCCTGCCGCTTTCTTTTCTAGGGACATAAAGAATAACATCATCACCCGCATTGAGCCGGGAGCCTTCCTCGGACTTCCTGCTCTTAAAAGACTGTAAGTAAATGTTGTACCTTGTTTGATGGTGTTTACACTATGGTTAATTAATGGTTTGTTGTGTTTTATTAACTGGGGGCTTGTATGAGTTTGTGGACACTGTCTGTTTACTCTGTCTGGTTGCGCGAGCATTATATTATATGCACGCGTAAAACAAGTATCAGTTATAACTTGAATATTTATTGCTATTTTTTTCCCCCTTATAAGATAAGAGAGCTTGTTAAGCATTTTAACATTTTACTTCAAAGGAAGGTATTGTGTGTATGTGTGATGATTACTTAACATCGAGGCAGTAAAACTTAATTTTGACATAATTTTGATGATTTTTTCCCCCCCATCCTTTTTGGCAGTTTGCCAACTACATCAACATCCATTTGGGTTTTCAAGACGTCATGTATATCTTGTAATGATTTGGTTTTGAGTGTGATATCTTGCACAGTGTATTGGGGCTAGTTTATATGCTGTGTGAGTGTGTGCGTGTGTGTGTGAGTGTGTGTGTGGTAACGAGGGGTTTTGATCAGTTGGGATACATGTTTGGTGAGACTGTGAATGAACACATACCCACTTGTGTGCACAGAGAGACTGCTAGCATGTCACATTTTCAGCCAGAATAAAGTATTTCTTGGCTGTCTAAATGGAGAACTGTGCATCTGCTCCAAAATATCATTCTAATATTCAAGAGAGAGTGAGCATTCAGTGAATTTCTCCATTTAAGGCCCACATTTCTGTTCATACTGACATTACTGGTACCAAAGGTGTCATTTAAAAAGTTGGATAGAAATTAGACACAATGGCACATTGCAAAACAAATGAATAGAAATATTGCAGAAGCCATTTTCTTTTGAGGAAGTCCTGATATTACTCGTATTAAGAACATTAAGACCAGTGCCTGGGTGATTACGTGACTGGTGAAAAACGTGCATTTTACTATTCCAAAAAATGTGGTAACCCGTCTTTTTCATACAAGAAGTCTTTCCTGACAGCGGCTGCATTTTGCCGTTAATTAAATAACACAATTGAGTTGTTTTTTTTTTTGTTTTTTTTTAAGCATCGAATTAGCAAATGCACAAAATGTGGTTAGCTAGCATCCAGGCTACTGACATAAGGACATGACAACGATTTTTAATTAATGAATTAATTAGAACGAACAATTTGGGTAATGGAGTACTTTCAAAGTGACCACATCAGTTATAATCATACCATTGAAAATAGCAAAAATGAATAATAGAATGTAACCTACTATTCTTCTTCCCATAATCTACAGAAAACTGGGGTGATGCAGCTACCGAACATGTTGAATGTTTAAAATATTTCATATACATCAATATTTCACATTAATACACAAAAGATTTGTTTTAACGTATTTGTGTTATGGGTATAGTTATAGGTTTATAGGTTTCATTAACGCTTTAAGTGATTTATCTGAAACATTCACACAGGTTACTTGCTTATAATGTCTTCACTTTACATACCTATTTGCAAATGTAATATCGGTGCCAGTTTGCCTAATTTGGCTGTAGTTTTTGGAATCTTGGAAAGGAGCGATCATGTTGATTCACATGTAGAACACGAAAAGCACACAGGCGGGTTAAATCTGGTCAGCAGAGGGGTCCGTCAACAAAAGGGTCCCTGTGTGCAAACGCTCCTCAGTCTAAACCTAAATTTTTCCCATCTGCGTTTAATTTTTCCCATCTCAAAACAGCTAATTACATTTCCCCCGTTACACTTTGAGACAAGTCACTGGCCTCGGGATAGAGGGATAGACAGAGTTTAGAAGAGAAGTGTGGAGCAGAGAAGATGAAAAGATTAAAGAGATGAAGGAAAGTTGAGTCAGGACTGGAGAAGGAAGATGAAACGATAATAAAGGAATGAATCAGGAGAAAGAGGGCTCTGAAGACATGCAGGTGAAGAGAAAGGGGCCAGTGAAGGTAGTATTGCGACTGTGAGTTAGAGAGGTGAAAAGGAACCAGTGAAGAAACGGTCTTTTGCTAGAACAGCTTATCATGCTTTCGGTTAAAGACTGGTCACATGGTTTTTAATGATAAACTCGTTAGTTTTTCAAGCTATTATCACATTGATAGTTGTCTTGAAGCTAAAGCTGACGTGTGTTTTACACTAAGTAATAACTGATTAACTGAGCACCTTAGTTTTTTGGGGTTTTTTTTTTTTTCGTTTTTTTTTTCAGCAGCCAGTGCACCACTGCTCTCATTTTGTTTTGGGTCTGAAACAGTTCCTCAGTGTGCTTTCCTTGCTACAACACACCATTGGTTTCTTCTCCGCGTGGAATTTCCTTGCCATAAATTCCCAGACTCTTCCCTAAAACCCACAGTAGTAAAAGGCAGCCACTGTTCGCCCAGTCAACATGCAAGACAATCAGCTGAACAAGAAGCTAACATGTGATTCTGGCAGTTGCCTTTGAGTCAGAGTGGCTGTCTGCAGGGCGTAGTAAATCCATTCTGACGCCAACATGTCATGTCAGCGAGAGAAGCTCAACACCAAGCCTTATCCCGTTTGGCACGTTGAAATCGTTACAGCTGGATGAAAGAGTGCTTCGACTTAAATATGTAGCACGTTTCTGTCCACTTCCTTCCGTTAGAGCTGGGGTCAGATTTCCCACCCCACTTAAATAATCCAAAGAATTTTCCATACAAACCAAAACCAGCCTGAAATCGTTATTCAGCAGCAGAGTCCTAAAGTAGCACTGAGGTACCTTTTGGTACTCGGAGTCGACGTCAGCGTCGACTTTCTCAGCGGACGTAATAAATCACAAGGTTTTTCTGTGGTGATTTATGCAAGGCCGAAGTTTTCTTCATGTATATGTGGTGTTGTATATTTGTCATGTCAGAACTGCATTACTACAGATCTATCTATGGAGAAATATATATATATATATATATACACACTAGAAAAATTATACTTAAATGATGTAAGTGAAAATAGGGACACTGTGTCAAAATCTTACTAAATTATGAGTGGAAGTGTCCACACTTAAATTTGGTTATTAAATGCAAATTATTTTGACTGAAATTAGACATCAGGACGACCTTTTTTCCCCAACATTTCAACAAATTAGTTATAATACATATGTGTCATTTTATGGAAAGTTACAAGAGTTAGGGTGGAGTTAGCATTCCTACCTTTTCACTTAAATTTGTTCATGTGAAGACATTCTCTCTTTTTTTTAGTAAAGAGAGTAATAGACTATAGTCTTCTATGGAAATGTGATTATTTGTATGCTTTGCATATATTTAATGAATAAAGTTAAATGGATAGATTGGTGGATTTTAAGTCTAAATCACCTAAATAGTGGTTCTCAAACATCACACAAAATTGATGTACCACTGGATGCTACAGACCCTGAAGTCTTGACAGTTATAATTACACCACCACTCTCTCTTTTGATGTTATTTTGCCTTCAGCTTCTTAAGACTTGTGCTAGCAGATTTGCTTTCATCTGATGATCATTTTTTTCTGATTCCTTTGAAATGATATTGGTGTTGACATACAAGAAGCGCAGGACTGGTCCCTGCATTGTCCAAAACACACCATATGGTCAAATGTTTGTGGACACCTGGCCATCACACCCAGATGAGGCCAAAACTGTTGCCTCGAATTTATAGAATGTCTTTGTATGCTGTAGCATTACAGTTTCCCTTCACTTTGAACAAACCTGTTCCAGCATGACCAATGCCCCTGTGCACAAAGTGAGCTCCATGAAGACATGGTTTGCTAAGGTTGGTGTGGAAGATCTCGAGTGGCCCGGTGCAGAACCCTGACCTCAACCCCACTGAACACTTTTGGGATGAACTGGAACCCCAAGCCTCCTCACCCAAAATCAATACGTGCCCTCACTAATGCTCTTACGGTTGAATGAACGAACACAAATCCCCACAGCCACGCTCCAAAATCTAGTGCAAAGCCTTCCCAGAAGAGTGGAGGTTATTATAACAGCAGAGGGGGACTAAATCTGGAATGAGATGTTCAATAAGGACATATGGGTGTGATGGTGTCCACAAACCTTTGGCCATGTAGTGTATCTAGCTAGAGCATACCAGTCATAAGCACGAGTAACAACACTGATTAGTCATAAGTAGAAGCCAAAGATGGGTTTAGTGCTAAACGCTACATGTATGTGTCCTCTACAGTGACTCTGTTCTGTTAGAGTCTAGCATCAGTAGATTTTGTAAATGCCTCTGCCTAGTGATTAGTGTATGGTAATATGTCTGTGTAACTGATGTGTCTTTTTTTTTTGTTCTCATCTCTTTAGAGATTTGTCCAATAATCGTATTGGCTGCCTCAATGTGGATATATTCAAAGGCCTCACAAACCTGGTTAAACTGTAAGTAAATCTCCTTATTACCTATTACTGTATCAGCATCACGATGGTGGCCGATTAGGTTTTCTTTATTTGTGTTGTATTTTTAATAGCTTTTATATTTCAGTTGCTGTGTTTAGGGCTCCCTAATGAGGATATTAGCAGTGTTTTAGGCATTTGGCTAGAAATTGAGAATGTAATTGCCCTTCACTGGGCTCTAAATTGAGGAACAGATGTTGTAAGATTAGCACGTTAGTTTCTGCCTCCCTCGAGTACGGCAACAGCAGTGCACACACCTGTGTGTCCTCTCCACCTCGTGAAGGTGAGGCTAATGCTATCGGTGTGAAAATAAAGCTGTCATTCCGATTAAAACTCTCAGATGAGTACAGATTAAGCTGTTACGTAAAATGTCTTCGGAGATAAATAGCAGCAGCTATGAGGAATCCGAAACAAGTCAATGTGTAGACTTTCCTCTGAACTACGTGTGCGTAGTGCGGCAAAAAAACCCAAAAAAAAAACGTATCACGATACTTGAAGACATTTCTGTGATACACAATATGTATCATGATATATAGGTTTGCTAACCAACTGGCAACAGAACAGTAGCGTTGCTTGAATTGTTATATAATTTATCATGATGTCAGTATTATATTGTCATCTTGGTCATCCCTACTCTGAACTGTGTGCTGTTACTACTATTGGAGCTAACCCTCTGCAACTAAGCATTAGTTGGCTCATTCAGTGATGTTGCATGAGTATCTATAACGCTAAGACCACCTCAGATGCTAGATCTAGCCGATCCTGATTCTCATATGCAATGTAGTAATTCACCTGTGGTGTCATTTCAGCAACCTTTCAGGGAACATGTTTTCATCCCTTTCTCAAGGGACCTTTGACAGCCTCGTCTCTCTGAAAACACTGTGAGTAAACTGAATTTATATCTCCATATTTCAATATAGGCACATTTCAATCCTGTTTTTTTTTTTTTTTTTTAATGCCCTAGGCAATTTCACCCCAGATATTGTGTAGCACACATTATTAATCCTTTTTTTTTTTTTTTTATTATGACCATTATGTCATTATGGATACTGAAATAACCAGTCAAGTATATGACTTGTTATTATAAGAACATGATATTGGGGGAAAATAAGTGAAAAAGATAAGTAAGGGATCAAATATCATGGGGGTGTGCTGCTATAGGAAAATAATCAATGATAGTGCTGGGCTGCATCGCGCCACCCCAACAGGAGGACTAAAGTTGATTTATTTTCTTATAAAACATCCCAAAGTATTTTATCCCTGTTGTATCACATCGTTCTGCCAGCAATTACATTTTGCTATTAATTAAATCCTACTTTTTATCAGTCTGTATTTCCATTTAACGTTATGGAATGTCCCCAAAACTAGTTAGTTCTTGTTATCACACGCTCCATAGACATTCCAGCCTCCGGTTTTTTTAAATTTTTTTTCCTCTCTCTTGAAGTTAAAACAACAACAACAACCTTACAGCTTGTCATGTTACAGATAAGCCAGAAAGAACTAAATTCTCTGTCCTGCAAAGTTTCCCGTGGCGGAAAACATACCGTTATAAAGCACCGACACTCGAGACTCCATGAATGTAACATAAACGACTTCCTAAAGGAAGCTTCACCATATCAGTGATGTAAATGTTTTGAATGAGATTTTTTTTATTATCAGGCTTAAATTATATGACGTGTCTGTCGTACGAGTCCTCGTGAATTAGTCGTTCCTATAGAAACAGTAACACTGTAGAAGCCAGCACTGCTGTCAGTGGTGTTATAGAAAATGAATCTGGCCAGTCACATTCGCTAATTCAACCATGCTGTGGTATGAAAAGTAGTTAATGTCATAGTTTTGCTGCCTACACTTCATTGATTTAACACAATGTGGTGTGTGTGTGTGTGTGTGTGTGTGTGTGTGTGTGTGTGTGTGTGTGTGTGTGTGTGTGTGTGTGTGTGTGTTAGGGAGTTTCAGAGCCCTTATCTACTGTGTGACTGTAACCTGCAATGGCTGGTACGCTATATTAAAGAGAAGGGTATAGCTGTGAAAGACACGCGGTGCTCCTACCCTCGCTCACTACAGGGCCAGCTCATAACCTCCCTCAAACCTGAAATGCTCACCTGTGGTAAGAAGACAAACATGCACAAAAAGGGGCAATTGTTTTAGCTAAGGGGCCTTAAAGGAAGAAAATAACCAGATTCACTGTATACCACTATTACAAATCACAAGGAAATTATATTATTATTACATAGAAACTGCAGCTAAACATGGGCATGTTGTAGGTAGCATTAGCAACTTCCACAGGGATTTGTGGAGGGATTTTTTATTTTATTTATTTATTTATTTATTTTTTGACAGACTAGACAAGTAGTTTTTTTCTTACAAGCAAGTTCATTTGAAATTAAACATGTTTATACTATTTGCTAGATATTTCCATCTTTTTCATAAAATGTTCCATGCACTGAATGTAATTAAATTTTTTTTTTATTACTTAATAAATAGAAATGATGTGTTAATTAGGAGACCTGAGCCAGTTTTTGCTGTAATATTTCAATACACTGCACTCACGATGCAGGCTGCTCTAATAGATAAGATTAAAAACACTGGTTTGCCACCAAAAACACTGATATAGATGGAGCAGAGTGAGCAGACCTTTTTTTTCCTGGCTGCTTTTCCAGACACACATTAAACTCAGTCTGGGTGCTCAGGTTTGGTTAACTTTCTTTTAATCTGCCTGGAGAAAGAGTTCAGTGTTTGAGGGCACCTGATTGGTTGTAGGTAACAGATACACGCACTTGTATGACAATGAAAAACAAAGCAACTGTTACAAAAGTGTAGAAACATAGTACTCTCGCTCTCCAGTTTCTCACTCTCACCGCTTTTCTCTATAGATGCACCTCTGGAGCTCCCCTCTTTCCAAATGACTCCTTCCCAGCATCAGATAGTTTTTCAGGGGGACAGCCTGCCGTTCCAGTGCATGGCCTCCTTTGTGGACGAGGACATGCAGGTGCTCTGGTATCAGGATGGCAAGATGGTGGAGTCTGATGCCACGCAGGGAATATACATAGAGAAGAGCATGGTGCAGAACTGCTCCCTTATTGCCAGGTAATGCAGCATGAAGGAGCTAAAGGATGGTGATGGATTAAAGATCTGTATGTTTTAAATTCTATTGTATTTAGGCAAGGTTGGGTTAAAAAAAAAAAAAAACGTGAGAGATACAGAAGCCAAACTTTATATACCTCAATTATGTACCTAAACATACAAGTCTGCATACTAGTATATCAATTCAAGGCATGTGTCCACTTGCGTGATGTGATATGACTGTTTAGGCTAAACTACAACTTTTTTTTTTTGTACAACATTTGTGAACAATCTCTTAGTTTTCTCTCTCCTCTTCATCCACAGTGCTCTGACCATCTCCAACATCCAGCCAGGCTTCACAGGAGACTGGGAGTGTCGAGTGCGCACTAGCCGAGGGAACAACACGCGCACGGTACACATTGTTGTTCTAGAGAGCGCTGCCAAATACTGTGCTCCTGAAAGGGTGTCCAACAATAAAGGAGATTACAGGTGAGTTTAGCAAAAAAAAAATTCCCCCAGAAGCACTATCAGTGTACCAGTTCAGCTCGAGAATTTTAGCTCATCGTTTCCCTCTAGTGGCTGGAAAAGCAGTCTTACACATAGTGCGCTAGTGTAATGCAACGACACTATCAGTATCTGTTTACTGCTCCAAATATCTGTATCTGTATTTGAGTTTAAACCCAAAGTGAGCGTGACCTGAAATTATTATTATTTTGTTTATATTAATTATGAACCATACCGCCGTGCCTCCATAAACACTGGGGGGGGAAAAACAGAGGTAGAAATGTCAGCATGGTGTATGAATTCTTGCTCTGACAGTTCCTGAACCTCAGCAACATCACTCACGTTCATAATCGGTCAACTAGAGATGTGCACGGGACTCTTTAGTTGCATCTGTTTCTCAACATATAGTAGCCTAACTTAAAGCACTGCAAACCCTGACCTTACTAAGGATCCTGTATACGCATCACACAGCGCTACACGTTCATGTTAATGAACATTGTTTATCCTGCAAGGTTCATATCTGACCTCTCAGACCCGCATGAAAGTAAAAAAACCTCACACGTCTCGCAAGATCCCAGTTCTCTAGTCTCAACCAGATGCCCTGTGAGCCTTTCTGGCAAGCTTTAAATTTTTTTTTTTTTAAATAGTGCGTCTTCCAGTCATATCTGTATTTGTATCCATTTAGAACACTTTATCTATTTGTTATATATAGATATAAATGGAGGGAAACGGTATTATCCGGGATATGTTGTAAAAACTAGCCTGCCGTAATTAGCCAAGGGGGGAATTTAGGTAACAGATTTTATGTTAAACACTTGAAATACTTAAGCTCCATCATGGCTGACGTCTCTGCAGATGGCCTCGCACACTGGCAGGCATCATGGCGTACCTGCCCTGTGCACGACAGGTAACAGGCGCAGGCATCTATTCGGGCAGCTCAGCTGAAGACCGGCGTGCCAGGAGACGATGTGGCCGCAACGGGCACTGGGCTGAGGAGGACTACTCCCGCTGCGAGTACATGAAGGACACCACCCGCGTGCTTCACATCATCAACCAGGTGCAGAACTGTTTTTACCTTCCCAGCTTACTACTTACAATTCTCTTGGTAATCATACACACATGATCCTAAGCAGAACTGACAAAAACCAATAAAAACAATGATTGTAATTTTAACATAGCAGATATGTGACACATATCTTTTCACCCTAGTATGATTTTTAGACGAATATCCTCTGTCTGCTGTACTATACAATCACATTTCTCCTCCTTTTATTGATTTCTGTCTTGTCTGTCTAATAGATGGCTCTGAACCTGACAAATGCAGTGCATACTGCACAGCAGCTTCTGGCTTACACAGTAGAAGCCCCTAACTTCTCAGACAAGGAGGACGTGATCTTCGTGGCTGAGATGATCGAGAAGATTGGGATGTTCGCTGAGAAATATAAAGAGGTGAATCATCCAACAGCAAATGTAGCCACATACAACCAAGAAAGAACTTCATTATAGTCAGTGTGCATCACATTTATATTTCGAATCTGTAAATTAGTTTTAATAATTACTTGACTTCATTTATTTAAATCATGATTGTTGATCCTAGATGAACGCCAGCTTTTACATTTTTTGCTCTTAAAAAGGTTTGTGCTTCCATAGGATTGAATCTTTAAAAAAAAATCTTAAAACCTAAAAAAAAAAAAAATTATTCAATCAAGTTCGGCTTAAAACGAGCAGTTGGCAAGACCACTGTTCACCGTCACATGCTTCCTTACGGTAGACAAAGCACGCATTCTGTGGATCTGTTTATAGAGAAAATGGCATGAAGGAAAGAGATAAGATCAAAACGGAGGGATTTAGGCAAAATCTAATCTTTTCTGGGTTTGGGTTTCACTGTGTTGAAGGGAAACATTGACCATGTGACACCTGCATGTAGTTCCATTTCATAGCTTTTTCAAATAAAGGTGATTCTCTGAAATTACAAAAGAAAACCCTGACCTACAGTGCAGAGTGGTATTGCAATTTTTTCCCCCTCAGCATTCTGGACTAATAAAATAACGTCTCAGGATCTTGTGCTATACATTTTCCATGATCATATTTCATTACTTCAGTGAGTCTCTTATTTTGGAGTTGTATAATGTGATTGTGTTGGAGAGGAGGTTAAATGTATGTATATAGGAAATATTACTGGAGTATTAATGGAGCATTGTTTGTGTGTGTGTGTGTGTGTGTGTGTGTTTTGTCAGTTAGGGGATGTGATGGTGGATATCTCCAGTAATCTGATGCTGACTGATGAGCGAGTGTTGTGGATGGCACAGAAGGAGACGCGAGCTTGCTCACGCATCGTTGAGAGTCTACAAAGGATCGCAGTTCTCCGGCTGGCTAGTGGATCTTACTACACTGTAAATATCGTACATGACTTGCTTTACAGTTTTACTTTGTGTGTGTGTGTGTGTGTGTGTGTGTGTCTATAAAGTCTGTTTACTCGCTGGTAAATGATAGTTTTGTTTCAGTTTGTCCGTATGTGTATTGATGGACATTTTCCTCCACAGAACTCCCACAACATTGCCGTGGAGGCGCACACGATTAAGGCCAGCAGCTTTAACGGCATGACCTGCACGCTGTTCCAGAAGGTGGCACCAGAGCGCACTATGATTCCCCACCTGGGGAATTTAAACCCTGATATTAACCTGGACCGGCAGCTCAGCTTCAAATGCAATGTCACCAGCAATCTTTCTGCCCTTGCCCTAAAGGTGTGCTGCTTTTCTTTTTTTGTTAGTTATCCACAAAAAAATATATATATATATATATATAGCTTTCTCTACTGCTTTAGCCACTACTACTGTATGTTTATATCATTTAGGTGTTTGACCTATTCATACATTTCTTTTGTTAAGCATCATCAGTTTATATAAAATATATGCTTAACCATACGTTAACCACTGTCCAGAAAAGAGGAAATAATCAGCAGGAATTATGTGTATAGTTGAACATTTATTTGACACTATAATTTAGTATTCAAACATGTATATTCCTCTCTCCCTGAATATGTGCAGAACACTATAGTGGAGGCGTCGGTGCAGCTGCCTCCCTCTCTCTTCTCCTCTGTGCCGAGCTCTGGTCAAGCTGATGATGGCATTTATAAGCTGCAGTTGCTGGCTTTCCGCAATGGCAAGCTTTTCCCCCCTACAGGCAACTCAACCAAGAGGAGAAGCGTCGTCACTCCTGTCATCCTCACCAAGATCGGTAAGCCACATCACCTCAAACCAGCACCTTCCTCAGCACAGTTACTTGTTGTTGAGTAAGGTGTATTTATATTTTCTATTCATGCCTGAGAGGTCTGTGCAGGCTTTAAAAAAGAGTGCTTACAGACCTTAACCTTGGAGCTTTTGAAAGGAAACATGGCCCCATCAACAACAGAGTTCACAACTGAAACAGAGGAAAGTTATAAAACTTCTTCAAGAAGGAAATCCGACACGGAGTGTGGCAGATGATGTTGGTTGTTCCCAGTCAGTCGTGTCTAAAATTTGGTGCAAGTATAAGCAAAATGGGAAGGTTTATAAAAGGAAAACATACGGGTCGACCGAGGAAGACGTCAAAGCGTCAGGATAGAAAACTCGAAGCAATATGTCTTGAAAATAGGAAATGAGCAGCAAAACAAATGAAGAACAAATGGGCGGAAACAGGAGTCAATGACAGAACTGTAAGAAATTGGCTGAATGAAATGGGATTTACATACAGAAAAGCCAAATGAAAAGCAGCACTAACACATAAACAGAAGAAAACAAGGTTAGAATGGGCTAAAGAGACGCATGAATCATGGAGTGTGGATGATTAGATGAAAGTGATATTCAGTGATGAATCACGAATCTGCATTGGCCAAGGAGATGATGCTGGAACTTTTGTCTGGTGCCGTTCTAATGAAACGTAAATATGAGTGCCTGAAGAAAACAATCAAATTTCTCCACTCATTTATGATCTGAGGTTTGCATGTCAGGTAAAGGACCAGGGGAGACCTCAACAGTCAGTGCATAGGTGTACACTGAAATTTTGGACACTTTTCTCATTCCATCGATAGAAAATAGGTTCAGTGATGAAGTTATTTTTCAGGATGATGATGCATCTTGCCCAGAGCAAAGAGTGTTGAAGCTTTTCTTCAGGAAAGGCAAATCAACTCAATCACATGGCCAGCAAACAGTCCGGATCTCAATCCGACTGAAAATTTATGGTGGAAATTTACATAAATAAATAAATAAATAAATAAATAAATGATAAATAAAAAAAATCAGTCCATGACAACGCTCCATCCTGCAAAGCTGATCCTTCAACCACTGTTCGAGAAAGTTGGAACCAGCTTGATGGAGAATATTGTTTTTCATCAGTGAAGTCCACGCCTCAAAGAAGTCATGCGGTCATAAAAGCCCGAGGAGGAGCAACAAAGTACTAATTGTGATTTTTTGATTCCATAATATTTTCCTCAACATTGAATGATTCCATAATTGTTTCCTCTACTTGAGCTGGGAAAAAAATTCCATTAATTAAAACAATTAAATTTATTTTGTTTGAGGTATTTTTCATGAAGCCAGAATGTTCAGCTATTAAACAAAAATGTGATTTGTTTATTTGCTATGATGCTAAAAAGCCTGGTGCCCCGGCTACTGATTTGTCCACCCAGAGTGTATAGTATATTTGTATTTTGCACTTGAAGGATGTTCAGGTTTTATTTATTTATTTTTTAATTAATAACATGCATAAATATGGCAATGTCATTCCACTCTTACTTCTCTAATGTATCATAAGATGGTTCACAGGATCAAAAGATTACACCATTGTGCATGAAGATTTACTTCTAGTCACATTGATATGAACTCCTATGAATGTCCTCCTGTGTGTCACTTTCAGAGGGAGTCTCTCTGCAGTCTCTGCGCAGTCGGGTGAATGTGACCCTCCGGCGCTTTGTGCAGGGTTTGGACCCTGTGGCTGCACGCTGGGATTTCACCGCTCAGGGAAATCAGGGCGGCTGGCAGTCAGACGGCTGCACCATCCTCCAGCATGACGCCAACTTCACCACACTCTCGTGTGACTCGCTCAGTAACTACGCCCTTCTGATGGTCAGTACTAACTCGGCTGACTCTGTCTTTCAAAAGTCATCTATGGAATGTTAACGTGATGTGTTTGTCTTTTCAGTAGGAAATTATTTCTCACAGGACGTACTGACTTAGGAGTGTTTTGGTCTTTTAGTTTAGGGGCTGCGACCTAAAAAGTCCTTGTCATTTGTCTATAAATGAACCAAACTGACTTTCTAGGTAGATGTTGTCTAACTGAATAAAGGAGTAATTGTTCTGACGCAAGTGCAGCTTAACAAGGGGGGGGGGGGGGAACACTAATTAAATATATCGATATTATGCATGTGTATTAATAGAAGTTTTATTTGTTGCTTGTCTTCAACAGGATCTGACGAAGACAGAGCCCACCATGCACAGCTTTAAGCCTCTTCACCCAGTCATCTACATCACAGCTTTCATGCTTAGTCTCTGTCTGCTGGCCATCATCGTCAGCTACATTTACCACCACAAGTAAGAACACCTTCCATCCGTACGGGAGATAGCAGTTAGCATCACACTTTCCAAATCTGAGTACTGAAATAGTTTGTACTTATATGTTTTCTGTCTAATTCACTGGAGACAGTTGAGACCCTTTATTGAGCCCTGGCAGTGCTAGAGCACAGAAAATGCTGAGGTATCTAGGCAAGTACAGAACTGAGACTGTGAAATACTAGACTAGCAGTAAAAGATCTCTGAAGTTGGACTTAGAAGGTTGAGCACTACCTGTCTGTTATCATACAGTTGTTACACGCCACCTGCTTAATGCGCTTAATGCTGGTACAGTCACTGGAAAGGTTGGACTGAACTTGCCTAATTCATTACATTATTTTGTGTCCCCACAGGTCTGTGTGTATTAGCAAGAAGTGCTGGCACATGCTGGTTAACCTGTGCCTGCATATCCTCCTTACCTGTGCTGCATTCGCTGGGGGCATCAACCAGACCTCCAACGCCAGTGTGTGCCAAGCGGTATGAGCTACACGAATATAATTCCATTTAAGCAACCCGTCCATTATAGAACTTTATCATTCCAGTATGGTATATTTAGCTTTATTTGTTGTGCTGTAGGAACGGAGTCTTATATGTACACAACTCCACTAATAATTGCGCAGGTATGTGTGAATTTGTTAAGCTTGTTTGTAATTAAAATTTTTATGTACGTGTGTCAGGTGGGCATAGTGCTGCATTACTCCACACTGGCTACAGCCTTGTGGTCGGGCGTCACGGCTCGGAACATCTACAAGCAGATCACACGCAAGACCAAGCAATACGAAGAGCTGGACGAGCCTCCTCCCCCACCCAGACCCATGCTGAGGTAACCACTCACCCATTTCCCATAAAAGAAGTGCATGGATAAAATAATTATCTATGCTAATATCTGTCATTACGCTGTTTGAGATTATCAGGGATGTCTTACTAAATTATGTATTTTTGTCTTAAGCTCCTTGTTTGTTTGCATGAATAAATGTCTGCTTTATTTTCTTCTTTTCTATTTAGGTTCTACTTAATAGGTGGAGGAATTCCCATAATTGTTTGTGGCATAACTGCAGCTGCTAACATCAAAAACTATGGAGGTCGGCCCGGTGCACCTTAGTAAGTATGCAGTTTCAGAGCACCGTAACCATTGTTATAGGAAAGTGATTACTTGAGTGATTACCCTGAATCTCATGCGACTCCTGTGGGTTGATGTGGGGAAAAATAGGTGATACGAAGCACTATCCATTGCTTTCAATTTGCTGAACTGCCTACATGGCTGTTTCAAACATATGGAAAAGTCTAGCAATTTAGTGCGCTTGCAAAGATTTGTCATAGTGATTCCATGTCTGCATTTTGATATGGGATCTTGTCAGAATGACATCATATATTTGTGCTTGTATGGAAGTGGATGTACTTGCCAGTGCGATGCAGGGAACAGACACCAGTTAAATCTTTTAGTTGACACAGTTGTTATATTCATAGTTATGTATACTTACAATGTTGTTGTTTTTTTTTTTGGCATGTACCGCCCACACGCTGCAACGTGAATAATGAATACTTTGCTGAGGCAATAACTTGAGGCACTCTGAAGTTATGTGAGCCTAATTATGACAATCTATTTTTAGCTAAAGCCTAGCCGTCCCGTGTCTGCCAGTTTGCCAGCCTCTCAGTTCTTCACTACTCAAGAGTGATAACTGTGTAAGAGAAGAGTGATTTGGAAACCTGTACCATCTGAACTCTTTAGCGTTTAATTTAAGTTGTTCCAGTTAAACAACAGGAGTGTGATTAAATGCAGGGATAAGGAACACTAAGCAGACATCTGCTTAATTAGAAAGGAAAAATGAAACAGAAATGTTTCACCGTATGCCTAATTGTACAATATTAATATTCAGCTCCGTTGTGGCCTGATCTACATCGTTCCCTACTCTTGAACCGTTTTTAATGAATGTGAATGCTCAGTACTATGATTTGGTGTGCACTTTATTTTATGTACTTTATTAAGTTAAATTCATGTGTTGTGTCCTCAGCTGTTGGATGGAGTGGGAGCCTAGTTTGGGTGCTTTCTATGGTCCAGTGGCCTTCATCATCTTTGTGGACTGCATGTACTTTCTGAGTATTCTTCTTCAGCTACGGCGTCACCCAGAAAGGCGCTTTGAGCTTAAAGAACAGCCAGAGGAGCAGCAAAGGCTTTCTGTGGCTGAGGTTGCTGGTGGTCCCACTGCCCATGCAGAGTCATCTGGGCCAATATCTCTGTCGGCACTTGAGAATGAGCACACGTTCTTAGCGCAGCTGGTCGGCGTGGCCGGAGCTTTGGCACTCTTCACACTGCTGTGGCTGTTTGGGGCCCTGGCTGTTTCTCAGGAGTACCCACTGGATTTGGCCTTCTCCTGCCTCTTTGGTGTGGCTGCTCTGGCCCTGGGAGCCTTCCTTGTTGGCCATCACTGTATTACACGGCAAGACATGCGCCGCCACTGGGCACAGGCCTGCTGCCTTAGACACCAGAGGTATGCTATGCAAGTCGACGCCCTCCTGGCACCGATGACCGGGGCCTCTGGGGATGGGTCAACCAATACAGGAAATGGTGAGATAGCACGTTGCCATACTAGTGGAACCGAGTCATCTTGTACCAATAAAAGTGCACCGAGTGTGCGCAACTCCACCCAAGGCTGCAAGCTGACCAATCTGCAAGTAGAAGCAGCTCAGTGCAAAACAGTTCCTGCACCAGCCAATGGCACTGCTCTATTAGACAACAGCTTGACCGAGCACTCATTGGATAATGAGATCAAGATGCATGTTGCTCCAGTTGAAGTCCAGTATCGTCCCAATATTAGTAGCAATGGCCACCCTGGAATGGCGAGTGGCAACGGCAGCATCGGCGGACAACCCGGGAGACACCACAAGAACCGAGCACGGGCGCACCGTGCGAGCCGACTCACTGTTTTGCGGGAGTACGCCTACGACGTGCCCACCAGTGTGGAGGGCAGCGAGCATAGCGCCCCCCAGAGACGCCACCACCACGAAAGCCTACATGCCCGCAACAGCCGCCGTGCTGCATACCTGGCGTACCGCGAGCGCCAACAAAGCCAGCTACAGCAGGACAGCAGCGACGCTAGTGCCAGCCTGCCCCGTCGGACTCGCCAGTTCGACAGGGGTGCCAACAAAGTTGCAGGCTCCAGCATTGGCAACGGCCTCGGGAACAGACGTCTCCGGAACAGTCTGGGAAGTGGCCTCGGTAGTGGGACAATTAACAGCCAAAGCAATGGTGTTAGTAATGGATGTGTAGCAGGGGAGGAAGCTGAGACTGAAATGTCAAGCTCAGTCAAAGACTGCCCAAAGCAGCCCCTCCCTGTCGAACTGGATGTTCAGCCAAAGTCATATGGGCTGAATTTGGCATCAGAGAATGGACTCGCTAAAAGCTCAGAGAGGCTACAACACCTGTCACTTCTTAATACAGACAGCTCAGCTACCATTAAGACTGGTTTGTGGAAAAATGAAACTACAGTGTAGCAAAAGTTCCAACCTCAGAGACTGCTATTTACACTTTTTTCTGTCTAACTGTGAACCTTTTTTTTTTTTTTTTTTTTTTTTTTTCCTTTTCATTTTGGACAGTATATTTTTAAGAGTTTGAAGAAAATAGAATTTATAAATGAGTTGTTTTGAAGAAGTCGCCTCTTAGTATACCACATGCTAATTGTCATAGATGATCTACAAATGATCTATTTTTATAACATTTATTTCTTTTTCACATCTGCACGTGATTTTCTATGATAAGGTGCACAACATTTGGGCATAGATAGGGTTGGTCTTCTGTTCGAACCTTTTCTACCATAATTAAGCAGTTGCAAAATGCATTTGCGAAATAATAATAATAAAAAAAAAAAAATGGCTCGGTTGCTTGTGTTTGATCCTGCACCACATCGAATGAATAGCGAAGCATTCATCAGACATCGTTATCCAGACTCTGGTTATTGTAACTGATTCTCAATACAACGTAGTATCTGTTTCCCAAAACTCACACTTTATTTGTTTAATTGAGATCAGTCTTTCTGCTTTTCTGCAACGTGGAGGTGCCAGTGCTGCAGTGTTAAGAATATTATTCCGTCAGCAGAGTCGGTTGTGCTATATTTGTCCAGTTCACTAGTTAGCTGGACATTTAACTTTATATTTCCAGTTACCTACTAGTGAGTTCATACGAAAGCCTAATCTTGAACGAGTTTGTACTGTTGTGTTGTGTTTGCTTCAGTGCCTGCATCACTGCAGAGCATAGAAATAGCTCAGATTTCTTCAGTGACACACTATTTTTACTCCCGTGTCTGAGCAGTGTGGGAATTTCACATTTTTATACGGTTTCCTCCGACCAGTCTGAGTTCCCTCACACCACCCACGTTATCAGTATTAGAGTTCAGAACCTTTGAGAGAAGAAAATTAACGGAAATCAAAAACTACATACTATATTAGAGCATCTTGAATAAATTTTTGTCCACTCACTCGGTTATGTGTTTAGGTTTATACGCAGTCCCCTCTGAATGTATTGGAACGGTGAGACAGATTCTTTTGTCTTTTTTACTATACACTGAAGACATTTGGGTTTGAGATCTAAACATGATCATGAATTTCAGCTTTTATTTCCTGATATTTACATCTAAATGTGTTAAACAGCTTAGAACATGGCACCTTTGGTGGCAGACCACCCAATTTTTAGGCGAGCAAAAGTATAGGAACAGATAGTCTTAATATTTGGTTGCATATCCCTTGCTTGCAACAACTGCATCAAGTTGATGACCCACCGGTCAGTTATGGTCCACAAGAACTTCATTTGGTGGATTAGAACCTTTATCGTGCCAGTCCCAGCCTGTGGGCCATATGATTGACACCCCTGGTCTAGTGTTTGTGTGGTGAAGCACCTCTGTAAGTTTGAAACTCACTTTAAACTTTTCATCCACTTGATTTGAACTCTTGTATGAAGGTTAAACAATTAATATGGAAACTATTAAAAAAGCAGGTTATCTGTTACTGTCATCTGCCAACAGCTGAGGGTAGCTCTGCAATGAAAATGAATCAAGATATTAATTTTCACTTTGCTAATGATTACAGGGACATTTCAGTCAGACAAAGATGTGTTACCAGGCTACCTGTGAGTTTGAAAAAACACTGAATAAGGGTTTGAATTGTGTATGGGAGATTTATAACTTGACTAGAGATGAGTATGATCATGTAATCAAGACAAGTGGAATAAATCTGTTCCTTTACCCCATATGACCTTTATATCTTTAGAACGGCCTAAGCTAAGTTTGTGTTCTATTTGTCTGAGCACAGCATTTTCTCTGGAATTGCACATGAATGTCGAAATGGCACTAGTTTTTGATTACAACAAACGATAACAAAATCCTTTTTAGATAGAGTACATGTTTATAGTTCAAATAAGGCCAGTGTTTCACTTCCCTAATCCATCAATTTTTGATTACTTTTTCCTTCATATGTAGTGTACTAAACACATTATGGGTGATGACAGAGAAGCAATGATTCTGCATATTTCAGCTCTCAGCAAATGTGGCTGTAAGAGGCAGTGGTGTGAAGAATCTGTCTCAGAAATGAAGAGTGATATTTTCCATAAAGTCGGCCCATCTGTGCCTGGTAGAATGAGTTTTGTAAAACTTTAGAAAAGGACAAATAATTTGGGTGCAGCAGCCTAATTAGGCATAAAACAATGGCTGCAAATCTAAATATTCACACACGTGCTTCTACTGCATTTTTAAAACGACTTGCAATTGGGAATTCTTGACCATTCATCCCTGCACCAGTGCAAATATATTTTACTACTTCATTTAATTGGTGTTTTAAGACATTAACAGGGTTGCTTAGTTTGTTTTAAGCTTTTGTTTGGGAATTGTGCAGATAGCTGTCATTTAAAGAAGTCCTGTTCTAAGTAATGGGTTAAATACAAAACCATAACATTCAAAGTTTTGGGGTGTGGCGAGCCAGAAAAAAAAACTTGAGTGTAATATTTAACCATGGCACATCAAAGATTCATCAGTTTGTTTTTTCTATACTGCAAGGTAGATCACAAAAAAAAAAAAACTAAGCCGATAAATAATGCCAACTTAAATCTAATGATTATATAGTAAAAAAAATGTTTCCTAGGATGGAAATTTCAGAAACAAAAAAATGCTCTACGGCTCCAATAAAACACCAAAATGTTATTGAACATATATATATATATATATATATTTTTAAATGTAGCCGTGACATTAATCTTCATGCTCATGAAGGTCGCAGCACAACCCACATTATGAAATAGTGTGCAATAGCATTTTTCAAATCCCCCCCCCCCAAAAAAAATGCATGCTGCAGATTTAATTAAGGAAACTCAGTTGTTCACATCAGCACGGTTAGTTTAATAATGACAAGCATCTGTGTATATATTTTATAATATGTAAAACCTATTTTTGCGAACTTGTTTGATTTGTACCCTATCTTCATAAATTTGAACCTCAATAATTATCAAAAACATGTTTATCAAAAATATCCCAATAAATCCTAGTGGGGTGAGACTTTGGTTTACTCAAACAGCTGTAATTCAGGATTAGCTGTATGGATTTGCTCAAAAATCATATTCAGCACTAGGTTCTGAGAAGGTTTTTAGCAATGTGGGGCGTGGTCAGTGAAAGGGACGGAGTTACGTTCAAATAGCTCTTTCTCAGAAAACTAAGTCATATCAAGCTGAAATTTTGGTTTACTACACATTTTGGTAAACTGTAAGTGGATTTTAAATGATGACTGGGTTACTTCAAAAACATGGCTGCAGTCAGACAATCAGCTTTTCAGCAGGCATTTCTCACAGTTATATTCGTCTCATCACAGAACGTCTATGGTCTCTTTATTGTTCTGCGTAACTTTGCAAAATCTGGCCACTGGAGGCAACATTTACAAAGGGTGATTGGACCCTGCAGGTCGTCACTTTCCTCTATATTACACTGCATGAATATATTGCATGAATCCGACCTTGGCTACATAGGCTTCTCCCAATTAATAGCTCAGATACTACATTAATGTTCATGTACATGCTATCTAAGGGTCTCCAACTGACAAACTAAAAGTGCACTAGAACTAAAGGAAGCACAGCCAACCTTAAAAGCAGTTCAATTTGTTTAGTCATTAATCATTAAGTACAATTGTTTTGTGTTTTCTGAATATCGGGTGCAAGTTGACTTTCTATCAGCATTTCATAACAAGACATACAATAATCCACTTCTTTTCAAATGTAAAGAAAAAAAACATAAATGGAATCTAATAAAAATCAAATAAAAATATAATCTATATAGGTCTAATCTATTAGTACCTATTTTACATCACTTCACATTAGATGTTGTATTAATTTTATTAGTAGTTCCTATGTGATTTATCTCAGCTTACCATGACAACTTTTAAAGCGTTCAGCCTATAAACAAT
The DNA here is from genome assembly GCA_023630585.1 of Cranoglanis bouderius. NCBI lineage: Eukaryota > Metazoa > Chordata > Actinopteri > Siluriformes > Cranoglanididae > Cranoglanis > Cranoglanis bouderius. Next base: position 2,627,070 of record CM042539.1, read on the forward strand.
TTCTGGAAGGGGAACAGAAATGCCCCATCTGGCAGATTCCGAGTGCAGGGTTTCTCATCCTCCATCTCTTTCATTTCTCTGTGCAGCTTCTCTATGTGCCAGGACAGCGCTGTATACTGTACAGCAGACAAAGATAAAAGGCAACGTCTCTCGAGAAAGAAGAATCACTATTTGCATCATTTGCTTAAAGATGTTTAATTAGAGTCAGCATGGGAGATATTTCGATGGTGCCACTCAGCCATTACAGTGAGAGATTATTTACAGTGGGGGAAAAAAGTATTTGATCCCCTGCTGATTTTGTACGTTTGCCCACTGACAAAGAAATGATCAGTCTATAATTTTAATAGTAGGTGTATTTTAACAGTGAGAGACAGAATAACAACAAAAAAACCCAGAAAAACGCATTTCAAAAAAGTTATAAATTGATTTGCATTTTAATGAGGAGAACTGGGTGAAAGTGTTGTGGTCAGATGAGACCAAAATCGAGATCTTTGGCATCAACTCAACTCGCCGTGTTTGGAGGAGGAGGAATGCTGCCTATGACCCCAAGAACACCATCCCCACCGTCAAACATGGAGGTGGGAGCATTATGCTTTGGGGGTGTTTTTCTGCTAAGGGGACAGGACAACTGCACCGCGTCAAAGGGACGATGGACGGGGCCATGTACCGTCAAATCTTGGGTGAGAACCTCCTTCCCTCAGCCAGGGCATTGAAAATGGGTCGTGGATGGGTATTCCAGCATGACAATGACCCAAAACACACAGCCAAGGCAACAAAGGAGTGGCTCAAGAAGAAACACATTAAGGTCCTGGAGTGGCCTAGCCAGTCTCCAGACCTTAATCCCATAGAAAATCTGTGGAGGGAGCTGAAGGTTCGAGTTGCCAAACGTCAGCCTCGAGACCTTAATGACTTGGAGAGGATCTGCAAAGAGGAGTGGGACAAAATCCCTCCTGAGATGTGTGCAAACCTGGTGGCCAACTACAAGAAACGTCTGACCTCTGTGATTGCCAACAAGGGTTTTGCCACCAAGTACTAAGTCGAAGGGGTCAAATACTCATTTCCCTCATTAAAATGCAAATCAATTTATAACTTTTTTGAAATGCATTTTTCTGGATCTTTTTGTTGTTATTCTGTCTCTCACTGTTAAAATACACCTACCATTAAAATTATAGACTGATCATTTCTTTGTCAGTGAGCAAACGTACAAAATCAGCAGGGGATCAAATACTTTTTCCCCCCACTGTGTATGCGTATATATATATATATATGTGTGTGTGTGTGTGTGTGTGTGTTATATATATATATATATATATATATATATATATATATATATATATATATATATATATATATATATATATATATATATATATATATATATAACACTGGTTTAGCGTGCTATGTAGTGACGAGAGCGCGCGAGACTGGACATGCGCGCGCGCGCGCGTCATTCAGCAGTTGGAGCGCGCGGGAGAGTGCAACAGTGCGCGTGCGGTGCAGCACTCACCGTCTTTAATGTAGCTTCAACACAGCAGCGTCTCTGCAAATAATGGATGCAAAGATAACGGAGAGCAGCAATCGTTCCCGGGTAGCCACAGGGAGTTCAACGAGTGGTAGGACCAAAGGTGCATGAAAGCCTTTTCCATGGCATGCGTTTTTGTTGAAGGTGCAGTCACGTATGTACTTTTGCCTTCTTCTCAACGTTTAAGTATGGGCGTAGGAAGGTGGGACTGGTGCTGCACACTTTTAGGAACAATAGCACTAACTGTATCTTTCCTTTTCACTGGTGGTGGTAAGAATGTAAGTATACATTGCTTGCACCTTTAATAAATATCTTTCACCTGGAAACCAACGTTAAAGGTACATTTTATGCACCTTTCTATGTAAAAGATCCCTAAATAAGGTAAAGAAAACAAAAACGAACAAACAAATAGAAACAGTTTCATCTTTTTCCTCTTCACATCAGAGGTGATGTTCCAGGAAAATCACATAAACTGAGAAAGAGAGAAAGAAATTGAACCTTTTTAAACTTTTATCCAGATCAGTATCTGCTTTGTCATTCCTGAATTGGTGTGATTTTCTTACACTGCATGAGCAAAAATTTACATTTAAGTAGTGAGGTTTTGAAAAAAAACGTTTTTGTCAACATGACCTGCCATCACCATGTGAAAGAGCATTTGAAAAATGGTGGAAATATCACCTGTATTGGTAATGCTGTGTTATGCAGTACATCCTTGTTTACTTCATTATGTACTGTGGACAGTTATGCCTCTGCTTGGGTATACATTGAGCCTCACTGGGTAGCTCAGCTTAGCTGATATATTACACCTATGGTTTATTTTTCTGTTTGTACAATTTGGCATTCCCCAAATGTATTCTCTGATTAATTAAAACTATATATATATATATATATATATATATATATATATATATATATATATATATATATATATATATATAGAGAGAGAGAGAGAGAGAGAGGTTTTACATTGAGAGCTTTCTCAGTCACTGAAAGAAATTAGATTGACTAGCATTAAGAGAACTGGATTATGCTTCCACCTGTAGACTTTATACAATGATTTTTTTTTTTTGTATTAGACTAAATGTGAGTGCAAAGTGCAAAGATTGTTGATTCTGTTGATTCTGAGTAACACGTATGTTTATAAAAGAGGAAAATAAAATAAAATTCTGACATGTACAGGAATGCAAAATGAAATAGCAGTTTCCACATATTCTATACATAAGTAACTTTATATGCTTGATTTTAAAGTGACAGTATCGGAGCACAAATTGGTATACGGTGTGAAATCTTGCAATACACAAACACAGACACACGCACACACATTCACTTGATATATAATATTGACAAGAAATACAGTAATCAGAATAAAGAATAAAAATAGCTCTGATCTGAAAACAAAGCTTCACTACTTCACATGGTGCAAACAAAAATACTGAACTATGAAATCATCACCTGCTTGCCATGGCAGAAAGAAACTCTGTATGAAGCATTTTCCTTTCTGGTTAACAAGGTTGTACCTACAAGCTTCATGTTGTGGAAGTACAGTTAAGTGTTGAACCAATAGGTCAGATATTTATACATTGTGTTTGGTCCGTTCCAAATTTTTCATTTTTCTCTCTTCTTTTCTTTCTTTCAGCGAGTCCTCGTGTAGTCAGTCCATGTGGAGTCTTAATATATAATGAAAAGAAGCGTTCTAACAAGAGGTTCTCACAGTCTCACAGCCTTTACTAGAACTGTGCTGTGTTTTTTTTCCCAAACAGTGGTGAATGCCTCGCCCTGAATCCGTCATATGTCACAAAATGGAGGTTTATGTCAGTTTGGGAAGGTGAATCTTACACTTCGGAATTTTGCATCAGTGTTGTGAAATCTACAGTCTACCCGAAGGAGCACTAGTCGTGCAAATCAAATCGAAACTTCACTCCTGTTGAATCATACTTCCATCCTTGAAACAGTAACAAGGCTAAAGCTTGGGGGCCAGTGAATGCAGAGGTAAAAGAATTATGGAATAAGAGCAGTTTAGTTGGTATAGTTTTTGGGAACGAGACTTGTAGTACTCAAGCTAGACTCAAGCCAAATAGGCAAAGAAGATCAAAGAAAGCCGCTGATGCAACTTTCTTGTCATCAGCATACACTATATGGCCAAATGTATGCCGACAGCTGACCAGTTACACCCATATGTGCTTGTTGAACATCTCATTCCAGATTTAGTCCCCTTTTGCTGTTATAATAACCTCCACGCTTCTGGGAAGGCTTTCCACTAGATTTTGGAGCATGGCTGTGGGGATTTGTGCTCATTCAGCCACAACAGCATTAGTAAGGTAGAGCACTGATGTTGGGTGTGGAGGGCGGGGGCTCCAACATTCAAAATCATCTCAAAGGTGTTCAGTGGGGTTGAGGTCAGTGCTCTGTGCAGTCCACTCGAGTTCTTCCACTACAACATTGGCAAACAATGTCTTCATGGACCTGACTTTGTGCACAGGGTACTGTCATGCTGGAACATGTTTATGCCCCATAGTTCCAGTGAAGGGAAATCTTAATGTTACAACATACAAAGACTTTCTACACAATTATATACTTCAAACATACTTTTGGCCATATTGTGTATATTGCTGTGCTAATAGTAATTCAGTGGTTCTGTAATCAGAAACACACACAATGCACAATATTAATATTCTAAATGCTCATAGAAAAAAAAAACACTTGGTTAAAGCTTTATAATTCATTCTATCTCAGCTCTCAGACAACCAAGCAGTAATTGCCTTAAGCTGTTCCTATTTCCCTCTCAGGCTTTTTCTGACAAGGTTTGTTTGGTGTGTAGCCAATTTTTGTGTCTTTTCTTGTCATGTTCTGGCCTAGTAAGCATCTGCTAATATGGCTGCTTGCTGTCTGATCTGCGCCAGGCAAGATGGGTGGTGGGACAAGACAGAGTCAGAAATAAACTTCCACGCAATAACCAACAGAAGGCGTTTGTTTATAGTTCCCTTGCGCCAAAATGAGAGTGGACAGGCTTTCATGTTTAGAATCTCCTGCCAGACTTGTTTATACTACATATTCACTCCCTCATTGATTATTCAGGTTTCGTGCCAGCTAGTACAGATTCCCTGCCAGAGAATAATCCTCCTTTATTGACTTTGAGCACCACTTTAAACCGTATTTTAACACTGTGGGGTTGTAAAGTTGTTTAGTACTATTTGTATCATGTAATTTAACAGATTATTTTCTTACTTACTCTGATATAATAAAGGTTTATTTACCATAGCTGTACATTGTACAACCCATCACTTTAGAATGTGTGTACAGACTACTGTTAAATCAAAGATGTGACAAAATCAAGGACCACAAACAACTGCAGAAGATCAGAGCCACTGATGCAATCTTTTGTCATCTGAATATAGTAGTTATTCACTGGTGCTGTTCATCACTGGATCATGTCACAGCCCAAAGAATTTGAAGCGCTGATACATATGTAATGGCATAATACCCAAATAAATACATTATATACATGGCCAACTGATGAAATCTCCTTTTCTGCAGGGATATTATGCTCTCTTCGACTCCCACTCATTGGGTCACTGTGGCATTCTCAGGATTTGAACTTACAGCAGTAGGACTAGTTGGACTCTTTTGTTAAAATATTTTTTAAAGAGATTACTGAGTATTTAATGGATAAAAAATGCTGATGCTCATGAGCTTCTGTGAGTCACTGACAGTCCTGTAATAGTAATTCACAGTGCTGTGTCAGGGGTGTCAGGTTGGATTTAGTGGGAAATTTTTATGCATGTGTCGTCACATGTGTCGTCATGTGTCGTCAACTCCAATACTTCCAACATCATCATACACCAACATTAAGTTCAGAATGAATCTGAATACATGGTGCCTGACAGCCAACCTGGTGAAAGAGAGAGAGAGAGAGAGAGAGCGAGCGAGCGAGAGCATGATAGTTTAAACAATGCAAACAGGAGTCAGAGTGTGAAAGAGTCTGATATATTACAGTGGGTTTGGAAAGTATTCACAGCTCTTCAGTTTTTGCACTTTATTGTATTATAGATTCAATTTAAAATTGATTAAATTAACTTTTAAAAATTAAAAACAGAAATCTCTCATTTAGATAAGTATTCAGCCCCTGTATTGACTACTTTGTAGGAGCACCTATGGCAGTAACTATAGCTTTGGGTCTTCTTGGGTAAGTCTCTACAAGCTATGCATACCTGTATTTGGGCAATTTCTCCCATTCTTCCTGGAAGATCCTCACAAACCCAGTCAGATTGGATGGGGAGCATCTGTAAAATGTAATCTTCAGGTCTCTCCACAGATGTTCAACTGGGTTCAAACATAGGCTTTGGCTGAGCCTTATGCTCTCAGTCATTTAAGTGCCTACCATATTCAATTTACAACCCCAATTCCAAAATAGTTGGGACACTGTGTAAAATGTAAGTAAAAACAGAATGCAATGATTTGCAAAATCCCATAAACCCATATGTTATTCACAATAGAACATAGAAAACATATCAAATGGTTAAACTGAGGAAATGTACCATTTAATGGAAAAAATAAGGTAATTTTGAATTTGATGGCCGCAACACATTTCAAAAAAGTTGGGACGGGGGCAACAAAAGGCTGGAAAAGTAAGTGTTACTAAAAAGGAACAACTGGAGGTTAATTGGCAACAGGTCAGTAACATGATTGGGTATAAAAAGAATATCTTAGAGAGGCAGAGTCTTTCAGAAGTAAAGATGGGCAGAGGTTACCCAACCTGCGAAAAACTGCGTCTACAAATTGTGGAACAATTTCAGAATAATGTTCCTCAACGTAAAATTGCAAAGACTATAATATTTTTATATTATATTTTATATTATATATTATTTTTTATATATACTGTATATAACATTTATTTGTTGTCTAATTTGGTTCAACGCTATTAAATAATAGATAATAGCCAGTAGATTTATCCTTGTTTTGTGGAGATTGTATCATTACCTAGCTGTGAGATTGGACTACAGAAGGGGTGCTGGTGAGTTTCTGTGTATTTTTGTAGGCCTATTTCATACTTGGTTATATTGGGTGAGAGTGAGTCATCTGGGGCATCTTGTCTTTCTGTGTGTAACTAATATTTACTGCTGTGATTTGTGTAGTGTGACAAAATCCACCTCATGCCTTGTGTGTTTCGCAGGCTATAAAAGAAAATACACAGATTAAATAATAACGTACAAAGAGAACACACATCGGAATTAACTAGACATAATAGTTTTGTTTGCTACACTGTATTTTAGCTACAGTTGCAATCAAAATTATTCAACCCCATTGCAAATCAGGTTTATTGTCAAAATTTACAGACTTTCAGCTGTTTGCAATGAACAAATCAAACAAGAGCAACTGAAATAGTTCAACACAAAGAATGCTTCAAGTGGTTTCCCCAAATTCAACTGAAAATGCAATTTATAATGACTTCCCCAGTCTCAAAATTATTCAACCCCATTCATGGCAAGCATCTTTAGTACTTAGTAGAGACCCTTTTGCTTTTATGACCTGCTGCAAACGAGATGCATAGCCAGACACCAACTTCTGGCAGCGTTCCTGAGGAATCCTAGCCCATTATTCATGAGCAATGGCCTCCAGTTCAGTAATATTCTTGGGTTTGCGTGCTGCAACCGCCTTCTTCAAATCCCACCAGAGATTTTCTATGGGGTTCAAGTCAGGTGACTGTGATGGCCCTGTAGAATCTTTCAGGACTTCTGCAACCAAGCCTTGGTGGAATTTGAGGTATGCTTGGGATCATTGTCCTGTTGGAAGGTCCAATGACGCCCAAGCTTCAGCTTCCTCACAGACGGCATGACGTTTTCTCCTAGGATTTCCTGATACTGAATGAATCCATCTTGCCTTCCACACGCTGCAGGTTTCCAGTGCCAGAGGATGCAAAGCAGCCCCAGAGCATCACCGAGCCACCACCATGCTTGACTGTGGACAGAGTTTTCTTTTCAGCGTATGCTTCATTCTTCTTCCTCCAGACATACCACTGATCCATCGTGCCGAAAAGTTCCACAGAACAGAATCCCAAAATTCTGTGGCTTATTTATATGATTTTGAGCATATTGGAGCCGACTTTTCTTGTGGTTTTGGGTCAGTAGTGGTGTACGTCTTGGAGTTCTGGCAAGGAAACCTTCTGCGTTTAGTAGGCACCTTACTGTGCTCACCGAAACCTCAGTGCCTGTTGCCACCAAGTCTTGCTGCAGGTCTTTTTCAGTCACTCGAGGGTTTTTCACAACCTGCCTTCTCAAAAATCTGGTTGCAGCCGTTGATAGCTTCATTTTTCTGCCCCGTCCAGGTAGTGTAACCACTGTTCCCTTAACTTTGAACTTGCGAACTATGCTTTCAGTGGTGTCTCTAGGAACATTCAGTGCCTTCGCTATCTTTTTGTATCCTGCTCCTTGTTTGTGGATGGCGATGATCTCTTCTCTTAACTTTTTGGCCATTCTTTTGACCTAGCCATATTTCTAACATGCAGTCAAACGTGACACTCAACAAACCCCTAGCCAGTTCAGATATTTCATGTGTTCCAGCTCAAGCACACCTGGTGCAACTAATGAGGCCCTTGATTAGTTTCAAGCCCTCCTGTTTTGCATATTTGTGCTGTTGTGAGGGATTCTATTCAGGGGGTTGAATAATTTTGAGATTAGAGAAGTCATTATAAGTTGCATTTTCAGTTGAATTTGGGGAAACCACTTGAAGCATTTGTTGTGTTGAACAATTTCACTTGCTTTTGTTTGATTTGTTCATTGCAAACAGCTGAAAGTCTGTAAATTTAATTATATTCTCAGTGTTGCAGCCACTTGGGCTGCACCCTGCATATTACTAAGTAGACTGTCAGTACACCACTTGTGTTATTACTATCAAGAATACTACTTAGTGCACGTTATGTGGTTTGGGATGCAACACTGAATTCAGCACATACCCTATTATGAAATATTTTTTCTCAAGTAGTTTGCAGTAGCATGTTTCTACAAGAATCTTACATCCAGGAGCTTTAATCTTCAATAAATCTATTATTATAGCCCAATGTGGGTCATCTGCTGTAATGGTGTATAAGACTGACATCCAGTGGCTGAACTTTTATCATACATGCTATTTTAAAAAATTGTGTCCATCTACAGCCACTCTTTGAAGAAAAACAAAAATAAACAGCTGGCATCTTTTAGTTCTAATCTTTAGTGTTTATATATCATGAAAAAATAGCCTCCTGTAATGCACAGGGCTATGAAATAATTTTAACACTGAATAAATCAGTGCACAATAAGAACTCTTATGAAGGAGGAACAGTTTTAAATGCTGAGATGTGCACATAAGCTGTGGAGCTACTACAAGCTAACTGGGTAAAATGAAGATAAAGAACAGTTAACAATGTTAACAGCATGACAATGCCTCTGTATACAAAGCGAGCTCCATGAAGACATGGTTTGCCAAGTTTGGGATGAACTGGGATGAACTAGAACACAGACTGCACCCCAGGCCTCCTTACCTGATATCAGTGCCTGATCTCACTAATGCTCTTGTGGCTGTATGAAGAAATATCTGTGCTCCAAAATCTCGTGGAAAGCCTTCCCAGAACGGTGAAGGTTATAATAACAGCAAAAGGGGGAATAAATCTGAAATGGTATGTTCAAAAATGAAAAAAATATGGATGATGTGTGATCAGGTGTCCACAATCTTTTGGCCATATAGTGTACCTGCCCTGTTGTATATAAGAACACATCTGTCCTCTTAACGGTGGGACTTGCTGCTTTTATAGCCTTATTCATTTTGTGTGTAAAATAAGCACCTCTCTCAGGAAGTATGGCTTCATGGAGGTTGTTTTATTTATTTATTTTTTTTCACAAATCCTAATTCAACTCTTTTATAACTCCAGGGCAAGCATGGTGGCTCAGTGAGTAGTGTTGCTGCCTCACAGCTTCAGGGTTCAGATTTGATCCTGAGCTCAGGTTACTGTCTGTGTGGAGTTTTACATGGGTTTCCTCCAGGTTCTCCAGTTTCCAAAATTAAGTTAAATATTGTTAACTGTCATTGTGCTTAGTCATCCGTACTTGTGTCTAAAAGTTAGTGTCCATTGCATGTACCCTTGCAGCTCCACTCAGTGTGTATTTACAATAAAGAGCTGCATGGTCAGTTATGTGGACTACGAATCCCTTTCTTTCTGTCACTATTATTTCTCTCCCCAACACCACCTGGGGGTATCATGATCCATATTCATATACAATCAAGACTACATTCTGAAGGTATTTGGAATGATCATGACATTCATTCTACTCTCCTTTTTAACAGAGATACAAGACTAAGCAACTGATTTATTCAAATATTACTGGTGCTGTAATGTTCAGCCTACAAACTCATGAAAAATGATTCAGAGATGCATTTATGGCCCATCAGTTCTTCAAGTAGACTTAAGAGTTAAAATATTGAGATTAAAAAAACTCCTATGATTTTAATGTTTTGTTTTTGTCATATATTCAATGTGTGAACGGATAAGAACAACATTTTTCTATTTTCCTAGTCTGACCAACTGTTCAGTTCAGCCCTGTACATGACTAACCCCGAGCCATAACTCTTAAGCCATAATGGTTGTAATTTAAACATTTTTGTAATCAGGTAATGTCATTATTACCGGAAAAAGTTATGTACAGTGGTAAATTTTGTGTGGAGGCCAAAAATATATATGCTGTCATTGACAGCAATAGTGAGAGAAAAGATGCTGTAAAATGAACCACTGTGAAAGATGAGGATTTAAATAATATCTAATAAACAGTAAAAAAAAATAAATAAAGAAAGAAATAAAGTAAGAACAAAATAGCATGCAGACACCCCATACTGTGAAATGACTGATGAAGACTGATGATGATGTGATGTGGCCATACAACATCTTTTGGTCCGTTTTTCTATTGTCTGAATTTCTGAAGCTACGTAAATAAATTGTTGAATCTTCTACTACCTGATTTTCTTTTAACCTGATTTCAGATCTGCCTTTTAAATCATCAGTAACATCTCATTACGCATGTTTTCTGCCAAGCATCATGAATTCAGGTTTAGGAATTTGTTTTTACCTCTGCATGGCTGATGTGTATCGAAGGCCCATGACATCAACAATCATGTAAAAAGGAAAATTGGAATTAATTTCTGTTTACAAATTTGATAGCTGCTTATTGGATCTGGTGTATATGTGTTATATGTGATGTCTGTGACATCCTTGTGAAACTGTCCGTAGGTACATAAAGTAAATATTAAATGTGAACTATTATAGTGGATTGAGAAAGGTCTGTTTTGAGATTTACCCCTTTCAAAGATATGAGGCTTAATGGTTTAATGTGATAGTATTTAAGCATGATTGATGATCACCAAAATCATAGACATCTATTAGCTGTTAGGGGCCAGGAGTACTGGAGAGATTGTTCTCTTCATTGTACTTCATTGTTTTATTTACTTAAAAAAGCAGTAGCAGTCACTGATGAGAATGAATTTGTTTGTGAACAGAAATGCTTGTTCATGCTTCTTCATGCCATATAACCATTTAAGCATGCATTTAATCCATCAGAAACTAATTAACGGTTTCTTAAGGTGTTGCATTAAAGCACCATGAATGGCTGTGGTGTGAGAGGATTATTTTAGACTAATTTACTAATTTATGTTAATGCTTTTCTGAACCTCCATTAGCTGGTGGGTTAATGGGAGCCAAGGTCACGGTGTTAATAGCTGACCTGTGTTTGGCTTGCATTCACAGCACTCCATCTCAGTCCAAACACAGCAGAACCTGTCAAATAATGGCTGTGCTAACTAACTGCCGTGACTTCACAAGACCAGATGGGAAGAGCTCTCTGCCACTGACTCACTTGTGAGACCTTGAACATTAGGACAAAGCCTCAAAGATGGATCATAAATCGAACCATCAGCTACTGTATATAGATCATCTAAATATATAGACAAACAAGGTCCTGTCTTATGTCTGCCTTACCTGTGTGTGAGTGAAACACCTCATCAGTGAAACAGTTGTCATTCCATTTTAAGGAAATGTTCAATTCTGAGGGATAATAAACAGCTATATTTATAGTTATGGCATGTGTTTTATAAAAAAAATGCTTTTCCCTTAATTGTTGGACACTAAGAATATCACAGTAACACAGGGTTATAGTTATTGGCATCCTTGGTATAGATCAAGGTTAAAAAGCTTATAAAAAGGCTATCCATTTTGGAAAAAATATGATAATAATAATAATAATAATAATAATAATAATAATAATAATAATAAAAACCTTAATCAAAAGTATGTTAACATAACTATGTCACAATTATTGGCCCTAAAAATTCTTATGAAAAAAATGTAACCGAAGCATGTCCCCATTTCTATTTTATATTTTATTTAATATTGTTAGCTCTCCCACTCGCGGCTCCGCGACGGAGCAGCATATCTCGCTACGCTGCTAAACAGAGCAGCGCCCTTCCACATTCCACGGAGCACATTCCAGCGCCATTCACAAAGACTCACGTCTTGTTTACTTTTGCCATTTGCGTCTGTTTACGTTCACGTCATGTCTCCGCCTCCTATGTTCCCCCATGTGCTTATGTTTTGGTCTACGTCATGTCTCCGCCTCCTGTGTTTCCCCATGTGCATTTGTTTTGGTTCGGGTTATGTCTCCGCCTCCTCATTTGTTTATGTAGTGGGTTCAGCTGTTATCGATTTGGACATGTGATTTCTTAGTGTTTAAATACGCCGCTCCGTTTCCGCTTCGGGGCGGAGTATTAGTATAGTTTAGATTAGATGTGTTTAACCGTGCGCTTTGTTCTCGTGATTTCCAGATCACTCTTCTTGTTTAGCTTTATTATAGTTTAGATTAGATGTGTTTAACTGTGTGCTCTGTTCTCCTGATTTCTAGATCACCTTTCTAGTACCGTGCGATTTGTTCTTAATAAACTGAACACTTTCCCCTGCAAGTGCATCCTGCTCATCTCCTTCACCCTACGGGTCGTAACAGAATACTCCGCCAAAAAATGGATGCAGCGGGGAAAGCGACGCCATGCCACGCCCTGCCACGCTACAATTAAAATGCCTGCAGTTAATTCTATGTTTTTTCCTCAGTGGACTTTCATCTATCCTCCAGATGAATACGACGGTTTTTACACTTGGCCACAATGCTACATTTTGCAGGCGCAGCTTTATTTTTTGAGCTTGGAGGACCCCAAACCCGACGAAGAAGAGTGGTTGGGGTTCCTCCTCTCTCATCTGGTCGGCTCCGCTCGCCAATGGGCGAAGCTTCACCTAACCAGTAGATTCCTGCATCTCCAAACAGTTTCGGGCTTTGTGGATCTACTGGTCCAGGTGTTCGGAAGCCCAGACTTCCAACCCGACCTCAGGACATTTTGGGGGAAGGATCGTCTGGGCGACCGACCTGGTCAAACATCCCTGGAGTACTACGAGAGTAAGCTGGCTAACGTGGCGTCCTACACCTCTCATCCCCAAACCCAGGAGTGTGCCACCGAGGGATGCACCTGACCAGCCATCCTGCAGGTGGGACACTGCCAGCAGCTACTTCTGCTCCCAAGGCTGCTTCAAGGGCAGCTGGTGGGTACATAAGCGGCTCCACAGGAGGGCTCACTCAGAGCTCCAGCCGGAGGCCCAGCAGGAAGTCTCCTCCACGGAGCTACCACAGGAGGTTAATGTGGTGACCTCCAGCCCCGAGCTCCAGCCTGAGGCCCAGCAGAAGGTCTCCACAGCGGAGCTGCCTCTGGAGGTTAACAAGGCGATCTCCAGCCCCAAGCAGCAGTCAGAGATTCAAGAGGAAACCTCCTCTCCTGGCCTGCTTACACCGGAGGTCCACGAGGAGACCTCCACCCAAGCCGTGTTCTCTTCAGAGGTTCGAGAAGAAACCTCCACTCCTGCCCTGTCCATGTCTGAGATCCATGGGATGACCTCTTCTCAAGCTAGTCCATGTCCAGGTTCCTGCTCTAATCCCAGTCCATGTCCAAGTCCATGTCCAGGTTCCTGCCCTAATCCTAGTCCATGTCCAAGTCCAGGTTCCTGCCCTAATCCTAGTCCATGTCCAGGTTCCTGCCCTAATCCTAGTCCATGTCCAAGTCCATGTCCAGGTTCCTGCCCTAATTCTAATCCATGTCCATGTCCAGATTTTTGCCCTATTCCAAGGCCAATCTCTGAGCCAGTTCTCAGGCAGGTTCCCCGTCAGGTTCCCAATCCTGCTCCCAATCCTGCTCCCAATCCTGTTCCCAGTCAGGTTCCCAGTCCTGTTCCCAGTCCTGCTCCTGTTCCCAGTTCCAGTCCAGTTCCTCGTCCAGTTCCAAGTCCAAGTCCAGGTTCCAACCCTGTTTCTAGCCCAGTTCCTAGTTCAGTTCTAAGTCCAGTTCCTGATTTCGTTGCTAGCTGCATAGGTTTAATTTCTGGATGGGTGTTTGCTCTCCTTTTCAGTTCGGAGGCTGATTTGATTCCCAGCTCCGCTTCCAACCCAGCTCACGCCTCTGTCTCCTCCTCTGTCTCCATCCCTGTCTCCAGCTTAATTTCCAATGCTGTTTCCAACCAAGTTTTTGATTTTGTCTATAGTTTTCGGTCTAACCGAGTTCTCTGTTCTGTCTCGAAGTCTATCTCGAAGTCTGTTTCCAGGTCTGTCTCGAAATCTGTTTCCAAGCCTTTCTCCCAGGCTGTTTCCAAGCCTGTCTCCGATCCTGGTTCCAGGTCAAGCTCCGGGTCAAGCACCAGGTCACGCGCAGCTCCGAGATCCAGGCCCAGCACCAGGTCACGTGCAGTTCCGAAATCCAGACCAGGCATCTGTCCAAGTTCTCGTCCAAGTTCTCAAGGAAAACCCGACACGCTCTGCTCTGGTTACGGGACACTGGACATAACCAGCCTCAGGTCCTGGAGGGCAGAGGTCAGGATCCTGCCCAGGGGCCCAGGTCCACCAAAGTGGATGGAACTTTCGGCACTTCGGGAGACGTGCCTTTGGGGGGGGCCTCTGTTAGCGCTCCCACTCGCGGCTCCGCGACGGAGCAGCATATCTCGCTACGCTGCTAAACAGAGCAGCGCCCTTCCGCATTCCACGGAGCACATTCCAGCGCCATTCACAAAGACTCACGTTTTGTTTACTTTTGCCATGTGCGTCTGTTTACGTTCACGTCATGTCTCCGCCTCCTATGTTCCCCCATGTGCTCATGTTTTGGTCTACGTCATGTCTCTGCCTCCTGTGTTTCCCCATGTGCATTTGTTTTGGTTCGTGTCATGTCTCCGCCTCCTCATTTGTTTATGTAGTGGGTTCAGCTGTTATCGATTTGGACATGTGATTTCTTAGTGTTTAAATACGCCGCTCCGTTTCCGCTACGGGGTGGAATATTAGTATAGTTTAGATTAGATGTGTTTAACCGTGCGCTTTGTTCTCGTGATTTCTAGTACCATGCGATTTGTTCTTAATAAACTGAACACTTTCCCCTGCAAGTGCATCCTGCTCATCTCCTTCACCCTACAGGTCGTAACAAATATAATATATATATTTTAAGTTCACTTGAGTGTTTAGAAACTCATAGACATGCAACAAAAGTATGTTCATAAATCAGGCAATGGCTATAAAATAGCCATATTGCTGAAAATGATCGTATTCACTACAATAATTATGAAATTTGAAAACAACCAGTGTTGTAATGAACCTGCTTGGACTACTTCAAGTAAAGGTTAGGGTTCTGTCATATTTTTGCTGTGAGATTAAGCTAATTAACCACAGAGACATTTTTATCACCTTTTTACCCACCGTTCTCAAGGGTATCAATAATTCTGCTGCTAAGTAAGGAATTACACATAATGGGCCATGCTGTTATACGAAAATAATCCATGATGGGATAGTGCCATACCACCAAAATGCGTTATTCCACTTATACCACTGTGATTTGCCAACGATTGCAGTTTTTAATTCAATAATGAGTGTCACATCATGCTTTTTAACTGGTTATAGTTACATTTAATGTTATTGTATGCCTGTGAGGCAAGTTAGTTCCTGTTATTGCTTACGTTATAGCAGCTATAAACAGTAAACAGAGGCTCACCAGCTTCTCCTAATCTATTCTCTTCTCTTGCACCTTGTCATGTTACCGTGAAACCAGAAAGCACAAATGCTTCTGTCCTGAAGTGAAACTTATTGACTGTTGTAAAGCACTGATACCTGAGACTTCCATAAAAGATAAATAATAGTCTCCTAAGAGAAAACTTTACCACATCAACACATGTTTATTTGTTAAACAACAGTACTTACTTAAACTTAAATAATGAACATGTTCTGATTCGAGAATTCAGCCTTGCTATGGTATAACTCTGAGAAGCCAATGTTAAACAAAATAATACTATTTTCTTATTATTTATTGGGCCCTGGAATACATTTTACTGGATATGCTGCAGGCTATGTAGGGCTTCTTAATGATATTGAAAAATATTTTACTGCAATTTTGTGACTGTAATAGGTCTTGGGAAATGCTACATCCCTTCTCAAAGCACTCATCAGGAACATATTGGTCAGGGTTAGGGTTAGGACACAGCTTACAGTGGACAATTTGGAAATCGGCATTCATTTGCACACAATAGTGTTGTGTTGAGCCCAATACTATGAAGACTATTATCACATGATGTACTATAAAGCAGCCTTCTTAACCAGCAGTCTTATTTGACCAAACAAAGCATTTTTAAAATATTCATGGAGGCAAAAACAGATTTATTTTAAATGATTCATTGGGTAAATCTCAATTATGGTTCCTGATATTATAATTTGAATTTAGGCACTTGGAATACAATGTATTATACAGTATTTACTACTTGAGATGCAGTGTGTGGAATAGCACAAGGTCTCCACTCTCTCTCGATCTTAATGTCAGTCTGCAGCTAGGTTGAATGGATCTTGGCTTTTAGATCCTGCTCTTCAGTATCTCATCTTGGTTCAGCTTGGATCTTTTTGAATCTTGTTCAGTTGTAGCTGAATGTTTTTGAGTTTGCGCTTGTAATTTTCAGCTCCTGGGTTGGCTCTCCAGTTAGTAGATTTAGATATATAAAACCTACTCATATACAGTAAGTACCATGTAAAGGGAGTGTAATTTTTTAAAATTTATTTTTGTAGACAGAAATGTTTACAGCTTGAAGCTTGTCTTACCCTGTACAAGCAGTGTCAGTCTGAACTGTGTATTTATTCACACATGATTTTACATTAATCAGAAGATGCTGAAATTTATGAGAACCTTATCAGAAGTGTGCATGAATAAGGCAGTAAAGTCTAAACATCTAGTGTGAGTGTCATCAGAGATCAGTATACCAAATGTATCCAGATAAATCCAGATTCATACATATGTGGGTACTGGTGTCCATTATATAAAAATGTGGGTGTATGTGTGTACACTGAATTTTGGTGTGTATTGATTACTATAAATGAGAGCAGTGTACAGCTGGAGATCAATAACATTCTCTAATTAATGAGGTGTATGGTAGTGTAGCCACAGTGTCGATCAGAAGGGCCTATTTTTGTCATCCTTTGGTATGGCTTTTAGTAAAACCGTGAGGCTGTGTGTGCATATTTTAAAACGGAGAGAGCAGGTATATAAATCTACATACAATGGTTTGCATACCCTTAACACAAAATGAAGAAGACAAAGACATTTAATTTATACAACAGGTTATTTAATGCATTAGATTTCACAGATGTCCTTTCATTATTACAAGGAACACAATTAGTCAAATAGTTTATTTTAAGATATTAATAGCAAAAAGCACCAACATTGGCCAACATTTCAGCTTTGAGATTTATCCTTGTATTGCATGTATAGTCATTATTTGATTTTGGCTTGTGTCTTTATTCTCTCTTGATATGTTCATCTATGGGGTAACTGTTACTTATGGCTGGAGAGTTGTTTAGTTTACTAGTTTTTGTCAGTGTTTCGACATACCTGAATGCTCCAGCAAAGACACTCTGTCATTTGTACATGCTAATTAATCAGTTTAGTAAAAATCTTTATACCATCAGCCAGATCTCAGCAGCCCATGTGTGGAGTGTAGCAGCCAATGTGATTCAGATTCGGTTACAGCATTGAGTTATGTCACAATATTGTGAAGTGAATTACATTTTAACATAGCTACAGTTGCAATCAAAATTATTCAACCCCCCCATTGCAAATCAGGTTTATTGTCAAAATTTACAGACTTTCAGCTGTTTGCAATGAACAAATCAAACAAAAGCAATTGAAATACTTCAACACAACGAATGCTTCAACGCAGAAGGTTTCCATGCCAGAACTCCAAGACGTACACCACTACTGACCCAAAAGCACAAGAAAATATCGGCTCCTATATGCTCAAAATCATATAAATAAGTCACAGAAGTTTTGGGATTCTGTTC
The DNA here is from genome assembly GCA_023630585.1 of Cranoglanis bouderius. Classification (NCBI taxonomy): domain Eukaryota; kingdom Metazoa; phylum Chordata; class Actinopteri; order Siluriformes; family Cranoglanididae; genus Cranoglanis; species Cranoglanis bouderius. The sequence goes on from CM042539.1 coordinate 2,644,995, forward strand.
TGTGGAGCGATAAATCAAAACTGGAACTTTTCAGCACGATGGATCTGCGGTATGTCTGGAGAAAGAAGAATGAAGAAAGAACACTCTGTCCACATTCAAGCATGGTGGTGGCTCGGTGATGCTCTGGGGCTGCTTTGCGTCCTCTGGCACTGGAGACCTGCAGTGTGTGGAAGGCAAGATGGATTAATTGAAGTATCAGGAAATCCTAGGAGAAAACGTCATGCTGTCTGAGAGGAAGCTGAAGCTTGGGCGTCACTGGGCCTTCCAAAAGTACAATGATCCCAAGCATACCTCAAATTCCACCAAGGCTTGGTTGCTGAAGAAGTCCTGGAAGATTCTACAGGGCCATCACAGTCACCTGACTTGAACCCCATAGAAAATCTCTAGTGGGATTTGAAGAAGGTGGTTGTACCACACAAACCCAAGAATGGCCTGAACTGGAGGCCATTGCCCATGAGGAATGGGCTAAGATTCCTCAGGAACACTGCCAGAAGCTGGTGTCGGTTTAACAAAAAACGTTAAAAAAAACAAACAAACCTAAAGGTCTGGACAAATACCTGCTTGCCCACAATCCCCCAACCCAGACCATCCCCTAACAACCCCCCCAACACCAGATTTGTGTTGTGTACAAATTTATTTCTACATACTATAGTAATTGCAGATTATTATAGCATCCAACTGACTAAATAGTCACAATCTTTATTTATTTTTTTTTGCAATCTGTTTCTCTTTCAGCCTTTCAGGGTCAGATTACATAGGCTATGAGATTTTAATTGGAGTAGAGGGTAGGTGGGGGGTTTAGTGTTGCTAAATATGGCAGCAGAGCAGTAGGGGAGTGTGAGCCTCAGTGTGTGTCGGGGGGAAGATGCAGGGTGAAAATGTGGGCAAAGAGAGTTTATTAAGTCCATTTTATGTGCATGTATGAGGCAGAGAGATAAATGTCCATCTGTGTGATCATATAGTCTATATATGTTCATGCAATACTTCACTAGGTAAGAGAGGTGACAGGCACTGACGTTAATAGATCCCACTGCTCTCTCAGTGGACACTCTGGGACACTAATGATGATGATGATGCACTGCTTGCAGTTTTTTCCAGTGTGTGAGGGAAAGGGGTTGAGTCCATCGGCTGCTGATCTGGTCACAAGGAAGCACTTTCATTCTCCTGTGCTCTTACTGTCCCTCTTATTTCACTCGCTTTGAAGAAACGGAAAGGAGTTTGCACTCAGTCGAGTGAAACCTGAGGATTGTGTTGTTAGCAGTGGAAGAAAAAGCCACATATCTCATCCAACAGTAAGGTAAGGGCACGGTCTAGCTAGATTAAATGCATATTGAATGTCTTTTCACATGCATGCATAACAATATAATGTTCAGGATGAAATTACACAAATATTTCACTGATATTTTATAATAACGTTATACTAATACTTAGAGTTTTGCAATAACAAATGTAATTGCCTACGAAGTATAGCATACATGCTGCAGCAGTCTGATAATAGTTTCTAAAATATAGCCACAATGTTTAATCATGTGCTTTTCGTATATTTATCAGTTACTTTAATTAAGATTAATTTTACTCTTTAACTTATGAATCATGACTTTTTTTTTTTTTTTTTTTAAACAAAGCATTCTAGGTCTGTTCTGTTTGAGCTGTTCAGAGGTAGGGCAAGCTCTTGGAGTGTTGAATGATCTAACTAAGCTAGAATGCAGAGAGACACTTTTAGGTTAGGGCAAACAATCCCCGAGAGAAGAGGACTTGTATCCCAGAAAAGAATATGACCTTTACAGTATATGTTTTTTTTTCTAAAAATATTTATTCTTTATACAGCAATGATATATAAGAAAAGGTAAAGCTAAATACAACAACACTTTTTCTTTATAGTAACGCTGAGTGTATTTAAACAGTCTGAGCTTGATCATGTCTACACCAGCCAAGAGAAGCCAGTGGAGAGAGGAGCTATGCCAATTTCCCAGGAACCATAGGCTCTCTAAGAAAGTACTGCTGAACTGCTGTCTGGTGAGACGCATCATCTCGTGGGCCCAGCCTGTTAAAAGAGGTAATTATTTGCTTTGAGGTAGTGAAGGTTGTCTTGGTGAAAGTCCTAGGTGTTTTATTGAAAGTGTGTGGAACATGAAGTGGCCTTTTCCTTTTCGGTTCTGGTAGACTGCAATTTGGTTTGGTACATCTGACTCCCAACTTGAGAGGCTGGACCCTTTAAAACATCAGCTTTCCAACAACTTTCTTGAGAAAGAAATAGTTAACTATTCACAATGAGACATTTGATCAGTACGGTATTAGAAAACAATGAGCTTATTTATTTATTCCCATGGGTTTAATTGAGCAAAACTAAACCAGTAATTAGTTGGGATGTATCTGTTTGCACTGACCCACTGTAGATTTGCACATTTGAGACAGGAAACTCCAGCATCATTCTTCATCAATATAATAGTTGAGACATTCAGAATCATTTAATTAAATGCTCATTTGTATTACCACTTAACTTAAGCAGATAAAAGAAGTGTTGTTATTTAACAAAGAAAAACATTGATAATTGTTGATATGGTGAAGCCTTTTCTAAAGAGATGTTTATTTAACATTTATGGAAGGAGTCTCCACTTTCAGTACTTTGTAACTGTCAGAAAGTCTTCAGGACAGAGTATTGTTTTATTTGCAGATTTCTTGGTAACACGACAAGCTGGGTTTTTTTTTTTTTTTTTGGTCTTATTAACTTCAAGCGAGAGGGAAAAAGAGAGGCTGGTGAAGGAACGAAGGTTTATATCTGCTATACCATAAGGGATAACACAAACTAACTTGTCTCGTGGACGTTCCAGTGTCCAATTTATTTATTTAATAAATTAGAATCTGTAAATGTTGACAAATTGCTGTGGTATAAGAGGAATAAAACAGAATTGTGTTGTGTGTAGCAATTGGAAAATAATCAACTTCTGTTTGGTAACACATCATACTACCCTGGTATTGATATACCCTGTAATAGCATGTTCTGTTGTGTTTTATTCCTTGCATATATAACTCTCTATATGTCTCTCAGTTCTCCAACTACTTGGATTTTATGGCTTCTACATTATAAAGTCACTATAATAAACATTTCAGATTCCCAAACATTAGTTTTCTAGCACAAAATTAAATGTTACAGAAAAATGTTTGTATGTCATTAAAGAAAGCAGTATATTACGTAAGAGACACTTTTCAGACAAAAAAACACAATGAAGGCTGCTGGGTTTTGCTGCAAAAATAAGAAGCGAGTGCGAAAGTCAAAGTCTCCACTACTATTTTTATTTTAATTTAAAAAAATGTTTGACACCAAATATTGACTTTGTTTCATTTACTACTGTCTACTGCTCTTTACGGTATTTTTAGAATGTAGAAACATACACACACACACACACACACACACACACACACACACACACACACACACATATATATATATATATATATATATATATATATATATATTTTTTTTTTTTCCACTGACATGTGTAGTATATTTGGTTCTCTTTAGATTTCTTGTTATATCCACTTTTTTATGTGTCCATGTTTCCATCAGTGAAGTAAATCAGTATGGGCTTAGTGTTCAGTAACAGCTGTAATAAACCATGCAAGTGGGTGGGATTGTGCTGGACACTGGCTGTAAATTTAGCATTTCCCATTTGTTAAATGAGTTAGAAAAAGGCACAATCCATTAGCCATATCACAGCTGGAAGGTGGAATGCTGTGGATGTATTATATTTATGGCAAATTCCTCAAGGCAGATTGTAACAATGAACAGTTGAGTATTAAAATAAGATGCCATAACCCCAAAATGGTCATATCAGGATTAAACCTACAAGAAAAATGTACTGTACTGTTAAGATTGTATTTAAAGAAATGCAATAGTGATGATAACGATTAGCTATAATGTCTTTTTGGGTACTATGAACGAGGGGTGGGCGACATGACAAAAATCATATTACGATACATGTTACAAAAACATTTGTACGATGCATGATGTGTATCACAATATACAGTATCTCACAAAAGTGAGTACACCCCTCACATTTTTGTAAATATTTTATTATATCTTTTCATGGGACAACGCTGACGAAATGACACTTTGCTACAATGTAAAGTAGTGAGTGTACAGGTTGTATAACAGTGTAAATTTGCTGTCCCCTCAAAATAACTCAACACACAGCCATTAATGTCTAAACCGCTGGCAACAAAAGTGAGTACACCCCTAAGTGAAAATGTCCAAATTGGGCCCAAAGTGTCAATATTTTGTGTGGCCACCAGTATTTTCCAGCACTGCCTTAACCCTGTTGGGCATGGAGTTCACCAGAGCTTCACAGGTTGCCACTGGAGTCCTCTTCCACTCCTCCATGATGACATCACAGAGCTGGTGGATGTTAGAGACCTTGCGCTCCTCCACCTTCTGTTTGAGGATGCCCCACAGATGCTCAATAGGGTTTAGGTCTGGAAACATGCTTGGCCAGTCCATCACCTTTACCCTCAGCTTCTTTAGCAAGGCAGTGGTCGCCTTGGAGGTGGGTTTGGGATCGTTATCATGTTGGAATACTGCCCTGCGGCCCAGTTTCCGAAGGGAGGGGATCATGCTCTGCTTCAGTATGTCACAGTACATGTCAAAGTACACTCCCCAGTGCCAGCAGCACTCATGCAGTCCCAGACCATGACACTCCCACCACCATGCTTAACTGTAGGCAAGACACACTTGTCTTTGTACTCCTCACCTGGTTGCCGCCACACACGCTTGACACCATCTGAACCAAATAAGTTTATCTTGGTCTCATCAGACCACAGGACATGGTTCCAGTAATCCATGTCCTTAGTCTGCTTGTCTTCAGCCAACTGTTTGCGGGCTTTCTTGTGCATCATCTTTAGAAGAGGCTTCCATCTGGGACGACAGGCATGCAGACCAATTTGATGCAGTGTGCGGCGTATGGTCTGAGCACCGACAGGCTGACCCCCCACCCCTTCAACCTCTGCAGCAATGCTGGCAGCACTCATACGTCTATTCTGCAAAGCCAACCTCTGTATATGATGCTGAGCACGTGCACTCAACTTCTTTGGTCGACCATGGCGAGGCCTGTTCTGAGTGGAACCTGTCCTGTTAAACCGCTGTATGGTCTTGGCCACCGTGCTGCAGCTCAGTTTCAGGGTGTTGGCAATCTTCTTATAGCCTAGGCCATCTTTATGTAGAGCAACAATTCTTTTTTTCAGATCCTCAGAGAGTTCTTTGCCATGAGGTGCCATGTTGAACTTCCAGTGACCAGTATGAGAGAGTGTGAGAGGGATAACACCAAACTTAACACACCTGCTCCCCATTCACACCTGAGACCTTGTAACACTAATGAGTCACATGACACTGCGGAGGGAAAATGGCTAATTGGGCCCAATTTGGACATTTTCACTTAGGGGTGTACTCACTTTTGTGTCCAGCGGTTTAGACATTAATGGCTGTGTGTTGAGTTATTTTGAGGGGACAGCAAATTTACACTGTTATACAAGCTGTACACTCACTACTTTACATTGTAGCAAAGTGTCATTTCTTCAGTGCTATCCCATGAAAAGATATAATAAAATATTTACAAAAATGTGAGGGGTGTACTCACTTTTGTGAGATACTGTATAATTTAGCTAACAAACTGCTGGCATAAATGAAGGGCTTTATTAAAACTGTAAAAAATTAAGAGTAGTTAAACTACTCTTTTTTGATATTATTTTTGATATTATTTTTTATTTAAAGTCTACAAAAACTAAATTCCAACACTAAATTCCAACACTAAATTCCAACACTAAAAATCAAATCAAAAATCTGATTCCATTCAGTTCCATTTGCTTAATAAAAAAAATTATAATGAAAAAGTTCTAAAAAAGTTGTCACAACACTGATAATATCTTGGAAAAGTATATCATGACATAATTTATCACAGTATCAATATTATATTTGATTGATATATTATTGAATATAATAATAATAATAATAATAATAATAATAATAATAATAATAATATCGTCCAATGCTACAGTCACTGTGACTGATGACTGAATAAGTTTGTTCTTGCTTTTCCAATATTGGCTTTTCTTCTAGCATGGAAAGTATTTAACCCCTTAAACATTCTGCTCAGTGTTTGGATATTCACTGTAAAGCTTTCTGGTCATACAGGGAAACTAATAGGAAGGGTACATAGTGAAGAAAGTAGGAGTGAGGCTTCTGGAGTTTAATTCATGTCACTTGGAACAAGTTTGTAATATGTATGTCTATAAAGACTGATGGTGATAAAAACTAGCCATCTGAAAATGTTACGGTATCTCTCTAGACCAAAGCTTTTAACCAGAGTATTTATTAGATTTCTTAGAACAAACATGCATTGTTTGTTCTAATACAGATCATACACAGTATTGATCTGTTCATTGTGCTGCGTGTTTCTGAATTTGTGTTGCCTTCAGTAGAGCAAATGACTGTGTGTTCAGTGGTGTGACCACTGTAGTAAAGCCTGTGATGGTGATGAGTTTGATTTTGTTGGACACTGGTTGTAAATGTAGCATTTCTCATTTGTTAGATTGCTAACTAACCCTAACTTCACTTTTAATCAGAAAGCTTTTGTTTATTTTGAAGATTGGGTATTAGTCTAGAAGTATTCAGAATTCACAGATTTGATAACTCTACTGTTTCTGCATCATGGGACATGCTGTTTCTGCATTATTCTGTCGCATATCCCTAGTCTGCTCACCATTGTTGGTTGTTTCTATAGATTTACTTGGTATCGATGATGGCAAATCTGTAAGAAACTGCAATTTTGAAACTGCAAATTAGCACCCAGACAGAGAGAGAGAGAGAGAGAGAGAGAGAGAGATTAAGAGGTGAGGTAATGACTGTGTATAACTATTATAACGAAAGTGACTAACGTTCCACTCAATTAAATATAGATAAAGCTGTAAACTGTTAACATTCAACCTATTGTTCTTTAATAAACAGATGAATTGTAATTGTTGGCAAATATCTTTGGTATAAGATAAATAAAATACCTCAGGACGTGCTATCATTGTAAAATAACCAACTTTGAGGTGGTCAGTTATTTTTCTGTAGCAGAACATATATCCTATTTTATTCCTTCCTTATAGGAATAAATTCCTTACATGCATAAGTGAATTGCATATATATACAGTACTGTGCAACAGTTTTAGGCACCCTATTTTTTTTTAGTACAAACTCTGTTAGAGATTTTTTATTTTATGACTTCTACATTATCAAGTCAGTACAAAAAACATTTTAGATTCCCAAACATTAATTTTCTAGCACAAAATTAAATGTTACAGAAAAATGTTTGTATGTCATTAAAGAAAGCAGCTTATTATGTAAGAGAAACTTTTCAGACAAAAAAAAAAACACAATGAAGGCTGCTGGGTTTTGCTGCAAAAATAAGAAGCGAGTGCGAAAGTCAAAGTGTCCAGAAGAACTGTGTCTGGTTCTGCAAGATGCTCAATAAACATTACCAGCTCATTTCCTTATAAAACTGCACTAATTGTAGCGGAGACTACTATTTTTATTTTTTTGTCAGACCAAATATTGACTTTGTTTCATTTGCTACTGTTTACTGCTGTTTACGGTACATTGTTTTTAAATGTAGAAACATTTAATTTCATTATTTTGAAGGCATCTTTGCGCTACAGCATTTCTTTGCATGCGCCTAAAACGTTTACACAGTACTATAGTTAGGGAATTGTAGTACACAACTTACAATGTTAGTATTAACTGTAAAATGTAATTACTGTAAGAGTCTTTTACCTGTAGGCTTAATGGGTTTACTTTTCAAGTGCCAGTAGAATCCCGGTTGGATCTGAGAGCAAGCAATTAATAAGATTTTGGTTTCCTTTTGCTCTTCTGTATCATTTTGCTTTGTCTTGCAGCAATAATGATTAACAGGTAATAAAACACAAGAAACTCCAGATATTCAAGAACCTTTGACTGGCAGTGTATTTAAAATATGAAATTTCATAGTGTAACTCTTGTTGTAATAATAGTGTAAAACACATTATGTAATCAAATACATGCAGTTTGGTGTTTTGGATTGATATGTGTTACAGTATTTGTAGTTTTACTTTCATACATCGCAATATTATATTTTATTAATACACTTTAATCAAAGGGAAATCAAATCGCTGCCTAATGATGCCCAGGTAAAGAGTATAACAGTGTCTAATATAGACACTATATAACAATTATACACAGTATAACAATTCATTTTGATTTGACATTTAGCTTTATATGACTCAGTACACCACAGTACAACAGCCAGACCTGTTCACTGCGCATGATGCCCTGAACTCACCAGACGAGGGTGCTGTATCTCTATGCATTAAAGACTCCCGGAATATAAAGCCATCTATTACCATAGATCTTAGCCAAGTGTTAATGATGAATTTCATTACCTTACATTTAGTATGATTTAGCACAATATTGCTATTATATTACTTGTCATGAACCAAGAACACACCCTGAATGAGACACCCAGTCCACCACAGGGTACCATGCACACACACATTCCTTCCTGACCTAGGGGCAATTTAGCATAGCCAGTCCAGCTACCAACATTTGGAAGACCAGAGAACCAAGAGGAAACCCATACAGACATGGGGAGAACATGCAAAACTCCATAGACGTAGACAGTAACCCAGGCTCTGGAGCTGTGAGACAGCAGTGCTAGCCACCATGCTGCCTTAGTAAACTTACAGAAATAGTCATTTTGTAAGTTTATGGTGAGTAACTTTTTGTCCACTAGGTGGCACTGAAGTAACAGGACTGCAATGAATCAGTTCAGACTCGATTAAAATACACCATATACAGTATTATACTGTTTTATATTTCAGCTGAGCATGACACACCATCTGTGGAATCTGAATGTACAGAGGTTTGTTGTGATAAAACTGGTTTACAAAGTCCAAAAGACATAAGACATTACTCAGTGAATTTTGTATATAGATTTAAAATTTATAGAAATTTTGTATATTATGTATATAGAGGTCAGTAGTGAAAACAATCTATGAATATTGCAACATTATTTTAACATTATTGATTCTACACACATTCATACCAATTTAAACATTAACATTCTGGTGTGAATTTGAAGCCCCCTGGCTATTAGTCTTTAGCCCCAGGCCTCATCTCCAAGGCTTGTACTGTTGATAAATGGCCTCTGCGTACTGATTACGCTCGCCGGCATAGAATGAATAAATGATGATGGCATGAATATGGAGATATCAGTGACAGCTCTGTCGTCATTTGGCTGCAATGACTAGATTGGGGAACAAATATTGCAATATTTACCAGATCAATGCTCAGAATTGAACCAGCCACCCTTGGACGATTAAGCAACGACACTATGCCATCTCATCACTTCAAAAGGCTTTAGCTACAGTTTAACAAACTTATCAAATGGAGTAATTAACTAAGCAATGTTTATATAGAAGTCTTTAAACATAGAAACATGAAAGTAGAAATCACTAAAAATATGTACAAATACTAAACAATACTTATGCTAAATAAATATGCATATGAAGAAAACAGTTGTACACAGAACAAGTACGAATATTAAAAATGTATATGCATTTTTGAAGTATGCATACTTAACAAAACAAGTGTGCATACTAGAATTTGAAGTATGCATACTAGAATTTGAGATATGCAAACGTCAGAATTGAACCAGACACCCTTGGAATATGAAGCAACAGCACTAGGCACTATGCCATCTCGCAACTAACCAACGTTTGTATTTGACTTTTGACTTTAAACATAGCAACATAAAAGTACAACTCACTAAAAATATGTACAAATATTACATACTTATGCTAAATAAATATGCATATAAGAAAAAGTTGTACACAGAACAAGTATAGATACTTAAACATGTATATGCATACTAGAATTTTAAGTATGCATACTAGAATTTTAAGTCTGCAAGAGTAGTCAATGGTTAGAGTTGAACCAGCCACCCTTGGACGATTAAGCAACGACACTATGCCATCTCACCACTGCAAAAGGCTTTAGCTACAGTTTAACAAACTTACCGAATGGAGTAATTAACTAAGCAATGTTTATATAGAAGTCTTTAAACATAGAAACATGAAAGTAAAAGTCACTCAAAATATGTACAAATACTGAACAATACTTATGATAAATAAATATGCATATAAGAAAAAGTTGTACACAGAACAAGTATAGATACTTAAACATGTATATGCATACGTATTTTTTAAGTATGCATACTAGAATTTTAAGTATGCATACTTAAAAAAACAAGTGTGCATACTAGAATTTAAAGATTGCATACGTCTGCAAGAGAAGCCAATACTAGGAATTGAACCAGCAACCCTTGGAAGAAGAAGCAACAGCACTACACACTATGCCATCTCGCAACTAACTAACATTTGTATAGAATAAGCATGTATACTTAAAAAATTATATGGATGCTTTTTTTTAATTTTTTTTTTTAAGTATGCATACTAGAATTTTATGCATAAGTCTGCAAGAGTAGTCAATGCTCAGAATTGAACCAGCCACCCTTGGACGATTAAGCAACGACACTATGCCATCTCATCACTTCAAAAGGCTTTAGCTACAGTTTAACAAACTTATCAAATGGAGTAATTAACTAAGCAATGTTTATATAGAAGTCTTTAAACATAGAAACATGAAAGTAGAAATCACTAAAAATATGTCCAAATACTGAACAATACTTATGATAAATAAATATGCATATAAGAAAAGTATTGTGTAGTATTTGTACATATTTTAAGTGATTTGTAGTTTCATATTTCTTTGTTTAAAGACTTCTATGTAAACATGTTGTGTTGTTGCTTCATGTTTAAAATAAGTATTTACACACCTGTAGGAAATTGAGACTAATGAGTGTTCTGTGTTGCAGTGAGGAAAAAAAGGAAGAAATAAAAGGGTTCGAGTTGGATTAAGCCTGTCTCCTTTCTGGTTGATGAGGTGGTCCAGAGGTGAGCCTTCCATGGCGGCGATTTCCTCTCGAATCCCGGGTTTCGGCACCAGTGTAACGATTAAAGATGGGCAAGGAGGAACCAGAAAGGAGACAGACCACTTACCACTCGCTTTCTCCGGCTCCGCCCTCCATTCACAAACCGGTGCTCGACCACGCCCCCGCCTCCACAAATATATATGTAAAAAAAAATTTTTTACGTAGAAACATTTATATAAATAAATATATATATATATATATATATATATATATATATTATGTATGTATGTATTTCGTATGTTTCGTGTATATGTGTATATATGTTTATATATGAAACATACGAAATACACATATTATATAGTGTAGCTTAGTTCTATTTTCTATCTATATCTTAGTTCAAATTTACTACTTTACTTCTACACACACACACACACACACTTGTGTGAGAATGCAAGTCTCTTTCGTCTTTTCAGGTAACCTACTTTGCCCATATTTTCGTATTCCACTGGTGACCTAGCACTCTATAAATAGTGGCAGATTAATACCGGGTACAGTGAAACCTGACCATTTTCAGTGACTGCAGGCAGACATGACTCTCGTGCTATAAAATGTGCTGTTTATATACACCAGTGTCTGACCAGATTTCTCATTACAGTACTGTCACTCATTCATTGAAGCCACAGTGATGATATTATTTGTTACATGCACCTGTAGTGTAGAAAGATCTTCTAACAGCTGGGCTGTTTATAAGTTTATAAGAAAAACTTTTCTGCTGGTCTTTTGTTCCTGCTGCATCCAGCGTGATTTTATTGCATAGATCTATCATATATCTAGCTTTGTGAAGTAAAAACTAATAGTATAGATACATTGGGCCTCATTTATCAATCTTTTAGTGAAGTTCAAGTACACAGACAGCTGGGAGCACAAAATGAATCGGGGTAGAAGCTGAAAGGCAGAAGTGGAAGTTATTTTGATTTACTTCTATGCCCATAAAAATATGTAATAACATACACTAATAATAATAATAATAATAATAATAATAATAATAATAATAAATCCATCAGCTGAGGCATGTGTCATATAAACCATAAGGATTACGGTTATGAACAGATGTCGGCCCGTCCTCCATTTATACAGCGCCATTTCTATTAGCATAAGAGAATGATTAGTTGTATTTGTATTCATTTATGGGTTTGTGTTGGCTCATTTTATATTATTTAATTAATGCAAATAATACAGTGTCCTCCACTGATATTGGCCCCCTTGGTAAATATGAACAAAGAAGGCTGTGAAAAGTTGTCTTTACTGTTTAACCTTTTGATCTTTTGTTAAAAAATTCACAAAAATACTCTTCTGTCATGGATATCAAACAATTGCAAACAAAACACAGGTTTATCAAAAAAATCTTTGTTAAATATAGCAGTGCAACAGTTACTGGCACTCTTTTAGTCAATACTTTGTTCTACCTCCCTTTGCCAAGATAACAGCTCTGAGTCTTCTCCTATAATGATTGATGAGGTTGGAGAATACATGGCAAGGGATCTGAGACCATTCCTCCATACAGAATCTCTCCAGATCCTTTAAATTTCAAGGTCCACGTTGGTGGACACTCCTCTTCAGTTCACCCCACAGGTTTTCTATGAGTTTCAAGTCAGAGGACTGGGATGGCCATGGCAGGACCTTGATTTTGTGGTCAGTAAACCATTTTTGTGTTTTTGTGATTCTGTGTTTTGATGTATGTTTTGGATCATTGTCCTGCTGGAAGATCCGACCACGGCCCATTTGAAGCTTTCTGGCAGAGGCAGTCAGGTTTTCATTTTACATCTGTTGATATTTGATAGAGTCCATGATGCCATGTATCCTAACAAAATGTCCAGGTTCTCTGGCAGAAAAACATTAAAGAACTACCGCCATATTTAACGGTGGGCATGAGGTACTTTTCCATGTGGTTACCTCTCTGTGTGCACCAAAACCACCTCTGGTGTTTATTGCCAAAAAGCTCTATTTTGGTTTCTTCTGACCATAGAACCCGATCCCATTTGAAGTTCCAGTAGTGTCTGGCAAACTCAAGACACTTGGGTTTGTTTTTGGATGAGAGTAGAGGCTATTTTCTTGAAACTTTTCCAAACAACTTGTGGTGATGTAGGTGACTTCGGATTGTGGTTTTGGAGACTTTCTGACCCCAAGATGCATCTAACTTCTGAAATTCTCCAGCTGTGATCCTTGGAGATTTTTTTGGCCACTCGAACCATCCTCTTCACAGTGCATTATAGATACACGTCCAATTCCAGGTTGATTCATAACATTTCCAGTTGACTGGTACTTCTTACTTATTGCCCTGATGGTGGAAATGGGTATTTTCAATGCCTTTGCTGTATTCTTGCAACAACAACATTTTGTTGCAATAAAGACAATAAAGACTATATTTTACAGCCTTCTTTGTACATATTACCAAAGGTGCCAATATCAGTGGAGGGCACTATATAAAATACTACTTTTCATTACATTGTCTCGATGGTATTCTTAGCCCCTGCCCTACTTCTATAAGTCATTCTGGATAAAGGCATCTGCTAAATGCTCTATATGTAATAAAAATAAGCAATTTAATCTTGACAGTATATATTCCTTATGTAAAAGTACAGTAACCCATGCAAATTATGATTTGAAGTTGATAAAGTAGAGTTTATATTAGTTAGCCTTATTTGCATAAATTTACACACACTCAGGAGCACAAGATCTGTACAAGATCAGTACATGAGAGCTTTACTTCAATATCTTACACTTTAATTTCACACTATGAACAGTCAGTGGATATGAGTTGTGACTTTAAATAACGGCCTGTTAAGCCCAGGGGACCCACAAGTTAAGATCTTTTAATTAAGCAAAGTTAAATGGAGGTTACTTTATTGCAGTTGGCAGAGGTGTTTAGTGACAGGCCACTTTACACAAAGGTAGGGAGAAAGGGATTTTATGTAATGAATAGAAAAATGTCAAATGATGTCAAATGTAAGCTTTCTCATAAAACAGTGAATAACATACAGCACTTTGTATGCTGTGTATTATGGCATGATGATATCACAATATGTTGTATTGTTGTAGCTTATGACACATATGTGCCTTCATTTGACTGAAGCGAAATGAATCTCGCCGCTGAGTCTAATTCTGATTCTTTTACATAGTTTCTGCAATCCATGCGGTAAACCTCAGGGCACTATGTAAGGCCTTGAAAGTTTATGAAAGTGTTCTTGACTTTAAATTGGTTTGAGCTAATTACAGTTTTAGATGTACTCTCTGATGTTTCCATGGATGCAGCAATACAGAAGTGTGTGTGCTATTATTTACTCAGCACCCTGGCATACATGCTAGAGTTAGGACAGGCTGCTATGAATAATTAATTAGATGGGTTGTTTACCACTGATTACTCTGCCTCATCAACACTTAAGACATTGAATGAATGTTTTCAGAAGATTAATGATGATTGCACACTGTGCACAAGTCCATATAGATGATTCTATATGTTTTTCATGTTTTGTGGCTGCCTTAACTAAAATGATTATTTCGTAGTTTTAATGTAAGTTATAAAATATGACAGGATGTGCTGTTGTGCAAAAATAATATATTTTCTAGTTGATGTCGTCCTATAACATCGTGTCCTATAGTGTTTTATTTCTTGTAATGAAGACCAGAAAGCCCAGAGCCCTCTTTCAGGAAGCATTTCCTGTGGCAAAACATCTAAAGGAACAGTTTTACTGTTAGACAGCGCTGACACTGAAGACTCCTTCCATAAAGGTTAAACCTCTCCTTATAGCAAACAAATGTCTTCTTATAGAAAGCTTAAGCATATCAACAATTATACATTTTTCTTTGTTAAATAAAGAACATTTCTAAATGCATTTATTATTAGTCTTAGATTTTTGTAGAGCATCCACCATACAAGTGAATTGAGAGAGAGAGTTTGTACAGAGAGAACCAAAGGGAGCCATCTCTAACCAAGCTTGACACACTCTCTAATAGAATTTTCAAGTCAGTGTCTGTACAGTATTTCCTCCTGAAGACTGGATGCGTACATTGGTGTATTTCCTTGTCAGCAGAATGTGATGAGCCTCCTTTTAGGTGTTATAGGGTTTTCTGGGATTAGATTGTAAAGATGGTGTTTGCAGAGGTCATCTCCTTTCTACCGGAATGACGAAGCTGTAGCAAGTAAGCTGTCAAGTATGCGATAAGTCAGAGTGACGAATGTCATACTGAAGATAGCATTAAGGTGACATTTTCTGACTAAAACTTACTGGAGTTTTCATACACTCATGAATACTGAAGTCTGTGGTGTATAGTGGATCGAACTACAGTATTAGATACAAATCTAAAATCTTGAATCCAGGCACTGTACTGATTTAAAACATTTCCAAAGCTTTTAAGTAATGTTAGTGACTGTGTTTAATCAAAATAAAATCAGCGTCAGTTTCCTGAAAACTGGAATCACGGCTGATCCCGTGTATCGCTATCTGTAGGTGCAGATGATTGTTTAGATTTCTAAGACAGAATGGCTCTAGTGTTTAGGTTGAGACTAGAGTCTGGACTGAGGGAATGTAGGTCGACACACAACTCCTCTTCTGCTGCAAAGGTTCAGCTAAACAAATCAGGCCGTGTAAAAACCATGTCTGCACCAGCCGGCCTTTTTCAATGTGGATTATACAAGCTCCGTTTTGGCAGGTATTTCCATTTTATACCTTTTTATCATCAAAGAGAAAACCAGCTTTATCTGGTGTCTCTTTACCAAACCTCAGATAAAATATAAACACCAGACACTAAAGAATCTCAGGTTATTTATCATCCATCGAAACAATGGATGACCTTAAAGAAGTGTTTTTCTGCTCCATGATATATTTGTATTCCCCAGTTTAGAAAATGCCATCTTTTCCTTTTTAATCAGTAATAAAACACTTTGAAACAGACTTATTTACATCACTGCTGAGCAGACCTCAGCGGGGGAGGCGGGGTGCAGTTGGCATTCCTGTTCATCCCAAAGGTTGGGGTTGAGGTCAGGGTTCTCTGCAGGACACTCGAGTTCTTCCACTCCAACCTTGGCAAACCATGTTTTCCTGGACCTTGCTTTGTGCTTTGGGCATTGTCATGCTGGAACAGGTTTGGGCCTCTTAATTCAAGTGAAGGGAAATCTTAAGGCTACAGCATACAAACATATTCTATACAATTGTGTGTTTCCAACTTCATGGCAACAGTTTGGGGAAGGACCACATATGGGTGTGATGGTCAGACATCCAGAAACTTTTGGCCATATAGTGTGTACTTGACAAAATATGGATGGAGAAAAAAATAATACATCTTTAATGCTTTTATGGTATGTGGTCCAGCAAAAACTAGGCCTTATAGGCAAAAACATAATGTTCTCCCTCAAATTTCTCCCAACAGCTACCAGTCTAGGAGGACAAAGGCTAACTCGCTTCACCCTTTCACATCCTTTCAAACTGCTGCTCGTGTGACACCCTAGGGCAGCTGAAGACATTTGCAGGAAAACATAAACTGCCTTATTCTGTATATATGCACTGTCCTGTGATAGGGTGAACATTAAGACAGTCGCATCACTTGATATCCCACAATCACTTTATGCATCTGCGTTTTAGTACATGTAGTACATTTAATTTCTGCCAAGCTGTCTGACATGAAGGTGATGGTGTAATTTGATGTTCACACATATTATCCATCCACTGTACAGATTATTATAATCCCTAAGGCACACATCATGCAAAGATAATTAAATGTGCTTTATCACCAACCACTTGAACTGTGTTATTAGAAGTGAAATGTGCTGGGTGCTGTCGTATATCCTGCTTTAATCATAAACAGATCCCTGACCAAGACAAACATGGCACGCTACCAAGAGCAGTGGCATCTTATTGGATCTTAACAAATCCGTCACAGCTCATTTTCAATAGATTTGCATCAGTCATAAACATTTCACATTAACAATGTGAACTGACAAACAGTTGTACATTTATAATGATATTACATGGATCTCTGGCCTCTGTGAGCAATATTTGCATAATTGTATTTATAACAATTTTATAGATGGAAAATAGCCCTTGGTGTTTTTCTCATTTTTAATAATGATGGGCAATGTTCTGTATTATTTGCTGATACAGTTATAATAGTAACTGCAGTACAGTCTACTCAATATGCATTTCATGAATTATATTATTTCCTATCAAATACAAAAAAAAAAAAAACCTTTCCCTTCACTGTTTATATCTTGAAAATGAGTTTTATTTTTTAATGGATTTCATCTAATATACTCTTTATTTATTTCAGTGTGAGGGTCATACACATCCCCGTGGCATAGGCCTTCCTGCCTACTGGTTTTTAATTTCCCCAGATAAGTAATAAATGCAACAAAGCATCTGCATAACAGGTTTAATCAAATACCTATACATTACATTAGGAAGGCTGTCTGAGGCAAAGCTGTGTTGTTATTGGGAAGGTCATACTTTTAGCAATGCCCTTGTATTTACAGCTTTAATTCCCTTAGCTGTCAGATGAAGCAACAACTCCATTGCTGTGATGACAGGCTCATTTGGAGAACTGAGATATGATCTGTGCCAGAGTGTAATGCATAGCTACTAAACACTGGGGCCATCCCTTGGGCTTCTATTCTCGGTCAGATGAGGAAACAGTAACCTGTAATGCTGATGCCTTGCACATGAATGGCCAGAAGTATGAGCAGGCAGTGAGAGAGGTATGAGTTTTATATCTATGTCCAAGCAACATTATTTAATGCATATGTTTAAATGTGGGTTTAGTGGTTTTGCCACTAACAGCTAATTATCTCATAATCTCCTAAATGTCAAAACCTGAAATAGCATTTCATTGTTAAATGTGGAGCACATTAGCCAAAGGGTTACTAAATGCAAAACCTGCAGTGGGCTGTAATGGCCTGCAATTGCACTCACTCATCAAAGTTGCATCTAAAGGAGCACAGAGAATGACACGAATGAATCGGTGTATGATTCAGAACCTGTTGTACGTCATCAAAACAAGGATTGTGATTTGAATGCAATTGATCTGTGTAGATACAAGTCTCTTATTTACATGCCTCAATTTAGCCTCATATACTTCTAATTTACATGAAACACTTCCTAATTTATGCAGGTTTTGGGATAGTGAGCCAACAAAAAGAAAGCATTCAGCAAGCTATACTTATCCAAGATCCAAAAAAGGACATAAATGGAGAGGGGACTGAAGTGTGTTTTGGCAGCCAGATAAATGGTATACATTTGGTCCAAACCTGCAATAAATTAAAAAGCAAATGTTAAAGTTTCTTTAAGCAAAGGATAGTCCAATACTTTTGTTACTTGCAGTCCTTTGTTTTTTTTTCCTGAAGTGAATATCATGTAGGTCTAAGTAGGACAATTATGGAAATGTGCTTTGTTGTTATATAAAGCTGTTTAAGGCTGAAATCAGGTAGAAAACTGAACCACTTTTTAACCTCATCAGGAGATAGTTATATGGTTATGTTATTTTTTTAAAATTCATTTTAGAACTTGATTAGGCTGAAGTCAGCTTTAATTAAAGCATTATTTATAAATATATATGAGTAAATAAACAAATCCTTGTTTCATGTCAAGAGAAAGCTGAAATAAATTAGTCAGACACGTAAAGGCAGGCTACCAAAATATATTTTTTTAAAAATATGCAAATGGCACATTTTATTGTTGATATGAAATTGTATAATAACTGCATAAAACGCTCAATGACATCCAAGCTTGTTGGAATAGTTTCCCTGCCCAGCTAGACTCCACATTCCAGTCAGAGCTTCAAGGTGCCTCTTGTATGCAAATGTGCTTATTACTAAAATGAAGTACTAATGAGCTGATAAAGAGCTCATGTCTGTGCCTCTGATTCACATTTACATGTTGATACTAAACCCCATCGCATACATTTTAGTATGAGGTTCCCATGTGTGCAAAAGTTACTGGCTACTACCAGTACATAGTATTGTATTATAACATAGTACATACTGTACTTGTTATATTTATTTGTGATATTGCTAGTAATATTTTTGTTTAAGTGAAAATCAAACATTTTTCAGGTTGTTCAATTATTACGTTCAAATTTACACACACTCCGACCAGCATTTGATACATTTATCAATTTGTCAACTCATAACAAATAAGGAAACTGATGGTCGTATTTTCATACACCTGTTTTATGATCAGATTACGACTATACTCATCTCTGGTGAATTTTTTTTTTTTAATCACGCAGTACATTAGCACTTCTAGTCTATTTTTTCCTCTTATAATTTCTTTGTCTTTGTGTAGACCACAGGAGTTGGTAAACTAAATTCGCAGGTTAACAGACCAAACCCTATCCTTTTCAGATAATGCGTCCAATTTTGAGAACACTGTGATAGACCTGGATTGATGAGTACACTTTTCCAGTGTGGGAAACAGTATTTAATATCTTTCCTTGGCCAGAGGGGAAGGAGAGAAGAGAGTGTTTGGTTTTTGCAGAATACAGAGCTGCACTACCTTGAGGAATGATGGATGGATAAGCCGTAGTCATTATCATTGTTCAAAGCCTTAAGGTCCTCATTACCTCACCACACACTCTCTCTCTCTCTCTTTAGCTAGCTAAGTGTATCCATGCCTTCACTGACGCTCTTTCTATTTTATGTGCCATTGCTTATAATAAATAAGAATTATTCTTCTTTTTAATGAACACAATCACACTAATATACAGTCATTTTAGGCGAGCTGTAATACAATTACAGAGACTGCATGTTTTATGCATAGACGCAGCTGTATTGGGAGGGTTTTTTTTTTTTTAGGAAAAAATTAAACGTGTTCCATCAAATACATAAATCTTTATACAGTGGGTATAGAAAAGAATCACCCCCCTTTAAAATAATCACATTTTGTTGCTTTTCAGCCTGAAATGAAGACGGACACAGTTTTTGTTTTATCCAGCTGTATTTACTCAGTGCAACTTATAACATCCAAATGAAAGATATAACACCAACATGTCAGAAAAAATAAATAAATAAATAAATAAACAGGATCACTGAGTAAAAATGACTTGTAAACTCAATAAGGTGTAGCTAATCACCTTCTCAATGGCACACAAAGCCATTTGACTTTCAACTGTAATCAGCTGTGGTCATTTTGATTAGCTCAGCATGAAATGAGCTTTCCTGGAGCATTTTGTAGTGCAACTGAAGCAAACAGTCAACTATGGGTGGCAAGGCACTGTCAAAAAATCTCTGGGATAACGTTGTGGACAGGCACAAAAAAATTTCAAAGGCTTTATCGAAGCCTAGAAGCACAGTGAAGTCTGTTATTAAGAAGTGGAAGGTATTTGGTACAACACAGACCCTCCCTGGATCAGGACATTGCTCCAAACTGGATGAAAGAGCCTGGAGGAAACTGGTCAGAGAGGCTACCAAGGTGAATACAGCAACTCTGAAGCAGTTGCAGGAATTTATGACAAAGCGTGGTCATTGTCTGCATGTGACAACAATATCACAAATTCTCCACAAATGTGGCTTGTATGGAGGGTTGAAAGAAAAAAGCCACTCACGACTGAGCTTTGCCAAAATGCACCTTGAAGATTCTGAGGCCACAAGGAAAAAAGTATTATGGTCAGATGAATTATTTGGTCTCAACACCAATGGAAATCCAATACAGCTTACCATCCAAATAACACCATTCCTACAGTAAAGCACGGAGGTGGTAATATCCTGTTATGGGGGTGTTTCTCTGCAGCAGAAACTGGAGCACTTGTCAGGATAGAAGGAAAATGGATGGGGCAAAATACCATTAAATTCTTGAGGAAAATCTGCTGCCCTCTGCCAGAAAGTTTACTCTAATCAAAGCATGTTCTGATTAGTTATGGATATAAATCGACCATGACAGGGAATGTTATATTAATTACTGACTTACTGTAGTCTAGCTTTAGAATTAAATGCGAAGCAGCTTGATCTGTTTGTCCACCAAACTTACCAGGGCAATCTTCGTATTACTCTAAAAGAATAAATTATTCTTCTGGCCATGAAGTATAGTTTATTCTAAGTTAAAAGAAATACAGCGCGTAGCGAAGAGCAACGTTAAAAGTGAACCTTGCCATGAGTAAAAACAGAGACGATCCAGCGTGATAGCCATGGATTTTAATAACTACGTAAAAACTACTGATATACACTACTAGGTATAAACAAATAATACATATATGATTAAAATGATGAAAATAACAGAATGGCAGAACACGCAACAGTTTAAACCTCGAGAATCAGCAATGAATTGAATTCACCTTCAACAGGGGCACTGGCTTAAAAGGACACCTCTATAGATCAATTAGAATTTATACTTGCATTAGTTTTATGCCGTTCACGAGGGTCCTTGGTTCGTAGATTTAGTGAGGAGTTTGCTGAATCTTCCGCGTCGGTAGAGTCGGGGTAAACGGAGTTGGGTTTCGCCAAAGTAGAAAGAAGAAAGAAAGCGGTATTTGCCACGTGGTTTAACGAGGCAAAGAAGAGTCGGAGGAGTACCGGAAAAAGAGGGCGGAAGAGAGTAAGTCCGCGAGAGAGAGAGAGAGAGAAAAGTGAAGCCAAAAGGTGAAGTTAAAGATGAAGTCAAAAGATAAAGAGAAAAAGAGAAGAGCGAAGAGGAACGCGTGTCGCTGTCTTTTATGGATAATGCCAACGTACACGCCTCTCTGAGCTGCTGGCGAATCCAGAGAGAGGAGAAAGTTCTGGGGGAGAACTTTCTTTGTCTGTTCCAGAGTGGGTTCGCATGTCAAGGCGGGGTTTGTGTTAAGTTTGGATTAGAATGAAATATGGAAAAGTGTAGTATGCATCATCAATTGGCACATTACGAAACAATGATTTTGATACCAAACTCAAGGTGGTTAGGATACCTTGGACAGTGAAGCATCATTAGACATTAGACAAACTTAAAATTAGCTTCTCGATCAAACTATTTAAAATGACTATAGTTAGGTTATCTAAACACATAACACATGCATATATGAATACATTATAACTATCCTAGACATATGATTACATGTTACATTCAAGAGACATTTTCACTGTGTGTGTGTGAGTGTGTGTATGTCCAGAAGAGGGGGCTGGTGTTCTTCTAATGTCCCACCGGTCTTTGGTCACCTCAGGGTGACCCTTAGGGAGGACGTTTTCCTTCCAGCCTTTTCGGCTCCGATGCTAATCCATGTGGTCGTAAACAGAGATTAGATCAGAGATTTACAGGCCCTCGGTCGGAGTTTTAGTTGACCCCTGCTGATGAACCTAATCGTGAAGTTTCCCAGACGTTCACACCCGTTAGGTTCATGAAAGGTTTCTCTATTGTGGGTGTACGTTCTGTGTGTGTGTGTGTGTGTGTCTGGAAAAAGGGGGGGGGGGGGGGGGGTCGTGCAAAAGGTTCCCCCCTTTTGCATTCCGAGGGCATCTGGCAGCAGAAGGCCTCTCGGGGTTACTCTCGGTCACCTGAGTGGTGAAACTTTTTATGTTAAGTCCAGGTTAATTCAGAAATCAGTTTGGATACCGTCAGACGTTACAAAGTTTTACCTTCCAACATGACAATGACCCAAACCACACAGCAAAACTGACCACAGGAGAAAAAGGTGAATGTCCTTGCATGGCCTAGTCAGAGCCCAGACTTAAACCCCATTGAAAATCTGTGGAATGACTTGAAGACTGCAATCCACAAATGGTCGAGATCAAATTTAACTGAACTTGAGCAGTTCTGCAAAGAAGAGTGGGCAAATATTACAAAGTCTAGATGTGCAAAGTTAGTAGAGACATATCCCAACAGACTAAAGGCTGTAATTAAAAAAATGAGGCAAATTAAAGCAAGGGGGTGATCCTTTTTCCAACTCAGTGATTCTGTTTTTAATTAAAAAAAAAAAATAATTCTGACATGTTGGTGTTACATCTTTCACTTGGATGTTATAAGTTGCACTGAGTAAATACAGCTGGATCAAACAAAAACTGTGTCCGTCTTCATTTCAGGCTGAAAAGCAACAAAATGTGATTATTCTAAAGGGGGGCGATTCTTTTCTATACCCACTGTATTTAAGGTCTTACTCATTGTCCAGTCATCGATACTAATGGGGCTTTAAATTAAGTGCTTTATTAAGGGCAAGTACACTATTTTGGTGAAACAGTTACTATAAGACTATAAGTTACTGTAAGACTAAGGAGTTGATATTAGACAGTATTAGTGTCATCTGTGAGACAAATAAACATGTGCCTAATTAGTGTGATCCAGATCTGTCTTTTTCAGTTTAGTTTTTTAGGTTTCTTTCCAATAAAATAAAAAGACAAACATTTCTCAATTATACCTATTTTCCTACACAGACCTTCTAATTGTATTTAACTTGAACCCATTTCTTTAGGTTTAACCAAAAATGTTAATACAAAGTGTTAATATACAAATTTGTCTGATGGTGTATATGATCAAATTAGTACCAGGAAATTAGTGCCAGATTCAGCTACATCAAAGTGAGCCTTTGGGGAAAATGACAACAAACATTATTAGGGTTGGGTTGTCCACCCATCACAAATCTCACATATCAGAATAATAGCCAATAATTTAAAGGGAGACCCCTGCATGTGATTTTAGTCCATAAACTAATGACAGATGAATTTGGCTTTATCACATGGCTCTGGCCCTGCCTTGGGATTTCATTGGGTTTGTAGTAAACAGCTGGAGGCCAGGCTATTTTTTGGCCACTGATGACTCTCTGCATAGTCTGGCAGACACTGAATGTTTGCCTCAGGGATGTTCTTGCCCAGCTGTGCCTCAGCTAAGGCTATAAAAGGTCTGGCATCAGCTGTGGTGGCACTTAGCAGTCTGAGACTGCAGATTAAACCTCTGACCCATTTAAACACCATTATTACATTCTGAAGACATAAGTTGAGATAAAATTAAAAGTTCAAAACATTATCATTTTCATTGCTTTTGCTCTGTTAATTACTTGTAGTTTTGAAATTTTTGACATAAATTAAGTGTTCAGCTTTGGTGTTTTGGCAGCATGGTGCTTGCTTCTTGTACGTTTTTTTTTTTTTTCTTTTTACACAGCTACCATTTTGTTTTGTATCTGACACTAATGACTTCTAGGACAGGAAACACAAGACTGTGATTAATAATATTTTCCCTTGCTGTTAAACTCAGTTATGGCTGGTAAATGTTTATAGGAGATGGGTGATGAACACTGCGCTCAGGTCCCAATTCAAATAAACTGAAACCACAGCTGCATTTCTCTAACATCTCAAAAGTTGTCCAATAACATATATGGCTATGTCTATGTTCAAACGAAGTTTGCCTTTTCTAAACCAGCTGCCTGCGTTGTGCAACCAGTGCAAAATGTGAGTCAAGCAGTGTTTGTATAATTAAATTAGAGTCGTGCTTTCAAACAGATTGCCTTCAATTACATATTAATACAAATGGGTGCGGAACAAATGATGAGAAGTCTACACAGAGTCATCTACAGTTCAGTTGTTTTTCAGTTGTGCTTTGACTTTCTTTAAGCAAACCTCAGCAATGCAATATGAGTTGTGTGGTAGAAGGGAAATATGGATTTGATCTGTGTTAGTATTAGTCCAGAAATAGCAATAAATAACAAAATTGAAGAAAAAACAAAACAAAAGGAAACTGCTCAGTTTAATTAGATAACTAAGAGGTAACTTTTGTAATAAAGTTGTAAAGCTATTGTTAGCTGTATCTCCAGTAATCCAGGGTATGGTATGGTAGCTAAGGGTCAGTATGTTGTGATTGTACAAGGGATACTCTGAGCACTCTCTCCTATACTGTAGCTCTCTATAGCACTCTGGGAAGTGAGCAGCAATGTTCATGCAAAATGGAAAAGAAAACATTAGCCAATTGTTAAGTGATCCTGAGGACAGTGCTAATGTCTGTATAATTTAATGTGTCTGGGTGTCTTGGCCTTTTGTTGAGAAATAGCTTTGTTATAGACAGTGTTACCACTCAGACTGTGGGCAACAGTTTAAAATGAAAGGAAGGCACATTAGAAAGGTAACCATGATGTTTTATGTAGTCCCTATCTATCTATGATAGGTCTAAAGTTGATTGTTGCATCATATACAAGGTTTCTCTTACTTCTCTCACTCCTTTTTTAAATTTAATTATATTTTCATATTTAGGTATTTTTATATGATAATTTTCATATTTTTTATATTGAATTTACTGCATTTTATTAGGAAGGCTTCTCTGAGCTGTTTTTGTTCACAGAGAAAAATGTAATGCAATTTAGCCAACAGGCAGTACAAGTTAATGTTTCATAGTAATTTATTTATACATTATTTATTTTATTTTTAACAAACAACAGACTATTTACCTTTCCTTCTCCACATCTCTACTGTCTTTATCCTCCTGTAAGGCCTTTAAGTTCAGGAATCTGTATACAGTGGCTATAAAAAGTCTACACACCCCTGTTAAAATGGCAAAAAAATTAAACCAATATAAATCACGTCAGAACTTTTCCATCCTCAATGAGAAATTACAACATTAAGTGAAAAAAAAAAATTAAGTGAAAAACAAACTTTTTTAAGGAAAAAAAGGAAAAATAAAAAAACTTACAATAACCTAGTTGCATAAGTGTGCACACCACTAAACTTTGTTGAAGCACCTTTTGATTTTATTACACCATTCAGTCTTTTTGGGTAAGAGTCTATCAGTGTGGCACATCTTGGCTTGGAAATATTTTCCCTCTCTTTCTTGCAAAAACATTGTAGATCCATCAAATTGTGAGGGCATCTCCTGTGCACAGGCTTCAGGTCACCCCACAAATTTTTAGCTGGATTCAGGTCTGGTCTTTGGCTGAGCCATTCAAAAACATTGATCTTCTTTTGGTTAAGCCATTCCTTTGTTGATTTGGATATGTGCTTTGGGTCATTGTCGTGCTGAAAGGTGAAATTCTGTTTCATCCTCAGCTTACTAGCAGACACCTGAAGGTTCTGCACTAAAATCGACTGGTATTTGTAGCTATTCATGATTTCCTCCACCTTGATAAAAGCCCCAATTTTGGCTGAAGAAAAGTGGCCCCAAAGCATGATGTTAACACCAACCTGCTTCAAAGTGGGAATGGTGTTCTTTTTGCCTTTTTTTATTTATTTATTTATTTTATTACATTTTTTTTTTTTTTTTTACACCAAACATATCTTTTGGAATTATCATACTTTTTGGAATTAGTTTCAACAGACCATAACACATTTTGCCACATGGTTTGGGGTGATTTAGTTGGGCTTGTATGTTTTTTGTGAGAAAGGGCTTCAGTCTAGCCACCCTACCCCAAAGCCCAGACATGTAAAGAATATGAAAGATTGTTGTCACATACAGAGAGCAATCAGTACTTGTCAGATATTACTGCAGCTCCTTTAAAGTTGCCATAGGTCTCTTGGCAGCCTCACTGGTAAGTGTTTGCCTTCTCCTTTTGTAATTTTTGGAGGGATGTCGTGTTCTTGGTGATGTCACTGTGGTGCTCCATTTTCGCTATTTGTTGATGATGGCCTTTATGGTGTTCCATGGTACATCTAATATTTTGGAAATTCTTTGATACCCCTTTCCTGGTCTATACCTTTCAACAAGTGAGATACCATGCATGCTTTGTAAGCTCTTTGCGGACTATGGCTTCAGCAGTCAGATGAACCAAGAAGATGTGAAGAAAATCCTACAGAAGCAGCTGGTCTTTATTTGGGGTTAATCAGAATAATTACATTGATGACAGATGTATGATAATTACTTTTGGACAGGAGATTGAGTGCTTGAATGGCAGTGGTAGCTCAGTGGTTAACACGTTGGGCTACTGATTGGAAGTTCATGAGTTCAAACCCCAGCACCACCAAGCTGCCACTGGTGGGCCCTTGAGCAAGGCCTTTAACCCTCAACTGCTCTGATGTATAAATGAGATAAATGTCACTCTGGATATAAGGGCATCTGCCAAATGCTGTAAATGTGATTGGTTCATTCTGAGCACAGCCACATCCCCAATTATAAAAAGGTGTACACAGTTATGCAACCACATTTTTGTATTTTTCCTATTTTCCCTCTAAAATGTTTCTGATTGTTTTTCGATGAATTTTTTTATATGTTGTATTTTATTTATTTTTTATATGTTGTAATTTCACATTGAAGGTGGAAAACATTCTGACGTGACTTGGTTTAATTTATTATTATTTTTTTTTACATCACATGTAGACTTTTTATATCCATTGTAAATATCACTTGCTGTAACCTTTTTAAAAATCACAAGGTCACTACTTCTTTTTACCTTTCATATGCTTTCTTTGGATCTCCATCTCTGTGGTTCACATGCTCTTGCTGCGCCAGTGGCCAGATGGGTCAGGGTGTGCGGCTGTGGGGACGCAAGACATGGCTTTAATATTTAAGCATGAGGCTCATGCAGAGGGCTTTGCTGACGCTCGTCACCTCGAGGCTAGAGTAGAAGAGCAGGGTGAAAACTAGGCCAGGAAAGCAGGAGTCCAACACTCATGCCTAGATGCCAGCAGTCCAGTGCTCCAGTTTGAAGAAGTCTACAGTAGAGAAGGTGGCATGGGCTAGGCATTGATCAGATCTTCTACACAGATACCTGTATATGTAAGACACAGAGGAGTGGTAATACTACGAGTGTAGCCTAAAATCCTTTCTCATGACTCATGGTAGTTTGTGAGTATTGTGTGAGTTTGTATGTGAATTATCTTCAATTTGCGAGAATAGTGACGTTTGTGCTTTTCCCACCAAGGTCATAAATACAGTTGATCTTTTGGGTGGGGGGATTGGGGGTGGGGTGTGTGTGTGTGTCACCCTGCAAAAGATGAACCATTACAGTGGTGTATGTGTTCTGGGTCAACACCAAATGTAGTAGGATCCAGCCAGACAGGAAACCTTAAAAATTGCAAGATAATAGAAAGTATGCAGAGTGCGTTTTGGTGATGGTGCTTAATATTTACATCGTCTTTACCAAGCTGTTTACTTTCTGTTGCTGTGTCATGCATTGGTGCCATGCTGGTTGGAAATGGGGAAGTGCTTCTTGTCTAAAAATGTGCAGTTCATTTCTGAGCAATAAATGCTTGACTTATATGCTGAGTTATGAAATTGCAAAATGCCTGCAAATTGCATTCTTCGGGCCTCAAAGGTTAATGAAACATTATATTGTGTTCTCATTATATCTTGTGTGAATGTTCCTACACACTTTGAATCAGAACATATCTAGGGAATGAGAGCTGTTCAGCTGGCCTGAGAAATGATGGTATGTGTATGTTACTCTGTAGGTCTCAAGTCTATTTATGGAAAAGAAAATTTTTCCTCTTTCTGGAAAATTGGTTGCACCGAAGAAATAGGCAGGGATCTAAATCTTCATGGAAAAAGCTGTCTATTTTGAGAGCTCTTCTTGAAACAGGTTTTTCTCTATCAGAAACAACCTGCAGGATTCAGGATTTCTTTACATTGAACACAAAGCATCTCATTTCATAGCTGAGTGATTTCTCTGTGTAGTCATGCCACGATGAACAGGAGTGTCCACTCGTATTTGAATAGAAACACATTAATGTAATAATCAGTGGAGAAGTCTGAGGTTTTGTCAGATCAGAGATCAGAAAGTGCCTGCGGGGTTGATGTGATTGAAGTTAATGACAGCACTGGAGAGAAAGGCTGATGATAATTGAAGTCATGATGATTACTGATGAAGGTGATGCACCACTGTTTTTTAAAAGGTGATGTAAAATATGAATCATTATCAAGTTTGACCTTCTTATTTAGTTTATATATACAGTCATGTGAAGAAATAAGTACACTGCGTGGAAATTGTTGGCTTTTTTGACATATTTGGACAAGCAAACATTTGATCATTGAAACAGTGCCTATTAATGAAGTTGATATACTTGAACAAAACCAAAAGGAAAATTTGCTTTTTTAATCATTTATTCAACAGAAATATCAATAGATGTGATATTCTTCTGTGGAAAAAGTAAGTACACCTTTGGCCTCAGAAACTAGTATTGCCCCCTTTAGCAGAAATAACTCCTTGTAGGCGTTTTGCATAATTGTCCACCAGGCTTGCTGGAATTTTTGACCCCTCTGTAAGATGAGGGTTTTCTTGCATGTACTGCCTGTTTCAAATCCCCCCACAACATTTCAATGGGACTCAAATCCGGGCTTTGACTAGGCCATTCCATAACCCTCCATTTCTTCTTTTTGAGCCATTCCTTGGTGGATTTGCTAGTGTGCATTATCCTGTTAAAAGATCCACTTACAGTTCAACTTTAACTTTCGGACAGATGGCATCAGAATGATCTTCAAGCACTCTTTGATATGATGCAGAATTCATAGTTGAATCAATGAATGCAAGCTGTCCAGTCCCTGAGGCAGCGAAGCAACCCCACAGCATAACATTTCCACCACCGTGCTTCACAGTTGGTATGAGGTGTTTCTCCTGTAAAACTGTCTTTGACCTGCACCAAACATGTCTGTTGTTACTGTGGTCAAACAACTCTATCTTTGATTCGTCTGTCTAGCACACATTATTCCAAAAGGCCTGGACTTTGCCTATATGCTCATTGGCAAACTGTAGTCTTGCAAAGGCTTTTTCCCTGGCAATCTCTTGTGCAATCTCTTTCTGATTGTAGAAGCATGCACTTTAACACCAACAGTTGCAAGACTTACTAGCAGATCCTGTGTTGAAATTTTGGGGTTCTTGGAGATGTGCATCAGACAGTCTGCTCTTGGGTTGAATTTGCTGGGATTGCCAGTCCTGGACAAATTGGCAGTCATTTGAAATCTGCATTCCATTCCATTTCAGTGGAATGCTGTATTTCAAATAATTTGGAGATCTTTTTAAATCCCTTGCCAGACTCATAGGCATCCACAACATTTTTTCTGAAGGTCTTATAGAACTCTTTAGATCTTGGCATGATGATAACACACACCTCAATAGTAAAGGGAACACCAGACACTAGATATGAGAGGGGCATAAATAAGACAGGTTCCACCTGCACTCCCTAAGTAGGTTCTAATCACTGGCACCCAATCTTGAACACCTGATTCTAATTTTATGGATTTGAAGGTGTGATAAATGTAGGTGTGTACTTACTTTTTCCATGGGACTGATCTGTTTTTTGTTCATTTAAATTGTGGAAATTACTACAAAATGTCAATTTTATGTGTCATTTGATAGTATATATCAACTTTATTAATATGCACTGTTTCGAAGAGGATGTTTCAAATGTTTGCTTGTCCAAATATGTCAAAAAAGCCAACAATTTCCATGGGGTGTACTTTAAAGTATTGACTGTGTAGATGAAACATTTGCCAGGTGCAAGTGGTTCAGATCCAATCGATTTCCAAAAGAACAATTTGTTTATAAATTATAAGAAGTAAGGAAAATAGATTTTATACATTAAATTAGGGTTTAATCCCAGGGTTGATATATACACCTCAAGCTACTGAAGACATCTTTGTGTCATCCAGGTCACCAGATTCAGCACTTCAGCACAGCATGGATCTTGGAGTAACAACTGATGGCCAGATAGCACTCAGAGACTTCACAGTAGTGATCTGCTGATTGCTCTGTGTAACTAATATAAGGAAGATCAGACTGTACCTCCTTATATTTACTCCTTATGCAGGCACTTCTCATCTCATATCTCTGCTTTCCATTCTATCAGTTTGCATTTTTGGTCTTTTCTTCAACTAATGTCATATCTGCAATGAACTGGCATGACATACGAGGTGAATTCTCCTGCCTTATGCCTAGTGATACTGGAATAGGCTCTGGACCCACCATGACCCTGTCCAGAATAAAGTGTTTAGTGAAGATGAATGAATGTTACATGTCTCTTTACCTCACTTTGATAGCGCTCTGTAATTGTTCACATCAAGTACTTGTTGCTTGCCTACAAAGTAATCATGTTTGCCTCGCATGTTCTTGCATGTTCTCCCCATGCTTCGGGGGTTTCCTCCGGGTACTCCAGTTTCCTCCCCCAGTCCAAAGACATGCATTGTAGGCTGATTGGCATCTCTAAATTGTCTGTAGTGTGTGAATGGGTGTGTGAGTGTGTGTGTGAATATGCCCTGTGATGGGTTGGCACCTCATGTGTAGGATCCTGTGACCCTGCGTAGGATAAGTGGTACAGAAAATGAATGGATGGATGGATGGATGAATGTTCACTCATAGTTCTATATTTTGCACTAAACTGCTTTGTGGTTAATGTGTCTCTTACACCTGAACCCTCATGTTTATCTCGTGCTTCTTCTGTTTCAGCAAGCTTGAACGTGGTTAGATTGTGTACTTTTTCAAGTTGTTTGTAAGTCATCTTGAATAAAATCATCTGCCACGTGAATAAATGCAAATAGATGCAAATGTAATTGTCTTTAATTTCAGTTTTTATTTACCTCATCTCACAGCGCACACTCCTTATTTCACTCATCCTGTCTGATCAACTGTCTCCTGTTAGAACTTAGGTTCTCCTTTTTTTATTTAACGCATCAGTTGAACAGCTCCATTATCACCTGTCACTGCTGATTCATGAGCTTTGATACTTTCCCAAGTGCCACTCTTTCTCTCCCTCCACCCCGCTCCTCTCCTGCTCCTCCCTCTCTCTCCCTCTCTCTCCCTCCCTCTCTCTCCTTCCCTCTCTCTCCCTCCACTCCGAGGCCGTGCCGGTCCCTCCTCCCCAGCAGTGGTCAGGAGGAGGCTGAACGCACCACAGATGGTTCTGAGCCACATGAGCAGTCAGACTACTACGAAAGTGTGTATGTGTGTGAGAGAGAGGGAGTGTGAGAGCTTGGAGCACGAAGTGTGAAAGCGCAGTGACAGCTGCGAGAGCCGAGGCCACTGCGGGCTCGGAGATAGGCGCAGCTCTGAAGGAGAGATAGAAGGAGAACTCGGCACCTCTGGGAATTATTTATAAGAGGGGAGGCAATGCCATGCAATGCTGTATGAGCGTGCTGCCTCCTGTACACACACACACACAGCAGGCCAAGTGTATACGCTGGGATCACAGCTGCAGGGGGGAAAGTTTTGTGACAGAGAACCTACAGAGAAACGAACAGCAAGCAATAGCTTCAGCGATGAGCTGCAGGAAGAGATGCAAGAGGGAGATCCTAAAGTTTGCCGGGTACCTCTTCAGATTCATCACCGGCACGCTTAACGCAGGTAAAGTTTGGAGCAGTTCCCTCACTGATAGGAGTTTACACCACATACCTTTGCTCATTAAAGTGATTACTCTTGTGCAAGTAGCTTGCTGTAAGTGTCACTGTAAAAGGCAGTTGTACTTGGTTATATAGATATTCAGAGTGAATGCATAAAATTCAGCTGCACTGTGAATGAATGTATTTTTTTTTTACATATCATAAGCTAGTACAATGCACTCAGTGCACAAGTCTGCAGGCAGAGTCAAATCTGATTCTGACCTTGTTCATTACTGAACCCTTTCATCATAATTGCATTAATTAGGTCAGTGGATGCCTTTGATTGAATTATGATGAGGTAAACAATTTTGCATCATCATTTGCCGAATATAAACTAAACCACTGAAGACAAACATATTATAATAACTTTACTGGGAGTCTTCCAAATGATAAAACATTCAATTATTGGTTATTATATCACTGTCATCCCTAGTCAACATTTTCACTGTGATGTATTGTGACTGTAAATATGTTCTCTGTGATATATTATAAATATATATTTTTTGTTCCAGGGTTTGAGCAGTGTATCATATTTCAGATATGGATGGGCTTGTTGTAAATTCACTAAATAAATCAATGATCATGTAGTGACCATGTTGACCTTGACGGGTGGTCCATATTATTATAACTCAAGCGTAGCTTTCAATCCATGAGGAACTGGTAAATTACGACAGAATGTATTTCACTAAAGATAATCCGTGACTACACCTGAATCTTTGTATTGTATGTGAAGAATAAAACTGTAGAAACCTGTGCTTGCTGTAATGGAAGGTGGTCGAAAGGCTACATCGAAATGCTCTTTTGTGCTGCTGTGTTAACTTTGCACTACGTCAGTGACTCTGGTGGAAATGAGAATATGAGCTTAAATTAGTTTTGGCTACATTATATTGAATTTCTGAAGGTTAGAGCCACAACAGGATCTATTTCAGGATAATGTGACAGAAAATCATATTAGAACTTGCATGTCTGTGTTCTCTGTCTCTCCCTTTTTTTTTGCAATCAGTATTGCAGTGGTTTATTTGGCAACTGCTAGCATGGTTGTATGTACAGTGTAAGTTGATGCATTGCAGCAAAGAGTTTTGCCTAAGGTATGACTTACAAACCTCTTGGTGTCCGTGATTTTTCACTCTTTATTGATTTTTATCTATTCTATGGAGAGAGTATCAAATGGGTGTATGGGTAGACGAGTGAGTGAGCGTATTGCACCACGAGAATTTCAAAAATATTGGTTTTGACTGCTATCCTTTACTTTACTGGTTTTGAGAAAATACATGATATGAATTGATGCATAACATTGGCATGTCCTTTTAATGCTGAACCTGTCTGTATTAATAATATGTAAAACAATGGTTCTCGTGAGAATGTTAGTTAATATGAGTTAAGGCTGTAGAAGTTTGTGTTTGGACCTCATAGGCCAGTGTAGCTTCATTCTGACTCTGTAAAAAACAGATTTCAGGCTGAAGCACTTAAGCACAGTGACTATTCAGATTATGCATTTCATCAGGACCTTTCACATTTATCTATATCTTATAGCAGGGGTCATTAACTGGCAGGTCCAGCAAAGTATCTCAATCCAAACACTCAGAAAATACCCAAGCAGAACTACTGTAATTCAGTAACCTTTAAAGTTTTTAAACTTGAACCATTGCAAATCCCATCATAGCCATTCATGTATGTATATTATTTACCTGAAGGCTGCTCTAGAGAAAGGGAGAAGTTTTCACAGATTTGTTGTTTCATTTACACTCTCTGGGCTGATTAATAATGTGACTGCATGACTTCTTTAAAAAAAAAAAAAAAATTAAAAAAAGCTGATGAGGAAAACAATGTTTAAAGACACATGGACAGAGAAATATGCATTCCTTTCTACGTCACGTATTAATTGTAGCCAGGAGCTAATCAGCAATGGTTAAGAATCAAGGTAACTGTTGTCATCATTCAGTCATGTTAGTTGCTTTTCCAGACCTTTGTAAGCAAGAAAATTATATAGCTGGTCCTTCACAAATTTTAGTTTTATAAATTCAAAGCCTGACGTGAACTGGATTTGTCTCATAGCGTTTGTAAAATGCTATGATATTACGGTTTATGGACCTTTAGAGGCAATCCATTAGTTTATGTCTGCTGCATAGATCCTAGATGTGATCCATTATCTTTATTATTCTTACCAAATGTAATGTAATTGATACAGGGTACAAAATGTATCACTGTCTGATTTAGACCCTTATCTACTGCAGGCTTCTAGTTTGTCTCTAGCAACCAGCAGGAATCAATAATACATAAGTAGTACTGGAATTACTAGCTGTAGTGCTTGTTTGGACAAAGCCCAAAGCTTCTTTTATTGCTGAATCACTGAAAGTGAATGTTGTTATTGACAGCCACACTTCCCAAGAGTATAGCTAAGCTAACAGAGCCTGGAGCATTACCCTGATTTGCACACAGAAACAACATCTAATTAACATTGGACAAATGAAATATCTCCTGTTATAAAGATCACTCCGTGTGCTTGTAGATGATGTGAAGATATCAGTCACTGGCATTTTTCTTCTGGGCTTTACACATACAGAAGACAGTAAGAAAACAAATGTAAGCATATTTATCTGCACAATCCTGTGCTGGGTAGCACTCGCACAAAGCTCAACTGAAATTGAACATATTGAACAAAACAAACCATACCAAACTTCTTTTCCCACACTTTGTGTTTAATAGTAATAGATGTGGACGAGATTATTAGAAACACTGAAAATCTTTTCTGGAGCTCCTCTAACACGACTAACCCATGTTGTTTTTGTGTAACACTTCTCTGTAGTGTTTTCTGTCTTCTGTTCCTAGTACAACACCACACAGGATAACAAATAATTTTGTCATGCAAACTGACAAAATATATGAATTTTCATAAGATTTTTTTGTTTTGTTTTTCCTGTAGAAAACAAAATATGTAATGAAATAGTTTTTTTTTTATTATAAGACTGTATGTTTATGTCATTGCATAAGTATTTACAGTGCTGTGAGAAAGTATTTGCCTCACCCTGATTTTTTCTGTTTTTGTGTATATCTCATACTAAATAGTTTTAGATCTTCAAACGAAATACAACATAAAACAAAGGCAGCCTGAGTAAACACACAATACAGTTATTAATTGCCCCCTTAAACTTAAAATCTGTTTGTGGCACCTTTAGCAGCAATAACTGCAACCAAATGCTTCCCGATAACTGGAGATCAGCCTTTCACTTACTTCTAGGACTAGGATTTACTCCTATGTTTTGGATCATTGTCTTTCTGCATAATCCAGTTGCGCTTTCACAGTTTCAATTCACCATCTGAAGACCAGACATTCTCCTTTAGGATTTTCTGGTAGCCAGCAGAATTCATGTTTCCCTCAATTATTGCAAGTTGCCCAGATCCTGAAGTAGCAAAGCATCCCCACACCATCACACTGTCACCACCATGCTTGATGGTAGGTATTAAGTTCTTTTTGTGGAATTCTGTGTTTGGTTTACGCCAGATGTAACGGGACCCCTGTCTTCCAAACAGTTCCACTTTCGACTCATCAGTCCACAGAACATTCTCCCAAAAGTTTTGAGGATCATCAAGGTGTGTTTTGGCAAAATTCAGATGAGCCTTAATGTTCTTCTGGGTTAGCAGTGGTTTTCATCTCGCCGCTCTTCCATGGATGCCATTTTTGCCCAGTGTCTTTCTGATAGTGGAGTCATGAACAGTGACCTTTATTGATACAAGAGAGGCCTGTAGGTTCTTTTTATGTTGTCTTTGGCTCTTTTGTGACTAGCTGTATGAGTCGTTGCTGTGCTCTTGGAGGAATTTTGGAAGGTCAGACACTTTGGGAAGGTTCACTACCCTGCTGAGTTTTTCCATTTTTAGATAATGGCTCTCACTGTGGTTCTTTGAGTCCCAGAGCCTTTGAAATAGCTTTGTAACCCTTCCCAGACTGATGTATTTCAATCACCTTCTTCCTCATTATTTCTGGAATTTCTTTAAATTTTGGCATAGTGTGATAGTGGGTAAGACCTTTTAACCAACTTCATGTTTACACTATTTAAGTGTTGACTTGATTGAACAGGGTTGGCAGTAATCAGGCCTGGTTGCGTCTAGTCCAGCTGAACCCCATTATGAATGCA
Organism: Cranoglanis bouderius; assembly: GCA_023630585.1. Taxonomy (NCBI): domain Eukaryota; kingdom Metazoa; phylum Chordata; class Actinopteri; order Siluriformes; family Cranoglanididae; genus Cranoglanis; species Cranoglanis bouderius. Next base: position 2,681,355 of record CM042539.1, read on the forward strand.
GTTTCACAGATTTGGGGAATTAGTAACTACAGGGGCAAATACATTTTCACACAGGCCCAGTTGGATAACTTTTTTGCTTCAATAAATAACTATCATTTAAAAACTGTATTTTGTGTTTATTCAGGTTGCCTTTGATTTATCTTAGATTTTGTTGTTAGATTTCTGAAACAATTTAGTAGGAGATATACACAATAACAGAAGAAATCAAATACTTTTTCACAGCACTATATATTTATTGCACTGTTTATATTTCCACAGAGTATCTAGCAGTGTAGATTTCATCTTTTCCCGAGTTTTCAGTTGTTCGCTTATCCCTTTTGGAGACTAAAATCCTTTGTCTAGAGTTGTTTTTTTTCCGCTCCAAATATTGTGTTGTATTAGTGCTTTCATAAGAGGCTCTAATAGGTGGAATTTTTTGATTAATCATGAATGGAAAGATTGCAGTATTTTTATGATGTTACAGGCTTACAGCAATTCCTTTGATGCTTTAACATGAGACTGTGTGTAATGCGTTGGTGTGCAGAAAAAAGAAAAAAGAAGCTTTGAATAATGAATACATTTAATCATTTCAGACTATTTGATGTTTGAACAACTGATATTCAAAAGATATGTAAAAGCAATGCTTCAACGGTTTTCTAGTAAAAGCTCCTTAGTCTTATTTATGTAATTGTATGTCCAATATACTTTATAATATATGTTATGCAGGAAAGTTATTTGTTTAAGACCAGGAATGATATTTCTGACTTTTCAGTTATTTTCCTTCCTTGTGGACTAAGTGTTGTCACACATCTTAAGTGTTTCAGGGCGATAGGTCCAAATACTTGGCAAACATTCTGGAATATTGTCTGTCTTTTGTCTTCCAGAGAAAAGAAACAAAAATGGACATAATGTTTCTAACACTGTGCATGCATAAGCAGCCAGAAAACTTTCCATCACAATGCAGGCTTTGTATTCCTCTACATTTCTTTTTTTTTTAAAGCTTCACTACCAGTAAACATGTCCATTTATTTGTCAAGCAAACCTTTCATATACATAGTGATTAGTTAACAGATTAGTGGATAGTTGTCAATAGGAAATCAATCGCGATTTGATTTAGCCTTTCAATGCAGATGTCTGTAGACTGAGATATGATTTAGTTTGTCAATACTATTACTCTCAGAACCAATATCCTATTACAGCAGAGATAATTAAGCAAGGGGTCTGCTACTCTCTCAGTTTTTCAATACCCAGTAGCACTTTCAGGAAATTGATGACAGAGAGTGTAGAGTGCATATTTGATGGCAATGCAGTTTCACAGTTTTTACATGTACATAGTACTTATTTTATACTGTTTATATTTAGGGACATATTTAAGGGGGGTTTGTTTCAAAGTGGCATATTCATAGATGGGGGGCATGGTGGCTTAGTGGCTAGCACTCTTGCCTTGCACCCCTGGGTCTGGGGGTTCAAATCCCAACTCTGCCCTGCATGTGTGGAGCTTGCATGTTCTTTCCGTGCTTCAGGGGTTTCCTCGCCCAGTCCAAAGACATGAATTGTAGGCTGATTGGCATTTCCAAATTGTCCTTAGTGTGTGTGTGTGTGTGATTGTGCCCTGCGATGGCTTTGTACCCCGTCCAGGGTGTCTCCTGCCTTGTGCCCCAAATTCCCTAGGATAGGCTCCAGACTCCCCCACAAACTTGTGTAGGATAAGCAGCATGGAAAATGGATGGATGGATGAAGGTGAACCCTCTGGGCCTTCTAGGCCAGCACAGAAGACACAAGGATTTCTGGAAACTAAAAATCAAAATGTCTGTAAATTTTTTCATTCACTGTTTATTGAATCTTCATACACAGTATGTTCTCTTTAATATCGAACTAATAGTCTGACTTTATTGGTGCATGTTTTTGCTGAGGTCAAAATGGTTACGTTTTTGAAACAATTAATATAAAACTATTCATTCAGCTTTTTTGTTTGCTCACCTATTAGTGCTTCTGTAGATCCTTCTGGGAACTAACTGTACAGCCTAAGCTTTAGCAAGTCTTAATTTTCACGATTGTGCTTTATATGTACAACTAATCTCTGAATCTGTGTTGAAAGTGGGCGGTTTGAGATCGGAAAGAAGATAAGTGGATAGCTAGCCACATTACTGTGTGTCCATTAAACCATAATTTAAATGTATCAAGAGATTGCAATGGCAGAGAGAGGAGAGCTGAATTTGCTCATGAATTTGCTTAGGTAAAAAAAATAAATAAAAATATTGAAATACAAAGCAAAAAACCAAGTTGGAAAACACAAATAGGAAAAGTAAATAGATTAGATACCAAAACACATGTGATCACAGATAAACAGATGAGTGCATTTTGCTCATGCCGTTGTTTTAGCTAGCTAATTAATATAATTTTTGCAATTGGGCTGGATTGCAAATTGTATTCTATGCAGTCCTCTAATCCATGTGATGGAAAACGAAGGGCTCAGCACTAGCATAGCCACTAGTAGCAATTGCATTTTTCTCCCAGAAAAAAACCCAACAAACTTCTAACTGCCAAATCCCCAAATCCTACATTCAGCAGCGTTAATAGTTTTGAACTAGCTTGATGTAACAATGGAAAATAGGCATCTGGTTGTTTTGGAGTTTTTTTTTGCTCCAGGGCTGGGATTTCCTAGTGGTTAAGGGTTTTTGTTAGTGACTGCTTGTGTATGGTGAAAGCTATTGTTCCTCTTTTTGTTTTAAGACAGTGTTAGGATTCTGTGCAATTCAGTGAACAGTTCTAAATATCACAATTAGGGTAAATGTGTAGGCATGCTTCTGTGCCTTTCTAAAGATGCTTTTTGAAGCAGGATGTCCCAAAAGTCTCCATACATATGGGGCTATGTTTGCCAGCACCACATAGCTTGTGTCTTCATCAGTGGATGTTCGTGGACGTCCACTTCTCGGTTGGTCTGCAACACTTCCACTCTTTTTGAATTTGTTATTGAGATTGGCAACAGCGTTGTGTGTGATGTGCTTGCCATGTTTCCTGTTAAAGTCCATCGCAACCTTGTGACAGCCTCCCGATCCAGCCATCAGAATGATTTAAATACGTTCTTCTTTTGTCAAAGGCATTCTTAAAGGCTATCTAAACTAAGTATAAAAAAAGAATTTTGGAAGACATTTTGCTAAAAAGTCTTAATTTCTCCTATGTATGGAGACTTTTGGGACACCCTGTATTTTTTATTGTTGAAAAATGTGATTTTCAAAACAAGCTTTTGGTGGCTTTCATTTGGAGGACATAGTGAGGGCCATAGGTCTAACTGTTTGGACAGTGTAACTGTGTTCCTGTTTACTGTGTTTATGTGAACCCTGAGACACAAGTCATCTCAATTTCTGCTCTTTGGTTTCCTGACAGCTATTGCAAGGTCATGTTGCAGTTGTTCTCACGAGATAATGTACTACAAACCACATACTTCCTGAGCATCCACAGTAAACACATATTTCATGACAGTAGGTTGGTTGTGCTGTAAATCAGACAGAACAAGTAGAAACTATCCAAGCACAAATATAAACATCGTAAGTTGTACTAATGATGGCCTCAAGGAGGTTCTGGCTACTGACTGGTTTGCAATGCAGTCTAAATTTAGGATAAGGGGAGATAGCTTTTAAAAGGCATTGCTTAATACGACTTATTGAGACTTACATCCTACACCTGGTTTTCTCTGGTGTCTGAATAAGTATGCTCTTGTTGTCTGGTGCTAAATGACTTTCCTTTACACACACAACATGGAAAGTAGCTGTATATAACATTGCTATCATATTCCAAAAGTAATCCTTCCCACTTTAACCTTTGAGACCAATGTCTAGAAGGCTTATTGCTTAAAAAGGATGTAGGAGATATATCTCACCAGAATAAAATGCACAGTGTTGTGTTTTCTAGGAATCAGTACATGGCTATATCACATCGTACATACATACACATTGCAGTTCATTGCTTCTGAAATCTGTCACAAGACCTACTACACTGTATGTGATTACGGCACAACAGTAGCCTTCACTGTTAGCTTTAGCCTTAGGTTCATGTTCAGGTGACAGTCTCCTAAGCAGCTCCTTCAAAAATATCCATAACAAATAGTGTCATGCCAAGCACCATAACCTTTATATGTGGCCTCTGTGGCATAACTGAGTGCCTGCAGCATCCCGAGCCAAGAGAGACAAGCCTGTAACCTTTTCTACATGCTACCCCAACTGAGGGATAATGCTACAGCTCCTTGTCAGTGGAGGTGTTCTTTTCCTCCTTGTGTTACATGGCTATTGTGACTGGCTGGCATTCTCTTTGCTTGCCAACTGGATTGATGCCAAATAACTGCCACGTTTAGTCACACTAGAGGCAGACGAGTCTGGAACACTGAAATCCTGCCCGTTCACTAAGACCCAGATTTCTCTTTTGGTTATGAATAGCTAAAGGCTCACCTGAGGTAAAGGAACAGGAGCCTTTTGCTTGTTGTATCTACTCATGTAGCCAATTGTATCTTCTTTCCAGTATGCTGTCAACAATAAATTTCCACTTGAGATGTTATTTAAAAACAGCTCATTAGCACTCATGGGTTAATTCTGATGCTCATCAGTTACCATTTAGGCCAATTTGTCTTGGTATAATTAATTACATGTGAACAATTTAAAAACAATGAAGATATCATGTTCCCCTCAGTGATATTATGTTCCCCTCAGTGTTTAGAGATGTACATATTGAGATGTACATACTGTACACAGAGACATGGCATTTTGTACATGAAATACACTATATGGCAAAAAGTATGTGGACACCTGACCATCAGAACCATATGTGGTTTTTCCCCAAACTGTTGCCCCAAAGTTGGAAGCACACAATTGTAAAGAATGTCTTTGTATGTTGTAGCATTACAGTTTCCCTTCACTGGAACTAAGGAGCTGAAACATGTTCTAGCATGACAATGCCCCTGTGCACAAAGTGAAGTTCATGAAGTAATGGTTTGCCAAGGTTCGAGTGGAAGAACTTGACTGGCCTACACAGAGCTCTGACTTCAACCCCACTGAACACCTTTGGGATGAACTGGAACTTCGACTGTACCCAAGGCCTCCTTGCCTGATGTCAGTGTCTGACCTCACTGATGCCATTCAGTCTTGTGACTGAATGAGCACAAATCCGCACAGCCATGGTCCAAAATCTAGTGGAAAGCCTTCCCAGAAGAGTGGAGATTATTATAAACGCAAATGAGGACTTAATCTGGAATGGGATGTTCAACAAGCACATATAGGTGTGATGCTCAGGGGTCCACAAACTTATGGCCATATAGTGTATCTGCTAGGATACCATCACTACACCCCTGGGGTTAAACTAAGAGGGACCCCAGGGGAATAGAGTAAATAATGAACACTGTAAATTTAAGGGATAAATTAAGCCATTCATTTACAGCAGGAAAATATTAATTTAGCAAGAAAATATTTCCATGATATTAATCTCATATTGCTAACATTCATGAAAGAAGTAAATACTCATTTTAACCCCTGGTGCCACATATTTTCATGAGGATCATAAATGCTTAATGGTGTCAAGAATGTTATGTGGTAGTATGGTGTTGCTGTCTCACAGCTCCAGGGTCCCTAGTTTGATCCTGAGTTCAAGTTACCGTCTTTCCTAAGTGAGTTTCTTAAGTCCTCCCCATGTTCGTATGGGTTTCCTTTGGGTTACTGAAGATGATTTCATGATCATTGTTACAGAAAAAAGTATCAGTTAAATTACTCATCTGTTTAATAGCATAAAAGGTTTCTGATTTGGCTAATAAGATGATGGCACTACCAAGTCTATAACTCTGGTTGTTGCAGTCCAAAGATTTCAGATATTTTACCACAAAAAAATTGTGTAATCTCATGGGCTGATAAGTTATGCCCTTAAAATAACATCAGGGCTAAACTAAAAAAAAAAGAAAAAAAGAAAAAGAAAAACTAGACTTTCTAGGATGTGATACAACATTGGCTGCAATGCAGTGATGTGAGCCTTGCTAGTTAGCTTGGGGAGTCAGTAGTCTAATTGTTTTTTTTTTTTCTTCCATTTGATTCAGTTCAGCTTCCAGTCAGCAAGTTCCACTTCTGTCTCTCCTAATTTTCTAATTTGCCTAATTTTCACTAATGTTTGAAAATGAGTGCCTCCTCAGTATACACTATGCATGGTGTATTTTTAGAAGTGCTCAGCTGCAGATCTTGTGTGGTTGCGGGGCTCTTACACCAGACCCCACATGGATCATTAATCATCCAAAGTAAAGGAAGAAAGCAAAGTAACTTTAAGTGGATGTACTTTTGATTAAGACTTTTTAGACATTAGTGTTAATAATACTAAATAATGAAGGTCGATATTTGACTACGAAGCTGAAATTTAGTTCCAAGCATTGGCCACTATTTTTCAGTATTTACAGCTTTTATAATTGAGATGGTGGTCACTGCTGTGGCCGTCAGCAGCTTGGAAATTTTAGACCTCAATTCTGCCAGTGTAGCTTACATCTGTTGTTACTTTCAGAATACTGCAGCAATGATTTAATCCTTAGAGACAAGCATCAATCCATACTATTTAATGTTGATCTTTTCCTGAATTGCCCACAGAGTTGTGGTTTCTCTCCCTGAGGCTTTATAAAATACATAGAGAGAGAGAGAGAGAGAGAGAGAGAGAGAGAGAGGTAGAGGTGTTTAATTATTTTAAATATCATTTTTATACCACAGCACTGTTTCTAGCGTATTGATTAATTTTCTATAACAGCTTATTGTCACGTGGCAGGAATGGACATAAATGAAGGTAAATTAAGTTTTATTTAAAATGCAGGCAGACAAATCCAAAGGCAGTGGTCAGGCGATCAACAAACAACATGAACTAGGCAACAGTATGGGCAAAAACCAGAAACGAGATCAATACCAGAGATACGTGATAGCAAGCTACAAAAGTCTTGGTAACTACAGGTATGTGACACTGAGCATATGCTTCACAATGAGTAAGCGATGTGAGAGTTCTTATATACTGTGAGTGTATAATTGAGTACACGTGTGTGCAAAAAGAATGACGGTGAACGTGAACATGATAGAGTTCGTGATGGATGAGTGTTGTAGTCCTCAGTGGCCATGTTTGTAGGTCGTGTTGTACTCTGGGAGGTGTAGTTAGATACTGATAACGGAGTTGACTTGACACTGATTCATAGGGAATTGTATACTGGACTCTCCAGAATGTAAGCATAATATATTTTTAAACGTTGTTATATAACAAAGAAAACTGATGAGATTTTGAATGAAGATATTGATATGGTGACATGTTCTGTAAGAAGACATCTTAGAAGAAAGAAGAAGGCTCCAGTTTCAACACTTTGTAACAGATAGGGATAAAGCTATTCCTTTTTTTTGCCACAGGGAAAGACTAAGGACAGAGAACATCATACTTTGTGGTTTCTTGGTCTATCTTATTGACCTCAAGTAAAAGTGAGGGAATGACTGTTTATAGCTGCTGTAACATAAGTGATGACAGGAACTAAGTTGTTTCACAGATGTTCCACAAACTAAAATGGGAAATGTAGAGATAAAACATGCAATTTACCATTCTTTAAAAAAAAAAAAAAAAAAAAAAATCACACCATCCCATCATGTATTATTTTCTGAAGCTGTGTTATCATTGTTTAAAATCTTTATGCTTGATACTCCTATTGCGATTTTTATTGTTATTACTGTGCTGCTGGTGACTGCACTACAGGCATCGTTTTAAAGATCTACTCTTTTTCCTTTGAGATGAAATCAGAATGCAGTTAGTATAGTTTGGTCTTATGTGCGCTGTGGTCACAGCTTGAGGAGGATCGATGCATTGTTTCTGTTGATATTTAGACCCTCTAGTCTCTATTTTTGTAAACATTTTACAGACATAACAGATGAAAATGTTCTTATTAATCCTAACACAAGTATCTCTATCAGTGTAGAATAGAATTGTGTTTCATTGTAGTATAGGATATGAAATGGAGCTCATATGAATACTACATGAGAAGTAGTAAAAGCAAGTGACAGGTGAGTCTAATCATAATTGTCCTTGTTATGGATAGAAGGTTTTACTTTTTCTACCTGCCATTGAAAACTAAAGCCATCGCCGATCTCTGCTAGCTGTTTTAAAACAGTTGTGTCCAGAAATAGAACAACGATCATGTCTCTGTTTAATTAACAAATAGAAAATAAATATAGTATAATTATTATATATGTGTAGGTATAATAATCTTTTGTAACACAGCTCAAGATGTATGTGGATGTGATCGGATAATACGGGACATGTTATTCATTTCTTTTCAATCCCTTTTAATTGCAGAGTAACAAGTAGTGCGAATTTAAATGCTTTTTTGTTGCGCAAGAAATCAATGAGATTAAGACTCTTAGGTTAGACAGATCTTAACTTGCTGTTTTAATAGTGGATCGCTATTAAACAAACATCCCCCGACCTAGTGTTTGATTGATCATCTTGTTTTGCAATTTAGGTGGCTCGTCTTCCAAGCAGTGTAACGTAATATGAACCTTTGTGCTGTTATCAGGGTCGGATGAAGACGTGAATGAATATATGGGCCGGAAAATAACTGGAAAAGTCATATTTCCCCTCTACTGTAAAGAGATCACAAATGAGATTCCTATGTAGAATTTTAGACATAAATGAACATCTTATCTTCCCCATGTTGTGATAAATCCCTGCCTACACTCAGTGAAATGCAGACTCGCACACACCACCAGAGAAACTGATACAGTATGTGATCATGACAAAGGATTTCCCTCCTTAAAACACAAGAAAATAGAGACCAATGGAACAAACTGAATTACACAGGGCCCAAATGCTTGGTGTCTTTTTTGACATTGACATGCCACTGTTGGGCTCCTGAGCCTGTATGCTTTATAACACTGATTACGCACTGGCTATTATTTGCTAGCCTTGCTCGACTGCTTCTTAACGATCAGTGTTATAAATCTCCATGACAGCTGAATCTGCCCATAAAGAGTGCAGCATCAGTGTTTCCTCTCTTCCCTCTAAGGCTTGCTGTCAAAATGCTGCTGGACAAACTTTTAATTAAATTGTAGATGTTTAGTGTTTGTAAAAGCAATCCAGCAATGTGTCCTGAGACAGCTTGATTCTCAGTAGATTTATTGTCATAGCCTACACCTATCTTTTTTTGTTATGTACTTTACTACAGTTGTCATTTAAGGGAATTTTAATCTAGCAGGTGATAAAGAAATCCAATATGTAGAGATGTAAGTATTTATCTGCTCCACTGTCTTGCTATTAAACTCATGACACCCACAACAACAATAATACCCCCAAAATATTAATGAATATATTATGGAAATTGTTGATTTGACCACTTCATTTAATGGTAGTGTTCATAGCATTACATCATGGCTGCATAAGCCCTTCAACTGATATACTGACATAAACATTTCTAAAGGCTTATTGCAAAGGACATCATGAACACTGTTTTTGTCAGTTCACATGACAAGTAAGTCAGCTGATGGATTTTTGTTGACAGTTATGTTGTCACATTTTCTGGGCTGACGTACTTCAGAACCCCACGTCTACTGGCTTTGTAGCTCAGTGAACATCTTTTAAGTTCTTGTATATTTCTGCTCATAACATTTTTAAAACATAAATCATTATGGCAAAGACATGACACTACAATAATATAGTTATGCATTTTTTTCCCCCCTGGCTCTTAAGGCGAGACACGGCAAGCAAAAAAGGCATTTTTGTGCATACTGGTCAGTTTTCACAATAAGACACTACAACTGTTATAACACACAATGGGGGGAGGCAGGATGCATGCGCTGGGGAAACAGTCACTTTATTAGGAACATAGGTATTCAAAAGTAATGGAACATAAAAGGGAAACAAACCGTAATTCACAAAACAGATAAGGCAATAATCCAATCGAGATAATCCACAAGGCAGTAGTTCCAACAGAGATAATCCACAAGGCAATAATTCCCCAAAAGCACAGAATATGGGAACAAAACAAAACCGAACTGAAGCAAGCGCACGAAACTAGGTTATGGTACTGGAACTATGAGCTATGAGCTATGAGCTAGGAACTGAGGACGAGACAAAGCGAGAAGGTAGCAGGCGTATAGCACATGCTAAGACGAACTCTAATACATTCATTCAATACTCCACGAGGAAGCGGAAACGGGAAGAGGTTTAAATAACTATTTATTATGTGTCATTTAATTATTAAATAACTTAAGAATAATCAGAAACAAACAAGGTTAAACACAGAACACCTGAAACTCATAATTAAACAATAAACGGAAAACCTATGAATGAACGGGGGCGGAGACATGACATAAACCAGAGAACAGAAAACCAATGAAAATACCGAGGCGGGGACATGACGTCAAACAAAAACAAAAGCACATGGCAAAGTAAACAAAACATGAGTTCATGAATGAATCTTCCTCAACGGCGGTGCGGAGAATGGAATGTGGAAGTGTTCGAGTCAGCCGCTCTCTTAGCGAGCGACTCAGAGACCGAGGGGATCTCTAACAATAACATATCTTATTTAACATTGATACCATAAAAATGACAAAAGTTGACATTAAAATGTTTATTTTTAGGCATTTGTTCTTACACCTGTCAATTTCACCAGAACTTTGTCATAAGTTAGCATTTTCCAGCCAGATATATGTCTGTAACTGCTCCACGAAAAAAGTGAGGTTTTATTTTTATTTTTTATTTTTTTAAATAAAAAAAAAAAAAATAATTATCGGTTGAAAATATACAAACACCTTCAGGAGAACATTAAGAAGCATTCAACAAAACATTCGTATGTAAAATCAGATAACCAAAAGAAGGGGTGAGGATAATCATGTACATACATATGAAGAGAACAGAAAAAAAAATTACATAAATAAATTAAATAAAGGACAAAGGATAAAGGGCTATTAGTATATTATGGTATAAGTACCATACAATTCCTATAAGGAAACAATGCAGGAGATAGATAATTAAAGATAAACAAATGAAAACAATAAATGAAAGAAAGCTGTTTTTTTTTTGTTTTTTTTTGGCTAATGAAGTTTAACGTTCATTTCTGGCAATGTGATTCATCGAAATGCGTCATGTGACGTGCTCCGCTAGCTTACGGCAGAATCATTATGGGGAAAACACAGAAATTCAGTGCAAAAGCATCCAAAAAAACAGATGTAATCAGCTACCCATAGCTCAAATAAGCAAGGAAAGTACATGTAAAAAAGACTCGCGAGAAAGAGAAAAATACATGTGATGAATAACGATAGGAATATCTCCTCTCACCACATCTCTGTAATATAATTCATGCAAAGAAGTCACATACAGTTTATACAGTGAGTATAGAAAAGAATCACACCCCTTTAAAATAATCACATTTTGTTGCTTTTTCAGCCTGAAATGAAGATGGACACAGTTTTTGTTTTATCCAGCCCCCCCAACCCCCCTATGCCGATCAGCCGTGGTCATTTTGATTAGCTCAGCATGAAAAGAGCTTTCCTGGAGCATTTTGTATTGCAACTGAAGCAAACAATCAACTATGGGTGGCAAGGCACTGTCAAAAGATCTCTAGGATAAAGTTGTGGACAGGCAAGTCAGGAGATGGATACAAAAAAAAATCAAAGGCTTTATCAATGCCTAGAAGCACAGTGAAGTCTATTATTAAGAAGTGGAAGGTATTTGGTACAACACAGACCCTCCCTGGATCAGGACATCGCTCCAAACTGGATGAAAGAGCCAGGAGGAAACTGGTCAGAGAGGCTACCAAGAGGCCTACAGCAACTCTGAAGCAGTTGCAGGAATTTATGACAAAGAGTGGTCATTGTGTGCATGTGACAACAATATCACAAATTCTCCACAAATGTGGCCGGTATGGGAGGGTTGCAAGAAAAAAGCCACTCCTCAACAAAGGCCACATGAACGCACCTTGAAGATTCTGAGGCCACATGGAAAAAGGTGTTATGGTCAGATGAGACTAAAATTGAATTATTTGGCCTCAACACCAAACGATATGTCTGGCGGAAATCCAATACAGCTCAACATCCAAATAACACCATTCCTACAGTAAAGCATGAAGGTGGTAATATCCCGTTATGGGGGTGTTTCTCTGCAGCAGGGACTGGGGCACTTGTCAGGATAGAAGGAAAATGGATGGGGCAAAATACCGTCAAATTCTTGAGGAAAATCTGCTGCCCTCTGCCAGAAAGTTGTCAATGGGTAGAAGGTTTACCTTCCAACATGACAATGTCACCCAAAGCACACAGCAAAACTGACCACACAGTGGTTGAAGGAGAAAAAGGTGAATCATGGGGAAATTATAAATGAGTTACTGTTACAAAAAAAAGTGGTATTTCTAATCAGTAAATATGAAATTCTGCAATCAATATCTTTAACAGCCGTTTTCTCAAAATTAGTTTTTTTTTCAACACTCTCAACCAAAAACCAAAAATCTCAACTTGTGTAGAATCTACATAAGCCATACTTTCCATGTTCATTCTTAGTTATATTATAAAGATTATTACAAAGGATTTGTTCACACAATGTTTATTGCCCTATTTTACACACCGTTTTGTATTAAAAACATGGCGATAATCAAGTGTTAATACATGTGCATAGTATTTAGAGAGTTTATAAATGAAAAAAATGAAATATCCGAAATCTGTTCTATAAAAAACGTTTAACTCTGAAATACTGTTAAAATGAAATATGTATTTTAAATATAACTGTTTTCAATATCTACGTTTTTGGTTTTTAAATATATGTAAATAAGTGCATATTTAATGAGATAGTATATTATTTGCATATCTAAACATATTTTTCCAGGAGTTGGTAACTGGTGGGTGAGAATTGGCACATGAGAAAATAGAGAAAATCTAAAAATAAATAAATAAATAAATAAATAAATAAAAACCTGAAGTATAGTACTGATAAATTACTTAATTAATATTCTCCTTACTAATAGCATGATATTACTAACAGTATACTATTCCAACTTTTCTACCACTCGTATAAATATTAGAAGAGGACTTTCAGATCTATCAAAATGGCATAACTTGTTGTTGTTGGTTTTCCTTGCCTAATCTGATCAAGTCAGAGTTCTGTTGGCAGATCTGTGCCTGCAAGTGAAAATATCTTGAATACATGCACATGTATCTATTGTTTCTCATTATAAGATTTTAACAAAAGAAATCTAAATTATTAGACATTTTAGTCTATTGTCAGACTTGAAATTGTCTTTCAGACCATTTGCAGATAAACTCGCCTCTTTCCAGTTGAAATGAGATTTTAATCTTGATATTATATTGTATACAGTATATTCAATATATTTCACTTGCTAATATATTCATCTTTACTGTGAAGTTTATCATTTTATTTATTTATGTATCTGCTGCAGACATATCAATAGTACAAAATGGTAAAATGAATGATGTTATTGGGGGCCAGTTTCATCAGACTAAAAAGACATTTGGATTTTAATGAAGATAATAACACTAAGTTAAACAGATAATTAGTGGTAAATAAAATGCAGTTCATTTGTTATGAATATGGTGCAATAAATATGAATATGGTGCAATGATGTTAAATTTCCCTATGGGATGGGGGAGATTTAGGAGATTTAAGAATATTGCAACAAACTAATAATTTTCACCACTACTTTTTATGAATCATTTGTTTTAGAGCTATAACCATTTGCTTGGGTCAGGCATTTGTGGAAAGAAACATTCCAGAGGAGACTTTTTAGTTGCAATCCAATTAGATCTGTTAGAGAGGATCTGCTGCAATGCTACTCGAAACTAGAGCCTGGAGTCCTTTCCATGTTTATTTTGTATTCTTTATAGGAGTCTGTTTCATCATTCAGCAGAGTTGTCATTTCCAGCTGAGCTGATTTTCCACTCAGTATCATGGTAAAGTGAAATACATGTATTCTGGACTATGTCATCTCACGCTGCTATGAAAATACAATCATGTGCTTCTGGCTATTCCACATTCTGTTGTCCAACTGCTTTATGTCAAGCCGCACCTGGAGGTTGTGCTACTGATGTGGAACCGGCTGACTTTGGTGATTTGTTTAATAGAAAAGAAAACATTAATTGTCATCACATCTACAATGAAATTAGGTTTACATCTCCAGAAGAGCATCATTCCACTGCCAGTGACAGCAATCTGCTGTTGCCATGTAACATGGCAGGGTATGTTAATGTGCAAAGCAGCAGTTGCAGATTGGATGCACAAGAGAAGTATGTGGTATGTAGTGCTATCACAGGGAGGTAAGAGAATGGTATTAATGGTTACATAAATAAATAAGACTTAACAATTTGAAAGTAGTATACAGCAGAATAGTACTACTACTACTACTACTACTACTAATAATAATAATAATAATAATAACAGTTGTAGTGTAATTATAATATAATGACAAGATCGGCTTAACATCACATAGATAGTATTGATGTAGCATCATGTTTTCAGCTTTAGCATACAGTTGCTAGTGTTTATTGGTGCAGTGGGTCCGTCTGTGCATGTGGAGGCAGCTACAGAGGATATTACTGGTTACTCTCTCCGCCATGACTGTGTTGATGAAGACCGGAGGCATTTATTAGGGATGTCAACCTTGTACCTACACTTATTGGTCATCGAATCAGGTAAATCTACTGTACATATAGGTCATTTTCTAGGTATATAACTACATATCTGTTGCTCTGCAAAAGTCGCAATTCACCCTCACAATTTTTCTCCATCCATTTTTTTGTCCATCAGTGTATTATTTGGAGGAGCATTCTCAGTTATGCTAATATATGTAGCGTTGTTGTGAAGCAAATTTTGAGGGATGGACCTGACATATAATGGTACCAGGTTAAATTGTGTCTTCATGTGTAATGAAGGTGTGAATTTGAAGTGAAAAATGAAACTACTCTGATTATCAGGAACATCAAATCAGGGTCTTGTACCGTGGCTATAAAAACACCATCAAGGAAAAAAAAAAACTGCATTAGGAGCAAGAGTAATAGCAGTAAATGCATTAGTCATTCAGGCACGAGGCCCAGTGCTGAGAAATAGCTTGCTGGCTGCAAGTACTGAACAGCAGGGAATACATTAACACAGTGTCAATTTCAGACAGGGTGAGAACTTTAGAAATAGCATGAGACTGATCCTCACCGCAGGAATCTAAATAAAAGAGTTCGTTTTTGCGGGTGATGGACACTATTGTTTTTTTGTTATGAGGATGTGCTGAATTTTCATTGGCAGCTTGTGATGTGTTAGTTATTAGGCTCAACATTATGGCTGTACAGTAAGAAAGAGTAAAGTTGTTTCTCATGAATATCGAGTGAATAATGAATGAGAGTGGAGGGCTGAGTGTGCATTTTAGATTCATTTTCCTTGAAATTAGAAATTTCTGGGTAGGATTGTTTTTTTTCACAGCAGTAATAATCGATCAAGCCAGTGTAACATTTTAAAAAACAATAACCTTTATAACTTTTTTACATGGATAATACTGTATGTAATATGTAGTGTAGTTTCATACTAGATAGCATTAAAATGAGTCCTACTGTATATCCTGAAAGCTGTCATCACCATCCATATCAACAGACCACATGGGGAAAATAACAATTTGATCAATGTATTGTTTATGTATTGTACTGTTTTGCTATTATTATTAAGTAAATGATTTTGCGTAATATTGTTGTTAAGCAAATGAAAACCACTAGAGGTTACATCACTAAGCAAATTACCAATAACAGCAGCATCACTGATGTACTGAATTTATTCACTCTGTATCTTCTGCAGCCAAACTTTAATTCAGGGTTTCTTTTTGTGACTAGATTTCATTATAGCCAGTTTCCACATTGATGGAGTTTCAAATGAGCCCATTGTGCTCCTGTTCCTAAACCACATAATGCAAATAGTTTGTAATTGATCTCAGAACAGATGCAGAATGACTCAGAGTTGAAGACTCTCAGCCCCACCCTCACTGTACACGTACAGGCATGGTTGAAGACTGAACGTGCTAGATATCTTCTACAGAAAGAATTTCATTTTTATTTGCTGGAAAATACTTACTATTGGAAAAGAGTTATTAGTAGTAGATATTAGTTAATAGTCTATGTACATAGTTCATATTCACTGCATAAATATTAACAACCAAAAAAAAAAAAAAAAAAGATTTCCTTTTCTTGTGAAATAACTTCATCTTAAATTTCTTCTATGCTGTGGATGATGACTGTTCAATCCGATAATTCTGTCCATTTCCTCATCTCTCATATTCCCATTTTCTCACTACCAGGGCTGCACATTTTATGGACCCTCACATTGCTAGACAGCATCAAGAAATATTAGAAATCATATAGCCCAAGGTCAGTCGAGGTCATAGTTTAAAGCATCGATAAAACTACAATGCTGAATTTTCTCATGATGTTTTATCCTTAAGCTGTCTAAAAGTCTGACAGGTTTTTCCTTCTGGCCCATGACTTACAAATGAGCAGTGCTGATAAATGGACTGTATACACTGCCCTCCACTAATATTGGCACCCTTGGTAAATATGAGCAAAGAAGGCTGTGAGAAATTGTTTTTATTGTTTAACCTTTTGATCTTTTATTTTAAAAAAAATCACAAAAATACTCTGCTCTCATGGATATCAAACAATTGCAAAACACAACACAGGTTTATCAAAAGAAATCTTTGTTAAATATAGGTGTGCAACAATTATTGTCCCCCCTAAGAATTCATATGAGAAAAATATATTTGAAGTATATTCCCAGTTATATTTTACTTTTTTTTTTTTTTAGTACACCTGGGTGTCTAGGAACAGGAACTTGTTCAACCATGACTTCCTGTTTCACAGGGGTATAAATATGAGGTAACACATAGGCCAAATTCCCTTAGTCATTCATAACAATGGGTAAGACCAAGGAATATAGCTGTGATGTGCTGCAAAAGGTTGTTGAGCTTCACAAAATGTGAAGTGGCTATAAGAAAATAGCAAAAGCATATGAAAATACCCATTTCTACCATCAGGGCAATAATTAAGAAGTTCCAGTGAACTGGAAATGTTATGAATCAACCTGGAATTGGACGTGTGTTTATATTGTCTCAACGCACTGTGAAGAGGATGGTTCGAGTGGCCAAAAAATCTCCAAGGATCACAGCTGGATAATTGCAGAAGTTAGTTGCGTCTTGGGGTCAGAAAGTCTCCAAAACTACAATCCGAAGTCAGCTACATCACCATAAGTTTTTTGGAAGGGTTTCAAGCAAAAAGCCTCTACTCTCATCCAAAAACAAACTCAAGCGTCTTCAATTTGCCAGACACTACTGGAACTTCAAATGGGATCAGGTTCTATGGTCAGATGAAACCAAAATAGAGCTGAGGTGGTTTTGGCGCACACAGAGAGGTAGCTATATGGAAAAGTACCTCATGCCCACGGTTAAATATGGTGCTGAATCTTTAATGTTTTGGGGCTGTTTTTCTGCCAGAGGACCTGGACATTTTGTTAAGATACATGGCATCATGGACTCTGTCTCCACCAAAAAGCTTAAAATGGGCCATGGTTGGATCTTCCAGCAGGACAATGATCTAAAACATACATCAAAATCAACACAAAAATGGTTTACTGACCACAAGGTCTTGCCATGGACTTGCCATGGACTTGAAACCCATAGAAAACCGGTGGGATGAACTGAAGAGGAGAGTCTACCATTGTGGACCTCGAAATTTGAAGGATCTGGAGAGATTCTGTATGGAGGAATGATCTCAGATCCCTTGCCATGTATTCTCCAACCTCATCAGGCATTATAGGAGAAGACTCAGCTATCATCTTTTTTCAAAGAGAGGTAGCACAAAGTATTGACTAAAAGGGTGCCAATAATTGTTGCACACCTATATCTAACAAAGATTTTTTTTTTTAATAAACCTGTGTTTTGTTTGCAATTGCTTGATATCCATTGGAGCATTTTTTTTTATTATTAACAAAAGAACAAAAGGTTAAACAATAAAGACAATAAAAATTTTTCACAGCCTTCTTTGCTCATATTTACCAAGGGTGCCAATATTAATGGAGGGCACTGTATATTAGTGAAGGCAAGAGCATCATTTGCCCTCATACATGAGATGTACGGTCATGGTGAGAAACATTCAGAGAGCTCCTGAGTTCTGCAACTTATTTATCAGCTACTGAGCAAATAAGATAAACCAGAGCATTAGTTCACTCAGTATTAATAAGCACTTACAAAAGGCAAGGTTTAATCATTGTAGAGCTGTGTACTGTGAAATGATTATTAAAATGTTAGTCATTTTTTAATGTAATACATAGAATATTTAAAGCTACATTGAATAGCCTTTTTTTTTTTTTTTTTTTAAATGTTTCCATTCTCTTGTAGGCCCAGGTGTGCCATGAATCATAAAAGGTTATAAAAGGATGTTTATTAAATATATATGAATAAAAACTGTTAGACAAAATTGTTACTATTATAAGGACCACACTGATAATTTGTCACTGATCATTTTAAAATGTTTTAATAATATTTAAGTATATACACCAATTAGCCATAGACAGGTGAAGTGAATAACATTGATTATCTCGCTATAATGGCACCTGTCAAGGGGTGGGATATATTAGGCAGCAAGTGAACAGTCAGTTCTCAAAGCAGGAAAAATTGGCAAGCGTAAGGATCTGATCGACGTTGACAAGGGCCAAATTGTGATGGCTAGACGACTTGGTCAGAGTATCTCCAAAACGGCAGGTCTTTTGGTGTGTTCCTGGTATGCAGTGGTTAGTACAAAATGTGATTGCCCAATGAGTGGCCAAGGCTCACTGATGCGTGTGGGGAGTGAAGGCCAGCCAGCCTGGTCTGATCCCCACAGAAGAGTTACTGTAGCACAAATTGCTGAAAAAAATTATGCTCACTATGCGTATGGGGCTGCATAGTCGCAGACTGGGTCAGAGTGCCCTTGTTGACCCCTGACCACCGCCAAAAGTGCCTACAATGGACACGTGAGCATCAGAACTGGACCACAGAGCAATGGAAGAAGGTGGCCTGGTCTGATGAATCACGTTTTCTTCATGTGGACGGCCGGGTGCATGTGCATCCACTTACTTGGGAAGAGATGGCACCAGGATGCACTATGGGAAGAAGGCAACCCGGCAGAGGCAGTGTGATACTCTGGGCAATGTCCTGCTGGGAAACCTTGGGTCCTGGCATTCATGTGGATGTTACTTTGACACGTCACTTATCTAAACACCTATCTAAAGCAGACCAAGTACACACCTTCATGGCAATGGTATTCCCTAATGGCAGTGGCCTCTTTCAGCAGATTAATGCGCCCTGCCACACTGCAAAAATTGTTCAGGAATGATTTGAGGAACATGACAAATTAGTTCAAGGTGTTGACCTGGCCTCCAAATTCCACAGATCTCAATCCAATCGAGCATCTGGAGGATGTGCTGGACAAACAAGTCCAGTCCATGGAAGCCCCACCACACAACTTACAGGACTTAAAGGATCTGCTGCTAACACCTTGGTGCCAGATACCACAGCACACCTTCAGGGGTCTTGTGGAGTCCATGCCTCAACGGGTCAGAGCTGTTTTGGCGGCACAAGGTAGACCTAGGTGGTTTTAATGTTATGGCTGATCGGTGTTTATGTACATAAGTATGTTTTTTAAAATTATATTTTAATATTAAGTAAACCATTTATGCCAAAATACTTTAACATATACCTTATTAAATATATTTGTTCATCAGTAGCTAATTTGATGCCATTTTTAAAAATTTCATGGCTGTGTTACTTGGCCACAGTCTCCATGTGGAAACTGGGACATGGGGAGGAGTGCTAGCACACTAAGTGCTCAGTTACAGGGTTGAAAGACGTACAGATGTATTGGTTACAGTTTGTAAGTCATCTCTAGGGGAAAGGATTTCCCTTGGGCACCTGAGCTGGGCTACAGACCTCACCATGAGCCGAATGTGAAATTTGTGCCAATGTACCTGATATACCTGATTAACCATCTGAGTGATGGCTGTTCTTTAGGATATGCTTGAAGAGAGTCTTCATTGATGATCTCACCACGTTCTTGTTTTTCATGTCCATCTTTGTTGACTGACAGAAAACCATGGTGTGTGAAGCCTTGATCATAATGCAAGTATCAACCAAGCAGATCCAACTCATAAAACACATTGTAAAACACTTAACACACTATTTAACACTTCTTTTATTTGCTGCATCACATCATAAGCACATGCATAAGCTTCATTGATTTGAAAGCATTAATTACCCAAAATGGGAAATAACAATTCACTGTCTAAGAACTACTTACAATAAATATTTTTATTGATGCATCAGCCCCCTTTGTACTAAGAATACAAATTACTATAAGAAAAAGACGGAGGTAAATGAAATGCACTTTGCCAGTCCTTGTAAGCTTGCTTTGTGCACAGGAGCATTGTTATGTTGGAACATGTTTGAGCCTTTTGGTTCCAGTGAAGGGAAATCTTAATGCATACAAAGCATATAAACACATTCTAGACAATTCTGTGCTTCCAAATATGCGGCAGCAGTTTTGTGGAAGGCACACATAGATGTGATGGACAGGTGTCCACATATATACTTTTGGCCATATAATAGATTTATTTATTTACAGCACCAACACAACTGATTAAGCCTAATCCATAGGTTAGCTGAATCACATGCGTTGTTCTTGGATTTTAACAAATATGCTGATGTAGTACATGGTAATTACAAATAACGGAGTGCCTCAAGATGATGTTTGAAAATGCACTTTGACTAATATATAAGTAATATTTTTGCAACAGATCAACAGCGTATCAAACTGGTATTTCAATATGTGATGTCCAAACTGGTTATAAAAAATAAATAAATAAATAAATAAAAAGTTAGAAGAGACTGGGCAAGTTGAAGACAGAAAATACAGTGAATTACACCAAAAAGTTGCCTTTTTGTCAGGTAACACGGGTGTTAGAGGTGAAGACGGATGCAAGTGGAGTTAAAGTCAGTTTTTTAGGTATAGTCAGATTATTAGGAACAGCAGTCAAATCCAAAATGTGAGGCAGCTATCGTGGTCACAAAACAGGCGTGGGTCAGGCGATCAGCAAACAACATGAACTAGGCTAAACAAGAATCAAAACCACGAGACGGAAACAGGATCAAAACCTGAAAACAAGAAACAAGCTCAAAAGGCTTGGTAAGAGACAGAACAGATCTTGTTTTAAAGCAAATAAACATAATTACATCTAACACATTTTCACAAATAAAGGGAACATGTAAGTTTGGTCAGTCTATTATGTACAGATCTATTTCTGTTGTAAGTTATATTGTAAAGATTGGGAGAGGGAAAGGGGGATTATGGAGTGTCCATGCTAGACGATGACAAAAAGGCATATTGCAGATATTGCAAATAAAAAAAAAATATTGTGCACCATAGTAAACTCCATGAACCCATACAAGGACTAAGAAAACAAATTAAAAAAATGATTTCCCTTTTCCAGTGCCTGATTTCTTTTGGCTAGTTGTGGATGTTTATGTGCAGCTTTTGAAATATAGTTGTGCTGGAAATTTTGCTGATGCCTGGCACACTGGTTATAATTTATTTATTTATTTAATGGCATTTGGCAGATGCTCTTATCCAGAGCAACTTACATTTATCTCATTTATACATCTGAGCAATTGAGGGTTAAGGGCCTTGCTCAAGGGCCCAGCAGTAGCACCTTGGCAGAGCTGGGATTTGAACTCATGACCTTCTGATCAGTAGCCCAACATCTTAACCACTGAGCTACCACTGCCCCCCCCTCGTTTTGACCCCAGCTCTGCTCCCCAAGGGATATAAAATCCAGCAATGTGCAAGAAATGCAGCAAATGCATTTGCAAGGCACAAGCCATTGTGACTACACATTGCCACTCATGCATGAACATACATATGCTACGAATGCATATGACTGACTGAATTTGTAGGGTTTGAAATTGATTTTTTTTTTTTTTTTGTACACTGTGGCACTCTTCATTGTGCCTTATAATGAATCTGTGCAGTTTGGAAAGCAAGTAAAGTTTATTTTATCTTTTGACCCAATTCAATTAGCTAAACTTTGACTTCTTTTATAATCACTCAGCAAGGTCTCTGGTCTACAGTACCTCAAATAAAATATAAACTGTGTTTATTTTACACAAAAATGAGTGGTATAATTTCATATAAGTGAGGATTATTCACCATAAGAAGAATGCAAATCTTATGATAATGACTAGAAATGGGATTTTGTTCAATGTGTAACGCAACAATGGGTAATTATTTTTTAAATGCTTTATATAGTTTAAAGGGACCCGGTTAATTTTGACAAATAACACCAAAGATAGAAGCCTGACTCAAACGCAACACAAGGTTTAGGTACAGAAGTTGAATGAAGGTATAACACACACACACATCTTGGCGTAGTGCAGCTCATGTTATAGGTGTCCTTTCCTTTTAATTTTCTGACTTTACCTCAGCCTAGATCTCCACATACAGTATTTTCAGTGTTCCACTTATTGCTTTTCTTGTGTAGCTTTTGGCACAAAGACAAAGCAGCACATCACTGTGGAGAACCTTCACCAATATAAAAGAACTTGCCCATAGGTAGAACTGAAATGGGCCTTGTCTAGTGTCCTTTGACTCAAATGTAAATAAGAAAGAAACTTTCTCTTTAAAACCTAATGCTTCGGGTACACTGTGTTCCAGAGAACTGGAAAATAATCCAAGTACTTGCAAGTTCTTTGCTGATTCAGTTAAAATCCATTACACTTTGAGCTCAGACAGAGATCTTAGTCTCTGACACCCTTTAAATGATTAAATAATCTAAAGTTTCCCACTTGTCCCTGGATATTGAATTTCACTGCTTTACTTTGATTTGAGCAAGGGCCAAGGGCTTTGTAATAAAATATATCTTCAAGAGACAGATTGTTGGTGAAACCACCTGTCACAGCGATTCAGAGGTCTGTGTTTGATGAAATGTTTTGCTTGAGAAGATAGTATTATGCAAATTCTGGTGTAAAGGTAATGCAGTGTTGGTTTGTGCCAGGCCTTGTTAAATACTGAAAAAAAAAACCTGTCTTATACTGCCCCTGTGTGGTAATTCAAAGAACTGTCAGATTGGCTACCTGCACTTCTCCAGCAAGTGGCGCTGTCACCGTCATGTCAGTTTTTCCAATGTCACCTATGAAAGCCAACAAACACTGACTTTGCGATAATCATTTATTCATATTTTATCTCCTGAAATTGGCCAGAAATTACATTAGGACTCTCTCGGTGGTATTGTTAAATAATGATTGAACTTGATTAACGTAAAATGTTGACAGGTTCACTAAACTGTCTCAGGTTTGTGTAGTGGTAACCTTTATGTCTTGTTTGGGTCAAGATGATCCATATACATCTTTATTAAAATTGTAACAATTTTTCATGTTTGCTTCATCCTCCTTTGTGAATCAATCTAAACATCAGATGCTGAGCTTCACTGATGCTGCAGTTCAACCAGTGTGTATCTGTATGGTATACACAGTGCGTTTTAGCAGTTTTACTTTTACTTGAATATTATTTTAATTTTAGATCGAAGCCTATTTATACAGGAGGCATTGTCTGGTCAGATACCTCCTTCTCTGGCATCCATCAGGATGTCCTGCTGCTTTTTCTCTGCTTACTTGGGAACAGATCCAGACAGTGACTATAATGAACAAATTAGTTTTATCTGTCTAAAAACACTTGCAGTTTCAGAAACTAACAAATGCTTTTAAACCCTTAAATATATTGCAAGACTGCAGTGAATGTATGTCTTAATTTTATTTTATTTTGGTGATCTTGTATTAGCACTCTCATTAATCCCTGCTCTGCCCAAAGACTGTTTGTTTAATTGAAGGAAATAGCTGTTTATATATGGGATTAGATTAGTTATGATGCCAAAGAGCATATTGCAAACTCTGGGTATGCAGTAAAATAGAACAGAAGTTCAGTACTTAAGTAAAGAACATTCTCATACACTATATGGTCATACAATATGTGGACACCTGACCATCACACCCATATGTGGTTCTTCCACAAACTGTTGCCATAAAGTTGAAAGCACACAACTGTAAAGAATGTCTTTGTATGCTGTAGCATTAGAGATTTTCCTTCAATGAAACTAAGGAGCCCAAACTTGTTCTAGCATGACAATGCCCCTGTGCATAGAGATAAAGTGAGGTGCATAGAGATATGGTTTGCCAAGACTGGTGTGGAAGAACTCGAGTGGCCTGCACAGAGCCCTGACCTCAACCCCACTGAACATCTTTAGGATGAACTGGAATGCTGACTGCACCCCAGTCCTTCTTGCCCAACATTAGTGTGTGGTCTCACTAATGCTAATGTGGCTGAATGTGCATCTCCACAGGCACGCACCAAAAAATCTTCTCAGAAGAGTGAAGGCTGTTGCAGCAGCAAAGAGGGGAGTAAATCTGGAGTAGGATGTTCAACAATCAAGTGCGTGTGATGGTCAAGTGTCCTTTTGGCCATATACTGTAGATTTATAACATTAGACTGTAGGGTTGCACAGTGTATTGGTTGTCGCAATATATTCTTTTGCAATACTGATATTGCAGAAGCCTGCAGTATGCAAATGAACTCTGACAAAAATTTAAAAAACAAAAAACAAAAACAAATCAGAGGTTTTGTTCAAGGACCTACAGTTGCAATCAAAATTATTCAACCCCCATTGCAAATCAGGTTTGTTGTCAAAATTTACAGACTTTCAGCTGTTTGCAATGAACAAATCAAACACAAGCAATTGAAATTGTCCAACACAATGTTGGCTTCAAGTGGTTTCCCCAAATTCAACTGAAAATGCAACTTATAATGACTTCTCCAGTCTCAAAATTATACAAACCCCTGAATAGAATCCCTCACAACAGCAGAAATATGCAAAACATCTGGGTTACGCATGTAACCCTGTTCCCTGAGAAGGGAATGAGCCATTGTGCGAGCTTCACGCTGTGGGAAGCGCCCTCGCACGTGACCGGTATCTGAAGTCTGTGTGAAATCATGCCTAATTTATAGGCCTGTCTTGGTCAGGTGACATGGCAATTAAGCGCGTCGCGTGATATAAAAACGGCACCTGTGAATCACGTCATCAGCATCTATTATCTGAAGCAAAGACGCAATTCACAGGCACGCCCTAATGTGACAAAGCCACTCAATGTCTCGTTCCCTTCTCAGGGAACACGGTTACATGCATAACCCAGACGTTCCTTTTCTAAGGGAACTCAATGTTGTGTGAGCTTCATGCTGTGGGAATGAGAATACCCACTCCGTCATACTGAGGGAATGGCCTGTTCAAAAGATCCGAGCCTGAGGGTCACTGCAAGACACTCGAGCCCGGGGTGGAATGCATGTCCAGACTGTAATATCGAATTAATGTGTGCGGCATAGACCACCCCGCCACAGCACAAACATCCTGTAGGGGTACCCCTTTTGATAAAGCCTCCGAGGAGGCGATCCCCCTATTGGAATGAGCCATTATGCCCAGAGGCGTAGCGAGACCGCATGCCTCATAAGCGATAGAGATTGCTTTCACTATCCAATTAGAGATGTGCTGCTTTGACACAGCATCACCTCTACTGTTGCCGCCAAAGCAGACCAGTAACTGCTCCAAATTATGCCACTGGCCAGAGCGGTGGGCGTAAGTACAGAGAGCCCTTACCGGACACAGTAGGTACAATTTCTCTTGTTCCGGTGTGAGGAACGGGTGAGGAACGGAGGAGGGCAGAAAGCCTGCAACACTATCGGCTGGGCAGCTGACATAGGCACTTTAGGAATATAACCCGGCCTAGGATATAGGAAGGCCTTGGATAATCCAGGGGCAAAGTCAAGCCAGGGAGGGACAACAGAGAGAGCTTGTAGATTTCCTATTTGCTTGAGAGATGTCAGTGCCAGCAGAAGAGCTACCTTTAGAGTCAGAAGCTTCTCAGAGGCTGACTCTAAGGGTTCAAATGGGGCACCTGACACAAAAAGTCGTCACTTGAGTGCATACAATTTTTTCGTGGATGTTGCTCTAGCGTTCAACATGGTCTCTCCAACCTTGGTTGAGACCGATCTTGGCGGACTCTGTGGTCTTGGCAAACTCTTGCTAGAACCTGCGGGAGCAGAGCGATTGGGGGAAAAGCGTACAGACATGACCTCGGCTATGTGTGCACCATGGCGTCCAGCCCCAGTGGTGCGGGAGGAGTGAAGGCGAACCAAGTCTCTTCGGAGGTGAACCCATCCACTTCCGCTCGGCCGAACCTCCGCCATATGGACTCCACCACTTGTGGATGGAGCCTCCAATCCCCGGGCCTCTGCACCTGCCTCGACAGGATATCTGCCCACACATTCCAGTTGCCCGGAATGTACATTGCATTCTTTCCCTCCGCCCAGAGAAGAATTAGTTGCGCCTGCCTGAACAGGGGGCGTGAATGTAACCCTCCCTGGTGGTTGATATATGAGACCACCGCTGAACCAGGGGGGTCGAGCTCTGAACTGGACCTGGTAACCCTTTTCTATGGTGGACTGAACCCATGGAGACACATTTGGCAGTAGTTTCCATGCTGCCATATGTTCTTTCAGTGACATTAACACTTCTACATTCTGTTGGGGGGAAAGCATCAGATTTTTGTTGCCCTGTGACAGCTCGCTGACCAGAGAAGATTGAATATTAGGGACAACATTGGCTAGGGGAGGCCCTACAGTAATACTGGGGGCTAACTGCCCTAACAGCCTCACATCCCCTGATACTTCCCTCTGCAGCCCATTAGGGCTGCTCCTTCATTGTCTGCATGGCCTTTATGATCATTCTCAGATCAGGCCTATTAGCAGGCTGTGACTGTGACCACCCGGTCCCCCTGGCTCTCTGCGGGGGGAGGCGGGCCGCCACACTCGCCTTCTGTGCCTTCCTTAGACTAGTGCTTGGACTAGAACTCGACACGACGGGGAACTGGCTGAATGCCGCCATTTGCTGTTTCACCTCGTGAAACCTGTTCGCGATGGCATTAACTGCACTTTCGAACAGGCCGGAAAGTTTAACAGGGGCATCCAGCAGGGAGACCTTATCTTTATTCCCCATCCCTGAGAGGTTGTGCCATAGGTGCCTCTCCGCCGCAACCAGGCTACCCATTGAATGGCTGATATGACAGAACGTTTGCTTGGTCGCCTGGAGAGACAAATCCGTGGCGTGGCGAAGCCACTGCCTCGGGCCCAATTCCCTCCCCACTGTCGAGCTCACTCAGCAGGTCTGCTTGGTAGGTCTGCAACACTGCTATCGTGTGCAGTGGTCCACAAGTGAGACCCACTGCCGCATAGACTTTGCCCACCATCACCGAGGTGGTCTTACATGGCTTGGATGGCAAAGCTGGCCATGCTAAATTTCCTGCTGTCGATGGAGAAAGGTAGCTCGCAAGCGCATCCTCCACTTTTGGCATAGCTAAATACCCATGCTGTTCATTCCCCATGATGGCCGAATAATCCGCCATTGCGGGGTTATAAACAAAAACAAAAACCATACACTTAAACAAAAAGTGTATGGTTTTCTCCAGAAGCGTGATATTTTATCATGCACTTCCGGAAAAAAGGGGAGTTTTCTGCGGTGTGAGGGAGATTTATTTTCCCGGGCCAGTCTAGATTAAGTTTTTCTACTGCCCTAGTAATCACTTCAAGCAGCTCTTTATATGCTTGAGATCTGCGCTCCGTTTTTGGTGCAATGGCTCCCCTTACTGGCTCCTCGGAGTCAAAAGGGTGTTTTGGCTCTGGCTCCTCTTCCAGATCCATACGAGATCCCCAGGACCTGAGCCGGCTGGCCCAGATCTGCGAGGCTCTGAAACCCAACTCCTTTCGGCCGAGAAGAGAGCGAGTATGTAATATTATACCTTCACAAAGCCAAGCGTGGAAAGTCAAAAACAAGTATGTGTTTTATCTTTTTACTAACTTTTTATTAACATTTTAACTTGATGAATGAGATGTAGTGCTGGTGATATCAATGGCTGGTTTGCATACCGAATTCAAAGCTATATTTTAAAACCTGTTAGCATCCCCTTGTGAACATTTGATGTAAGAAACACTCATTGTAATAAAGGGAAAAGTTGGAGATGAATTTATGATCACTGTATATTGGAATTACAATGATAAATGTGTGTAACCATGTGGTTGAGCCATGTGTTAAAGGCTTAAACTTGAAACACTGCATGATCAAAAGCATCAAATGGTTATACAAAAAAATACTACTATATCTAGTCTTGTCATATTCCAACCATCATTATACAGATGAAGTGATGACTGATTACAGCTGTAGCAGGAAGCTGGTTAAAGCTGGTGCTTTTTTGATTCTGTGTTTCTGGGGTCCCTGGGAATAATTGCCCAGTGACTAAGCCTTCTCAAGAGCCTATTTACATTCCAGAAAAACTGGCACTTGACGGCGCTCTTTGCTTAATTTGCTCAGACTCACTGGTTTTGTAGTCTGCTGTGTGGGTGGAAGAGTGTTGTATAATTATTTTGCATGTGTGTGAGAGAGAGTGAAGGAGGGGGCCTGTGTGAAGTTCATGATAAGCTTACCTAAGATTGAATTAAGCTCATCTATTCCTCTGGCAGGTCTAGATCTGGGTTGGGTTCTTCTGTTTATAATCTAAGACATTCATTTTTGTATTATATTGAACCTGTACCGTTCAAGGTGCAGTGAAGCGTTTAACTTCACTTTTCAGTTTTTCTGTGAACACAGTACACACAAACACACTTCTGAGAAAGCCCATGTGGTGATCTCATCCTGCATCTCATTCTGTATTCCTTCTAAGCTCCCTGAAATTATACATACTGTACTACCTTGTGATTGCAAGATTGTAATTACTAGTCCACTAAGGCATTTGTGATTAGGATTAAATAGCAATTACATTCCTGAATCATTACAATCATGAATAATGTTGTATTAGAAACGTGGCTTTAGACATTTTAGTTAGAGATTCCAGAGATTTTCTGATTCTTATGCCATCTGTGATACAATTCAATACAAATGTGATACAAATGTGAAAAATGGCTGAGCAGATTTGCAAATGAAGGTTGTTGACATGAAGATGTCTCAGCTTGACAGCTCTCAGCTTATTAACTGCTTATGAATTTGAAATAATCTGGATTAGTTTACTGTTGTTGAAATGGTCCTACTGGAATGATATGTATGATTAGTCATAGACAATTTAAAAGCAGCCCATATGCTTGTAGCTATCAACTCTCTATCATTCCTCCCTCCCCCTTCTCCTGCCCTCCCTCCCCTCTTTCCCGCTCCTCTTGTGAAGCGACGGTTAAAGAGTGGAGACACACAGTAGGAGGTAGCCGAAAGAGCACCCAGCTCATTTATCTAGTTACTCAACTGGGCCAAAGTTAACCGTGCTTTTTCCGTACCATTCCTTGAGAGGAAAACTGATCATCATCTTGCCAAAGTTTAGAGAGGACCAGATCCAGCTAGAGTCCATGCCAGAGTGTCGTACTGAGTGAGGAGGCGGGTGTGAATTGAGCAAAGACTTGGTCAGATTAGTCTGTTGAAAAGTCTGAGAAGGGCAAGGATCTCTGAGGGGAAACACACTGTTGCAGGACGCCTGAAACACTCAGCAAAACAGATACAGAGAAAAAAAGACAGATAACCGGACAGAGAAGGTGCAACATGGGTGCACTAATGGTCATTTTCTCTATCAACCAGAAGCAAAGAAGAAAAAGGAGAGGTAGGTTATTTAGAGCTGTTTTTTAACATGATGGAGTGTGAGGTGGATTGAAAATAATAATAATAATAATAATAATAATAATAATAATAATAATACTCATAAGTTAGCATTGCAGACAATTATAGCTACAATATTTATAATTGTAATATGAATTCATAGCTTTAACACTTACTGTTAATATTGTAATATATGATTTTTTCCCCTATTAGTTGCTTATTAATAATGCTGTTTCAGGATAATTCTTAATCTGGAGTTTTGTGTACACACTCATTCATGCATTCATCTCCAGTAACCACTTTATCCTGGTCATGGTTACAAGTTTTGTGTACATATAAGCAATATTTGCCAGAAACTCACCTTCATGAACTCACCTTTGTATTTCTCTGTTATGCACAAGGCCACGAGGTTATTCAGAGAAACATTGGAAATGTGTTGAAGTGAAATGTGTTTTTTTAAGGGTTGTACTGTTTTTCAGCATTTTTATTTCCAGCAAGTTATCTATAAATGTATGATGTGTATGAAATATAATTTTAAAGATAGCTGGCACTGCTAAATTGCTGGCCACTGCTTCATTGTTAATGCTTTATTATCAGTAAGTGGTTCTAAAACACCACCTCTGACCTTAGCCTGCGTAAAAAATGAATAAATAAATAAGCTTTACTGTTAAGTGCCCGTTATAAGCTACCTCAAACAGACTGACTTTTACAAGCATACATTCTGCAATTAATTTATGAGTCAAAGTGATGGGAAAGAATGACAGCTAGAACTCAGCCAAGTTTTATTAATCACTAATATATTAAGCATTGTTAGTGGTATTTCTATTAGTTTTATTTAGACAACATTAGACCAGCTCAGCTCAGCTGATAATGTTACACCTCTTACTACTTTTATTACACAGATAATATTGTCCTGTTCTCTATGTTGATCGTCATTAAGAGCCGTGTCTATATGGAAGGTTATATTTAGTGTCTCATTTCTAACCTATATTTTATGGATGTTTTGTGGAACAGGTTGAGGGTAAAATGAATGGATGAGCTCGGTCCCTCTCGCAGGCAATAGATCACAGAGCAGACAGTTCTTTGCACTGTAAGCAGAAATGAGGGGAACCCAGTTTCCATCGCAGCCTCTGTAGTGGTCATGCAGTCTACCATTGTAACTATGTTTACTTTAACTGTGTCTGCCTTTTTGTCACAGAAACATTGTAAATGTCAGGAACCGAGGAATTGTGTTAAAGTTTGCTTTTTGTGTTTACAAGGTTTGTGTGGTACAGTATTAGGGATCTGTACAGAATATTTCAGTTTGTCGTACTTACTGGTTCCTTGATGCTTGGACTAATTGTATTAATATTCAAAACTGTCAACATTAGCAAATAAGAAAATCTTAACTGCGTTCAAAATGATGCAAGCACCATCTGTCCCTTGCCTTAATTCTATTATTTTAATATGATACAAAATAAAAATAATAATTGTTCTTGCCACACCACTCATCAATTCTGATTTGTCCGAAGATATTTAATAACTTTATAAAACAACACATAAGTAGTGCAGTTACATGGCTAATGCCAGCTATTTATTAATGTGCTTGCTCTAATTTGGTATTTTTTAAAATCATTTCTGTAGTAATACTTAATTCACAGGAGCTCTGCAAATTTAATTTAACCTAAAAATAAATAATAATAATAAAAAAGATATATAATCATTGACGTTGCAGTGGTCAATGAGTATGTACGGAGAATATTTTTGTTACATTAATCACTGAACACTGCTCTGTCAGTGGTTTGTAAAATTTAGATGTATTTCTGTTTCTTAACATTTTCCAGTACATCGAAAGTGTATCAGTGAGAGGAAAAAAAATCGTAAATGTTGATGAAGATCGACTATTGTAGATATTATACCATAAGTGGCAGTGGGCAATAACGTGTTTCACAGCTGCGCCATAGCATTAACTGTAAATGGGGAAAAATTCTGATTTGGTATTCTGTAACAAACAAAAAATGTGTACTCTTAGACAGATTAGTGACTGCATGTTCTGTACTTTATCCTTTTATAATGCAAATGCAACATGCATGTGTATATTTTTAAATACTTTATTCCATACCCTTCAAGTAAGACAGGCCAATCAATAGCTTCAAAAGCATATGTTTACCAAAATAAATTCTTCAGTCAAAATGTGTTTCACTAGACATGAATATATATAATAAAAATGAGTACCAGACTATGTATAAGCACTATGAGCTGTAATTTCCTTATTTAGAACTAGAACAGCTAGTCAACTAGACAACTAGTACAAAGCCTGGTATTCAATTCAGGAATATCCTTGGGTATAATATGACATTTAAAAATGGTAGACATATTTTTTTTCTTTTTTTTTTGCATTAGCATAGCATCTATGCATTCTTCAGAAATGTGATCCAGTTTAGAATATCTAATATTTCATCCACTGTTGAGTAATAAGTTGTAAATAATGGAGAGATTTACACAAGAAAGCATGTAACAATTTCCACACAAAGTCTTAATAAATTTAACTAAGCATATTTGAGTAAGGTTTACATGGTTTACATACTCTCATAAAAAATGTAATTAAAATTAGCTAGCAGTTTTCTTTTTTATTAGTAAATTTGACTCAAACTTGAGTTAAATCGTTAAACCATTGCACAAATAAAACAAGTAAATCAAACTTTTGTGTCTTCGTTTTAAGTTCAAGTTCAGTTTATTTGTATAGCTCTTTAACAATGGACATTGTCCCAAAGCAGCTTTACAGAAGTATATAAATTCAGGACATATATTTTAAATTTATGAATTTATCCCCAATGAGCAAGCCAGTGGCGATGGTGGCAAGGAAAAACTCCCTGAGATGATATGAGGAAGAAACCTTGAGAGGAACCAGACTCAAAGGGGAACGCATCCCTATCTGGGTAACACCGGATGGTGCAATTATAAGTAAATAAATCTCTTCTATAAATGTACCAGTACCACACGGTCAAATAGCAGTTGTGAGACCATGAAAAATTCATTACAGTTTTTATATGAAGTCTGTTTTGTTGAACTTCACCACTGTAATCTCAATGATCTTTAGGCTGCACCGTGTGGGGCCATCCTCAGCAGCAGCATGTGACTTCCAGTTGATGAGATCTCCAACCAGAAGTAGGGCATCAGGATGTATCGGGCAGGTCCAGAGAGCAGAAGGGGTCAGGATCACTGGCATCTCAGGAGTATCATGTGAAGCTCGACAGAAGGGGAGAGGGAGAGAGAGGGAGAGAGAGATAATTAGGTATGCTTATTGTCCCGTACTGGTTAAGGACAATGTACTTTGCGTAAGTGAAAGCAGGGACTCCGGCAAGACTAGCTATGACAGCATAAGTAAAAGGGAGAGCCAGAAGGTAACACAGACGTGAGGGCTCCCTGGGACAAGGCGGCCAGCCACCCCACCACCAACAAACCTGGGTGGACATGTGAAGGTGGGAGGGTGACAGCATCCAGACATCCCAGTTCACCACAACACACTATGTCTGTGAGACCTCTAGATCTGCTCCTTTACCTAAGGAAAAATCTATTCCCAAAAAGCTTGACTAAACAAATATGTTTTCAGCCTGGACTTAAACACTGAGACTGTGTCTGAGTCCCGAACACTAATTGGAAGGCTGTTCCATAACTGTGGGGCTTTGTAAGAGAAAGCTCTTCCCCCTGCTGTAGCCTTCACTATTCGAGGTACTGACAAATAGCCTGCACCTTTTGATCGAAGTAGGCGTGGCAGATCATAAAAGACCAAAAGTTCGCTTAGGTACTGTGGCGCGAAGCCATTTAGCGCTTTATAAGTCTATAGTATTATTTTATAATCAATGCGAAATTTCACTGGGAGCCAATGCAGTGTGGATAAGATAGGGGTGATGTGGTCATATCTTCTAGTTCTAGTAAGGAC
This sequence comes from Cranoglanis bouderius, assembly GCA_023630585.1. Classification (NCBI taxonomy): domain Eukaryota; kingdom Metazoa; phylum Chordata; class Actinopteri; order Siluriformes; family Cranoglanididae; genus Cranoglanis; species Cranoglanis bouderius. The sequence continues at coordinate 2,715,016 of CM042539.1, forward strand.
TCTTTGCAGCTGCATTCTGGACTAACTGGAGTTTGTTTATGCTCCTACTGGAACATCCAGACAGTAAGGCATTACAATAATCCAACCTAGAGGTGACAAAAGCATGGACTAATTTTTCTGCATCATGTAGTGACAATATATTTCTTATCTTAGCAATATTTCTGAGGTGAAAGAAGGCTATCCTAGTAATATTACCTAAGTGGGCGTCAAAGGAAAGACTGGAGTCAATAATCACACCAAGGTCTTTTACTGCTGCACATGATGAAACAGAAAGGCCATCCAGAGTTACTATGTAATCAGAAAACTTACTTCTAGCTGCATGTGGTCCTAGTATAAGTATTTCTGTCTTGTCAGAATTTAGTAAGAGGAAGTTAATAAGCATCCACTGTCTAATGTTCTTTACACATTCCTCGACTTTATTAAACTGATGTCTGTCATCTGGCTTTGCTGAAACATACAACTGTGTGTCATCAGCATAACAGTGGAAGCTAATTCCATGTTTACGAATAATTTGACCCAGAGGTAGCATATATAAAGAAAAAAGCAGTGGGCCTAAAACAGAACCTTGCGGAACACCAAACTTTACCTCAGTATGCATAGAGAATTCACCATTTACATCTACGAACTGATGACGATCAGTCAAATAAGACCTGAGCCAGGAGAGGGCCGTTCCCTTAATGCCAACAACGTTTTCTAGTCTACCAAGGAGAATAGTATGATCAATTGTATCAAAAGCTGCACTAAGGTCAAGCAACACAAGCAAGGAGACACAACCCTGATCAGAGGCCATCAGTAGGTCATTTACCACTTTAACCAGTGCTGTCTCTGTGCTATGATGAGGCCTAAATCCTGACTGATATATTTCATGAATGTTATTCCTATTTAGGTACGAGCATAGCTGCTGTGCTACAACCTTTTCTAAGATCTTGGAGATAAAGGGGAGATTTGATATTGGCCTATAGCTGGACAATTGACAGGAGTCGAGGTCAGGTTTTTTAATCAGGGGTTTGATAACTGCTAGTTTAAGTGATTTAGGTACATAGCCAGTACTAAGGGAAGAGTTGATAATTTTTTGAAGGGGTTTGATTATTTCTGGAGTAATCTGTTTGAAGAAACATGTAGGTAAGAGATCTAGTATACAAGTTGATGGTTTTGAAGAAGAAATTAATGAAATTAGTTCGGTCTTAGTTCGGTCTTAATTAGTTCGGAATTAAGTAAATACTACATAATTATTACATACAAGAGAAAAAAGTACACATCATCTAAAAGTTCTCATTACTACTTAATGGTCACTAACACCTTAAATTGATCCAACCAAAATTAGCATACATTAATAATGGCCTTCAAAAAGACTGAAATGACAGAACCCAACATGACTACGTAACTGATTTGGGTGCACAGTGTGTGTCTGTGTATCTTTAGTATAATATCCTTAGTACAAAAAGTAACCAGAGTTGTTGAGACAGAGCCTTGTATGAGTGTATCCAGTGGCCTTTGATGAATAGTGTGTACTTGCTTTGAAAACACTAGACATAATATTTAGGTGCCACTCTGATGGTGGTGCTGCCATCCTCTCGCCCGCCTACACAGAGCTTTCTGAAGAGCTCCTGTTTTTCAGTGGTGCCTCTTATGTAGCAGAATCATGCTGGCATAATACATAGAGGCAAACACATGATGCATTTGAAGAACACTACAGTGACTACAGTCCTACTCGAGTTATTGAGAGCTCTTGAGCTCTTAGCTATGTCGTGTCTCACTTTGCATTTCTGCTTCAATTCTTCAGCTTCAGTCTTAACCAAAAGTGACTAAGCAGGTGGGAGGAGCACACACTGTGCATTTGTACAGTAGTAGCAGAAGGCGTATGGTTCTCCTGTGTCAGGGCCACTTGCATTCCTCTTGCTGTGTCCTCTAATTGAATTTGTTTCCCTGGTCACCCACCGATTGGTCTGTGCTGCTGGCTTCAGTTCTGTCCTGGTCCTTCTGGTGTTTACACTATTGAACAGGGCAAACAGAACACACATGATCACTCATGCCCACTGCAGGGAGAGCAGCTGTCACTCAGTGCAGGGTAGTGACAGTGACTGCACATTACTTTATGCATGCACTCCCCAACAAGGCCATGTAGTGCACCTGGAGTGAGCTTATGAAACCCACTTTAGCTTGCCTAGGCAGCCATATTCTAAAGCCTGTGTTATGTATGCTAACCTATTAATGATTGCATTTTTTAAAAACAATACAGCAGGAGTTTTATATATATACATATATAATACTTGGATGCAAATCCTTGTCTCAAATCTGGAACCCATGGACATCATCATATGCTGAGTTTCCTCCCTTGAGAAACCCCTTGAGGTACTTTGCCAGGCCTTTACAGCAGCCAACTTCAATTGCTGCTTGTTTGTGGGTCTTTCTGCCTTCAGTTTTGTCTCACTGACCTACTTACTTATTGCACCTAGTGGCCAAAAATGGCAACTGCATCATACGCTAATAGAGGCCCATCAGGGCAGCATATATGGGGCACGGTGCACCATGTTCAGTCTATGAACATTTTCTGTGGAGGAGGAGCAATGGATAGGACTAAATTAAATTAAATTTAATACATTTCTGAAGTGTAAGTACAGACAGTGTGTCTATGATATACAGAGCCATTTCTGTTGTAAGATACAGCAAGAACGGTTTGAAAATCTGAGATTTTTATTATTTTTTTCCATTTAAAATTAAGTAAAAAAAAAAAAACATAAAATGAACATAAGGTTTCAGAATTTTGAAATATTTACAACAAAGAAAGTAACTGTTCGAAAGATTGAATAATTCATATTTAAGATTCTACACTATTTCTAGGCCCCTATTTAAATGTAAGCAAAGTTGTGATACTGACCATGTTAACTGCTTTGTACAAAAGGTCGGATTTTCCTCATGTTTAAATCTCTTCTATTGAAGCATATGTTCAGACAACACTCTGATGGATTTGATCTAAAATTGATCATAAGGTTTTCACAAACTTGTGGTGTCCATGCCAGCTCGAGTCATTAGACACACTGTCATTAAGCACACCGTCATTAAAGAGTCAAAGATTCTACTTTTCACTCAATTTGTTGTCAATAACAAAATCATTTGTAATGGAAATTGTTGTATTAAATAGAAACATTTTCACTAATGGTCTCAGAATTTTGGACCCCACTGTATATTGAAAAGATTGGGAGCAGGAATGGGGGATTACGAAGTGGAGTTTTGTGAAGTAATGTCTGTCTGTACATTAGAAATGTGTGTGCATCATTGCATTTGTCTCCCTTTTCCAATGCCTGGATTATTTGGGCTAGTTTCCGATATTTTGTATGGTTTTTAAGATCTAGTTAGGCTGGAAATTTTGCTGAAACCTGGTTAATGATATTAGCCTTCTGTGTGTGCCTCGCCCAGTTTGACTCTCTCAGCTTAATTTTGTTTGAGGCTACGTCATTATTAATGTTTTCCTGCCCCACCAAAATCTATGGTCATGAGCTGCTGCTGCTGGCAATAAACATCTACAGGCACTCTGACCAAAATAAAAAGTTCAACTATGGGTACATCTGTTATAATCATACCTACAGTAATGTAGCACTGGGCAATATATATATATATATATATATATATATATATATATATATATATATATATATATATATATATATATATAGTGATAAATGACATTAAAACACACTGTTTTTAGAAAAGTTTTATTGTTACACACAGTCAGTAAAGAGAAGCATTTTTTGTTACTGTACATTTTTGTAAATGTGAAAAACATCCCAAACATCCATCATTCTGTGATTGCTACAGAGGTTAAAAAGCTGGTATGGATTTAAACGTTGGTTAAAATGGAAGCAGAACTTTTCTGAGAGACATGTTTAATAAAAATAGTAATAATAAATAAAAATAAATAAATAAATAATAAATAGTAAAAATGCCTTTTACAAACACTGCCAAGCAATAATGTGCCTTTTACTAGTCTTTGTATGGCTCCACTTCTATAAAGACCTGACTGGTGTTGTTCTGCAGAGATGGTTGTTGTTCTGACAGGTTCTCTTATCCCCACACAGGACCTCTGAGTGACCCTCAGGTTCTTGGTCACTTCACTGACTAAAGCCCTTCTCCATTTTTTAAGAAGGGTCTTGGTGATTTGATCCTGTTTCAGAGTTCGACAGACAATTCATTTGACCTCTTGTATCAGCTGTACAGCGTTATATACACAGAGGTGACCATTTCAATTTTATGAGTCACAGCAAAGGGTCTTCATACTTGGTGTAAATGTGAAATTTTGGTTGTTTATTTTTAATACATTCGCATAACATTGTAAAACAATTTTATTCTTTGTTATTATAGGTTTTTTTTTTGTTTACCTGAAGAAAAAAAGAAGGCTTTATCGCAACAAAATTAGGAAACAGTGTGGGGGTCTGAATAACTTCTGAATCTGAAACTGCTTTATCCTGATCAGGGTCACAGGAGAGGCTACCTCAGGAACAGTGGGTGAGAACACCTTTTCTTGTGCCTCTTCTTGGAGGTGGCAGCAGTTGACTACAACAGCTTTGGATGAAGGTTGTTTGTCTGCTACCCCCCCACCGATAGTTGTCTGACTAGATAATGCAGCTGCTGCTAGGAAGCTGATTATCTTATTGAAAACAAAGGCTACAATTCAGAGATGATTTGAGATCAGACTAACTTACTGGTGCATAGCCTCTGTCTAAACAAACAAACTATATCAAAGTCAAAACAGCTCCTAAAGAGTAAGTTTCCTCTTTTCTGAAACTCTCTCAAACAAACATTGACAGGAAATGCCATCCATCTATTTTCCATAGTGCTTATCCCACACAGGGTCATGGAGAGCCTGGAGCCTATACCAGGGAACTCGGGGCACAAGGTGGGGCACAAATGCAAACCCATTGCAGGGCATTCATATTCACACACTACAGACAATTTTGAAATGCCTGCACAGTGCATATCTTTGGACTGGGGGAGGAAACCAGGGTACCCAGAGGAAACCCCCAAAGCACAAGGAGAATATGCAAACTCCACACACACAGGGCGGAGGCTGGATTCAAACCCATATGACATGTTGTGAGGCAAACATACTAACCACTATGACCCATCTGGTGTTTAGGAACTAATATTAGTGTTAATATATCTTTTTTATACAAAGTCTTTATACAAGTAAAAGAGTTCATAGGCTTTTATACATTAAAGAAGTACACTAGTGTAAACTATAATTTAAATTGAAGGCCTGGTAGAATGGAAAAGCAGTTACAGTGCTTCAGTGTATGCTGTTTTAATGTACTCTCAATATGTATGCACATTTGCTATACGTCGGTAGATCAGGAAATTTGATATATATTTTACAATTGCTATGAAAATATTGATTGACACTTATTGTCCAGTTGAGGGCAGCAGAACCATGTCTAGCCATGCAAGTTCCTTCAGATTCGCTGAGATGAGACACCTAACGCACCCTGCACACCTTTTGATGGACTTATATGTAAAGAAATGAACCATTTTATCATCTACTCAATAAGCTCATATTAAGCAAATATAGATTTCTACATGGCTTGTTTGTTGATATTTTTATTCAGTAAATACAGTGGTATCATGTAAGATAACTGGATGTTACAAAAACATTTGTTCCCTTTGAACGCAATTTATTTGTGAATCAGTATTTTAGAAATAATATAAAACTCATGCATTCATTAAATTGTTTAAAGGCCATTAGCATAAACACAGTAACAAACTGAGGATATTTATTATTAACACCACTAAGTCCACATGCTTGCTGATACATTTATCAAGTATTAAGTATTCAGTGGTAATTAAGCTACACAGTGAAGGCTGAATAATTACTTTTGCTCCATTTATTTAAATGGCTGTGTTGTGCTTTGAATCAAAACAAAGACTATAAAAGAAACCGACGTTGTTTTGATTTTATTACTGACAACACAATTCATTCCAGAACATTAACGGATGTTATTTGAACATTAAAATCTCTATTCAGACTTAGAATTCAGTCACCCTTTTTTCTATATTGAATAGTAAATGTTAAATACAAAACACAACAGAAAAAAGGAAGAAAGCTACACTTTTAACCTCATCAAGAAATCCAGATTATATTATTATGCAAGTTAGAATTGTCCCCAGACCTACATGTTCACTCCATTCCCTGCTAAACTGGTCTTCCACGGCTTTCATTTGCATAATGGCCTGATAGGCCATTGTATTTTTATGATGCAGTAACACTCACCTCACTCACATGTTCAATACTGAAAATGAGAATTTTAGCTTCCTTGTTTATTAAATTATGTGACAAAAATCCCTGCATGCTGCTCATACTGAGTCACAGGCAGCATAACACACTTGGTGGAAAATGCTATCAGTCCTCTTCCATAGGCAGCCATGATTGGCTATTGTCACTGTGATTGACAGGGGAAATAGAGTAGAGAGTTTTGCATGTTCTCCTCATTGTTTGCATGGGTTTCCTCCAGCTTGTCTGGTTTCCTTTCTAAAATATGTCAGTAGGTGGATTGGCTACACTAATGAATGAATGAATGTATGTGATCCTCAGTGACTTTAGCTGAGATTATCCTGCTATGAAAATATAGTTATTGCTTCATAAGGTTACAATTACTGTATATGTAATAGATATCCACATTAATACTGACCAGTAGTGCATCAAATTTAACAAATAACTGCTTGAAATCATAATATTCAGTATTAGTATTGGATCAGAATTATGATAAAATGTTTCCCCCTTGTTGTTGCTGAGTGGACAGACTTGTGACCGGGTACAAGATTTGCCAAAATAAACACAACCATGTAGATCAAATTTTGATAAGACTAGTATTGGCTCTGACAGGAAAACTACAATATGTGCAGTTGTTGGGTAATAAACCTCATTTATCATTGGCTAACTGATTTGTGAGATATTTTAAATGTTACCAAAAGCAGTTTAAACAAATCAAGTTTTTTACGAATAGCTGCTTTAATAGAGGAACAAACGATTGTCATGGCAAAGATGGTACACTTGGGGCTACTGTGATTAGGGAGATATCTGTTACAGTTTTATTTGTGGCAGCTGGGCTCACTCTAAATATAGATTAGGACCCTGATGGCAGGCTTTGTGTGGCTGCATGGTGCAATCACTCAGGACCTGACAGGGTGGGTGTGTGTGTGTGTGTGTGTGTGTGTGTACCTGAGACATGTTGGGTTCTTTTCTTACCTGTGTAAAATGATGAGAAAGTGTAAACTATCACACCAAGACATTGTGTATAGTATAAGGAGTTGTTTTTAAACTTATGGACAGTTTCACAAAAATGTTCTTTGGTGTAAAAAAAAAAAAAATATATATATATATATATATATATATATACTGTGGTGTGCTTAACATGCACTTGTGAATGACTCTAAAACCATAGAGAGGATAATTGAATCCAATGGGAGCTCTTGATGATGGCAATCAAAACCCAGGTTGAGCTAATCTTTAATCCCCGCTTGTCTTCCCAATTGCACATGATTGATGAGAGAAGAAGGAGAAATGTGAAGATGGAGGAGAAATGTGTGGAAAAAGCAGCATTGTGAATAACTTTTATTAGAATCTCTGCATAGTGCAAAGATTTTTTTCCTTACAATTTGCATACCTCAAACTCACTAAGCTCACTGTTATTAATCGTGCTCCATGATAATCTGATCGGAAAATAATCATCAAAACATTCAGAGGTTTTAGACACGGACCAAGGGAACGTGTTCTGTTTTTAAACCGACTATCCTAGTCAGACTGAAGGACATGTAATGGTGCGTAATTTCATCTCTCAGTCCCCCCTTTTTTGGGTGAGTCATTGTGAACCCAGAGCTTGAATGTGGTTTCATGTCCTTGGTGTGTCTGGAGCTAAAAGAGCCGTTTGCTTAACTCTCACATAAAAGATTGGCTTAAAATGTACGTTTCTATCGAGGGTAGGTCATGTATTATCAAAAAATGTATTCTTCTGTCACTTATAAATGCTCATATTGCTTAGCGTTCACAACCTTTTCAGTGCTTACTTTACAGAAACCGATTAATTAATCATGTGTGACAGCACATTGACCTTGTAGGCAATCAGGTGAGGTGGCTGCTCAGTTAATTGCATTAATCCAGCTTCATTAGCAGAGGAATCAACGGACTGTTGCCGTAATCAAATCCAACAGAATAGCGTGATTATAACAGCGCTACCGAAGAATGAGCTGTCCTTTAAACAGCTGCCGTAACCTTCTGAAAGAGGTTTGAACACACACAAGTACTGTATGTTAACAGCAATAACAAATAGATTGCTACACTGCCTTTAAGAGTGTGTTGTACTGTCATTCTTTTTAGCTTCATGTTTAAACACACAATCGTTGCACGTTGTATTAGTTTAGGTTAGTTAGTTATATTAGGGATGCTGAATAATAGTGAGTTTGGCATGAAATGTAGTGCAATATTTTGGGAACAGGAATCGTGTCTAGCATGGATCCTTACTGTATTTGTTTCAGGACCAGTTTCCTTGGTAACAGATGCTCAATGTGACAGCGTCCTGAGGTGTGTAGAGCTTCAGAGCTACACACACTGTGTATTGTCTGACACCAGGTCTCAGGAGATGGACTGAAGCATTATCTTATTCTCTGTGTGTCCGTTGGGGAAAGATAAACTCCACAGAAACATCCTCTTTATTATGGAATATTACACAGGAAGGGGGAAAAAAATAGTAGTTCACCCTTTCATTCAATTCTTCCAACCTTATACCTGTCCAAAGATCCCTTATCACTTTTCCTAGTCACCCTTAGCTTTATCTATTTAGCCTTTGTCTTCTCCATCACTCCACCTTGCCCTCCCTGCTCCCTTTCCAGCTCTGCCCCTCCTCCATCTCTCCTCCTCTCCTCCTCTTCTCCTGTCCTCTCCTCGGTCTTCACTGAGGATGTGAAGAGACGGAGTCTCTACTTGTAGTTCACAGCAGAGTGTTCTGTGTCCAGAGCCGCGCTCACACCATGACGTGACTCAGTCAGCACCATGAACTTGGAGGGTTTGGAGATGATCGCTGTGCTGGTGGTAGTTGTTCTCTTTGTAAAGGTTCTGGAACAGTTTGGACTTTTAGAGGCGAGCTATGATGGTAAGCAAAAAAAGTGGCAGAATTCTGTGTTTTTGCTAATGTGGTTAGTATTCACACTTAGAAGAAGGTGGCTAGTTCTTTATCCGTTAAGGAATTTCCATTCCACAGCTTTACTCCTAGTTAGAAATTACAGCTCGAGCAAGCTTCTTGTTTGTTTGTTTTTATATCACTGAAAATATATATATTTCATATATCAGTAAATGCTTCTGGCATCAGTTTTTTAATGAATGACAGGATGTGTACTGTAACTAATAACACACATGTCTAATTCCCATTGTTAGACCATTATTAAATGTACTGCATAGTTTTGGAACCATGTGATCAAGTGGTTGAATGTCCAAAACTGGAAAAGAAGTCCTGTATTTCCACCAAAAACATACAATTATTCAGTTTTCTTATTTGAGACCCAAAAGTTCTCAGATAGAGAACAGGTGCCAGAAACATTTGGCAGAAATACTCATGTTTCAAAACTATGTAATTGTGGCATCATAGTATTTTATTAGTGTAATATTTTGGTTTGTAAAATAATAATAATAATAATAATAATAATAATAATAATAATAATAATAATAATAATAATAAATGAAAGCTGTTTCAGTATTATTACTAAATAACTGTCAACAACTTTACATCCATCATTAGACAGACTAATACACATGTTGAAATGTTCTCTGAAAAGTTGTCCTGTGCTGTAGATTAGTACTGTTTATCAGCTTTTCTCTATTATAAAAATGACTTAAAAATGACCATGTGCTGTTGGGCATAAGCTTCTCTGCTTCTTTATATTGAGCACAAGCTGTTTTGTGGGAAAGGATGCTGGAATCACAGCGAGGAAGTTCTTATTTTGAATGTGTGAATCGCTCATTCTGCAACCACATGGCTACCTGTTATGTATAACCTGTTATGCTGAACAGTCTAAGACAACATGCTGCTTAAAAACTGGACTTGTTTGGTTTGTTAATGCTGTGGTGGGATTGCTATATTTGGAGTTTATATAGGGCAAACATGCCTGTCTGTTATATATGTCACCTACAGGTGGTTAGGCTCAATGTCTTTATGCTAGATAATAATGAAATAATGTTAAAATTAACATTTAAAAAATCATAACAAAATAATTAAACGCTCAATGGATAATTTACATCCTGGCCACATCTGAAAGCCTGCAACAAAAGAGTCCAGCTTTTCTTCACACAAGTCAAGAGTGTTTATTCCAGTCATGACCCAGCCTAAAGTCACAGATTTATCATGTTCAGTACTAACAGGATTAGGCATGTGCTTTGTGAGACTTTTTAATCATGCTTATAAAAATCTTTAACAACAACAACAATAATTAATAACTTTATTTATTTAGTACTTTTTTTTTTTTAAATTGTCTAAATCTCAATGTACTTTCATTAATGAAAATTAATGATTAATTTTCATGATTAAGCATACTAGCAAAACATTTTTCAATCATTAATAACTTATAAATCAATGAAAAATACTCAATCACAAGTAGTATCTTTAATAAAAATAAATGACATACGGATTACCAAAAGGTTAGATTAAGCAAGTATATTTTTAAACTGGATTTAAAAATGTCTGTAGAGTCACCGTTCCTAATGTTTTCTGAAATACTATTCCAGAGATCAGGGTGATATTATAAAAATCCTCCTTCAGCTAAGTTGCAGGTGCTTGGCCCTAATCAGAGTAAGTTCTCAAACAAACAAGAGAGGCAAACAATGTCCTGAGATGTTAAGTTGTATAAATACCATAATATCTGAGCTGTGTAATGTAAGCTACTTACAAAAAGTCCTTTCAGATTCTACCTGGCCTTTCAGCTTCCCTTGCTTTTATAGAGTCATAGGAGTCATTTCTATTTATTTCTAATTAAATTTAATATCTCATGCAGTGGTAGTTCTTTATCTATGGAAGTGAGTTCTTAATATCATTGTACAATCTGGTCTGAAGATCTATGTTAGGAGGGAATTCTGTTATTTTTACAGATTACCTGAATCTATATAGTGTCTATTATACTGTTGAGCTATATACAGTAAGAGTTAGAAATTTGTTTTGTATTATTAATTGTTATACCATGGCAGTATTTTACTCTGGATCATGATCATGATCATTCATATCTTGGCTGATTTGCTGCAGATTTATTAGCAGTTTCTTACTGGGATTGCAATAATTTCTTGACTTGTCAGTTGATATTCTTGAATATGTATTTTTCATGTGTTTTAATTGAACTCAGATTTCACTGTGCATGTTTGGTTCATAACTGAGTAAAAACTAAGGCCTAACAAAAGACTTGAAAGCTTTGCAGCTTGTACAAGTCTGTTAAGTTAGTGGGATTGAAATGGCACCTATGTTGATCACTCAATAACTTACAGTTACGAAACGGTTATAAAATGCATCTGTTTCACAAAGTTCACATTTCATCCTGTAATTTGACTACTACATGTGATGTTTGCTTTGAAAAACTCAGCAACAGAAGAAGAAAGCTTGGCTTCTAAGAGGATGTTGGTACTCTGTTGATTTCAGGTAATAGCCATTAAGCAGTGCTCTAATATACCTTTTTTAACACTTCAGAACTACTGTGACTGTTAAAAAAAAAAAAAAAAAAGTAAATTTTGATAAAATATTTTAATTTTATCATAGATATATACTACAGAGATCATATCATTACAGTTATTCTGGTTAAAGCACCATTACTGAGTTTCAACATGTGACAAAATATATGTATAACATTTGTCATAAAACATATGCTCATTATGACACATGTGACATAATCTGTTATTGCATCGCACCATATAATAGCTAGGATTACCAGTAATGGTTATGCAACAATATTTTATCACTAGTGTAGTACAGTGCAGCCAATTGCTGCATCTCCTCCTGTGAGATGATCATCCCGCTCCTTAGGTGTGTAAGTCAAAGGTGTCTTATTCCGGAAGTGTATATAAAGTGGCTGTATGCCACCGAGTATTGTGTCATTTTTGGTTGACCGTCACTTCCGGAATAAGACACCAATGACTTACACACCTAAGGGGCGGGATAATCAATCCACAGGATGAGATGCAGCTCTACTACATTAGTATTAAATGGTCATAGCAAGTCATGAAAGCATATTGATTAGGAAAGTCTTATGATGCAGTGTTTCAGGGGATCACAAAACTGGCTAGTTGAATCATGTAACAGAGGAGTTTGTTAATATTTTTCGTTTGATTTTTGAAGTTTTATGTTGGTGACAAACCAGTGCTTTGGTATTTTAAATATGAATATTAAAGTCTACATCAGGAATTAGAAAAGTGGTTATTGTTTACGATGCATTAATATCATATTAGCATGGAGCCAGAGCCAAAACATTTTACTGAGAAAAACAAAAACAATGAGAAAATCAGTGAGAGAATCAACAAGTCACAGTCCTGAAAACCACAGGAAATGAAATCAGAATCTATTCAGACTAGCTAGCAGACCAGACTCTGTCTCTCCATCCACCCTGATGTACTGTGCAGATCAGCTGTCTCCAGTCTTTACAGACATCTTTAACACCTCACTGGAGATATGCCATGTGCCACCCTGCTTCAAGACCTCCACTATCATCCCCGTCCCCAAAAAACCCAGGATCACAGGACTTAATGACTACAGACCTGCCGCTCTGACATCTGTGGTAATGAAGTCCTTTGAGCGCCTCGTGCTGTCCCACCTCAGATCCATCACAGACCCTCTCCTGGACTCTGCAATTTGCCTACAGAGCCAACAGGTCCGCAGATGATGCAGTAAACATGGCCCTCCACTTCATCCTCCAGCACCTGGACTCCTCAGGAACCTACGCCAGGATCCTGTTTGTGGATTTCAGCTCTGCTTTCAACACTATCACCCCAGCTCTGCTACAGGACAAGCTCTCCCAGCTGAGTGTGCTCGATTCCACCTGCAGGTGGATCATAGACTTCCTGTCTGAGAGGAGGCAGCATGTGAGATTGGGAAAACATGTCTCTGACTACCGGACCATCAGTACTGGTTCCCCCCAAGGCTGTGTTCTTTCTCCTCTACTCTTCTCCCTTTACACCAACACCTGCACCTCCAGTCACCAGTCTGTCAAACTACTGAAGTTTGCGGGCGACACCACCCTCATTGGGCTCATCTCTGAGGGGGATGAGTCTGCCTACAGGTAGGAGATTGGCCATCTGGTGACCTGGTGCAGTCAGAACAACCTGGAGCTCAACGCTGTGAAAACAGTGGAGATGGTGGTAGACTTCAGGAAGAACCCAACCCCACCTGCCCCCATTATCCTGTATGACTCCCCAGTTGATACTGTGGACTCCTTCCGCTTCCAGGGATCCATCATCACCCAGGACCTCAAGTGGGAGCTGAACATCAGCTCTCTGATTAAAAAAGCGCACCAGAGGATGTACTCCCTGCGGCAGCTGAAGAACTTCAACCTACCAAAGACAATGGTGGTGCACTTCTACACCTCCATTTATTGAGTCCATACTCACCTCCTCCATCACCATCTGGTACGCTGCTGCCAAGGACAAGGGCAGACAGCAGCGTGTCATTCATTCTGCTGAGAAGGTGATTGGCTGCAATCTGCCACCCCTTCATGACCCGTACACTTCCAGGACTCTGAAGCGAGCAGTTAAGATTGTGGCTGACCGCTCTCACCCTGAACACAAACTTTTCGAGGCACTCCTCTCCGGCAGGAGGCTGAAGTCCATCAAGACCAAAACCTCACTCCACAAAAACAGTTTCTTCCCATCCACAGCTGGCCTCATTAACAATATTTAGGACCCACCATGGTCTCTTATCCGCCTCCATGGACATCACACATTACATTAACGAACAACCCCACGTTGTTGTTTCATATGCGTTACATTAACGTACACTAGACTGCTATACTGCACCTTCTTACCTCCAACTGTGAGCATTTGCACTGGCCCACATTTGCACATCCTGCACTAATGTACAGTTAATGTCTTTATTTTTTATTTTCCTAAATGTTTACATTTTATATTTATGCTCATAGTTTTCATAGCCTTATAGTTATAGTATTGTTTATCTTATTAATATTATTGTATTTCTTGTATTTTACTGTTCTTGTTAAGCACCAACACACCAAGACAAATTCCTCTTACATGTAAACACACAGTACTTGGCAGTAAAGGCTATTCTCATTCTGATTCTGATAGCAAACATTAGCTTCCTAACTAGGATGACATTACTTCCAGGTTTTTCCTCCAGTTTAAACTTAATTAAACTGCTTTGTTAAAATAACTGGAATTATGTTTTGTTTTGTTTTGTGAGGGTTTTTTTTTTTTTTTTTTTTAAATCAAAACTTAACAGGATAATGGTAGAAATTAAAAATGGAAGAAAAAAAAAAGCCATATGAATTTCCTTGCTTACTTCAGGCAAATGCATTTAGCACCTAATTTTACAGTAAAGTTGATGATAGTGGATGTTTAATTGTGTTATTTCAATATAGTCACAGCAGTGTTACAGTAGCTGTTCTGTTCTGTACAGTACAGTAGACAGTTTCAAGTTTTCCCTACAGGCCAAACTGATCCTTATGAAGGACTTTGTGAGGAACCGTGTGTTAGGAGTTAAGGAAATTAAAATCTCGGCAAAGGTTACTTATAATGACAGAATTTTGTCTCCTGTAGGGCTTCTCTGTGAGCAGTGTTATAGTCATTGGTCATCACGGTTTTTACTTTTTTGACATTAACATTTAAGTTCACTTTAAAAAAAAAAAAAAAAAAAAAAAAAGGTGTATATTTAATTGTTTGTGTGCAGGTTAATGGGCCATGTGCCAGACTGGTGTGGAGTTGATATAGTCCAGTGCCAGTCTTATTATGCAGGGCTCTACAGAGGATGATGAATCAGTTAGATATTCACATGCACTGACTAGTCGGTTTTTAAAATGGGTACTTTTTTTTTCTTTTTCTTTTTTATCTCCCATTAATGCTGCAAGACATCATACTTTAGATTATTAGTTTGCCAAGTTCAATTAGCATAATACTATCATGAATCAAAGTAGGTCATGTTCGATCTTTTTTAATTAGGCCAAAAAGAATCTAGACACTTAACTCCGATTAGCTAATTAATTATTGAACATACTGTACATGTTCAGATAAATCTAACAGAACAGTGATGGCTGTGCTGTGAAAATCCTTATCGGCCCTTTAACATCAGCCTCTCACAAACAGAAAATGGTGTATAATACAGTGTGATACATATAAATACAGGTGAGATGCCCCACCTTTTTTCTGTATTAAAAGATTAAACAAAAGTAATTACCTGTTCAAAAAAAGTACTTGTCAAATTTAGTTACGTTTCTTTGTTTTTATTTGATTTTAAATCTATTGCTGAAACAGAGGTTTAAGGACTATTTTTTTAGCTGTGTAATATGTACAGTAACTGGCTCCAATGTGTGAGACATACAGTTCTCTGAGGTATCATGGAGTTAATATGTGACGATCTGGTTTACCTTCTGGGAAGTTACTCGTGAAAATACCCTGACCAAATTATAAAGAGTAATTACAAATTAAAATAACCATGCACTTGTCTAATTAGCACTTGGAAAGAAGCTGTAGCGTCTTACATTGTGGAATTTGACGTCTAGCACTTATATATGATTCAACGTGAACTCCTTATAAAAAAAATTGGAAGAGAAAGTTTGGTTCTTGGTTGTTTCTTGTTTATTGTTGATAAAAATAGCCAATGTGTGGAAATGGCTCTGTTCGCTCTGATCACTGCCTCTCTGGAGGAGTGACACTGAGTGACAGCAGTGTCACCAAAACACTGCTGATATGACAAGTGATGAGATGATGACAGAGATGAGCCTTTAAACAGGGCATTGGCTTTCAGCTCAAATGACTTCATAGAATATTTGTAGATGGTATGTTGGCTGTATAGAGGACCAATTACTCTTTTTTTTTTTTTTTTTTTTTACCATAATCATACTTTAAATTAGTCCAATTTTCAAATCACAAGAGCTGCTTTTTTATATTGAAGTCCACATCATTGAATATGTCATTTTGACAAGCTGTAAGAGCAGAGATTTGGCCCAGTAACAACAGTCTCCACAGTGATGTGAACAATGTCTTGAATGCCCAAGTGACATACTGTTTATGAATAAGAATTACTAGCCAAATGTAGCGGCTGCTGGTGGAGAAATTACACCAAAGAGTCACATATTTTATTAACTT
Organism: Cranoglanis bouderius; assembly: GCA_023630585.1. NCBI lineage: Eukaryota > Metazoa > Chordata > Actinopteri > Siluriformes > Cranoglanididae > Cranoglanis > Cranoglanis bouderius. The sequence goes on from CM042539.1 coordinate 2,731,340, forward strand.
GACATACTTTATTTGACTTTAATGACACATCAGTGACCTGTTGAGCTGCATGCACATTAAGTTTCTGGTTCTGAGTTCTGGTCCTTATGATTGTTTAAATAAATAGTGTTACTATAAACTACATCATTTATTCTTTTTATTCTCATCATTTATTTCAGATAGTCTTCTTTCCATTGGAAAATAAAGTAAGTTTGCAATCAAGCTTGGTAAACCATAATCACAAGCCCTTTAAAAAAAACTAGAATCACAAATGCAATATCGGTCAGAACAAAATTGCATAGATATTTTCCCCAAACCTTTCAGCCTTGCTTAGTTGTTTTTTTTTTTACTTGAATCAAGTTCAACTGGTAAAAAAAAAAAACAGATTTACAGCCATCATATATTATTAACTAAGCCTTTGAATTTTGAAAACATTCAGAGCAATACAGTCACAGAATAATTTCTGTCATTTGGTCTAGGAGGCATGTTATTTGAACTTGACATGATAAAAAAAAATATAGAGAATCATGAGAAGTGTTGCTTTGTGTGTGAATCAGTGTGAAATGAAAAAAAAAAAAAAAACAAGATCACACAGTCACCAATCAGTCTTCTGTCGGGCTACTGCTTGACCATCTGCTGTCCATTCACGTATTGTGTATGCCAAAGAAACACAACTGACACTTCAGAGATGCATACTGCAGATTTTCCATACACCATCTAGGCGGGGTCCAGATCATCCTAGTCCAAATAACTACCAATGACTGAAAAGTGGAGAAGCTTTGGATCCAACAGGCACATTTAAGTACATACTAGAGGAAAGAAACATACAATATCTGTATATTTGTTGGAACTTTATGAATAAATATCTTTTTTTTTTTTTTAATTAAATAAATAAATAAATAAATAAATATGTAGTTTCCATTCAGGATCATTGTCATGTTGCAGACAAATCAAAAGTGATTGATGTTTTTAATTTATGCTGTAGTGCTCTCCTATGGCCACTTGGCGGTGTTATATCCATAGATGTTCACAGTGCAGAGAATTATCTGGTGAAGTATAGTACTGATTATACAGTGCATATAATTTTACTGTGTGTTCATTATAGATCCGTTATATGAAAGCAGGAAAATTGTTGACTCTATTATAACAGTATTTATACAAAAAGAAAAGAAAACTAAACTGATGGCTAGCCTGTATTAATAATAGGAAACTCAGAAACATTGTAGTAAAAATTAAGCTGCTATATACACAGTGTACATGCAGTACATTGCAAGTATAAAGCCATCATTAAATGCTAAAAAATATAATTAAGCTGCTGTGTCTTGCAAGTCCAGTAGATGGAGCTACAGTAAAATATATTTTCAGGCACTGCCAGTCTTCGTGAGTGTGTATTTTTTGTAATCATTGGGGCTGGTTTTACTTTGTTACGCAGGCCAAATGAAAACTGGATAGTTTAATACAGAGAAATCAGCATACAAGATTATTTTTTACTGATTTGTCTTTGCCTTGACTGCTGCAAGATGACAATGACCAAGAAAATAATTATGGCCATTCAAATTATGAAATTATAACCAACCATAAATGATCCACAAGAAAATCCATATAAGTTATTAGTTAAATCTGACAGCTAATTCGTTTAAGCACTGCCTCATCATTATAATGGCCTTTCTCATCAAAAAAAATTTTTTTGCAAATCATTTTCATACATCATGTTCATTTTGTGGGATTTATATTTGAGAACAAGCTGCACATTTTCATGTTTTATTTGTTCCATGACTGATGACTGATGACATGACATACGTCATCTATAAACATGCACTTTGAGGCATAAACTGAATTTACTGTGTAGGCAGCTAATCATGTTTTACAATTTATTACCATTTTAACAGGTATAATATTAGGTGGAACGACAGGCTTTTGCCTGTGTTATTGAATTCTGCTGGAGTAGGGAGTCTTTTTCCAAACATTAATTTGTACTTTTTTCTTCTTGCTGTCCTAGTGAGCCTCTGCATTCTGCAGATATCATTTGCTCATCCATATAGGATGTAGCTCCATTATAATTTCTTTAATGCTGTCTGTAAAGACCTTCTTAATGGAAAAATCATACTGTTTATGCATGGTATTAATACCATACTTTTTTTCCCCTCACTGTGAAAAAGAAAATAAATAATAAATAAGCTCTGTATAGCATTATGAAATAAGTAAGTGTGGCGAGGAGGAGGGCGTGGCCAGGCTGTGAGGACACACACCTGGCACTGATCTGTCTAATCAGTGCCAGGTGTGCGTCCTCACAGCCTGGCAACTCCCTCCACCTCGCCACAGTAAGGAACGCATCGTACTGGGACGTGCTGTTATAGGAAAATAATCAAAGACGTGGTGGGGTGATGCAGATGGATGTGAAGTTGAGTTACTGCTACCACTACAGAGTTGAGTATTTTCCTTTAACAGCTCATCCTAAAGTGTTTTATTCCTCTTATATGACAGCAGTTTGCCAATTATAAAAATGTTTTTATAATTGAATGTTTTAAATTAATCAACAAGTTCTGACCAATCAGAATCGAGCATTCAACAGTGCTTGGGTACTTCGTCTTCTTTTGCACCTGTTTAATACTGCAAAATCCAGACATATCAGTTTTCATTAGGATCACATTTCATTAGGCATATTCTATTTAGCAAAAATACTCAAAACCAAAACATTCTCCAGTGGGATAGGATTTAACTAGGAATATGTTTAAGAGAGGTGTGATTCCTGAACAACAATGCAAATCCCTGCTGTACCAACATAGATGAACTAATAACTCAGTCGCACCACATTAACTCGAAATACTGTGTTTTCAGGTTGGTAATGATATTCTCATCAAATAGACTGTCTCTAAAAAGTAATCTAAACTTGTGCAGATGCTATAAAACTCATGAATGGACAACAATATTAGGCCTTAGTGGAATGCATGACTGAGTTTAGGGGTGCACGGCCTATTAAACAATTCTAAATTTGTCTCCTATCTATTGACGGGGAGATTAAAGCCTAATAAGCTTACTCTGAGCAAAGTTTGGAAGTTCTAGAGCTCCCCCAAACAAATCTAGCCATTCGAATATTATATATGTGTCTGCATTTACTGGTGTAACTCTTTACCAGTCATGAAGTTGGAGCATGTCATACTACAGGGTGTCCCTGAAGTCTCCATACATAGGGGAAATTAACACTTTTTAGCAAAATGTCTTCCAAAATTTTTCATAGTTAGTTTATATTATATATATTTTTTTCAGCTAGCCTTTAAGAACGCCTTTGACAAAAGAAGAACGTATTGAAATCATTCTCATGGCTGGATCGGGAAGCTGTCGCGAGGTTACGGTGGACTTTAACAGGAAACATGGCGAGCACATCACACACGACACCGTTGCCAAACTTATTAACAAAGTCAAAAAGACCGGAAGTCCACGAACATCCACTGACGAAGGCACAACCGACGTGGTGCTGGCAAACATAGTCCCCTATGTATGGAGACATTTGGGACACCCTGCATAACTTATTGTTGGGTTGGGAACTATTTACCTTTGGCAATAAGTCATTATTTTGCATATTTAGAAAATCCAGGGCACAGGATGATGTGTGTTTCTCATGTGTGTGGCCTACAAGGGAAATTAACCCATGATAATGGAGATATCTGTACCAGATCTTCATGATCACAAAAATGACATTGGTTAAAAAACTAATAATTTTTAAAGAAAAAAGTGCAACTACCACCATAAATACAACACCTACACAAACTTGCTTCTTGTTTCACAAAAGTGCTGGACTACATTTATTCAGTAACCTCGAAGCCTATCCTGGGAACGTGTTTGGCTATGTATTACTTTTCAATCAGCAAAATGCACAGCATTGTTTCCTCTTTCAATTCAGACACAATCTAGTCAATGTGAACTAATGCTTTACATAACAGGACTATTTTCCAACTAAACTTTATTATTTTTTTCATCGGTTTGGGAAAACATCATCTACTGATGAAATAATCGGACCAACAGAACTACACTATGAGGAAGTGCATGGTTTGTGTGAAAGGTCAAAACTGTTCTCAGCATAAGGGGAAGCAGAATTTCTCTCCGGGTGGGATACAGTGGCATCCAGGACAGACTTTATCATGCTCTCTTTGAAGTGCTAGCCCAAACAATAGCCTAAAAATAACTTTTTACACATGCTTAGTAGTATATATTAGATAGCATATTCTGTGTGTTTTATTGCATGTCATATTTGAAAGGAAAATTGAGTTCATAATATAAGTACTAGTGGAATCACAATTACTGAAATTACTACTCAAATCAAAGCAGAATTGAGACACTAAACACGTCTTGGCTGATGAATGTGGATAATAATTTTTATTAATTCTGATATCCTTTTAAGGACATTTTATATTTACAATCTCTTTTAGAGTTTCAGTTTCAGAGGTAAAAAAAATGAATTAAAAATAAAAAAAATCGATTGGCTTCTTCCACCAATATACAGTAGAGTATGACCTATGCCAACAGAACAAAATCACACGAATCCCTAAATATGACTATTATACTGCATGACTATTACTGTATATGTCTGTTTATCTCACTTGTAACATATTTGTTTAGTCTGTACATCAGTGTGTCATTGAGCTAACCCTCCTTTAAAGCCGCTCTTTTTTTCATGAAATTCATGTGGCATAATTTGAAGGTGTTTTGTTTTGTTTGTTTGTTTGTTTGTTTATTTTTGTACAGTATAGTAATAAAACCCACAACCCACCCCAGCGAAATTGAATCAGTCAAAGCGGACCGTTCATTAAGCCGGACAGTTCTAAAGAATTAGCTCAGTATATTCAACTGAACTACCCATCACTACTCTACTCTAATGCACGGTGCTGACTCTACAGTTATATAATTAATTAATTGCTTATGTGGTCCTGCATAGAACTGAGTACTCATCAATACCAACATGATATGAGCATCTGCATCGAGCAAATGGGTGCTGGAAAATATTATAAGCAATACAAAATATTATTATAAATTGAAGTAAGAAGTAAAACCAAAAAGATGACCTCAACAAAAAGCTGAGTCTTAATTTCACAGGCTGGCAAACTCCAGATATCATTTATGTATTATTATGCGAATCTGAAAACAATTTAAGTATCATTTTATCAGTTATCGTTGTAACCAGCAGATGAACCAATTCGATTTTGGAACTGATCCAAACAGGGTTAAGGTCACAGCAAGGTCAAATGTCTGAAAAAGTTTTTCTTCAATAGCTTATTTCCTGTTTGAAGTACTTTTAATTTTCGGGGTATTTGAGGCATGCAAATGAGTAACAAAAAAGGAGTAGACTTGTTGGGTGCATCCTTATCAACACCGTTGGCATCAAGTTCGACTTGTTCTTTAAACTTATTGCTCAATGAAGCAGTTCTTTTTTATGAATAGCCTTTGTGATAGTGTTAGCCATGCTGAGTGGTTCATGTTCATGCAGCAGTTACGCTGGATAATGTTTCAAGCTCTTGAAAACCCCTTTATCAGCTGCAGGCTGTTGAATGTTTCGTCCCATTTGGTTGTAAGGGTGCTCCAATGCGTCTTTTTGCCTTTTAACTCTCACTATTTTCATTAAGCCCTTGCCCAACAGAGATGATTTAGTTTTACACATAACTGTGCTGGGGTGCAATTCCTCTGCATTCATTTCCCACTCCAGACAAATTCATAACAGATTACTCCATTATGAAATACTTGTTCAAGGTCCTACTCAATAAAGTTAAGCTCCAGCTCTAATAGGGTTGTCGTCAGATTTTTTTTGATTGATGTGAGTAATGTAGCCTGAACATTGCTAATCATGGAGGCTTGTTGTATTGCTGATGCCAGTAACCTTGCTTAGTGACACAGATACAAAGGGTCACATGAGAACTTGTCTGGTCATATTGAAGATGGCCAGGCTATTGATCCAGCATGACTGATCAATTGTGTAGTGATGATCGGGTAAACACAGCTGTTATTTCTGTATGAGTGTCCATGTGTGTGTGCCGTTATGGTTGTTCAGTCTGTCTCATTAAAGCATCGCACTGCTTAATTGCTGCACACTGACTGGTGCTTGCAAGAATGCAATGTGTTTGATTTTCTGAATATTTGCTCAATCGACATTTTGACCACAGATGAGTTAACAGGGAGACGAGGGCAAACATTCGGATACCCTTAGAACAAAATGGAGAAGACAAGGAAATTCACGCTTGTACCAACAATAATTCAGACATCATATTTCGCAGTTCATTTATTATCACAAATAAGCAAAATAGTCAAACACCGTGTGTGAAGATATTAATAGTGAAAAACTCTAAATGATACACGTTGAAAGGTTTTCCCTTTCTGAATGTGATATAACTATTGTCTAACTATAGAATAAAACATGACGGTGTGGTATTGTGGGTAAATAAGCAACGGCAGCCCAGCGTGAGGCGGAGTTGCCGTTACAGCTCCTCCAGCGTATTTTCCTCCTATACCACAGCAAGTTGCCAATGATAACAATATTTAATTCGGTATTGAACGTGACATCGTACTTCTAACAGTTTATATTTGTGTTTAATGTTGTGGAACATCCGTGAGAAGAGTAAGTTTCTGTAATTGCTTATGCTAAACAGTTGTTCTTCGTAGCCTGACCCCTCTTAATGACATCTCTGTTCTGACTGGCAGATTTCTTGACTAGTCTTTCCCCATTTTTCTTAACATATCTGTCTTAACTCTCCAGATATCATAGACTGCCTTCATCAAATCAGGTCTTGAGACTGAGTGGGTCAATGCAAAACTATTTTTCTGTTCATGCCTTATGTTTTGGTTTGTCGTCTTTTTGCATTTCATTTTTTAACATTTTTGTGTTACTGTGTCATTGAAAATAAATTGTAAAATAGAGGTAATTATGCACTTTTTGATAAAAATAAATAAATAAATAAATAAAATAATGCAATTATACAGCCTTTTTCTTTTTTTATGCTCCATGATGGTATGCATTATACACATCAGTGTATACAATATCCAAACTAGTGTTATTATTCTGTAGAGATATGATGTTACGTGCCATGATTACAAACATGAATAATATAATATGGTAATCAGAATAATATATTTTTTAAAGTCTCCTGAACCTGTGTGTGTGTGTGTGTGTGTGTGTGTGTGTGTGTGTGTGTGTGTGTGCAAGCCTTTTAATCATCTACATTTTGTTTCTATCAAATATCTAGCCTTCTCACACACACACACACACACACACACACACACACACACACACACACACACGAGTGTCAATTAATATGCCGTTTAGCTCAGTTACATGTACACTGAATATGTTTCCATATTCAGAGGAATTTTGTCAGAAGGCTCAGCTTTCAATCAGAGATCTCCCCAGAGTCCGCCTGCTGCAAATCAGTTGAACCAAGACACACGGTTTCTGATTCAGCCTGCTGATTGTTAATCACATATTCAGCAGGTGTGATGGAGGTATTAGTGATGTCTGTGTGATTAGTTCCTCATACACAGCAGGCACAGATCTTGATACTCTACCTCTCTGAATCACGATCTAAAAGTCTCTGGTATTCTCCTCTATTTTAACCATCTTTGTTCCACATCTCGTTTATTCCACGTCCCTGCTTTTTGTGAAGAGCACAAAGACAGTCTCTCTCCCTGGAGCTGCTGTCCCAGTGAGACAGATAGAGATAGATGTCAGAGTTATCAGACTCTGTCTCCTGATCCTGCTCTCCAGAACCAGGACAATGGTGATTCTTTAGTTCATTCACTTCTCGTCATCCTGCTGACACCAAAACATCAAGTGCAAGTGCAGAGCTAAAAGAGTTGAATGTGAACTAATATTAATAATACTAATGTTCATCTCTAAGCACATCAGATCTATGGAATATAACTGAATTCAATTCGATGTTATTTACAGTCCAAAACTATTGGAACGACAAGGCCAATACATTTGTTTTTGCTGTAGTATGAAGACATTTGGCTTTGAGATCAAAAGATGAATATGAGAAGAGGGTTTAGAACTTCAGCTTTTATTTCCTGTTATTTATATGTAAATGTGTTAAACAACATAGAACATAACACACTTTGTATCAGACCACCCGATTTGTAGGTGAGCAAAAAATATTGGAACATGCGACTGACAGATGTTCCTTGTTACCCAGGTGTGTCCTGTTAGGTTGATTGTTTAAACAATAAATAGCTCTGAACATCTACTCTTGGTATTAGCCTTCAGTTTCACATGTGAAAACTGCATTTGCAAATTGTTAAAAAGGATAAACCAACATGAAGATCAGAGAGCTGTCTATGAGAGAAAAGCAAGCCATTTTGAAGCTGAGAAAAGAGGGGAAAATCAATCAAAGGCATTGCACAAACTTTGGGTATAGCCAATACAACAATTTGGAATGTCCTGAAATAGAAAGAAAGCACTGGTGTACTGAGCAACAGATACTGAATGGGTCGGCCAAGGAAAACAGCAACAACTGAGAAACATTGTGAGAACTGTGAAACAAAACCCAAAAACAACAGTCAGTGACATCACCAACAACCTCCACAGGGCAGGTGTGAAGGTATCACAATCCACTGTTCGAGTGAAGACTTCGAGAGCCAGATTGGGATTAACAAAGAAATACAGAGATAAGTCATAAAAAGTTCTGGAACCAAGATTAACCTCTACCAAAGTGATAGAAAGGCCAAAATGTGGAGAAGTAAAGGATGTGCTCACGATCCAAAACATAGAAGCTCATCTGTAAAACATGGTGGAGGTAGTGTCGTGGCTTGGGCTTGCATGGCTGCTTCTGGAACAGGCTGACTAATCTTTATTGATGATGTAACTCATGATGGTAGCAGCAGAATGAATTCAGAAGTTTGCAGGAACATTTTGTCTGCCAATTTACAGAGAAATGCATCCAAATTAATTGGGAGAAACTTTATCATGCAGCAAAAATCCAAAAACACTGCCAACACAACAAAGGACTTTATCAGGGGGGTCACCAGACCTTAACCCAATTGTGCATGCATTTCACCTCCCAAAGAGGAGAATGAAGGGAGAAACTCCACAATATTCACTTTACGTTAACATGCAAAAGTTCCTGAACATACAATTTTATCCCTCTGTGTGTGTGTGTGTGTGTGTGTGTGTGTGTGTGTGTGTGTGTGTGTGTGTGTGTGATGCAGAAGAGAAAACAGTGTGTACTTTTGCAACAAATTGTGTATGCAGCTCTGGTCAGGGCAGCCACAGATCATAGACTATAATTGCTCGCATTTCACACTGGGTGCCTTTATAAATATGACAGGCTAATTTTAATATTTCCCAAATATTGGAGAACTTGTCCCATTTGCATACCATAACAGGTATTACTGAGTGGCATGTAATTAGTCCCATAAGACTGCCCAACTGGTCTGCACACAGCTTAATGACCCTATTATACATTCTCTTTCATGTCATGTAGCTGTCATCAATATGATGAATGATGTTTTTGTGGCACGGTAGTTTCTCATTTTTAGAACGGTACCATTTTAGAGCATGACACTAAACAGCTGGGTGCTTTTAATGAATTTTCAAATGCTATAATTTGAAATTATGGAGTGGAAAGAGACTCAACCAAACTGTGCTTGACTCAGTATATTAGCTGAAGGCCTAATCCTGACACTCCGGATAAAAAAATCTATGTATAAAAGGATTTACTTGGGAAGTAAGTCTATCTATCTGGTCCAAAGTTCAACCCTGAGCTCAGGTTACTGTCTTTGCAGGGTTTCACGTGTTCTCTATGGGTTTCCTCCAGGTTCTCCAGTTTCCTCACCATCATATTTTACAGAGTCTATCAAGGTGCTATTCCTTGTCTCCTTCCTTTTGTGGTCAAACATGCTGATGTTTTATGTCCAAAAAGTTTGATTTTGGTTTCATCTGACCATAACACACAATCCTTGGTGACGTTCAAGTGCTTAATTTTTTTAGATGCTCTCTGGGGGGGCTTCTTTATTGTAACACTTCCAAATGGCTTGTTGTTATGACAGTGGCATTTGACAGTTGATTTTGAAACCTGACAGCCACAAGAATTAACCAAACTGTGATCATTGGACTCTTTTTCCTACCTTTACTGTCCTCCTCACTGTGTGCACTTGGGTCCAATTCCTGGCAAATTTCCAATAGTTTCAGATATGAAACTTATTGTTTGGACCAAATTGTCCTTAATGGAATTGTTATGTGATTCTGTATTTTATGTCTGTTACCATCTGTCTCTTTTGTGTTGAAATTTATTTGTTTTTTCCCATCCATGGTAATGGATGATTTTTGTGCACATGTAAAGAGATTTTACATGTGTGCAACCTCATATTTATACCTCAGGGAAACAGGATATGGTAACAGCTAATAACAACAGTTTCTGGGGACTGAGAGCAAATTAAAAGTTTTTCCAAGAATTTAGTTATTCCTTAGTAGTGTCATTAATTTGGTATCTATATTTTGAGGGAAAATATTATTATTTTAAAAAGTAGCTCTAAATCATATTTTTAATTACAGCAAAGTTTATTCTATTGTTTGAATAGAAAACGAATTATGTTTTTTCTTTTGCCAATAATTTTGGCAGGCACTGTATGTACAGTACATTCTGTGAGTACGTTTATACATAGTTCTATCATCTTAGTAAAAATAAATTGCGCATTTGGCTTTACAGTTGTGTCTTGATTGGCGTGTTGTATTATTGTACATAAGACAGCTACCAAAAGGCCTAGAGTTAATTCCAGAAGTCATGTCTTCACTGTAATTAATATATATATATATATATATATATATATATATATATATATATATATATATATATATATATATATATATATATATATAATGTGTGTAAACACCAGCGTACATTCAGCTGAGGGAAATGTGAGCAATACATTTCACTTTACTGTAGCAAACTTTTAGATGGTAGTCAGTGAGTTTTATCATCAATGAGAAAAGAAGAACATGTGAGAAGCTTTAATCCTTTTCATCTAAAGATGTAAATAACAGATGCTACCCGATTCCCTTTCTGAACTCATACTGCCTTACCTTGCCTGAAGGAAGATCGCAGCTATACACTGGTGTAGCCTGGAGCTGTGAGGCAGCTGCATCACTGTGTCACCCATGAGTTTAGATTTTAAATCAACCACTTTAATCAAATACATTTTAGTAATAGGGTTTAGTAGATTTTGCCATTGATGGTGTAATAAAAATATGATTACAAGGTATGATTACTGTTTCCTCCTCTCTCTATTAAAAGCTGAAGTGTAGGTGATACGACACAGAGCTTTCTTCCCTCTACCATCCTCTTTGGATTAAGTGCTAATAAGAGTCACCAAGGACAGGGTAGCCAGCTACCATGAAAATCTGAAAGACTTCCAAAAATGTATTCCCCGAGCATCATTAATCAGAAAACAACAACTTGTCAAATCAAAGATGTACCCTGTGCTGGATGGTGATAAGAACAGGACAGTTTTCTGTTAACCCTCTATGTGACATTTTAGATATAACCTTTAAGACATTTCCTGAAGGGTAAAACCTGTAGGAAGCATGAGGCATGAAAAGGTGGACAGAAGCTGGAGGTGTCCTGCATTGCAAAAAGATTTTTAAAAATTCTTTCTGTCTACAGATATACAGCCGTGGCCAAAAGTTTTGAGAATGACACAAATATTAATTTTCACAAAGTCGACTGCTTCAGTGTTTTTAGATCTTTTTGTCAGATGTTACTAACTGTTACTGAAGTTACAAGCATTTCATAAGTGTCAATGGCTTTTATTGACAATTACATGAAGTTTATGCAAAGAGTCAATATTTGCAGTGTTGACCCTTCTTTTTCAAGACCTCTGCAATTCGCCCTGGCATGCTGTCAATCAACTTCTGGGCCACATCCTGACTGATGGCAGCCCATTCTTGCATAATCAATGCTTGGAGTTTGTGGATTTTTGTTTGTCCGCCTGCCTCTTGAGGATTGACCACAAGTTCTCAATGGGATTAAGGCCTGGGGAGTTTCCTGGCCATGGACCCGAAATGTCGATGTTTTGTTCCCCGAGCCACTTCGTTATCACTTTTGCCTTGTGGCAAGGTGCCCCATCATGCTGGAAAAGGCATTGTTCATCACCAAACTGTTCTTGGATGGTTGGGAGAAGTTGCTCTCTGAGGATGTTTTTGTACCATTCTTTATTCATGGCTGTGTTCTTAGGCAAAATTGTGAGTGAGCCCACTCCCTTGGCTGAGAAGCAACCCCACACATGAGTGGTCTCAGGATGCTTTACTGTTGGCATGACACAGGACTGATGGTAGCGCTCACCTTTTCTTCTCTGAACAAGCTTTTTTCCAGATGCCCCAAACAATCGGAAAGGGGATTCATCAGGGAAAATGACATTACCCCAGTCCTCAGTAGTCCAATCCCTGTACTTTTTGCAGAATAGCAGTCTGTCCCTGATGTTTTTCCTGGAGAGAAGTGGCTTCTTTGCTGCCCTTCTTGACACCAGGCCATCCTCCAAAAAGTCTTCACCTTACTGTGCGTGCAGACGCACTCACACCTGCCTGTTGCCATTCCTGAGCAAGCTCTGCACTGGTGGTGCCCCGATCCCGCAGCTGAATAAACTTTAGGAGACGGTCCTGGCGCTTGCTGGACTTTCTTTGGCGCCCTGAAGCCTTCTTCACAACAGTTGAACCTCTCTCCTTGAAGGTCTTGATGATCCGATAAATGGTTGATTTAGGTGCAATCTTACTAGCAGCAATATCCTTGCCTGTGAATCCCTTTTTGTGCAAAGCAATGATGGCTGCACGTGTTTCCTTGCAGGTAACCATAGTTAACAGAGGAAGAACAATAATTTCAAGCACCACCCTCCTTTTAAAGCTTCCAGTCTGTTATTCTAACTCAATCAGCATGACAGAGTGATCTCCAGCCTTGTCCTCGTTAACACTCTCACCTGTGTTAACGAGAGAATCACGGACATGATGTCAGCTGGTCCTTTTGTGGAAGGGCTGAAATGCAGTGGACATGTTTTTTTGGGATTAAGTTCATTTTCATGGCAAAGAGGGACTTTGAAATTAATTGCAATTCATCTGATCACTCTTCATAACATTCTGGAGTATATGCAAATTGCCATCATAAAAACTGAGGCAGCAGAGTTTGTAAAAATTAATATTTGTGTCATTCTCAAAACTTTTGGCCACGGCTGTATATGTATATACCTTATACACTATATCTTATACCTTATACACACATCCATATGTGCTTCTTGTTGAACATCCCATTCCAAATTTAGTTCTCCCTTTGCTGTTATAATAACCTCCATTCGACTTTGGAGCATGGCTGTGGGGATTTGTGCTCATTCAGCCACATGAGCATTAGTGAGATCAGGCACTGATGTCAGGCGAGGAGGCCTGGGGTGCCATCAGCGTTCCAAATCATCTCAAAGATGTTCATTGGGGGTGAGGTCAGGGCTCTCTGCAGGACACTTGAGTTTTTCAACTCCAAATTTGGCAAACCATGTCTTAATGGAGCTCACTTTGTGCACAGGACCATTGTCATGATGGAACAGGTTTGAGCCTCTTAGTTCCAGTGAAGGGAAATTGTAACGCTGCAGATATTCCTCTGTGCTTTTTACCTTATGGCAACAGTTTGAGGAAGAACCATATAGGGTTTGATGGTTATGTCCACATACTTTTGGCCATATAATGTAGATCTGAGACAGCTCATTTATTCTGTATATTGATTTGCTGTACCATAATATATGATCTACTATTTATTGTTTCCAAAAATTGTAATGATATTTTATACTTTATAATTATATTAAAGCTGACTTTAATGTATGCACTTATCCTAGGAACAGAACACACACACACACACACACACACACACACACACACACACACACACACACACACACAATACAAAACTGCAAATCCAAATGACCAGCAGGGGACAATAGTTAAGTATTCCAAGAAATGGTCAATGGCTATTGATATGTATTAGCTTGGGAGGCAGAGGTAATGATTCACTATAATTGGTTTGAAATCACATGAATCCATATGAACCAACAGTTTCTATCTGTTTTGTCTTTTGCCTAATGATGATAATTTGCACATTTTGGCAGAATGTTTTTTTGTTGTTGTTGTTGTTGTTGTTTTCCCCAATGCTCATTTTCTAGCATGAATAGATAATCCGTTAATGGAATGTTAGGGAGTAGAATGTATCTCCATTTAACTTGAGGTTCTTTACAAAATATAAACAATTAAGATTTGAGTTGTAAATAAGACAGCTCAGTCTGAAAAGCATCGTATATATGCTGTACTGTAGTGTAGACTACATAAAGAGAGTCTACGTAAAGAGGATTTGATCACACGTTATTGAAATAACAGCAAAACGTGCATCATGCCGTCTGTTCACGCTAAACAGATCAGGTTTGTCTGTACGGCTGCACCGTTCCCTCTTTCAGTCTACTACTTTCCTCCCTTTCTCACTCTGTCCCTCCCTCTCTCTTTCGCTCCTCTCGTTCGTTCCCAGCCCTCCCCTTTGCTGAAACTAAACGCCTGAGTACAGTCTCTCGAATGAGAGAGCACTACAACTAACACAGCAGAGTGAGTCAAACTCTGCTCTCCTCTTCTCCTCTTCTCCTCGTGCCTTTTCTGTCCGCTGACTTCTCGAGCACTCTCCCCTGGCCACGCAGCCTGGATTTGGGACAGGAGCTGGGTGGCACACGTGGGTGCCCTGGGGTACAGGGCCCATGCCAGTCTGTGGAAGAGGGCACATGGGCGTTGGGTAACTGGAGCGCAGAGGTGGAGGAGCCAGGGGGCTGGCATGAGTCAGGGCAGGGTGCCATGCTGGGCACGGCGTGGGAGACGGAGGGGCTGCAGACGCTGGGCATCGTGGTGATCGTGTGCGCCTCGCTCAAGCTGCTGCACTTGCTCGGTCTCATCAGCTTCTCTGAGGGTAAGGGAAGATACGAGTTCAGACACTGGAGCAGCGATTACTTAGTGTACGCTGAGTTCAAACAAGAGGAAAATAATTGCGTTTTCTCAGTGTGTTAGAAGTTTGTGGAGTCGTGTGCTAGATATGTGTACGAGTTTGCAGATGGATTAGTTTCTGTGGATGAGGCAAAGATGAGAGATGAAATAAAAAGAAAACCCAGTTTTAAAAACTTTTGGCAAGCAGTTGAAAAGAGAGAGAGATCTAGTTTGAGATAAACATTCCAAGAGTTTGAATTTATATTGTTTTATTTAATAGAGTAGGTAAGCGTGGTTGGCATGCTGCGAGCCTTCTCTCACACTTATTGGACCTCAAGGACAGTTGTAAATAATCATAACTTCATTAAATGTTTTTATAGCCCTCTTCACACTCTGTTCCAATTTTCCATTCCATCATCCTCTGCTGATCTTAAACCTTTGCATAAACCAAGTGCTTTTTATATGACAGCATCAGCCTACTCGTCGAGCGAGATGAATATGTGAATATCACAGTGTGAATAGAACATTTGAAGTGATGCAGCAGTTTGAGTGCAGCAGGTTTCCTCAATCGGTCTGTGAGATATCCGACATTCGGATTTTGGCTTTCCGCTTTCTTTGGTTTGGTTTACTCAAGACCTAAACCAATTTCCAACATCTAAAATATATTGCATAATTTAATTGACTATTAAGTAATCAAACTCAAGCATTTCAACCTGGTTAAAACACATAGCCTCTTTTTTATGACATAATGCAATTTATTAAACCTGGTGGCTTGAAAGTAAAGCACTGTTTCACTTTGTGTAATCCATCAATTGACTATAATTGAATCTAAAATGGAGAAGATTCTGTGCCACAGTGAAGATTCCTAGCTTTCTGCTCTGGCACAGAATCCTCTCTATACTCTAAAACTATCTTTAATCTCTTTCTGTCTCATGTGTGTTAGTGAGTTATACCGGCTGTTGTATTGAAATGCAGCACACAGCCAGGTTCACCATGTACTTTTATTATGTGTCATAGCTGTAGTGTTTTGTTTAAATGGGTCATTTAACACAATTACACAGCAAGGCCAGTGATTCAGGGGATGCTTTTAACCTCCTGCCTGAAACTGTGATGCAGTGTTATTTGCTCCCTTGGTTGGGCTTCATCTTTCACGCTCTGTCTCATCAAAAACTGCATTTTCCTCCCGCGGTAAGCTAGAGAATAGAAATTCAGCGTCCTAACACTCTAGCAAACATTACTTTTTAGTATTATATATTGGTTATACTCGAGCAAATTTATACTGTATATAGTGCAGTTTTGGTGACACGGTTTCGGCGCATTGCATATCCCATGTGTGCTGTAATTATCAATGTTAAGGTGAACACATTACCACCTTTAACCTTGTTGCATTAAAAAAAAAAAGCACCACTGGGACCACAAAGGTATTTTAATAGTCAGGACTGGCTGTGAAAAAGTGACGGCATATGGAAAAGGGTGGTTGTGAATCTCAATGAACCGTTTAGTTTTTTTTGTTGTTTTTTTCCCCTTTTTTTCTCAAAGCTAGTTCCCAATGATGAACGTTTCTTGCATATCAGTAGACAGCAAGGCCAGTGCTTGCCAAGACGAGCCAAAGCTCAGCCGCCAGCTGTCAAGCAGAGCTGTTTGTGTCCTCGGTTAGGCTTAATCTTTTTGCATACTGAACATTTCCATTTTTACTTTCCCTTCACTCGGTTACTGACGTTGGCTGTATCTATGAAGGTTGCTAGCTTCAATACAGAAACTCAAACACAGAACCTGAAAAATCTGTTTCTTATATACAAGCAATTAGCCCATCACAGTTTTCTGACTATTGTGAGTGTTTATTTTGATTCCTGCGTCAGTTTACTTAAAGATGGCTGCATCCTGTAAATATTTCACGTAGAGTAGAATGAACTGACTATTACAACTTGTTATCCATACGGAAAATGGACGGACTGACTGACAGTAGCTCTGATTGCACTTTGACAGTGGATATTTCGAGATGGATCACTGAAAATCTGATGTTCCAAGGCATTTATAAAAAAAAAAAAAAATGCAGGTCATACTGTTATAGTAAGAAAATCAGGGAAACAAGACATGACACATTATGGAAATAAGACATTAAGTAGAATAAAAGGAACAAAAACATAAAACAAATCTAAATAATATGGTAGCATAGAGCTTGAAGCTAGAGTCACCACATCAAGTTGGAAACCAGGAAGCTGTAAGTTAATATTTTTCTGATTTCTTTTTGCTCAATAACATACAGTATGTTAAGATCAATTCTCAAACATTATAGAATTTCTGAGCAGAACCTTGAACGTATTCATTATCAGTCCAGTCAATAGATACAGGCAGTTCCAAGTCATCTAAATGATGTTCCCATTGTGCTAGATGCTTGAGAGAGCAAATGAGTGGAAAGTTTGCTATAGATAGATAATTTCACATTTGAAAGGAGACGGTTAAGAGAGTTGCTGGAAAGAGTAGAAATGAGAATATATAATGAATATAGAAATCTGATCGATTTGAGGCCTGTATTATGCCATTCCATTACATATTCATTGCCAGATAATATCTTCTCGAAGATAGTGTGTCAGCTATAGTATAGTGGCATCATGGATCCTGAAGTCAGATGAGCAGTTGAACGTGACCAGTAGATCATTTATGAACATGAAAAGGATTGTGACACCCACCATGATGGAGCATTTAGACTTGTATGACAAGTGACGACAAATGAAAAACTAGGCATATTTTAGTGAGAATTGAGTAGTGTCATACCCCCTGTTTCATCTGAATTGTCCTAAGAAGCTGAATTCTGTGAGATGTGCAGATATTTCAGATATAGAATCAAATGGGACAAATACTGAAATCACCAAACTAAATTATGGAGCAGTTAAAATTCCCTCCAATTTCCCCTTAGCAGTTATGCAGAAATTACTGTGACAAATCCATCAACATCTCAGTTGGGGGCAAAGACCACCAGAGTGTTCACAGTTTATTCACAGTCGTATTGATCTAATGCTAATAGCCTCTCCGCTATTACAGGTTAAACAAGGTTATTAGCTATTAAAGCTATTAAATATTAAGTGAGATTCCCTCGTGTATTAGAATAGTGACACCACTTGATTTATTGCACAGAGAATAAAATGAATAACCTAATTTTGTTTGTAGTGCATTTCTTGCAAGAAAGTGACACCATGACTGACCATTCAAGATGTAATGGCAACACAACAATTTTAGTTAAAATGTATCACAAATATACATTGAATTGTAATATATAATATAGGTTTAAAACACACACACAGAGACACACACATGCAAACACTTTGCTTTACATAAACATGCCTGAGCTCCGAAGCGGCACTTCCCAAGTACACCCGAGTTAGTTTACCAGACAAGAAAAGTCTTACAACAACAAGAGCAACAATAACAACAACAACAACAACAGAAATCTTAACAGAACAGTAACCTCCGCAAGACCAAAGGTGGACAAACTGAAATGGACTTTCACATATGCAATAAGCTGCAATTTACAATCCTACACATGACCATGCCATTAAATTCATGAGCAAACCTAGTTACTGCGAGTAGGCTTCAGCTTTGGCTGTAAGAAATGATATGATCCATCCAGGAGTGATTTCTTCTCTTCTTTTCCTAGGGAACTGACCTCATGATCCACATTTCCAACCAGTCTGATACTATATCACACAGATCTGTTTTAAAGCTCATTGTATTTACAGTAGAGTTGCTTTACCCCATTTATTTGTTGTGAAACCATAGTGTAGTACGAAGAGCAGTTTTCAGTGGTGGTCACAGATAACTCATGAGCTTTCAGATGGCCCCTTTGCTTGCTAAGATGGTAATAAATGATGCCAGCTCTTGATTTTTCTCTTTTCATGAAAAATATTAAGGGTGTGGCCACTAGGATTGTAGTGCTAGACAGTGGGTTTGTATTTAGCCCAATGGGAAGGGTGTGTTTTTACCACAAAGAGCTCTGATTGCACTTTGACAGTGCACCTTGCAGCTAATGATGGTGTGGAGGTGATGGATTATTATATTATTATATTATTATAAGGACTGTTATATGTTTCAAGACATGATATGGAAATTACATTATGGACTGTTTAAATATATTGTTAAATAAATGTGTATACTTCCTGTTATGTGGTTGTTGTTTTTCTCATCTTCTTGCAGGAACAAAAAGTACAGACTGTTAAATGACTGACTGATTAAATTATTTCATCCATGACTTGCTTGTGCTGCTGCAACACAAATGTTGTTCCTAGTGTATCTTAATGGAAACATCGTTGCCTTCGCGTGATTTGACATGGAATGATGTACCAAGTCAAATATATAATGTTTTAGGGTTATTTCAGAACACTTAATTATTTGTTGTATTTATACAATGGGTTCTTTTACGGAGTTACTGACAGATTTGTGAATCACTAATTTAGCTATGATCACCGATCTCCGGGCTACAAAAAGGTGCAATGGCTAGTAATTGGACAACACTTCACTTTATTTTTATTTACTGTTTACTCTGGAAAGGAGACATTTCAAAAAGGAAAAACTTTTCATATTCATAAAATTGAATTGAATTGAATATTCAAGCCATTATTAACCAACCAGTCTTATGTATTCCTGGCAGAACATTAAAGGCGTTATGACATCTACTTGATTTGCACGTGGCCCAGCAGCGTGGATCTAAACAGAGCCATCGTCTCATAACCCTCACTGAAACTGTGAGGTGAGGACTAATTGGTGTGTCAGTGAAGATAAATATCGCCTAGCTCAGCGGAGCACTTGTGTGTCCACACACGCGCACACACACACACACACACACACACACACACACACACACACACACACAGAGGAATACAGAGGACTCTTATGTCAGATTAACACTGGCGCCAGCCATTAGCAGAGGGAGCATTGCATACGTGATGTCCACAGCACCTTTTCACCTGCCCTTTGTCTTAGACATGTCCTTGCACAAGATTCACGAGTCACTGACAGAACCTTTGAGTCTGAACTGTACACTAAAGAGCCACAGGAGATGAGTTATGATAATGGCCTGTCAGAAGCTTATATGCCTGAGAGGACCTTTTCTTCCCCTTAGTGTCACCTTCACCATATTGTGTTTTTTGTTTCTTTTTATAAAACGATGGCATGAACAGGTAGGTTGATTATTAGCAGAGAAACACAGTTTGCACAATGGCTGTCCTTATGAAAATGTGTTTTATTATAATGTCTTGTAACCTCTTTGAAGTGTTAGTAAAAGAAGAACAAGATTTCGTTTTTTTAAAATGCAGAATTTGTAAGAAATTACATCGTCTGACTGACAATCTGGAAAGTCTGCACTTGTAATGGTGATTTCATACCATGAAGCCAAATAAGTTGTGACAGCAAATTGTTCTCCATCATCATAGCTACAGAGAAAGGTTCACACTTCATATATCGCTTTTACACTTGCCACAGGAAACTAGGAAACTATGATGAGCCTCAGTTATAAAATGGCACACGGATACAAATCGGAACCAGTAGTTTCATTAACAAATCACAGTTTTGTTCACAATTTGTTTGCAATATCTGTGACATGTGATGTGGTTTTTGGATGTTGACCGTTCAGTCTGACCACTGCATCCAGAGTGCATTTTATGTGTGCTTTGTTACTTGCAAATGGAAATTAGAGCTGGGCAATAATGGCAATAATGATCATCACGGTTATTTTGCTCAATCTTTACATCAGAATTATTGTACTGTAGAAAGCAACCAGACGGTTGGGCTAAAACACAACCAGGAAAGCAGACATTTGACATTTGATTCAATGACTACTATAAAACATTTAGTAACTACAGTGAAATTGTTAGCAAAAACTATAAAGTTATAGGAGTGAGGAATATCATGACACATCATGTGATTTAATGTACCACACTCAAAACTTAAGACTAACCAATTAGCAAATTAGTTAATTCTTTCTATCTTCGGTAACACTCTCCAGTAATTCAGAATTGATTAAAAAAAAACAAAAACAGAAATCAGGATTGAAATACTGTTAATTTTGCTGCCCTCATTAAAATAAAGAACTGATTTGTCACTAGTTTCAAAGTCAATGTTTCCTTTACAGTATACAAAGGGGTTTTATAAAGATAATAATTATTATTGTTTTCCTCATGGCCTCTTAGTACCACAGAAACTTTATATTATAGACACAATGTCTGTGGTAATGTAAGTCATAGCAATTGTAAATTGTTATAATCTTGAAGAAAGTTCAAAATTAAACTCCAGGGATTTATCAACCATTTATCAACCATGTATATGAGTAATTTTGTGCCTCATGCATACGCACATTTCTGTGCAGAGAATGTTATTTATCAAGTTCTTCTTGTGCATGAGGATGTACGTATATTTAGATGCATATGCAGAAACCCCCAGTGATAGAAAACTGTAATAGCGGGTAAACTGATTATGAGGAGGAGCTCTCATCCCACTTAATCCCACTTAATAACATTAGAATAATTGATAAAGTAATTGCTGGCTGTGGTGTTGACAACAATTGGGATGATGCAGACAATGACTGATATCGCCTTGCTTGAAGATTTGACACGCACAGCTTTGCCCAGGGAGCTCTCTTTGCTGAGACTGAGGAGTGGCTCATCAGTTGACTTTGTTTGACCAGTGTGATTTTAGTTGATCTCTGCCGGCAACTCACTCCATTTTTGAAGAGGCCAGCAAAACACAAAGGAAAAGACAACAATAGTGATGTATTTCCACACCATGGCAGGTTTTCTAAATGCAATTTAGAAAATAGATTGCATATGTTAAAACATAAAATCACCCAGTTTTGGTGAATTCACATACAAATTGTGGAACAATTTCAGAATAATGTTCCTCAACATACAATTGCGAAGACTTTGAATATCTTAACATCTACAGTACATAAGATCATCAAAAGATTCAAAGAATCTGGAGGAATCTCTGTGCGCAAGGGATAAGGGTGAAAATCAATATTGCATGCCCATGATCTTCGGGCCCTCAGGCGGCACTGCATTAAAAACAGGCATGATTCTGTAATGGAAATCACTGCATGGGCTCAGAAACACCTCCAGAACTCACCGTGCCGTCCACAAAGAAGCAGCCATATGTGAAATGCTGCCGTCTTCTCTGGACCAAAGCTCATATAAAATGGACTGAGGCAAAGTGGAAAACTGTTCTGTGGTTAGACAAATCAAAATTTGAAATTCTTTTTGGAAACCATGGACGCCACGTCCTCTGGACTAAAGAGGAGAGGGACCATCCGGCTTGTTATCAGCGCTCAGTTCAAAAGTCTGCATCTCTGATGGTATGGGGGTGCATTAGTGCATTAGTGGAATGGGCAGCTTGCACATCTGGAAAGGCCCCATCAATGCTGAAATGTATATACAGGTTTTAGAACAACACATCCAGATGACGTCTTTTTCAGGGAAGGCCTTGCGTATTTCAGCAAGACAATGCTAAACCACACACTGCATCTATTACAATAGCATGGCTTCATCGTAGAAGAGTCCGGGTGCTGAACTGGCCTGCCTGCAGTCCAGACCTTTCACCAATGAAAAACATTTGGCGCATCATGAAACGAAAAATACGACAAGGAAGACCCAGGACTGTTGAGCAGCTAGAATCCTGTATCAGACACGAATGGGACAACATTCCTCTCCCAAAACTCCAGCAGCTGGTCTCCTCAGTTCCCAGACATATACGGACTGTTGTTAAAAGAAGAGGGGATGCTACACAATGGTAAACATGGCCCTGTCCCAACTTTTTTGAGACTTGTTGCTGCCTTCAAATTCAAAATTACCTTATTTTTTCCTTAAAATGGTACATTTCCTCAGTTTAAACATTTGATGTTTTCTATGTTCTATTGTGAATAACATATGGGTTTATAAGATTTGCAAATCATTGCATTCTGTTTTTACTTACATTTAACACAGTGTCCCAACTTTTTTGGAATTGGGGTTGTAGCAACCATGGCTAATTTTATTGTTTACACACAGCGGTTAGCATAACGTTAGCTGGCTTCGGCTAATTTTAGTATTTACACACAGCGGGTAAGCATAACATTAGCTTGCTTACTAACAAACAGGAAATCTTTAAAGATTACGGTAAAGAATGTAAGTTAAATTTAGTATTGCGATACTACTGTAGTACCAGTATACCGTGGAACCCTAGTGCATACATGTGTGATAAATGTGAATTTCCTTATGCATACTGGAGGTTCTTATGCACAAATGTAGAAAATGACACCAGTTCTAGTCACTCACAGACATTTAATAATCTGATTGACTGAAAACCTTCATAGCCATATCACATTAAAGTATTAACATGAGAATAAGTAATTACATTTATTATTGCTTTTATTGCACACAACATAAAGGGCGATGTGTTTTCAGCGACTTTTTTCCAATCTTTAATTCAAGCTTAGTGATTTTAGGCATTGGGTAAAAGACTGACATGACCTTTCCAGTTTAGTTTCTGTGCTTGCCTCAGGTGGCTTTAGCTATAATCTGACAGACGGTAGAAGGTTGACCCACACATTTGTAGAAGCTTAAATGAGGACTGTCTCAATCCATTAGAATTACAGGGACTTAATGGATGCTAATGGATGTCCAGTCTGAGAAATGGACATTAAGGACAGTTTCTCAGAGGCTAGGTTCAAGTGGACTGAAAGACATTCTCATCAGTTTTACTAAAGGTGTACACACAGTTATGAGGCCCTACATCTTATTGCTGAAAATCAATCCACCTTAAGGTGAAGATACAATATAAGTGGATTGTGACAGAGTTGGATTTGGGAGTAGTGAGAACGATAATGCTAACCTGTGTAGCACAATACTCGATGATTGTATTTTTTATATAGCAATCCCCACATTTGCAATGCCATAGGCTTATAGCAGATCTAAAGGCAAGCATTCAGACCACAGATTGTACAACAGCAAAGCTGCTGATTGCTTTAAATGCCAGACATGTCATAGCTTAGCCTTGATGTCTAAACCAAAAAAGGCTCTATTTTGTTGAGAAACACAACTCAAATTTAATTGAAAGGATTTGCTCTATGTAGATGAAACCTTACTTAGACAGCATACATGTTTTCTTGCACCATTTCAATATGACTGGCTTTGACACAAGATTTTGTATCCACTGGTATCTCCTGCCACATATATTTAAAAATGGGATGCAAAGGAGTCTTTCAAGATTGGAGCCTAGGGGACAAATTCAAAATTTTCATCAAAACAGTCTGGGTAGATCATTCACCATTAGCATTAATCTTTAATTTAATTGCAAAGCTAAAAGTGGAATAACATGTCCTCAAGTTTAAGTATAGGCTGAAGGTGTGCTTATAGATTACAGGTGCATCTCAATAAATTAGAATGTCGTGGAAAAGTTCATTTATTTCAGTAATTCAACTCAAATTGTGAAACTCGTGTATTAAATAAATTCACTGCACACAGACTGAAGTAGTTTAAGTCTTTGGTTCTTTTAATTGTGATGATTTTGGCTCACATTTAACAAAAACCCACCAATTCACTATCTCAACAAATTAGAATATGGTGACATGCCAATCAGCTAATCAACTCAAAACACCTGCAAAGGTTTCCTGAGCCTTCAAAATGGTCTCTCAGTTTGGTTCACTAGGTAAGCCACAAACATTCATTGCCAAAGAAGCTGGCTGTTCACAGAGTGCTGTATCCAAGCATGTTAACAGAAAGTTGAGTGGAAGGAAAAAGTATGGAAGAAAAAGATGCACAACCAACCGAGAGAACCGCAGCCTTATGAGGATTGTCAAGCAAAATCGATTCAAGAATTTGAGTGAACTTCACAAGGAATGGACTGAGGCTGGGGTCAAGGCATCAAGAGCCACCACACACAGACGTGTCAAGGAATTTGGCTACAGTTGTCGTATTCCTCTTGTTAAGCCACTCCTGAACCACAGACGACGTCAGAGGCGTCTTACCTGGGCTAAGGAGAAGAAGAACTGGACTGTTGCCCAGTGGTCCAAAGTCCTCTTTTCAGATGAGAGCAAGTTTTGTATTTCATTTGGAAACCAAGGTCCTAGAGTCTGGAGGAAGGGTGGAGAAGCTCAAAGCCCAAGTTGCTTGAAGTCCAGTGTTAAGTTTCCACAGTCTGTGATGATTTGGGGTGCAATGTCATCAGCTGGTGTTGGTCCATTGTGTTTTTTGAAAACCAAAGTCACTGCACCCGTTTACCAAGAAATTTTGGAGCACTTCATGCTTCCTTCTGCTGACCAGCTTTTTGAAGATGCTGATTTAATTTTCCAGCAGGATTTGGCACCTGCCCACATTGCCAAAAGCACCAAAAGTTGGTTAAATGACCACGGTGTTGGTGTGCTTGACTGGCCAGCAAACTCACCAGACCTGAACCCCATAGAGAATCTATGGGGTATTGTCAAGAGGAAAATGAAAAACAAGAGACCAAAAAATGCAGATGAGCTGAAGGCCACTGTCAAAGAAACCTGGGCTTCCATACCACCTCAGCAGTGCCACAAACTGATCACCTCCATGCCACGCCGAATTGAGGCAGTAATTAAAGCAAAAGGAGCCCCTACCAAGTATTGAGTACATGTACAGTAAATGAACATACTTTCCAGAAGGCCAACAATTCACTAAAAATGTTTTTTTATTGGTCTTATGAAGTATTCTAATTTGTTGAGATAGTGAATTGGTGGGTTTTTGTTAAATGTGAGCCAAAATCATCACAATTAAAATAACCAAAGACTTAAACTACTTCAGTCTGTGTGCACTGAATTTATTTAATACACGAGTTTCACAATTTGAGTTGAATTACTGAAATAAATGAACTTTTCCACAACATTCTAATTTATGGAGATGCACCTGTGTATATGTTAGCTAATACTCTATCATTCTGAATGATATATTTTGTTTACACTATATAGTTTGAAATGATATTTTTCTACTTCTCCTTGTTTAGGATATTTGGAATGTTTATTATGTCTAGCCCTGAGTGAATTTGTCTCATTTCAATTTCCTTGATAATTGCATATCTAATTTTAGCCCAGTTATCTACTGCGTTGGGTTTTTCAAAGCTCAGCTTCCTTATCTTAAAGGGCCAGTATGTTACCTTAAAGTGCTGACACTTGTTTGTGGTTTCCTTATTAAAAGGGACTTTCTCTTAATAACTGATATATATAGATGCAGGACTACAAGCTAAATGACAATGTGTCTGGGACAAGTGATTCATCAAATTATTTTTAACAATGTGTACTGTTTTGTGTACTGTTTCTGTGATTGGTTACAATTTTAATAACCTTTTTGAAATATTTGAAATCAGCAACTGATACATTTCCATATTTTTTTTTTTCCCTAATATATAAGTGATCTACCTTTTGTCATACAGATCATCAGCTGTAATAATGGTACAATGTCATCTTCATATTGCATTCTTTCAGTGCATCACATTTTAGGGGGGTTTAAAACAGCCTTTTCAGTCAATATTCTTGATACTATTGTAAAAAGCTTGTTATAATTAGGCTGTATTTTTAAATAATGTACTAATTTAAAAAAAAATAGAAAAAGGTATTGATGCCTCTCTACTTATTAGGCTCATTAGGTTGCTCTAAATAGTGACATGACTGCTTTCGCAAAGACAGCTGTAAAATGCTCATACACATTAAAGATGGTGAAGTTGAAGCGGAATCCCAGGCAGCGGATTACACGGTCATAAGGCTGTGTTAGAGAGAAGTTGTCATCATGGTACCCAAGCAGGTTTTCTGCAGTAATATTAGTGCCCTGGTTGACATTGCGACTTTCCAAAAGTTCCAACAGAGTAAGATAGAGCTGCTCTTTCTTCTCTGAAGACTTCCCAATCATCTTTTTTTCAGCTCTCCTTTTCATTCTTCCTGCATGAACAACAGCAAACTCTAATAAGTAGAGAGGCATCAATACCTTTTTCTATTTTCAGACGTATGGGTACATGTTTTTTTGCACTTTTCAATAGTCACAGAAGATTTTATTCAGCTATGTTTGTTGGTTGCTGTTGTGTGCTGTTATCAATGAAGTCCTCATGCTGATTGTTATGTTTAAGATTTAAACATAACAATGCCAGCCATAAGAATCAAATTGAGCTTTATGTGTAGGCAAGCAAAGAAGTGATTTTTCATTTCAGACTACACGTAGAGCCCTGCATCAACATTCCCTCTTCATATTGCATTCTTTCAGTGCATCACATTTTAGGGGGGTTTAAAACAGCCTTTTCAGTCAATATTCTTGATACTATTGTAAAAAGCTTGTTATAATTAGGCTGTATTTTTAAATAATGTACTAATTTTCTGCCAGTGAGGTCATTTCTTCATAAGCCATCCGTTATGTTCCTGTCGGTTTTGTATATTGCCCCCCAGTTAATGTGTTTTGGATCATGGCTTTTAATGAATTATGCCCCAGCAATACATCGCATACCACTTGTGTGGCTCTTTTTCTCAACTATGAACTGATGCCAGTTAAGATATTAAATATCATTGGTCAAAACTATGGCAAAAATTTTTTTTTCAGTATTCCCCATTAAAATATGTTCATATAAAGTCAAGGACTTTATGGTACATATATGTAGATTTTGCATCCCCATCTAAGGCTTTCACACTGGGTTGCTAAAGGTGTTGTATCAAATCCAGGTAGGTGGATGCAGGTGCAGGCTTTCTTTCTTTCTTTCTTTTTTTTTAAACAAAGTGCAAACTAAACAAAAATAAATAGTCACAGCAAGACAACAAAACACAAAAAAACAAGAAAAAGTACAAACCAAGATTCTAAACAGGAGAGCACAACAGTGGATCACTACCCACATAACCACAGCAAATAACCAAACAAACGCCAAGCAACTAAAACACAGAACTTATAAAGGGGATCTAATCGAGGGAAACACCCAAAGGAGACATTCAAACTATGAGGGAGGTTGCCCTCTAGTGATCTGGAGGGGAATTGTCTATGGTGGATATGACAGGTGTTTTTGCTTGCGTTTTGTCATTCGTAGTTAAGAGTTGAGAAATGCGAGACATCTCTTGGGTCTAGTGACCATCTGTGCCTTATTAATGTTTG
Source organism: Cranoglanis bouderius (assembly GCA_023630585.1). Lineage (NCBI taxonomy): Eukaryota > Metazoa > Chordata > Actinopteri > Siluriformes > Cranoglanididae > Cranoglanis > Cranoglanis bouderius. The sequence continues at coordinate 2,759,384 of CM042539.1, forward strand.
GCTTTTGGCAGCTACCTCCTGTCATTCATCTCTAATTTAAAAGTCAGCCCTTTACACACCCAGAGAATATACATGAGCACACATGTATCGTGGCTTACTAATATTATGAGAGATGCAAATTTTGTATACATACACTATTGATCGTTCTGCATGTCTGCTTTTACAGATTCTATCCATTCACTTATAAAACTCATTTTTCACTCAACAGATAAGCTTCTTTCTTCAGTCCTGCTATTGGATCACCTATTCTGTCTGGCAGAACCGGACAAGACGAGCACAGCAAACTTTAGAAAAAGTTTGTTGCTAAAAACATAGAAATGTTTTTTTTTTTTTTTTACATTCCTCACTTCAATTGACTCAGAGACAGTGTCAAGAAGAAAAGCTATAATCTACTGAACTTGCTGGGGACACTGGGCACAATGCGGGAATACACCCTGGATGGGACTCTAGTCCATTGCAGGGCACCATGCACACACACACAGTCATACACTCCAGACACAAGTTATTGACTAGTAGTAGTGGTTATATTAATAGTAACAGTAATAGCAGCAGCAGCAGTAATAGTAGTAGTAGTAGTAGCAGAATAAGATTGTTGGCATTCTTGGATGGCCAGTGTGGGTGTAATGTGTGAAGCAGACAATGTGATTAATAACCAGGAGTTAAATTTAACATTTGATTTACTGGTTCTTAACCTGAAGCCAGGGGTTAAATTCATGTGTATAAAAACTCTGTCCCATCCATCCTGATTTATGCACTATGTCTGTTGCTTTTTCCAACAGATATCAATTGACATTGACAGATTGAAAGATATTGGCAGATATATTAGTTGACATCACACATGCCAATTTTCTATGTTATGGGCAATATTTAACATCATAGTACAGCCGTGGCCAAAAGTTTTGAGAATGACACAAATATTAATTTTTACAAAGTCTGCTGCCTCAGTTTTTATGATGGCAATTTGCATATACTCCAGAATGTTATGAAGAGTGATCAGATGAATTGCAATTAATTTCAAAGTCTCTCTTTGCCATGAAAATGAACTTAATCCCAAAAAAACATGTCCACTGCATTTCAGCCCTTCCACAAAAGGACCAGCTGACATCATGTCAGTGATTCTCTCGTTAATACAGGTGAGAGTGTTAACGAGGACAAGGCTGGAGATCGCTCTGTCATGCTGATTGAGTTAGAATAACAGACTGGAAGCTTTAAAAGGAGGGTGGTGCTTGAAATTATTGTTCTTCCTCTGTTAACTATGGTTACCTGCAAGGAAACACGTGCAGCCATCATTGCTTTGCACAAAAAGGGATTCACAGGCAAGGATATTGCTGCTAGTAAGATTGCACCTAAATCAACCATTTATCGGATCATCAAGACCTTCAAGGAGAGAGGTTCAACTGTTGTGAAGAAGGCTTCAGGGCGCCCAAGAAAGTCCAGCAAGCGCCAGGACCATCTCCTAAAGATGATTCAGCTGCGGGATCGGGGCACCACCAGTGCAGAGCTTGCTCAGGAATGGCAGCAGGCAGGTGTGAGTGCGTCTGCACGCACAGTAAGGTGAAGACTTTTGGAGGATGGCCTGGTGTCAAGAAGGGCAGCAAAGAAGCCACTTCTCTCCAGGAAAAACATCAGGGACAGACTGCTATTCTGCAAAAAGTACAGGGATTGGACTGCTGAGGACTGGGGTAATGTCATTTTCTCTGATGAATCCCCTTTCCGATTGTTTGGGGCATCTGGAAAAAAGCTTGTCCGGAGAAGAAAAGGTGAGCGCTACCATCAGTCCTGTGTCATGCCAACAGTAAAGCATCCTGAGACCACTCATGTGTGGGGTTGCTTCTCAGCCAAGGGAGTGGGCTCACTCACAATTTTGCCTAAGAACACAGCCATGAATAAAGAATGGTACAAAAACATCCTCAGAGAGCAACTTCTCCCAACCATCCAAGAACAGTTTGGTGACGAACAATGCCTTTTCCAGCATGATGGAGCACCTTGCCACAAGGCAAAAGTGATAACGAAGTGGCTCGGGGAACAAAACATCGACATTTCGGGTCCATGGCCAGGAAACTCCCCAGACCTTAATCCCATTGAGAATTTGTGGTCAATCCTCAAGAGGCGGGTGGACAAACAAAAACCCACAAACTCTGACAAACTCCAAGCATTGATTATGCAAGAATGGGCTGCCGTCAGTCAGGATGTGGCCCAGAAGTTGATTGACAGCATGCCAGGGCGAATTGCAGAGGTCTTGAAAAAGAAGGGTCAACACTGCAAATATTGACTCTGTGCATAAACTTCATGTAATTGTCAATAAAAGCCATTGACACTTATGAAATGCTTGTGATTATACTTCAGTAACAGTAACATCTGACAAAAAGATCTAAAAACACTGAAGCAGTAGACTTTGTGAAAATTAATATTTGTGTCATTCTCAAAACTTTTGGCCACGGCTGTACACAACATTATTGTGCTAGCCTCAAATGTGAAGTAACTTCAGATGTTTGTCTTTTCCTATAACTTTATCCCAACAAAGACAGAATACAAGTGCAACACTGCCTAATAGAAGGTGGGGGGGGGGGAGTTTATTTATTTATTTATTTATTTTTATTTCATTGCTTCAGTCGAGGTATTTATTAACTGCTGTGTTTGATTATTTAAGCAAAATATGTTCATTTTGACATTTTAATTACTTCAAGTTATTTTGAAGTGACAAGCCTGACAGACTAAGAACTTAAGATCAGGCCCTCAGAACAGAAACAGATACATATATTTCCATGATATCAGCATTGAGAACTTCAGATTAACACATAACTTGAAGGCTATTGCTCCTACATCGTTGCTACTCATAAATGAGAGCGCCTCTACTTCCCAATCCCAATGTGACCCCTAAATTACTGATAATTAGGTTAAGGAATGGTTAAGAAAAGTAATAAGTTGTATTATTCCTGTAGCATAGTATTCTCCAGAATCTATTGTATATATTCTTTATGGTCTCCTCCGGGTAAAAGCTTAAGTCAATTTTTCATTTAATGTAAACACTAGGTGCTCTTCTTGACAGGATTCCAATCTATAGAATAAACCATCACACAGGTTTACATTATATGTTCACTGTATGTTATATTTGGCACAGGAAGCTGGGTGAATGATTTTCTGCACACTCGACCCGGCACTAAATGAGTTTTTGTGTGTGTATGTCTCTGGAGGTGTAGTGTGTGTGTGTGTGTGTGTGTGTGTGTGGGTGTCTTTGCTGGTCCATCTCTGAACAGAACAGATGTGATCCTGAGTTTTTAATTTTTGAACACCTGCACAATTTGTCAGTTAGCCTTCATATTCTTTGTCATTTTCCAAAGTCCAGCTGGAGGTGTACGGATCAAGTGTGCTGCTAATCAGACACCTCATTTTATGCTCATTTATTCTCTCGTTTATGACTCTGCCAGTTACTGAGATGGAAGGCTCTATGTATGGAGCCAAACACTGAGCAGGAATTATACAGTGGAATTGCTCTTTCATTAACAGTGAGAAAGAGCATGCGATATACTGTATGTCCATGTGTCTTTGACAGCTAATTACATTAATGAAACAAAAATGACAGCCATGAAACCAGTCAGAGAAATGAAATTATTAGAATTAGTATAACTTGAATTAGTTCAGCTACTTTGCTGGAGCAGGTCCATAAGCACGGCTTGGTCTGGAATTTGGAATTAAACATCCTAAACTTCAGTGAATACGGTATAAGTATATAAGTGAATATAAGGCTTTTAGACACAAACAACTAAGGCATAGTCATTGAATGACAGTAAGCATTGTTTCCTACAGTTAAATATGGTGTACATGTCCTCAGTAAGGGAGGGGAATTATATTGTTTCAGCCTTCCTGCAGTGCTCATGAAGTACTTTTACACCACTCTCAGTTTTAGCTTTTTAAATGCCCACTGGGTTTTTGAATTGTGGCTCACCAGGGCATGTGCTCTGACCGTGTCTGCTGTTGACGCCAAAGGCAGGTGGTTATGTCTGAGAACAGATCATAAATTAGTCTATTCTAATAGGCAGGGGCCTTTGTGGAGCATTAAACTTTGTAAATCACACAATACACAGTAATGGAGAGCTTAAGATTGTGGATGCACCATTGGCCCAGACTATGTACATAATATATGTGGAAGAGCAGTGAGAAATCTGATGGATGCCAGCAGGAAATGGAAAGTTATAAATCCACTCAAAACTCAGAGAAGATGTTGAAGTCCGGAAAAATGAAACTATCCAGACTCATAAATATAGCATATATTGTAGGTGACTTAACATTGTATTATATAATTACAGAGCTTCATAAGTAATTTACTATGTCAATGCTTGCATGAGTTTTGATTGATTTTACACAGGCTATGGGTTTTCAAACTGATCGAGGCTCTGTAGTACATACAATCAAGCTCATTGGTTTGGTTTAAACCAGACTTTCTTTAAATGTGAGCTGTTCCCTGACAACCTCAGGCTTTTAATTTCAAACTAAGGTGCTAACCCTGCCTACTTTTGCTAAACTTATCATTTATCATGCACATTTAAAAAAAGAGAGAGAGAGAGAGAGAGAGAGAGAGAGAGAGAGAGAGAGAGAGAGAGTTCCTCAAGGATTATGGATGTTGGATGCACTTCTAGCTTTCTAAAGAGGTTCTATCTAGAACCTTTTCTGAAAAGGAAATAGGTTGTAGGTTTTACATAGAACCTGTAGGGTTTTCCCAGTGCAACAAAATGAAGAACCATTTAGGGTGTTTGATGAAGTAGGAAGAAGCATAATTGCATCATTGTGCAGCCCTTCGAAGGATGTGACACAGCGTGGTTAGTTCCATGGTTGTCCAACCCTATTAATAATAATCATCAGTGTTCTGAAGAAAACTGCTGCTCTGGACAGTATGTCTGTGTGCTGAAGTGCCAACCCAGCACCTGAAATCAGCACAACCCTCCACTGAGTAGGAAATTGATTTGGTGTAGTCAGCTCTAGCAGGCCATACTGGCTTGCCCATATAAAATTAAAAAATAAACATAGTTAGGGATATTTTGACTGTACATTTTTATTTGAACACAATATTTTTCAAAGGTTTCTTAAGTATTGCCTTTTTTTTCCTACAAAACAGTGGTTTCACCAATTAATTGCTGAAGCCTCCCCTGGAGAGAATAATAGCACTATGCCTCTTCCTGTAACGTCTAATAACTTGTAGAGGGACAGCTTGTTAATGAACACTTTAAGCTCCTTTATAGTCTTAGGTTTGTGCATGTACTTTCCCTTTTCAATTCAGACAACATGTTTTCAGTAGGGTTCAAATCCAGAAACCGAGTTGGCCATTGGGAAACACTGATTTTGTGTCCCACAACCTTTTCCTGATTGATTTGGGTGTATGTTTGGGAAGATTATCTTATTAAAATAGCCATCTATGGTCAAGTCTTAACCTCCTGACAAGGGTGAACTAGGTTGTTGGCTCTTAATCTTTACAAGAAGCCCTGGATGATTAGCTGAACAACAACCCTATCACCATATTTTACATTGGATATCAGGTGCTTTTCTGTGTATGCAGTCTCATGTTCTCATCTCAGTTCAGTGAAGTATTCTATTTGTAGTTCCAGTGATACTTGGTTCAAGATTAGGTGCTTCATTGTGTGGGTTTCTTAGAGGATGAGCTTCATTCATACATCCCTTCCAATCGCACATTGTTATAAATGGTTACATCTACTGTAATAGTTGAAACTTGGCAACACCTTACATCAGTGTGGGGCTTATGCTTCCTGGCAACCTGTTTTCTATTGACTACCTATGTAGTTTTTAAATCCATTATCACATCGTTTCATCTCAACAAGCTTTTTTTTTTGTGTGTTGATATCTGTTTGGTTTTCCCCCTATGGTGATGGATGTCTAAGGGATTAGACTCCAGGGAAGCTGGAGTGAAAGGAAGTGACAATTTTGTGGATATTACCAGGATTTTTTTTCTCGAGAATGATCATTTTATATATTATATATGGTTCCAATATAAACCACACTGCATGTTTGTGAAAGAAACAAAAATAAATAAATAAAATTGATTTTAGTAAGTAGTTTTTCCTTTCATTGTATGTATTTTTTTTTTTTTTTAAACGCAGTAATTTTCTCTGAAGGGTGCCAATAATTCTGGGATTGACTGTACATAAAACAATGCACAGAGGAATTGAAACCTTGTTAAATCAATCACTTAATCAATAAAACAGAATAACTTGCATCCTTAGGGTGTTGCAATCGATACACTTGTCTTGTACAACAAATGCGCATTTATCAATAAAATTACAAGAGAAGTCTGATGCACAAACATTTTATTATTTTACACAGATAGCCGTGACCATCATGTTCAGCCCAAATATTTATTCCTCTGGCTGTGAAGTGTGTGAAGAGTCTCTGACTTCATTTCTACTTTAACATCAGTGTTCTGGACAGTGGTGACGTTTATATGGCGAGGGTTAAAGATCAGGTTGAGTCATGTACTGACATTTCACACACTGTCTATCTAGATATTATGAATTCTAGCGAATTTTAGCAAGGCTTCTTCACAGAATGGCAAAAGTACATCATGACAGCGTTCTCTTGTTTATTTGTTTTATTGAATGATGTCATGCATGAAATATTCATAAAGACCTCATAAGTTTGCCCTCATCATCTTATCAACATTTAACCATCATGAATATGTTTATTTGATTAAATTTGTGTTGCATGAACTTATCACCAGCCACTCTATACACTATTAAAGGCAATGATAGTGTGCATGAGTATGCATGATTTAAAAGCTGCTGCATGTAGGTTAATATATAGTTTCTGTCTGATGAGCAAGATTTGTTACTAATGAACCATAGCCTTAATCACCTGTCCTAGTATGTGACATTTATAATTAAACAGAATGTCAGAGACACTGTATAAATAAAAAAATTAAATAAAAAAAAGGATTTTTAAGAGAATTTCATTTTAGGTGTTTTCACAGCATTTATTGTGCATGATGTGTTTATGGCTTTACAATAAATTCAACATGGATATATCAGCTCTCAATGCCAGTTAACACTGATAGTGCACATACTTCAATTTCCTCTACTCTGGCCCAATGCTAATGCCATCCAGCTAAACAATGCAGGAGGGATCCCAAGCTCGACCTGCATTCATGCCAAATAATGATTTGAGCAATCTCCAATTATCTGCTCTTTAAACGATTCCACATTGCTGCCAAAATAGTTTACCATCCTTTCAGCTCTGACATCTACTCCATCACAGTGTCTTTTTCCTCACTATCTGTGTTGCTCTGATAATCGAGCAGGTGTGGAGTGATGGATGGCTTGCTGTGGAGGAAAGCTCATCGCCTCATGCCCACTCTATCTTTAAAGCCTTACAGTGGGATTTTCAGCAGTGCTTCAGGGTCATGTAGAGCTTACCATCCTGCTTTGCCAAAAACACTGATGCGAGCACCCTAGGTGAGGTAGGATATATTTGCACAGGCAAACATAAAAAGAGTTATGCACTTCAAAGTGTCAAAGTGTAGGCCACAAAAATGAAACGGAGAAAGGAAATGAAAAGAGACAAAACGTAAACCTTATATAAAACAAGCTATATAGAACATTCTTCCTTTGCAATGGAGAAATATTATGTGCACAGGCATTTTATAAATGTATGGCTGTGCAGTGCCTGAGAAGGCCTTTGAAAGTTGTCAAAGTCATACATGTGTGTTTGAGATCAAATGATGAATATGAGATGATAGTTCAGAATTACAGCTTTGATTTCCTGATATTTACACCTAGACGTGTTAAACAACTTAGAACATGGCACGTTTTGTGAAAACAGCTGTTTCTTGTTGCCCAGGTGTACCCTGTTTGATTGGTTGTTTAAACAATTAATAGCTCTGAAGGTCTACTCTTGGTTTGAGCCCTGTGTTTCACCTGTAAAGAATGTATTTGTTGTTAAAAAGAATAAACCAACATGAAGACCAGAGAGCTGTCTATGGGAGAAAAGCAAGACATTTTGAAGCTTAGAAAAGAGGGAAAATCACATTGGGCAAAGTCAATACAACAATTTGGAATATCCTGAAAAAGAAAGAAACCACTGTTGTACAAACAACCAGACATCGAAGCGGTTGACCAAGGAAAACAACAGCAGTTGATGATAGAAACATTGTGTGAGCTGTGAGGCAAAACCCAAAAACAACAGTCAGTGACATCACCAACAACCTTCACAGGGCTGGTGTGAAGGTATCACAATCCACCATTGGAAGAATACTTCAAGACCAGAAATATAGAGCCCCCACCATAAAATGCAAACCACTCAACAGCAGTAAGAATCAAAAAGCCAGATTGGGATTAGCAAAGAAATACAGAGATGAGCCACAAAAGTTCTGAAACCAAGATTAATCTCTACCAAAGTGATGGAAAGGCCAAAGTGTGGAGAAAGAAAGGATCTGCTCATGATCCAAAAAATACAAGCTAATCTGTGAAGCATGGTGGAGGTAGTGCCATGGCTTGGACTTGCATGGATGCTTCTGGAATGGGCTTACTAATCTTTATTGATGATGTAACGCATGATATTAGCAACAGAATTAATTCAGAAGTCTAACGAAAATCATTCTGTCTGCCCATTTACAGAGAAATGCATCCAATCTAATTGGGATGAATTTCATCATGCAGCAACACAATGAAACAAAAACACACTACTAACACAATAAAGGACTTCATCAGGGGAAAAATTGGAATTGGAAAATTGGAAAATTTTAGTCAACAGACCTTAAACCAATTGAGCATGCATTTTACCTCCTGAAGAGGAGACTGAAGGGAGAAGCACCTGGAACAAACAACAACTGAAAGAAGCCTGGAAAAGCAACACAAAAGAACAATGCAACAGTTTGGTTATGTTAGTAAAATGTGATATACTTCTGTGGAAAAAGTAAGTACACCCTTGGCCTCAGAAGCTAGTATTGCTCCCTTTAGCAGAAATAACTTCTTGTAGGGGTTTTGCATAATTGTCCACCAGTCTCTGACATCGGCTTGCTGGAATTTTTTGACCACTCTTCCATGCAATATTCTTTCAGTTGCAAGATGTTTGAGGGTTTTCTTGCATGTGCTGCCCGTTTCAAATCCCCCTCACAACATTTCAATGGGATTCAAATCCAGGCTTTGACTAGGCCATTCCATAACCCTCTGTTTCTTCTCTTTGAGCCACTGCTTGGTGGATTTGCTAGCGTGCTTAGGATCATTATCCTGTTGAAAAGTCCACTTTTGGTTCAACTTCAACTTTAGGACAGATGGCCTCACATTATCTTCAAGTACTCTTCAATATGATGCAGAATTCATAGTTGAATCAATGAATGCAAGCTGTCCAATCCCTGAGGCAGCGAAGCAACCCCAAACCATAATATTTCCACCACATGCTTCACAGCTGGTATAATGTGCTTCTCCTAATGACACCACACACCTAAATAACAAAGGGAACACCAGACACTAGATATGGGAAGGGTATAAATAAGACAGGTTCCACCTGCACTCCCTAAGCAGGTTTTAATCACTGGATATATATATATATATATATATATATATATATATATAGTGCTATCTTGCTAAAGTTTGAAAAGCATGGCGCATTATCCTCTTGGTTCTAACAATACTCATCTATCAACACTTAACACTCATTCATCAATGCTTTATTAACTATATCTGATTCCAATTTCAGTTGAAACCTGTCATTGCTGCCCCAGATTCACCTGCCATGCATGTTTCATGTCCTGTTGCTAACCATGCTGATGCTCCCAGTGTATCTTCTAGGTTCTTTCTGTCTTCGGAGCAGTGGCAGGAGTGGAGTCAGAGCACGTCTCCGCAAGCTCTTCCTCTGCTCCTCTGCCATAAAGCCGTCTCCCACTATGCAAAGCAAGTTCTCTGAGCTTATGTCTCCTCTCACTGAAGTGTTTTGTTGGCTTTATCAAAAGAGTTGTCTCTCTTTCTTCATAGACTAGTTTTTATCTGTCTCTCTCTCACTTTTATGCATTCTCTCCATCACTATTTCTCTCTGTTTATGTATCTGGTGTACCATATTATATAGTTAGGATTCAGGTCTTATCATACAGATGGCTGATCTGTTATCTGTTATCCTCTAAATCCCATTAGCACATCCAGACTTTCCTTATTCTTCACCCTCATTGCTGCAAACCTTTTTTTTTCTAAAAATTATTTTCAGTGTAGTTGGTGAATAATTCATAGTAATTACTAAATAACTTGCTCTAAAATTAATAACTGAATAATAAGATGGGACTTTTTCCACCCTGTACAACTTGCATATTAATCTTTAAGCAGCTGTTTTAACCCCTTAAACTCCCAGATCCCATCTGCAGGTCCAGAGTTTCCTCATTACTCACTCTCATTGCTACAAAGCTTTTCTATTATTTTCACTATAGTTACTGAAAAATTTACAAGAAACCACTAAATCACCTTCTCTAACATGAATCACTAAATAAGATGGGATTGTAAAGGAAAATCCACCCTGAATGACTTTTCATTTTGTAATGAAATTCTGAATTGAATTTTTTTAAACTTCTTTCATCAAAATGTTGATCTATTATCTCTTTAGTTAACAGTTTGATACATTACCTACTGTACTATGGCATTTGACTGCATGCTGATAGTGGCGCCAGTGGGATTTAGCCCATGCTGTTGGGTCATAATTAGTATTAACTACTTAAGTGCTATTAATACTAATTATAACCATGATTTTAGGTTTTAAACTAATTTTTGTCACATCAAATTTTTAGTCGCTGTTCTGTAAAGTAAAATTCATTGAGCGCAAAATAATGTGTCAGAAGTTCAATTACTTATGTAATTATTTGTTTACTCATTAAACAACTTCACTCTTCACTATTAGAACAATTTTACCTAAATGAAACAAAGAAAGCTGAGTTTAGAAGAATCATATTTGCTCTGAAATTTCAATTCGTTGTTTCTCCTTTGCATTTTATGCCAAGGTGCTTGAGTCACTTGTGTATTTGCAACATAACACACCAGTCAGCAGCAAAAAAGACTCATATGGCCCTTTAACTGGCCATCTGAGTCATACTGCTGTACTTGTGAGAGACACTACTACCATGGTGATATGTTTTATGGTTCAGTGCCTCTTACCAACCCAAAAGCCCTGGACTATCAGGTCTGATAACAGCTGAAGAGAGCTGGCTGTTTGCACTGAACTCATTTTAGCTTTTATCAGGTGTCTAATGGGATGTGAAGACAGCAAAACACACTGGAGCAGTAAGAAAGAAGATATATTTTGAGCACTGACCAGAAAGGACACTGTCACATTTCCAGCTACCTATTTACTTTGTGTCAAATAGCCAAAAGCCGCTAATTATTGTTTACAATCAATCAAAGTAATAATTACTGAGATCAGTATACTTAATTTTCTATGCATGACATTTTTATTTCAAAATAATTATTACATATTCACTGTCTAAAATGCCAGTCAGAGGCAGATTAATCTTATAAAAAGAAAAAGTGGTGTTAAGCACCCACAGCATCAAAGAACTTGAATAATTGACTAATTAACAAATCCCTAAATACACAGATTGACTGAATTTATGCAGCAGTGGTTTCAAGTTGCTGAATATCAAACCATTTCTTTGAAGAATGAGTATGCATATGTAAGAGTGTCTGATTGCTTACTGACTTCACATGTACAAGAGACATTGAAAGTCTGAAGTGACTCAGTGTTTGACTTTTTGGTCAATAAACGATGTTTCATTTTCAGAAGTTTGCCATAACTGTTTAACTGTACATATTCTAACGCACATGATCAACTTCACGCACAACTTTACTAGAAAGTGGAAATCTGCATTAGGTTTGAGACCAAACGAAAAAGTCAAAGGAGTGAAATGTTTTTAGTTTCATGCAGGATAGAGTGGGTAATATGGTATGTGGGTCAAAGAAAAAAGTTTCCAGTAAGAACTTTCAGTAAATCCCTAATAAAAGTGTAACTTTAAATGAACAAAATGTTTTTTTTAAAACCCATCATAATTGTGTTATTTCTTAATATCATTCCCCTGCGACAGAAATGCATTGTCAGCATGAAGCCAGCAGATGTGCAAAAAGCTATCAGTACCCAAAAAGAAGATGATAAAAAAAGATAAATGTATTGCACATTTGGAAGATTTCAGTGGTTAATTCATATGGCAAGGAACCTTATTTGAACCTTATTTGATGTGGTTTTTAAACTGCAGTGGAGACAATTTATGTTTGTGGATTCATCTGCCTAATCTTGATCAGGATCACTTATTTGGTTATGTTTTGTGAAAAAGAACTTAAAAAATTAAGGGTGGATACAAACAAAAATAACTGCTGGAGAAGGCAGGATGTGTCAAGAGTAGGTGCGTAACACAAAGACACTATCTGCATCTGTTTAGTGCTCCAAATATCTGTATCTGATTTAAACCCAAAGTGGGTGTGGCCTAAACCTGAAAATGTTTTTTTTTTTCTTTAATTAAATGTAAACCTTACCACTATGTCCCAGAAACCATTGGAAAACGCTGAAAAAAGCCAGAGGTAGAAATGCCTTGTTTGTTTGTACCTGCCACAATAAAAACTAATTAATTTAGTTGGTTATTGCAAACTGGTAGCTTAATTTAGACCACTGTGACCCTAACCAGGCAGTTACTAAAGATGAATAGTGAACAGTGTGCCTCCTCTACATATCTGTATTTGTAGCTGTTTAGAACACACAAATAATGCATTTGTATCTGGTTACATCCCTAGTCAAGAATGTGGGATTTAAAAACAGGCCCACACACATACTGTATAGTGGGATAAAGTTAACATTATTACAGCTTAGTTCAGCAGCTCTAAAACACTCAACATGTTTGCTTCAGAATTAATGACAAGGCTGAGTGACAGGTTTCTAAAATATATGAGAAAATGCTGAGAAGGCACAAGGCTCCCTGTGGTGAAAATTACAGATGTTCCTCTGCTTCTTTATCACTTGTATATATGACAACAGTGATTATAATTATAATCAATTATTAGTCTCCAAAGCTGCTAAACCTGAGACCCTTCTGGGACCTCGTAAAACTTCATCAGATTTTTAGCAGTTGTGCTGTTATCCAGAGAAAAGCCTCAGTGAGATTTATGCATGTGTATATTGTTGTCCTCCACAGACAGTACCGAGGATGAGCTGGAGCTGTCAGCCGTGCGCCATCGACCAGAAGGCCTTGAGCAGCTGGAGTCCCAGACCCGCTTCTCTCGCAAAGAGCTACAGATTCTCTACCGCGGCTTCAAAAATGTGAGCTAGAACTTCTTCTTGAAGTAGAACTTTTTTTAAGGATTTGATTGAAGTAATTACCTACTATGATATGTTAATATAGTACGTCAGTAACAGATCAAAGGACAATGAGCCTTAAAATGAAGTAAATGGGGATTATGAGAAACTTCCAGATGAAAAAGATTGTGACCTCAGCGTTGTAAGTTGCAATCTGCTATATTGTGTAAAAATTAGTTAACCACAAACTTCACAGAGACAGCAAGAGGAAGAGAGAGGAGAGAGCAAACAAATACTGGTTCTCCAGTCACCAGACAGGCTGTCATCTGGTCCTCAGCCAGCTGGGAAGCGATCCCCCACGATGTCGGGTGATGGCACTGGACTTCCTGGTGGACGGCTACGGCCCCTCCCCTTTACAGGTGGATGGCAGCCACACTTCTGCCTCCCCAGCAGTTGGCAGTGGGTCCTCTGTCCCCTGGCGGATGGCAACTGCTCCTCCCATTTCAGGCGGACGGCAGCGGTTTCTCCGTCCCCTGGTGGACAGCAGCAACTCCTCCGTCCTCCTGGCAACCGCTCCAACACCACTGCCTCCTTAGTGTTGCAATCCTTCCACAGCTGTGAGGGCTCTCCGACAGCGTGTCCCTCCTCCTTCCCAGGTTTCGACACCAGTGTAACAAACTTCAAAGTTGGGAAAGGAGGAGGTGGGAACCGGCTGAACATAAACTTAATGTTTAATATTCAACAGAACCCAAATATAACAACATAACAGAAACACAAACAGAACACAAAGTGCACATGCATCTCTCTCTCTGGCACTTCCAGCTGCTCCTTTATCGCTCTCTTCCAGTGATTAGACAACTCAGTGCCATTCCTCACAGCCTGGCCCCTCCCCCCTCCTCGTCAAAATATATATTTTTATTTTTAAGTTTTTAGTGTAATATTTAAAAAGTTCTACAGTCTCCAAACCCATGGTGGCTTAGTGGTTTAATGCACCTCCAGGGTTGGGGGTTCAGATCCCAATTCCACCCTGTGTGCACGGAGTTTGCATTTTCTCCCTGTGCTTCAGGGGTTTCCTCCGGGTACTCCAGTTCCCTCCCTCAGTCCAGGGTGTCCCCTACCTTGTGCCCCGAGTTCCCTGGGATAGGCTCCAGGCTCCCCGTGACCATGTGTAGGATAAGCGGTATGGAAAATGGATGGATGGATGGACATATGCTCAATGCAAGTAAAAATGTGTACAAAACAGGACTGGTAGGGGCTCCCACGGGGTATAGGAGAATACCCTTTCCCTATCCTTTGCGTAGAGTCCAAGAGAACAAAACTAGCCATGAATGGGAAGGATGCCATACTCTCTAATCAGAGCGACACTAAGACAGTCATGGGTGTTTGTGAGTACATGAATGTGGAAGAGGGCAGTTAGCTCTTTCCCCCATGTCTTCAGCTGCCTGTGATGTAGCATGAGCAACAGTTCTAAAAGATGCAGTGACTGGATTCATGTGTCTCTGAGAAAGCACATGTTTGCAATCACCTTCCCCAGGTGGTGCCTGTCATATGATATGGTAGAGCTAACTAGTGGGTGAGACTTGATAAAATAACCAAATTGGGGAGAAAATGGGGTGAAAAAAACAGAATTAGTCTTGGTCTTCATACTCTCTCTTCTTACTTTGTGCAGGCATTCTTCAGCAAGGTTTTCAGCACAGAAAAAAGAACAATCACAGATAACATAAAATATTTAAGGTAAAAATATCTTACTTAGGGAAAACTTAGAAAATGTTTTGAATCTTTGAGCCATTTATCAGTTATGTATTGAGATTGTATGATACATGGATGAAACACTATCAGATAGAACCTTACAAAACCAGCAAATTACCTTATACATCTCTCTCTCTCTCTCTCTCTCTCTCTCTCTCTCTCTCTCTCTCTCTCTCTGTGTGTGTGTGTGTGTGTGTGTGTTCAAAAATTGATTTTCTAACTGTTTCAAAATTTACATAGCATAAATTCAAATTAACCTTGAAATATAGACCTTGTTGAGCTAGAAATGTAGATAACAGTACTTAGACATTATACTAGTTGAAAATCTAGTAACCTACCTCAAAAAAGCTAGAAGGTTCACTCAAATAGAACCTTATAATACAAAGTTCATGTGCTCTTTGACAAAAAAAGATTAACTGACTGGAGGTGACTGGAAGAGATTGGTGAAGTGGGCATATCTAGAGGCTGAGGATTCTGGGAGCTGTAACAACAATCTGTCCACCATCATCTCTGGTGGACAACATTTTAAAGGATAAAGTATTGGACCCTATCTTGAGGTCATAGTTCAGACCAACAGCATACACAGTGTCTATTCACCAAATGTCTACTGGTACCAACAAAAGTACCAATTTAGGTTACTTTTAATCATCACTCTGTTGCTTAAAATGCTTAAAACGCCCACCAGATTTCCTGTAATTACTGTCAGTGGCCAAACACACTCCTAGCATTTTGTGAATTGATTGTACAAAAAGTGCTAAAAGTCTCTCGCGTTTTAATCGAGCAGTTCATCGGGCGCCAGTCTCACTTGTTCTAAGTGATCTGGTGGTCTTTACAGGTCTGCAGATGGGTTTTTAGATAGAATGTGTTTCAATTTGAGTCTTTATCTGGCTTTCAACCAGAGCACAAAGGCAGAAATCAAGTAATGGCCATTTGGCATCCTCGCTGAATTAGGAGACGTATATAGCAATGCTTTTAAAAAACCTTTATGACAGTTATAGTCAGAACAGTTGGCCTTGTGTCCTGAACATCTCCAGACTGAAATCAAAAGACTACTGCTCTATGTGTTAATGAAATACTCTTTTAAATCTCAGGCAATAAATTCTCTCTCTACAAACAAGTAGGCTTGTAATAGAAATCTTCAGCCTTAATAGAGAAATGTGGAATTATTGTAGCCATTCTTCATAGTGTGTCAAACTCTAAGCTTATGATTTTATACGAAAGTATACAAATTTGCCTTGTTTGAACTACTTTGGTATTCTTGGGACACAATTGCACTATAAATGGGTCACAAGTGAAATCTGTAATTAAAAGAATATTGAAGTCAGTAAAAGAAGAAATATGCCTATGCTCATTTTAATGGTAATTGGTTATTTTTACTTCTCTAAATTGATTAAAATTTGTTAATTAGTTTTGTTGTTCTGATTCTGGTGTTTACAAAGCGAAAAAGCATATAAAGATTTATGGTTAATGTTACTGGAGGCTTAGTAGTTAGCACGTTGTCTCACACCTCCGGGGTTGGGGGTTTGATTTCCACCTTTGCCCTGTGTGCGCGGAGTTTGCATGTTCTCCCCGTGCTTCGGGGGTTTCTTCCGGGTACTCCAGTTTCCTCCACCAGTCCAAAGACATGCGTTGTAGGCTGATTGGCATCTCTAAATTGTCCATAGTGTGTGAATGGGTGTGTGAATGTGTGTGTCCCTTTGATGGGTTAGCACCCCATCCAGAGTGTCCCCCGCCTATCCCCTGGGATAGGCTCCAGGCTCCCCCAAGTGGTACAGAAAATGGAAAAGGTTTATGTTACCTACATTTGATTGTGCTTTCACGGTTATTATCCTGAATGTTATACAGTACCTTCTGTCATTGTTTTAGCTAATACAACACAAAAAGAAGGAGGTAAATAAAATAGTCCTAGACTGCATGCTATAGTGCACGTGAAGTCTTTGTGAATGGTCTGTGTAAATGGTTTTCCCAATTATCAAGCACTTATTGCTCCCAGTGTGTTCTGTCTTTCCCCTAATTGTGTTAATATAACTCAGGTAGCAATGTCCTGAAGCCTAGCCAAGACCAAATGAAACACTGTTTTGGAAATTTTTCTCATAGCAACAATAAATAACAGACCTCAGGCTTTATTATATTCATTCAAGCCATGCCATAGTAAACCTGATTCTCCGTATTCAAATCTTTTTCTCTGCTGTTTTATTCCCAAATATTTTAAGGTCTACACTACAGCATTTTCACATAATCATTTCTAAGATATGCAGTGCTGGCTGTCGTCTGTTATGCTGCAGAGGTATGAACGTTAGAGGCGTCCTCAAACATGACTTCATTTCACAGTTCAACCCTATTGCTATGTAAGCTAATTACTGAATGATCATGGGTGACAAGACAGAAAAACACTTTTAATTACACTCTGCTTATTTATAAAGTGTAATGAACCGTGTGTTGCTCCTCCAGGCTAAATGATGTTAATAGAACTTTTGACTTGTCAAGAGTCAAAGAAAGTGATGGCATAGTGAGAGAAGCCGTGGCTCTTTAGATGGTAATTACTCTGAGTCTCTCTCATCCTGTGTGCAGAATAGGTGAAGGATGACAGCTACACTAAACATTCCTGTTTAATTAATCAGAGCTCACTCCAACAACAAAGGACCTGTTCAGACTCAGACACAGCCTGAGCGGCGTTCGATTAGACGCCATAAGCTACTGTGTGTTTATTTACCTAGCATAACACAAGCTAATTACGAAATTCTGTAGTTTTAGTATTGGTAGAGATAAACGTTTAGGGCATAATAATATTTGATGAAATAATGAGCAATGCTGCATAGATTATGACTGCACTGATGATTCATTAGTCTTTGCAGTACATTACATTTGGGATCTGATACAAAATAACCCAGGGACATAACAAAAATGAAGACAAGGGACATTTGGCACTGAATCTGCAACACACACACACACACACACACACACACACACACACACACACAAACACACACACAGAGAGAGAGAGAGAGAGAGAGAGAGAGAGAGAGAGAGATGTTTTTTATGTTTTTTTATTTATTTAAATTTTTATGTCCAAAATTTAAATACAACCTACAGGTACTGCTTCAATAAAAGGGGTCACCCATTAATTTATAGATAATAGGTGTGTGTGTGTGTGTGTGTGCGTGCGTGCGTGCGCGTGCACACACACACCCACACACACACACACACACACACACACACACACACACACGCTCTACTGTCCTATAAATCATGATCACTTGGACAGAAACCATATACATTGTTCCAAACTACGACCTAACTCTTCATCTGGTTAATTTAAAACTTGCTAGTTCAGCAAAACCACTGCATTATCTTGGAACTGGGAAATAATATACAGAGAGCCAAGTTTATGTAATCATGCTAGCTTCCATGGCAGGTTTTGTAAACAGAAACAGCAGTTTAATTTAGAAATTTCAATGTGTTCATTAAGAGTACATTGCTAAACATTACACAGTTCACCACAAGAGACTCTTTTGCATGTCTGTATTTACAGAGAGGAAGCACATGAAAGCTGAAAATGAATGCTTTCTAAGATTATACTATGTGGCTGTGTGGTGTCTGTGTCAGATGAGTGGAGAAATAATGAATTCAAGGTTTTGGTCTCAGAATCTTGAGGGTTTCTTTATTCTCTTCACACAGAAATATGTATAAAGATATCTAACAGGAAATTAGTCCCTTTATTTAATAGTAATATCAAATTTTCCACCAATTATGCACCTTCGTCTGTGCATCACTTGTGCTAAATGCCAAAACACCAGTATATTTTCATAAGTAAGCACACAGGTATTATATATTGTGCATTATATTCTACAAAGCCACTGAGCTCTATTTGTTCTGAGACTGTTGATTTCCCAGCTGTACCATGAAGGATAATGAATTGGAGCTACTACCTGTTGTTAATGCTTCAGCCTAATAATGGACAGATTAATGCATGTGAAAAGTCTGTCCCAAATGTGCAATTAGAGAGACCGTTTCAGATCATTTCTGTGTTCATAAAACAGAGTTGGAAGGACGTGTCAAAAATGTAAGAGCGTAATGTGCTTTGATTGATTTGCTCCCTGCTGGTGTTTAGAGGCAGAGACCAATGTGAAGTAACTTAAGTGAAGAAAACCATGAAGCGCTCAGTTTCTAAGAAGTGATGTTGCTGAGTAACGTGCTTATAGATCATTATGTTTGTGCCACAGTGCATTTGGGGAAATTTACTCTAACCCTTCATCACTGGGTCCAGACTTACATTACACACTACTGTAAATACAAACATTTTCTATGAGTTTTACTGTGGTTACCAAAAAATATTATTTAATGTATATAACTGTCCACAGACAGAGTAGCTAGGATCTCTAGGGGTTATGCTAGAATCATAGGTTGTATAGAAAATGTCAATTTTTCTAAATTACATATAATATTTGAATCCTGTACAGAGGTATTACTAATATTCTGTTAATATTACATATGGTTGGTCAACATATTTACATGTGAAGACACTATCCTAGCTTGACAAGTAATGTGTCTAATTATTGCCAGCATTTACATGCATTAAAATGGTCTACTGACAAATATTTCAGAGAAGTAATACAGCGCAAGAAAGTAATGCATTAAACAAGACAATCATGACTTTGTGCTGTTTTGACAAAAGTGCTAAACAGGGTAATATTCCACTTTTATATTATACTTGTGTCAAAGTTATATCTTATCTGAATTATTACATTTGAATATGGGTCCAAATTTACATTCCTCACTCTTGTAACTACAAACTTTTCTTATTACTTTTACTGTAGTTACTGAATAATTCATAGTAATCACTGCATAATATGAATAATAAGCCGATACTTTAAAATCTTAATCTAGGATCATGCTGCACAATTCATTTAAAATCGTACTAAAAAATGTATTTTTATAACTCAGAATAATGGTTTTATAAATAAACCTTCCTAACTGCCTGTTCATTGTGTAAATCCTGGATAGTACTTATAGTGACATATGTAGTATTTGTGATAAATACCACCAGTCATTTTTGCTCTCCTTCTTGCCTATGTGCATATCCAACTGCATGAACAGCAATGAGTCCTGTTCTCCTTCTCATCAGTTTGCATGCCCAAGTACAACCCCAATTCCAAAAAAGTTGGGACGCTGTATAAAATGTAAATAAAAACAGAATGCAATGATTTGCAAATCTCATAAACCCATATGTTATTCACAATAGAACATAGAAAACATATCAAATGTTTAAACTTAGGAAATATACCATTTTAAGAAAAAAAAATGTAATTTTGAATTTCATAGCCACAACACGTCTCAATAAAGTTGGGACGGGGCAACAAAAGGCTGGAAAAGTAAGTGTTACTAAAAAGAAACAGCTGGAGGAACTAATTAGGTTAATTGGCAACCGGTCAGTAACATGATTGGGTATAAAAAAGAGTATCTTAGAGAGGCAGAGTCTCTCAGAAATAAAGATGGGATGGAATCTGGATGGAAGCATATGTTGCTCTAAAACCTGTATATACCTTTCAGCATTGATGGTGCCTTTCCAGATGCGCAAGCTGCCCATTCCATAGGCACTAATGCACAAAAAGCCGGAGTGCTGACAAAAAGCCATATGGTCCCTCTCCTCTTTAGTCCTCTTTAGTTTAGAGGACACTGCATACATGGTTTCCAAAAATAATTAAAAATTTCGATTCATCTGACCACAGAACAGTTTTCCACTTTGCCTCAGTCCATTTTAAATGACATTTGGCCCAGAGAAGACGGCGGCCTTTCTGAATCATGTTCACATATGGCTTCTTCTTTGCATGATAGAGCTGTAACCTGCATTTGGGGATGGCACGGCGAACTGTGTTCACAGACAGTGAGTTCTGAAAGTGTTTCTGAGCCCATGCAGTGATTTCCATTACAGAATCATGCCTGTTTTTAATGCAGTGCCGCCTGAGGGCCTGAAGATCACAGGCATGCAATATTGATTTTCACCCTTGTCCCTTTCGCACAGAGATTTCTCCAGATTCTCGGAATCTTTTGATATTATGTACCGTAGATGATGAGATATCCATAGTCTTCACAATTTTACGTTGAGGAACATTACTCTGAAATTGTTCCCCAAATTGTAGACACAGTTTTTCGCAGGTTGGGTAACCTCTGCCTATCTTTATTTCTAAAAGAGTCTGCCTCTCTAAGATACTGTTTTTATACCCAATCATGTTACTGACATGTTGCTAATTAACCTCCAGCTGTTTCTTTTTAGTAACACTTACTTTTCCAGCCTTTTGTTGCCCCGTCCCAACTTTTTTGAGACGTGTTGTGGCCATCAAATTCAAAATTACCTTTTTTTTTCTTTCATTTAAAATGATAAATTTTCTCAGTTTAAACATTTGATATGTATTCTTCTTGTTTTCTGATATGTTATATTGTGAATAACATATGGGTTTATGAGATTTGCAAATCATTGCATTCTGGTTTATTTACATTTTACACAATGCCCCAACTTTTTTGGAATTGGGGTTGTATATTTAAATTATATGGAGAGCGATCCACTTAACAGCTTGTTACCATGAACAGACCTACACGTGTCCTGTCCTTGAAAGCTGGTGTGAGAAATTACAGACTGCCTCTAAACAGATTCCACTCCAAGGTAGTTCCTGGAAAAGCTTATCCTTGAAAAAGGCTTAATTATCAAAGGGACAGTACACCTAAGTCTCAGCAATATGTGTATAATACCACCTAAAGTGACATTCAATCAGTTATAGCATGGAAGCGGTTACATGACCATAATCATTTCAGAAAGACATCCAGTACCCTCCACTATTATTGGCACCCTTGGTAAATATGAGCAAAGAAGGCTGTGAAAAATTGTCTTTATTGTTTAACCTTTTCATCTTTTGTTAAACAAATTCACAAAAATTCTCTGCTGTCATTGATATCAAGCAATTGGAAACACAACACAGGTTTTTCCAAAAAAAATATCTTTGTTAAATATAAGTGTGCAACAATTATTGGCAACCTTTTGGTCAATACTTTGTGCTACCTCCCTTTGCCAAGATAACAGTTCTGAGTCTTCTCCTATAATGCCTGATGAGGTTGGAGAATACATGGCAAGGGATCTGAGACCATTCCTCCATGCAGAATCTCTCCAGATCCTTTAAATTTCGAGGTCCATGCTGGTGGACTCTTCTCTTCAGTTCACCCCACAGGTTTTCTATGGGTTTCAAGTCAGGGGACTGGGATGGCCATGGCCGGACCTTGATTTTGTGGTCAGTAAACCATTTTTGTGTTGATTTTGATGTATGTTTTGGATCATTGTCCTGCTGGAAGACCCAGCCACAGCCCATTTTAAGCTTTCTGGCAGCGGCAGTCAGGTTTTCATTTAATATCTGTTGATATTTGATAGAGTCCATGATGCCATGTATCCTAACAAAATGTCCAGGTCCTCTGGCAGAAAAAAAGCCCCAAAACATTAAAGAGCCACCACCATATTTAACCGTGGGCATGAGGTACTTTTCCATATGGCTACCTCTCTATGTGCGCCAAAACCACCTCTGGTGTTTATTGCTCTGTTTTGGTTTCATCTGACCATAGAACCTGATCCCATTTGAAGTTCCAATAGTGTCTGGCAAATTGAAGATGCTTGAGTTTGTTTTTGGATGAAAGTCAAGGCTTTTTTTTCTTGAAACCCTTCCAAATAACTTGTGGTGATGTAGGTGACTTCGGATTGTAGTTTTGGAGACTTTCTGACCCCAAGACAGCCACTTGAACCATCCTCTTCAGAGTGAGTTGAGACAGTATAAACACACATCCAATTCCAGGTTGATTCATAACATTTCCAGTTGACTGGAACTTCTTAATTATTGCCCTGATGGTGGAAATGGGCATTTTCAATGCTTGTGGCATTTCTTATAGCCACTTCCCATATTGTGAAGCTCAACAACCTTTTGCTGCACATCACAGCTATATTCCTTGGCTTTACCCATTGTTATGAATGACTAAGGGAACTTGTGAAAAAGGAAGTCATGGTTGAACATTTTCCTGTTCCTAGTCACCCAGGTGTACTAAAAAAAAAATAAAATTATATATATATATATATATATATATATATATATATATATATATATATATATATATATATATATATATATATATATATCAATGGGAATATACTTATACCATCAGTGGGAATATACTTCAAATATATATATTCATATGAATCCATAGAGGTGTCAATAATTGTTGAACACCTAGATTTAACAAAGATTATTTTTTTGATAAACTTGTGTTTTGTTTGCAATTGTTTGATATCCATGAGAGCAAAAGATCGAAAGGTTAAACAATAAAGACAATTTCTCACAGCCTTCTTTGCTCATATTTACCAATATTAGTGGAGGGCACTGTCTGTCTAGACAATCCTATCACCTCACCATTTGGGGGTCACACCATCAGTACTGTGAGAACAGAAAGTGATCACATCAACTGCTATTCTTAATTTACATTTAGAGCAAAACATCATTTACATTACGGGCAGAATCCTGGTTTGAAATACAGTATAAAATGTCTATGCTAATATTGTTCAAGGAACCCGAAGTGCTTCATGTATTTTGTCACTGCCATGCTGCAATACAGTTATTTTTCTTTGAGATCTTAGACGTCCTCATAATTTTGTCTTACACTGGGGACAACCTCCTCTCATTTGTTTCTACTTCAGTGAATGTTATATATCTTCTATATATAGTGCATTTTTTTAGAATGCTATGGGCCTCCCTAGCATCCAATAGCTTTGAGACAGGTTTCCTTCACTAGCATTACTGCTCTGCATTATATATTAATCGCTCACCACTCATCATGGATATATATCTCTTGGGCTTTGTCTGCACTAAGTTGTTTTCTATTCACCATATGGTGAGTCACTTATCGCTCATCTCTTTCCACAACAAGTCAGTTCCTCCTGCTGCATTTTCGCCTTCAAATATTCCACATTCCCCGCCAACTTCAGTGGTGCTTGAAAGTTTGTGAACCCTTTAGAATTTTCTATATTTCTGCATAAATATGACCTAAAACATCATCAGATTCTCACACAAGTCCTAACTGATCAACAGTTACCAGAAAGTTAAAGTTTAGTTGCAGTTATTCCTGCACAAGGGGGTCACATCAGATACTAAAAGCAGGTTCACATACTGTACTTTTGCCCTTCACAGATATGTAATATTTGATCGTTTTCCTCAATAAAAAAATTACCAAGTATAAGATTTTTGTCTCATATGTTTAACTGGGTTCACATTTTCTACTTTTAGGACTTGTGTGAAAATCTGATGATGTTTTAGGTCATATTTATGCAGATATATAGAAAATTTTAACTTTACAGTACAAACTTTCAAGCACCACTGAAGCTTATTAGCAGAGCTTGTGGTTAATACATTGCTTGCATTGCTGAGTGGTTCATTCTTGACATAACATGCACTGTTTACTGCTGAGCTTTCTATTTTATTTGAATTACTGATAATTAAACATCTACTTGTTTTGTAGTGGGTATTTCCTCATCCATACTATTGTCTTTATGCTTAGGGTAGATTACTCCCTTACTTCCCTCTATACCAAATGGTTATCCACAAATTGCCATGCTACAAGACTTCCGCTTATGCAACCAGTGTCTGATTCTCTTGTAAGGCAAAGATAAGTAAATGTAAATGTAAGTAAGATAATTGATTGACACCTTACTTCCAGGAAAGGAGCCCTATAAAGTAGTAAGGTACAGGTTTCAGAATCACTAAGCCATCTTCATCTTTTTAGGGTGCTAGGATTGTTGACAACAGCCACATTGGTGATTTTCCTTCTTAAAGGCTGGGAAGTGATGTGTTGCCACACCACACCCCCCACTCCCTCAGATGGCACCACATTCTGGTTCGCTCAGACAACATTGTGACAGTCAGCTATATCAACCCTCAGTGTGTTACAAGTTTGAGCAGCTCTCTCATCTTAGGTGAGCCAATCAATGACTGGCCTCACTGAAAGCAAATCATCTGCCAGGGTTGTACATTGACATACTGTCACATACAGTATGTTCAGGAGAGTGGCATCTGCACCAAAGGCACAGATCTGGGAGAGGTTTTGCCAAGGTGATGGTGGACATCTTTGCCAGTGCGAAATCAACACATTGCTGCTTGTGGTTCTGCCTGGCAGAGCTGAACAGCCTGCTGAGGGAGGAGGCAGCCAGCCTCACTACTTATTATACACTTTTCCTTTTATACTACTGATTCTTACCAACCTCTGCAGGACTCAGCAACTAGGCCTTAGAGTCCTACTTGTGACCCCAAGATGGCAACCAAGATCTTGGTTCCATGCTGTCCCAAATGGAAAGTGAGATTTTGTAGACAGGTCACTTGTGTCTGTGAATAACCAACTGAGGACTGTGATCTACCAGTCCTGGAAACACTTCTGAATGCTATGCAAAAGTTATTTGGACAGGAGGGGAGCCATACAAGCCTCAGAGCAAATTGCTATGGGGTTAAGACATGGGAGCCCTTGTCTTAGCAGAGACTAGCCCACTGGGTGATCCTATGGTGAGTTTTGTTTCTCATGACAATGGGCCTCATTTACTTTTACATTTTATTCATTTAGCAGACCCTTTTATCCGAAGCGACTTATAAATGAGGAAATACAAGCAAAGCGATATATCAAGCCAATGAACAAGTGTTACCTTACAAGATTTTTAATCGAGTTCTAGAGAAGGAAAGTGCACAGAGTAGAGGTGTAAGAAAGAGCCAGTGTAAGTGCACAGTCTTTTTTAAGGGTTTGGGGGCAAATTAGCCGTAAGTTAAGTGTTCACAGAAAAGGTGGGTCTTTAGCTGTTTTTTGAAGATAGTGATGGATTCTACTGTCCGGATTTAGGTTGGAAGTTCTGTAACGAATCAAAGGCATTACTAGCATTATTCTTTTCCACCAGAATAATGTAATGGATCAACTTTAAACATGAAACGAAAACAGAAGCGCACGCAAGCGCAAGCGCGTGCCCGCATTATCTACCAGAATGTGTAGTAACTCGGATGAATCTACAACGTTTAAAATAATATTCTCCACCAGTTACAGTTTATGTAACAAATTAAAAGATGTTTAACACGTTTAAATGTATTCTCCAATTTATATAAGGAATTAGCTCGAATGGCATGAAATATATCTATATATCTAATCAACGCGTGTTGTGACCAGTTATAAATATACATCAGCCATTAAAGGGAATTCATGTAGGTGCACATATACATATAGATAATTAACTACAACGGATTATAATTAATTATGACTATGTATGTGGCCTAGATCAGCTTTATGAACTCTAAAGAGTGAGTTTATCCTTCTGGCCAGGAAGAATTAACTCACGAAGTTTGTTATTAAAGATTAGAGCGGGTAACGAGATCTTATGCAGTGTTTAATTGACTCATCTTGTGAACAAAACAGAGAAAATCAAGCATGGGATAATAGATTTTAATAGCTAGATGTAACTATGGATACATACGACTAACTCTAAGCAAAACATACATATATACACATATACAGGGAGAGAAAAGGGATAGAGAGAAAGTAATGAAAGAAAGGGAAGCAGACAAAAACACAACTATTTAGCCTTTTTCAGAACCAGCACGAACTTAATTCTCCTGTAACACAGGGGTCCAATCTTAAACGCAGATATAGGTCATTAACTATACTTGCATAGCCTCAGGGTTGACAGTTTGCGCGAGGTCGTGTAGAGTTCGCTGGTTCGTTGTGCCGTTTGAAAAGGCGTGAAGAGGTTGCATCCTTTGTCCGGGAGAGAGATCCTGGCTTCCTCTTCCCGGGGCACGTGGCCCCGGGGGAGAGAAACTGGAAGGAGTGTAGAAGTGAAATTAAAGAGACTGAGAAGTGAACTCTAACTCGAGTTGTAATGTGTGGTGTTGTTTTAAAGACAACACCAATGCACACGCCTCTTTGGGCTATGGCCCAATCAGGAAGTTGGGTTTGCATGTCCGGATGAACTCTCTTTGTCTGGTCTCGGACCCTAATTTAAATGTCCAGGGAGGAGCCGGTTTATACCGTGTTATAAATGAAATTAAGAGGAAACATGAAATTATGTATCCCATTGCAATATGATATGCATAATCAATCCGGGTATCTCGAGACGATTAACTACATACCAAATTCGATGGATTTGTAAAGAATATTACAAATAAAACCTGGTTACAGACATTTAAAATGATATGCTAGATTAAAACTATCTAAAGTCATTAAGGTTAGTTACATAGACACACAATATATGTAAACAAGATAACATCACACTATTTAGACATCGAATAATTACATATAATTACACATTACATTGAAGAGAGAGAGATTTCTCCATTGTGTGTGTAAGGTAAGCTTGTGTGTGTGTAAGGTAAGCGTGTGTGTGTGTGTGTGTGCGTGTGCGTGTGTGCGCGTGCGCGTGTGTGCGTGTGTATGTCCAGAAGAGGGGGCTGGCATTCTTCTAATGTCCCACCGATCCTTGGTCACCTCAGGGTGACCTTAGGGAGGACGTTTTCTCCTCTGGCCTGCTGATTCTGAGGCTAAATCTATGTGCTCGTAAACAGAGATTAGATCAGAGATTTACAGGCCCCTGGTCCGAGTTTTGGTGGACCCCTGCTGACAAACTAATCATGAAGTTTCCCAGACGTTCAGTCATCAAAGGTTTCTTTTATTGCAGGGGTAAGTCCTGTGTGGGTTCCAAAGAGTCTTTTGCATCCCAAAGGTGCATCTGGTCAAAGGAGGCCTCTCGGGGTTACTCTAGGTCACCTGAGTGGTGAAACTTTCTATGTTTCGTTTGGGTTAATTTAGAAATCAGTTTGGGCATAGTCATACGCTACAGTTCATTCCCCCACTGAGGGACAGTCAGTTTGAAGGTTCTGGAAAGGGACCTCATGCCTTCATGGGAACATAAACTTCAAGGAGTGTGTTGAGGTAGGGATGTGCTGTTCCGGACAAGGTCTTGTATGTGAGCATTAAAGCCTTGAATTTGATGCGGGCAGCTACAGGAAACCAGTGGAGGGAGATGAAGAGGGGTGTGACATGGGTTCTTTTGGGCTGGTTGAAAACCAGGCGTGCTGCTGCAATCTGAATAATCTGAAGGGGTTTGATGGAGCTGGCTGTGAGTAGTATGTTGCAGTAGTCCAGTTTTGAGATAACAAGAGCCTGGACTAGTAGCTGTGTAGCCTGTTCAGTGAGATAGGGTCTGATTTTCTTGATGTTGTACAGAATGAACCTACAGGATCGTGTGGTTGTTGAAATGTGGTCTGTGAAGGTCAAGTTGTCATCAAAAGTCACCTCAAGGTTTCTGGCTGTCCTGGTTGGCTTGAGTGTGGTTGAGCCTAGCTGTACGGTGAGGTTGTGGTTGATTGAGGGGCAGGCAGGGATGACGAGAAGCTCTGTTTTTGCCAAATTGAGCCTAAGGCCTCATTTATCAATCTTTTAGTAAAGTTGTGTATAAATGTTAGCATAAACCAAACTGAACTAAAAGTTTCTGCCAGAAATTTTTTCTTACAAAATTTTCAGAAACGTTGACTGTCTTCAAACTTGCGTGTGTATGTTGATGAATGCCAATCACGCATAAATTACCAAGCGCATGCATGGCCCAGCTGAATTGCATGTAGTGACAGCCACAAAATTCCATAAAAGTTCAAGCACACAGAGAGCTGTGAGCACAAAGTGATTGATCAGGGTAAAGCCTGAAAAACAGAAGTGGATTTTTTTTTTTTACTCTAAATGAACAACCAGGGTAAAGCCTTAAAGACAGAACTGTAAATTATTTTGACTCACCAGTGAGCACCAAATTTTCTGTTAGCTGAGGCATTTGTTTACAGCTCACGGCTATGTGCAGACAGACCATCCCAGGTTAGTTTTAGTTGTCTTAATTTTAGAGCTGCAACAACCAATCGATAAAATCGATAATAATCTATTATGAAAATTGTGTTCAACGAATCTGATTATCGATTAGTTGGTCTGCGCACAGAATGGGGTACCTTTTCTCATTACATTACTTCTGTTCCAAAAACACGCGTTGGAGAGTAAATACAGACGTTGTGTCCCAAATGACATACTATACACTTACACTATACTATGCACCATGTACTCTACTGTCTAGTGTGTGAATTTTAGAAGGGTAGTATCATCTCAAATGGAACACTAGCGTTTTTTTACTAGCCAGAAGTATAAGCCGTTTCCCAGTAGACGGCACATATCATCAAATGCACATAACGTGATGCCGCTAGCTTTAGCAGAATATCCAGAGTCAACAGAAATTAATTTCTTCAGTTTACTGTATGCTAGTGTTACCTTTTATGCTTAACATGACCTCAGTCACCATCAGAAGGAGGCGTAATCGTCAAGTGACAGTGGAAAAAGTGTGTGACCTCCAAGTCCTCTAAGGCAGGGGAGCATGATATATTATATTTATTCCATATATAAAAGTGCAATAATCCATGCAAATTATATGATGTGAAGTTCATCAAGTTGAGGTTTACATTACTTTTTCTTTTTATGCATAAATTTGCACGAGTAGGATATGAACGTTTTTCCGAATTTACGGGATTTTCATGAATACTAAATTTCTTGTGTAAACACTCATACTGATGATTTACACATAAATCCATTCATATCCGGCTCAATAAATGAGGCCTATTGTTGGTCTAGGTTATCCAGGTGTTACACACCACCCATGCTTCTTAGAAGGGGTACATATGTCTTGTCATGAAGGTTCCAGGGAAAGATTGTCTTAAGTATTGCTGTACTGACAATACTGCATCATACACTATATGGCCAAAAGTATATGGACACCTGGTTATCACAACCTTATGTGCTGGCTGAAGCAAAACCATGGACATTTAAAGTTTGCTGTATGTATGATGGTATTTATGTCCCCCCTGCTGCTATAACAGCCTCCACTCTGCTGGAAAGGCTTTCCACTAGAATTTGGAGCGTGGCTGTGGGGATTTGTCCATTCAGGCACAAGAGCATTAGTGAGGTTATGCACTGATGTCAGGCGAGAAGGCCTGGGGTACAGTCAGCATTCCAGTTCATCCCAAAGATACAGTACTGTGCAAAAGTTTTAGGCACATGCAAAGTAATGCTGTAGGGCAAAGATGCCTTCAAAATAATGAAATGAAATGTTTCTAGATTAAAAAAAATAATAAAATACCGTAAAGAGCAGTAAACAGTAGTAAATGAAACAAAGTCAATATTTGGTCTGACAAAAAAATAAAAATAAAAATAAAAATAGTAGTCTCCGGTACAATATGTGCAGTTTTATAAGGAAATGAGCTGGTAAGTTTTATTGAGCATCTTGCAGAACCAGCCACAGTTCTTCTGGACACTTTGACTTTCGCACTCGCTTCTTATTTTTGCAGCAAAACCCAGCAGCCTTCATTGTGTTTTTTTGTCTGAAAAGTGTCTCTTATGTAATATGCTGCTTTCTTTAATGACATACAAACATTTTTCTGTAACATTTAATTTTGTGCTAGAAAACTAATGTTTGGGAATCTAAAATGTTTTTGTACTGACTTGATAATGTAGAAGTCATAAAATAAAAAGTCTATAACAAAGTTTGTACTAAAAAAAAAATAGGGTGCCTAAAACTTTTGCACAGTACTGTATTTAGTGGGGTTGAGGTCAGGGCACTGTGCAGGTCATTCAAGTTCGTCCACTCCAGCATTGGCAAACCATGCCTTTATGGAGCTCACTTTGTGTACAAGAACATTGCCTCTTAGTTCCAGTGAAGGGGAATTGTAATGCTACAGCATACAAAGACGTTCTATAGAATTGTGTGGTTCCAACATTGTGGCAACCGCTTGGGGAAGAAATATATACGGGTGTGATGGTCAGGTGTCCACATACTTTTGGCCATATAGTGTATTATGTCACGATTTGATTTTGTTGCAAGATCTTGGCGTGCATGTTTACGTGCAACACAAAGTATCCAGCCGTTACACACCACCTTCTAGTGTTTATCTCCTAACCACAGCTAGAGTCAAGATTCTTTAATTGACACACAGTGGTGTTGATGGTAACTGGGTTTGTTATAGCTCACCAGTGTCTGCTATGTAACTAGCATTTTGATGAGTGCCAAAGGTAATTTAAAATTATATTCCTTCTATGTAACTACTGAAATTCCCAGCTTCAGTAGAATACTGTATATGATTTTATAATTTTTTATTACTATTTTATGTATGTCTTTTCAATACAAAAAAAATAAGTATGAAGAATATTACCATTACTGGCAATTGAAAGTAAAATGAAGCTGGACCTCTCCTAAATCCCAGCTCTATCTCTCTCTCACTGCATGCTTGTGTTTTCTCTGGCTTTTTATTAATGACACTATAGTGACACTGCCTTATCTTTTAAGCACTTAGTTCAATTCCATTTGAGAGCTCTTGCTATAAATCAGGGGTGAGCTTTCCTATTCATTTTGGCTGCTGAATCAGCTACAGTGATACAAGGAAGAATAATCAACTCTCACAACAAAGAGGATGATGAATAAAGCCTCTCAACATGAATGGCTTCTTCAGTCCTTGAGGGAACAGCTATTTGGAATGAGATACCATTATTGCATACATGAAGTTCATAGCACATAAAATCGCTTTTTTGCTTATTACTTAACATTTCCCCTAAGTGAAATAAATGTTAGCTCTAAAATAAGGACTCATTGTATGGTTTATACAACACACAACCAGCACTACTGTAATGTATATTTCTTATTACAGTATTACGGTAGTTGCACATAACGTTAAAAGAACATATGGCTGAAGGTTATAGTACCTGGTTAAATAATGATTTTCTTTTTTTGTAGGAATGTCCAAGTGGTGTGGTCAATGAAGACACGTTTAAGGACATTTACTCACAGTTCTTTCCACAAGGAGGTCAGTACATCTGTGGATATTACCTGTGGGGTTTTTTTGTTTGTTTGTTTGTTTGTTTTCAGTCATACAGTCACAGGACGATTTTTTTTATTTATTATTTGATCAACCATAGTGCAGTGTAGCAGTGTAATCAAAGGAGCCATTGATCCTGTCCATGTATGTACGTGTGTATGCATGTATTTATAATGTTTTGTTGTGGTAATTTGTGTTATAGCTATTCAAAGAAATAACCTTAATTGATAATAAGATTAAGTTTTCTAATGAAAGGGCCTTTAAGTGTGAAAAAAGTATTGCCTCATAATTCCAAAAAGAGAACTGATACTAATTTTATTTTGTGCCACTTATTCTTTAAAGCCAAACTTCAAAGATGATTTCACTACTGTATAATAGTGAATTAGTATTCTATGTGAGAAGTAATTAGAAAAACACATAAAAGAGCTTAGTGTGATTGTGCCTAATACAAAATAACGCTGCCAGTATTAAACTAGCTTAAAGGCAATTTCTAGGAATAAAACATTCATTGGAAACCATGTTATTGTCAGAAAGGGGATAAGAAATGACAGAGAATGCAGTAAAAGCTGAAATACAGTGCTTGGTTTCTGTTTCAGATGCATCCACATATGCACATTTTCTGTTCAACGCATTTGACACAGACCACAACGGCGCAGTGAGTTTTGAAGTAAGAAATGTCGCCACACATATTTCAAGCTTACATATGTCATGAAGTTTCAGTGCCTTCTCACACTAATCGTCTATGTTGTCACCTGGTCTTGTGAATGCTTCGTTCACGTTCATACTTTGCTATCAAATTTATTGAATGCACGTAAATATATGGCCTTTGCATTTGATGCATTGTCTGTCTTCTGCATCTAATAAACGTGGATTACAATCCATCTATTAACAAGCTGCATAGCCTACAGTATGTTGGCAATTAAATTGTAATCAGCATTGTAAATAAATGAAAGTTGGTTCTGTATGTTCATTAGAATCAGCTTTATGAGCTTCTGCTTCATGTCCTCAGGCCTGTTGGTTATTTCTTATAAATCTCACGGTCTGATATTTATAATGTTTATTTAAAAATAATAATGAAATGCTTTACTTGTAGTTCTTTATGATGTGTAAAATGTAGCTGGGTGGGTTGCATGCATTATGTAAGGGGAAAAAATATGATGGCAAATGACGTTATAGGAAAATAATCAATGACGGAGTGCTGTGATACTACTTCAAAAGATGATTATTTCTCTATAACACTCCCTATAGCCTGTTTTGGGGGTGTTCAGCATTGAATTTATTTGTGATGTCACACTCCACAGTAGCGGTTAATGGCTTATATGAAGGTAGACACTCAAGGCTTTAAGAATTTGCAGTTTTTCATAAGTATTTCTCTCTTTTTTTTTTTTTAACCTAGCCTACTAGGTTTAAATGTTAAATTTGATTGTGGTAGTTCTACACAGTGTTTCATTATCATAAAAGCTTTAGTTGTGCTGTCAATTTTATCTCTGTACCAGTGTTATTTTGGAGAGGTGTGAATTGTTTGCCCAGAAGGGGGCTCACATCCCTCCCCTTTCCCATCACCCTCCTCACCAGCAACTAAACATAGAGTCAGATACTCTACAAACAGAAACCCAACAGTGTCCTGGCTAAACTTATAACAGACTTGCGGCGATAAAATAATTAATTTGTTCATACTGATTGAAAATGTCTCACTAGTCAATTTCCATTCCACTGGCAGAATAGAACTCAGTGAGAAAGGATCATTAAAAAAGAAATATAAGACTCCTTCCAAAAGTATTAAATAAACATCTCCTCACAGGAAACGAAACCATATCAACAACTACTCGTGTTTATGTGGAGAATCTGGCACAAGTCCCGGTTACTAATGAAATGATAACGATTGACTTGCCTTGCAGCCAGAACTTTTGTCCAACCTGTGGTATTATAGAAAAGTAATCAATACCTTCAGGTTTGACAGCACTGTGGTATAATTATGCTTAAGAGACTTTATAGATGGATGAATCAGGTTGTTTGTGTTTGATCTGATTGCAGGATTTCGTAATGGGCCTGTCTATACTGCTACGAGGCACAGTTCAGGAGAAACTCAACTGGGCATTTAACCTGTATGATATTAACAAAGATGGATATATAACAAAAGAGGTATTACAAGTTGTACAGAAGGAAACAATAACACGAACAAAAAGATTGTAACTAATCAATAAAAATCCTTTGTGATCTGTATCACAGGAAATGTTAGACATCATGAAAGCCATTTATGACATGATGGGCAAGTGGACATATCCTATTCTTAAAGAGGAAACTCCGAAGCAACACGTGGAGATATTTTTCCAGGCAAGAATACTTTTTACTACTATATTACTGGCTAACTGTGTGTGAAATCTGGTGTTTGATTAAATCATTTTCTCCCCAAACTTTCAACTTTCAAGGAAATGAAACTTGTATCATGTTAGTCTTTAACATTATATAGTTCTTTATTTCTAGAGGTCTTGGATGAATGACACTAATAAAACGTTTCGTAACAATATATTCGTGTGTCTTTGTAACAGAAAATGGACAAAAATAAGGACGGTGTTGTCACCATAGACGAATTTATAGACTGCTGCCAAAACGTAAGACTGATTTATCTTTTTAACATAATGAGTTCCTTGTGCATAGAAACAATTAAGTTTCATTAAAATAGTTACCAGGGTAATTTTCTCTGCATGAATAAGGGAGTGTAAGATATTGGAGTGATTATTTTAAAAATGGAAATTTCACTCAGGTATCTACATCTACATCATCTATCTATCTATCAGCAAAGCTAATTGAAAAAAAAAAAAAAAAAAAAAAGCAGTGTGTTTACTGAGACCAAGCTTTTTAATGCTCGACTTGAAATGACTCGCTTGTGTTTGTATGTTCTCTGCAGGACGAAAACATCATGAGATCGATGCAGCTTTTTGAAAATGTCATTTAATAGCCGAGCGGACAACATAGCTCTGGTGGCTGGTCGGCTCATGCAAGCACCTTTCTGCTCCACATGTGCCGATATCCTCATTAAGATAAATGGATTCGATTGGAAGGCAAACACTCAACCCAGAACACACCATTCTTTTGGGTTCAAACCACATTTCAAACCGCATTCATATCATTACAGCTCCTGTTTAGAGGTCATGCTTTTAATTAACGATTTACAACAACTGCCATTTGAAAGGTTTTTGTGCATGGGGTAAACTGAACACTGCCTACATAGGAGGTCACGCTGGAACAGATTGCTTTTAACCTCCCAGCCGTGTTCCATTAAGTGTTACCAATAATACTGAAACAAAACGAAATTATCGTTTTCATTACCTCTTACGGCAGTAGCATTTATTCCTGTCCTTAATCTTGTGAGAAAGACTGGGGACATTAGTCTCGGTCAATTCTAACTATGTAGTGCAGAGAGCATGTTTTATACACACAGTGCATGTGGAATCGGTTTTATGGTTTGATTTACTGTAAATAGGAACCACAACAAATATGTTGGTCCTTACTTCAGTTTATGTTGTTATCTTTTGTCAAAGCATTTAAACTTATGTCCAAAGGCACAGATAATTTGATTCCAGAAATTTCTTAAGACAAGAGATTTAGTCCAAAGTCTGAAACACTATGAATATGAGAAACAATCATTTAAAAAAAAAAAAAAAAAAAAAAGTGTACATTAAATAACTACAGGTTTCCAACTTTATTCATGGATATTTGCCAACCATATCAGAGTAATAACAAAATATACTAAATAAGATTCTTTTTAGATTTATGTTTTGAGTAACTGTAGTACTATTCTTAAAACAATGGTATTGCAGTTCGGTTTTATTTACTAAGATTCTAACATTGTACCAAGCATAGAGCACTCTTTGAGCCGTACAGTATTTAATTTGATTCATGATCATTATGACACTGTGTGTGTGTGTGTGTGTGTGTGTGTGTGTGTGTGTGTGTGCTAAGAACATCCAGATTCTGAGAGGCACTAATTTGTGCAAATTCAGTGTCTTTAATTTGGACTTACACTTGAAGTACATTTTTGTTCTATTTCTTGCCAGTTCTGGCACAGGAACAATGAACATTGCTGCTTTTTCATTACATTATGTCGCAAGCTACAAGCTACAAAGAGCATCCTTTCATATTTCTTCCCTTTTATGTCATTCCAAAGCAGTCACCCCTTTTTCCTCCTCTGCCGGTTTTTCCTCTCCTGTTTTCCGGCATTAGAACTGATTAGCTCCCGCTGGCTGAATCAAAGATGTAGGTATAACTGTGACTGGCTACAGCACAGACAGAACAGCAAGCTTGCTGGGTAGCAGATGTATGTTTTCTGTCTCCCAGTAGCATCCGAGAGCACTTGTCCAAAGGCAACATTTCCAACTGCCATGTAATGCAATTACCACCAGCAATATGCTACATGGCATGCACTGGGTTCTTTGACAAGCAAGCTGATTTGTGTAAAAAAAAAAATGAAAAACTGCTGTTTTATGTTAGAAATTGTCTCCAGATCTTTTTGTTGGTACTGTGAACATGAAATTCAGAAAAATTACACGTTGTAGTTATACTTTTTTATATTGATTTAAAGAGCATGTTTTTCCTGATTTGCTGGTAGGCAATGACAATTTAATATTAAAAACTAACCTCTATTATATTTCAGTTATTGTCTTCTCAAGGTAAAAAAGAAAAAGAAAAAAAAAAAAGAAAGTCAATACAGTATTTTTTCAAGTAATGTTACGGTAAAAGAATGGTCCACTATACGTGGTAGAGATGGTGTATTTACATTAACACGTTGCCACCTAGTGGAAATCTAGTATATATGCAGGACCAAAGTCATACATTATTTGACAAGCATTTTTAGTTTTGGGATCTGTTCACATTCTTTGTAATATGTCTACAATCAAACATCATTCCAACTGTCTTTGGAAACATGCCATTATGCTGTAGACCTTTTGCACCGAGATGCTAAGCATAAAAATGCAGTAGGAATGCTGGGGGAAGGACCGGCAGCTGCATGTTATGTGACCGCTTCACCGTGTTAGAGACGGTTAGTAAGGGATAGTACTGAAGAATGCAGATCTAGTGCTCTCTGTGCGTATCACATACATCCCTATGCTATTAGAGGACATAGAGGCATTAGGTGACATTGATTCAATAAACAGCTCTGAATGTATGTGCTTGGTTGTGTTTTGCCTGTCGAGCAGTTTGTGCCAGAAAAAAAAAAATGTAATTAGTGTGGTGTTGGTGCGAGTCTGATACTTAGGTCAGCCATGCAGAATGTGTTTAATAGAGCTATTAAAATTAGGTCATTTTCAGCATTCACACAAATGAAAAACATTCACTGAAAAAAATAAGTTTCCTGAGTTCAATGAAGACTATTTTTAATCCTTTTTTTTATTTTTATAATGGATGTTTATAAACTGGAATGTATATGGCACAGCATCCTTATCTCAGCAAATGGGCCCAACGTTCAGAATTTTAAAAAGTTCATCTATTCCACACTGTAAGCTTACAGTAGCAGTTACATGAACCTCTGCCTATGCTCTACATGGGTTACCTGATGTGTGTTTACATATAAGTCATAATCTTTCAAATATATCACAGAAGTAATAAAATATACTGCTTCTGGTGATGTACCAATAAAAAAAATTTTTAAAAAGATTAAGGTATATTGAATATGATGAACTTTTCTAATTAATTTGATAGACATGAAGCAAGTCCTGTGAGCATGGAAAGACAAAAGCTCATCTACAAAAGATGCCGTTCACTGTGTATGATTTGCTCCTTGGATTATTATGCTGTAAACTGCTAAACACTCTCAATAAATGTTTCACTGTGTACAAATTTACAGCACGAACGGCACTACAATGACCAAGACAAAAATGCCACAGAGTCAGGAGTACAGAGAGTTATGCATGAAACAATTTCTCATAGTTTTCATGAATAAATATTACTTAATATAACTGCAGTTTAATTACTTTCGGTTAATATGGTCCATTCTAATGCTTCTAATATTTCTAATGGTATCCAATGATTTAATCTATGAATTTAACAGACAGCATTTCCTGTCATCTTAAGCATTTGAAAAAAAAAAAAAATCTAATACGTCTGTACTAAAATATTTTTCTCATTCTTTGGTACCATTTTAATAAAACTATTTTCAGAGATTTCATTTTCAATTTGGCAGATAATGGGTAATTTGAGAATCCTTTCCTTATTTCTATGTTATCTAAAAATTAAAAATAAAATAAAAAAAAAAAAGATTATATATATATTATAAGACATTAATACACACCATTACATACAAGCAAGCCAAGCTTAATCCCAAACTAGACTTTTGAGTGAAATTGACAAAATAAGAACACTTGTGAAGTCCTGATGGAGTTGTACAGTCATTCAAAGGCAGCGCTGGAAATAGTAAGGAGTTCATCGAGTGTGCTGCCTTGCACACATTCTCTCTATACACTCACCAACCGCTTTATTAGGAACACCATACTAATCCTGACTAAACCCCAACCGCCCCCCCAAGCCTTACGCTTAGAACACTATCCCTTCTTCTTGCCATGGATTCCAGTTTTTGATAGAAACATTCCTTTGATATTGTGGTCCATGTTGACATGATTGCGTAACAGATTTCTGCTGATTTCTCAGTTGCACATCCCTGCAGCGAATCTCCCATTTCACAACATTCCCGAAGAAGCTCTATTAGATTCAGATCCGGTGAAGCCGTTGAAGTACACTGAACTCGTGTTCATGTTCATGAAACCAGTTTGTGATGACTTGTGCTTTGTGACATTGGTGCATTATCATGCTGAAAGTAGCCTTTATAAGATGGGTAAATTCTGACTATTAAGGGATGTACATGGTCGGCAACAATAGTAGAGGCTGTGGCGTTCAAATGATGCTTGACTGGTATTAAGGGGCCCAGTGTGTGCCAATAAAACTTTCCCCACACCATTACACCACCACCACCAGCCTGCACTGCTGACACAAGCTGGGTCTCTGGATTCGTACTATTGATGCCAAATTCTGACCCTACCATCTGCATGTCTGAGCAGAAATTGAGATTAATCAAGCTAGGCAAAGTTTTTCCAATCTTCAGATGTCCAGTTTCAGTGACATTGTGCCCATGGCAGTCTCAGATTCCCATTCTTGGTTGACAGGAGTGGAACCTGATGTGATCATCTGCAGTTGTAGCCCATCCTCCTCAAGATTCGGTGTGTTTTGTGTACTTTTCTGCTCACTACAGTTTTAAAAGTAGTCATTTGAATTACTGTAGCCTTCCTGTCAGCTCAAACCAGTCTTGATTTTATTTTATGATTTTATGCATTGTGCTGCTAGCACATGACTAGATGATCAGATAATTCCATGATTGAGTAAATGTTCCTAATAAAGGGGCTAGTGACGGTATATGAGTCTGCGTGTATGTTAGGTCAGAAGCTGCCTAATCTCACGGTGAACAGAGCACAAGAATTCCAAATACGAAGTTCCTCCATACAAGCCTTTATCCTCCACTAGGAGCTGGCGGAACAGCATCTCTGATCTGTCTTTCTGCTTCACAATCACCATCTACGAAAAGAAAACACTGCTAAAGATCTACTCCAACAAAGACCTGGAAGCATCCTAGAGCATTCTGACATTCTAGTGAATTAAATTTGATAACATTTTTAAAACATCTAAGCTTTACTTTGTCAACCCCTAACAGTTAGCAGAATGTATTTCAGAACACAATGGCATTGCTCGCTGGATCTTGAAACACAGTGTAACTACATGTACAAATATCTAACAGCACTGGGAGAGTTGTACCTTCATGGACTTGCACCGTTGCTGGGAGATGGCACAAATGATGGAGTGAAGCTTCCTAGAGTGAGCGTTATCTAGTTCTGGCAATGTAGTCTGCAGATATATTAATATTAATATCAGTCAGTGATAACCAGGTCAGCTTTACAGAAATTATTAAATTTTTAGATGTTCAATGCTTGGAAAATTATTTAAAGTTTAAGAAATATATTTGATAATAAATAATATATTACAACGGTTACTAGCTTAATTAAAGTTAATTCTTAATCAAAGTTTAATTCAATCAAAGTTTAAATTGCATTGGGCTTTTCTAACCTGAATCATTTCAAACCTTAATGCAATTCAATAATTAAACCAAAGTTCTACTGATAATATTAAACACTGATTCCATGTGATTTTGTGTATGATGCTGGTGTCTCTGACCGTGTCTGAACTGAGGTGGGCCATGGAGGGCACGTTGAAGAGGTTCTGGATGAGATCAGGAGAGCAGGCCTGGCCCAGCCACAGGAACATAGACTGGCCATTCTCCAGCAAAAACACACCGGTCTCGCTCAAACGCTCCTCGGAGCAGCGCACTGCTGCCGGAATCGAATCACTCGCCACGTCCATAGAGTGCTGACAGAGACAGAGTAGGACCTCATGACCATTTCCACTTCATTTAATAGTCATTTTTTAAACTAATTCTAGGGGATCTAGTATGTGTTGTTTTTGTTCTGTCATTTTGGTTTAACTGATTAAAAACCTAGCCTTACCCTTTCTGCTTTACTCTATAAGCAGTACTGCATTCTGCATTCATATAGCTGGTATAGTTCAAGTAAACTATATTATTACATGCATCCCTAAGGGTGCTTTCCCATATGCGTTTGCGATTTACGCCTTGATGCGGTTTATTTATGCAGGTAAAAACACTCAATTGCAGACCAAAATAACCAGTCTGAGACTGTCTAGCAAATGGTGTTTGACTGCAGTTAGGGAGTGATTTGACTCTGAATTGAACCAACTGCAGGAAGTGAACCAAAAATTGAGTCCATTTCGGGTTGTGGGTGACATTGTTTTGTAGACGTGAACTATTAATTTGACCCATGATATGCAAACCAAAGAGCCAAAAGTCAGAAAAATGAGAGGTGTTCTGGATTTTTGGGCCAATGAACAAAAACATCTGTTTAGTTCCAGCTCTGCGTTCTCTGTTCCTGAGTGATTTACGTTATTTCTAATGTATCGGTCATAAATAAAGCAATAGACAAAAGGTCGGTTTACCTTTTTTCCAATCGCCATATTTATGATCAATAAATTAAAGAGATTCATGAGTAAGGTTTTCAGCCTTAGATGTCCCTCAGCCAATTTCTTTCCCCCATTTACTTAAGGTACGTGCACAAACCATGTCACAAACCAAATAGCAAATAAACTATACATTTTGTTCTGGTCTGGATGACAAATAGACTAATAGGTGTGAAATCAGCCCAACAAATTCATGACATGACTGTGTATATAATCACATCCTTTTCAGCCTGCATTGTTTTCTACAACGAAACAAAGAAACAAGCATCAAATAAATGGTGTACATTTGGCCTTTGGTTTCCTGTTCTTGCTTTATGTTTTTATGTATTCTCACCACTGGGATGAGCTGTGGGTATAGCAGGACCTGGCTCTCCTCCACTCCCATGGACAAGACACTGAGTCTATGGAAAGCCCTGTCATCAGTAGAGAGTTCAGTGCTGCCCACCAGAACTGGAGTCTTCATCAGGCTGTTCATGTACACCGGGAACACTTTCATAGCATCGGGCAGGATCAGCTGCACATGATAACATTATAGGGAAAAGAACGGGTCAGCTGACATAAAACATCACACTGCATAATGGTTAGTAAAAGTCAAAGATAAGCTAATCTAATACAACAATGACAAAAGCTGATAAATACTGATAAATATGATGGCCTTTGTTGTTAATTTCCCAACTTCCAATAATTCTCAATTTCACAACAACCACAAGTACATTATATAAACAACAGTGAAGCCCAACATGATGTCTGCAGAGCTAAATAAAGATATTGAAGGCTAATCTCCATATATGATAAAGCAACAATTAAGTCTCTTTTCTCTGAGAACACAGAGAACTTGTCAGACCTGACTTGCAGCAGAAGGTGTAGCACAGTTCTTCCTATAGCAGGCCAGCATGTGGGCTGTCTGCCTCACCAGGATCTCCCTCACTGTCCGCACAGGCTGGTTTAGTATAGCGTGGTACGCTGGACAACCAAAGACAAACACTTATAGCGTGAATACACAAATACATACACAAAATGTTAATTTTCTGGTAATATGTAAGACTGATATTAAACAAAAAAACATTTCATTAGCCAATCCCACTTGACTACAGTTTACTCTAGGACTGGGCTAGGCTTAATGCATGTAAACTGGCTCTAGGTTTAGGTACTGTAGCTGAAACAATTCTGACTCAAACGTCAGACCTCATTTTTTACCTGACTTGGCAAAGAAGTTGATGAGTGCATCAGTCTCACAGCTCTTGTAAAGTTCAGATAGCTGAGAGCTGCAGTTCAGACTGAGGTTGTGAACGCGCAGCCGCCTCTGACCACTGATGGAGGTGTACAGCACAGCGCACTGGAAAAGCAAGAAAGGCAGACATAGTAGGGCAGAGCTGGCAAAATGGTAACTCCTTTTCTCTAAATGCACACATGCATCTGCAACAATACATGCACATACAAATATCACTTCTCCTGGTATGCCTGAAAAACAGAAGGATTCATCCAATCCTGCCAGAGATATTTGTGAAAAACAATTGTATGCCATATACAGTGCTGTGAAAACGTATTTGCCCCATCCTGATTTCTTCTGTTTTTGTGTATATCTCATACTAAATTGTTTTCAGAAATGAAAATAATTCATTAATAATAATAATTATAATAATTAGTTACATTTATACAGCCCTTTTCTAGACACTCAAAGCGCTTTACATAGTATGGGGGGAAATCTCCTCAACCACCACCAGTGTGTAGCATCCACCTGGATGATGCGACGGCAGCCATAGTGCGCCAGAACGCCCACCACACACCAGCTATTGGTGGAGAGGAGAGATATAGCCAATTCAGGGATGATAAAACAAAGGTAACCTGAATAAACACAAAATACAGTTTTTATATGATAATGTTATTTATTGCAGCAAGAAAGGTGAGGAAGAAGGTGATTGCAATAACTCAGTCTGGGAAGGGTTACAAAGCTATTTCAAAGGCCCTGGGACTCCAAAGGGCCACAGTGAGAGCCATTATCTCCAAATGGAAAAAATCGGCACAATAGTGAACCTTTCCAGAAGTGGATAACCTTCCAAAATTCCTCCAAGAGCACAGCAACTACTCATCCAGCAAGTCACAAAAGACCCAAGGACAATGTCAAAGGAACTACAGGCCTCTCTTGCATCAATAAAGGTCACTGTTCATGACTCCACTATAAGAAAGACACTGGGAAAGAATGGCATCCATGGAAGAGTGGCGAGGCGAAAACCACTGCTAACCCAGAAGAACATTAA
Source organism: Cranoglanis bouderius (assembly GCA_023630585.1). Classification (NCBI taxonomy): domain Eukaryota; kingdom Metazoa; phylum Chordata; class Actinopteri; order Siluriformes; family Cranoglanididae; genus Cranoglanis; species Cranoglanis bouderius. The sequence goes on from CM042539.1 coordinate 2,802,663, forward strand.
GGCTCGTCTGAATTCTGCAAAAACACACCTTCATCCTCAAACCTTTTGGGAGAATGTTCTGTGGATTGATGAGTTGAAAGTGGAACTGTTTGGAAGACAGGGGTCCCGTTACATGTGGCATAAACCAAACACAGAATTCCACAAAAAGAACATCATACCTATAGTCAAGCATGGTGGTGGAAGTGTGATGATGTGGGGTTGCTTTCCTGCTTCAGGGCCTGGGCAACTTGCAATAATTGAGGGAAACATGAATTCTGCTCTCTACCAGAAAATCCTAAAGGAGAATGTCTGGTCTTCAGTCCATAAATTGAAACTCAAGTGCAACTGGATCATGCAGAAAGACAATGATCCAAAGCATAGGAGTAAGTCCTAGTCCTAGAAGTAAGTGAAAGACTGATCTCCAGTTATCAAAAGCATTTGGTTGCAGTTATTTCTGCGAAAGGTGTTCAGTTCAACTTGGGAAGCGGAATTTATTATTATTCATATTCTCATTCTAATACTACTACTAATTGTAACGTAAGCAGGGTGAAGACGGATGCAATTGCAATAAAAGCTTTATTTAAGAGAGGCAGGCAGACAAATCAAAAACGAATATCAAAAACATGGTCAAAAACATGCACAGGTCAGGCAAACTGACTGATGATGATGATGATGATGATGATGTTCGTCCGTCGTTGTCGACGATGACCAAGGACATCACATAGGTAGTGAAGAAGATAAGGTAGGGTGTGTCCGGCTGTGGCTGATAAGGCCGATTTGACCACGGAAGGCTCTGCCGCATGTCGGGCATATGTGGTCTGCTGTAGCTGAGGGCAAGATGTTAGCTCTGGACTTTCGCAGCTCGCGTTTCCTTTGAGCCTCAACAGTCCTGCTTTGCTCGTATGCGGTGGCACCTTGGCTTGCGCGGCAGTGCCAGGTTGGTCGGTCTAGCGCTAATGTCTCCCAGGTGTTGGGGTTGATCTCAAAGCTCTTGAGAGCAGCTTTGAGTGTGTCCTTGAAGCGTTTTCTCTGACCTCCGTGTGAGCGCTTGCCTTCTGCTAGTTCACCATAGAAGAGCCTCTTGGGGAGGCGTGTGTCAGGCATCCGAACCAGGTGTCCTGCCCATCTGACTTGAGCTTTCCTCAACAAGGTGTGAAGACTGGGAAGATCGGCTCTAGAGAGTACCTCTGTGTCTGGAACTTTTTCTTGCCAGGAGATTTTTAGAAGCTTTCTCAGACAGTTCATGTGGAAGCGGTGTAGTTTCTTGGCATGACGTGCATAGACTGTCCATGTCTCACAAGCATACAGTAAGGTGGGGAGTACAACTGCTCTGTACACTTTCACCTTGGTGGCCAACTTGATGCCTCTCCTCTCCCACACTGACACACGTAGCCGTCCAAATGCTGAGCTCGCCTTGGCTATCCGCAATACAACTTCATCATCGATGTTCACTGATCTGGAAAGCGTGCTGCCAAGGTAGGTGAACTTGTCGACAGTTTTCAGGGGTTCTCCTTCCACGGTGATGACCGGTTCTACGTATGGTTTCTGCGGGGCGGGTTGGTGTAGGACTTCGGTCTTCTCGGTGCTGATGGTGAGACCAAAGCTTTTGCAGGCAGCGGAAAAGCAGTTCATGCTCTGCTGCATCTTGTCCACTGTGGCGGCATTGAGAGCACAGTCATCTGCGAACAGGAAGTCGCACACAGAGTCCTCTTCCACCTTGGTCTTTGCTTGTAGCCTCCGTAGATTGAACAGTTTGCCATCGGTCCTGAACCTGATCTTAATGTTGGTTTTATCGTCATTGCAGAAAGCATCTGACAGCATCGCCGAAAACATCATGCTGAAGAGCGTAGGCGCGAGAACACAGCCCTGCTTGACTCCGTTGGTGACTGGGAATGCATCAGAGGAAACGCCGTCATCCAGTACTCGAGCAAGCATGCCATCGTGGAACTGACGTACCATGTTGATGAACTTGTCTGGACAGCCAAACTTTCTCATGATCTTCCAGAGTCCTTCACGGCTGACAGTGTCGAAGGCTTTGGTCAGGTCAACGAACATCGTGTAGAGATCTCTGTTCTGTTCCTGACACTTCTCCTGGAGTTGACGGGCGGCGAAGATCATGTCAACTGTCCCACGCCCTTTTCTGAAGCCACATTGACTCTCTGGCAGGTGTCCGTCTTCCATGTGCTGTATGAGTCAGTTTAGGAGGACTCTAGCGAGGATCTTGCCGGCAATGGCAAGGAGGGAGATTCCACGGTGGTTATCGCAAGACTGCCTATTTCCTTTCCTCTTGTAGAGATGGACAATGGAGGCATCCTTGAGTTCCTGGGGGATGACTTCCCGTTGCCACATAGTTTGGAAGAGCTCAGTTAGCTTGTGTACCAGGACTGGTCCTCCTGCCTGGTAAATTTCAGCTGGGATGGAGTCGGAGCCGGGAGCCTTGCCATTAGAGAGCAGCTTAATTGCTTTCTGTACTTCTGATTCTGTTGGAGGCTGTGCCAGGGATGTATTAATGTCGACCTGTGGCATGCGAGCGATGGCTTCGTCATTAATGGAGGAGGGCATATTCAAAACGTTGTTGAAGTGATTTGCCCATCTTTCCAGGATTGCTTTTTTCTCAGTGAGCAGAGTGGTTCCATCTGCACTTAGCAATGGAGAAGTACCAGAGGACTGTGGCCCATAGATGGTCTTGAGGGCATCGTAGAAGCGCTTGGAGTTGTTGCTGTCAGCATACTTCTGTATCTCGTCTGCCTTGTTGCTGAGCCAAGAGTCCTGCATTTCTCTTAGCTTTGCCTGCACCTTGCCTTTGATGGATTTGAAAGCTGCTTTTTTGGAGGCAGACGAAGTGTCTTGCTGAAAGTCTCTGTGGACTTGGCGCTTCTCGTCAAGCAGCTTCTGGATCGCTTCATCATTTTCATCGAACCAGTCCTGGTGTTTGCGAGTAATCTGGCCCAGATGAGTGAGAGAAGTGCTATACACCGTGTCCCGGAAAGCTGTCCAGTCCTCTTCTGCGCTGTTTGAGCCTAGGTTGAGTTGGCTCAGCTTGCTGTCCAGGTCCTCACAGAGATTTTGACGCACAGAGTGCTGTTCCAGCTTGGTCACGTTCAGTCGCTTGTTAGCCTTTTTGCCTTGAGGGCGCCGCATAGGCTGGATGCGCATGTTGACTTTGGAGATGATGAGTCTGTGGTCAGTCCAGCATTCTGCACCACACATGGCCTTTGTCACCCTGACATCCTGCCTGTCCCGTCTCCTGACTATGACATAGTCAATAAGGTGCCAGTGTTTGCTGCGTGGGTGCATCCAAGACGTCTTGTTACGGTTTGGTAAACGGAAGACTGTGTTGGTGATGAGGAGGTCGTGCGCTGCACAGGTCTTCAGTAAGAGATGTCCGTTACTGCTGCTTTTGCCGACTCCGTTTCTCCCAATGACTCCCTTCCATGCCTGACAATCTGTACCAACTCTGGCATTAAAATCTCCGAGAATTATGAGCTTGTCTTCCCTGTGTACAGACGTTATGAGAGTCTCCAAGTCTTCATAGAACTTGTCTTTGGTCTCTTCGGGATTTGTCATGGTGGGGGCATACGCACTGATGATGGTGGCGTAGCGCTTTCCTTTGAGGGCGAGCCGCATATGCATGAGCCACTCGTTGAGTCCTTTAGGGAGGCTGCTTAGCTTGTTGATCAGGTTCGATCTGATAGCAAAGCCCACCCCTGCTTCGCGACGCTCTTCACTACTGCGTCCACTCCAGAAGAATGTGTATCCTGCCTTAGCCTCTGTTAGCTGACCTTCATCCGCGAGCCTGGTTTCGCTCAGAGCTGCGATATGTATGTTGTACCGATCAAGTTCGCGTGCGACAAGTGCTGTCCGTCTCTCAGGTCTGTCAGCCTTAGGGCTGTCCATGAGGGTGCGTACATTCCATGTGCCGAAGGTGAGTGATGTCACCGAGGTTTTCTTAGTGTTTCGACCGCATGGTTGGGATCCCCGCCTGCCGCGGTAAGCAGGCCAGGGTGTGATGAAGCAGGCTATTTTTAGGGCACCTTTTCTAGCCCCTTCCTCATGCTGTGGAGGTGAGCAGAGCGATCCCGAAGAGGGCTGCTCAGACACCCAGGGGGCTGCCGGACTCCACTGCTACTTCATTCCAGTAGAGAACGACCCGATGGCCTGGGCCGCCTGTGTGCAGGTCTGTGGCTACAGCTTACAGTGTATCCAAACCTGCTGCTTCGCCACTCGCCTGTCGCCACAGGACTTTTTGTTGTGATGTCTTGACTCGCGCGTGAATTGGATTATAGTGAGGAAGAGTTGCGCAGGTCGTCAGCCTCACTCTCTAGTCCCTTCTTATCAGGATCCAGTGGCAAGACAAGTCGAGACGACTGGAGATAGGTTGGGATGCAGTGGATGGTCAACAGTGTCCTTTGTGTCTCACTGTGCCCTAATTGCGCTCCACGACGCTTTGCTGGTTCCGCCTTCCTGCCCGTTGAACCAGTCTGGTGGTTTCCTCCGCGTAGTCCGCCGGATCCAGTCTTCGCATGCGTAGGTAGACAAGCCCTGAGTCACCGAGGGTTTGAGACCCTGCGGCTACCCTCACCAGGTTTTGCCGGCCAGTGGAAGCCGTTGCCCGGGGTGTGGCCGCTGTTGCATGCAGACAGCTACGGGGAGCCACTGGTGAGAGCTGAGTACCAGGTGGAGCCCAAAGCGGGAGAGCTACTCGGGGAGCACCACATGCCCTCCCGTCAGAGGTACTACCCATCCCTGACACCCCCAACACCCCGGCAAACTGACTAAACAAGGTAAATCAAACAAACACGAGAAACAAGAAACAGGCAAGAAGTCAAGAAAATGGCACGAGAGACACTAGACAAAACGCCTTGGTAATAATCAGGCGGCAAACACTGAAACAATACTTCGCATCATACAAAGACACAAGAGGGGTTTATATACACAAACTAATCAAAGGGGGAAACAGAAACAGCTGATAACAATGATGACACATAAAGGAAACAACCAATGACAATATAGAGGGGCGTAAACAGGATAGAAACCATAACAAAAACACACGTGGAAACATAAAGTCAGTGACAACCCGGAAGCGTGCGCTGTCGCGCTTCGGGCAGTTCACGTGCACTGAATGCTCCGGTACTCAGCACGGGGTGAAATACCTAACACTAATACTACTACTGCTGCTAGTACTAATAATAATAATAATAATAATAATAATAATAATAATAATAAAGTTCTCTGTTTTCCTCCCACCTCCCAAAAATGTCAGTATGTTAACTGGCTTCACTAAATTGCCCCTAGGTATGAATGAGTGTGTGTATATGTGTGTGAGCATGGTGCCATGCGATGGACTGCTTTCCAATCCATGGTGTATTTCCACCTCATGTCCTGGGATAGGCTCCAGATTCACCACAACCCTTACCAGGATTATTACTATACTTCTATACTTACTGAAGATGAATGAATGAATGTTGCTGTAAATGCTGCAGCGTAGAAATGTGATCTGCTTAGAATGTTTACCAGGTACCTATCCAACACCATGAACTGCAATATTGCTGTGGTTATTCTTTATGTGATCAGATAGCATGTTTGGCACCAAACATCACTGGAAGAAAGTACCGTATCTGTGTTGTCCCTTTTTAATCTGTAACATCTTGTACTGTTGTATTCTGCATGATATGATTTCAGTTCTCACATATAGCAAAACCAAAATAGTTCCAAACAAGGCAGGCAGATCACTTCAGCTCGCCATTTCAACAGGAAATTGCAAACACAACATTGCAGTATTGCTCATCAGGAAGTTGTTAAAGTTGTTTTTTTTTTTACTTTACTATCAATAACAGTATCCATTACAGTGAGAAATAAAAATAATGATTTACAAATGTTTCAAATTATGATTATTGACTTTACTGATGTGGACTCTTAATGATAGAAGGTTAATATCTATAATTTGGCAACATGCATTATGTTAGGGGGAGAAAAAAAAATACAGGCAAGAGGAAAAATAAATTTTTGTTTTGGTTTACTGCTCAGGTGTCTGATGATACAAAGGGGCTAGTGTTTGGTGGTGTATGTGCCGCACTGACCTGTATAAGTGCCCCAGCCTCCTCACTGAGTGTGTCATCATGCTTAAATTCCACTGTAACTGCTTTGTCACAGTCCACTGCAGCCATCTCCACATCTGTAGTTGTGTTCATATAGATGGCACCAAAGAAATCTGTGGCCCTGAAACCTTAAGTATAGACAGTGTACACAGACTCAGGTGTGTGATCTTAAAATCGAATAAGCTTACATTATTACAAATTTCTTCCTTTCCTTGACAGACACAGAGAGTGTTGCTTCTCTGAGTGTCCGATTTCTGGTTTTGTTGTTTGAGAGTGCCGGCTTTACCTGTGTTGGTTCGAACACGCATTATGGCATCAAATCCGATGGACTTCTCCACATCTCGTCTCAGATCACTGAGGAAATGCGGACCATCTATCTGAACCTGACAGATAAGATGAAGTTTTGAAGTTTATCGCAAGGGGATGACATTTCACACTACATAACAGTTTTGATATACAATCACAGAAACATGAGTTTATTAAAGTAAATGCTTAACACCTCAGGGAGTTTGAATGTGCTTGTGCACGTAATTGTGCATGTGTTAATACACACCTGAAAGTTGCTATATTTATACACTGAGCCGCCAGTGTGTGTGGGAATGTCACCCATAGTGGCCAAGTCCACATACTGGTTAGGGAACAAGAAGAGGTCCACGCAGCATCCCTGGCTCACACACTCTTTAGTCAACTGCTCATACACACCACGCTGTGGCTGAAACAGAGTCTGCAAATGCAAATATACACAAGTTAGCCTTACATTGCAAATGTGTGCAACTTTATTTCTTTTGATATACAGAAAAATAATTAATACGCCACCTTTTCTTTCTCTGTGTTCACCAGCTTCCTGTCGTCTCTGTTCTTCAGCTTCCCAGGTGCCTCTGCAGTTGGAAGGGAGGAGTGGAAGACGAAGAGCTTTCCACTGCATTCAGCAGCCTGAGGGCACAATGGGTTTGGGCATGATCAGTGACTTACACTTTAATGAATGAGTGATTAATGAATAATTAATAATGCATCATTCTTATGAAAAACTATGGGAGTTAGTAGGTTATTACACACAGGACAGTCAGTCAGGAAACTGCAGAGGAGGACTCAATAAATGGTTACTTGTCAAAGATACTGTGTTTTAAGGCAAAGTTAAAGTGTAATTTAGTTGAGGAAAACTAATAAACTGTATGGTCAAAATCAATAAAGTAAAGTTTAGAGTCCAGTTTGAAGTCAGAGTAAGCTAGATCAAATTGTACATATATTTGTTTTACCTTCATTGCTTCTACTCCGGCTTGAATAACTGGAGCAAAGACAGTTTCGCTTTCATTTGTGTCAGCAAACATGTCAGGGATCTGGCTCAACAGACTATGGTAAACAATACAAGGAACAACAACAACAAAAAAAAAAAAAAGATAATTTATGTTTAATCCTTTTATTTCTAATTTTCTAAAAGGAATGCCATTGCAAAAAAATATCAAATTAATGATTACCAAAAGATAAAAAAATTACATTACATTGCAAATAAATATCATTTTTGGGTTACATCCATGCAACATGCATAAGAAATCATAATATCAATAATAAATAAAACTGGTAAACCTACTTGTTGATGACAGCTCGTGATTCCTGAAAGCTGACCAGGAATCCATCCAGAAGGGGCAAAAACATATCTGCCACATCAGAGACCACCATCATCTGGGGTTGAGCTAGTGCACTATTCACATTGTAGAAGTGCAGGATCTTGTTGTAGGTGACAAAGCCCACTCTGATGGCTGAGCTCTCAGCTCCCTCCTCTCTAAAAAGCAAGAGTCGGGAAACATTAGTGTTATTGTTCAGGAAGGCACTTTATTGTGAGCGCCAACATTTGTGGACTTGTATCCCACATGATTCCCTCTTTTATTTTTTTCATATTTAATATACACTCACTGAGCACTTTATTAGAAACACTATACTAATACTGGGTAGGACCTCCCTTTGCTCTCAAAACAACCTCAATTCTTTGTCGCATGGATTCCACAAGATGTTAGAAACATTCCTTTGAGATTCTGGTCCATGTTGACATGATTGCATCACACAATTACTGCAGATTTTCTGCACTTTCATGTTGCGAATCCGGTGACTGAGAATCCGGTGACTGAGAAGGCCACTGAAGAACACTGAACTCTTTGTCATGTTCATGAAACCAGTTTGAGACTTTTGCTTTGTAACATGGTGCATTATCATACTGGAAGTAAGCATTAGAAGATTTTGGCCATGAAGTGATGCACATGGTCAGCAACAATACTCAAATAGGCTGTGGCATTCAATCAATCATTGATTATTATTAACAAAGTGTGCCAAGAAAAATTCAACCACACCATTACACCAGCTCCACCAGCCTGGACTGTTGACACAAGGCAGATTGGGTCCACGGATTCATGCTCTTGGTGCCAAATTCTGACCCTACCATCTGTGTGCCTCAGCAGAAATCAAGATTCATCAGACCAGGCTACGTTTTTCCAGTCGTCAACTGTCCAGTTTTGGTGAGTTTTGGTCATAAAACTGCCGCCACACGATTGGCTGATTAGATAATTGCATGACTGAGTAGGTGTACAGGTGTTTCTAGTAAAAGTGCTCAGTGAGTGTATTTGAGTTCTGTAAGACTACAGAGTATAAAACAAATTCAAAGTATTTCACAGATAAAACAAGCCAAACTTGGAAGATGAGAGAAACATGTTCTCATGTAGAGAGACTGGGTTAGAGAGCACTGCGTATTTATAGTTCCAAGAGCCACTTCCTCAGCATAAATAATTGTGAAAGCTAGTCAACAGGGCCAAAAATACAATTCCCAGTGCTAAAACTGAATGTTTGAAAAGGAAAGGGTAAAAAAAAAAAAAAAAAAGAAAAATTGATTGGTTTCCTTCTGGATTTGCAAATCTTGACTCTTGACTCTTGTACTTAAGCTGGGCCATTAGGACAGCAGCACCACAAAGATATGTGAAGTGACAAAACAAGCTTGTTTATGGGTTTAAATGCCTTGACCCTGCCAGAAAAAGTTGAATAATGGTAGGTCAAGGGTTTGTGCTATACGGGAAAAGAGGGGATGTTTAAAAGCAAAAAAAATAATAATAATAAAAAAGAGTGAAGGGAAGCCAATAAAAATCCCTCTTATCATTCCTAGCTTATCATTTAGCTGACGGAGAAACAGTTACAGAGAGCAAAAGTCAAAAGTTCACACAAGCTCCAACTAGACAGAAGAAAGTAAAATGGTGCACTGCTTACAAAATGATGCTGAATATAGTATATCCAATTACAGTGGAAATTCAATTGATTACATTTTTTGAGAGGGTGGGGGTACTACATTTCCAAACACATACTGTTAATACCATTGCATGCTGGAGTAAATAAAGCTGCTGAAATGGTATAAGGCGCTAATTCTGTGAGAATACATTCTGTGAACATGACTGTAACTCACATTTTTATGAGGAAAATGCTGAAAACTGAATTTAATACGTGAGGCAAACAAGTACTGGTACCTACAGAGAAAACATTTGCTTTTTGCAGATAAGTGAAACTGAATTGAATCTGGGATTTGTAGACTTCTCTAGCAAAACAATTAAAAAATGGCGTACTTGCTTGAATAACTCAGGGCCTACAGGCAAACTTCCATTATCCATAAAATAAACATCACTCTAAAACAGGGAGCACCAGCACCCCATCAGTTCATGGCATATTATTAAGCTTGAGTCCTGATGAAAAATGATGAAAAATTAAAATGCTAATATAAAACTGCACCAGGGTCTGCTACCAACTGCTTGGCCTTTGAACGTTCCTTACTATGGGAGCTCACAGAGTGGTAAGTTGAGCCATATAAAAACATTGGGTGTCCAATGTGTTTCTCATTAAATGCATGCACTCTAGTGAGCAAAGCCAGAAACAGAGGGGAGAAATCAGATTTAATACCACAGGCTTATTTGGAGTGCACTTCCAGCATGCTTTTGAGGTGAGGTCAGTTTTCTAAACAAATACGGACATACCCACAGGGGCTGGTGGAGAAGGAGAAAGACGTTTTGCAGGAGATGTACATGCAAACTACTAGATGGTAAATCAAAAGTCTGTCTTTTTGCACGCCAAAAAAATGGCACGTACGTTAGCGCATTGTGCTCCATGAACATTTCAAAGATCTGGCCTTTCTACATTAGCCTCCACAAAAATCATGTAGGCAGGAATTTTCAAATGATGAGATACAGCAGTACTTGGCTTGATGTAGTTCTGTCGTTTCGCTTTTCTTCACTCTCATCTTACTGACCATATTTGGCATGGAATTGGGGGCCTTTTTCAGGTGCAATGAGCTGCTTTCTGAGCTGACGGCAGCTAAGACATACATGTGTTACACCTGAGATGTGCTATGAAAACAGTCCTGACAAACATTTGTTCTTGTGGTGTTACAAGAACAGATCCTTATGACAGATAGTTATGTTTGAGTGATTAACAGGCTTCAACAGTGTATATTAGTTCTTGAGGGAATGACAAAAAACATGTTGTACAGCTAATAAATATCGCCCACTGCTCCTAAGTGCTTCCTTACACTGTATTCCAAAACTACAAGCAGAAAATGACACTTTTTATTAATTATGTCAATAAGTATGTTAAAAAAAAATTGATATAAACTTTTAGCTTTACATGCAGTGGTATACCTTAAAATTTTTGGACAAATGTCAGTTAAAAGTAGCATTTTAACTTACTTTGGAAGTTGTTCCAGCAGTGTCTTCAGTTCCTCACATATCAGTTTGACCAGTCCACTCTTTATGTTGTTGTAGGAGACATCGATCATGAAGATATAAGCAGGAGGATTGGGAGGCTTATTGTTCTGAGAAAGAGAACAAGAAAAAAATTAATTACATTGGCTTAACTGTGTCAAATTATTGACAAGAAAAAGAATACTTATAGGCACAAAGCATCTGTGCTTTGAAATAAGCTCAGTGATAATTACTAACACTGACAAATTTTTATTTACTAGCCTCTGCTGCCAAGAATTAGTATCCAATGCACCATTAAGCACAGGACTCCAGGAGTGGGTCCATTATCTACTGTACATTATTATAAAATTTAGGACTAAGTGCTCACCGTTTTGCTTTCTGTGTACCAGTGTGCAGTATAATATCATCTAAGGTGATTCTAAGCTGCTGCAAACTTTAATTACCAAATTTATTCATCAATTAATAAATTAATCATATGGTCTACTAAGTGTAGACAAAAGACAATGTTCTTGAAGTACTGACAAAACAAGCAAATCTACTTGTTCTTGCCAATACTAAATTCACAATGTAAATGTTCACAGTTTAAGTTCCAGTTAAAAAGATGAGATGGTAGGCGTGGGTTAGAGATTCTCGCTGCATGAAGGTGCATGAAGGCAACAAATGCTCTTTAAAGACCTGGGTGTTCACCACCTCATAATAAAACACATTATCCACAAATGAAGGAAATTCAATACTGTTGCTATTTTTCCTAGGCGTGGGCATCTGGACAGACGAATCAAAGATAAGAGTTGTTTGGCCATAGTAACAGCAGACATGGCGCAGACCAAAGACATCTTTTCAGGAGAAGCACCTCATACCTACAGTGAAGCACGGTGGTGGAAATGTTATGCTGTGGGGTTGCTTCGCTGCCTCAGGGACTGGACAGCTTGCATTCATTGATTCAACTATGAATTCTGCATCATATCAAAGAGTGCTTGAAGATAATGTGAGGCCATCTGTCCGAAAGTTAAAGTTGAACCGAAAGTGGGCCCTTCAACAGCATAATGATCCTAAGCACACTAGCAAATCCACCAAGGAATGACTCAAAAAGAAGAAAAGGAGGGTTATGGAATGGCCCAGTCAAAGCCCGGATTTGAATCCCATTAAAATGTTGTGGGGGGGATTTGAAACAGGCAGTAAATGCAAGAAAACCCTGAAACATCTTGCAAATTAAAGAATATTGCATGGAAGAGTGGTCAAAAATTCCAGAGAAAATGTCAGAGACTGGTGGACAATTATGCAAAACCCCTACAAGACATTATTTCTGCTAAAGGGGGCACTACTAGCATCTGAGGCCAAGGGTGTACTTACTTTTTCCACAGAAGAATATCACATCTATTGATATTTCTGTTGAATAAATGACCGAAAAAGCTAATTGTCCTTGTGGTTTTGTTCAAGTATATCAACTTTATTAATAGGCACTGTTTCAAAGATGGTCAAATGTTTGCTTGTCCAAATAAGTCAAAAAAGCCAACAATTTCCATGGGGTCTACTTACTTTTTCACACGACCACATAATATTAAAAATATTAAATTCTACATTAAATGCTGAATGGCTTAGCAAGATCTACCATGTGCGATTGTTGTCAATTGTTATATTGTTCAAACATGTTTTAAATAACACCACTTTAAATATTCACGTAAATACTGAAGAATGATCTCATTTCCAAACGCAAAGTATATTTTTCCACAAATAAAACCTCAATGATCAATGTATAATGTATTGTTGAGAAGGAGCTGTAAACAGATCATTACTTTGCAGTAATCCAGCGTAGCTGCAAACTCATAAGAACCCAGGGACAGCTCTGGTCTTTCATATACATCCACTCTTCGGCCCATATGGTCCAGGTGCTGGAAATACTGGGCAGGAACTAAGGAGGGATACATTTTTACATCTTTTTTTTTTTTTCTCAAAAGAAATAACTGCATGATAAAATATATTTGATTGGTTGCTGACCTTGTGGCTAAGTCAAAAAAAACTTTAAAAACCAACAGTGAAGTATGTCTGTGGTACTGACCCTCACTAACACAGCTGCAGAAACCACACTGGAAGCGTCTTCCACCGTCGATGAAGAGCATAAAGGGGCACATGTAGGCCTTACAGCGGTTACAGCGTATGGGTCCTGCCTCGCCATGATTTACTATGTATAGAGGAGTCTGATGTAAACAGAATCAAGAGAAGACAGAGAAGATGTTTATCATTTTGACCTGTAACACAGACCTTCAGGTAATTAGAATTATAATATATATAAAGACCCCACACATTTATGGTTTTTATAACTGATAAATAAATCACTAGCTTAAAGAAACACATGCAGAACTAAGTGGAATGTGGTCCTTTCTGTGTAGTAATAAGAAGGCAAGTTATAAATTAAACTATGTTTACAAGAATTAAGAGAAAATGTTTCACCCAGTGTAAATAACTATATACATGTCATATAATTTATATTTAGCAGAGATACAAAATAGAGACTGCATTTACATAGATAAAATATAGTCTTAAATTATAATTCATATGCATTCACCACTTGTTAGTACTAGTCAATTAGGAATCCTGGAACCTTTTTTTTTTAATCTAACATGTTCCCCTGAGATTGAATTTTAAACCAATTAGCCACTTGTGAAACAATACACTAACATTACCTAAAAAGGACCTACAGCGATAGTGCTGTCACAGAAAGAAAGGTGAGAGTGACTGAAGATTCCTGGACCACACAACACCCACAGACCTCAGCAGTCAAGAGTTTAAATGAAACATACTATCATTTGTCATATACAAGACAACATAATGTATTTAGTGTAAAGTTGGTATCTAGAACACAGCTATCATATATATACAGTTACAAGTTGCTTTATTATTTAACTTCAGTATTAAATATTGGCCTTGTTTCTAAAGGAGTAATTATGGTTATAAGAGTTACTAGTGACCCAGATGTGTATTGATGATACACAACTTCGTTCTGGCTATGTGTAATGACATAATAATTTAAATTAAAAGATAAGGACCACTGACAATGATCTATCATACATACTTCATTTTTGGGCACTGTGGCAAAAGGTTTGATGATGGCCGCCAGAGGCACTTGCCACTGCTTGGCAAGGTCAGAGGTACAGGGAAATGAGTAGGTAGTGCATCGCATGAACCTTGGGCTAGCATTTCCTGAAAAAAACAATAAACAATTTGACTAAGAAACAAAGTTTGTTTTATTCTCCTATGAAGAGATTCATTATAGTTTATTTATTTGTTCACTCAGTGATAGACCCCTCAGGTTTCATTCCTGTACCAGGGTCAAAGTTTAATGGTATTCTTTGTAAATAAATGTTTTTCATTGGAGACCACATAGCACTTCAGTATGTCAATCTGCTAAATGCTGTAAAAGTAAATGCAAACACAGGCACTTTGTCACAGAACTCACCTTGATCCTGAACAGTGAAATTGGTTGTAACTAGGGGTGGTACTTGACCCCTGAGATTTGTGGTGTAGACCTGACCGCCTCTCTTAGCCTGGTCACTTTCAATCACTTGTATCTATACAGTGAAATGTAACGATATTTTAGGGAAACAGAGTGCATAATGAATTATAGATAACCTAAAAAAAAATTATTTTACCTAATTTACTAAACCTATGAACAGCATATCATCTTGCTACAGTCATCAATACAGAAGAGCACTTACATACTCTGTACAGATAGATGTCAGCCAATATTTAAAGATTTAAAATGTTTAAATGGCATAATAACATATATTAATAGCAAGACATTTAGACAACGGAACAAATCTGACTGAATGTAGCAACTGTTCCAGATCAGTCGACTGAAGAAATAACAATGAGGCTTGTGCTTAAATGCTGCAAGTGACTTCAGGTGATGAGACAGAGACTGATGTGGATGATGCTAACAAACAAAGTGATTCTTTCCATGGAATTGCAATGAAAATTTTAAATGCAATAATCTCTGTTTTCACTTTTGGGGGCAACCACAATTTAAAATGCAATGACTTTACCTATGGTTAAGATATGCGGAAAAGGTAAACATATTTCAGTTCAGGAAAACCAGCATTTTTCAGAACTAAATAGAAAATATTCTTTTAATATATTAAATATTTTCTAAGTAGAAAATTTGATAATTTGGCCATATGAATGGTTTTTCCAGGCCACCACATATTTAAATTATAGGCCCCATGTCGAATCAGTGACCATGGTATCTAACTGAGAGTTTGAATGGCTTGTTTTTTAAAGTGTAATATTCTAATATACTACTACAGCTCCCTTTGTTAGCAGTGCCTGATGTTTCAACATGTGTTCTGTGTAGTGGTAGGCTGTTGAATAAGGCCAGATTGGACAATCATTACTGTATAATAATTGCAATAATAATGATGATGATGATGATGATGATTATTATTATTATTATTATTGTTGTTGTTATTACAATTATTATTACTGTATAATGTGTATAATAATAATAATAATAATAATAATAATAATAATAAAATATTATTCATGAATACATATATATATATATATATATATATATATATATATATATATATATATATATATATATATATATATATATATATTTTATATATATAATAATGTAATAATACATATATATTTTTAAATAAATATATTTATAACTATTATGTAATGTATAACCCAAGTTGGCACCCATGATGGCGTTTATTTGCAACTTAGGTCATTGTTGAGTATTTATTTATTTACACGTCTCACATACTGGGACTGTTACAGTGTTTATTGTACAACTAAGTTCTTATCAATCAGTACTTACTGTGCTAGGTATGGAGTCTGGATCGAGTTTCTTCTGAGGAGGTCCAGCCATGTTGGCAGGTCCTCCAGGGAAGCCTCCTGGGAAAGCACCTGGCTGCGGCCCTGCCATCGGGGACCCTGGCATCTGTCCTCCATATAATCCTGTAACCACAAAGCCACAAAGACATTTAAAATACACACTGCCTCAGCTCAGTGTGCATATGATTCAAGAGCATGGCTCACATCAATATTAAATGATTGTTCTGAAACAAGATGCCAAACCTCCTTTACCTGGCTGCTGAGGAGGAAATCCCTGAGGTGCTGGTGGCTGTTGGAATCCAGCTCCACTCAATGGAGGAGGGTGAGGCCGTGAATTAGACAATCCCATTGGTGGAGGCCCTGCTGCACTCATGGGTGGACTAGCTGCCATTGGTGGACATGTAGCCATTGAGAAAGGTTGAGTGCCTGGAGGAGACATGGGTGGATGTCCCATTGTTTGTGGTGGAGACATTTGGAAAGGCTGTGGTGCTGCTAAAGACTGCGGAGTTTGCATGTGGCTCTGGGCTAGATAAAACAATGAAAAGAGTCAGAGGAACAAGTCAGAGGAAATAGCTAATTTAATCACAAACAAAACTGTATATTAAGAAAAAGAACTGCTAATCCTAAACTTACCATATCCATCAATGTTCATAGCACTCATCTGATTGGTTATTTGTTGGGTTGGAGGCGTGACCGGAGCCATGCTGTGGTATGGTCTTTGAGGGGGCTGTCCATAGGGAGACATGGCAGGTGCAGAGGCTGCCGGAGGGGGAGGGAACCTAATAATTAAAAAAAAAAGTGATGAGGCTCAATTTAAACTGCGAAATTTTACAAAATTCACAAAAAAATCTTTAATCTATCTCTGGGCAAAGAAAGTTACTTCTGTGGGTGTGCGCCATTTTGTTGAATAGGTGATCCATATTGGCTAGACACAGGTGGTGGAAGCATCCCAGAAGGAGAGGAGGCAGCTGGTTTGAGCATACCTGAAACATAACATTTTCAGGATTGTAATAAACAGCTAGTAATCAGTGATTGGGTTACGTAAACACAAACACAAACACCATATTATATTCCTAAAAGAAAAGAAGTTCACATTTCACACCGTCTCTAAATGAAGCTCCTTATGCTAATATTACACATGAAGTTGTGCAGGGACAAAAGATCTGGACAAATGGCCCGAATGCCAAGAAGTAATACTACATTCACTACATTCACAAATGTATAGATAATTACACACAATTCACTATTAATTACCAATTCAGAATATTATCTAACATCAGACCTGTGCAATACTTGTGGAAAATATGAGATCATTGAATATGTCATAAGTCATAAGCTAAAATACAGTTATGTAGTCACCAGAGCCAGCTTGTGCATGTGCACAGCTAACAAGAGAAGACTTATTCTTGTCAAAAGTTAAACAAAAGTAAAATAGAAAGTGAAGGGAATTTCACTGTACCTGTTGGTTGTGGAGGAAACGACTGTGGTGGAGCTCCATAGTGCCCGTAATGGGATTGTGGAGGGGGAGCCCCGAATGCAGTGGGGTATCCCCCCATTCCCACCTGGGCCTGCGAGTATGGAGGCGTAGCAACATAACCCTGCTGGCTCATCCTGTTAGATGTATTTCATTCCACAAATAAAGAAGAACGGCAACCTGTAGAGTCAATATAAATTAAGCTTTCAAAATTCTTGATAATGTCCTTATACAGTATTGCTGCATCCCAATTCGCCTACTATCCATCCTAAATAGTATCACAGATTAGAATTAGTGTGTCCCAAATCATAGTATGTTGTATCCCAAAGGTACCCGGATGGTCTACAATTTCCGGTAGATTTTCAGAGTGTGGATCCGTGGACACTTTTTCAGCTAATACTGCCCACAACTCCCTGTGCGATGGAGGAGGAAATTTGTGAACGTTTGCTTCGCCGAATTCAACCTGCAAAATGGTCAGACGAGTCAGTGATTTAAGTGTTAGAACTTAAATGTTAAGCACTAACCAACGTGTTAATTTTTTTTTTTTTTACTGTCACGTAAGATTAAAGGTTGGAGGTTGTATTAAAAAAAAGTACTATGTTTATAATAAAAAATTAAAAAAATAAATCAAGGGAATGGTAAATTAAATTATATAGTATAAATCATATAAGGAATAATGAATGAAGAAAAGCTGAAATGCAACAAGGAGTTTGTTTACGGTGGCAGTGTGTGTAACCAGGCAATAACGGTCTCCTCTGTCATGTGACGTGCTCGTATGTCAAACTCTTTTGCTGCACACTCAAAAGTATGTACTTCTTCTACACAAAAAGTGTACAGACTTCTAGCGCATAGTATAAGCATGTTGCAATGCTTGCACTGCTGCAGCTTGGGTTAATAACAGTTTATTCAATCTGTAATATGAAATTACAGCCTAGTGCAACCCAACCTTGGTTCATGCCATATTGCATGGTAGCTCATGATCTTGTGTAAGATGGACCTTTACCAATGAACTATTCAGAGATAATGAGAGTGATAAAGCACAGAGTGATCTCATTCTGTTTGTGTGTGTATGTATGTATGTGTGTGTGTGTGTGTGTGTGTGTGTGTGTATGTCTGGGTCTGTACTGTATGTGTGTGTGAGATTATAGATCCATTTAGAACGGTTATCCGTCTGTAAGGAAATATGTCTAAACAAAATAAAGAGTGGAGTAACCTGTAAACTCCTGGCTTAAAATGTAAAGCTTCAGTGGGAGAACTTTTTTAAGTCGAAAGCCTTTGGCCATAAGATGAATTCTCTGACCTGTGACAGTGTCCTGTACAGATGTTTAACACCTCAAAAGGTTTGCCAAAGTTAAGTAAAGCAGTAATTGTAAATAAATACTCAGTGATGGATAACAGATGGATTTATGCTGTCGGTGAGCATGCTTAACTTGGGCAGTGAGACTGAAGCAGTGCTGGACCTCTGCTCGAAGATGCCACGTCAAAGATGAGTGTTACTTTCATGTTACAAAAACAATAACAATACGTGTTTTAAAAAAATAAAGAATAAGAAAAAAAACAATGTCCTTTCAAAAGCAGTTAGCATCAATTTGGCCTCCTATATGTATGGAGTTCGTGCTTAAACATTAAACGCTGTTTAATGTTTGCCGATAGCTACAGAGTTGCGGTGTATCTACCGAGCTAACTGACACAGAAGCAACTCACGGACGCCTCAAACTTTCCGGTTTGCTTAAGTCTATTTAAACACGTGTAACAAAACATAATGCAACATTATACTCTGCCTCATAAGACGTCTGAGATGTCCGGTCACTTATATAACAAAAATAAATACATTAATTAAGAGAAATTACCTGTAAGGTAGAGATGACGCCGGGCGGACTGACTATTCGGAACGTACACGAGCCTAACGAGAGTGCCACGTCAAACTCCCGGCACCGGCCTCGGGCGTTTTTGCTGCTTCTGCGCATGCGCGCAGTTGTGGGAACCGCTACACGTCAGCAAAGATGCACGAATACAGACGTGCGCAGAGAAATCCTCTGACCGTGTTCGTACGCGAGCAGAACCCACGAAGATCAGCTCTTCCACACCGCACGTGCAAAATATACAATGAGAATGCATTTAACTTATAAGGAAGCATGAACGCTTTTCATATACTAATCATTTCTGAAGCCTGGTCTCAGTATCGGTTTGTTTAAACACTGAGTATGACATCTGAAAAAGAAAATAACACCAGCTATGGAACTAACAAAAAGAACTGATGTGGTATAAGTCAAAACTCAGACAATAGTATATATATATATATATATATATATATATATATATATATATATATATATATATATATATATATATATATATATATATATATATATATATATATATATATATATATATATATATATATATATATATATATTATAATATATAATAATATATATATTATATATAATAATAATATATAATATTTTATTATATCTTTTCATGGGATAACACTGATGAAATGACACTTTGCTACAATGTAAAGTAGTGAGTGTACAGCTTGTATAACAGTGTAAATTTGCTGTCCCCTCAAAATAACTCAACACACAGTCATTAATGTCTAAACCGCTGGCAACAAAAGTGAGTACACCCCTAAGTGAAAATGTCCAAATTGGGCCCAAAGTGTCAATATTTTGTGTGGCCACCATTATTTTCCAGCACTGCCTTAACCCTGTTGGGCATGGAGTTCACCAGAGCTTCACAAGTTGCCACTGGAGTCCTCTTCCACTCCTCCATGACGACATCACAGAGCTGATGGATGTTAGAGACCTTGCGCTCCTCCACCTTCCGTTTGAGGATGCCCCACAGATGCTCAATAGGGTTTAGGTCTGGAGACATGCTTGGCCAGTCCATCACCTTTACCCTCAGCTTCTTTAGCAAGGCAATTGTCGTCTTGGAGGTGTGTTTGGGGTCGTTATCATGTTGGAATACTGCCCTGCAGCCCAGTTTCCGAAGAGAGGGGATCATGCTCTGCTTCAGTATGTCACAGTACATGTTGGCATTAGCTCCCCAGTGCCGGCAGCACTCGTGCAGCCCCAGACCATGACACTCCCACCACCATGCTTGACTGTAGGCAAGACACACTTGTCTTTGTACTCTTCACCTGATTGCCGTCACACACGCTTGACAGCATCTGAACCAAATAAGTTTATCTTGGTCTCATCAGACCACAGGACATGGTTCCAGTAATCCATGTCCTTAGTCTGCTTGTCTTCAGCAAACTGTTTGTGGGCTTTCTTGTGCATCATCTTTAGAAGAGGCTTCCTTCTGGGACAACAGCCATGCAGACCAATTTGATGCAGTGTGCGGCGTATGGTCTGAGCACCGACAGACTGACCCCCCACCCCTTCAACCTCTGCAGCAATGCTGGCAGCACTCATACGTCTATTCTGCAAAGCCAACCTCTGGATATGATGCTGCGCACATGCACTCAACTTCTTTGGTCGACCATGGCGAGGCCTGTTCTGAGTGGAACCTGTCCTGTTAAACCGCTGTATGGTCTTGGCCACCGTGCTGCAGCTCAGTTTCAGGGTGTTGGCAATCTTCTTATAGCCTAGGCCATCTTTATGTAGAGCACCAATTCTTTTTTTCAGATCCTCAGAGAGTTCTTTGCCATGAGGTGCCATGTTGAACTTCCAGTGACCAGTATGAGAGAGTGTGAGAGCGATAACACCAAACTTAACACACCTGCTCCCCATTCACACCTGAGACCTTGTAACACTAACGAGTCACATGACACCGGGGAGGGAAAATGGCTAATTGGGCCCAATTTGGACATTTTCACTTAGGGGTGTACTCACTTTTGTTGCCAGCGGTTTAGACATTAATGGCTGTGTGTTGAGTTATTTTGAGGGGACAGCAAATTTACACTGTTATACAAGCTGTACACTCACTACTTTACATTGTAGCAAAGTGTCATTTCTTCAGTGTTGTCCCATGAAAAGATATAATAAAATATTTATTATATGTACAAAAATGTGAGGGGTGTACTCACTTTTGTGAGATACTGTATATATATAAAAAGGCACTGTAGGCTGATTGGCATTTCCAAATTGTCTGTGGTGTGTGAATGTGTGTGTGTGATTGTGCCCTGTGATGGGTTGGCAACCTGTCCAGGTGTGTCACCTGTCTTGTGTCCCGAGTTCCCTGGGATACTGTAGGCTCCAGGCTTCCCACGACCCTGTGTAGGATAAGCGGTATGGAAAATGGATGGATGTTTGTCTAATTATTGAGTGAGAGGTGGAATCACCTATACAGGGCTATACAGAGGTGCAGCGGGATGCATTGCTGCCTCTCACAGCTCAGGGGTCCTATAGGTTCAATCCTGTCCTGTGTGGAGTTTCCACAAATGTTCTCTCTGTGTCAATGTGGTTTTTCACTGGGTTCTCCAGTGTTCTCCTACTATCCAAAAACAAGCCAGTAGGTGAGCTGGCTAAGATAAATTGGCCCTATGTGTGAATTAGTGTGTGCATGGTGCTCTGTGATGGACTGGCGTCCCACATCAGCGATTATTGAAAGTGAGAGTGTATATATTATGTTATGTTATGTTATGTTATATTATAGTATAGTATAGTATTTCAGGGATTTGAATAAAAAAATCTACAGTGCTACCATGAGGATTTAAATGATCCATCCATCCATCCATCCATCCATTTTCCATCCTACACAGGGTCGCAGGGGAGGCGGGGGACATCACACAACCCACCGCAGGGTACAATCACACACAAACTCACACACCACACACCAATCAGCCTACATCGCATGTCGTTAAACTGGGGGAGGAAACCGGAGTACCCGGAGGGAGCCCCCAGGGCATGGGGAGAGCATGCGAGCTCTGTGCACACAGGGAGGAGGCAGGAATCAAACCCCCAAATCAGGAGGTGCAAGGCAAGTGTGTTAATGACTAGGCCACAGTGCCCCCCTATATTATATTATATTATATTATATTATATTATATTATATTATATTATATTATATTATTTCATTCCAGGTATTTGAATAAAAAAATATCTAAAATGCTACAACGAGGATTTAAATGATCATTACCTCTAATTAAATCTGTAGTAATAGACCTCTGTGTGGTTGGAAGTCCCCATAAAACAGTATTGGTACTTAATTCCTCATAAAGCAGTTTTTAGACACCCTGAGTTAATTCAGAGTCGTAAATATTCGTTGAAGAAGTTTTGCACATACTCTCTTAATCAGAAAATTCTGTTGTGGCCAGCTTGCTTTCCTATTCCCCTTCCTGTCTATTTGATAGGATCTGTAATGTTTGCTAATAAACTAACCTGCCGGTTTAGACCAACAAGATGTGCGTGAGGGAGCCTCTGCCTGGAAATGTTTAAAGGCGGTTAAGGGAGAATGTGTCGGTGTTGGAGGGAGCAAACTTGAACATTTCTCTCAGAAAAGATCTGAGACTTTGGGCAGGTCTCAGAGAAATGACGCTGAGCAGTGGGCTGGACATGATTTCTTCACCCACCGAAACCCTTGGACATTATCTCCCGAACACAGACTCAGAGCGGAGACACGCGCGTTGCGGGATGAGCGCGCAGGATTACGCATGCGTGACAGTGCGGGGTCGCGCGCCCTGGGGTTTTCAACTACGCCAAAATGACACGGAGCCGCACCGAGGTGTTCAGGTGCACCAGGTGAGATACAACACACAGATTATTAACACACCGGGTCTTTATATAGGTTTGCAGTCATGATATGCGTTAATTCAATGCGTTGATTCTTGGAATTGCGTTAATTCTGGGAATTAACGCACTGAACAACGTGACTGACATCTTTATTATGCTGCATTTATCGGTTTTTGGTTTATTTAATGTTTTATGGATCATTTCTCCTGTGTAGTCGAGACATCAATTTGATTGCAACAGTGAATTTTTTCGAAGCTTACTCATATATGCAAGTTGAACTTGAAACACTTTAAGGTTTTGGTTTCTGGGTTTGGGGCAAATTATTTTATTTATTTATTTTTTTTTTTGGGGGGGGATGATTGTTTCCAAAGAGATAACCACACAAAAAAGTCCTCCCCAAATAGCCATGTAGTTCTGGAGGTGACACTGTATTCAGTATGCTGTTAATGGTGCAGTAACAGTACAACACAATGACACTTTATACTGATGTATGGTGAGCTCAAGATGTGAAACTACATTGACTACCCATTTATGTATGATCCAATATGACTTGAGCAAGCTTTTGGCGAGATTTTCAAGTTATTAGAATAGCTTATGACTGTGATTTATACTAATATATCAGCCCTGTAAGTAAATGGGAGCAGATTAAAGTGGTGATGGCACACTGCTAGTAGCCTTCTCCTCCATCACACTCAAGCAGGAGTCCTTATAAGGTAATAAATAGCTGCTAGTGGGTCAGTGTAGCCTGTTACTTCTTAACACTCAGATGGATATGATCAAAATCTAAACAAGTAAAAACTGTTAGTATTGGGGGGCCCGTAATAGACATTTTATCGGTTGCTCAAGTGTTTACACAAGAGCAGGTCTCTTATGTAAGAGGTTTTTGTTTTTTACATGCCGTCATAAAAACAAAATTCAGTTAGGGGTAACTTTTGAACCTTTGTCGGTTCTTCATTTGTCCCACTAGGAGAATCCTTAAGGGCTCTATGCCTGTCAGAGTAGAGTTCCAAGTAGGGGGCTATTGGACCTGAAATATCCAAGAAAACCTTAAAGAACCCTTTCTTTTAGTGTACATAGAACCTTTAAGGGACAACCGTTAAATGTTCTAAATTGTAGAGTGTAAAACGGAATTTTGTATCTATGACTGCATGTGAAAAAATTTCTTACATAACAGACATGCTCTTGTGAGTTAGGGTGGTTCAGAAACTTTAAGGGTTCTAAAGTTTACACAATGCAAGTTCTATGTAGACCCCTGCAACAAAATGTTTTCCTGTCAAAAGGAGGCTAAGAACCCTTTAATATCCAACAAACCCTTGAAAACCCCCTTTTTTTTCTGAATGACACATTTTGAGTGTCTATCCTCAGAATCACTTTTTAATCACTGTCAAAATGACAGTAAAGTCATTGGCCCTTGACTTTTCTTTGTTGTAGAGAAAAGAGATTATGCTTCTCAGGCAGCTTCTCATTCTTCCCAGGAAGTTTAAATGCAGTTCCATGAAATGTTTATAACAAAAACTGGCATATTATTAACCCACTAACTTTTTCATTATAAGAACTACGTCCTGGGCAGCACAGTGGCACAGTAGGTAGCATTGCTGTCTCACAGCTCTAGGGTTCCCAGGTCTATCTTGAACACAGTTTACTGTCTTCGTGGAGTTACATATGGTGCCCTGTGATGGACTGATGTCCCATGTAGGCAATATTCCCACCTCACACCCAGTGTTCCCGGGATAGGCTCCGGATCCACCACGACCCTGACCAGGATAAAGCAGTTATGTACATTTAATATTAAAAAAAAAACTTGGTAATGGTGGCACTGTGCTTTGTTTCTCAGACTGAGAGCCAGAAGGCTTATAAAACGTTTTCCACATTTAATTGCTTGCAAAATTGAGTTCTTTCAGGAGGAACCCCTGAAGTATTTTCAGTCTCCTGAAGGTTCAGTCTAAGAATCTTGTTTTTTTTTTTGTTTGTTTGTTTGTTTTATTGCCTGTTTAGTAAATTCTAACTGCCTGAAGATGACATTGTCAGTGGTGCTCTGAGAGTGTTATCTTGCATAATGATTGTGCCCAGCTGCCTTTAGCTTGTCAAAAGAATTTTACTTTTCAGAGATGTGCATTCCACTGATTTGGATGCTTGCCAAAGCACAAATCAAAGCAGTCTTAAGGAAATAGTGTAAGACAGTATTGCATTTGGGTGTTTGGTCTATATTCACACTGAATATCCGAGTCTGTTCTGAAAGCCATCTGCAGTATAAGAGGCATGTTTGGGATTGACATCAGGCAAGATGTTCATCAAAGTGTTCTACAGTATTTGAGTGGAACTTAAACTTATGTGATGATGAGAACACTGCAGTATGATGTGGCCAGTTGGCTTCAGATCAAACTGTAATGGCTGACCAACTCGAGGTCAGCCAAGTGGGAATCATTCTTCTGTATAAGCCAAACAAGGTATTTATAAAGTTAAATCATGGGTAAAATTTGCTGTGTTATCTACAGTATTCATCTGCTCAACTGAAAGTGTATTTGTTTGAGTTGCTAGAGGTTTCTAAATTAAATGCTGGGAAGTCTGACTTCACTCTTCTATAAGGCTTGTGTGAGATCAGATGTTTTAGCTGAGTGGGTAAATATTTGCCTGCACTCCTGCAAAGGGGCTCAAGATGACAGGATGATGCCTCACACAGTTTTGTGGGGTTATACTGTTCATCCAGCACGTCATCTAGAAGACATAACTTTACTTGATTGAGGATTTTCTGACAGGGTGAAAGGCAAACATATCAGGGAAAAAATAGAAGAAATAGCAAGAACATGGGAAATATTCAACATTTCAAATGTCCTCTGACCATGAAAGTGTTTGCATGCAGTTTCAGGTTTATGTGCTTTTGTGCATATGTGCTTGTGTCCAATTGTGTGTGTGTCTGGGTGCATGTAGGAGACAGTTTTCCTTATAAGGAAGATTGTTTTCTTCCTTTGTCATCAGTCTTTTGGGGGAATTCTGGCTTAGTCACAAAAGTGGTGAAGTCATAACTCCTCACATTCTTCGAGTTGCACAACACAAATGTAGCCTTTGAAAGCAAAACCTGCACCTGGAGAAGCAGACAGAGCTCTCATATAACCTAACATCAACTTAACTGTGCATTCCTGAGATGATGATGTCATACCTTTGACTCATATATTATCATAAACTAGACATACAGCCTGGCGCTCAGGTTTCATTACTCTATATATAGAATGTACATAGTTGGTTAATCAATTTCAGATTTTACAATGTAATATATACCAGAATATAGCAAAATTGTTTGTTGGGCAAATTTATTTCTCCGAGCACTGAATTGCCTAAACAATGTGTTATGCTGTCACTGGACACAGGAACAAAGCCATCTGATTTGTAGACACTTCCACATTACCAATTCCCTTATGATGGATTCAGCTTTAAAAAAACGATTTACATGTTTTGTTTTGTTTTTTAAATGCTATAGGGATGGGTTCAGTATTTGTGCTTGATCCTATACATCAAATATGAACATCAGCTGCAGCTTGCAACTATAGATTTTGGTAGGGCTGGGCAACATTAATAACAACACAGCCTCAAACGAATTTAAGTCAGAGGCTTTCAGACTCTACTTATGCTATAGGATGCTATCTAACAAATCCATGGAGGTGGATGCAGATGCTGGCGTTCAGTTTTTAAGCAAAGTGTAAACGGAACAAAAACAGTCAAAGCAGGGCTCAAAAGGCTAGAAGAAAAAAAACAAAGGGTACAAACCAAGAATAAAACCACACCACACCAATGCAACACAAATGGCAAACAACTAAAGAGGGAAAACACAGAACTTATAATGGGGAACTAGTCAAGGGAAACACAAGACAGGCGTATACAGGAAACCAGTGAAACAACCAAGGAAGACTATGAGAGAGGTTGCCCTCTGGTGACTTGGAGGGGAATTGTCCATGGTGGCCATATAGTGAATTTTTAGAGTAATAATAACAGGCACTTGAGAGTAGACAACATAGAGTCACACAGGATATGGTCTAACAGCTTGTTTTGAGTGGTTTTCAACATTCTTTTATTCAACTGTATTTGATATAGCAAGCAAGCAGAAGAAATAATAATTAGCCATCTATGTCAGGCAGCACCCCATGATTGCGCAACATCTAGAAAAGCAAGCAAATCAATATCTTCATATTGCAACATATATTATAGGTCATTTAAAAGAGGTAATTTGTATTTTAATTGAATTTAAAATGCACGGAGTTGTGAATGAGAAGTTTATGAAGATTATTATCGACAAATGGCTGATATACATACATGGTAGGCTCCGCCCAACCTGCCCTTGCTGATGAATACTGTCTCTATGAGTATAAACTATTCATTCATTCAGCTTTTGATTTAAGTAACATAGTGAGCTCGTCACAGTATATTTCTCATAACAAGGCATAAACACAATGCTTATGAGTAAAAAATATTATGAATATCTACTAATATGAATGGTACTAGATAAACAGTTAAGGCAGCTAAATGGTATGTAAATTCAATGACATCCTCAGGGACTAACCTCAGTTTATAATAGCTGCATTTTCCAAAACTGAAAAACAGCAAAAACTGATTACATAATTTGGTGCCTTCAGGCAAACACGTGTGCACAAACACGCACACACACACACACACACACACACACACACACACACACACACACACACACACACACACACACACACACACACACACACACACACACACACACACAGCTGTATATCCATAATCAGTTTTACTCTACTATCAGACATCCTGTTTTATTTACCCCCTATGGCATAACTATACTTAAGCAGTGCATTAAATGCTGAAGTGTGTTTAACTGTAGGAACTTCATTTGCCTGAGAATAGAATGATTAGTTTTTACCTGCCCAGGGCCTGGAAGTTGTTAGTCAGAGAATTGCAAACATACACAGCCTAAAACTGGCCAAGAGAAACAGCTGCAAATGTGCTTTTCAGATGTGTTGAGTACAAGTTTTTGTTGATGTGATTTCACTTTTTTGTTTTTTAATGAGTGTGTGTTTTTATTAGTTTTCCATTCTATTTATAGTGCATATGTAATGGATCAACTGGGGTTTTTATTATTGTTCGAGTCAAATCATTTAATGAAGTTGACAGTTTGAACTTATATTCTCAAAGGCGGTTTAACATCACCATACGGCTTTGGCTTTCTTCAGTTCACCATCCTCTGTCACATTTAAGAAATAATTAAGTGCGTGGCTATTTTCCCATCCTTGTTTGGAGTGAGTGCTGATTCTGGCAGTTCAGGCATCCACCTTTTCTGTTTGAGCAATCAATCCACACACACACACTACATCTATGAGAGATCCATATAAGGGTAACGTAAACTGTTCCATTTACCACTGCTGTTACTGTTGTTAAAACAAAGCCCACATCGCCCTTGTTTTTATCACTATCTAAAACAGTATACTCTTTCCCTGGTGCTCATAAAGTGACCATATAAAGTCATTGGAAATACGCCATATTTCACAATGAGTAATTGTTTTTGGTTGTTATTGGTGAAGTTGTAATAGTTACATTGGTGTCATGCTGTAGTACTTATATTACAAATTATTCGTGTTTAAGTATTTACGAAAAAAAAAAAAGGTTCCAGTTACACCAGTGGTAAGGGTTTGATTATGCATGCATGAGCTTTGTAATTTGTCCAAATGTTTTCACTAAGGCACATTTGATACCTTCATTTTTATGTAGCCTCTGGGCTCTGGTGATGTTTGCAACACTGTTCTCAACATGCAGCATGTCGAGTCCCCTCAGTATGCCTTAATTTACAGTCTCCCAACCCTGGTCCTGGAGAACCCCCCCTGTCCTGCACATTTTTAGTGTTTTCCCTGCTCTAACACACCCATTAGGTGTAACTCAGGAAGGCCTGTTAGCTGATTAGTTGAATCAGGAGTGTTGGGAGCAAGAAAAAGCCTAAAATGTGCAGAACATGGGATACTCCAGGACCAGGGTTGGGAACTGGTGCCATAGTTCATAAGCTTACTATCAGATGGGATTGATGACCGAACAGAGTTTAATGTCAGAGTACTGCCCTCTTGTGGTAGAACACCAACCTAAACCTAACCTAGATTTTTGCCCGTGAGACATTTACAGTGTCTTACAAAAGTATTCAACCCCACTGGAGAGATTTGTCTGAATAAAAAAATTATGATAAATACACATATTATTTTATTAACATATCCTGTCAGTTTTTATTGCAAGCTCATGTTCTCTTAGAGTGAATTTTATTATTTGTCAGGAAGTATTTCAAAGTAAACAAAAAACTTGCACAAGTATTCAACTTCCCAAGTTCCAAAGCTCCACCTGAAAGATATTGTCTTAATGAGGACACAATGGACTTATAAGCTGTGAAATATTAAAACAGCTCCCATTTTCTGAAGATAAAACACCTCAGTTGAACTGTCATTGAAGAGACTGTCAGTCTGGAGGAAAGACTGAAAAGGAAGTTAAAGATAAGGTAATAGAATTTCATAACTTGGGAATAGGATGTGAAATTATATTTAAGAGGTTGGACATCCTAGTCAGCACTGCTGGTTCAATAAGGAGGAAGTGGAAGCTGCATCACACCAACCAAGCACTACCTAGACAAGGCTATCCCTCAAAACTCACACAAAATCAAGACAGAGACTAGTGAGGGAAGCCACAGTGAGGCCAACAGTCACTCTGAAGGAGTTACAGAGTAACTCATTGACTGAGAGTGGAGTGATGGTGCACCAGACTATTTCAAGAGCTCTGCATAATTGAGGACTGTACGGGAGGGTGGCTACAAAAAAAAAAAAAAAAAAAAATTAAAAAATTAAAAATTTGCTCAAGAGGAGCCATATGAAAACACAAGAGTGACCCAATAAATATGTGTTTTTTTGGTGTGATGAAATCAAGATCAAATACTGTTGGAAAAGTTCCCAAGTGCTACAGTATGAGTGGTGCAAACCTAACACAGACCATACCTCAACTAACACCATCCCTACAGTGAAATATGGTGGTGGCAGTATCATGCTCTGGAGATGCTTTTCATCTTCAGAGCTTGGTCTTCTTGTCAAAATTGAAGGGAGAATGGATGGAGCAAATGTAGTGGGATATTACAAGAGAGCCTGCTTCAGTCTGCTAATAACAAACAAACAAACCAAAAACCAAAGCTTGGTTGGGAGAAACTTCACCTCTCAGCAAGTCAAAGGCCAAAGCAATGCAGGAGTGGCTAAAAATAAAAAGGTGAATGTTCTACAGTGGCCAAGTCAGTGTCCAGATCTGAATCCCTGTGAATCTGAGAATCTGTGTTATTGTTTTAAAATTGCAATCCAACAAACCTGAAGAACCTGGAGCAAATCTGCCAGGAAGAATGGGTGAACATTACTCCCAAACAATGTGCAAAGCTGGTAGGTTATTGCAACAAAAGGTGGTTCTACAAAGTACTAGTCTGAAGGGGTTGAATACCTATACAAGCAACATTTTGCAGTTTTTATTAATTTTATTTGTTTTAACAAATAATGAAATTTGACCTTGAAAATGTATTTTAAGAGCATATTGGTTTGCAATAAAAAAAAAAAATACTGGCTGGAACCTAGGGTAAGAACTATAAGAACTAATGACTGGCAAAATCAAAGCTTTGTACCCTTGAGCCCAACCCAGTATACTACAGAGAGTGGTTTGGTGTAACCTGTTCCTGTAATGAGATGAAACATGTGCAGGTTTTATTTATTTACCTGTGCACCTATGCTTGATGTGATGTAAGATGATCAATGCTGACACTGACCAAAAAAAAAAGGATCCATAAAGACATCAGGCCAGGTCACTGTTTTCCTATGTCTAAATAGCTATATGTTTTCATTGGATGGAGCCCTGTACATAACTCATTGAACACTGACTTTATTTATATAGGAAGTCAAAAATAGCTTGTATGGTTTTTATAATGCAGTTAATATCTGAGCTGACTAGGTTGTTACGATGCGACATAGTGACACATTCAACGGTTATTTAAATTGCACATCTACATTATATTTGTAAATTACATGCACCCACATTGCTCTGTACATGTTACAGTGTACAACTGTAGTGACCTTTACTCCAGAAGTGTGTCTGTTTTTATGTTACAACCAACTTCAGTATACACCTTACAAATTACACAAGACTTTACAAGATTCGAGTAATTGTTTTGAAAGTCTCTTCTTCATTTGTAACAGGCTCATTCCATCTCAAGTGGTCCAATACAGGTTGTTCAACAAAAAATTGTGATTACCTCTATGTATTGGCATTGCAAAATCACCATTTTTAATTTTTAGTTTAATTTTTTTTATTTCACTTGGTTTAACTACGACGGCCATCTTTGTGTCATGGTACACAACAAATTCTGTTTATATAGCTGTTTACAGAAATCTTTCAGCTCAGGATGGGCCTAGCACCTTGGAACAAAAACTGATCTCTAGAGCACATTACAAGGTATATGGTTGGAAGTAAAGTGTTTAGTTGGGTGTTTTACAAATGAACAGTGTCAACTGTGATGAAAGCAGTAAGTGACTACAGCTTTCAGAAGTCACTGCTTTTATCACAGGAGAAACAACACCACAGCTCTGTTTATGACACTGTTAATTTGTAAAACACCCAATTAAACACTGTACTTCCATATTTGGATAAAATCTTTGTCCAAAAACCAACTGTACACCTGTACCAACATGATCAGGCTGGTTCTTCAGATCTGGCCCTCGAAGTCCACTGTCCTGCAGAGTTGACCTCGCAACCAACTTTGCAATTATTGGACCACTTGAGATGGAATGACCCAACAGTCAGATATGCAGAACAATGTGTTAGCTGTGGGGCCCATCATGGAAGAATTGTTTATCATATTTTACAAGCTGGCTTTCAGGACTGATTTGCAATGTGTACTGTCATCTTAAAGGTTAATTTTACACTTTAGTGCCACTGCTCCTCTATTATGGACAGCTTTCTGTGTCGAAGAGGATTGTTTGGTCAAGTAACATGCAGCTGTCACGCTGCGTAAAACAAGAGCATGTCTGAATGCTGACACACAAGTGCTCAACAAAAGCTAGGAATCCAAAAATATGTTCTTTATTGTTTTTATGGATCTGTTTTAATAGTTTTTAAGCATAACAGTGTCTGAGTCAATAGATAGACATTATTTCATCTACAAATTTTTGCATTTTTGTAGGGCATAAGACCTACCTGAACCATCACAGTCATATCTATTTATATGTCAACAGTGATTTTGTTATTATAATAAAATAGGCTTACTCTTGGCTGTGTTCTTTCTTAAAGGTTGAAGAAGGCAGCCATGCATCCATGGCTGGTCTGTATAAGGATGATGAGCTCGTGTCTGTTAATGGAGTATCCTGCTCCAGCCTCAGCCTTGCAGAAGTTATTGTTCTCATTGAGAAAGCCACTGACTGCCTGCAACTGCTAGTAAAAAGGTACTTAATTTTTTTATAGTCAAACTGCCACATACAGAATACAGCCACCAGAAAGCTGTTCTTCAAGATCAACAAATTCTAATGCTAAAATTTATATCTCATCTCAAATATATACATATACCTAGGATAAACAAAGGCAGAACTAATAGGACTATTTTTGTACTACAGCTCCCTGTGATGTATCTAGTCTGGTGTCCACTTTGTATTTTGATTGCTTGTGTTATGGAGAGAGCAATTGTTGTCTCGCTAATGACAAATATGACCTTTGACTCAACCAAATGGCAAAACAGTTGCTTTGTGTTTGGCCCGCAACACTAACAACCCAGCTCAAGATAGCAGTTGGCTTTTGTTGGTGATGTACCAGTGGATTGTGCTTTCTGATTGTGCAAAACAGTCCCACACTCAAAGATGTCCTTTATCAAGTTTCATTTACTCTCATTTCAATTGCCAACAATTGCTGAAGGGTTTATGTGCCTCTTTTTAAGTGTGACCTTACAGCATCCATTGAATGGATAAAGTCTGGGCCATTAAACACAATGACCTTTCTGAAAGGCCTCTCATTTGACAATTTTTATGACTCAGCATAATTTGTAAGATAATAATTGATTGTCGTGGAAATACAAGTATTACAAATTTCTCCGTATTATCTTATCTTATCTGACCAATATAACAGTATACACTCATGTAACCACCAGACCTCTCTTGCTTTAACTATTATTTCTCCCTTGCAGATGCTGTTTATGTCCTCAACAGAAGTCTCAGTCAGTTAACACCACACTCCAGGCTTCCTGGAGGGAACTGAGGGAACCCTACAAATCTGAGAATCAGGATGAGACACATCATGGAAAGACAAACAGTGATACAGAGTGCCCTGCAGGGAACACCATGGTCCGAACCCAGTTTTGCATTCCAGCTCCCAAGGACAGAGTTGGAACAGACACCAATGGGTCTAGTGATAGAGGGCCCAGGTTAGAAATCACTCCAGGAGCTGTAGTGGAACTGCAGTTGTCACTCTCTCAGACCACCCTGGAAGACACAGGCTGTACCTCATTAGGAAGTGCTCGTGGAGTTAAAGGAGATTTGTGTCATCAACTGAACACCGAAAATGACAACACTACAACCAGTGCACCAGGCTGCTCTTTCTATATACCATTGCATGAGAGAGAGCCTCTAGGTCAGCGAGGCGTGCTTGTCAGTTCTCCCTCTGCTTTGCTGGGACAGGTGGAGGTTACCATACAGCCGTCTGGGAGGGACTCTGGAACAAAAAGAGTGGGGGCCAGTGGGACTGAGGCAACAGCTAATGAACAACAGGATTATGCTGAAGGAGAAGGAGGGTACACTGATGAAGATCCCACCTCCTTCTCTGTCTCCTTTGGAATTCCATCAGAAGAGGAGGACTCTGAGACAGAGAGGGAGTTCAACAAGCCCAACAAGCACCGGGCAAGGCACGCCAGTAAGTCTTTTATTATCATTTAGCTGCTTATATTTTTTGCTGTTTATTATCCTGAGTGATTAGACATATCCACGTTTTCTAAACTATAATTCATATGTTTTGCTATATAAATTTTAATGCGGTAGCACATTTCAATAAATTATATGAACACTATGTTATGGTTACATATTTGTTCTAATACTAGCATTGTTTTAAAAAATATAGTATAATGTACCAAGGACAAGAGGAAAACTGTTAAAAAACAAACAAACAAACAAAAAAAAAAACCTTAGCTGAGAGTAATATATTTTTATATACTCAGTGTTAGCTTATATTCAAATTATGAAGACATCCTGGGCCATGGAACTATGCATGTACTATTTCAAATTAATATTACTTTTAGTCTGCATTAGGTTTATGGAAATTATATGTAATTACAAAATATCTGATTAAATATCTATAGTAACTTTGTATCACATATTCTATGTCCAATTAGGTTTATTTATATTGTTTTATATTTTTTTCTCACAAGAAAAATAAACTGGATCGAATATCTGTGCTAAACTGTACTGTCTTCATGCACGGCTAAGACAGGGAGGGGGTCTAGAGGGTGACATGGTGAGGATAATAATAAAACATAGATATGCTAATGTTGCCTTGTTGGAGAGCTCTTTGACAGACACCAACATGTGTGACACTGACTAGTCACCTGATCCTTTAAAACTGGCCATCTTAGCAGCACTGAAAAGGGAACTGTTCTGTTCTCATCTGTAGCCGTCCCCACCATGAGGTTGACAATTCACATGCCAGACTATAACCAAACGTCTCCAAATCTGATTTTAAAATATAGAAATGTTTGTGGACTGAAAGTTGTTACTTTACCACCACCTTTTGCCTAAGGTTGAAATACCACTAGAGATCATTTTTGGAACTCCTTTGGACTCAGTTATCCAAATATCTTACCCAAATATCATGCATGTACATACTCTAGCTTTAACAACAGAATTTTGTGTCACATTTGCCAATTATTACTAGTAGTTATGTAATTTTATGTTTTTAACTGATTTCCTCTTTTCAACAATTTATTTATATTCATGGCCTTGTATTCTTTTTCAGACACATTTGACATACACAATTTCAGTGTAATACTTATGGAGACAAGTGACAAATTACGAAGAAAAAAAATAACAACATAAAACAACATAAAATGCAAGTGCCTTAGTAAGGTTTTGGGCCACCACTAGTTGCCAGAACAGTTTCAATGGCCCTTGGCATAGATTCTAAAAAATCTCTAGAACTGTACTGGAGAAATGAATACCATTCTTCCAAAAAATATTCCTTCAATATGTTTTGATGATGGTGGTGGACAGCACTGTCTAATGTCCAAAATCTCCCATTAGATGTTCAGTTGGGTTGAGATCTGGTGACTGTGAAGGCCACAGCATATGATTAAAATCATTTTCAGACTCATAAAACCATTCACTGAGCCTTCATGACCTGTGTATGGGGCATTCTCATCCTGGAAGAGACCACTCCCATCAAGATACAAATGTTTCATCATAGGATGAAGGTGGCCGGTCAAGAAAACTTTTGATTTCCTGAAAACATTTATTGGCCGCTTCCCTGTAAGAGGACAAGTGGACGAAACCATGCCAGCATATCACAGCATAAAAGAGCCACCAGTTTTTCATTTAAGTTGTCACTACTCTAATTAGTTGATTGTGTGTTCTCAAACTGAATTATTTATTGTCTACTCTCTTTTACACATTCTATACCTACCACTAAAGTGGACCAGAAAAACAAATCATTTGAAACATCTCTTTAATACCCTTGCTATCCTCACTATTTTTTAATCCCCTTTTTTCTCTCTTTTTCCAAGGGCTCCGCCGAAGTGAAAGCCTGTCTGAGAAGCAGGTGAAGGAGGCCAAGTCTAAATGCAAGCGTATAGCCCTCCTCCTGACTGCTGCTGCCCCCAACCCTAATAACAAGGGTTTGTTAATGTTCAAGAAGCATAGACAAAGGGCCAAGCAGTACACACTTGTAAGCTACGGAACTGGAGAGAATGAACCAGAATTTGAGGACGAAGACGACGAATACAGTGACAAGGAAACACATGCTGTTGAGTTCACAGTTCTAGCCACCAGTGAAACTGAAATTGATGAAGATTTTTTCACAAATTCTTCAGGCCACAAGAACATTGTAACCTTTGATTTGGATACTGGACTGCTCGAGATAGAGCGCAAGCTTCACAACCAAGAGGATATGAATGCACTCCCTGAAACCAAGGGCAAAGGGGCCCTGATGTTTGCACAGCGCAGGCAACGTATTGATGAAATAGCAGCTGAACATGAAGAGATGAGAAGTAAAGGGATTCCTGTTGAAGGTGTACAGGAAGCTGAGAAAAACTTCCAACAGGTGAATCAGCACGCTTGCATTCAGACTAATGACAGCCAGAATTACACTGATGTAAATGTGTACCACCAACAGCAACCCCAGCAGTACCAGCAATACCAAGAGCAGCATTATCAACAGCAACAGCAGCATCAATATCAAGAACAGCAACAGCAGATGCAGTACCATCAGCAGCAACAGTATTACCAGCAACAGCAGGAATGCCAGCAAGGGCAACAATATCAGCCTCAACAGTACCAACAACAGCAGCAACTGCAAGAATACTTTCAGAATATGAATGGTGTGTCTAGTCACCAAACGAATGTAGTGCAATCATCAGTCATTAATAGAAGTGCCAAACCGTTCTCAGTTCAGAATAGAGCAGCAGCCCCATTTCCCCCTTCTGCGAACCAAGAGCAGACTTATTATTCAGATGGACAAGGGGAACAAATTGCTTCCAGAGATGAGCGTATTTCTGTGCCTGCAATCAAAACAGGGATCTTACAAGATACAAGGAGAAAAAACAAAGCTAAACCCATGTTCACTTTTAAAGAGCCTCAAAAAGTTTCCCCAAATCCAGAGCTGCTGAATCTTCTCAACAGGAATGACAAGAAGACAGGCTTTGATTCTGGTACAGAGGAGGATTATCTAAGCTTGGGGGCAGAGGCCTGCAACTTTTTACAGTCCACTAAAGTAAAGAACAAAACTCCACCACCAGTTGCTCCCAAACCTCACATACACCCAGTTACTCCTCCGTGGTCACCACAACCAGAAACTGCAAACCAGCAATTTCAGCAAGATGTTGAAAATAACATCCCTGTAAGTACCAGGGATCCTGTCCCTGAAATGGCGTCCTCAGTCATACCAGAGGAAGAGCCCACCACAGCACCTGCTTCTGATCAACATGAAGCTTCTACCAAACTCCACTCAGAGATTCAACCAGAAGCAGTCAATGCATGGGGTCTATCTGAGACACAATTAGGTCAGCAAATAGATACTTGGCATGAGAATCCATCCCAGCCACAGTTACATGCAAAGCCAGAGCCAGCTGTTAGCTCTTGGGGTCCATCTTCAACTCAGGCTCTTGAGCAGCCACCAGTAACTGCTTGGGGTCCAGCAGAGGTTCCATCACAAGTCCTTGCTCAGAATCAGTCACAGATGCAGCCACCTTGGGTGATACAATCTCAAGTCCTTTCAGAAGTGCAACCATCCACATCTGTTCAAACACAGTCACAGCCCCAGTCATCCTGGGTGACACAAAGTCAACCCCAACATCAACCCCACCCTCAGTCTCAAATTAATACATGGGTAACAGCTCCAACACAATCACCACACCAACCCCCATGGGCCCAAAATCAAGTGCCAGGACAGGCATCTATTAGCACTTGGTCTCAAGATCTAAATCAACCCCAAGTACAGCCATCCTGGACCCAACAGCAACAGGAATCTCAACCAATACCACCTTGGACAGCCTCTCAACAGCATCCCTCTTGGATTCAACCTCAGAGCCAGCCACAGCCTCAACCAACTTGGGTCTCTCAGACCCAACAGCAAACCCTGACACAACCACCTGTAAATACATGGAATCAATCTCAGAGTCTAGTTCAAACACAGCCTCCATGGACTCATCACGCTCAACCATCCTCTCAGCCTCCAGCACAAATGCAGCAGCAACAGAATCCTTGGACCTCAGTCCCCCCCCAGGCACAACCACAACCAACATGGGCACAACAGCCTCAAGAGCATCCACAGCAAACAATGAATTCATGGGTACCAGAGCAGAACAAAATACAGCCACCCTGGAATCAGCCACAATCTCCAGCTCAGGCACAGTCTCCATGGTCTCATCCACCTCAGCAACAGACACCACCACAATCTCAGTTTCAAACAACTTTAACTACATGGACACCACAACCCCAGCAAGGTCCAGTCATTACCATGGGTTCTACTGAAAGTCAGAAGCTGGCTCAGCCATCCAAACCATGGAGTCCACCTCAGACCACTCAACCTCCTCCTCCACATCAACTGAACTCAAATACACCAAGATCAAAGGTACCTTCACATATGCCTGGAGTGGGTTCAGCCTCTAGAATGGGTTCAGCTTTCGAGATGCCAGCCTTGCGAGGGAAAGGTGCTGAACTTTTTGCTAAGAGGCAATCCAGAATGGAAAAGTATGTGGTGGATTCTTCTACAGTGCAGGCTAACAAGGCAAGATCTTTGTCACCTTCTCCTTCTTTACCAGCCTCATGGAAATATTCAACTAATTGTCGCGCTCCTCCACCTTTGGCATACAATCCACTACAGTCACCCTCATATCCACTAGGTGCTATCAAGCAACCTCCCTCTTCCAGCCCTTCATTAAAGAACAAAAATAAAGTCACAGAGAAAGGGAAACCTGCACCCAAACCACTTAATGTTTTGGATGTCATGAAGCACCAACCTTACCAACTAAATTCCTCACTTTTCACCTATGGGCCAGCAGCAGAAAAACTTGCTGCAGAAAAGGAAACAGCTGAAAAGCTTGCTGCTCAAAAAGCAGCTGAAGCCCAAGCTCAAAACCAAGCCCAAGCTCAGCCTCAAGCTCCTGACCCCTATACTTTTATACCACAGCAACCCCAGACACCCCAGCAGCCCTATGGTATACCTGTTCCCTCTCCTGCTAAGCATGATGGCCCTTATCACCACACTCCTAACAGCTACCAGCCCACCCCCAATGCTTATCAACAAGTCCCCTATCAGCAAATATATAATCCACCAAATGCTTATCAGCAACCTCCTTCCAATTCTTACCAACAATCACCAAGTATTCCCTACCAGCAGCCCCCTTCATATCAAGCTGGCCAATATCCAGCTTCCCAAGCACCATGCTTCCAACCAGCTCCAGCCTCTTATGTAGTGCCTACTTTTCCAGTAGCAGGAAGAGCAGATTCAGCTACAGGAAGTAGCACCCTTGCTGCTCCAAAACCAAAGTTCTCAGCCAAAAAAAGTGATGCACAGGTGTGGAAACCTAGTGCAGCTGAAAGTGTTGATAAATAGTCTATTTCACTTAATTGGCCTAGCAAAGTATGGAACCAGAGCTGTATATAAAGAGATTTCATTAAAAATGCAGTACATATTTTATCACAGAGCATTTAAAACATTGATAACAGCAGTTAAAGTCTTTGAATTACAGTCTTTGGTCATACATTTACCAAAAAATACTTCTATATACTTATTATACTTCTGTTACAATATCATATTGTACCAGTATTATTTTTAGATAGTTTCTTCAATTAAATGTTTGTAATTTGAGCAAGTAAATGATTTAGAACATTCATCTGATGATGAATGAAGAATATGGATATGTAATGAAGGGAAATAAATAAGAATGGAGATTGTTTGATCAGGCAGAGTAGTCACTCAGTACAGAAAGCTCTTGAAATCTATAAGACAGACAACTATACCTGTTTATAAGGTATGGCTTAATGTGGTTTAAGTGGACAGAATGTTTTGTAAGTATGAATGGATTACAACATACGATTCAGTTAGTCTTTGAAAGAAGTTGTAGTGCAGCATTGGCCATATTAATCCGTCAAGGACAGTCATACATTTAATTTATGGGGGAAAAAATTGTCTTTTTTTTTGTTTGTTTGTTTGTTTGTTGTTATTTTTAGTTAAAGATATATTTAGGCCTTTTAAGTATGCAGGAATCTATATATGTGATATAGAGTATAACCAATCAAATGATGTGTTTAAAAAAAAAAAAAAAGGTTGGAGCAGTGCATTATTTTATGATATTTAAGATTTTGTAGATATTGTGTGATGTACTTAAAACAGTTTAACTAAAAAGTAAGGATTTATTTTTCCAGCTTTCAAATTATGATGTTAATTTGTAAGAATTAACACCTGGGCGCTTTTCCTGCTTTACTCTTTCTATATTTCTTATTCTTTGTGACAAATTAGTTTTCAGATACAGAATTAAACATAAACATAAACAACATAAACAGCTACCAAGGTTTTTCTAAATGTAGAGACACTGAAAATTTGGAAAGCATTAATTGTAATTGTTTTGTAATTTGGCTGCTTTTTTTTTTTGTTGTTGTTGTTGCATTCTTCCCCATATTTCCTTTTTATTTTTATTTTCTCTGGGTTTTCTTCACAGTGCACTTTCTGTAAGACTTGCCACAGTGCTATTAAAATGACTCTGTGTCATTCTGTTTCAGATTTCATTGGTTCACATTGCATGCATCTCTTGATTTCTCTGCACTTTGTATTATCTTCTCACTTTGTCATATTCTCCTTCAATGTTTTGATTAATAGGTTTGCATTAGAAAAACCACTGTCAAAGTCACTAGAAAAGAATTCTGCCACACCACTACTTTGTACTGGCACTGAATAGCCTACCAGTCTTGCAAAAGTGTTTTTGAAATTGTATTAAAATGGTAGCCAAAATCGTGGTATTCACTGTTTTAAACTAAGGTAAGTAATAAAGATCGTTCTATTCCATAACCCAACAACTAATAAGCTTAGAGGATAAGTTATTATTATAGATGCCTTAAACATGGACCTGCATGGCATCATGCAGTTGAGTAGTGCAAAGGCTTGTCATTGCTGAAATATTAAAGTAATATGACTCAAGGTCCACTGCTAGGCTGAGCACTGGCTATTTTTGGAAGAATATGATACATGGAGAAGAAGAAGTCACAATCATTGTACATTAATTTGGTGGGGACCATGTATTGCTAGTATAAATCGAATATACTGGCTAATAATAAACATATAAAAATGAAAACCCAAGATTATAATTAAAAAACAAAATTAACAAAATAAATTACATATAGATTTTAGACAAATTTGATATTATATATACAGCCTCAGTTTCACTGTACCATCTAAATAGACTGATAATTAGTACAGGAACCCAAGGATGAGAAGAATTATACAAGATTTGTATGTCTTTGACAAATTGAATCATGCCTGAAGAAACCCTGTACCCCGACTAAAATGCTGACTTAGCACCAGCTGCTAGTGCAGTGACTCATGGTGCAGCTGGTAAGCGAATGCAGCATATTCTTCCACTTTTTAAACAGCAGGTGGCAGCAGAGTCCTTCTGATTAAGTTCTGCCTTGAACAGTTCTGTCTGCTAATCAAATACTCTAATAGAACCATTAAGGAATTAAAAGTTGAAAAAGAGACCATTGGATGCAGGTACACTTAACACATCTGCAACATCATAGCTTCCAGTGAACAGTCTGAATGTGGATTACTCAGCAATAAGGAGATACGGTAATTTGTTCATTCATTCATTCATTCATTCATTCATTCATTCATTCATTCATTCATTTTCAGTAACTGCTTTATCCTGATCCGGGGTGAGATGAGATGGGAAGTGGTGTGCTGATGTGTCAATAGCCACCAGATAAAACTCCTGCACTCTACCTTGGCTCACAAATCTTGGCTGAGTACTTGGAATCTGCCTTGCTTAAGACCGTCATACCATTCTTGAGGCAAAAAAAAACAACAAAAAATTATTTAGAATTCTGCAACAGAAAAGAAAATCTATAACCTTTTGACCCAAATAAATTGCCCCACTAACTGGTTGCCATAGCTCATCAAATGCAATGTACTTTTACTATGTATGTCATAATAATTTTATGACCTTTTTCCTTAATGGTTTGATTCATATTTTTTTTTCCAGGCAATTGGAAGAAGCTCATCACTATCACCGCCAGTTAGACTGTCACCATTGGGCCTTGGCTCCAGGTCTGCATCTGTTTCCCCATCACCCACACCTTTATCTCACGCAACCTACACCTCTCGCTCAACAGAGAGACAGGTATTCTGGTTGGAGAAGGGACGCAAGCCCCCAACCCCATGGGAGGCAGCATCACGCCACCCACTGGGTCTAGTGGATGAAGCCTTTGCCCACCAGGACATGCAACACTCTATTGCTTCTAATCTGCGCTCAGCAGCCCATCGCAAAATGCTACCCGAACCTCCAGCTGAGTGGAAGGCCAAGGTTGCCTATGAGCCTCCGCCAAAGAGCCAGGGCTGGAGAATGAGTCAGTCATCTTTGTCTTTCCTTTCCCCAACCAAAAGCACAGCATCTGCCCCTGCTGCTCCTGTACCATATGGATCACCTTTGAGATGGTCTCAGCCACCTAGATCTATGACTGAGGCCAGTCTTGGCTCCTCTATGTCTGGGCTACAGTGCAGAAGGCCTCTGGGACAGTCAGTATATAGGAGCACATACAGTAACACCTGGAGATGGTAAATTCATGGTGGTATTTTTAATACTTGGGTTTCAAAAGTCAGTGCAAATACAGCAGGTTCTGAATGCTTTTGTACAAAGTTGTTTTTAAAAGTATCCTTGAAAGAAATTACCAGTCACTGTAATTTCTAAAAAGTAGAAGAGCAGGATTGAACAGTTGAAATGTTGTTTATTGGGGGATTTAGAAAAGTCTGAAAGATGGAAATGTTAGGTGCAGAATAACAGTTTGTTTAGCAGCTGGTGATGAGGCAGAATTTCCAAATGCTTGAAATACTGCCGCGCTTCGATATCGTAATACAGTAAGATGCGTATACAATCCGTAAATAAGTAGACCACTGCCAGATTTGTTACTATATGTTTTCATATACACAATAATCAATCATATAAGTAACAAGGCCTATTTGTGAAAAACTGGTGAGACTAGATGAGAGGTTTCATGGAAAATGTTCCATATTTCCATAGCACATTAGTAGCATATTAAGTTCACATTCCAGTTTTCTACATTGCATAAGTGGCATGTTAACGTGCTTTAAAAAAAATAAAACCAATTTCAGTAACTAAAATTAAGGTTAGGCAATATTAAGTAACGCCTTTGTTAACATGATCACCAGACAAGCTACCACTTCAATAATGGCTAGTTCATGTTTAGTGTTGACTAAATAACATTAAATAATGCATTTCTTAACATGAGTATCATAAATTATATAAAATGAATAAAGCCTAAAAATAGTGTTTAGTAATGCTTATTACTTTACTTTACTCCTGGCATATACATATAGTGAACAAACCCTAATTGCTATTTACTAATGGTTAATAGGTGGTAGGGATACATTACTATGACGTGGTCGGTTTTTAATATGTAACAGTTTCCTTTGTTAATACATAACTAATTTCTAGCTTGCAATACCACTAAATATTGGCTATGGACAACTTTAACTAATACAGTTACTACTTGTCTACTTAACATGAAATAACCATCATCAAAGAGGTATCCTGTGTGCATACTAGAAAGTGCATTACTCAATGCTACCTAATGTTAGTTAGGTCAACTCTTATTGTAACCACAGTGTTACCACAATTTTGTATTTAGTATAGGCTTATGTTACATAAAGCATTTTTCTTCTCGTAGGGTTGAAAATGCATGCATTCGTTCACATACGTTCACATGAACTGACAGTTCAGCACAAACTTGTGAATTTTTTATTGTTGTGGGGCTATGAAATAAACTGAAACCGTGGAATTATTGCAATATACTTAGGTTGCAAATTATGTGACAGACAAGTGGAAAAGCCTGCATAAATTATCTTAGTAATGTGTTGTTGGTTAATGCATAACAGCCACAGTTTTTCCCCTTTAATTTGTCTCAGTTAGTTGTTACATAAGTCCCACTTTTATTTGCTCTATAAGGTGTGTAACTGTTGTGAGTTTCAAGTGAGAGCTCTATGTGGCCAATTAAACTACCATAGCCCCTGTAGCAAATTTATATGAGTTTCAAGCCACAGTAAATCATGTGTTTGTATGATGTTATTTTATCACACAGTTTAGTTTGTCAAGGGTGACAACTTGTGCCTTTCTTTCTTTCTTTCTTTTTTTTTTTT
This sequence comes from Cranoglanis bouderius, assembly GCA_023630585.1. NCBI lineage: Eukaryota > Metazoa > Chordata > Actinopteri > Siluriformes > Cranoglanididae > Cranoglanis > Cranoglanis bouderius. Next base: position 2,846,599 of record CM042539.1, read on the forward strand.
TAAATTGTCACAGTCCTGTTACCAATTTCCCAACATTGCATGCTCTCGTACTGTGTTTAGCACAAAAGATTTTCATTAGCCACTGAAACTGACAATGTATAGTTAGTTTATCAATTGTTAGTTATCTTTTAGCACTTCCTTTGCCAGAGACAAGATTTGTGAGAAAAGTTCTTCTGAATCCACAATTAAATTGAGATTTGAAGTTCAGATGATGTTGCTTAGTATTTTATTAATGTTCTCCTCTGCCTGGTTAACCTTCCTCATTTTGTTATACCATGATCACTAAGACATATGTATACCTTTCTTCATTGTTGACCCCTATGTTGACAAATATGTAAGGTTGAGTGGAGTGCAAAAGTTTGCATACCCTTAGACAAAGAAGACATTTCACTTACAACCAGGTATTAAATGTGCCCGATTCTCAGTTCTTTCTTGATTATAAGCAACATAAATGGTCAAAGAGTGTATGTGAAGAGAAAATTATATTGTTCAGTAGTGTGCACCCTCTCAATATGTTATATAAATATTATGTAATAACTTGTATGCCCACCCTTCGCTTTTATAAAAGACTCAAACCTCTTTCATAAAAACTATTCACGTTATTTCATTTAGGGAATCTTTGCTTTTAAATAATTCTTTATGTAAAGGGACGTTTTCAGGTGAGGAAGTTTGTGCAAGGTGAGGGTTATTATAGTATTTGATCTCAATATAAAGTCTGGATTTAAAATACAAAGAAGAAATACTCTACATACAGTTTGTACATTTCTGCATTAATCTGGTTTACTGTAACAGCTTTGTTGGTCACATTTTATTCACCCTGTGTCACTGTCATGAATGGGAGGTGAAGGCGGATTCAAGTGCAGACGATTTATTAAATAGAATGCAAACAAACAACGAAAAAAGTGAAAACAAAAACCACAAACATGAACAATGAGACTATAGGCAGATACTGTGGCACACATGACAACAAACGATAACTACAACAAAAGCCTGATGATGAGACACTGAAAAAATAGAATTTAAATAGTTCTACCAAGGCCTACCAAGACACAGGTGAGAGTGATTAGTGAGCCGTGACATGCAGGGGCGGATGGGTAGTGTAGTTCCGCGGCCCTTTGGCGCTACCATGACGATCATATATTATTTTAGTGATACTTATAGTAAAACTGTTTCATAAACATACACTATATGGCTAAAAGTATGTGGACACCTGACCATCACACACATATGTGGTTCTTCCCCAAACTGTTGCCACAAAGTTGGAAGCACACAATTGTATAGGATGTCTTTGTATGCTGTAGCGTTAAGGTTTCCCTTCACTGGACATGATGTCATCATGACCCTTGTGCACCAAACAAGCCCCATAAAGGCCTGGTTTGCCAAGATTGGTGTGGAAGAACTCGAGTGGCCTGCACAGTGGCCTGACTCCTGATGGTCATACTTCTGGCCATATATTGTACATTCACATATTTAAAAAATATTAATTGATACAAATGTTGTGTGATTTACAACAAACAAATGCAATAAATAAATAAATCCATACGTACAGTCCCCTCCGAAACTCTCCCTTTTTTGCTGTAGACTGAAGACATTTTGGTTTGAGAACAAAAGATGAATATGAGAAGAGAGTTTAGAATTTCAGCTTTTATTTCTTGGTATTTATATGTAGATAAACGCCATAGAACATAGCACATTTTGTATCACCCCGCCCAACTTGTAGGCAAGCAAAAATATTGGAACATGTGACTGACAGGTGTTTCTTTTTATCCAGGTGTGTCCTGTTAGGTTGATTGTTGAAATAATAAATAGCTCTGAACATCTACTCTTGGATTTAGCCTTCAGTTTCAACTGTGAAGACTGCATTTGTTGTTAAAAGGATAAGCCAGCATGAAGATCAGAGACTGTCTATGGGAGACAAGTAAGCCATTTTGAGAAAAGAGGGAAATTCAATCAGAGGCATTGCACAAACATTGGGTATAGCCAATACAACAATTTGGAATGTCCTGAAATAGAAAGAAACCACTGGTGTTCTGAGCAACAGACACTGAACGGGTCGGCCAAGGAAAACAACAACAGCTAAGAATCATTGTGAGAGCTGTGAAGAAAAACCCAAAAACAACAGTCAGGGCAGGTGTGAAAGTATCACAATCCACCGTTCGAAGAACAGAAATATAGAGGCCATACCACAAGATTCAAACCACTCATCAGCGGTAAGAATCAGAAAGCCAGATTGGAATTCGCAAAGAAATACTGAGATGAGCCACACAATTTCTGGAACCAATATTAAACTCTGCCAAAGTGATTCAAAGGCCAAAGTGTGGAGAAAGAAAAGATCTGCTCATGATCTCAAACCCAAATGTCTTTGGTGTATAGCACAAACACATGAATTGGCCTTGCCGTCCCAATACTTTTGGAAGGACGCGCACATGAATTAGAAAATAAATAAATAAATACATACATAAATAAACTTAATCGCCATGTAGAACAGATACACTCCAGTGATCAGTTACACCCAGAACTGACATTACCTAGCTTCATTAAGCCTAAACATAGTATGTGTGTGTCCTTATACTATATTTAACTGCATACAGTGTAAGTCACCCCCACGCGTTGAGCCACCTCCCCCATACCCCTATGGTGTAATTGGCCAGACCCCCTCGGTCCTTGGAAGAGCCGGGTCACATTACTCAGTCTGTTTCTGATCCATATCCCCTAAAGGATCCATATACAATTAAAGTCTCCTACAGACACCTCCAAAGAATAGGTAAGGCCCTCCTTGCTTAGGTGTGTGTATTTTTCGGTGTATATATTGAGAGAGCTTCTGGATGAATCTGACCCTTGCCTTACAGTCATCTGCTGTACTTGTCCTAAAGTAGGTATAGGAAAATTTACAGTCATAGACTATATGGCTTAAACATCATTAATCATAATATATATAACATATGGAGAGTTTTTATCATTTGTAATTAATGCTACATTGTTTTCTGTTTTATCCTTGCTGCACTTTCTGTAACTTTGATAAATCTATTGCACCATTTTTTGCTTATGTGTATGGGGGTGTGGAAAGCATATTTATAATAATAATAATAATAATAATAATAAAACATGAATTTCTGCTTAGGTTTATTTGTTGTATTCCTTACATTGAAATGGTTCCAGACTTTAAATGATGATTCTCTGTCTGTTTGTTTTTTGTTTTTTTTCATGCAACCATATTGTTCCCATTTCTGCTGGCTTGTCATCTTTGCTCTGTACAAATTTCAGGTGAAACATTCAAGAACTCAGTCCTAAGACAGGAATATGGGAAGAAAATACAGTAGCAGTGCGGGAATTACATATAGAGACGAAAATTTTCACTTCTCTTCACTATAGAATCACTTCATCTGTTTCACCGGCTTTATGTAATGTCCCTGTTATCATCTACAAGTCCCTTTGGCTACACTGTCTGGTCCAGTCAGATTTACAGGCATTTTGAGTGACTGTAGGACAGAGTGTGTCTGAATAGTGTGTGTTGCACATGGGCATCACATTTAATGGCCCGGGGTTATTTAAGGGAGGTGCTAACTTTATCATTTAAACACAATAAATTTCATATGCTGAAGGGGGTATGAAAATATCTACTGTGAACTGTTGATAGAGGAACATGGAATAAATTATATGCATGTAACTGCTTCCTTTTCTGAACAGGACACAATGTCACAGCACTCATTAATGACAATAAGAGAGAGGAAAATGCAGGCGGCGGCCATTTGCAGAGAAATTCAAGGCAATGATGGTATGATCCTTATTTAGCTATTAACAAAAACAAACAAATCTAACCATTTAGATTTTTTTAATGATGTGTGTGTGGTTGACAATGTTTAGGTTCCTGAAGGATGGAACAAAAGATATGCTAGTGTTTATTGAACACTCTTATTGTTGTTTTCTCAACAATATTAAGCCCAGGTGGATACTAAACAGTGTCTTACAGAAAGTCACTTATGTTTCACACATTTTTCACATGTAGTTGACTTTCCACGCGCTTTTATTTTCGTGTTTTTGTGGTTTGACTTTTCAGATGTGATTTTCCTCACATGAATCATTCTTTTTCACATGTGATCATGTGTTCATATTGTTCACATGTGTGCTCTCAGGGCACAAATGCCCTTCCGTGTGTGTTTCACATTATAATCACATGACTGTAATCACATGTGAAAAGTAATGTGATGCGTAAGTAGTGATTATAGTATTTAAGCCTATCAATTTGTATTATATATTAAATGAGCTACATACATTCCAGTAATATTTCTTATATTTATTATGCATTTATACATCTGTATATTTGTACCTACGGACTCTTACAGTAGCCGGCGTCATACTCACTCTTCACAGAGAGCCGGCCAACCAGTTCGTAAGGTTTATTTTTATAAATCACCCTCTGCCACTCCCTGGCTGGACTGTAAATAATCCAGTGAGATGTTTTTACATCTGAAAGTAACTAATACTTTTGTAGTTGTCCATAGGAAGCACTATTTCTAGTCATGGAAAACTGGCAGCTGAGCGAATAAAGATTCTTACCAGCTGTGGAAATAAGCTAACTGTGTATATTTCACAGTATTTGGTGGATCTATGACACATCTGTAATTAGCCAGTGTTCAGTATGAACTGGACAAATGAGACCAGGGCCTAAAAAAAAAAAACAGTCCTCTGTGGGAAACCTAATGGTAGAAGCATGAGTGAGTAAATGATTAAGGTACAAATGTAGTTTACATTTTAACCATCATGGACAAAAATTAATGTCTGGGTGAACTATTAGAAATGTATATAAATTGAATGGTTATAGAAATATATTCTATATCATGAAGTGTAACTGCAAATTAATCTCATACCACTTGCCTATCAACTCAAATTGGTGTATACTAATTTCTCCTACAGTGCATAACTAATACAAATAGGCTAATGCCTTTGATAAGTTTACACCACATATTGGCCATTCTGCTAAATAAAATGTATCATTTGCAAAATCTGAGTCATTTTGAGTAGTTTTGAGAAACTTTAAGAATTTATTTTATTTATATATACTATATGGCCAAAGGTTTGTGGACACCTGGACAACACACTCATGTGTGCTTGTTGAATATCACATTCTAGAGTTGGTCCCCCTTTTTGTTACTGTAACGGCCTTCACTCTTCTAGGAAGGCTTTCCACTAGATTTTGTAATGTGGCAATGGAGATTTGAACCATTCAGACACATGAGCACTAGTGAGGTCAAGCACAAATGTTGGGTGAAAAGTGCATTGTTGGCATTCCAGTTCATCCCAAAGAAGTTCATTGGGGGTGAGGTCAGGGCTCTGTGCAGGACACTCGAGTTTTTCTACACCAACCTTGGCAAACCATGTCTTCATGAAGCCCACTTTGTGCGCAGAGGCAATGTCATGCTGGAACATGTTTGGGCCCCTTAGTTCCAGTGAAGGGAAAACTTTATCCTACAGATTAATCCATACATAGACATTCCAGACAATTGTGCACTTCCTACTTTGTGGCAACAGTTTGAGGAAAGCCCACATACATTTGCAATCAAAATTATTCAACCCCCATTGCAAATTAGGTTTATTGTCAAAATTTACAGACTTTCAGCTGTTTGCAATGAACAAATCAAACAAAAGCAATTGAAATAGCTCAACACAACGAATGCTTCAAGTGGTTTCCCCAAATTCAACTGAAAATGCAACTTATAATGACTTCTCCAGTCTCAAAATTATTCAACCCCCTGAACAGAATCCCTCACAACAGCATAAATATGCTAAACAGGTATTGTCTCAAGCACACTTGATGCAACTAATCAAGGGCTTCATTAGTTGCACCAGGTGTGCTTGAGCTGGAACACATGAAATACCTGAACTGGAAAGGGGCAGAAAATACATGAAATACCTGGACGGGGCAGAAAAAGGAAGCTATCAATGTCTGCAACCAGATTTCTGAGAAGGCAGTTTGAGCAAGATTTGGTGGCAACAGGCACTGAGGTTTCAGTGAGCACAGTATGGCACGTACTAAACGCAGAAGGTTTCCATGCCAGAACTCCAAGACGTACACCACTACTGACCCAAAAGCAGGAGAAAAATCATCTCAAAATCATATAAATAAGCCACAGGTTTTGGGATTCTGTTCTGTGGAGCAATGAACCACAACTGGAACTTTTCAGCACGATGGATCAGCCGTATGTCTGGAGAAAGAAGAATGAAGAAAGAACACTCTGTTCACAGTTAAGCATGGTGGTGGCTCAGTGATGCTCTGGGGCTGCTTTGCATCCTCTGGCACCGGAAACCTGCAGCGTGTGGAAGGCAAGATGGATTCATTGAAGTATAAGGAAATCCTAGGAGAAAACGTCATGCCATCTGTGAGGAAGCTGAAGCTTGGGCGTCACTGGGCCTTTCAACAGGACAATAATCCCAAGCATACCTCAAATTCCACCAAGGCTTGTTTGCAGAAGAAGTCCTGGAAGATTCTAAAGGGCCATCACAGTCACCTGACTTGAACCCCATAGAAAATCTCTGGTTGGATTTGAAGAAGGTGGTTGTACCACACAAACCCAAGAATATTACTGAACTAGAGGCCATTGCTCATGAGGAACGGGCTAAGATTCCTCAGGAACACTGCCAGACGCTGTTGTCTGGCTATGCATCTCGTTTGTAGCAGGTCATAACAGCCAAAGGGTGCACTACTAAGTACTAAAGATGCTTGCCATGAAGGGTTGAATAATTTTGAAACTGGAGAAGTCATTATAAGTTGCATTTTCAGTTGAATTTGTGGAAACCACTTGAAGCATTCATTGTGTTGAACTATTTCAATTGCTTTTGTGTGATTTGTTCATTGCACACAGCTGAAAGTCTGTAAATATTGACAATAAACCTGATTTGCAATGGGGGTTGAATAATTTTGATTGCAACTGTATGGTTGCAATAGTCAGATGTTAACATACTTTTAGTGTATTTTTAGACCAAATTTAAACGTATTACTATTATATGTTAGTGACTGGTCAAGTATAAATGAAATACATATATTAACCTGTTTAATGTCACATAAACCAGGGTACCTATCAAAATCAACGTGTTTGTGAGATCGTTTCAGGAATCAGGCCCAGTTTGGAAGTGTGTCAGTGTCTTGAATTTAGTGATAACTGACTATTTTAAATTATTCATTAGCTGATGCATTTTTTACAGAATCTGCACACCTAACATATGATTTGCTGACTCCCACAGGGTCGGAGATGGATCTGGGCCGAAAGGTGAACACACCCAAAGAAATCATGCTAGAAGAACTCTCCTTAGCTTCAAACAGGGGATCTCGACTCTTCAAGATGCGCCAGAAACGCTCGGAGAAATACACATTTGAGAGCATTCAGAATGCATCTATTTATATGAATGTAAGTATGACTAGTTTGTTAGAGAGTAAGACAAGTTCAACAGTCTGCCAATAGATCAATATAATCAATTTATTTAAGCAATAGAATATAAAAGGGAGTTGCTGTGAACAACATCACAGATATCATTTGGTCAGAGACACAAGCTACAGGTGAGTCAGTAGTGTTGGAAATAAATAAAGCATATAAATATAGCATATACTTTTTTTTTTCACTCCCTACCACTTTTTCTGCCATAAGCATACCCTTTTTTAAAAATGTATTATCTAAAATATTAAGATAATGGCATTGATTTGATTAGAGCAACAGCTTAGACCAGAACGAGTGATACTGTTCAGCTGCTGTGATGCAGGTGATACACAGACTTCCAGGTGAAAAAGACCATGTGCTATCAGATATAACAGCATGTTATATTAGTGCAGTATACAACTATTATACAACTATGAGTAGTTGGTTTTTTTTTGTTGTTGTTGTTATTTTTCAACTGGTAGAGTGTGTATCACATTGAACACTCTCTCTACCAATCTAAGCTCTCTACTGTAATGTTCTTTATAATGCTTTGGGGAAAAGCGGAGCAAAATAATAGGTATGCATCATGTATTCTAAGCATTTGAGATTTAATGCACCTCCAAGCTACAATCTCTTTAACATATTACCTTTCAATAACTGTCCTTTCATTCTTTTCCTCTGTTCACTGCTCTTCTCATTTATCATTCTTGCAGGATGGTGTGACTCCTCCTGCACCAGATATTGAAACCACGGTTATGAAAACTGACATTAATGGTGTAGGAGTTGACCAAGCATCAAAATCTCCTCCAAACACTCCTGACCTAGATACCATGCCCAATCCTGCCTGTATAGCCCCAGGTTAGTGCTCATACAAATGCTGCTAGAACACTATTCAGACCAACATGGAGCCTGTCAAATGTCCTTATAATAAATTTAATATCACTGGATTTGATTTGGGAGTTATTTCTGCTACACTCTTCACTGTTAGCATTCCTCTGTAATAGCCCTGAGCCTCTCCAGGAAGTTTGTCAGGCATTTCCTGTATCTTCTAGGTTCTGGCCCATTACAGCACTCCATGATTTTATCTTTTTTATATCCACACACTGATCTGGCCTACTGAGCCTACGCTGTACTTACTGGCTTTACTGTACCCAATGCAGTACTCAATTGACTGTACTCAGTGCAGTAGTGTCAAATGCTGTAAATGTAAATGTACAAGGGCATAATTTAACAATATAAAGTCAAATCTGTCCTGTTGTTCAGGAAATCATTCTGTATGTGCAAGAATATTCTTAAGCTAAAGTTAAGGCTATGTTTGAGTTAATACTGATGCAGGATGCAACAGGGTATTAAAACAAACATTGATGCACATTCTGTGAAACCACTATTTCTTTTTAACCCCTTGCAGTCACTGTAAATTTCCATAGAATATACAATTAATATCCAACAGTCTGAATATTAGTGCTGAAAATTCTCAGCTGCCCATAATCTTTCTTGCTGGCCTTGAATCTGATCAGGTCTTCAGGCCTCCTTGGGCCTGCTAAACTAAGCAAGGATAGCGATAAGTAACAAAATACGCTTGCTACATAACCTGCTGGTATGGTGCATTATGGTAGCAGGTAGCATGTCTTCCTGACCGTCTCTCTGCCTGGGCAATTCATGATCATTTCTCACCTTTGATGTCTATTCTTTAGGTTATGGAGGTCCCTTGAAAGATGTTCCAAAAGAGAAATTCAACCACACAGCCGTTCCCAAATCCTACCACTCTCCCTGGGATCAGGCTCTCATCAGTGATCCCTCTCTAGCAGACATGGTGTATTTACAAATGCCTGAATCTGAGCCCACAGCTCAAATGCCACAGTACAAGAGCTTTAATCGGTGAGTATTGAGTATTCATTAAAAAAAAAGACTATTATTCATCTGTCTATCTCATTAAATGCAGTTTTTTTTTTTTCAAAACTCCTTAGGGATATGACGGAATCCAGGAATGTTACTTTATAGGGGAACAACAGTGTTCTCCAAGCCAAAAGATGCAGCATGGAAATATTTGAACCTTTTTCTAAAACTATTTTTAGCACTTAAAGACTGACTGGGTAGAATACAATGTTCCACTACAAATTTATTCAAGCTTGCACTTGACAGAAGAGGAATGTTTTGGGTTTTTTTTTTTTTTGTATAGCAGATGTGTCTTCAGGCAGTGATTTCCTTTAGTCGTATTAGTTTCAGGAGCATTAACATCTAACCTGTTGTCTGATGCCTAGGGTGGCAACTCCATTTGGTGGCTTTGGAAATGCTCCTAAAGCCCCAGTCGAGTCAGTTGAAGTGAACGTTCTCCCAAGCGCCTCCAGTCTTCCACCCCCAGAAGATGTGGCTGGCCCCGTGCCCTCGCGACCCTCCTTCAACAGGACAGCTCTAGGCTGGGTGACTGATGGTGCCCCTCTGTTCCTTGCCTCTGACACCCTGGAGCCTAAATCATCTAGGTTGCCTGTGTTTATCCCTGAATCTGACGAACTTTGAATTTTACTTGCATTGCTAATGTGATAAATATGAAGCTTTGCTCACTATCTAATTTAGGTTGCATTTTCAGGTTATATTAAATTATATGTACAGTGCTGTGAAAAAGTATTTGATTACTTCTGTTTTTGTGTATATCTCATACTAAATAGTTTTTGATCTTCAAACAAAATACAACATAAAACAAAGGCAACCTGAGTAAACACGCAATACAGTTTTTATTTATTTTGTTTATTGAACCAAAAAAAAGTTATCCAACACCTATCACCAATGTGAAAAACTAATTGACCCCTTAAACTTAAAATCTGGTTGTGCCACCTTTAGCAGCAATAACTGCAACCAAACACTTCCAATAACTGGAGATCAGACTTTCACTTACTTCTAGGAATAGGATTTACTCCTATGCTTTGGATCGTTGTCTTGCTGCATAATCCAGTTGCGCTCGAGTTTCAAGTTATGGACTGAAGACCAGATATTCTCCTTTAGGATTTTCTGGTAGAGAGCAGAATTTATGTTTCCCTCAATTACTGCAAGTTGCCCAGGCCCTGAAGCAACAAAGCATCCCCACACCATCACACTGCCACCACCACCTTGACCATAGGTATTTTGTCTTTTTTGTGGAATTCTGTGTTTGGTTTATGCCACATGTAACGGGATCCCTGTCTTCCAAAGGGTTCTACTTTCAACTCATCAGTCCACAGAACACTGAGGATCATCAAGGTGTGTTTTGGCAAAATTCAGACAAGGCTTAATGTTCTTCTGGGTTTGCAGTGGTTTTCGCCTCACCACTCTTCCATGGATGCCATTTTTGTGCAGTGTCTTTCTGATAGTGGAGTCATGAACAGTGACCTTAATTGATGCAGTTGGTATTGGATAACTTTTTTGCTTCAATAAATAACATTATCATTTAAAAACTGTATTTTGTGTTTACTCAGGTAGCTTTTGTTTCATCTTAGATTTTGTTTTAATTTCTGAAACAATTTAGTATGAGATATACACAAAAACAGAAGAAATCAGGCAAATACTTTTTCATAGCAGTGTATATATAATATAAACTAAGTAGGAAAAATGTTATTAAATATTAAATAATTTTTTTTTTAAATACCTATTATAACTATTCACCTGTAAGCACTGGAAAAAATCTCACATTTGACATGTGTGTAATATTTGATCACATGTTAAAAACATGTGAAAGTACATTACAACACCTTATGTCCAAATAGCACATGGGAACTCAAATAAACACATGTATCACCATGTAAATAATACGTGACGTGTCAAAAATAAAACCAAATTAACGTGAGAGTGAACGAATCATTTGTATATGTAAAGGAAGTCTCAGTGAAACTGGACAGTTGAAGACTGGAAATAGACCAGGAGATGTTTTTCTTCTGGTCTTCAACAGACCAATTTCTGTGAGCCCGTGCCCATGATAGCCTCAGATTCTTGTTAATGGCTGACAGGAGTGGAACCCAATCTGGTCTTCTGCTGTTGTAGGCCATCCACCTCAAAGTTAAATGTGTTATGCATGCTGAGATGCTTTTCTGCTCACCACGGTTGTAAAGAGCGATTATTTGAGATACTGTATCTTTCCTGGCAGCTTGAAAAAATCTGACCATTTTCCTCTCTGATCAACAAGGCGTTTCCATCCACAGACCTGTCACTTAATCAATGTTTTTTGTTTTTCACACTATTCTGTGTAAATCTAGAGACTATTGTGTGCGAAAATCCCATTAGATCAGCAGTTTCTGAAATACTCAAAGCAGCTCTTCTGGTACCAACAACCTTGCCACAATCAAAGTCACTGAGACCACATTTTCCCCCATTCTGATGTATGATGTGAACATTAACTGAAGCTTCACCTGTATCTGCATGACTTTTATGCATTGAGCTGCTGCCACATGATCATATATATATATATATATATATATATAAAAGGATTGTTTCTAATATTCTAATATTTGAGTCTAATGTATGTGATGATTTGCTGTATTGTAATCACAGCAAATGAATGGCTTGAGCACCTGCAGATGAATGGCTTGTTATGAACAACTCAGACTGCTCAAGTTAGTTGCACTGTATGTTTAAATCAGCATGTGTGTCAAGGTTACAATCTCCAGACCTGACAAATCATATCTGTTTTACTGCAAAGATGGGATAAGTGACATGTCTCTTGCCTGTTGGCTACATTGCTGTCTCTTGCATTCAGTCAGGCTGACAGTGATGGGCTCAGTGCATGTCTGTCACAGCTCACTGTACCTCATACGTCACTGTAGCAGGTCAGTTTTTTTCCTGGGAGATTGAAGCAGATTTAGACATGTTTGATTGTGTTCATGAAATTTCTTAAGTCAGTTTGTGAAAATGTAGATTCTTAAGGTAATTTACAGTCATTTTTAAAGTAATTCTTCATGTGATTTGACAGTAATGCCAGTTTAACTTTAATATGGCTGCATTGTAGTTTTACTTGATGGCTTTAGGGTAGCACCAACACAAGAGCTACTTTTTGCTTTATAAGCAAAAGGGCCAAACCAGCATATTTCCTCTTAAGCTGTTTTTGCATTCCAATTTTGGAATTTTGTCCATGTTAATATACATTCAAGTAATACAGAAGCTTTATATTGATGTGAAAACTCTGTGGGATTGATCTGCAGCCTACTGTTAGGTTTTCTCCCGCTCTCGCTACGCTGCAAAATGAAGCGTAGCCTACTTCCGCATTCCAAGGAACGCATTCCGCCTCCTGTCAGAAGGACACTCGTTTTGTTTACCCTGGCCATGTGCTTGTGTTACTGTGTTCACGTCATGTCTCTGTCCCCGCATCCTTGTTTTCTCATTGGTTCTAGTTCATTTGATGTAATGATGATTTCCAGGTGTCTTTGATTTCGTGTATGATTTCCGTGTGTTTAAATACCCTGCGCTGTTTCCGCTTCCTCGCGGTGTATTAGTTTAGTTTAGATTCCGTAGCGTTTTGATCCGTAGTCTTTTGTTCATATGTCCGTAGTTTTTGTTCATATGTCCATAGTTCCTAGCTTAGATTAGATGTGTATTAGTTTAGATTCCGTAGCGTTTTGATCCGTAGTCTTTGTTCTTATGTCCGTAGTTCCAAGTTTGTGGTTCCCAGACCACTTCCGCGTTTCGAGTTTTTTTCCCTGTCTTTTTGGATAACTGCTTTTTCTCAGTTTATTTGTATTTGTGGATTACTGCTCTTTTTCGTTTATGAAAATAAACTCTACTGCATTAACTGACGTCTCCCCAGCACATGCATCCTGACTACTCTCCCCTGACTCTTCAGCCTGCAACGGCTCTACATAACACAATACACAGCCAAAACATAAATGCAGCGGGGAAACTCCGGAATAACCGCACCCTAGCTTTTATTCCCCCCTTGGACTCTATTTCATTTCGGGCCTGCGTTCTGCCTCCTACCGCCTATGACGGCGTCTCGTGGCACCCAAGATATTTTTTTTTTACATGCTCAAGTATTTTTTGTTGGCTTAGAGGGTCCAAAACCCAGTGAGGAACTATGGGCACAGTTCCTCCTTTCCCGGTTTGGTCAGCTCAGCCCGCTGGTGGGCGGAGACCCTCTTCGCCAGCGGTTATAATAAACTGGCAAGAGTCCCAGGGTTAGTGGAGCTCCTATCACGGGAATACGGGAGCCCAGAAACTGAGTCTGACCTCAAATCCCTACTAAACTCGGTGCACCTGCCCGGGGACCAGGGCCAGTCATTCCTGGATTACTATGAGGCGGAGCAGGCTAACAGGGCAGCCTGCACCTTTCAGCCCCGGACCCAGGAGCGCCACCTGGAGGTTAACGTGGTGACCTCCAGCCCCGAGCTCCAGCCGGAGGCCCAGCAGGAGGTCTCCATAGCGGAGCTGCCCCTGGAGGTTAACGTGGCGACCTCCAGCCCCGAGCTCCAGCCGGAGGCCCAGCAGGAGGTCTCCACAGCGGAGCTCCCCTGGAGGTTAACGTGGCGACCTCCAGCCCCGAGCTCCAGCCAGAGGCCCAGCAGGAGGTCTCCACAGCGGAGCTGCCCCTGGAGGTTAACGTGGCGACCTCCAGCCCTGAGCTCCAGCCGGAGGCCCAGCAGGAGATCTCCTTAGCGGAGCTGCCTCTGGAGGTTAACGTGGCAACCTCCAGCCTCGAGCTTCAGCTGGAAACCCAGCAGGAGGTTTTCCCCACGGAGCTGCTCTTGGAGGTTCACGAGGAGACCTCCACTCCTGTCCAGTCCCTGTCGGAGACCCAAGTGGGGTGCTCCCTCCCTGTCCAGTTCCTGCCGGAGGTTCAAGAAAAAACCTCCGCTCCTGTCCTGCTCGTGTCGGAGGTCCATGGGGTGACCTCTTCTCAAGCCCAGTCCATGTCTGAGGTCCACGGAATGACCTCCTTTCCAAGTCCTAGTCCATATCCCAGTCCATGTCCTGGTTCCGACCCTGTTCCTAGTCCAGTGCCTAGTCCAGTTCCTGATTTAGTTGCTAGCTATATTGGTTTAATTTCTGGTTATGTTTTTGCTCTCATTCTCAGTTCGGATGCTGATTTAATTCCCAGCTCCATTTCCAACCCTGCACACTCCTCTGTCTCCTCCTCTGTCTCCTCCTCTGTCTCTAGTTGCCTTCCTAACTCGGCGTCCAGTCCAGTTTCAGAATCAAGTTTGTCTCGAAGTCTGTTTCCAAGTCTATTTCCAAGTCTGTCTCGAGGTCTGTCTCGAGGTCTGTCTCGAGGTCTGTTTCCAAGTCTGTCTCTGATCCAGGTGCCAAAGCTGTCTCCGATCCAGGTGCTAAAGCTGACTCCGATCCTGGTTCCAGGCCAAGCTCCAAGGCAAGCTCCAGGTCAAGCACCAGGTCAAGCACCAGATCAAGCACCAGGTCAAGCACCACTCCAAGTTCTCATCCAAGTTCTCGTCCAAGCTCTCGTCCAAGCTCTCATCCAAGCTCTCGTCCAAGGCTCAAAGGGAAACCTGACACGCTCTGCTCTGGTTTCGGGACACTGGACATCACCAGCCTCAGGTCGCCAAAGTGGATGGAACTTGCGGCGCTTCGGGAGCCGCGCCTTAAGGGGGGGGGCTCTGTTAGGTTTTCTCCCGCTCTCGCTACGCTGCAAAATGAAGCGTAGCCTACTTCCGCATTCCAAGAACCACATTCCGCTTCCTGTCAGAAAGACTCTCATTTTGTTTACCCTGGCCATGTGCTTGTGTTATTGTGTTCACATCATGTCTCTGTCCCGCATCCTTGTTTTCTCATTGGTTCTAGTTCATTTGATGTAATGATGATTTCCAGGTGTCTTTGATTTCGTGTATGAGTTCCGTGTGTTTAAATACCCTGCGCTGTTTCTGCTTCCTCGCGGTGTATTAGTTTAGTTTAGATTCCGTAGCGTTTAGTTCCAAGTTTGTGGTTACCAGACCACTTCCGTGTCTCGAGTTTTTTTCCCTGTCTTTTTGTATAACTGCTTTTTCTCAGTTTCTTTGTATTTGTGGATTACTGCTCTTTTTCGTTTATGAAAATAAACTCTACTGCATTAACTGACGTCTCCCCAGCGCATGCATCCTGACTACTCTCCCCTGACTCTTCAGCCTGCGACGGCTCTACATAACACCTACACTGATTTTAGTTGAACTGTAGCTGCAGTTGTGCCATTGTGCAATTTTTAAACATTTATATTACATAATAATATAATATAATATAATATAATATAATATAATATAATATAATATAATATAATGTAATGTAATAACAATGTAAAAACGTTAAAAATCTTGAACACTGCATTTAATTCAGTTCAGCCCAACAATATATCTATCTCATGGGTGATGGGTTCTTGCTGGATAGAAGCCAACCAATTAGCCTGAGACTCCCTGCACCAAAGGTAGTAGATTACACATTCATCCAACCAGACAACATATGATCTTTTTGAGCTACTGTATGATGGTGCACAAGCTCATACAACGCCTCCCCCCCCCCTTTCACTGGGGATTATTCTGCAGACTCCTGAGAAATTTTATTTACAGCATATTTATTATGGCTGGGATTCCAGTCCCTATGAACACCACAACAAACTATGACAGAAAATATTTTGAATGCCACTTTGGTCAATCACTACAGCCCGATTCTCTTATGATAGTGTCTTTTTCATCAACAAGCAAGCAAAGATAACTATGAAGGCATGACGTGTTGAGTTGGGAGTTGCCCGTTTTATGTGTTTGACACCAGGATTCAATAGTTCTTTGATCAGCCCTGAATCATACTGATTTTGTACATATCTGTACTCCCTTAAATATGATTCTCCCCTTTCAGCAACAGATACAGAGGAAAACATCTCACCATGTAAGTGAAGGCTGCTCCATTGACTATTTGATATCTGTCCTTTTGGTTTATTGTTGAACGGTTTCATTTTGCACATAGTGTAAGCAGGGTTTATAACAGTCTAAATTATTCTAGTTCTGCTTGTGTTAACTTCACTTATGTTTATAATTCTGTAATTTGTTGTTGAGTTGTAAATGCATTCCAAGCACCAGGGCTGGGTTCAGACTGGATTCAACACACTGCAAATCTAAAGTAATACCAAAGAGATTGGGGGGGCGAAACACCCTATTTGCCTTTCTCTTTTTAATAATAGTTCATATATAATTTGCTTCCACAGGGTTTCTTTTGCTCTCTGATATAAAGCATGCACGTCATCAACGAATAACCCAGGAACAAGTGGTCTTCCAGAGAGGGTTACAGTGCACTGTACATCTCAATCTGGATTCAGCCGAAGAGTTGGGTTGCAGGGAACTTAGCAGCAGGGTGTAATGTGTCAAATGTGTAGGGTAAAGCTTCTGCTTTTAAAGCAACTATATTCTGAAGCTACATTAACAGTGTTTAATTTAGACATTGTAGTAATTTGTGTTTTGTCCAGAGAAAAGAGCAAAACAAAGACATGAGCATTTATAAAAACTTCAACCAGTGGTAGTGAATCACCGCTGGTATAGTAGATCTATAAATATTCTGTGGCAATATATACTGGAATGGAAAAATAAAATTCATGTTAAGCAGCACAGAGCGTGACTGAGTCACAGTCAGAATCCCTCCCTGTTGTTCAAATGGAAATGGGATCCTCCAGAGTCCAATTAAAGCCTACACAAAGCCAACTAGTAAAGCACAACCTGTACTCCTGAGGCTGATGTGGATGATGTATACAGCTGCTTGAACCACCACTGAACTATACATTCTTTACTGATGTATCGAAGCTTTAATTTTACATGCTAGTTATGTCAAACCAAGCTATATATCATGCTGACATCAGTTGTAAAGTGAAAAAAGATCAGGGATAAGAAAGTATACCAGCAATCTGTCTACACAAAGCAATGCATGGCAAGAGTGTTCGTCAATGATGCATCAATGGAAAAAAAAATTATTTGTATCTTATCCTGAATGTCAGGGACTGCTTGTCTGCTCTAGCTGTATCAGTGAAAGCCTTTGCTACCACGGCTACAGCAAACATTAAAAGGAAAATACATCACCATCACCACTTAACAATGTTCCAGGGTTGATGTAACGTGGGTAAATGCCAGAAATTTGTTCCTGTGTTCAGACAAAAGGTTTGCTTCACTCAAGGCTTAGAGCTGTTCAGTGGGGGGGGGAAAGTGAAAGTAATATTTTTTAAAATAAATTATAATGGATTTTATTTATTTATTTATTTTATTTTTTTAAGTTGCCTCCCTGTAGTTCAATCAAACAGATTGCAAATAAATATTTTCTGATTATGCATATCACTGGCCCGGTATCAACATCATATCTTTCTTTCAGTAGGCCACCATGCAACAACATTAAACCTGCATTAGAAGCAGCAGCCTTTATTTGTCACATATACATTTCAGCAGAGTGAAAATCTTTTCTTTGTATATCTCAGCTTGTTAGGAAGCTGGGGTCAGAGCACAGGGTCAGCCATGATGCAGTGTCCCTGGAGCAGAGAGGGTTAAGGGCCTTACTCAAGGGCCCAACAGTGGCAGCCTGACAGTGCTGGGGTTTGAACCCCTGACCTTCTGATAAGTAATAGCATAAATATCACTAATGCTACGGAGGCAAAGGTACATATAAATTTGCACTTTGTTATTAAACAAATTGTGTTGTCTTGTGTGTTTTTCATACTACGTTACCTCCCCAACAACTGAACCAGTATTAGGACATATGTATTGATTTCAAAGCACTTCTGTAAGTCGCCCTTTGCACCGTTATTTATATGAAATATAAATATGAGCTTACCGGCAATATGCTTCATGATATTAAAAGAAAAGAAATCAAAGTAGTGGGCCATATACAGTGGGTATAGAAAAGAATCCCCCCCCCTTTAAAATAATCACATTTTGTTGCTTTTCAGCCTGAAATGAAGACGGACACAGTTTTTGTTTTATCCAGCTGTATTTACTCAGTGCAACTTATAACATCCAAGTGAAAGATATAACACCAACATGTCAGAAATGTTTTTTTTATTTTTTTTTTATTAAAAACAGAATCACTGAGTTGGAAAAAGGATCACCCCCTTGCTTTAATTTGCCTTAATTTTTTAATTACAGCCTTTAGTCTGTTGGGATATGTCTCTACTAACTTTACACATCTAGACTTTGCAATATTTGCCCACTCTTCTCTGCAGAACTGCTCAAATTCAGTTAAATTTGATGGTGACCGTTTGTGGATTGCAGTCTTCAAGTCATTCCACAGATTTTCAATGGGGTTTAAGTCTGGGCTCTGACTAGGCCATGCAAGGACATTCACCTTTTTCTCCTTCAACCACTGTGTGGTCAGTTTTGCTGTGTGCTTTGGGTCATTGTCATGTTGGAAGGTAAACCTTCTTCCCATTGACAACTTTCTGGCAGAGGGCAGCAGATTTTCCTCAAGAATTTGACAGTATTTTGCCCCATCCATTTTCCTTCTATCCTGACAAATGCTCCAGTCCCTGCTGCAGAGAAACACCCCCATAACAGGATATTACCACCTCCATGCTTTACTGTAGGAATGGTGTTATTTGGATGGTGAGCCGTATTGGATTTCCGCCAGACATATTGTTTGGTGTTGAGGCCAAATAATTCATCTGACCATAACACCTTTTTCCATGTGGCCTCAGAATCTTCAAGGTGCGTTCATGTGGCCTTTCTTGAGGAGTGGCTTTTTTTTCTTGCAGCCCACCCATACCAGCCACATTTGTGGAGAATTTGTGATATTGTTGTCACATGCAGACAATGACCACTCTTTGTCATAAATGCAACTGCTTCAGAGTTGCTGTAGGCCTCTTGGTAGCCTCTCTGACCAGTTTCCTCTTGGCTCTTTCATCTAGTTTGCAGCGACGTCCTGATCCAGGGAGATTCTGTGTTGTACCAAATACCTTCCACTTCTTAATAATAGACTTCACTGTGCTTCTACGCATTGATAAAGCCTTTATTTTTGTATCCATCTCCTGACTTGTGCCTGTCCACAACTTTATCCCGGAGATCTTTTGACAGTGCCTTGCCACCCATAGTTGATTGTTTGCTTCAGTTGCACTACAAAATGCTCCAGGAAAGCTCTTTTCATGCTGAGCTAATCAAAATGACCACAGCTGATCACAGTTGAAAGTCAAATGGCTTTGTGTGCCATTGAGAAGGTGATTAGCTACACCTGATTGAGTTTACAAGTCATTTTTAGAAGGGGGGTGATCCTTTTTCCAACTCAGTGATTCTGTTTTTTTTCTGACATGTTGGTGTTATATCTTTCACTTGTATGTCACTTGAAGTTGCACTGAGTAAATACAGCTGGATAAAACAAAAACTGTGTCCGTCTTCATTTCAGGCAGAAAAGCAACAAAATGTGATTATTTTAAAGGGGTGTGATTCTTTTCTATTCTCACTGTATTTGCTGTTTTAATTTGCAATGCATGCCAGTAAACATCTGCTTGGGTCTACTTATTTATTCCAGTTTCTTCTATGTGAATAACAGTTATGAGCAAGTGCAGTGTTTGATATTTTATAACAGTTCCAGGAAATAGATCGTCCCACCTCCGTCATAGTTGAAATTTTGAAGATTTAGTTGCAGACCTTACTGAACACTCTTAGTTCTTCTTATCAGCTGCATAGATATTCCTCAGGATGCTGATTGCCTTGGAATATCAAGGCTACAGTGAGCAGAAGTAAAAACGGCATAGCATTAGGCTTGGCATACCTGTGGCCTACAGTATTGCATCACGAACATGGAATGCTGTTTTTCTTAATCCACAACAGGGAAATTTATTCTCAGTTTTAAGACCAATTAAGAAAGATTGTCATACTTCAAGATCAAATGTTGACAGCTGACATACAGACAGATACTCAAACATTTATCTCACTTTATTTCCTTTATGTACCTTGTTGGGAGCCTGCAGAGGGGAAATGCACTGACTCTTCAACGGGCTTCTCAAGTGCTTCCTGAGGAAAAGCCTGGTCCATTCAAATACGCCATGACCTCACACTAACCACTCTTTATTACTTGCTCTGATTGCTTTTAACAAGGCACACAAATAAATGATATAGGAACCTCTGCCCTAGGTGTTACATTTATTAGCCCAGGTTTAACGGACATAGTTTAGCATATTTTAGGAAGTTGAAAACTGTGCACATATTACTTTATAGACAACAAAATACCCGAATTATAATAATCCATTTTTATTTAACCAATTTTGTTCATGGAATCCTACACAAGTAGCTATTTATTATTTTACGCATTTTAAGGCAGTTTGGAACATCCATGTCAGTATAAAAAATTAAATGGTATGACTCAATAATAATGTTATATCAGAATATTTCAAAACTTATTGCATGCATCATAGAAATATCAAAACTGGTGCAGTTTATATTAGAATATCATATTGATTATGATGATTACCACAAATATGATAATAAGTATGAAGTACAGCTGTAACAGTACATGCTATTGCCACTGCTGGGCCCTTGAGCAAGGCCCTTAACCCTCAAATGCTCAGTTGTATAAATGTAAGTTACTCTGGATAAGGGTGTCTACCGAATGCCATAAATGTAATATTTTTCCGATAACAGTGGACCTACATCACATTTAATTGGACTTACATTTTCACCACTACAGGCCAAGTGCATTTGTTTTGAACCCAAGACCCTTTCATTTTTACACAGACCCCCTCATGATCTCAGCTCAGATTCATTTTATGAGTATATAAATATCCGGCATTATATTTACTTGCTGCATTTAGTTATGTGCACTGTTTTAATTATTTACTTTTTAAAAAAATATAAAATAAATCTTTCCTGTATACTAGTGCTCATCACTGCATCATTAAAAAAAACAAATAAATATATTATAGTAATTATTATCATCATCATCTCCGTTTTGAATAGACCTTTTTTTTTTAATTAAGATGTATTCTCAGTAGGCCTCCTTGAATTGTGTTGATCCTATGCTAACAACACAAGAAAAAGTTCTTTCATCATCTAACGTCTTCATTTCTCGTCCATAGATGTATGCGAAACGCACTGGCGCTGGAAATGACCTCTATTAGACCAACAGCTTACTAGGTGGCTTTATTTACTCGGCAAATATTTTTCCATCGCAATTTGGCAATTTTTGTTTCACTAAATTTGCAAAACCGGTATATCAGTAAAGTACAGCAACGCTGGAACAGGATGTGCATTCCTGAAATAAGTACCTTTGCTGATTGTGAGAAAAAATATGTACTGAGGTTAGGACAGCACGTGCGCTGTTGTGGCTTCCTGCGAACTGGCGTCCCGAATCTCGAGACTTCAGAGAACACAGGGCTGGATGGGTGGCGAAGCTTCAGTCCAGGGCTGTGCGTGGGGGCGGGGCTTAAGTGTAAGGGCAGGGCTTCATATCGGCGCTGTACACAGGGAGGGGCGGGGCTTGAGCTCAGCACTGGAAACATCACTAATCCTGAATTTCAGGTGGCTGCAGTGAGTCGACTTCGGCTCACTACCGCCGCACACAAACACTCACTGTAGAGGGAGCTGCAATCTAGAGTGTTATATTGAAATGCAGAGCAGAGTTATAGGGAGAAAAAAAAAAATTTAATGGCTGAGAAGGCACTACTTCAACACAAAAAAGTGATTTTATTTCTTGTCAGTCATCCTGTTACTTTACTTAAGTGACAACTTCACTAGCGCACGCGGCTCTTCCGCCTTTCATACTTCGGCAGCTGACGCCGAGAAACACTGTTGACATTTGGGAATATTCGCTGATTAAGTCGACAGGAAAGAGGCGAAATTCTCCTGGAAAGTCGTCCACATGGTGAGTCATGTATGTTGCGGTACTGATTAGCTGCTGTCTTTTTGAGCAAACTTTTTTTCTCTCGCCATTTTTTTGTCGCCCACTGCGCATGTGACGGAGCCGGAAATCTACCTGATTCAGGTGACCAGGTTTTGTCGCCTCCTCCGTAGCGAATTCGAGCTCACCTTCACGTAACATATTGCAGAATGTATTTTTAAAATTATTATTCCTTTCAATTATATGATATTACTGATTCAAATAATCCTTGTCTGTATTTTTATTTGTTTTTTTTTGGTGTTTTTTTCGTTAAATCTAACGTCTGTCACAGTAGAAGCCTCGACAGCTTGCGTAGCTTCCTCTCAAAACAAATGTACGAGGAACCCAGAACTAATTAGGACACACTATTATGCCTCTTATCCCTCGTCCAATATTTGCTCTTTTCTCTCAGTGGTGTAAAATTGCCCAGTTTTTGTCTGTTGGGCGTCATTTTGGGAACAAACTGTCCTCTATTCACATTAATTCAGTGAAACTCCCATCGATACCAGCGTCAGCTATGCTACAGCGCTCCAGGAATTTCCAAACGACCTGCTGTTTACTTCTTGAGTTAGGCTATATATTAGCTCCTAATCCTGCCCACATTTAAACGAGGCCTATAATATATTCGAGAAGCCTATTTTCCAAATTAATATATCTAATTAGTAGACTATTTTTAAGTAAATATGCTCAATTAGTACATAGAGTACATAAGTGCGAGAGTAAGTTGTCAGGTTGGTGTTTAGCTCAAGGAAGCTACACAGTAAACTATCATAACACCACACGAGTATTTATTATCTTCTCCAAATACGTGAAACGCAGTAGTGAAGAAATGAAGATGACAATTCATAACCTGGAAAATAAACCCCCCAAAAATGTGCATTAAACTATGGTGAGTTGATACATAGTAAATGAATGATTACTGGGGCTTTTCTAAATAAGCAGCTGTGTTTTAATTGAGTCACACACATTTAACTCGGCTTTACTCCTCTGATAAACATTTCCACAGCCAAACTATGAGAAGTATTCATTTATATTTCGTGGTTAAATATGTGGGAGACAGTTGCATTACTCTTCATGCATGCTTATACACTCAGCAAATAATGCTGCAAATGAATTGTTTACATGAATTGTCTTTTCTTCATTTAGGCATTTGCTGCTTTTTAGTTATTTAGATAAAATTACTAAGCATCGCTCCACAATTGCATCTTAGGCTCCGCTCACTTTTGGTATAAACAAAACATATCATTTAAAGTAAGTTTAAGCACTAATCACAATCCGGTTAGAGTGTACTGTGATGTAAATCCTGTTAGGGATGAACGTATAGGTTTATGGTTTAGTTTGTTGTAAAATGCCAAAATTGTTGTACCCTGTCACATGGCCTGCTCTTCAGCATGTAGCATTACCTGTAGATGCACAGGCATGCTGAAAAACCGGCTGATGTTTGCCACGCTGCTGAGATCTGCCTTAAGATCAGCAGTGCTCTTCAAATTGTTGCCTAATTACAGACCTGCCATATCAAGCCGTCCCACAGCAGTCACTTGCCTCCTTGTGGAAATGAATAAAAGCTGAAAAATTTCTGCATGTCAGTCCGGTGAGACCTGGTATCAAAATCACTGCCATGGAAAAATAAAAAGTGTAGTGAAATTTGTGAAACACAGTGTTAGATCATCATGATTAAGGCAGCTTATAAACTGAAAAAGGATTTTTTTTAAAAATAATTTTTAAAAAAAAGGACACAAAAATGGATTCCTATGAAAGAAGTGTGGATTCTTGTAAAAGAAATCATAAAAGTGAAGCCAAATGAACGTTTAAATCCCATTAATCGTATAGAAAATGATCGGAAAGAAAAGCTGTTGGCTGCATTGTGGCCCTGGCGTTTGTTATCAAGCCACATGGAAGTGAGAACATTTTAGGAAGTGGCTTGCCACATTTTGGGGACAATATCCTACCTCTCGGAAATGCTATAGGAAAAAGGATATTCCTATATAGGGTCATTCCATGTACTGTTCCTGAGGTAGGGTGTGTCTATGAGAATGAATGTGCAGCAAAAATTTTGTCTAGGTCTTGGCTGTTTGCATTCAAGATGTGGTGATTTTGTGTGTGTGTGTGTGTGTGTGTGTGTGTGTGTGTGTGTGTGTGTGTGTGTGTGTGTGCGTGTACAAACGCAGTACCTGTACAGTCTCTCAGGACTCAAAGTGCTGACTGCATGCTGGAACACGGCGCACAGCCTACAGGAAGCCCACACAGGAAACGGCCACTGCATTGTTGCTGGAAGCCAATACGTGCTGCTCCTGTCCACCGGGAATCCAGCCGCTCCTTCAGTGTTGTTTCAGGGTTTTAGGAGCGTGTCACATTTCGCCCCCTACACCCACTCGTACAAAGGCTAGACGTCCTTTTGCTTGACTGCAAAGGAAGAGGAAGCAATATACATCTTGGCCCATTCCACAGTGGTGCAATACTTCGTATATTTCCTACATTCCTGTTTTATTGGCATGTAAATGCTAAAGCTGCCGTTGTACATTTTTGTTTATTTTATTTAACTAACCTACTGTAGTCCGTCTATTGTCTTTGATGTTTTCACTTCACAACTTATTTATAGCCTGTGAAAATTCCATAATGCTGTTTGCTGTCATTCTGACAGGTACTCCTCAAATTCCTACCCCTGGTTCGTTCATCACTTGCTTGCTGGTTCAAAACAGTAAATCTGTGACACTGTTACTATGTGTTGCCCTTGTGCCGGAGGAATAGATGCAGCATGATGCTCTTGTATAAACCTGTAATTATTGTGGATATTTTGGAAGCTTGTTTCATTCATCTTGTACCTGTTTTGCATTTCTCACATTATCTAGCTTATTGGTTGTTTATTATTAGTTGCACATGCACTTTTCTTGTTGTCAGGACGTTTCACTTTTATAAACATATTAATAAATGAGGCCCATATTGCTTTAATAGTAGTTTGCTGATTTGGTGAAAGATTTTGTGAAATGGCCTTCTGTGGCTATGAAGTTATTTTCATGCCAGACTACTGGTGAACCAGTTTCTGAGTTAGAAAATTTTGATTAGAAAATAAGAAACTTTTTGAAACAATTTGGCCATTCAAATATGTTATGATCCAGGGTCTCCGGTTCGAACCTGAGCTTTCGTTAATGTTGTTCCAAAGTGTGCATGTTTTCCCCGTGTCCATGTGGGATTCTTCCTGACTCCCAAAAACATACCAGCGGGTGGAATGGTTATGCCCTGTGATGGAGTTGCTTCCCTTCCAAAGTGTGTTCCTGCCTTTCCACCCATTCCAAGTGGTTCCACATGTGACCCAGACCAAGATAAAGTGATTGGCTTAGATGAATAAATGAATGTACAGGGTGCCCCAAAAGTCTCCATACATAGGGGAAATTGACACTTTTTAGCAAAATATCTTCCAAAATTTTTCATTTTCACTTGGTTATATGATGTGAAAAAGTATTTGCCCCATTCTGATTTCTTCTGTTTTTGTGTACAGTGGGTATAGAAAAGAATCACCCCCCCCCCCCTTTAAAATAATCACATTTTGTTGCTTTTCAGCCTGAAATTAAGACGGACACAGTTTTTGTTTTATCCAGCTGTATTTACTCAGTGCAACTTATAACATCCAAGTGAAAGATATAACACCAACATGTCAGAAAATTAAAAAAAAAAAAAAAAAACAGAATCACTGAGTTGGAAAAAGGATCACCCCCTTCTAAAAATGACTTGTAAACTCAATAAGGTGTAGCTAATCACCTTCTCAATGGCACACAAAGCCATTTGACTTTCAACTGTGATCAGCTGTGGTCATTTTATTAGCTCAGCATGAAAAGAGCTTTCCTGGAGCATTTTGTAGTGCAACTGAAGCAAACAATCAACTATGGGTGGCAAGGCACTGTCAAAAGATCACCGGGATAAAGTTGTGGACAGGCACAAGTCAGGAGATGGATTAAAAAAAAATTCAAAGGCTTGATCAATGCACAGTGAAGTCTATTATTAAGAAGTGGAAGGTATTTGGTACAAAACAGACCCTCCCTGGATCAGGACGTCACTCCAAACTGGATGAAAGAGCCAGGAGGAAACTGGTCAGAGAGGCTACCAAAGGCCTACAGCAACTCTGAAGCAGTTGCATTTATGACAAAGAGTGGTCATTGTCTGCATGTGACAACAATATCACAAATTCTCCACAAATGTGGCTGGTATGGGAGGGTTGCAAGAAAAAAAGCCACTCCTCAAGAAAGGCCACATAAACGCACCTTGAAGATTCTGAGGCCACATGGAAAAAGGTGTTATGGTCAGATGAATTATTTGGCCAACACCAAATAATATGTCTGGCGGAAATCCAATACGGCTCACCATCCAAATAACACCATTCCTACAGTAAAGCATGGAGGTGGTAATATCCTGTTATGGGGGTGTTTCTCTGCAGCAGGGACTGGGGCACTTGTCAGGATAGAAGGAAAATGGACGG
This sequence comes from Cranoglanis bouderius, assembly GCA_023630585.1. NCBI lineage: Eukaryota > Metazoa > Chordata > Actinopteri > Siluriformes > Cranoglanididae > Cranoglanis > Cranoglanis bouderius. The sequence goes on from CM042539.1 coordinate 2,873,257, forward strand.
GGCAAAATACCATCAAATTCTTGAGGAAAATCTGCTGCCCTCTGCCAGTAAGTTGTCAATGGGAAGAAGGTTTACCTTCCAACATGACAATGACCCAAAGCACACAGCAAAACTGACCACACAGTGATTGAAGGAGAAAAAGGTGAATGTCCTTGCATGGCCTAGTCAGAGCCCAGACTTAAACCCCATTGAAAATCTGTGGAATGACTTGAAGACTGCAGTCCACAAACGGTCACCATCAAATTTAACTGAACTTGAGCAGTTCTGCAAAGAAGAGTGGGCAAATATTGCAAAGTTAGTAGAGACATATCCCAACAGACTAAAGGCTGTAATTAAAACATTAAGGCAAATTAAAGCAAGGGGGTGATCCTTTTTCCAACTCAGTGATTCTGTTTTTTTTATTTTTTTCTGACATGTTGGTGTTATATCTCTCACTTGGATAAGTTGCACTGAGTAAATACAGCTGGATAAAACAAAAACGGTGTCCATCTTCATTTCAGGCTGAAAAGCAACAAAATTTGATTATTTTAAAGGGGGGTGATTCTTTTCTATACCCACTGTACACAAAAACAGAGGAAATCAGAATGGGGCAAATACTTTTTCACATCACTGTATATATTTTTTTCCAGATAGCCTTTAAGAATGCCTTTGACAAAAGAAAAACTTGCTGAAATCATTCTCATGGCTGGATCGGGAAGCTGTCGCAAGGTTGCGATGCACTTTAACAGGGTACCTAGCAAACGCATCACACACGACACTGCTGCCAAACTGGGAGCCAAAGTTAAGGGAGAGAAAAAGGAAACTCTGTTTGTTTACAAAGAAATCACGATCATGTGGAGGATTTTTTTTGTAAATAAAGTTACATTTTGCTTAAAAAAAAAAAAAAAAAAAAGTGTTAATTTCCCCTATGTATGGAGACTTTTGGGACATCTTGTATTATGAGTGTAATTAGATCAGGGAGGCACTGCTAAATCTATTACATGCCTTGTGTGATGGCATATTTCACCTCTGAGTCAAATTTATACTGTTTGCTGTAACTGAACTCAATTGTCACTTGGAAGTGTCATTTATCACTTGGGAGTTTTTTGGACACCTAATAAGGTAGAATTATTTTAATTCCTTAGATGGTAAGGAAGGAAGCAACATGATGCTGACCTCAAGGAATGGTTTTTGTTATACAGCTGTATTGATCTAGGGTTAATCTAATCTAATGTGACCTATAGTTTTGGACACAATAGCAAATCAACCCAATTATAAATTCCCTCAAAGGCAGAAAGGAAGAACTTTTTAGATGCAATTAGTCTTATGAGGGTTTTTTTGTTGTTGTTGCTGTAACTAGCATGTTTTTTCCTGAGCAGTGGAAGTTCTCAGTGTAATGATCAAAAGAATTAATGAGTGGACTGCAGGAAGTCATCTCGCAATGCAGACTTGCCCTCTGTAGGAAGGGTGCGGGCAGAGTTGTTTGGTTTAAACCAGGGCTGATATGGTGACCTCATGTCATCCAGCTTGTCGGTAGAGGCAATAATAAGGAGAGATTGTGACGTAATCAGATACCTGAGCAGCTTGGAATATAAACAGGTAATGCTCTCGCATTGGTGGTGTCATATTGAAATATTGTACATGTTGCATAAGGTGTAGGAGTATGATTAGTCTGAGTCTGTCTCAGAAAAAGGCAGGTCTTTCTGTGTAGGAGAGATGAAGCTTAAATCTGGGCTATCAATCCTAATGTAGAATTCTCACTCTCTGTACACCGTGGATGGTATGGAATCTCTAGCTGTCTTAGATTAGATATAGATTTCTCATCCTCTTTGACGTTCATTTTTAATGGCCCGGGAAGATATCATGCTGGAACTATAGAGTGTGAGCTGTAGTTGGTTTGAGCTGACAGGAAAAATAATTGTTTACTATCAGAGTGGTGCATTTCCCACTCAATTGTGAATCATCATCATCGTCTCACTGTAGCAGCCATAATTTTCTCCCTAATGACTTGTTCCCATAGAGTACAGTGTTTATTGGAAGCAAATGTTGACTCAGTCACCAATTATACTTGGTAAACTGTATGATATTGGATTAATAATCAAAATGACTAAATGAGATAATTTGGCAATTGACTGAGTTATTGTCACATTTTTTTTGTAGCATATTCCTTGGAGACATGATGGTCATCTGCTGTAACCCACTCTTCATATTAATCATATTAATTTATGAACACAGCAAGGCAGCCAGAAATAATTTGTGGATAATGTGTGGCTGGTTATTACAGTTATTAAGTCATGGCCTATTTGGCCTCTGTTAAAATGTTTTTACTTCACAGGTTTTCTATGCATAATCGCTTCTGAATGAAGTAAATAAAGCATACAGTGCTGCTACTGATAGTAGATTAAAAATACAGATAGTGGATTGGAAAATGTGTTTAGTAATGTTCATTCAACTTTCCCTTATCACACTCTTCCAGAGATTTGGCAGGTTGGTGTTTGTATCACCACGATTGCTTTTTGAAAGCATGTGGAGACAGTGAAATGTGTTTTTGTGGTGATTTACTGGTTGTCTTGGTAGTTTTTCTTTTTCTTTTTCTTCTTGGGAACCTCTTCAGCCTTGTTCATTGTATTTAAATATTATATGAGTGTAATTGTTGGCTCATTAGTTTCAGAACAAATACCTCTTCATTGCAAGTTCTTACTGTCCAATGTGGAGATGCATCTCACGTCTCAAAGCACTGATTTTAATCCTAAAGGCTGGAGCTCTTTAGCACTGTGAGGCTTAAGCGATCACCTTGGAATGCTGTTGCTATGGCAGGCAGTGGCCATGTTACAAACGTGCAGAGGGCCTCCAAGCCTCAGATTTCTTTTTTTTTTTTTTTTTGCTTTTGGTGATGTTTAATCACTTTTTGTTTATTAAGTTGAGAACACTGAAATCCAGTCTGGTGAAGAATTGGTTAGTGAAACATCAAGATTTCCCCCCGTGTCTCTTGGGAACTTTAGAAGTACAAATATGTTGTTGAACTGGTTTGTGAATATGAAGTTTGGTGTAATGTGTGATGAAATTGCTGGAGCTCATACACTCAAACAGTAAAATGCAAAACCGTCTTGGAAAGAAGTAGGAATTCTTCTATACTGTTTATTTCAAATTGAATACAAGTACAATGGCTTTTTTTTTTGGTACTCATTGTAACCATATCATACTGAAAAGAGTAACCTACTTAGTATTAATTAATCATGGAACATTTTATCTGGCACTGCTTATGTTTCCCCAGTTTGAATAGTGGCCATGAAAAGCACACACATGCATGTTCATGCACGTAGGATACTTGGGTCATTCTTTATAATGTTATCTATTTTGTTTTAAATTTACTGCATTATCTAGTTACATTAGTTCCCTTGGATCGAGTATGGTTGCAGTGGAGAGTGGGTTTTGTTTCATTTTGGAAAAGTGCTTCTGTACAGCTATAAGTAATGCACATTTTATTGTCTTCATTATATTGGAATCCCTGGTTGTTAAGGACTGATAGCAGCTGATCTTCAAGAACAACATACTAGGTAAACTCTATTATTTTCCTCCACCTAGGCTTTTTTTTAGACTATTTCTCTCAACTGCCAGGCTGCCGTGTGCCACTAGAGATGAACTCCTCATGCCGAGTCTTATATTCTTATGTTTGATCAGGTTACTTGTATTGTAGGAATACGCTGTAAAAGATCCTATTGATATTTTCACAGAGCATAGTTTGGTGTGTGCTTTGCTTTGAATGCCATCATGCATCGAGTTTGCTGTCATTTTCTGTTGTCTGTTTATTAGCACGACAGTGTTCACTTGGCTTGTCACATAGTAGCATGTGGTATCAGATGCTGGTTTCTCCATCCATCCATCCATTTTCCATACTGCTTATCCTACACAGGGTTGGGGGGGAGCCTGGAGCCCGTTCAAAAAATTTACAACACACGCCGTTTGACTTGGGGATGAAACCGGAGTACCCGGAGGAAACCTCCAAAGCATGGAGAGAGCATGCAAGGTGGGATTCAAACCCACAACCACAGAGGTGCTGCTAGTATCTCAGCATTTTAGTTCTAGTATGAGTAATTGAGCACAGTTTTGGCCTCTACCTGATACTAGTGCCAGTATCAATGCATCCATTGAAAGAAGATTAGATCGAAAAATCCAATAATTTAACTATTATTCAGTATAGAAACCCTTAACAGATGTTGGAACTGAAATCCTGAACAATTTGTCCATTTCCATTCTTTGGAAAAAAGAACTCCAAATGAGAGAGAGTTATAAAGTTCTTATTTTTGGCAAGTTTTACACCAAAGAAAACTGCTTTTATGTTGAAACTAAGCAGACGTTCATTCCAGAGTATTAACCAAGCCTTATAACCACAAACCAGGAAGTGCACACCGTTTGTGTGGATAAAAAGAGACGTGCTGCTATGCTACAGAGGACTGTTTATCCTTCAGAGTTTAAATGATGGCTTATAAGGGTACACGTCTTACCAAAATGTGCTGTGAGGCAAATGGTTTGGCAAGTTAATATAAACTTCCAGACATCAGTTCTTCACATGGACAGTAAGCCAACCTGAAATATTTTCCCATCAATCTCTGGATCTTAGACCTTTTCTAGACAGCATAATAGAGAAATATCTGTTTACTTGAGGTAGCTTAAAGAACTGTAACAGGCTCTTTGTTTGTTGTTGCATTAATTAGATACAGTAGTCAGTGAGTGCCTGGCGCATGACTGAGAGAACATGAGGTATGACTTGAATGCAAGAAATTAAACCGTGGTGGTGATGAAGGTATTTCAGTAGAAACAACTGTCAGTCACTACTACCACATCACTTGCTAAAATGCTAATTTTGTATGAATTCGAAATGTAACAAATTTAATGAAAATAACTCATTTTTCAAAGGATTGTTCACATAAATGAATCATACAGCTGTGCTTGTGCAGTGACATGAGAAGAGAGAGAGAGAGAGAGAGAGAGAAAGCTACAGTAATTGGAACTGGCTATTTTATTCATCCATTAATCATCACTTAGAGCTTTATTCTCATCAGGGTCGCTGTGAATCCGGAGTCCATCCCAGGAAACACTGGGCATGAGGCGGGAACACACCCTGGGTGGGGTGCCAGTCCATCAGAGGACACCATGCACGCACACTCAGTCACACCTAGGGGCAATGTAGCATAGCCAGTCCACCTACTGGCTTGTTTTGGGGAGGTGCGAGGAAACCTGGAAAACCAGGAGGAAACCCACACAGACACTAGAAGAACATGGAATTGGCTAACTGAAAAGTAAAATATGAGAAAATGAATAAAAAAAATGGGTTTAACAATTACTTATTACTTGTCAGTGCTTGCTTTACCTCTTCAAATCATTAGGAGAAAGTTTTCCTTCTGGAAGTTATAGTTATAGTAAATACTTTTAAAACATTAAGTTAGTGCTTATAAATCATCATACAAGTTAATTACTAATCTTAAGTCACTACATAGATAAGAGGAAGATGAGTTCTACGAGTTGTGATTTATGCTGTCACTTGTAAATATGGTAAACATTGGTAAAACCCGGTGCTGGTTGGCGTTCCCACTGTGGATTTGCACGATCTTCCAACGAAGTGTGGCTCTGCTGATGTTTTTTCTAAATCACAATTAACATCTCCATCTTTTTGTTTCTCCTAGATTGGAATTTATGAGGATTCATTAGTGAAGTACTCATGGAGCAACATCTAGGATATGGATGACGTTCCTGAACGGGCTGCTAAATGCTGTTATAAGAATCTGGATCCACTTCAGTAAGGGAATGAACAAAAAACTATTAAAAGACTCAAGCAGATATCTACCATTTTCTGGTAAGGCCGCTGGTCATTCGATTGGTTGGTGTAACCTTGGAGACCAACTTTTAGAGATTCTCAATGGACATCAGCCTCATGTGTGAAGCAGTTGCAAAATTCTACTCTGATGTTTGACGACACTTTAGCTTCTGCTTGTGGAATTACATAGCCTCTCGTTGAAGAGGCTCATCCAGTTCAAGGAAATAACACCAGACCTGTGTCAGTAAGAGCATCTCTCTTAGCTGGAAGGCAGATTTCCTCCCACAATCAAATGGCATGGGTAAAGTTCTTCAGGAAACCAGGGGGCAATCTTGGCAGGGTTTACCAGCCGGGGTCTATGCTGTCCCTGGCTCCTACCAAAGGACTTCTAAATGAGCCGGGACAGAACAGCTGCTTCCTTAACAGTGCAGTGCAGGTATGTTTTGTTTGTTTGTTTGTTTCCCTGTATATTCAGTGGCCTGTTTATTTCATTGCGACATCTCTCTTGGGATTATACATCTTGGTTTTGACAGACAAATATTTACTCCATCTTGACTCCCACCGTCAATCCCCCACAAGTGACTCAGAGGGCACACTTAGTCATGCTCCCAATCTGTCTACTTGTTACTAGAAGGTGAGGTGTGGGTGCATGGGTAGTATGACTAACTGTCCCTTACATCACTTCCTTTTTTTTTTTTTTTTTTTTATCTTTCATCACATTGTAATGCACTCATACTCGGGGTATGATTCAGTCCCACATGTCAGACCTACAGGCTGAGACATGCAAGTGTCCTGAAAGGGGGGAAAAAAGAACCAAATGTCTCTGGTTTAAGATTAAGTTAGAGATTGGATATATGGTATGGCTGTTTTGAGCAGGCTGGCAAACAATGAACCATTAAGTGCAAAGCAAAGGAAAATGTGACCATGGACCTTTGACTAAAATTTGAGTATTTAAATCATGTTCACTGGTAGAGTTGACTCAAGAAGGGACAAACTCTGTGTACCCGTGTGTATTGTGCAATGTTCATGTATTATATGTGTATCGATTTCGATCATTTTTGGGGTTTTAGTGGGATCTGTAAGCTTATTATGTCACACACTGTTGTGCAGGGTAGGCCTGTCATGATAACTACTTTTTTTTGTTGTTGTTGGACGATATATTGTTAAAGAAAATAATTGCGATATAACCAATATTATTTGCATTTTAAGACCATTTTATGCCACTGATATAGTGATAATATAATAGTATAATAATGCAAGCACACCAATAAACGTTTAATTCTTAAGAATATTCAGACATTTGAATTGGAATGTCAAAAAATAGTTTTTGTCTTCTGACAAAATTTTGTAGTCATATTTATTCATTTTAGTCAATTTTGCTCTGACTTAAACGGCATCACATATTAGTCAACGGCATGTTAGTTGACGAGGAAATGTAAAAAAATTAAACCGAATATTCACACATTTTATATATTAACTTAAACATCAACAAAAACGTGTGAAAACCTGATCTCCTGAAATAATGCCATTTACAATGAGTATTGTAATACAATATCGTGAATTCTTTACGCTTTACTTATTCATTATCCGTGTTTAGGTGCGTTGTTATGGAAAGAACGTATTTACAGCGTGACTTATTCTACCCAGCGCCTTTACTTAAGTTCAAGTTCACTTGTGCATTTTGTGCAGAAGTAAGTCGTAATGTTAGGTTTATGTTGTGTAAATGACTGATTTAACCTCATGTGTATAGGATGCGTTTGGGTGAGTTAATCAACCCACTAGTAAAGCGCTTCAGTTTACCGCTGTTCATTCACTGTTCACCTTAAGCGGCTCGATCCCCGACACTGTTGACTGCGACTGGATTATTTGAATCTTTATTTTTCATATTTGATTATTTTTCTTCTTCAAAACACATTGTTATTGCATTGTTAAGATCTTGAGTGGTTTTTTGTTTCAATTAAAATCAGGGCTAGTGCTTGCTACACATCTTAAATTCTGTGCATTCGAATGTGCATTTTTATTTTAAATTTGATGAATATTCGAAGTTCGAATTTTAATCTGACAGCCCCAGAGCAGACGAGAGGACGGAAGCAGTGCGAATGGCTAAAATATTGGCGACATTCATTCTTCTGTAAACAAACATGCATGTAAACACAATGGGCGATATCGAGGTCATGTCTATATATTGTACGATATGTTGATAAAGGAATTATCGTGACCTGCCTACTGCAGGGTCAGACAAGTTACCTAAAGACATAGCATTGTGTGTGCTAAATAACTGCTAATACTCTTAATATCTCCAACAATGATTTGCTATAGGTGCTGTGGCAGCTTGACATCTTTAGACGGAGTCTACGACAACTTCCCAACCATTACTGCTTTGGGGAAGCCTGCATCTTCTGTGAATTAAAGGTACTTTCCTCAAGGCACAAGAACCTCTTGATGTAAATGATTTTAAAGTCAACTGGTGCTTGTATTAATGGTCTTGTATTGTTTTCTTTTATAGGGAATATTCTCACAGTTTCAGGACAGCAGAGAGCGAGCGCTACCTTCAGACAACCTGCGCATTGCCCTGGCGGAGACATTTAAGGATGAACAACGTTTTCAGTTAGGCTTCATGGATGATGCCGCAGAATGCTTTGTAAGTATGTGAGGAAGGGAGAGAGGTCTGGAAAAGGACACAGACATTTTTACAAACTTCCACAATTATTATTATTCACACACACACACAGTATACAGTTCTCAGCACAATAATTACATAACCAAACCATTTTTGGTTTTCCATTTTTATGTAGTCTGACAGCAGTGTGTCACTGGTTCTTTTTAAACTATGCAACAAGCTTTTATTTGTTTCCATATTTAGGCCATATGTTTATGGTCTATTTTAGAGAAAATAAGGACAGTGTAAGTGTATCCCAAACTATTTTATTGAGGTGTTAAAACATCATTGTTCCAGGCTCTACAGGCTTTCAGATTCAGTGTCCGTACCCAAGGGATCGAAGCACGTATTGTCCTCTTGTAAGCCCGTGTAGGATTTTTTTCTCAAGCAGCATAATTGCAGTAAACCTGCTTAGCGAGGGGACCTGTAATCATAATTTATTTCACAGAGCTATACAGAATAGGTCATTAGCTCTGTACACATCCATTTACAGTACGGCCACACAACAAGAAACTCAATGAGGTCTTTCTGTCAGGGCTTAGGTGGGATGCAAACCAGCCAGTATACAAGTCGGTCATTTCTGACGCCATTGTTCTTACAGCTGCAGTTAGGAATAGCTCCATTGTTGATCTAGTGTCAGCATAAATTTCTCTGTTTACGCGTAAACGACCAAGGAGAAAGTACTACAAACACGACCATTATGAAGGGCATGGCTGTGTTGCCTGAAAGAGTGCTTGAGTAGAAAATAATACACTCATGGAAGCCTTTGTTTACTGTGTGTCTAGGTAATTACTGGCACCAAAAATGTGTAGTTTACATAATCTCACGAGTTTAGTGTGTTTCTATGTTCTAGCAAAACTTGTTCAACTCCTCAAATCATTAACCAGCTGTATAGATGAACTGATTAAGATCTTGTTCCATTTCATTGGGTGAATAATCAGATGGCGAAATTTTGACCTACTATGTCTTCCTACAATATATAGTTCTGAAAACTACAGGTTTTCCTGTAATATGTGAACTATGTTTCTCTTTTGCATGTATCTAAACTAAGTCAAATTCTAGCATTTAAAAAAAAAAAAAATCTTTGCATGGTTAAACAGTAAATAAAATATTTCCACATAGTTTTTAAGAAATATATTCATGGCTTCTTAACCTAAAGATTCAATTATATTATAGACAGAAAACTATTTTGGCCAAAACACCAGCGACATCCAATGGATATTCTCAGCTTGCTACAAATATTCCTAAGTAATTGATAGCAACGGTGGACGATTGTTTAAATATTGTCTCATTTTTTTGTCAGATTTTTTTTTTTCTGTGTATTTCTAATACGTCTTTATTATTGTATCTAAAGGAGAACATTCTACAGAGGATCCACCATCATATTGCTCCTGATCTTGATACAGATGCCTGTACATCCAAAGTCTGCATCACACATCAGAAGTTTGCCATGACACTTTACGAGCAGGTATTGCCCAAACAAGCATACACACTGTACTGGCAATAAGGAAAATGATCAGTGCTGTAGGACACCATTTATTTCCTTCTAGCTTTATTTATATATTTATATATGTAGTCTTATGCTAGATTTCTGTTTACAGATTTTATATTACTGATAATTGCAACTGCAAAAACTGATATTCGTGCTGTGTTCAACAGGCAGTGTTTATAGTGTAGAAAGTGCTTGGTGAAGAAAACCAATTTAATCTTACCTAAACAACTAAGCCCCCTCCTACGGTATAATGACATGGCTACAGAAGTAATTAGCATTTAGCAGTTGCCAGGTGGCACCTAGCTGAGTTTGTGTGTGTGTGTGTGTGTGTGTGTGTGTGTGTGTGTGTGTGTGTGTGTGTGTGTGTGTGTGTGTGTGTGTGTTTGGCAGGCTGTATGTCGAAGCTGTGGAGCCTCGTCTGACCCTCTGCCCTTCACTCAATTAGTGCACTATGTTTCCACCACAGCTCTTTGGTAAGCTGAAATTCTCTTCTGCATGTGATACGTGAGCTGAACATTTGTACTTTGTACTGTTTTAAAAAGCGTCAAGCGTTACAAAACGGTTTTTAAAAGTCGAGATGATTGTTGGACTTCATGACATTTAATAACACCTTTCAGATTTACTCTTTAGATTTAGATATTTACCCATTATGTGTTAAAGCTAATTTTCCTTTCCTGTCTTGATCCTTACTCTGTTTGCTTGTCTCTCTCTCTCTCTCTCCTCACTCTTTTACTGCTCAGCCAAAAGTTCTATGAGAGGAAAGATGAAAGGCCACGTTCTGACATGTTTGGTGAACTGCTCCAGGCAGCCAGCACGATTGGAGACCATCGTGAATGTCCAGTAGGTGACCTCTTAAGTCGATCAGGCTTTACATGAATAAAAAATGTAATGAAAGTTCAGTAAGGCTACTAGTTCTAGTAAGGCTACTACTACTAATAACTGCTTCAGTAAAATATAATGGAGCAATCTTTTATTATCATGAAATTTGAAGTAACAGCAATGTCCTGAGGTGTTATTAAACTTACTCTACAGCAGTTTATCAACTAATATATATACATAAAATATACACACAGTACTGTGCATATAGTTCTAGTTTTAGGCAGGTGTGGAAAAAAATGTTGTAAAGTAAGAATGCTTTCAGAAATAGACATGTTAGCAGTTTATATTTATCAATTAACAAAATGCAAAGTGAGTGAACAGAAGAGAAATCTACATCAAATCAATATTTGGTGTGACCACCCTTTGCCTTCAAAACAGCATCAATTCTTCTAGGTTCACTTGCACACAGTTTTTGAAGGAACTCGGCAGGTAGGTCGGCCCAAACATCTTGGATAACTAACCACAGTTCTTCTGTGGATTTAGGCAGCCTCAGTTGCTTCTCTCTCTTCATGTAATCCCAGACAGACTCGATGATGTTGAGATCAGGGCTCTGTGGGGGCCATACCATCACTTCCAGATCTCCTTGTTCTTCTTTACACTGAACACAGTTCTTGACTTTCACTGTATGTTTGGGGTTGTTGTCATGCTGCAGAATAAATTTGGGGCCAAACAGATGCCTCCCTGATGGTATTGCATGATGGATAAGTATCTGCCTGTACTTCTCAGCATTGAGGAGACCATTAATTCTGACAAAATCCCCAATTCCATTTGCAGAAATGCAGCCCCAAACTTGCAAGGAACCTCCACCATGCTTCACTGTTGCCTGCAGACACTCATTCGTGTACCGCACTCCAGCCCGTTGGCAAACAAACTGCCTTCTGCTACAGCCAAATATGTCACATTTTGACTCCTCAGTCCAGAGCACATGCTGCCATTTTTCTGCTCCCCAGTTCCTGTGTTTTCATGCATAGTTGAGTCTCTTGACCTTGTTTCCACGTTGGAGGTATGGCTTTTTGGCCACAAGTCTTCCACGAAGGCCACTTCTGACCAGACGTCTCCGGACAGTAGATGGGTGTACCAGGGTCCCACTGGTTTCTGCCAGGTCTGAGCTGATGGCACTGCTGGACATCTTCGGATTGTGAAGGGAAATAAGCCTGATGTTTCTTTCATCTGCTGCAGTAAGTTTCCTTGGCCGATCACTGCGTCTACGGTCCTCAACGTTGCCCGTTTCTTTGTGCTTCTTGGACAGCACATCTGGAAACCCCTGTCTGCCTTGAAATTTCTGCCTGGGAGAGACCTTGCTGATGCAGTATAACTACATTCTGTCTTGTTGCTGTGCTCAGTCTTGCCATGGTGTATGACTTTTGACAGTAAACTGTCTTCAGCGACCTCACCTTGTTAGTTGAGTTTGGCTGCTCCTCACCCAGTTTTATTCCTCCTACACAGCTGTTTCTGTTTCAGTTAATGATTGTGTTTCAACCTACATATTGAATTGATGATCATTAGCACCTGTTTGGTATAATTGTTTAGTCATACACCTGACTAAATGCCTACAAAATCCCTGAATTTGTGCAAGTGTACCTAGAAGAATTGATGCTGTTTTGAAGGCAAAAGGAGATCACACCAAATATTGATTTGATGTAAATTTTTCTTCTGCTCACTCACTTTGCATTTTGTTAATTGATAAATATAAACTACTAACATGTCTATTTTTTGAAAGCATTCTTATTTTACAGCATTTTTTCACAACTGCCTAAAACTTGTGCACAGCACTGTGTGTGTGTGTGTGTGTGTATATATATATATATATTATTCAGTTGGTATTGGCAGTAATTGCAGCAGGGCACTGTACCTGCATATCAAGTCACATTACAGCATTTATCAAAGACCTAAAACCCTCCAGTTTAACACCGCTGCAAGACTGAGAATGATGACCTGACACATGAGATGACGTCTATAAAATATTAAAATACACTGCATTTTTAAATAGGCATTAGGCCAAGCTTGATGGTAGCTTCATACATAGAACTGTCTTATACGATAGAAATAGTACTAGGAAATGAAATGCATTACGTAATAAAATACTTAATCATGCATCATTCGTCTTCATTCTGTTTCTGTGTTCGCTTTATAATGTGTCCACTGATACTTTTAAACTGTTTATCTGACTAGAGAGGAACACTTTTGGAATTCGCATCTGTATTCTGTGCAAAATAGTATGCAAGTGTGTTGTTTTGTCTTAACAAATGTGCACGTCTTCCACCAGAGTAAGTGCGGTCAGTTAATCAAGATCCAGCGCGTGCTGATGAACACACCGGAAATCGTCACCATCGGTTTCGTGTGGGACTCGGAGCACTCTGACCTGATGGAAGACGTCATCAGATCTCTTAGACCACACCTTAGCCTCTCAGGGGTAATACTGAAATAACACTCAAAGATTCTGAAAACCTGTTTTGGTTTGATCAAGGGGCAACAAATATAGGAGCTTTAAAGGCAATCTAAAGTTCATGTTTACTCTGCACAGTGCCTGGCTGTGCCAGCAGATTAGTCCAGTCTGAGTATGCTTATAACAGGGCAAGGCCAAATGACACCACTGTCAGTATGTTGTATGCTCAGTAACTGAGCATACAATATAAATGTACTTCTGTCAATGTAAAGTTGTCTTCACAGCATTGTAGTTTAACCTATATTCAGTCAGAACAGGTTCGATTAAATAGCTATAAAAGGATTTGTTTGACGTCACAGAAGTTCAGAAGAAGCACTTATTGGATGAAGTGCTGTTTATTTTGGTGCTGCCAAGCATATGTGAGAAACTCTGACTTTATCCCCTTTATAAGGCTGAAGTTGTCAGACAGCTTCGTGGGTGGAGTTGGCCCACACTGATGACCAGACCTCTATGATGGAGGGTCATCTGGTGTGTGTTTGTGTCCTCTGGTGTGTGGGTGTCGTCTGCTGTGTCTCTTCTTTTCTCTATTAGGCTACAGCTCTTTAGTTCAGTATAGCACAATGGTGTAATGCTTGGCTCCTTACAAGGCTTTCACACAGCCGTACGTTGTTAAATATTCTGCCTTTCAAGGCAAGAGTTTCCCCCAATCAAGAAGACATTTTCCCCCGGGGGCAAGAACGCACACATTCTTCCCAACGCCCTGTTCTCTGCATCTGAACACACTGCTGTAGTGAGTTAGTCTTTCAGGAAGCCCACGGGTGACTACAAAGGCTGTAGTTCATACTTCAGCTGTGCATGTTATGCTGGCGGGTGTGCAGGAAAATAGTTCACCTCCTGCGCTATGAACCATTGTTTAGGACGATTCAATAAAAATCAGCACATGGGGAATTGGGACTAGAGGGCAAAGTGACCCTGGCTTTGTGCAAGCAGATTTGAAACTTTTCATTACAGGGCTTAAGAGTTTCATAATGGAGGCAGGACCTTAATCTTGTTGTTGTTATAAAAGACTATGTTTTGTTCCTGCAGAAAATCAGTTGGTCTTAGGGCTTGCACAAAAAATTGTATTTAAATTTTCTATCTCAGAATCAGTGTTGATTCTGGAGAATTTGCACGTATGCAGAAAACCATTGCGTAAAACAGAGCACCATTATTCCTTCTTATTTGCTGTGACCAATGACTATAGATTTTTTTTTTTTACCAATGTGACCAACTGGGTGAGGGGAGAAAAAAGGAAGAAAGGAAGCTAACCCGTGAGTGAAAATTTTAATATCATGTATTGAATATTAAATTCTCAGTTACTAAACACACAAGGACTGAAGGTGTGATGGGGTGAATGAGTTGTAGCTGCATGCTTCGTCTCACTCGAAGCTTGACAGTGATGCATTACAAACAGCACATTTATCAAGACCGAATTTCACCCACAAGTGGGTAAAATTCAGCTGTTAATATTGATGGTTCCCTTTTAAACTTTGGGAGGATACATTGTAGTCTTGGTACCCTAATATGATTAATCTTTAATAGCAGTTATTTTTGCTGTGGGTTTTGGCTATTGCAGCACAAATGTGCCATTAAATCAGTAATTAAAAATGCAGATGAGCCATCATTCACAGATATCTGCTAGGCAAATGTAGCTACTCTGCTACACGTACACTCTGCTACAGTAATGTAAGAATATAATATAGATACACATCAAAGAGTAGTGATTGAGAATCATGATCTCAAATCTAAGAGTAAAAAAAATCATGTTTACTATTTCATTTAAAGGAGCGAAACATTGAGCGATGGGCACCGGAGGAGGTGCGACAGGCAGCAGTGCCATAGCAGGTTAACATCTACCCGTGTAATCAACATCAAAAATCATGCGGCCGTGGTACCATTGCTGTAAAAATACACCGAATTCCTTTTATCAGCTCTTGAAGACACGCTGTTAAAACTTTAAAGAAGTCATATTGCAGATGTAATCTCTCTTTTTTTTTTTTTTTACCTCTTTCCAGCTTTTTTACCATGTCGCAGATGAACAAGCCAAAAAGAGTGACCTGCAGCTGGTTGGGATGATCTGCTACACAAGCAGACACTACTGCACCTTCGCTTTCCACACCAAGTCCTCCAAATGGTTCTTCTTCGATGACGCCACAGTCAAAGAGGTGCGTGCTTCAGTTGCATCAAATAGAATGAAAAATATTGTCCTCGTTAAAAACATCATTAAAATCAAGCTGCTCACCAAATTGCATTGCACCTAAAAAAATAAATAAATAAATTCTCCTTTTACCAAGTCAAGTGGATTTATTGTCATTTCAACCATATACAGCTGGTACAGTACACAGTGAAATGAAACAACGTTCCTCCAGGACCATGGTGCTACGTGAAACAACACAAAACTACATGAGACGACACAGAACTAAATAAGACCTATACGTTCCTACATAAAGTATTTTTGTAAATACAGTAGCAGCAAAAATGCAGGTAATCAATACAGAAACTGAAAAGGGAAAGGGATGGTGTTCAGTTGATAACCAGCGTCGTAATGTATACCTACTGGTGCTGCACAATATACTGAAATACTGAAATTGGAGGCAAAAGAAGCTTGTTTTTTGTTATTTGAACATTTGATAAAAATGAATTGATTAAATCATGAGCTTAGCGTAAGCCAAAAACATATCTGTGCAGTCTTGACCAATCGATGCTTTACCGGTTTGATATATTACAAGGCATATGGCAAAAACATTGTATAACCACAAAATTCCACGTATTCTATAATACAATCCACCCATTCACCTCTCATGAACTGGCTTTCTGTAACTATACACTTGAAGTTCATGTTCTCTCTCACACAAATTACATGCAGAACCGGTTCTTTGTCTCACTTCCATGCAGGGACTCAATTCCTAATGTATCACTAATTTTCCATAAACATTAACTAATAATGCGTTTGTGGGAGCGGCGCTGGTGTGTGCGCTGAGATGCGCAGACAAGTCGGCTGGCTCCGTAGCTCTTTATCAATCTATCAGCAGTGGAGCGCTCGTGCTGTGTGTGCACTTCGGTGCTTGCCTGGCTGGAAGTGGTCGTCTCCTCAGAAAAGACGAATTACCCCCATCTCTCTCGCACACACACACATACACACACCACTGAATATTGCTGCCTGTTCAAACAACTCAGGACAGGTATGTCTTTTCTTAAAGCGATATTGAATAAGAGAGGCGTTCAGTGTTTAATTAAATAAGTACACAGTTTCATTGCAGCTGAGTGCTTTGTAGCCTCTGTGTGTATTCTAGCCACACTATGTGTGGTTTTTTAAAAAATATTTTAGAGGCCTAACTACTACTAAATGTACATTTGTAGTGTCTTTTGTTCAGTAATCCCAGTATTGGGTTCAGAGAGTACATGTGCTATGCTTTAGGATACCATCACGTCACTCTTCTTTTCCAGTCTGCTCATACTGCTTCTCAGTCTCATTGGAGACACTTGATATCCTTTCATTCTGTTAATTAAGCACCAAGGTTCCATCTACCGCATAGACACACTCAATAAACCATTAAAAAGCTTGTCATCCCAACCGTTTTTATTTCTAATATTAAATTTAGGTAACCGTGTGGCCCCGCTTTCCAGATGATAAAGGTTTAATCAACAGCTGACAGCAGGATAGCAGATTTAAGGTGGCATGATCACTCATGGGGGTAGTGACACCACCTCACACCTTTTCCTCCAATCTCCCATAAGTACCAGCAGGTG
Organism: Cranoglanis bouderius; assembly: GCA_023630585.1. Lineage (NCBI taxonomy): Eukaryota > Metazoa > Chordata > Actinopteri > Siluriformes > Cranoglanididae > Cranoglanis > Cranoglanis bouderius. Next base: position 2,890,256 of record CM042539.1, read on the forward strand.
AACTGGTGACTCTAAATTGACCCTAGGTGTGAATGAGTGCTTGAATGAGTGTGTGTTGCCCTGTGGTTGACTGGCATCGCATTCAGAGTGTGTTTTTGCCTCACGCCCAGTGTTCCCAGGACAGAATCAGAATCCAACCCGACCCTGAACAGGGTATAGTGTTTACTAAAGATGAATGAATGAATGAATGAATGAGAATAACAGATTTAGTGCATAATCTTGCTTACGTTTCAAATGTGTCTGTGTATGCGTGTGTCGGTCTTTGTAAAGGTGGGCTCTAAATGGAAGGATGTGGTTACTAAATGCATCCGAGGACACTTCCAGCCGCTGCTCTTGTTCTACTCCGACCCTGAGGGGAGCGCTGTGAGAGGAGTTGAGGTCCCTCGGCCTGAAAGCTCCGCTAGCCATCACAAGCCCTCAGCTAATGGTGAAATCCCAGGTAGAGTATCACATGCCATATAGTAGTCTGCGGTGTTAACATGATGGTTAGCTGCACCAAACGAAAACATTTCAAGCACTGAGAAAACAGTACCTTGTTTATTACAGTGAGTATCTTTATAGAATATTAGAACATTAGAGCGAACTTTATATATGATAATTACTATTTTTGAATCCTAAATGTGTAGAAATGTTTAGAATTGTCTAAAACACAACAGCTGGTTATGTCAAGGCTCTGATGTACTGGCTTGACCCCCAGCAACCCAGCAGCTTGCTGACCTTTTGGCAAAAAGCGAGACCTATTTGTACTCGGCTGGTGCGGGATGAAAATAGTCGCTCTTAATTAGTGCTGAGTCAGCCATGTCAGTTGGCGCTGACGTTCATGCTCTATACGTTTGTATGATGAACTGCTGAGCTTCAGAATTAATAAAGCATTACAAATTAATAGAATCCATGTGCAGGTGGTTAATTAGAGTGTTGAACGTGCGTGTGTGTGTGGGGGGGGGGGGATTAAGAAGGACAAACAGTGATACAGTTAATCTGAGCTCATGTATTGATCATACAAATTGACTACTGTATTGTACTTTTGGTGCCAGTGCAGTCAGTTTACATTTGCCACTTTGGTAATTCTCTGGTGCCATGTGCGGTCTATTTAGGATTTCAATATACAAGCTGAACAAAAAATAGTAAATACGACATGTGTGCTTGACTGTATTCTTTGCTCTTGATTAATGATGAAGATGACATTGGTGTCTGACACGCACAGTGCCTATGAAGGTTATAGCTTTATTTAAAAACCCATGTCTGCTTTAAAAACAGACACATACGTAATGCTGACCCGGACAGAGGGCAGACCTAAAAGCTGATGTACTGTGCACTGAGAGTGCTACTGCAGTCATTTGGAAGTAATGTGTATTAGTGTTCTTAGTACTTTCACTGAGAGATGAACTATTTGTTGACCTCGCATACCCTGAACGACAACCTGCTTACTTATACGCTGCTGCACAACAGTGCATTTCCAATTTACATTGTTCAGTCTGCCTTTAAAATAAAACAGTGTCACTAATGAGCATGATATGCTTGAAAATGCTACAGTATAATCTATTAATTAGATTGCATTTGTTTGGATTCTAATGTCTTGAGTTTTTTCTCTCTCTGTTTGAATACACACAGGCACCCCGCAGCCAGGCAGTAAGAAGCTGGAACTGACCCGAGAAAACCTGAGTGCTCTGTTGTCAGGTCACGGTACTTTAAAGCAGAAGAGCCAGCCTCCGTCAGCGTTCAAGCGTGGTACCAACCAGACCAGCGGCGAGAGAGGACCAGGTATAAAACCCGCAGCAAACAATAAAAAGCTAAAAGAAGGCTAAAACTGATTAGTTGGAGTGACACTGTATAAAACAATGCACTCTCTCCAAAAAGAAATAATAATAATAAATTTGTCAGAGAGGTGAGCAGATTTTTACCCGTTATATTCCTTAAGATTAAAACAAAGTTTCACCCATTTGTTGTTTTGGTCCATTTTTATGACTGCAGTTCGACATAAAATGTGGAATCCTCCTAGCGGGCATTTTCTTCTCTTATATCTATTATGCAGTGAGGTTTAAAGGACGGCAATGTTCTTTCTGTCTGTAATAACTCAGATAAAGTACTCTGTTTCCACTCAGCTTTATCCTGAAGTTTTTAGTAGAGAGGAATGGCTTAAGGAAATGTAGGCATCCGAAGAGCTATTTAAAAAAAAAAAAAAAAAAAAAAAAAAAGCAATAAAGAGTAGAGAAGGATAACATCTTTTATTATTAGACATTCCACTTTTATTACCACCTGTAATCAGATTATGCCTTCTCTATTATTGTCAATATTGTTCCAATAATGAAAGCTTTCAACTCACCTTTAAGGTTTTTTTTGTTTTGTTTTTGGTCCCCCCCCCCCCCCCCCCACCTGATCTCGAGCTATAGAGGATATCTGTTCTGGCTCACAAACAGAAAACCAATAAAGCAAGGCTGAGTTATACAGCAGTTTAGGAGATATGTAACTACTGTAGTAGATGCAAAGTTTTATTATAGTATAACAAAATACTACTTTAGGCCATCACATGACTTTCCTCACTCTGACAAGAAGACTGCTGCTTATACATGCTATTTTTCCTATTTTTATCTGTAATCTTGTGACTAAACAACCCACAAGTTCCTTCCCAGTTCCCCGGTGCTTGAAAGTGTCTATTTAAAGTGTGATGCAACTGTGAGTCTGGAAGGGTGGAGGTTTGGACATGCTTCCTCAACAAGGCGCACGACGTTTGCTGACACACTTTTCAAAATCTTGTATGGCCTCAGTATGTTTAGAGAGAAATGCTGCTTGACTGGCTGTGCGGGTGTTTAGCTGCCCTGCCGAATCTGAACATTTCATCAAGCAGTACACACTCCCTTCTTCCTGTCAGTACACAACACAGCTCACGTTTCCCCGATGCCCTAAAACACCCTCAAATATTAAATATTTTAAAACCTTTCCTCTCTCATAGTGCTGATTTGGTATTGAGGGGTGTTAAAAGCAAAACTTTCCTGTACAATCTACCCATTCCTGTTATTCTCACACACAGCAAAAAGCAGCGACACACACACACACTCCTCACACACATCGATCCTTTTTAAGTCTCTCCAGGCTTTTCCAGAGCCCTCAAGGGTGTAGTGAAGAGTCTGGTAGCAGATATTTCTTCCTGTGGTCCAAGTTATGTTCAGTGTAAGACATACTATAAATGCAGTGTAAGATATGCAATGAGGGTATGAAGATGCTGCTTATGGAGTTATTGGTGCAGCAATAAAAAAAAGTCTAAACCTTAAATATATAAATAAATATTAACGTATCATGTATGCAAGTAGATGCTCATGTGCATGTCTCACACATGAATTGGAATATGCAAGTTGTTACCCTGAGGATTGTCATTTTGGCAAGTTTTCTTTGTCTTACTTGTCCTATAAACTATAAACCTAGTAATATCAGATTGTTTACGAGTCCCACAGCTGCCCCATAGAAACAGCAAATCCATCCAGAGTGAATAAACATAAATTAAACTTGTCTTTTGAATGGAATTAATAGCATCTGATCAGTTATGAGCTGTTTTGGACCATGAAGCCGAGTTGTTTCTTTAAACCAAAACTTTTTCTTTTCTTTTTTTTTTTTTTACAGTAAAAATAAACAGTGATCCAAAGGGCTTCTTTCGAGAACTCTCTAGAGAAGTAGCCAGAGAAGCCCGCAACATTAACATCATGAAGAAAGACACTGATAAATCACACCAGAGGCCCGAAACACCGAGAGACAGAGGTGAGATGAAACACACACACACTTTTTTTTTTTTTTTTAATAGCAGTATTAACACTGTACACAAAAAAAGACGGGAAAAGTAGTACAAAGAAGAAAGTGTCGGGAGAAAAGGTAAGTTTTATGTTGGGGTGGGGGGGGGGATTAAAGTTTTAATAACAATAGAAATAGGTTTTGCTCAGCACACTGATGTCATCTGTCTCTTAGGCCATAGAAGTAGATCAGTATTCCAGTTCTGTGTTGTATAAATAATGCTTTTATAATGGTGTTAGGAATGGAGTCATGCATTTTTGGTAAGTGGGCTAGAGCCTTTTTCCCAGGAGGCTTAACTGCTTCCTTGTAACATGTTAATTTAAAAAAGTGGAATGTAAAAAAACTTTCATATATTCTAGATTCATTACACATAAAGTGAAATATTTCAAGCGGTTTTACTCTTTATGATCACGGCTTACAGCTCATGGAAATCAAAAATCCAGTATCTCAAAATATTAGAATAAAGAATTTATAATACAGCAATGTTGACCTTCTGAAAAGTATGTTAATTTATGCACTCAGGGCTCCTTTTGCACGAATTACTGCATCAATGTGGTGTGGCATGGAGGCAATCAGCCTGTGGCACTGCTGAGGTGTTATGGAAGCCCAGGTTGCTTTGATAGCGACCTTCAGCTATCACCTTCTGTATTGTTGGGTCTGGTGTCTCTCATCTTCCTCTTGACAAAATTCAGGTCAGGTGGGTTGGCTGGCCAATCAAGCACAGTAACACCATGGTCAGCAAACCAGTTACTAGTAGTTTTGGCACTGTGGACAGGTGCCAAGTCCTGCTGGAAAAGGAAATCAGCATCTCCATAAAGCTCGTCAGCAGATGGAAGCATGAAGTGCTCTAAAATCTCCTGGTAGACGCTGCATCGACTCTCGACTCGAGAAAACACAGTGGACCAACACCAGCAGATGACATGGCACCCCAAATCATCACTGACTGGGGAAACTTCACACTGGACTTCAAGCAACTTGGATTCTGTGCCTTGATATAATGGATTAGAGCTTTTCTCAGGTCGACATTGCTGTATTATAAATTGGAATGGGTGCTAACTGATGTTTTCTGTAGGCTAGGTATTTAAGAATGGCAACTCAGGCATACTTATAACTACCGTGTATACAAGAATATTCTGGTGCCTGTACGCATATAAACATTGTATTTGGAATATAGCTGCAACCTGAATATAGACTTAAACAGAATTTGGTGCACATGTAAACGTAGTCGGTGTTGGAGTACAGGTGGAACGTGTGGTGAAGGTTTCGTATGAATCTAGGAAGGAATCTATCCCCATTCCCAATACACCAAGACACCCAACCCATGAACTGGAAAATTTGCTTGTTATGATGCATATACTCTCCATATATTGAAGTCTGATGAATACCAAGACTTTAAATTCACACTATTCTGACCACACATGCTCCCATCAATCGATGATAATTGTGCGAGGAGCTTTTGTGGTGTTTTGAGAGTCAACACTTTTCAAGCCTTGACTTAAAATTGTAATGTAATGTTCTTTAATATTAAATCTAATCATATACAAGTTTGTGCCCCGCCAACCAACACACACACACACACCAACACACACCCACACACACTCATGCATGCATCTAAAAGTGGTAATAGCATGATTTAAAGCCTTTATCCAGCATCGGCAGCCAAATGTATCTAAATGGCTTATGTAGCCAGAGTAAAAGCCCTGTAGTTTCCTATCCAGTGATTGATAGTGTCCCAGGCAATATTAACTCTCCTATTCATGAACAGCTTTTACACAAAGTGTGTGTGTGTGTGTGCATATTATATACAGTCTGTATGCATTATTGGAACTATATGGAGTGTATACATACATGCCTGATTATTTTGACATTGACCCCTGTAATGGCTTCCAATCTTTCTGCTTTCTCAGACAAGTATACTGTACAAGCATGAAGGATTTAAATGGACATAAAACATGCACATACTTTACTTATACCAGCAAATCTTATTCCACTGGTGTCTTCTAATGCACTAACATTTATTTTATGTCTATACCCATAGAGATACGTGCATATGCACATATTTCTTCTTACCACTCTATGTGAAGACTTGCTAATGGTCGCCTGTCACCAGCCTTGTACATTCAACATGAGATGAAAAGCGGTGGACACGACACCAACGCAATGTGTATTATCCTTACATCAGAGATCTAGGGAAGCCTATAGATTAATTCAGACCAAAAAGAGTCACCCTTCCACCTTCAGTGGGATAGAACACAGCTCCTTTCTTCACATGATGTACTCACACTATGCCGTATTGAGAAAACAGTCAGTTTTGTGATTAAAAAATTGAGTAAAAATGCTCAAATGCTTTTTCAGATTCAGTTATTGAAAATGGTTAGCAGCACAGTAAATTATTATTTACATCTCTGTATTTTTTTTTTTTTCCCCCTCTTCCCAGACACAGCCTCGGAGAGGTCCTATTCACGATCACTCTCTCCTCCTGAGAACGGATTTAAAAACACAGAGTCTCGACTGTATAGAAGCCAGGGCATGGGCCCGACACGGGCAGAGCGCTCGCCCCGCACAAACAGGCGTGTAGCTCATCCACCACGTTCACATTCTCAACCTCGCGTCCCAGTCCAACCTCCGTCCAGCAATCCGTCCTCGAGAATGGATTTCTCCAACGGATATGATACAGACAGCAGCTATGACTCGAGAGATCGGCCTAACGGAGCGTTACGCACTCATCCTAACCGAGGTTGGAAGCCCATGCGCGAGGTCCTCAACGTAGACAGCATACTGAGCAACAAGAATGAGCACCGTCTCCCCAGCCTGGGTCAGCAGACCTCTGGCCCGAAGAGGCTGCCCTACGAGCGTGAGACCGGTTGGTCCGCGCGTGAAGACGGTAAACCTAAAAGCTTGATGACTATTTATGAGGACGAGCAGCGTCATGAACTGGGCAGCAGGAGCTCACTGGAATCAGAAAGCCGTGAAAGGGAAAGGACCAAAGGCACTGTTAACCACTTCACAGTAAAAAAAGAAAACTGGAAGAACCAGCGAATGGAATCTGGATATGAGAGCAGCGACAGGCTCAGCAATGGCTCGGCTAGTATGGACTCTCCCGTGGTGGAGAACGTAGGCGCAAGAGAGCGACGGCGCGTCCCTGAGGTACACGCAGTGAGGTAAGTGTGGCTTTCTCTCCGCATTTCTTTTGGCATCGGTGGAGCAAATCAGTCCCTCTAGGATTTTGCAATTTTTCGCAAAAAATCCGGCAAACTCCACAATATTCGGAGGAGCTTGCAATTTTTCAAAATTACCGCAGATTTTCCTCAGTTTTGGGCAAAGACTCGCATCACAGCTCGCATTCAGCCAAAGCCCTCTTCGGTTCATGTGCATCGAACATGAGTACAGATAAAAGGTCTCATTTACCAACAAACATCACTGAAAGATCGTGCAAAACAATTTTAAAAACATTGTAGTCCAGGCGTAACTTCATCATGACTAGATGTGTATTAAGTGGTTTATCTCATTACTAAGCTACAAATTAACTGATCAAGGCTGTGCACACCCCTTTGCATTTTCCATTTATTGATGCACATATTAAATAAATGTACAGTATATTGAGGCTTTTTTTTAATATTATGTTGCAGGTCGCTGAATGAAATGCTGAATAGACGGGCTATTCCTCCGATTTTAGTACAACTTATCATATGTAATGCTGTTATACAGCATTAGTTAGCTATTTTAATGAGCACTATGTTACATTTATGAATGCTGACACTTTTATTTAAAGTGATATCTAGCCAGCTACCCCACTACCACTAAACATGTACGGTATATCTGTATATGTTCTGTTAGACATTCCTGAGCCGGGGTAACACTGTCATTTTATTAGAGTAATCTGCATGGCAAAGAAGGACACTTTATTGATTGATTGATTGATTGATTTTCTTTATTTTTCATTCCTATTATTAAACCCCAACAACTAATACACCACCAACCCGACATCAAGTTACTGAGTGTGCTAAAGTGCTGTAGCTTTGTGCAAGCTTTCCCTTCCTGCAGTAGAGTTCAATGAGGAGAATTGCTGTTGCAGTAATTTACAGACTCACTCATTGAAATTGAATGTCTGTGGTGCTTGGCAGTATTCCGCCGATAAAATAAATATAAAACCTTAAGGCCCACTCAATTAAGGCCTCAATTTAAACTGCTTGAAGTGAAATAAGTGGCACAGAAATGTAAACCCCATACCACGATTACAAATTTTTAGTAGTCACAACAAAAACATTTTCAGAGACGAGGTTCATCTGTGCATTTAGATGCATGTTTGATATTCTTGCTTTGAGCATACAATAATCATTGATTTTTTTTTTTTTAATTATTGTTTTATTTCATATATGTATATTTTATGGTTTTATGTGTATATTTTCATGGTTATTGCAAGCAAGGGATATGCAACCAAATATTAAGTGATATTTACTTTAAGACTATATGTTCCTATATTTTTGCTCACCTACAAATTGAGTGGTCTGCCACCAAAGGTGCCATGCTTTTAAGTTGTTTAACACGTCTAGATGTAAATATGAGTAAACGAAAGCTGAAATTCTGACCTATCGTCTCATTCATCTTTTGATCTCAAACCCAAATGTCTTCAGTGTATAGCGAAAAACAACAGAATTGGCCCCGGTTTTCCGATACTTTCAGAGGGGGCTGTATTTGTGGTGTTAATTTACTGGAAATGTAACAATATTTAAGCCTAAATAAAATAATCCATTTGTTACTTAGTACTTTATAACATACTATTAGTGTCGGTAGAAAATGAAGGTATTGTCATGTGGGAATGTAACAGAAGTGGAATTCCAGAGCTAATCGCATTAAATGCTTTGTGTTTTAGTTCCAGCCTGTTTTGGTTTTGTAAGTTGATATGCCTTTTACATCTAACTTGTACTTTAAGGTGTTATCAAATACCTCCATGATGTTTCTCAAAAAAAAAAAAAAGTTTCTCTGGTGACTAAAGAGCCCTGGTAGTGATCACATTCCACCATGGTGAAGCAATGGTTTTGTGTGAGTGTAAGCTCTTGAAAGCTCTCGAAAAGCCAGGGTGTGGGAAAAACCTGTAACCTGCAATATACACTGACAAATCCACATGAAGAGTTTAGCGATTGTATTTTGTCACGCAGTCCATTAATCGTGTACTTCTTAGGGACCCGGATTACCAACTGAGGTATGAGGACTCGAAGGCAGACGGCTCACAGACTCCATTTTCTTTCGGTGAGTGCCTAAAAACAGAACAAAATAAGATGGATGTCATGTCAGATAACTGTGTAGAACTTTGCTTTCATTGTTCTTTTACAGTGGGGGAAAAAAAGTATTTGATCCCCTGCTGTACGTTTGCCCACTGACAAAGAAATGATCAGTCTATAATTTTAATGGTAGGTGTATTTTAACAGTGAGAGACAGAATAACAACAAAAAAATCCAGAAAACGCATTTCAAAAAAGTTATAAATTGATTTGCATTTTAATGAGGGAAATAAGTATTTGACCCCTTCAACTTAGTACTTGGTGGCAAAACCCTTGTTGACAATTACAGAGGTCAGACGTTTCTTGTAGTTGGCCACCAGGTTTGCACACATCTCAGGAGGGATTTTGTCCCACTCCTCTTTGCAGATCCTCTCCAAGTCATTAAGGTCATTTTCAATGCCCTGGCTGAGGGAAGGATGTTCTCACCCAAGATTTGACGGTACATGGCCCCGTCCATCGTCCCTTTGACGCGGTGCAGTTGTCCTGTCCCCTTAGCAGAAAAACACCCCCAAAGCATAATGTTCCCACCTCCATGTTTGACGGTGGGGATGGTGTTATGACTTGGGGTCATAGGCAGCATTCCTCCTCCTCCAAACACGGCGAGTTGAGTTGATGCCAAAGAGATCTGACCACAACACTTTCACCCAGTTCTCCTCTGAATCATTCAGGCAAACTTCAGACGGGCCTGTACATGTGCTTTCTTGAGCAGGGGGACCTTGCGGGTGCTGCAGGATTTCAGTCCTTCACGGCGTAGTGTGTTACCAATTGTTTTCTTGGTGACTATGGTCCCAGCTGCCTTGAGATCATTAACAAGATCCTCCCATGTAGTTCTGGGCTGATTCCTCACTTATGATCATTGAAACTCCACGAGGTGAGATCTTTCATGGAGCCCCAGACCGAGGGAGACTGACAGTTTCTTCCATTTGCGAATAATCGCACCAACTGTTGTCACCTTCTCACCAAGCTGCTTGGAGATGGCCTTGTAGCCCATTCCATCCTTGTGTAGGTCTACAATCTTGTCCCTGACATCCTTGGACAGTTCTTTGGTCTTGGCCATGGTGGAGAGTTTGGAATCTGATTGATTGATTGCTTCTGTGGACAGGTGTCTTTTATACAGGTAACAAACTGAGATTAGGAACACTCCCTTTAAGAGAGTACTCCTAATCTCAGCTCATTACCTGTGTAAAAGACACCTGGGAGCCATAAATCTTGCTGACTGATAGGGGATCAAATACTTATTTCACTCATTAAAATGCAAATCAATTTATAACTTTTTTGAAATGCGTTTTTCTGGATTTTTTTGCTGTTATTCTGTCTCTCACTGTTAAAATACACCTACCATTAAAATTATAGACTGATCATTTCTTTGTCAGTGGGCAAACGTACAAAATCAGCAGGGGATCAAATACTTTTTTCCCCCACTGTATATTCTGAAAGAGATTATATGGCAAAAGCGAGGGAGGGTGTGGGAGAGGACGGGATGCATCAGGAGTCTGAGTGTGTGCCCTGTCTGTTCATCCTGGCACATGGCTCACAATAAAGCTGTTATTCAGCCTCCTACGGATTAGGCAGCAACACGACATACCAGCCAGTTTCAGCAGAAAGTAAAACGAAGACAAAGAAGTGTTTGCTATTTCTCCAAATCATAGTCCAGGGCAGTGGCTCTTTGCTTCTCTGCAGGAGTGATGCAGGATTAACAGACTGGTGCTGCCCAGCTGTGCCCACGCTGCCAGAAAATGACAAGAGCAGGGTTGTCAGGAACGTGACATTTAAACCCACATGAATTTTTTTTAAAAAAAATAAATAAATAAATAGTGTTTTTGTTTTGTCTCTGCTCTTGTTCTTTGATCTTCTGATGATCATACTCCAAATGACCTGACGTGTTAAAGGGGCAAATGGGGTGGCATCAGTCAAGCGTTTGTCCCGATAGTGAGCTTCAGATGTTTTTGTCCTGTTGAAGGTGGTTTATATAACAGTTATGATTTGACGAATTGAAGCGGAAAAAGCAGCGTTTAGAGCTGACCTCACGCTGGCCTGTGAGTGCCTCTGTACCCGTGGACATGTTCGCCGTTTGCTGAGCTTAAAGACTCGTTCTTTCTGTCTTCTGTGAGAAGTTATTAAAGTCGATCATATGAAAATAACACTCACGATTTTGCAATTAATACCAAACTGCATAAATGTCATGCATGTAGGTGCGGCAGCTCCGGCATGCTATTTCATGTTTGATGTTGACTTGTATGTGAGGTTAGTGTTCCTCAGTTCCATTTTGCAGATCGTATTGACAGGCCAATTTGGCACCCGTTCAGACCCTCTGTGTCTGCAGTGTGAGTTTCAGTGTGTCCATTCTGCTGAGCGTTAGGATCCTGCGTTTAAAGCTGCAGAAGAAAATAAAACATTTAGCATGTTTGGGATCAAACTTGTATTGAGAGGGTTATGTAACGAATCTGATTAATTTTTTTATTTTTTTTAAATCCAATTTTAGACCGTCTTTATTACAAATTAGAAGTGAACAAAAGTGATTAGTTTGTTTAGACTGTAGCTGAATTTGCTCATTATATCCACATTGGTTGTTATGGTAGTGATGCATCAACATGAAGATTTTTCCCAAAGGTGACATTCCTTCAGTTTGGTTTTGAATTTTGACTACAGCATGTCCCAAAAGTCTCCATACATAAGGGACTACGTTTGTCAGCACCAAGTCTGTCTGTTCCTTCGTCAGTAAAGATGTCCACTTCTTCTCGGTTGATCCGCAACACTCCCAGTCTTTTTGAATTTGTTCATTTGTAAATGCATTCAAGTGCTAATTAATATATAATTTAATAATGCCACAATCAAACTGAACATTATATATACTATACTATACCATACTATACCATAGAAGGTGAAGATTCTCTCCTTCTTAAGAAAAAATATCATCACTATCAGGATGCAATATCATTTGACTCAAAATGTTTAATTATCGGTTTTTAGTTTATTACCCACAGATTTTTTTTTTTTTACTCACTGATATTTAGCTCTGTTTACATTTATACTGTGCAGAAATACACAGTTATCATGAATCACTCATGGATTTCTATATAAACATGCATTTAAATAGACTTAGAGTGAGTGAGTAAAAGCACACGTTAACATTATATTGTGTTTTTTTTTTTTTTTTTTTTTAAATCCTAAAATGCATAAAATATTAACTTCAATGCAGACTACAGCCACAAAAACCGGAGTGCATCATGCCATATAATTGAGTTTCTTCCCCCTGCTGCCACTTTTGTCACAAAATGTCTGATAGCAAGAAGCCACTTGGGAAAGACAAATACATGGAATCTGATTATACTGGTTTTTGATCAGATTTGAAACCACATCTAAAATACACTTGAGTCTTCTCTGTTTTTTGAGAGGGTGTTTAAAAGAAAGCTGCTTGTTCGTGTGATTTCTTTTCTCAAATGCCAACTGCCCTGTATTTTGCTTGCATTTGTTTAAGCTCAGCGCTGCGCTCACTACTTTCCCAGCCGAGAGCTGCATTTTGTGTCCCACCAGCTGTAGCTAAAGGTCAAGTCAGCAGGAACTACTGAAAGTTCAACCTGTTAAATGGACATAGCCTTTATTGGGTTGGATTTAGTGTAGCATCTTAACATAAAATGAGATCTGTTTCTAATAATACTACAGAAAAAAAAATGATTATAGTATCAAGTAGAACTCGATACATGTACTGTATCTGACAGCAATCTGATCTAGCTGAGAGTTGCTCATTGTAGCTTTGTAGTGATGGCTGTTTTTGGAACAGAATTTCTTCTGATGAAACTGCTAGTGACACGTGACGCGTTTTAACATTTGGCCTCCAAATATATCTTCAAGTTTGGAGGTCAGTTACTGTACGTTTTCTGCACTTTTGAAGATCAGTAGCTTGTGCTAATGTACATTTTGTCATTTAAATCTTCACAATTGTAAAAATGCTAAGCAAATATGTTCGATTGTATTAAATGTCCTTTGCGTACGCTTTTGTGCCTTGTTATCTGGCTTTTTTGTTTGTTCATGTTTCTGAATTTAAGTATGGCTGAGCTAACATACAAAACAGGTGTGGGACAGTGAGCTGAGCTGTAGCACTGCCGGTGATCTCACTCTCCCAGTTCAGACCAGCTTAACTGAGTGTTGATTTATGGGTGCAGTTTGTACCACCCATAGCCCTTCCCTTCCAGCCGCTCTATCTTAAGCTCCCACACTGCCAGGAGCACTGCCGCAGGCCCGTTTCACCACATGATATATTTATGTCCTTAATTAATGCTTCTCCAAGTGTGAGACTATCATTAGAATATCAGTGTTCTGTGCCCTGGGCTGTGTTCAGTGAAGGTGTGTACACATGAATGAAGGAATTCACAGGGACAGTGTAGATGAGATCATGTCTCAAACTGTGGTTATTGTTTTTTACTGCTTATAAAAAAAAAATGATTGTTTTTATATCACAGTGTTGTTGAGTTCTCGTGTCTGATTGGTCAGAAGGTTTTGATTTTCTATAACAGCAGTTCTGATAGTGTTTCTAGCTTTTAAACCAAATGATCGGTTTATATTAACGCGCTCATTCTGTATACGTTATTGTTTTGATAGTAATAACTAATTCACAGGGACTTGTATGGCAAGCACTCCCCAGAATGAACTGGAATGCCATTGGGATGAACTGGAATGCCAACTGAACCCCAGGTGTCCTCACCCAACATCAGTGCCTGATCTCACTAATGCTCTTGTGGATGAATGAATAGTCACGCTCCAAAATCTAGTGGAAAGTCTTCCCCAGAAGAGTGGAGGCTATTATAACAGCACAGCCAATGGGATGCTCAACAAGCACATATGGGTGTGATGGTCCGATGTCCACATACTTTTGGCTATATAGTGTATAAACGGATAAAAGAAACATGACATGTTGTTTATTAATACATTTAAAAAATGGAAATTGCTGTGAGAATATTGAGGAATGTAACACCATGCTGTTATAGGAAAATAATCCACGATGGAATACCACCCCAAAGTGGTAGGAAAATTATTTTCCTATAGCAGCATGGCCGATTGTGTTTTATTCCTTACTGAATCGATCATGAGCAGCCTGGTCATATGACTTCTAGTTGGAACGTTTGACCTTCCCAGAAAATTCAAAACTAAGCCCTCAGATTCTGTAGAAAATATTCATTAGTGCAGTGATGACTGTACTGTGATTGATGGCACAGAATGAAGTCTTCTGTTTTGCTCTCCGTTGATAGCGTTATATCTGCTGGCATCACATTAAGTTATGGCCTTCAAACGGAGATCCTTTACACGAGGCTTAGCAGCTTAAACATGATCGGCTTGGAAGAAGAGGGTAAAAGACACACAAAATACGAGGTCTAAAGTCCAGTCCTAGTTATGTGCTGGCTGAAATGGGTTTGGCTGCTAACGCTCTGAGAAAATAATAACAGAAGGAGGGAGAAAGCCGTGTGCTGACGCATCACATCTCTGTCACGCAGGCTAGTGCAGCTTCAGGTCTCTGGGTTTGCAGGCTGTATCTCAGGAGAGAACTCGCACCATCCTGCATAAATGCTGATATATCCTGACCATGCAGGGCTTTCTTTTTTTTTTTTTCCCCCCCCATATTTTTTTAAATGTACTTTTATTTTTCTCAGGTATAGCTGCAGAATGCTCACAAACAAATACCTTGTTTATGCAACATAAAGCACAAAAACCTCCACTGCACTGATGAGTAGAAATAATATTGCAATGACAATATAATTTCCACATTATTTGAAACAATTTAAGGTTTTAAATTGAAAAATGATTTGTAGTTTTATCTGGCTGGAATTTATTAGGCATTTGGAAACCGTTTTAAATGTTTAAGAAGTTTACAGATTAATCAGTTTATGGATCTGCAGTGTGCTCGCTTCTCAGCAGCTCTTTGGCTGGATCCTGAGCGCCCCCTGGTGGTTTTTGTGTGCTTTCACGTTTTCCTTTCCCTCTCTTAGATCTCCTAGAAGGAGAAATGTTGGTACTTTGAAGCACTTTAGATTTGATAAAAAAAATCTTATACACTGGTGACCTGATGACGATTTATTTCCTCATTCGTTCGTCGTTCACTTCCTGTTTGCTGTGTTTACTCCATGGAGTTTTCCAGTCAAGTGGAAACTTGTTTACTGTTTATTTGTTCATCTTTATTTCCTGGCGACTAAGAGTCTGGCTTAGACTGGGAAGCAGCCAGTGGTTTTACGCTACCAAATATGCATCGTTGTAATATCTTTATTGTCATTGTGCAAAACCATATTTAGCTGAATTAATTTAGAACTGTCCACACCAGTTCTGTACAGACATACTGCATCCTTTTGTGCAGAGTGATGAGGAGCTCATAACTGATTTGATATCCAGTAGAAAAGTATGTCTTAAACCATTTTAACACAGTAATACGAGTCTAATTTAGATTCTCGTTTTCTTCTTATAGGTGAATTGCGAGGGAAAACTCACGAACATATTCCCAGGTAAAGCATTGGTGAAGGTTTAAAAATGTTTCGTCTCTGAAACACATTGGGCACATTTCAACATTTCGGGTTGTTTTGTTTTGGGCAAGTCGTAATATTTCATTTATTGTCTGTAATTCTTTTGTCAATTTCTTAAATCAAACACAAAATCATTGTTAAATTAAACGGCATGATTAAATGACATTTTCTTTGTGTAATAGACGGAACAGAAGAGGTCACTTGGACAGAACAGACGGAGTGAATGGTAGTACTGGGACTGCGTTATTAAGCAAAACGAGCAGCTCTGAGTGGAACAGCTCTGATGATTTGTCCGGTCCTGTATCGGAGCAGGAGGATTCTTTATCTCGCACTGATGTGCCGCCGCTTGTTCATCACCAACCATCCCAGAGTCCTTCTCACACCTCAGTTCCACCATTACCCCCCAAACCCCAAGCCCTGAGATCTGAAAACAGGAGAGTTCTGATCCCAGACCCTGCTCACCTGAGACCCAAATCCCCGGCCTATAAAGCAGCGGCTTTTTCAAAGATGAGCTCGGAGATATGGCTCGAGAACCCTTTGCCAAACATGCCCTCCTCATCAGACAGCAGCTCTAAATCCGGCTCGTCCGACCAGGACAGGAACGATCTGTCTGCCAGTGAGAGCGAGGACAAGTGTCCCAACATCCCTGATTGTTGCGTCGAATCCACTGTCACGGGAGAGAATGCAATGCCCACCACCTACTTTTCTGTTGATAGCTGCATGACAGACACTTACCGGGCTAAGTACCATAAGAAAAGATCTGCTCTTCATACGGCGGCAGATTCTAAAACAGGAGAGCACACATCATCTAGTGAGAGCGATCATGGGGAAACGGCATCCCCGGCTCTCGCAGACGTAAAGATCCCAGATCGGTCCAGAACCAAGAAAGAAACAGGTATTATTACCAAATTCTTTGATATCCTAATAACTTCTTGTAGTAGACGAGACTGCTGGGTGTAAAACGTTGAATTTGACCAAAGAACATCCTTTTTTTTCAGCCCACACCAGCAATAAACCCATCGTAAAATGGAATCCTGTTTCTGTTAAAGGACTGGATGAACATGGCTTCATATGACATCAAACATTAGTCCCACCAGACAGAAAGGTAATTATTACATGATGTTTTATGTGTTTATATAAAGTGTTAATCTGCTGTAAATAGCACCCTTTAGCTGCTGTTGCAGAAGTCGGTTATCATCTGAGTGTGAATGCCTATAAAACAATAAAAACGCATTTTCTGGGAAAAAAAAATAACACAATTTTGTAGTTATCAAGTTGAATCGTTATTCTGTTGATTATTAATACTTAACACTTAAAATATAACTACAAGCAGTCAGTGTGACAGCATAGCAAAAATTCTATGAAGGAGAAATGTAGATTTTTCAGCCATGTAAGGACTAAAACACAACAGGGCCATAGGATACCACGTTGGCACCAATCCATCATTGATTATTTTCCAATAACAGCACATCCTAAACTGTTTTATTCCTCTTATACCACAGCAAGTTTCCAGTGATTTACTTTATAAATTTTTTTAGACATGCAAATTATTCATTTATAGCTACATTTAATGTTGTGGAACATCCATGCGAAAAGTTATTTTGTGTTATCACCTACGTTATAGCAGCTATCAACAGTCATCCTTTCACCAGCCTTGTCATTTTACCAAAAGACATGGCAGAAAACTTACTGACACTGGAGACTCCTTCCATAAGTCTTAAATAAGCATCACTTTACAGAAAACTTTGCCAAAAATACTCTGCCGAGCAAAGTATTTTTGTGAATTTATATCTATCTATATATATATATATATACACACACACACAGCACTGTGCAAAAGTTTTCGGCAGGTGTGGAAAAATGCTGTAAAGTAAGAATGCTTTCAAAAATATACATGTTAATAGTTTATATTTATCAATTAACAAAATGCAAAGTGAGTGAACAGAAGAAAAATCTACATCAAATCAATGTTTGGTGTGACCACCCTTTGCCTTCAAAACAGCATCAATTCTTCTAGGTTCACTTGCACACAGTTTTTGAAGGAACTCAGCAGGTAGGTTGGCCCAAACATCTTGAATAACTAACCACAGTTCTTCTATGTATTTAGGCAGGCTCAGTTGCTTCTCTCTCTTCATGTAATCCCAGACAGACTCGATGATGTTGAGATCAGGGCTCTGTG
Organism: Cranoglanis bouderius; assembly: GCA_023630585.1. Classification (NCBI taxonomy): domain Eukaryota; kingdom Metazoa; phylum Chordata; class Actinopteri; order Siluriformes; family Cranoglanididae; genus Cranoglanis; species Cranoglanis bouderius. Next base: position 2,908,002 of record CM042539.1, read on the forward strand.
GGGGCCATACCATCACTTCCAGATCTCCTTGTTCTTCTTTACACTCAAGATAGTTCTTAATGGCTTTCGCTGTATGTTTGGGGTCGTTGTCATGCTGAAGAATAAATTTGGGACCAATCAGATGCCTCCCTGATGGTATTGCATGATGGATAAGTATCTGTCTGTACTTCTCATATCCTTGAGGAGACCATTAGTTCTGACAAAATCCCCAACTCCATTTGCAGAAATGCAGCCCCAAACTTGCAAGGAACCTCCACCATGCTTCACTGTTGCCTGCAGACACTCAATCGTGTACCGCTCTCCAGCCCTTTGGCAAACAGCCAGATGGGTCACATTTTGACTCCTCAGTCCAGAGCACCTGCTGCCATTTTTCTGCTCCCCAGTTCCTGTGTTTTCGTGCATAGTTGAGTCTCTTGACCCTGTTTCCATGTCGGAGGTATGGCTTTTTGGCCGCAAGTCTTCCATGAAGGCCACTTCTGACCAGACTTCCCCGGACAGTAGATGGGTGTACCAGGGTCCCACTGGTTTCTGCCAGGTCTGAGCTGATGGCTTTCCTTGCCCAACCACTGTGTCTACGGTCCTCAATGCTGCCCGTGTATTTGTGCTTCTTTAAAAGAGCTTGGACAGCACATCTGGAAACCCCTGTCTGCCTTGAAATTTCTGCCTGGGAGAGACCTTGCTGGTGCAGTATAACTACCTTCTGTCTTGTTGCTGTGCTGAGTCTTGCCATGGTGTATGACTTTTGACAGTAAACTGTCTTCAGCAACCTCACCTTGTTAGCTGAGTTTGGCTGTTCCTCACCCAGTTTTATTTCTCCTACACAGCTGTTTCTGTTTCAGTTAATGATTGTGTTTCAACCTACATATTGAATTGATGATCATTAGCACCTGTTTGGTATAATTGTTGAATCATACACCTGACTATACGCCTACAAAATCCCTGACTTTGTGAAAGTGTACCTAGAAGAATTGATGCTGTTTTGAAGGCAAAGGGTGGTCACTCCAAATATTGATTTGATGTAGATTTTTCTTCTGTTCAGTCACTTTGCATTTTGTTAAGTTTTATTTACAGTACATAAGCAAATGTGAAACCATATTTTCTAAATATGTTTTCTGTTTTTTTTAACAGATGTAAAAAAAAAAAAAAAATTAAATGGACCTAGTGCCAAAGAGATCAGACTCATGCAGAGACCTGAAACACCTTTGCTCTTCATTCTCCCTTTATTTTTGCATCAGATCCATTCAAGGAACAATTCTATGGACATTTTTTGCTATTGTACATTTATGAGCCATTATACAATGAAAAATATCTCTCTTCTTGACTTTTTTTTTTCTTTTCCATTCAGTAAATTTTAATGTGAGTTATTGCGGCTCTCAGAATGTAGAAAACTGCTGTCGGAGCCAAGACATGGATGAACAACTGTTTGCATCATTGTGTTTATGGATGTTTCCAATGTAATTGGATAATAACGCATTGGTCATTTAAATGTATGGAAGATGTTTTACTTCTGCTATGTGCGATAGTCGTCTCTGGAATGGGAAATGGTATAAAATATATTTTCCTATTTTTTTTATTGTTATTTTTGTTGTTGTTGTTATTGTTTTTAAGATAAATGCCAAAAAGATAAAGCCAATTATGCTTAATTATTTTCCCCAAATGAGTTTACATAGTTTTCTATTGTCTTTGATGTAGTTGAAATGGTTTGGCTCTCATATTTACCTTCCTGACTATGTTTAAGTGACTCCATTAAGCCATGATGCACTAAACTGCATTTTCTTTAATGTGCCTGGCAGTTATTACAATCAGAAGACATGCAGTTTAAACTGTAGCAGGGGGAAGGAGAAACACTGAATTTATGTACTAAACCGCACAGATGTTTTCTCCCACATATGAAACTGATTAAATGCTACCTGGTGTTATGATTGATTTTGCTGTATCTTTTTTGCACTATGACATGCTGATCTCCTTAAATTGATCGATTCAAGGTCACACATTTTGGACAGTGGACTGGACCTTTACCTTGTCGTCTGTGATGGAAGTTGACGCAAAAACAGAAATGTTTGCTTGTACATGCTTGCTCCAAAATATGAGGGTACACTGTATAGTTTTATTTTAAAAGCCTTTTTTATGTCATAGACACAATGTACATTTTTAAAATATTTTTATTTTTGTTAAAGTACGATTACATTTTGTACATTTTACTAGATGGACACTAATAAAACAGTGCCTTATTTTGTTTGTAAACAGAACTGAAAATAGCTGACTTTATTTGTGATTTCTTTTGTATGTCGTTATGTTTCATTTCTACTGACCAACAAATGTTAATAAATGATTTTCATCTGATCGTGATACTGGTTCTGTGTGCTAATGGCTTTAAAATAGTTTGCTAACACTTGTGATTCAGTGAGTAGGGGGTGTACTGTTTGCCTGTGATCATATCGGCCTGAGCAGTTTCAGTAGTACAGCTACAAGCGAATAGTGACGTCTCTTATATTTATGAGCCCATAATGCATTTAAATCCTATACTGAGGATATAATACACATACAGTGAGGGGAAATAAGTATTCAGAACCTTTTTTTGTTATGTAATATACTTCCAGTGCAAATATCCACTTCACATTTACACTCTTAATGCCGTTTGACTTTGAACTTATAAATAGGAACAAAAAATCGATTCAGTGCTGTGAAAAAGTATTTGCCCCATCCTGATTTCTTCTGTTTTTGTGTATATCTCGTACTAAATAGTTTTAGATCTTCAAACGAAATACAACAAAATAAAGGCAACCTGAGTAAACACACAATACAGCTTTTTTTTTTAATTAGTTTTTTTTTTTTTTTTATTGAAGCAAAAAAAAGTTATCCAACACCTATCACCCATGTGAAAAAACTAATTGCTCTCTTAAACTTAAAATTTGGTTGCGCCACCTTTAGCAGCAATAACTGCAACCAAACGTTTCTGATAACTGGAGATCAGTCTTTCACAGCGCTGTGGTGGAATTTTGGCCGACTCTTCTATGCAGAACTGCTTTAGTTCAGCCACACTGGAGCATGAACTGCCTGTTTAAGGTCCTGCCACAGTATCTCAATTGGTTCAAGTCAGGACTTTGACTAGGCCACTCCAAAACATTATTTTTGCTTTTTTTTTTGAGCCTTTCAGAGATTTACTTCTGCTTTAGGATTTTCTGGTAGAGAGCAGAATTCACGTTTCCCTCAATTATTGCAAGTTGCCCAGGCCCTGAAGCAGCAAAACATCTCCACACCATCACATTGCCACCACCATGCTTGACCATAGGTATGATGTTCTTTTTGTGAAATTCGGTGTTTGGTTTACGCCAGATGTAACAGGACTCCTGTCTTCCAAACAGTTCCGATTTCGACTCATCAATCCGCAGAACATTCTCCCGAAAGGTTTGAGGATTATCAAGGTCTGTTTTGGCAAAATTCAGACGAGCTTTAATGTTCCTCTGGGTTAGCAGTGGTTTTCGCCTCGCCACTCTTCCATGGATGCCATTTTTTCCCAGTGTCTTTCTGATAGTGGAGTCATGAACCTTTATTGATGCAAGAGAGGCCTGTAGTTTTTGTCCTTGATGTTGTCCTTGGCTCTTTTGTGACTTCCTGGATGAGTAGTTGCTGTGCTCTTGGAGGAATTTTGGAAGATCGGCCACTTCTGAGAAGGTTCTCTACTGTGCCAAGTTTTTCCATTTGGAGATGATGGCTCTCACTGTGTATTTCAGTCACCTTCTTCCTTATCATTTCTGGAATTTCTTCAACTTTGGCATAGTGTGTTCATGGGTAAGACCTTTTAACCAACTTCATGCAGTTGAAAATGTTCTATTTAAGTGTTGATTTGACTGAACAGGGTTTGGGTCTAGTCCAGCTGAAACCCATTATGAATGCAGTTTCATAGATTTGGGGAATTAGTAACTATGGGGGCAAATACATTTTCACACAGGCCCAGTTGGTATTTGATAACGTTTTTACAAATACTTTTTCACAGCACTGTATATTCATAAGCATAAACAAAGATATGTTTAAAAATGAAATTGATGGGGAGTAAAATATTTGGACACTATATTAAAAAAAAAAATTATTGAAAGGTTACATAAACTATAAATCAAGTTCTAGATAAAAAGGCTGCAAACAGTGTTCTTGGGCAAATTGAACCAGGTCATTGCATCATTTATAAAAGACATTGCCACTGGTTGGAAGGATATTAAATAACGAAAACAAAAGTGTCAACAAATTTTCCGTCACTGTATATACATACATACATACATGAAATAATTATGCAATAAGAAATCTATCTAGGAGAGTTTACATTTACAGTACTGCAGTGCTGCTTTTGATTACATAAGTCATTTCAGTTTCAATGTGCATAGCTTTAGTCCTGATTGTAAAATAAAACATTGCCACACAGTTGAGGTACGAATGTCTGCATCCAAATGTGAGTTCCAAATAAGCGCTATCATATACTGGATGGTCTCATATCATGAAGTAAACAAGTAATCTTAAGAGAGGGTATAAATTATTTGGTAATCGGTAGCAGCTCATGTTTTCATAGAGCACACAAAACGGTGTCCCTTTCCAGCCTTACAATCTCGGATTTGCCATTTTGTCTTCCTCCAGACCAAAACACACTTCTTGTTGCTCTTGATTCTGGTTCGGGGTGGAGCACGCCTCCAGTTGGTGTAAGTAACCGGCTCTCCGTCCACCCATTCCCATCGGCCTTTACTCGCCCGGTCATTCAGGCCTGCACAGAGTTATCACAAGTGTCCCTTAGGATGCAATTTAGCATAGACATGTTCACAATTTGCATGAATTTGTCTACGAGCTGAAAGGAGTGTCGAACAAATTACCAATCCAGAAAGGCTTCCTCTCACTGAAGTCCCAGAGCCAATCCATGTCTGCTTTTGATAGAACACTGACAAGGTTGCCTTGGAAGCTAGGTGAATAACAATTAGAGTTGATGACAAGAAGAAATGTAATATCTGTTTTGGGTTTAATGTTTTGCGTTTGATCTCACCTCTCTTGACAGGCTATGGCAGCATTGTTCCATGTAGCTTTTCGCTCCGTACTCAGCAGATAGCAGTGGTGACTATGGTAAGTCCACCCCTGTGGACACTTCTGTGCATTCACAGCCTGGAAGAGTAGAGGAAAAACCCATATTAGATCATCTGTTTTTACAAAATCGGTTTAATTAATTGAAAAGAATTAAATGAGATTGAATTTGATGGAAATGTTACATCCAAGAGGATGAAATACATACAGCACATACATGTCTGCTGATTACCTCATCTGTAGCAGCCCAGGGTTTCCAGGATATCCCATTGCACTGCAGGAGCTGGCCTAAGCTTGCATTGAAATTGAGGAAACCTGCCAGCTCTGGAGTGCAGGCCTTAGACTCAGGCCTAGAGAAAATATTCTGAGAACATAACCATGTATACATCGATTACACTGGGATAAATTTGCACACAGATGTACTGAATTAGTTGTAAATATGCGCCCTGATTGTAACATACAAATCTGATAAATGACATTTCTATATGCTCTATTAATGCTCAACACTGGATTTATACCTGAGGAGCTGTGCCTCTTCGGTTAGGAAGTGCTGTAAGGTGGCTTGTGCTTTTGGCTGGGAGAGAACGCTGCTGTCCTCTACTGGTTACCTGTATTTGAGCCTTCTTCCCGGAGTTAAAGGCTGTAGTTTCATCCTCGACTGTCAGTGACATTATTCCATGATACTGCAATAAATGTAGAGAAACTCTTTTCAAAGTTTTGAAATAAACTGTTATATCATTTTAATGAGGTAACATTAACTGACAGTACAGCCATCTCTGAGGATCAGGAGATATACCACATTCAGGAACTTGATTATTACGGTCCTGACTGTAAGTTCTGCTGCTAGAGACTGTCCCAGGACTCTTATTCATCATATTATATGATCATAATAAACATCATTTAAGCTTTACTCTTCTGTATACTGTAACAATTAAATCCTCACTATCCGGTATAACCCAGAAGAGGATGGATTCCCTTTTGCATCTGGTTTCTCCTAAGGTTTCTTCCTCATGACATCTCAGGAAGTTTTTCCTGCTACTCATACTTCTTGCCTTGTTCACTTTTAAGTGAATGAATTCAGATTCAAGTAAAGCCGCTTTTGCGGCAATGTCTATTAGTAAAAGCATGAGAAACCATGGTACATTTACTTACAGTGTAAAGAACATCAGATCCACTCCGAATGATTGAAGAGGGTCGAATCTGTGCGTGAAAATAAGCTATTACACAAATTACACTGGAGCATGATATACGTGGCCTACAGGAGGCACACATTTTCATATACGAATATCAACTCACAGACTTTCCATTGCCATTGGTTCTTAGTCTTTTCTTGGAGACGGGAGTAATAACTTGAGGCAAGTTATCGCCTCTGGCAGACTCTGACCCAACTCCCAGGGTGATAGGTAAAGTCTCTACATGGATGAAGTCATGTTTGGGGTAGGACCCTGCTTGGAGCTCCTTACCCTGAAGATCTGGCCCTCTGGGAGACTGTTTCTCAGCACACTGTCCTGTGGAGGCAGCCATATCCGAAAGAGCATTGATTTGTAAATGTATAAAATGTAAGAAATGTACATAGTTAGTTGCCTATTCAAATGGTAAGGACAACTGTCATAAGCCACAAAGGCCACAAAGAAGCTGTCAGGTCCTAAACCTTCTCTGGTACTTTTTAATTTATGAGCTGACCATTCTTGTTGTCCATTATCGTAATGACAGCTTTGTTGTTTCCTCTCTGAATTGCACCTACAGGGGAATCCAGTGTCACCTCAAACATCTCCTCAGCCTCCTCCAGAAAATCCTGCACAAGCTCCACCTTCCACTGCCGACTGGCCACACCTGGACACACATGGATTTAGTAAATAATTGATTTTAACCATCATCCTTTTGGTATATTATTAACAAAGCACAAATGCAGTAGCTGTAATTGACAGCAACAAAGGGTTTTATGGGATCAGCAAATGCACAGTACCAGGGTCAAACTGAATCAGAGTTGAGGGAGCTGATATGAAATCCTTTCCTATAGCTGCTGTTAGCGCCTTTACCTGATGAGTGAAGAGGACATAGTCATATAACTATTTACAATAACTAATGAAAAATAGAGTTCATTTGCTGATTTACACTTTCATGTTTTCTGAAACACCCAGGATTAATACTGGTTATAATGCACTAAAGACCAGTTTCCCCTTCCCTTTCCTACTAATTGAAAATAGAGGGCTACTTTTTTCACCTTGAGAGTTACATATGATGAATCCTGCATATTGCCCTTCCTCTGAACAGTAAGAGAGAGTGGTCCTTTGCCTTCACACACACGATACTCTGTGTTGGTCAGCTCTACACTTGCCCAGCTGAACTCTAATCTACAGATAGAGAAACAGAAATAACAAGATGGCAGTGATGGTTTTTCTCTTATTATGCCACGAAGGTGCCGTTTGCAAGATTTAAACGTGATTTAGACCTATAATAATAATTTCAAGTTTATTTTTGAAAAACAATAATGATATTGCAATATTGCCATGCAGTAGTACTGGCTAATTTCTTTATTTCAATCTGCTGTTAAATGATTCTGGCCAGTCTCAAGGTACATATAGCTTCAAGGTGGGTTTGGTTGGGGGAGAAGGTGAACGCTTGTCTGTGTCTACTGCAATTGCAATTCACCTCACAGGCAGCAGAGGGCACTAAAATTACAAACTGCTTCTTTCAGAATGCTAGCCTTCATTATGAGCTTGTGGTGTATAAGCAAACTTTTTAGCATGCATTTACCTGTGAGATGGTCCAGTGTTGCCCAGTGGGTCAGAGACTGCAAACTCCAGACTGTCACTTAAGGCTTCCAGGGAAAGGTTAATTATATACAGAATATTCCTCTTGTTCAGATCCCTTTGAGTGAACCTCTGACGCACAAACAAACCTGGAGACACAACAGGAAGTCTGATGGTGATATAGGTCGACCAATGATACGCTCAGTACACCATTACGTAGTCAACAAACTTTCTCGTATCCTTGTAGGCTTATTGAGCTTTGTTATAAGCAGATATAGCAGTCATTCATCCATCCATCCATCCATTTTCTGTACCACTTATCCTACACAGGGTCACAGGGAGCCCGGAGCCTATTCCAGGGGACTTGGGATACAAGGCAGGGGACACCCTGGACAGGGTTCCAACCCATCGCAGGGCACAATCACACACACTCACACACCCATTCACACACTACGGACAATTTAGAGATGTCAATCAGCCTACAATGCATGTCTTTGGACTGGGGGAGGAAACCCCCGAAGCACGGGGAGGTGCGAGGCAAATGTGCTAACCACTAAGCCACTGACATAGCGGTCATTTCTTGTAGAACTGTTGTACATCATCTTCTTACCATTGGTGACATCCTCCAAGTATCCAAAGTAAGGAGCTCTGAGTATGTGGAAGATGAGGTTCTCATCTGCAACATTCATATCCTGAGCCTTTAATTCTCTAGATGAGATAAAGATTCCATAACGTCCATCTTTTAGAAGCTCCACTTTCCATAGAGTCTCAAGCACCATCACGTTTGGAGCAGACCGGTCTAATGTTTCAATCTGAACACACACACACACACACACACACAAATTTATGGTCAAAAATACATTTGTACCCCAAAGACCAAAGACAACCCATAAGAAAATTCTCTATAGTGTACTATGATTATAGTATTGGTATTTCTTTGAAACCCCACTTTAAACACTATGATGGTTTATCTATGGTGCTTTGTGTTAATTATATTACCACAGCACTACTGAATTCTCAAATTTACATTTGCCAGACACCTTTATCCAGAGCGACTTACATTTATTTCATTTATACATCTGAGCAATTGATGGTTAAGGGCCTTGCTCAAGGGCCCAACAGTGGTGGCTTAGCAGTGCTGGGATTTGAACTCATGACCTTCCGATCAGTAGTCCAACGCCTCAACCACTGAGCTACCACTGCCCTAATTTGAACTACTGATCAAATCTGATTGGTCAGTAGTTGATGGTTAATTTTCTATAACAGTACAGCTCTGAGAGTAGTGCCGAAAGGTTCACAGCATCACACCACTTTGATGTTGATTATTTTCCTGTAACAGCAATGCCCCTTGAGTTTTATTCCTTACTTATTACATAGTCAACTCAGATACTATAGCAATGTTTGTAATAGTAAAAATGTAAAAATGTGTCATGAAGTGCTCTTCTTTTGCACTAAAAATTCATAGGTTAACACTCAACTCTGCACACCTGTATAGAAAAGAAGACTGGCTCTGTCTGCACCTTCCCTCCCACCAGGAAGCCTCTTGCCGTGCTATCAGCAGCAGTGAATGTAAAGCGGTCGATCTGAGAAGCTCCACCCGAGTGTCTGTAAGCAACATCTAGGTCCAGTAGGTTCTGCTGTGTGAAGTTGCTCCCTGGAGCTAAGGGGAAACCTTTCACAATAAGCTGACCATACTGTGGGGGCTGCACCAGAATGAAGATCAGGGAATGGGGAGGGGTATCTGGGTCAGACAGGTGCAGGTTATCAGTGGTGATAGTAATGGTGGAACCCTGAGGAACTTGCAGACCAGCCTTCTGCATGAGCGTAGGGAGAACTCTGTCTGTCATCTCCACCAAAATCTCCAGAGTACCGTTACGTGTGGATTTTCCGTTACTGATGACAAACCTAGAAACAATTTAGAAAAATCAAGATGTAAACAAAGAATTTGCATTCACCACAAGTTTCCTATCAAGGAACCCTCCTTGAGGGCAAAGATGCCTTCAAAATAATGAAATTAAATGTTTCTACATTAAAAAAAAATACCATAAAGAGCAGTAAACAGTAGTATATATTTGGTGTGACTGAAAAATAAAAATAAAAATATTAGTCTCCGGTACAATGTGTGCAGTTTTATAAGGAAATGAGCTGGTAAGTTTTATTGAGCATCTTGCAGAACCAGACACAGTTCTTCTGGACACTTTGACTTTCGCACTCGCTTCTTATTTTTGCAGCAAAACCCAGCAGCCTTCATTGTGTTTACTGTCTGAAAAGTGTCTCTTATGTAATATGCTGCTTTCTTTAATGACATTTCTTTAATTTTGTGCTAGAAAATTAATGTTTGGGAATCTAAAATGTTTTTTGTACTGACTTGATAAAATCATAAAATAAAATAAAAAATCTATAACAAAGTTTGTACTAAAATAATAGGGTGCCTAAAACTTTTGTACAGTACTGTATATATACACACAGTGTGTAAATAGATAGATAGATAGATAGATAGATAGATAGATAGATAGATAGATAGATAGATAGATAGATAGAGCTCAAATATTTTGGTGCTCATTTGCTCTAACATCACAGGGAGGCATTGCACATTACAATTGAGTTTAATAGGAGAAAAAAATATATATAGTGATCTCAAACATAAGGGATAATGTTCAGTTACTCTCTTAGCTCTAAAAACAACAACAACAACAACAAGAGCGTCGTTTCTCAGGGCAGAGAGTAAATGTTGGACTCAAAGTTCCAGAATGCAATTCAGCTATAAGACTGTTACAGCAGAGGCATGGATCAGCTGGTTAGCAATCTATGAGATTAAACTGGTACAATAAAGTACAATGACATTGACAGCAATATTATCATGGAAGAGGAAGCTTTGGACCTTTTTGACATACTAAAGGACTAAAGTGCTGCTGCATCTCTACCTTAGTGTAGAATTGCAGCAAGGGCTAAATCCCACTGCCACCACTCAACAGGTATCAGCAGGTAGTCAAGCAGCATTGTGTAGCAATGTAGGAAACTATTAACCAAAGTGAAAGTAAACCAACCTGTCAATGAAAGAAGTGTTAACTAAAAAAAAAAAGTAATCTCAGAATTTCATTACAAAGTAAATCCTGGATTTCAGTGACGATCACATGCTATTTATAACGATTAATATACATCACCCAGGGTGGATTTTCCTTTAATAGACTGATTAAACCCAATATAAATGTCACAAAAACAAGCATGGTCCTTACTGCACTGTCTCTCTAGGTGAGGTAGCTCTGTTGTCATGGACGTAGCACACCAGATTACCCGCTATATCCAGCTGGCTGAAAGAGTGTATGGGAATGCCAGTGTGTTTGATGTACTCCATATGGCCATGAGCTGGAGGCACAGTGATCACATAGAGCAGCTCTTCTGGCCTTCCAGTGCCATCTACAGCCAGCAGCACGTCTGTAGTGATCACTACATGCTCCCCACGGCTAGCTTTCACCGGCTTTACAAACAATGCTATGTCTCCTGGAGAACAGAAATTGTAAAAATCCACATGATCTGACCTGCTATCAAATATGTATATCAACCGTCCTAATGCATAATAATAGATGTAGCATAGATTCTTGCTGAAATTAAAACATTATAGCAAAAACCTTTCTGTAGCTCCTTGATAGAGATGTGGAAGTGTTGTGCAGGGGAACGATTCCTGCCATCCTGTAGATGAAAGATGAAAAAGTCTTGTGTGTGAGCTCCAGGCTGAGCTGTGTGTACATAGCGCAGCAAGTTCATATCCACCGCTTCCTGGGAACAGTTCATTCCTGTTGTCAGTGTCCTCCAGTCCAGGCCTGCCTGAGAAGGCACCAGAGAGGTTTACATAATTGTATGATTATATGATGACATAATCATTGGCATTTCACAAAAATATATAGTTATACTGTATAACACCACACACTGCTGTCTGAAACAGTATAATATTATACAGTTTATATCATACTGCAGAGACATAGTAATAGTCAATATCTGTTCAAATGAAATGTAGGCTTAGGAAAAGTCTTTCTTGTGCACTGACCTTAATCTGAAGCAGGCCATGAACGGGAACACTCTCAAACACATAGATGATGTTAGTGGAGGGAGTGTCATTGTCATGGGCACTTAGAACAGCACTGGAAATAAGTCTAGCTTCTCCTGATTCCACTTTAATCCCAGTGTTCCTGCAGCGTATACACCATAGCTATTAGCTCAATTCCATCATGGAATTATTTTAGCATACAATTATAATATGCACAGGGGTGGAACATATTTAATTAATTGTACTTTGAGTCATTGTACTTTGTTACTATACTCCAAGAAAAAAAAAACTTACTTTTTTACTATTTACATTTTATTTACACCTTCAAAGTACTCACTACAAATCCTGAAGCGTCTCTTCTTCTCTCCTCCAGCCTATGAATCTATGATATGCATACTATATGGGCAAAAGTTTGTGGATACCTGACCATCACAATCACCATGTGTGCTTGTTGAACATCCAAGTGCAGATTTAGTCCGCCTTTGCTGTTATAATAACATCCACTCTTCTGGGAAGGCTTTCCACTAGATTGTGGCTGTGGGGATTTGCTCATTCAGTCACTTCAGTGAGGACAGGCACCAATGATGGGCTTGGAGGACTGGGGTGCTTGCTTTGTGCACAGGGGCATTGTCATGCCGGAACAGGTTTGGGCCTGTTAGTTCCAGTGGAGGGAAATTGTAAATCTACAGCATACAAAGACATTCTATACATTTGTGTGCTTCCAACTTTCTGGCAACAGATTGGGGAAGACCCACATATGGGCGTGATCGTCAGGTGTCCACATACTTTTGACTGATTTTTTGACTGATATTTCCACCCCTGAATATGCTTGCCTATGTTTATAATAATAATGCATGGACCACTTAAATTATTTTCTCTGTGTGTAGAAAGAAAAAAGACTTTCTGAAAAGAGTACTTTCATTTTGCATCAGATACCTAATGATACACGGCTTCTCATCATTGACAGGCATCACTTTGACCAATATGTCCCTCTGGAGCTGGTGCTTTCCATCAGACAGCTGGATGATGAAGCTGTCCTGCTCACTCTCTGAGTCATCATGCAAATATATCAGTGTCATACCTGTGAGGACAGAGTCACCAAGAGGTTCAAAATCTGTTGTACATGTCACAGAATGCAATAATGACCAGAGTTTTTGACTGACTGACTGATTGAATGATTGATTGATTGATTGATTCGTTCATTCGCTTGTTCATTTGTTCATTCATTCATTACCATTTCTGAGATCTTCCATGGTGAAGACTTGGACCTGAACCTCTGTTCCATGATTCTGGATGGATCTTCTATAATGAGCCACATCATCACCATGAAGCCCGCCCATGATAGCCCCATGTTGGGGCTGCTGGATGATGCGAAATGTTAATCGATCTTTGGGAACATCCAAATCCACAGCATTAATAATGGAGGCATCCAACTCCTTCATGTCTCCCTCTCGGACCTGCAAAACACATCTCCATATTTACTACTATGAAAAAGACTGACAGAATTTTCTGTAATATGATGTACAGTAGCACACTAATTTTTTTTTTTGAATATCATGTGTTTTCCCATAAGCTATACACTGCATATTCCAGGGTCTTGGTCCTATGAAGTCCACCATCATATTAGCCAGGAGAAAAACTCAAATATTAAATAATTTGTATATTTTATCAATTATTTTAGACTCACACTAATGTTCCTGGCTAGGAAATCTGGGCTTTCATCATTAGTTGGCTTGATGATGATGTAAAACGGGATTGCAGAGGATTGGTGTTCGCCATCAGAGATGTATAGCACAAATTGGTCAGCAGTGGGTTCAGTCCTTTGGTGTCTGGACTGCACATAGTTTATGTGTCCATTCAGTACATCCCTGTAGGAAAAAGAGGCTGAGGGACAGAGCATATAAAAGCCACCAATGTTGGTTAGTGAGTTTCTTTTCTCTAGTTAAAGTTTTAAACTTAAGACACAATTCTGCATAAGCATTCACTAGCAGCCTTTTGAAAACCATGTCAGTGAGACCACTGACCAATACTGATTCCCATGTTGCTCTTCTCAAACCCTGGACTAGGCAGAATGTTCTCAATATAGCCAAACTGTGGTGGAGACACCAATACAAGCTGTAGGTCCTCCAGAGGAGTGTCCTGGTCAGAGGCTCCTATATGTGCTACAGTGATAGAGGCAGAGCCTCCTTCATCCACCTGAAGCACTTCACCTGTGAAGAGAGAGAGAATTTTTCATTAAGAATAAGACCACTATTATTATTATTATTATTATTATTATTATTGTTCATATATCAAATGCTATTATATATTTCTTGTTTGAATTGTATATATACAGTACTGTGCAAAAGTTTTAGGCACATGCAAAGAAATGCTGTAGAGCAAAGATGCCTTCAAAATAATTAAATTAAACGTTTCTACATTTTAAAAAAAATAATAATAATAATAAATACAGTAAAGAGCAGTAAACAGTAGTAAATGAAACAAAGTCAATATTTGGTGTGACAAAAAAAATACAAATAAAAATAGTAGTCTCTGGTACAGTGTGTGCAGTTTTATCAGGAAATTAACTGGTAAGTTTTATTGAGCATCTTGCAGAACCAGCCACAGTTCTTCTGGACACTTTGACTTTCGCACTCACTTCTTACTTTTGCAGCAAAACCCAGCAGAAAAGTGTCTCTTACGTAATATGCTGCTTTCTTTAATGACATACAAAAAATTTTCTATAACATTTAATTTTGTGTTCTGTACTGACTTGATAAAGTAGAAGTCATAAAATAAACAATCTATAACAAAGTTTGTACTAAAAAAAAAAAAAATAGGGTGCCTAAAACTTTTGCACAGTACTGTAGATGTGGCTATACTGCCTGTAGCACATTTGCTGCTATGCACAAACTGTTACGCCCCCCATACCCTGTCCGTCATTGAAACAGGACCATATGACCAATGCAGAACAGATGTGCCAATTCCAATTCTCAACATATCAGTGACTCTAACAGGGTAGTGAGACGTTAATGTGTGTTACTGCACAAAGTGTATCTGCTGTATATAGTTTGTGTACCTGAGTGTAAGTAGCCAAATCTGTGCCAAATCCATTCTATGTTAAATCCCCATTTCACTACTTAAATGTAGCTTGATTCAACAAGCACAGCATTTATTATTTAAAAAGAACGTATTACTTATGGAACAACAGTATGCTTTAATACTCCTTTCTTACAGTTTGAGGTCTGCTTAAATCCCTTTCAATAAATTAAAGATCATTTGCCTTGCAATTAGAATTGATCAAATAAGGTATACCAATAACAATGGATGGCGGCTGGTTGTCCACAGGATAAACAGTAATATTGAGGTCATAGATTAACAAGGAGTCCTGGGGATGTTTTGTTTGCCCGTTAAACCGAGGAGGTCTGTCAAAGCAGCATGAAGGAACTGGATCCGTCTGTTCATCAGAGATCACGAACGTGATGGTGTCATGACGAGGGAGCAATCCAACCTCCAGGCCTTCGGAACGTTATTTATATTAGTAACCGTTCTCATTTCCGACACCATAAAACCATGATACGTTCAAATACAGACCAATATTTTGGTCCGCAAGAAGTCTAAATATGTTTTAATTATTAGGTGAAATATTTTTGCATAATACAAATAAGAAGAGAGAAGGAGTAGTTTTAATACCTGTGTGTTTGTAGCTGATGATCCTGGACTCTATATCTTCTTGAGAGAACCTGTCTACCACTATACCGTTCTTTAGCACTACACCATGATATGGCTGACGAGCAATCAGATAGGTCAGTTTGTTGTCATCACTATCAACATCTGTTGCACAGATGTACTCTATGGTGATCACAACATCCTGTCCCTCTGCACACTCTAGAACAGTCTTCAAGCCTGGCACCAGTGCTGGCATTTCATCATTGACTAGTGTTACCTGTCAATGAATATAAAAGTCTTACAGTTAGATATCGTTTAGTAATAAATAAAATGAGTAAATGATTTAATGTATGTTTTCTTTTTATTTTATTTTTTTATTTTATTTTACCTTAATATGTAAAACAAAGTCAACTGAATTCACCCCATCTGTGGCTATACATTTAATGTTATCTTCCTCTGTCTCTGAACTATCATGGCGATATCTGTGTGGGGAAAATACACATACTGGAAATTCATTCGTAAGTTCATAATAGCAACTATGCAAATTTGCAAGAAAATGAAAAACAGAAAAAAAAACCCTCTGATCCTGCTAATAATTGAAAATGGTGAATGAAATGTTGACATGTCTGACCTAACTTTTAGGCTTTTCAGGTCTCTAACAGTGAAGGTCTGGCCTTGACTCAAGGGTACACCATCCAGATACACGTCCCCGTGCTGAGGTCTTGTCTTCAGCGCCACATGTAGTGAGTCCTCCAGAGAATCCACATCAGTCAGGTGCAAGTGATCTGCACTGACCCAGCATTCTCCCCCTTCATCCACATTTAACTGGTTCGTGTGCACCTAAGAATCAAACAAAACACCATTATTCAAACCTGTATGTAGCTTCACATAAAAATAAACATGATGCAGCATAGCATTGTCTGACTACAAATCAGTGCAACTGTCAGTAAAGGTTTCCTATCAAATAACTAACTAACTATTAATTCTATTTAATGCACACCGTTCAATCAAATTGTGTGGTCTGAACAGATGGTTTTGGGGTACCTTCGGGGATTGGTTGTCTACTGGCAGAACTGTAATATTGAAACAGATTCCAGTGGTAGTTCGGCCCTGCTCACTGGTTACAGACAGCACAAATTGAATATGCTGAGGATAAGGCCCAATATCTTGGAAAGGAGGCATATAAGCCACTTTCATGTAGTTGACAGCATGCTAGTGGGAAGGAAGAAAATTGTTAGCATTTGTATCCCCCTAAACAGCCAAACTGTGACAGAGAAAAAAAGATAGACTTTTACCTGTGTGAAAAGTCTAAGTACAGGGGCATTGGGATCCTTAGCCAATTTTGGGATGCTGTCAACCAGGAACAACCGCCCTGCATCATGTCCCCTGGCAAACATAAGTAGGTAAACAAATTTCTAAAAGTCCAAAGTTATATATTTTTTTAAATGTTTCAATTGTATGGTGTCCTTTAAGTGCAAAACATATTAATAAACCAGAACATGACAACAAATCAGAAAATGCAAGAGAAATTTCAAAAACACATAAGTAAGGTAGATCCTTATTGAACATTGCATGCTCATTGCTGATTGGAAAAGGCATATGACTATCACAAGGAAATAATAATAATAATAATAATAATAATAATAATAATAATAATAATAATAATAATAATACGTAATTCTTTCTTCTGTATAACGATGCTTCCTTTAGGTAGGTTTTAAGAGTTCACGTACTCATATTAATGCTGTGCCAAGTTGACAGCATATCCAAAATATCATCATATGAATGCCCTCATCTTTTTTATTAGTCTAAACATCCACCTGTTTTCTATTTTCTGCACTCTCTCAGACTGATTTCACTGTATCCAGTCAGCAAAGAGCATGTGATGTTCCTTTCCATTTTCAGTTAAAACGGTTGCGTTTTCGGTTTTGCTGCCATGTTTCCAAATTTCAAGTTGTGTTTTTTTTTGTTTTGTTGTTACATTTTCTAATTTGTTGTTGCATCTTTAGTTGTTTAATGTGTTTTGCACTTAACAGCCAACATAATATTGATCTTAAGATCTTTGAAAAATATCCGCTACCACCTACCCATAAGTGGTAGTGTAGAAAGGTGGGGTGGTAACAGTGTAGGTAAGCTCACAGTCTGGTGACTCCACATCAACAAAGTGCAACTGCTGCTTGGTTAAATATACCACATCTGTCTCTTTGACTACCAGATGTCGAGTTACTCCTGGGGCCTCTTTAGGTGGCAGATCTGGGACAGGTTGAATTTGAATCACGATGACCTGCAAAATATGTCAAATTAAAAATGAAAAAATAAATAACAGACACATGGGAATTAATTCGTACCCATATATGAAATCCGACGTGAAATGTCACATTAAGCAGTAGAAGGGCCTTATCAAATAATTAATGTGTCTGGTGGCGGTGATACCCAGCAGGATTACCAGACTGGGCTTACAGGATTGGTGTTGGATGTGTCAACAAATTATACCTGAGGCTCTGAGAGATTTGGAGGATCATGGAAGTCAGATAACACCACTTCAAAAGAGTCATCAAATACTTCATTACCAAAGTGCCTGTAGTAGATGATGGAATGAAAGAGATCCTTTTGTAGAAAACGCATCACAGGATATCCTACAAAGAAAACATGAATCCCCCAAGATGTTAGACAGCATATGTAGCTGTCAAAGACTAAGCTAAGTAGTTGATTTATAAAAAGCTATTTTTAACCTGTAATTCCTGGACCTGGCAACTTCATGATCTCCCCTGCTTGAGGAAGCTTAGTGATATTGAATAAGATGTAGTCATCACTGGAGTCCATATCTGACGCTTGAAGTATTGAACCTCTAAGAAGAGCTGTTTGTCCCTCAGAGAGTTCCAGGACCATATTGGTGATGAGGAATGGAGGACTGTCATCCTTGGGTAAGATGTTGATGGGGAACTTATGTCTGGTTTGGTGGCGCCCATCAGTGATCCGAAAGACCACAAAGTCTTTGGTGGTATCGCTGTCATCATGGTAATAGTGCACCACTCCAGCTTTGATGTCACTTACAGTGAACATGAACCCTTTTCCACCTAAAATATATTAGTTTTTAATGCAGTATAAAGGGATGATGGTCTTCTCAGGATAACTGTGTCAATAATTAATGTAAGAACAAATGATTATCACACACCTCTGACTGTCAGTCTTCCATGCTGTAAGCCATCCACAGTGATGATTCTTACAGCCTTTAGATCGTCGTTGTCCACAATTTGCAGCTGATCCCACGTAATGGGCCGAGACTGACCTTCCAGGAGACTGAGACCTTTGGCATTTTCAGCATTATTAGAATCAATATACAGTGGTAAGGACTGTTGACAAGTGTAGTTAAACCTGTGGTCAATCAGGATAAAATACTCACCCATGTTCCATGACACTCTTGGTGCATTTGTGTCTGCTGTCCTGACTGACACATGTACTATAATAGGTGAACTTTTCTCAAAGTAGAAATCATGGACTTCAAACTCTACCTAATTGAGTAAAGGCTAAAGGATTAGTGACAAACTACCAACGTGTTTGATTACACATTTAGGAAGAAAAATATTTAACCCTCGAAAGTTCTATAGTATGTCATTGCAGGTTCTATACAGAACTGTAAAGCAGATGGTTTACCTATCAGAAAGCTATGAACATTTAACTAACCAACCAACCAAGTACATTTAAAGAACTAAGAGTGCAAGCTGTTCATTATGCAGCAAAATTATCCCAATTGTGCGTAAATGTGCTTTTATGGATGGAATTGGTATCTTGTGCAGTGTCTAAAAGGTACCTCATAGTTCCTGCGTTGTGTATGGCTGGAATTTGGAGGCTGGTAGCTGATAAGCATTTCATTGAGGTCCACCCAGGTGAAGGATGAGATGGGCTTGGTGTGATCAGACAAATGAGTGATGAAGCCCTCACTGGGAGGCTTGGTGATATTGAACACCAGCCTGTTCTTTGGGGTCTCAGCATCTACTGCATCAAGGATGGCCGTTGACAGTGGAGTCAGGATGAACTGATCCACTTCCAGGATGAACATGGACATGAAGGCAGGCTTTGGGGGCTGGTTGGGAACAGCACCTTTAATGGTCACGGGGATCCAGGCTTGCTCTGACTGGATGATTAGAACACATCATTTAATAATAATAATTCCTTAGTTTTATATAGCACTTTTCTATGCACTCAAAGTGCTTCACATTTTATGAGGGGAAATCTCCTCAAACCACCACCACCAGTGTGTAGCATCCACCTGGATGATGCAACAGCAGCCATCATGCACCAGAACACCCACCACACATTGGTGGAGAGGAGAGTGACGTAGCCAATTCAGGGATGGAGATTATCAGGGGGCCATGATAGATAAGGGCCAATGGGGGAATTTCACCAAGACACCAGTGTTATACCCCTACTCTTTTACGAGAAGTGTCCTGGGATTTTTAATGACTACAGAGAGTAAGGACCTCAGTTTAACATCTCATCTGAAAGTATAGTGTCCCCATCACTATACTGGAGCATTAGGACCCACACAGACCACAGGGTGAGCACCACCTGCTGGTCTCACTAATACCACTTCCAGCAGCAACCTTAGTTTTCCCCAGGAGGTCTTCCATCTAGGTACTGGCTAGGCTCAACCCTACTTAGCTTCAGTGGGAAACCAGGCAAGAGCTGCAGGGTGATATAGCTCTGGCTAAAGTTATTATCACAATGTGTAATGAGATAATAAGGCTAACAAGTGACTGGCTTGCACACTGGTCCATGCTTTTGGCATATATACCTGGATTATGCTCCCGCTCCTTGTGTCTGTGAGGTCCAGCTTGATAGCAATGTAATCAATATCAGGTGATGGAGGATCAATATGCTGATAGTGAATGCCCATCATTAAGAATTCTTCACAAGACACTTTTGTAATCGTCACCAATTTTAGTCCTTTCAAACAGTCTTCACTCTTGCATTTGGCTCTGGCTTTATTTTCTGAAGAAAGTGTAAAAAAATAAAAATTTAAAAAAATAAGAAAATGAAATAAAATATCCATGCAGAATGTGGCTCAAATGTACACAAGAACTGTGCTATGCTGGCTCTAAACAGCATATTTAGTATATAGTGCATAGCTATACACTGGAAGATGTCATACCTAATTGTTGTCGAATTGAGACAAAGCTGTCTGGTTCATCTCCTCTTGGCCCTTCTAGCTTGTCAGGTTCACCAGTGACCAGCTGACCATGTCCAGGTAGACCAGAGTCTGGTGTCATCACCCTAATAGTACACTCTATGTTGGGTCGATGCTCATAGTGGAAGGACATCACATTGCCATCAAGCATATTGGAAAGGCCATAGAACTCTGGGACTTGCAACGTCTGTGGTCCCAACTTTATAACATTACAGTCAGGTTCCATGATCTCAATATGGAGTGAGAACAGTTCACCATATGTCTCTGTCTCTGTGAATCTAAAATACAAAACATTTAAGATTTTAAGTAAATTGCTAAAAACTCAAGGCTGTAAGCAGACGTAGTTAATCTTGTCAAGGTTTGATATCTTCCCTGCGTGTAAATATTCTCTGCATGTATCAGATATTACGCCATTCATAAACAAAACACATCGGGTACCTGTACAATCGAAGTTTGACAGTATCGTCTTTTAAAATAGGACAGCCATTATGAGTATATTTCACCTCATCAGCCAAATAGTGGCAGTCAAAGACCTGATGAAAGAATAACAGTTAAGAAATGCACATAAAATCCATTTCACTAGGCTTTGCAAAAAGACTAAATATGTTAAATTAGCAGGGGCTTTATAATAATGCTCTAATAATGCAACATAGATGGCCAGTTTTTTCACAGCCCTTTCTGTAACTATGGCATGGTGTGGTGATACACCTCTTTCCCAAAGTGCTTCTGCAAGCCACATGAAAATAACAATTAAAAACAGCATTTAAAAAAAAAAAAAACAGTTGTTTCATTTGGCTTTTAACAGGATGCAGACATGAAGAATTTTTATGTTTCATTTTAGGTTAAATTGCTTGTGGCCTATTTATGGGAATAATTACAAATATAAATTATTGTTTGCACCATTTAAAAGACTTTAAAACCCTAATGATGTCAATTTATGTTTAAGAGGAAGTCTGGGCAATGCCGTAACAACAGTGTAAAGAAAAGATAAAAATCATCCCCCTTTGTCCATCCAGTTTGAATTGATACTGCTATGTGATATCACTGTTTGATATTTACATGCCATGTTGTCATGGACAAATTGAGAATTCTTCACCTCAAACATACAGTCAGACTGTAAGCCACTTCAAACTGTGGTCAGATAGCATTTAAATGACATCTTTCAGCATAAGTTTTTTGTTTGTTTGTTTGTTTGTTTGTTTGTTTGTTTGTTTGTTTGTTTGTTTTTACAAATAAGATTAAGGTAATCCAAATTTGCCGGAAACAATCTGCCAACCCTGCTATACATTCATGCTTTTCATCTAAAATTCAACATTAAGAAAAAATAAATGCAAGCTCTGCAGGCTTTCTTAATAGAAGAAAAAAGAGGAAATAGAACAGTTATGTTTTCACTGTTAAGATGTTGGATAATTTGCATTAATTAGGCTATTAAATTACATCCCCATCTTCCCACTTGATAATTCAACCACTAAAATACTTACATATTTTATCGAATATTGTCTATTCCTTTGTGTCATCTAGACACAGTTCTAATTAAATAGCCGTTAATATACAAATTCGGCTTTACTAATGTCTAATAAAGTATAAAACAGAAACTTTGGATATGCCTAGAACAATACAACAAACCTGTGGCACAGTGTCATTTTACAAGTGAGTGTAGATCTGTCACCACATTCTCATTTACCCAGTAAGTTCACCGTGTATGCTGAAGGTAGGTCTAAATAGATGGCCAGCCTTTTAAATGTGAAATGTGAATTATACCTGCAGTGATCTTAGTTCAACTATACTAAATCCGACCCAGGTGCTTTTCTTCACAGACAAGCAGATGATGATATTTATGTGTGGATGTGGATTTACGTGTCTTTTCTATTAGCATGCTTAGTTTCATGGTCAACACTTTACAATACTGTTCAATAACTCATAGATATTTGTGCAGTGACTAATCGGGAACAAATGAGTAGTACTACATTAACACCCAAATTACTACTGTTAACTACTAATGAATAAATTTACTCAGTAAGTAATAATAACGTGAGAACCAACACATAGCTAGTCATTAGTAATTAGTTTAACTTTACAGTACTGTTTCAGATCCTCATTAACCCCTAATGAAAGATACAGTGACACTTCAGTCATTATCTAACATGTACAAATTACTTACTCGGTAATATCTGGAAAAGATATAGAAGTAAGAAATATCAAGAGTCATATGTTTACGTGAGCCAGATCTGTGATTGCGATTGATGATTATCCAGAAGTATTACTGACACACTCCTGCACAATTGAATGATGGGAGGTAAGAAATGTATTCTAATGGACTCTGCCGTCTCTGAGCATGCCATTTTATTTTTAAATAAAGGCTAAACGATATTTATATCGTAGTACCCTAAGTGCTGGAGTAGGCTACTTTGCATCAGCTAGCAGTTCTTCAGTAGTTGGAGCTGTTGTGATTTGTACTTAATCGGTAGTTTGGGAGTAGTTCTCCAGGATTGCTTAGTTCATAACAAACTACGAAACTATTACTTTATTATTACACACAGAGTAACTGCCCAGTATCCATTAGTAGTTAATAGGAGTTAATATAGGATCACTCATTCATTCCTGCTTAGTGCCTGCATAGTTACCTGTAAATTATTGAACCGTATTTTAAAGTGTTACCATTTTATGTACAAAGCCTGTAGGTTTTGCACTTCCAGATGTGAAGAGCAAAAAAAAAAGATAAATTTAGCCAGTTGAAACTGAGAGAAAATTACAACTTCCCTTCGGAACTGATAATTAGCTGGACTAGGTATTCAGCTCAGACTTTTCAAGCATAAATCAATATGTTCTGGGATATGAACAGAGAGTTTAAAAACAGGGATAATACCTGAGGGGACAGTGTGCCAACACGTTGGGTAATAGGTTCATTCAGAACCACTTCCAGCTTGCAGGCATCCTTCTCTCTGGGTATGTGGAATTGCAGATCTCCTTCCTGCAAGAAAGCTGACTGGCCTCTCTTCACCCGCAGGCCATGGTTGGTCTTCACCAGGGAGCACGTGCAAAAGTGCAAAAGTCCCAGCGAAAGGAGAAACCAAAATGGCCACCTACGAGTCCTTCGTTGAAGAACCATTCTTGGTTCCTCATATATTTATCAGTTGGATGGAATGCCTTTTGATTGTTATGATGCTTTGTTTCAAATTGGATGATTTATATATCTGTCTTTTCTTAAGACATTTTCGGTATATTATCACATGCTCAGGGAAGATCTGTAAGTAAAAAGTAAAAAATACTTATGCATAGAGTATATCTTGCTATGTTTTTGCTTACTATAGTAATGTTAAAGTTAAAAAAAAGTTTTAACTTTAAGCAAGAATATACATATACAGAAGAAAAAATTTGTTTAAAGCTTGTTGATGTGAACAAACCAATGGAAAGCAATGGCTTCTAGATGCAGTGCAATAGACACTAAAAACATTTCCTCCCATCTTTGAGAAATACTTCACTCGCACTTCTCCTTGACATGTTTGTGGAGAGACAGAAAAATACAGCCCAGTCTCAATGAGGTGAGATGTCAAGTTGAAAGATGACCTTTCACCTCAAGTCCTAGACTAACATTCATGGGGAAGTGGGCTGTCTAATCTGTCAGCATAGAAAACACAGCTATAGTAAATAGGGTTAATTTCTCCAACTACAGTTAATTGCCAAAACCTCAAAGACATGATAAATGGCTTCCCCTTTGCTGTTGTGTGTATACGGCTTAAGTTATTTTTGTCATGATTTATGTTACATTACACAACTTCAGCTATATATATAGATATTGTAGGGGATATTTGCAAAGCTGAGATCAATGTCAGAGTTACATGACTATAATAATCAGTGTGAAAGCACTTAAACACTTTGGAGACATAACAGATTGCCATCAGCTTCGCCTGGTACTAAAACTTTTTGTTGAAAAAAAAGTTCAAAGGTCTGTCATGTGGAAATGATTTAGTGGGAATGATACAGCTGTTATTACATACATCTACTCTAAACATGATAACAATGTAGTCTCCGTAAAGTTTTAGTTCATTTAAAAGCACAGTAAAAATGAAATAGTGGTTGAAAAATACGCAGATGCCATGCAAAAAATCTAACATTGAAAAAATATGTTAAAATATTATTCCACTGAGATCAATCAACAAACTTTCAAGGTTTAGAGATTGTAGTTGTGACTAAATGTGACATTTTTGCAAAATGTTCGGCACTCACTTGAGTGCTGTCCAGGACAACAGTATGTCGTGAACAATTGTCTAGGAAGTAATGTAATGAGTGTAATAAGTTTTGTACGTATCAGTATGTATTACTCAATTTCCAATATGCTTGTCACTGTCCAACTGTGATGAATCCCATAGCACTGAAATATGTTGGTTCTTTCTTTTGGAATGATATCATACTTTTCATTGAATGCACATGTTAACACCTGGCTGTCTCCGAAAAAAAGTATCCTTAAGGTAAATATCCCATTATCATTTTAAAATCTATTCTATTTTTATAATATAGTATTTTTTTATTGTTCCGTTTTATTTATTTGAATATATAAGAAGAACAAGATTAGATTTTGGATCTGAGATTTTCTTCACTTCTTCTCTTCTTAACCAACCTTAGGATTATCCTCCTGAACTCTTCAAGAACATGTTCTATAGTGTTTCTAACCTTAGCTCCTATGTAGGGGAAAGCTTAATTTTTTCCGGCAGCTTCACTTGTATTTCCAAGCACTGATCATAGATTTCTACCTGTCCTAAAACACCACAGACGTCCCAGATGACTACAAGATCAAGCTCCAAACATGATATTTTATAGCTGCTTTTCAAACTAATGCCCGAAGACAGGGATCCTCTGTAATCTGTGTTTCCTCAGTGCCAAGACTTATTAGACTTGATGGAAAGCAGCATGACTGGACCAAAAAACTACCATGAAGCTGGAATGGCCGGAGTCCAGAGAAGCACAGCATGCCCTGGAGACCAGCAGATTTGACTCACTCATCAACTCAGTTTAAGATAAGAGAGGGAGATAGGATAAAATGCCAAAAATGTGGTTTGAACCACAATCCTTGGTCTTGAATAGAAGAGTTTTTTTTTTGTTTGTCAATTAGGTGGTGTTAATGGAGATCACAAAGCAAAGGCATTTTTTCAGAGCCTAAAGGTGGGATAGAGTTACATTTCTGGTTGGCACTGGTAGACTGTGAATATCAGTTTTAATCCTTGACCTTCCTTTTCACTAATGCAAAACCAGTAAAAGTTGTTTTCAATTTTGACCTGTTTCATGCTAATATCATATTATTCCGACTCCACGGTGAGAAAAGCCTGTCTGAGCCTAGGAAGCTAAATTAATAACAGTGGTACACACATTCAGTGTGTTTGAGAGTTATTTTAGAAAACTGATTTGCAGTCCAGAAAGAGCAAAAGATTTGCCAATGTAAGTTGAGCCTACTCAGCACTGCAGGCCAGGATGCCTATAACAGGGAGAGGATTAAGTGTGAGGTCGGTGGGTTATTCACCAAAAAGGGCCAAATTCCAAACTGTGCTTGGGGCAGATTAGAAGTGGGACCTTTCCCATCTTTAAAGTCATCACTGACAACATGGTGCTTAATCAATCTGTGGGCTTGCTGTAGAATAAACATCTCTCCATAAGGCCCCTGGTGTCAAAGATTCACAAAACCAAAAACTGTGTGGATTATGCTCTGTTTTTTCTATAGAACAATGAACAAATAAAAAATATATATATCTTTCTTGTACATTAAGTGATTGTTGCCTTAAAGCACAGATCTTATCTTAAGTGTTGGATGTAGGGATGAGGGTAAGCAAACTTATAATGTAACGTAATATATACTACATCCATCTGAAATAAAAATGCTACTACCAGTTATAGTGTTTTTTGTATGTTTGTTTGTTTTTTATGATAAATGACAAGATACTGTATGAGTATCTGCCTATTGAATAATGGTACTAGTTGGTACAGATAATAACACAAAATAACAAGTCCAAAACAAACAGAAATGATTTTTTTGCAGCTTATGATATAATATAAAGGAAAAGAAAAAATGTCCATCCAAAGCCCAGCTGTGCTGTACAAGAGAAAACACAAAGCCTCTTTCCACTACATTCCCAACACTTTACCTGATCACACAACAAGATCTCACAGTTCCCAAACCACAAACATTGTTCTTCAGGGCAAGATTCAACATGTAAAGATATCATCTATGATTATACCATTCACCTTGTTTAGGGTGATCTCACTAAGGTTCAACAACCATCACTGAACGAACTCCGTGAGCTCAATACTGTATATCAGGTCTGCATGGGGCGGCTTACTTGGAAATCCATTTATGATTTGTACCTCCTATAAAAAGCTTGAAAACATTTGAATCGATGATAGTAAGGTTATATTGTAAAACTATAACTATAAATAACATTTGGACTTGACTACCCCGAACAAAAGAGTGTACATTTCCTAAATATTTTATACATTCAAGTCACATTTAAACGTTTTCAATAGTTAACAGCTCATAGTTTAAAGCCACCATATTAGAATTGAGTATATTTTGTGTAGAATGAAAATATCTTATATGGAACATGTAACTCAACTGACCTACTGAACCACTGCTACAGGTTCCCATAAGCAGGAACTTACATGTGGGCTTAAATGTTGGTTAAGATTAGTAATGAGATTTACAAATTCTGAGTGAAGGGAAGCTAAAGGCAGGCAGGGTGGGTGGCCGGCAGTCTGCAGGCTCCCTGAACTGTTGCGTCTTAGCCTCAAATTCCATTCAAGCATGTAGGGGCAGAGTTTCCGACATCAAAATATATGCAAAAATAAATAAATACAATTAAAAACACAACTCTGACAATATGTTGCTGATTAAACACATGCTTGACTACGTGTTTGATTAAAAGTCTTGCAATTATGATTTAGACTTTATGCATAATACACTGTGAGCGAAGGTTGGAGCATCATGAAACCCTACTTTCAAAGAAGAATACAATGTACACACAACGTCTCTTGCAGTGTAAAGAGCTTGACACTACAGCAAAAGTATAAGTTCCAGAAGACACAATTTTTGGGTCATACAGAGAAAAACATGTGGTGTTCCTCTCTTGACAAGTGGGCTCTATCCACAGCTGGGAACAAGTGGAGACAATGGCTGGAGCCTGCAAATTTGGAAGCCTGTTCTTCACAACGCTGAGCCCTGCTTCTCATCTCACTAATGACAGGGTCCCAGACAGCCAACTGTTTCCAAAGCAAAGATGAGTAAAGCACAAAGGGGTGCAAGGGGGGAGGCAAAAAAAAAAAGCTGCTTCTCCCCTTTCTAAATAGCCTCAGCCTCCATTATTTGGCAGAATACCAGGAAAGCCTTGTCCAGTGTGCAGAAATGTTAAGGACTCCCGGGCAAAAAGGCCAGTGCCAAATCCAAGTGGAGGTCGTGCTTAGGTTTACACTTGACTCTGACCCTGCGAAACTAATGTTTTGCTGAAGAATATCCCTATGTCCCAAATTTGGTCAAGACTGAAGTCAGTATTATAATGGCTGAAGTAGACTAGTTAAAGACTGAGCAATCAAAAATAAGTACAAAAAAAGTGTGTTGATATCAAAGTAACACCAAGAAAGAAATATTCATACCATGTCTCATTAAAGCCCTTGTGTTTTGACCAGAGATTATTTCAATGCAATGTTAAATGCCAAAAACGAGCTTTCTACTTCATTATCACGTTATTTTAGCAACAAATCTCTGCTTGATTGGATGTGTGGCTTTTCTAAACCAGTCAACCTGCATTGAATTAATTTCCATCATCATGCCTGCGTTTATCATTCTAAGACATAGACACAAGAACAAACAGTTGTGTTCTTACCTAAAGCACAAACAGCAACTCTCTATCACCAAAAACATGCCACTGCCCCAGAGCAACTCCTCCACCTTACAACAGCAACTGTCTAATTGAGCAAAGAGCCTTGAGCAGCTTGCACAGAGACAGAGGGAGGGAAGAGGGAGGCAGTCTGTGTGAGCACAGGGGAGGGAATCGGAGATGTTGTCCCGCTCCACAGAGTCCAGAGGGAGGAGTGCATGGTAGTACAGAGTCTCCTAACAAAGGGAGAAATGCAGAAGCAAGCAGAATAGAGACACAAACACAGACAATGTAAGATCAAAGAGAAGAGAATAGTGAATGTTTTCAGGACTGCAGGACATGACAAAGCCTGCACCATTACTTAATTAAAGACTGAAGGAAGACTGTTGGATCTTTCATCATAACAGGAATGCAGGCAGAAAGTGTATATGCATTTTTTTTTAAAACAACCTTTACTGTTTGTTTCTGTACTTTTTTCTGTATGAATTCCACTCAGGCCAGGTTTGTATTGCTGGAATCGAGGCAAATGTGACGAACATTTTCTTTCTGAAACCACCAGCAGCTCACTATTCAACAGCCAAACCAAACTGATTGGGTGTAAATGAAGTAAGTTATAGTTAAACCAACAGCTGACAAGCCTGGACACATTTCTAACACAAGTTTCCTGTGCTCTGTGAGCTTTGACTTAAAAATCACTGCCAGTTAATTGCTCAACTAAATCTACTCAAGAAGAATAACATTCCACTCTGTATTGTGGAGTGGATGATTAATGAGGAAGAGAGAAAAGCTAATATTCTCTAATATAGCCATCCACATGAGTGCATAAAAAGGCACTTTTCCTAATGTGCTTAAAGAAAATTACAGAAGATTACACAATAATCACTGATAATAACTGATTTAAAAAAATAAATAAATAAATGTTGCATTCTTGTATATACAATAGTGAAAATCTGAATTCAATAAACAAGTAAACAAAAGCTGGATCCAAACTAACACCAACTGCTTGCAGAAAGGACAACCCCCCCTTCTCCATAACCCCCCCCCCCCCCCCCCAGACTCTCAGACCCAGTCTCCCTACTTACAGGAAAGGAGTCTTTATGTACATACAACCTATTATCTACTTCTTTCACTCCCTGGGGCTTGTTGGCACATGACAATGTTTTAAGAAGTAAGTAGATCCAGGTTCACCTTCCTCACACTGAAAAACAGACAAGGTCACTGCCTATTTAATGGCGGTATAATGACTATTTTCCCCTGATAACTGAATTACTAACTATGAGAATAATCAGAATTGGTGAATTTGGATATCAGTTTACAAATAGAAGTACTAAATGTTTTATGAGGTACATTTATTTAATGAAAACCCAATCTGTTGACTGAGTCTGTTTCCGTGACTGCATTGTACTGAATACTGAGGCACAAAAAGTCTTTCCTTAAGTAGTTTATATTAAATTCATTAAGAGGTTCGTAGGGGAAATATAGCCACAGCAACATGTGACTAAACAAAACTCTTCTTTTTCCTTTGGATTACAAATGACACACATACATATATAGTAAGGATTACTAATTTGTACTAAACAAATTAAGCTCTCTCAGTAGAAAATAATTACTAGAACAAGTTTTAAGTATTTTGGAAGCTTATTATTTTCAGAAAATCAGTATTCTTTTAACGCCTCCTTAAGATAAAAGTGCTTAACCTCACAAAAGAACAGCAATTAGACATCTGATTTCCTTTAAACACTTTTCTTAAAACTAAGGCATGTCAGCAGTTGCACTAAAACATGAAGTTTCTGCCACCAGGCCCCTATTTGGGAGGTGAAATAAGCCATTGATCACGACCGTGGGGAGTAAAGAAGCCAAACAAGAGTCTGGAATCACTGAAAAGCTCAGAGTAGAGTTGGACAAGTTAATAATGGCTCAAAAACCAGTATGATCTTTCTGGATCCATTAAGAAACTATTTGCATGTTTCTAACGTTTCTAGTGCCAAATGAATAGCATTAAAATGGTAAACATCTTGTAATTTAAGCAGAACATTTTGGACATTGTCTGAATTGGTTCCATAATCAAATGAACTTTGTTGAACATTTCAGTTTGGTGGTGTTGGTGGCAACTAACCACAAAACATTTTTAGAGATTGATGCCTGGTTATACAGTAAGTCATTCATTTCTTTTCTGAGTTTTCATGTGCTGTTCATGTGCTGATGAGGTTGGAGAATACATGGCAAGGGATCTGAGACCATCCCTCCATACAGAATCTCTCCAGATCCTTCAAATTTCAAGGTCCATGCTGGTGGACTCCCCTCTTCAGTTCACCCCACAGGTTTTCTATGGGTTTCAAGTCAGGGGACTGGGATGGCCATGGCAGGACTTTGATTTTGTGGTCAGTAAACCATTTTTGTCCTGATTTTGATGTTTGTTTTGAATCATTGTCCTGCTGGAAGATCCAACCACGGCCCATTTGAAGCTTTCTGGCAGAGGCAGTCAGGTTTTCATTTAATATCTGTTGATATTTGATAGAGTCCATGATGCCATGTATCCTAACAAAATGTCCAGGTCCTCTAGCAGAAAAACAGCCCCAAAACATTAAAGAGCCACCACCATATTTAACCGTGGGCATGAGGTACTTTTCCATATGGCTACCTCTCTATGTGCACCAAAACCACTTCTGCAATTCTCCAGCTGTGATCCATGGAGATTTTTTGGCCACTCGAACCATCCTCTTCACAGCGTGTTGAGACAATATAGACACACGTCCAATTCCAGGTTGATTCATAACATTTTCAGTTGGCTGGAACTTCATAATTATTGCTCTGATGGTGGAAATGGGCATTTTCCATGCTTGTACTATATTCTTATAGCCACTTCCCATTTTGTGAAGCTCAACAACCTTTTGTCACACATCACAGCTATATTCCTTGGT
This sequence comes from Cranoglanis bouderius, assembly GCA_023630585.1. Lineage (NCBI taxonomy): Eukaryota > Metazoa > Chordata > Actinopteri > Siluriformes > Cranoglanididae > Cranoglanis > Cranoglanis bouderius. The sequence continues at coordinate 2,939,474 of CM042539.1, forward strand.
CTTACCCATTGTTATGAATGACTAAGGGAATTTGGCCTATGTGTTACCTCATATTTATACCCCTGTGAAACAGGAAGTCATGGTTGAACAATTTCCTGTTCCTAGTCACCCAGGTGTACTAAAAAATAAGTTTATTTTTTAAATATCAATGGGAATATACTTCAAATATATTTTTCTCATATGAATTCATAGGGGTGCCAATAATAGTTGCACACCTATATTTAACAAAGATTTTTTTTGATAATCCTGTGTTGTGTTTGCAATTGTTTGATATCTATGAGAGCAGAGTATTTTTGTGATTTTTTTTTATTATTTTTTTTTTTTTAAAGATCAAAAGGTTAAACAATAAAGACAATTTTTCACAGTCTTCTTTGCTCATATTTACCAAGGGTGCCAATATTAGTGGAGGGTGCTGTAAGTATAACTGAAAATTAATGCTTGTAATTAGATTTTCATAGACGTTCCACTACTTGTAAGAAATCTAAAAGATCTTGTGCCAGTTTTCCCCAGACCATTCATATGTCTATGTGTAGTTTGATAATATTTATTAACTATAGTTTAAAATGTTCAATAAAACCCACACCATATTTGTATGGATAGCATGACCAATAATCTTTATGCAAGGACTGTTTATTAGCCTCTTCCCGCATTAAAGTTTAATGGGAAGAAAATACTTGGGGAACTCACAGGTGATGTGGTTGTGATTTTGCTTGACTTTATATGAATAGGTATGAACACTTTTCAAACAAATTTAGTTGTGTAAATTTGCAATGCTTAGCCCATGTGTCCTGACTTCTAGTCTCAATATAAAAATCTTCTAGAATAATTTACTTCCCTTAAATATACTTCGGCATGTAAATACCTCATTGTATTTATGTAGTTATGTACTATATAGCTTTCACTCAATTATTTTCAGTAGCTACAGTACATTCACTTTTATTTGTGTAAAAAGTGAAAGTATGTCACTTTTAGTTAGATTATATTTTGGCTCAGGTCAATTAAATGTGTTTCAATATGTATTAAAACTATACTGTATTAATTCAGTTGCAAGAAAGCACAATATTTAAGAAGAAAGAACAACAACTGATTAAATTAATCAACACTGACATCTACTGTTTAAACATGTGGCCCAGAAAATTACTTACTGATTTATCCTGGTCAGGGTGGTGGTGAACCCAGAGCCTATCCCAGGAACACTGGATGTAAGACATTGGTTGTATACACCCTAGATGGGATGAAAGTCTATCAGCAATAGGTGCAATTTAGAGCCACCAGTCCACTTACCTCCATGTCTTTGAAGAGTTGATCCCAGAGGAAAATCCACACATACAAAAATCCACAAACTTACAGGATCAAAACCCAGGACACTGGAACATAATCCTTGAACTCTCAACAAATACATAAACAACCACATACAACAATGCTATACAGTATGAAAGTACATTACTTGAAAAGCAGGCTTTCGACAAGCAAATGTTGAGTATCTCTACTTGTTATGAACAATTGTCAAATGGAAAACGACTTGTAAAAATGTTCAGCAAGTTGAAAACAAAAAGAAAAGTGATCACCCCCCCCACCCCCCCCACCCCAAAACCAAAACAAGACTTGTTGCTTTGCTCTGCTGCCAGAAACAGCACGGACACAATGCATGTCAAATGGACTGTAACATTCCAGGCATATTCAGTGTGAGCGGTAATTACTTTCGCTCTATGTTTGGCTGTGTGTTGTGCATTTTGTGAATCCTTCCCACACCCAATTAGCAAATGAGGTTCTCGCTTTCCTACTGTTATTTTATCTTCTGAGGTACAGACCAGGAATCTCCTCTTTATCTGTCTTAAGGTTTTTAACATGGAGTTTAAAAGATTCTTATGTTTGTTGTATGCGCTTATAATCCTGAATGTTATAAGTGGCTTGAAGTTTGAAGAGAATCTTCCTGAAGATTTTGAAAACAGGGATCTTAGCAAGGCCATTTTGGAGATGCTTCACATCAATAAGCTGTCGATCCCTCAGCAAGCGAAGCCACATCCATATATGAAGCAAATTTACCATCTACTGAGCACACAGGAGTCGAGGCAGAGAAGCAATGCAGATGGGACTCTGGTGCAGAGTTTCCGTAGTATACAGGGTAAGAATCTCTCCATAGACTCTTTAGCTCAGGAAACTTTACTAACAATGATTGATTTTTTTTTTTTTATCAAATGTGAATAATGACATTTTAAAAGCTATTGCATCAATAATTATTCATGTGTTTACTAACTAGGCACAAAATATAGCAAACCTGGTTGGATCTGGTTCAACTTGTCATACTTACAGCCCTCTATGACTGTTGCTGAGCTGATCTTACTGAGAAAAACCCTACACCCTGAACCGCTCACAGTAACAGTGGCAGTACACAGCCTCTCTTTTGGAGCAGGGAACCTGAGCATAAGTGGCCCCCTCACTGAGCACCTGCTCACCCTGGACCAGCTTCCCCCATCAGGCTATGATGTATTCAACGTGACAGCATCGCTACCTCATCACGTCCACGGACCACACATCCTGGGCTTCCAGCTGCGCTTCAGGGATGAAAGTGGCAGCCTGGTGCTCCATGAGGCCCTAACGCAGAGCTTGTACTGCTTAAACACAAGCTCCCTAAGTCAGCCTCTGCTGGTGACCTACAAGGTGAAACCAACAGAGCGGCAGATCTTTGAGCGCAGGCAGAGGCAATACTGCAGAGAAAGCACTCATCAGATAAACCAACATTCACAACTGAGACAGCAGAGAAATACAAATGACCCAGCGTGCAAGCTTTACGAACGTCTTGTTGACATACATAAGACTGAACTGGGTCAATGGATACTGCAGCCAACAGCATTTAACATCAGCTTCTGCAGGTAGCTGAGATATATATATATATTTTTTTTTATTTAACTTTTTTTAATCACCAGTTTATGAAAGTATTCTGTTACATTATGCTATATCTATATCGTAGGGGTTTGTGCATGACGGACCAGAATCTTTCTCTGGCTGATCAGAAACCAAAGGATAAGCACTCGGAAAATGACAAAAGGTATCTGTACTTAAAACGATTTGTCACCTATATTTCAGTTGTATTTAAAACAGAATTTTTAAACAGAACCTGTTTATAACCTTGTGCTTCGTTCCAGTCCACATTGCACCTCACAGGAGACGTCTCCCCTCACAGTGATGTATCGGAGCGCCACAAATGACATCATCATAAAGCAGTTAAGAGGTATCAGGGCACAGAGATGTGTTTGCTCGGACAATATCAGATCGAGTACTAATGAGTGAAATAAAACATTGCTATCTACTCAAATACAAAGTAGTGTGTTGGCACAGAGTGCGTGGATTGGTGCGTGTTTATGTTCCATGCTCTGGCCAACTTGATTCACTTCAATCAAGTAATTATCATCTCTTTCAAGAATTAGTCCAATGTGCAAGTCATCTGGTTACAATAACTAGAGGCTGAGATCCATCAAGCTATTAACTGGGGACTGGAAACGGTTCAAACTTAGGGCCTTTATAAAATGTGCATAAGAATTGCATAAATATCTCATAAAGCAATGCTGGAGGCATGTCAGTAATCATTGGATAACATTAAAGGAATTGTGAGACTTGGAAGAGTGTAAAGAGAACCATCCTTAATTATCAATCAGCACATACATGACACGTTGAGTTGTAGGGAGGAATACAGTGTGTATACAAAGACATAGAAGATCCAATACAAAGACGTACAAAGATACAATCTGCTTCTTAACAGTGTTATAAGTGTTATAGTGATTAACACCTGATTTTGAGAGTATTAAAATCAAAGTCCAGTTGTATTAGAATGGCACTACATAGTAGTTTTAAATGAAAATAAACCACCAACACTTCAGCTGAACAGCATTCAATTTCATGCTCCTATAAGACATAGATACAGTAAATATACCTCCCAATAGTTAAGATGACAAGTGGATACTTTACACTTTCATGAATGTGCTATTAGTAAAGACAAAGCAATATATTTCATAAAAGCTGTTATGTCATCTCAGAGGTTTTAAAGCTTACATAAATCCTCCAGCAGTGCTTTATAAAATATTTACGCAGTGCGTATTAATTCATTTAAAAGGTAGCCTGCATGAATGTATGTATGTTCATACTTTCGACCACAAGAGGACAGAAATTTCTACATTTTTTCAAGGCCTTTGTCCATTTTCTAATGTATACCAATGTATGTTATAACATTCGTTCTGCTTGTATATGGTTTTCTGTGCATTGTAAACCAAAGTACAGTTCAGTTTCATTAATTATAATGTTAAGTTTAGGTGGTAAGCCTATAAAAAAAGTCGGGAATTAACATCAAGTACTGAATTATGTAAGTACCTAGCTACATTAAAGTGACATTACTGTAATATGATGATTTTCCAATGATTAAGTAAACATTTGTCGCTCTTGGCACTTATCATAGGCCATGTCAAGATAAACATTGCTTTTGTACACCCTCCAGTAATGAACAGTAATGAGAGGGGAAAAGCTTATTGTCCACTTAACTGTTTTGATGTTCGTAATTGGCAGCTTAAAACCACTGTCAAGAACAACTTACACTGCAAAGACCCTAAAAATGCTGCAGAAACTAAAGTGTCCAGAACATAACCTGACACAAGACTGAACAATGGTTAGGCATTTCAGCATTTCCCCAATTATTTTGCTTCATAGTTTCTGCTGTAATTTGTTATCCTTTCAACAAGGCTTCCTCTCAGACTGTAATATTGTAACCTATATTAAATCGACATTGAAAATGAGCACCACCTGAGGAGCTTTTATATGTCCAGTAATAAATGTACTTCATGTATTTCACCTGTTCTCATTCATGTGCATAATATAAGCCCTGAAACATTTCTGAGCATCATGTAGGTAGCAAGTTGCTAGCCCTATAGCTAACAAATGACGCTGTGACATGTTTTTTGTTCAATATTATGTGTGTAATGTCTGACAATAGATTGGAGGAAAGCTCCATGTACAGTTTTTTTTTTTCTTTTAAATTACTACAGATAAAAATCTGAGTTTTAACCAAAGCTCGCAGCTACACTTGAGACTTGAGGAATTTTCTTCCATCTCTACTCTAACTGAAGTGCACAGCAGCACAATAACAGCTACACAGTTGTTTTTACTTTATTTGAATAGATTTATAAACATAATGCAAAGTATAGATAATCACGAGGCAAGGCTTAACCATGTAAATAATCGACTGGCAAAGACCAACAACTATGCACTAAAGAGAGATGGAATAATATTCATGACTACAGTTCGCACTCGAAGGCGTTCCACGTTTCGGACCAATGATATGGTTTGCTGTGTCCCGCTGCAGGAGGGCCTCTGTTCTTCACATCTTCCTAAAGGTCCCGTATTATACCCCTCTGCACAATAAAGCAATTGAGACTGTGGGTAGGAGGACTCTTTTGTTTTCAGATGACGCAGATCCATGCAATCATCCCTGCTGGGGGAAAAAAAAAACAGTAGAAACCATCACAGAAATTCTAATGGTTTCCACTACAAATACCATTACAGACCATCAGCTGTTAACCATTAAAACCATTACCAAATGGTTTCCAGTACGTATAGTAGGACGTATTAAGGACGTAGGTCCTTATCCACTAGACATAACATGCTACCAATAGAAGGCAACAAATTACCAGTAGAGACCCACAGGGACCATTACAGTTTCCATTAAAACCAGTACAATTCACATTATAACCAGTAAAACATTACAAATTCTATGAGGGTTTCTATTGTTTTTGTTTTGTTTTTTTCAGCAGGGATATAATCACAGTTTGCACTGACCAATCATAAATGCTTCGGTCATACGTGTTTATCAATATATATATATATATATATATATATATATATATATATATATATATATATATATATATAGTATTTTTTTTTCTTATCGTTTTCTGTAAGATGTTTAATGCTCTCTACAAGTTTATTCTTTATTTTAAAATTGGCTCATCCTATTTCCTAACCTAACCTTGACGTACCAACATAAAGATAAATTATTTTAAACCGAAATATTTTATTCAATACATGAATTTTTCGACAGGATAGAAGGTTTGTACAAACACGTACTAAGTATAATCAGGCAAAAAGAGAGAGAGAGAGAGAGAGAGAGAGAGAGAGAGAGAGAGTACTGTATATTCGCGAATGAGAAAAACACATTAGTGACGCAGTCTGTAGTCCCGCCTATCACGTTCTCGCGAGAGCACCGTCCGATTGGTCGAGATTTCGGTCAATCAAAATCAACGCTGTCAAGTGTAAACGGAGCAGCGAGGCAACTGTTTAGATTAACCGCAAAAGTAGGCCGAGCTTCTGTGTGTTTATTAGCCACAAGAGGCTTCTGACTAACAGCAAGTCCCGTGTATATACATTAAAGTCGCTAATATTGAGCTGCGTCAAGAAAAACAATCCTGAATGATGTGTGTGGATAGTGACAGTGAGGGGAAGTTTGGTATCGCTTTCTAGATAAAAGAGCGGTAGTAATTAGGCTGAACTGAACCTGCTGCACTGATCCTTTCATTTCATATGTGAGTGGCTGGAGAAGGGACTCATGTGGACGAGCATCAATGATGCCAGGAAAGCATTACAATGGACATGATGTCAGCTGCTGCATCAAATATTTTATATTTGGATTTAACATAATATTTTGGGTAAGAGCATGTTTTCTTTCCTTCGAACTTTTCCTTGATTTGTTTTGTTGTTTTTTTTCCCCTTTAAGGCCGTGTTAGTTTGTTCAGTTGTTATCCAAACGGATTGTGTGTTTGTGAAAGTAGGACTGTTTCACAGGGACACTCATAGTGATCTTTAAGAAATATTCCCGGTAAACACCGTCAAACTGACCTCCCCATTACTGATACCGATGGGTCTGATTAAAACAAAACACGCTGATAATATTGATCCGATTTTATTTTTTATTATTATTATTGTTTTTTTTTTTTACAGTGTACCGTCTTTTCTCGTCCATTTTAAATCCCACTCTTTTCTTTTCATCTTTTCTACGTCCTTCAAAGACCTATTAAAACTTTCAGCATCCGACTTTTAAACTCTTTTTCCTGGCATCGTTACATTTTTGCCTGGAGTGTAGTTTCTGGCGTACATGCAGCGTTCAGTGTGTCGAGCGCGTTCCTGTGCACAATAATAATCGGCTTTAGGTTACGAGCTTAGGTTGCGTAGGATCCGCGCACTACTGTACTAATAGCATGTCAGCATATTAGGTGCAGTTGATAGTAAGCTAATGTGCTGTTTGTTTCATATAGCAGTGTTTTTTTTGTTTTGTTTTTAAAACCACAATGGTCCACATTGTTTTTCTGTCTCAGCTACTAACACGTCGAAACCGAGCAATGAATAAAACAGGTGTGCTGGAGGAGCCTTGTCATAATGATAACAGTAACAATAATGATAATAACAAATAATTATTATTATTATTTTCATACATATCCAGGCTCTTTCTATTCCTTTCACCTAACAAAAAAACATGGTTCTTTGCTCAGTGCTCTGCTTTAATATTAAGTGCAGTTGCCAAAACAGAAGACTGTCTGTCAACACACTTTTACTGCACAATTTATTCTACACACTGTGTCAAGCCAGTCATAAGTTCCTTTCAGTCATGTGGGGGATTTCTGTTTTCCTGTTTAACTTTTTTTTCTTTTTTTTTAATGGTTCATTATTAACCATGTTTTTTTTTTCTGGTTCTTCTGTTATTTATTATAAAGTCCTTGCAATGATTGCATTTGTACCTGAAATGCGCATACTGTAGATCACATTTCAATTGTATAATAGTCATTATTATAAGATTCTATATATTATAGGATTCCACTTCAGGCTGATGGAATAACCTTTATCGGCCTCATTCCTTCTGTAAGTGCTGACCCTTCTGCTGCCGTCTGCCCTTTTTTCCTAAGAATCCTGGTTAGCTTAGGCAAACCTTTCATTAAATATTTAATCAGAGCTAGAAATGCTAGGATGTAAAGATTTAAAACTGCCTTTTGGGGAAAAGGCCGCCTAGCTTTTTCATAATATTTAAAATCTTTTCCTTTGCATTTGTCCCATTTTCCGTTTATTAGAAATAAACACTTTCAGGTATGGTACGTTTCTAGCATTCAGATCTAATTCCCTGTTGGCAGGGCTGTACCTCTGCAGTTTTACGACTAGGGTTGTCACGGTACCAAAATTTCAGTAGTCGGTACCAATACCAGTAAAATTCTATTTTACTAATACTATTCACTATTTTATTAATAAAGTTAAATATCAATATAAAATGTTTTTTTTTTTTTTTTTTTAAAAATGCCATTCTGTATACTTTTTAAGTATACTTACTGTGTAAGTTTTTTTTTCCACAAGTAATTAAAGGTATAAAAATAAATAAACAAAAAAAATTACAAGCATGCAAAACATAAAAATATGCTATAATTGAACAACACACCTTTTTTTTTAAAAGTTATATATTAAAATAGATTAAAACAAATGTATATGTATATTTCAAGTATTTCTGAAAAATGCTTTAAGTTTTGACCTTAGGTTTTTTTCCCCTTCAAGTAAATAACAACTAAATAAATTACAAGCAAAAAATACAAACTATGTAAAAAAAAAAAAAAAATTTAAAACGTTTCTGAAACGAAACACTCGCCACTCGTTAGGCGTCTTTACACACGGACTTTTAAACTGAAGTGCTGAAAGTGAAGCGGAGTTATAACAGAGAAAACCTGAAAGATTAGGCACATCTGCCTATAATTTGAAATGACTCAGCAATAGTCTGTGGGTATTTATTGATGTAATAATGTGTTTTGGACTAAATATTTTTACTTAATTGGATCGTTTGGACCTTTGCCAGTGTAACAAGACAATGTATTTGTGGGGATGTTATGGATCAGTGGACTACTATGAGGCTTCATAGGTGAGCTGCCTCAGTTTTGTAAGTGTTGGTTTACATCAATCGAAGTATAAGAATCTTAGCTTTCCAAAGACATATTGCATGAGTATCTACGTAAACACAGCAGCTGTGTACAGTATAGTTTTACACTTAACAACGCAGCAGTCCTCTGCCGGGCCGTGGATGTTTTTAAAAGAATTAAATGGTTAATAAGGACACATGACCGTATTAGCGTTACACGAGCGTATGCTAACCATTAAGTAAACAAAAACGAGGATGTTTGTTGCAATCCTACACTTGAATTAAACTCTGCTACAACATCCATAATGCATCCGCTACCATAACTGCACGGTGCACCTATGAAAACTTCCCGACTGACTACCTGTCAGACAGCGCATCAGTACCAGGTTGACCTGGTACTCGGTACTACCGGTACTTGTGAAAATCTTTTTTTTTTTTTAGTACCGACTTGGTACTGAAGTACTGGTACTTTTGACAACCCTAGTTACGACTGTAAATGTGTATGTAGCAGGACGGTATTGGTCTCCTCTCAACACATTCCTTATGGCTGACTGAATGATATTGCAACACTAGTATACTTATGTGCTTGTTAATGTGTTGTACAGCCAGTTAAAGCAATAAGCTTCAGTTTATCCAGTTTTCCAAGTTGAAATGAATAATTGATCTATTTGTGAATAAGATGTTGCTTGTACTGTGATCAGCTGGATCCAATGTGACCCTGATCAGGATAAATGCGTTTATCGTTTTCAAAAGAATAAAAAAGCAAAATAAGTGAATACAGTTTATGCAACAGTTTGTTTATGGTCCAGATTTCTCTTGCTTCGGTCAGTAATCTTTCAGTTTTACACTTTAGTCCACTTTGATGCACTTTCCGTGTTCTGTATGCCTTCAGAGTGGGTCTCCAAGCTAAGTGCTCCACTAGCTTGTTCTTTTAAATGAAAGCAGTCCTTTGTTTTTCTGCATGACAGTTTCATGGGTACATGATATAGGGTTTCTGAGGCATAGCTCATTTTCCGTTTTGTTTCCATTTTAAGATTGTACGCAAGGGAGAAATATGAGGAAACATTGGACAAAGGATTTATTTTGATAAAATCTATTAAGAGAAATATTCAGTCGCTAGGCTTCATCAGAGCACAGATACTGCCATGTGAATGGTCGATGCAGAAGCATTGGAAATGCACGAAATGTTTTAGCGTCAAGTCTCCTCAAGATAATAGATTTTTAATGATCACTCTCATCAGTGCACCTTTCCTAAATATAGCTGCTCTGTTGTAAAACTATAGCCTAACCCTAGGTGAATCCTGTGTACCACCTCAGCTTTGACTATTCCCATTAGTTTTCCTTATTTTTATTGGTAAGACTGAGTATTAGGTTATGCGTTTAGGTGCATTAGGTTCTTGCAGGCATAGTAACTAAGCTACAGTAAAGAAAGCAAGTTTATCATTTAAATCCAGGCTAGTAATCTTACTAGACAAACAGTCCTGCCAACCTCACTGAAGTACAGGAGATGTTCAGAGTGCGATAACTGGAGGATTTGATTATGAATGTAAGCCAGCAGAGATCCTGAATGGGTTGATGTGATTATAAAGTCCCCTAATATCTGTAAACACTACATTAAGTTATAATACAAGACTGACAGGAGCTAATTTGGTTATATCTTTGCACGCAGTTCATGCAGTGCAGTATATTGAGATTACTCCTCAATAGCATTTTAGGGCATGTTGTTGTTGTTGTTGTTTCCAGACATTTAATACAGGTCTAGATGGATCAAACCAATAAAACGGCCCTGTCCCTACAGAATCTGATACAATAATACCAGAGTTTCCAACATGGAGGAGTTAAACATGTACGCATAATTACTATTTATTGTGTTTGACGCGCATGCCATAACACTTCCTTCTGATAAGCACAACTTTTTTGGACTATAAAGTAAGCATGCTTCGAGACAGTTAGGTTCCCACTCGCAAACTTCATGCTCTGTACGCTACTGCCTCTGCTGCTGCTGCCTAGTCCGTCCCTCCAGGATTTCATGATTTTGCGATCACTGAAATGAATGCAAAATCAAGCAAACGCCGCAGTATTCAGAGGCGCGTGCAATTCTTCAAAATTACCGCAGATTTTCCGCAGATTTGGGCCAAGACGCGTCATGTGACTTCGTCACAACGCGCATTCAGCCAAAGCCCTCTTCAATTCACGTGCATCCAACATGTGTACAGCTAAAAGGTCTCATTTACCAACAAACCACTGCGAAAGACGCCAGTTCAAGATGAAAAAGGTCTGCAAATTTTGCCGCAGCAAAATCAAGCATTTTTGGCTGCAACAATCACAAAAAAATTCCACGAAATCCTGTACGGACTGATAAATGTGTAAGTAGAGGTAGAGTTTATCATGCACGTTAAACAACAGTTAGTTCCGGTCCACTAATTTGACTGGACATTCCAAAAGTGCTTGTATTACCTACCGCATAACCACACTGGGACGTTTCTCTGTGTGTATCACTCTGCTCGTCTGTGTTCACCACGTAAAATTCCACTTCCTAGATCGAAACCATTGCTACAGTAGCGTTAGCTACATCATCAGCACACACGGCAAACGATAATTTTCAGGAATATAAGTTTTGATTTAAACTATGAAAGCTCGTCAGATGAAGATGAAACGGGAATGTAGTAATCGCTGTGAGCTAACTAGCGAGCACACGGGTGTGCACTAGTAATGATGCGCACTTTCTGCCTCACTCTGTAGGACACACTTACACACAAAATATTCAAGGTGTGAACTGCGCATCATTAGAGAAATAATCCAGCTACAGGAATTCGGGTGCTATGACAATTAAAATGTCTCGACGATCTGTTCTTATCGAGAAATGATGCTGAAAATGCTCAGATATGGCATCCCAAATTGGTTTAGGAGCCAGACTTCAGACAGTTCCAACTCGTTCTGTTTGGCAACACGGCATCATGGCGTTACTGCCAAAAGAAATTCAGTATTAGTTATATGGAACTGGTCCGAACACGTCGGATATGGTGCAAACAATAGTTGTTTGCAAAAGCAGGATTGGCACATCTGGAGGAAACACCACCTAACCACCTCAAAAGAAAACACCCCAAAGAGTATGGCAAAAGTCAGATAACACAGGATGCACACACGAGTGTAACAACACTGCAAGAAAGAACAATATTGTTAAACAGCAATAACAATAAAGAGGTTTGAAAATGCACTCAATCAAGTTAGCATTGGAAAGACATACACTGATCAGCCATAACATTAAAACCATTGACAGGTGACGTGAATAATACCGATTACCTCGTTACAGTGGCACCTGTCAAGGGGTGGGATATATGAGGCAGCAAGTGAACAGGCAGTTCTCGAAGTTGATGCGTTGGAAGCAGGAAAAATGGGCAAGCGTAAAGAGCGACTTTGACAAGCTCCAGATTGTGATGGGTCAGAGCATCCCCAAAACGCCAGGTCTTGTGGGGGCTTCCTAGTACTTACCAGCAGTGGTCCAAGGAAGGACAACCAGTGAACCAGCGACAGGGTCATGAGCACCCAAGGCTCACCGATGCTCGTGGGGAGAGAAGGCTAGCCCGTCTGGTCCGATCTCACAGAAGAGCTACTATAGCACAGACTGCTTGAAAGGTTAATGCTGGCTATGATAGAAAGATGTCAGAACACACAGTGCATTGCAGCTTCATGTGTATTGGGGCTACGTATCTCCAGACCGGTCAGAGGGCCCATGCTGACGCCTGTCCACCACCAAAAGCACCTACAATGGGCACGTGAGTATCAGAACTGGACCATGCAGCAATGGAAGAAGGTGGTTTTAATGTATATGTTTATAAGCATAGATTTATAATGCCCATTATCACTCCAAAAGGAGAATGAGACTGAATGTGTGCAAATTACTCTTAAGTCTTAAGCAAAATATGTTTTTATTTAAAAAAAACAGTTTTGTTTGTTGCTTTTTCACATCTACTTGTACTGCAGGTTTTTTTTGTACTTGTTTCATATTCCTAAATGTCAGAAAATTAATAGATATTAGTGATAAGCTCATTGACCTGTTAGTCAATTCTAAACTTCAGATGTTTCATTTCTTAAGAAGACACTGAACCTGCATGCAATAACAAGTTCTCTGTGAACCCTGAAGGGTGGGGAATGAAACGATGACCAGTATGACAGACAAAAAGACCATTTAAAGTGAAACAAGTCAGTACAGAGGAAGGAGCAGTGGACATTTGGATTTTGAAAAAGACATCAGCATACAAAAGGGCCTGTTTCCCCTAAACACTGCATACACTGTTTAAACTAAGAGCAGATCTCTGATCAAATACAGCTTGGAAATATGAATAGAAAGTCAGTAACTCGTTCTCTGGCCATGCATAGTCCCTTGCTCAGTATTATAGACTATCTCTCATTCAATCTGTCTGTGTCTGTCTCTGTCTCTTTCTGACTTTGGTCGCTCGATCGCTGAGACAGCTGAGGAGCCAAACATCCGGCCTTCTGAGAAATGCTGAACACTTCTTGTTTTCCCCTTGAAGGCCCCCTTGTCCAACTTCAGTCACGTTAAGGGATGCGGTACAAGTGTACTGGATCACTACAATGTATACCACCTAATGTCCACCTAATATAATAAAAAATATCATGTCAGGATGTCAGGACAAATATGTGTGCATAATGGGAGTAGCAGAATAAGTGTTCATGTTATGTTGAATTGCCATAATGTCTGTATTCACAAAGGCGTATATTAACATTTTACTGAAAGAATATAAGATATCGGACAACATTTCATTTAACTCTATAAAAACTAATTATATCTCTAATTCCAGTGCAAGAGCTGTCATTCACACTGCACCCACTAGTTGTACAGACAATTGTATTTAATGATTTAGATCAAATATGTGTAGTGTGGTTAACTCCTACTTCCTATACGAATGCCAGAAATGTTAATGCTTGAAACAAAACCGTGACACCATGACAACTCCAGGCCTTACCTTACTAACATCACCAGATTACCAACAACATTAAACACTCTGATCCACTGTAGTCAGTGCAGTGTTAAATTATCGCTGTATTATCTCAGTATTATACCAGGTGTATGTACAATGAGTTCTTTTCGCTGCAATAGAGAAAAGGTGCGTACATTTGCTTTGAAAGACCCTGTAGCTATATTCATTATGAAAGACAAACTTTGTTAAAAGCCTGGTTATTGTTTGGTTCCTGTTTGAACCAGATAGTTTCAGGAGCTTTCCTGATCTCATATCATAATGTATGAACTACACTATATGTTTGTGAACACCTGACCATCTCACTATGTGGTTCTTCCCCAAACTGTTGCCACAAAAGATGGAAGTGCAGGATTGTAGAGAATGTCTTTGTATGCTGTAGCATTAAGATTTCCCTTCACTGGAACTAAGGGGCCCAAACCTGTTTCATCATGACATTCCTTCTGTGCATGAAGCTACGTCCATAAAGACATGGTTTGCTAATGTCGGCGTGGAAGATCTCGAGCGCAGGTACAGAACCTTGACCTCAACCCCACTGAACACCTTTGGGATGAATTGGCATGCTTACTTGACATCAGTGCCTAACTAAGGCTCTTGTGGCTGAATGGAAAGAAATCCCCACAGTCATGCTCCTAAATGGTAAATGGTCTGCACTTATGTAGTGCCTTTCAACATTAGCGGTTCTACAAAGTGCTTTACATTGTTTCTGCCATTGGGGAACCCCAACTTGGGGTTCAGTGTCTTGCCCAAGGACACTTCGGCATGTGGAGTCATGTGGGCCAGGAATCGAACCGCCAAACCTGCGATTAATGGACTACCACCTGAGCCACAGCCGCCCAATCTAGTGGAAAGCCGTGTCAGAGGAGTGGAGGTTGTTCTAGCAGCAAATTAATGGGGGATTAATTCCATGTCGATCTCAATGGATTTGGAACGGGCATATATTTGGTGTGATGGTCAGGTGTCCACATACTTTTGTCCATATACTAGTGTGCATATCATGTCACGGGCTCTACTCTTGAACTCAGAATGCAGGATTTCTGTGAAATCTGACTGACTGAACAGTAAATCTGATAATTGGAAACCACTGTCAGTCAGTCCTAATCTCACACTGTGAATAATACAATTTTGCCCACAAGATTAGGGTTACTGGAGGTTTCTGGAGAGCTTGACACACACTTTCGCTTCCTGTAGATATGTTTTGAAAGCTCGATCTCGGTTCACCCGGTGCTAGACACTGAAAGGAGTTATATGCTTGAATCACTGATAACACTGGCAGTTTAAACCCTCATATTTTGTTGATTACTTAGCAGTGGTGTACTCTTGACTTTAAATGTTATACTGTTGTAACATTTATTAGGAGAGATTATCACAATTATTAGTATATATCTAAAATAAATGGACAACACAAAATTCCTGCCTATGCTTGGGTCCTTCTGATGGCCGGTATACTTGTGTGTGTGTGTGTGTGTGTGTGTGTGTGTGTGTGTGTGTGTGTAGGTGTGTGCGTGTGTGTGTGTGTGTGTGTGTGTGTGTGTGTGTGTGTGTGTGTGTGTGTGTGTGTGTGTGTGTGTGTGTGTGTGTGTGTGTGTGTGTGTGTAGGTGTGTGTGTGTGTGTAGGTGTGTGCGTGCAAATGTGTGAGGACTTTTTGTTTCATTTACAAAATATGGTACATTTAAACACTTTTACATTATTCCTCTCAGGGTATAATAATCTCTGTAAAGTTAAAATGCTCCCTGAATGCCTTTTTACATTCACTTCAGTAGCAAAGCCTATTTGTTTTGTTTTTTGTTTGTTTTTTGTTCTGTTGTTAGTAAAAAAAAAAAGGGGGGAAAAAAAAAGGATTATTTTGGCTCAAATAGCACCTAGGGATTAGAATGTTCTCAGTTGGTCTTACGCCCTGTAAGTGTGTTCAGATGTCTTGCATTGACTCCCCTCATTTTAAGGCCTGACCGTTACTACAGTGCACTGTTGCGAAGGATCAAAAATTCAGTACCCTTTCAAACTCACTGACCCCTGGTCTCATTTCCTGTTTCTGGTGCACGCCTTAGATTTTTTTTTTTTTTAAGTGGAGTGAGAGTCAAGATTTGTTCTTTAAATAGCTATGTTAGATTTTATATATGTATGTGTGTATATGTGTGTATATGTGTGTGTATGTGTGTCTATGTGTGTATAGATAGATAGATAGATAGATAGATAGATAGATATAGATAAGTATATATGTAAAGAGAGATGTTAAATTTATCCAGGTGAAATCCTGGACACTATATTATAGTATAATGTTAGAATAAAGTGTTATTTATTCTATAATAAATAAGCTTGAATTATGTATGAATTACTGAACCTTTCTTCTGTTGTTGTTTTTTTTTTTTTTTTTTTTTAGTTACTGGGGGTGGCCTTCCTGGGGATTGGACTATGGGCATGGGGTGAGAAGGTGAGAGTGTCAAAAACACATTTGCTGGAGTTATGTTAAGTCAAATCTGTTGAAAAGTGTTCATCTTCCAGGATGAAAGTAGTGAACTAGTAAAATGGAACTAAGTCATTAAACAGTGAGATTTCAGTATGCATTCAGGTGCTGTATAGAAAACATCCATTATTGGGAGATCACAAGTTCAAGTCCCAATAATGCCACAGTCTTCTGTAGCCATGGGTCTGAGAGAGCTTGCTGTAAATGGCCCTGCTGCTCAGCGTGGGAAGAATAGTCTTCCTCTTTCTTCTGTTTGTTTCCTGTTTCTTATTGGTCTCTCTGGGGGAACACTCAGTACCCTGCAACAAAAAGGCTTTCAGAGGACTCCAAGGAGAATGGTTTTGGGGAGCTAGTATGAATTCTTAAATAAGGTTGAGGGTTAAGGAACTATTCTAGTGGTGTAGTTGGTGTGCTGATTTTTATTAAGCTAGTGGGTGGGAATTGCCATTGATAAGTGTGATTAATCTGACTAAATTGACAAATAATTATGCAGATAATTCTTAATGTAAATCTTAATTACACCGGGGGGGGGGGGGGGTGTCAAACACTTCTCAGTTTGAAGTGACCATCTTCCCACAGCAGTGTCATTCAATCAGATGCACCTTTTAGTCAATGTTTGGTATGATGAGAGACCTCAGTTTTTCAGGTGCCATATACAGTACCTAAAAGAGCTGGATATTTAACCAAAGTGTGCAGAGTAGGACTATAGCAGAATGTGTGACATCTCAGTACACAGTCTTTAAGTGGTGTATATATTTTGGTCTTTCTGCTGAAATATATACCACTTAATTCAAGCCAATGCATCTCAAGTACTTCTGGAAATATTGTATTTGGGTCATTTGATTGTCCTTAGTTATCTTGTCTGCCTTCTGTCTCACATTCAAATGCATCGCCTCACATTTTTACAGATTAGTACGCAGTGTAGCCTGGGGAGGATGTAGCTGTAAAGATAAGCACGGCAGGCGCCGAAGGCACAGAGGACACCACCTTGAAATCTATTAAATCTTTCAGGGTTCATGTAAGAGAACCAGATTTTCATGTTGGTTAGGTTGGGTTGGCCTGCTCTCATAGACTGAATCAAAGCCAATAGCACACTGACTTTTTAAAAAATTTTTATTTATACACAAATAATAACATACAGAACATTTATTTATTACATTTATTAAAGCCAAAACGATGTTCCCTATGCTGTACACTGGGGCCCTCACATAAATGACCATCTGTTATATCTCAGATGGCCTCCCGCTCTCTTTCCTCTGTTCAGACTTGGCATTAACATCTGTCTCTATTGGACAGCACTAGGTACAGGTGTGCAGGGATGTTTGGCATGTTTCAATTCGCTTCGTTAAGAAATGTATACAACATTGTTTTTGAATATTACAAGTTGCAGTGTTGGACTTGGGGATTGGAAGGGGTGTATTTAAGGTTTGACGGTGTAAGTTCAGCTTCCAGATGTTACTGTTAAAGAAAACATTACACTGCTAAACTATAAAGCTGTCAAGTCACATTTTTTTAATTCCCTGAACACTGACAGCACAAGCCTACCCTCCCCCTACAGAGTAACTAATATGTGTCTGCAAGTTTTGCTTTCTTTTTTGCCCTTCATCAGTGGTTGTGTTATTAAAAGCACATGAAGCGTGATTTAGTAGAGCAAAAGTTCCACAAAATGCTGTGCAGCCTTCCACTGATAGTATGAGTAGCTTCTATTGACCAATTCATTCAGTTCGGTCACAACAGTTTAATTAGGAAATGCCACGCAACAGCTAAATAATCATATATGTGTGCTTGTTTTGAACTGATATTGTGTTTTGGCACTTTCTGGTAAACGCTTTTGTCAAGAAATGTGATCCCAGGTGGTCACTGACGACACATTCAGGACACATGAATATACCACGTGTGAACCTTCTCAGCTCTGCGTTTCTGATCAGATCTTAATAATACAACTGAATAGGGCCTAACTTGGTCTCTGTCGGTCAGGGCGTGCTCTCAAACATCTCCTCCATCACTGATATGGGTGGGTTTGACCCTGTCTGGCTGTTTCTGGTGGTGGGTGGCGTGATGTTTATCCTGGGTTTTGCTGGATGCATCGGAGCTCTGAGGGAGAACACCGTCCTCCTCAAATTTGTGAGTCTATGTTTTCCTCTCCATAGTATCCTTTTTAAACGGTCAACGGTGAAAGACACCTTTATTCAAATAGTCAACTCCAAAATTATTGGCACCCCTAAAGTTTTTATTGTATTGAAGGGGTGATGCCTTCAATACAATAAAAACATGCCTCTGTCCAGCATTGTTTGAGTGTGTTGAAGGCATCAAATTCTAAATTGATTTATATTTACAGAGTACAATTAAGTTGGTCAGTGAAACACTGAATATCTTTTCTTTGTGCGTTTGTCAGTTAATTAAAGTTTCAAGAGACTTGACGAATCACAGATTTTTGTTTTTAATTTCATTTTAGAAAAAAATCCCAACTTCTCTGGAAATGGTGTTAGTAGTTGCCTCTGCCAGAAGATTAAGACTTGGCCATATATATAGTACCAGGAATAAGATAACAACTCCAAGCATAGACTCGAATCAACAGAGAAATGGTTGTGGAGACACAAAATCACTGTTTTGCAACAGACATCTCAGTCTCCAGATCTGAACACTAATTCAGACCACAGTCTTGCAAGAAAGAGGACAGTTCGCATGCACAAACCAAAGAATATAAAGACGTTTGAAATGTTCTGTATGAAAGAGTGTCCGAGATCCATTTATTAAAGTGTAATTAACTTTGTAAGATGATAAAATTATTAAAATAAATTCATACAGCATTCTTATATTCAAATACGACTCATTGCATCTAAGTTTGGATTTCCTAGATCATTTTTTCTTATAAAGGGTGCCAGTAATTCTGTACATTTTCCAATTCCAATTAAATTGTCTTATGCAGCAGCCTTCTATATCATTTAGCAACTTTTCATGTGGTGTTATTTTAGTGTCACAAAATTATTTGGGGGAAAAAAGTAAGTCTTTACATGGACTAATAATAATAATAATAATAATAATAATAATAATATCTCATGTGTTCTTGCTTCTTGGCCCACTCTAGTTTTCTGTGTTCCTGGGGATTATATTCTTCCTAGAACTGACAGCCGGGGTTCTTGCCTTTGTCTTTAAGGACTGGATCAAAGACCAGCTCAACCTCTTCATTAATAACAACATCAGAGCCTACAGAGATGATATTGACCTACAAAATCTTATCGACTTCACTCAGGAATATGTAAGTGGGAAAATGTGTGCTGTGTTTATTGCATGACGCAGTAAAAGGGGGGGAAAAAACGGAAACAGAAAGACGAGAATAGGAAAATAATTGTGAAACTGCAAAAGAGTGAATGTTGCTTGATGAGAGAGTAGATGAGACAGAAATTGGGAGGGAAATAAAGAGGAAGATTAGGACAAGCATTATAGACACCACAATTGCTGCGTCTCCATTCTCAAAGGCAGTGTGTGGAGCCAGTTACCATAGCAGTCTGCTCTACATCATGCTGGCTCTAATAGGCAGAATCCCCACAATGCAGCTCTTATTTATTTTCTGTATTACTCTTTTATTTAGCTGACAGGATCGCTGTGTTCATCATAGCAGGCTGCTGAAGCTCGTCTATTTAACAGAATCGAAACTTTAACAGATATTTCTTGGCAGACAAGCCACCTTAGGAAAATGGAATCTCTCAGTAGTAATTTGGCAAATGACTAATACTTGCGCTGTGCATTTTGAATCCTGCATCACTCCATTGTGTCCGCTTTGTACAACTCGCATGCAGTCCTACAACTAAAGTATGAAACAAATGCATGTTTCATCGTTTAGAGTTTTAGGGCCTCCGCGTCTGCCAGGTCAGTTTCTGGCATCTAATTCAGCCCAGGAATCTAATTCAGTTTTGGAGTTTAGCAAAGCCTGACCCTGTCACAGAGATGACCAAGCACTCTGTATTAGCATAAGCTAACCTAGCAATTGATTCAGGTGACTTCCTTTAGAAGTGTATAACGGAATACTAGAGATAAACTGACCGTGGATCCATTAGATTTACAATGAAAACATTTTTGCTGGTATGTCCCTTTATTTTTTTTTTCCCCCTTCCATTCTTGCTGATAAATTACTGCATCAGATTTTAGGATTTTACACAATTTGTCCAATATGTATAAAGCTGCACAGAGTAAAATTTTGGTCCTATGTGCCAAAAAATTCAAACTGTCGAGAGCAGCAAATGGTGGCAGCACCGAGACAGAAAGGACACCCATAGAGGAGCACCCACTAATTTCTGCCCTAGTATAGATGGATTGCAATTGATGTTGATGCAGAGCTCACGATGTCATCGTAGTCGTCGGTAATCAAATATCAGAAATATAAGAAACGATGCAGTAATGGCTGCACGAGGCACAACCGGGACACGCCACACATGTGGTCATCCGCCTGCTCAGTTCATTTGGTTTTAAAAGTTAAACAACACAATATAATATGTGGATTGTAAATCGCAAATTTCAGTTATAAAGTCTTTCTTATCTTTGCCAATCATTCAGCATTTACTCACACACTAACATGTAGTATCATTGGCCTTTAGCCATTATACTTTAAGAAGCGCTGAGTTCTGGGCCACCGCTATACCAGTAACAGTTCTGCTGGAGTGGCAGATCACAAAATGAGCAATTTCAACCAACCAGTCCTCCTCCACCTGTGGCAAAACCAGCATCGCTATAAAATTTACGTGTAGGTTTTAATACAGTGAATTATTCTATATGGAATTAATAGACTATTTCATTTGTCTGTGGCTTCTTCTGTTTATGTGACCAAATGCTTTCTTCCAACTCAGCTATAGGGTTTGAATTTACTTTCGAACAGAGAACAATCAGACGTCATCAAATAAACAGGCTAAGTCTCAAATGCAATCCCTTAGTAAATATGAAGAAGCTGTAAGTGAACGTCCTTGGTGCCATTAAATCTGCAATCACTGAGACCGTAGCTTATTAAATGTGTTTATTTTATTAGGTGAGCATATACTTTCTGTGTGCTTCCGTTAGCTCGTGCTCCGGAAATTAAGCGTGGTTGATTTAATTTACACTAAAGCCACTGTGATACTTCATACTTAAAAGTCCTTCCTATGATCTCCTTTCCTTAAATAGACTACTAAGGTTATTTAAAGAGTGATTCTCAGGCGCTTTCTGTGTACCAGCCCAGATAAAGCGGAAGTAAGACCCGAGAAGAACATGTTATGATCTCATGTGTGCAGTGGGAATGCTGTGGTGCTTTTGAAGCCAATGATTGGGATCTCAACATCTACTTCAACTGCACTGACACCAACCCCAGCCGAGAGAAGTGTGGCGTTCCCTTCTCCTGCTGCACCAAGGACCCAGCGGTAAGAGAGGAATGAGGGAAGATATAGATGAAATGGATATCATTAAGAGCATGGTTTAACAGGTTGTATTTGATTTGCTTTTAATAATAGTTTTATTATGAAAACGTCGTTTTTTCATGTCTATAACAACACCGACCTTTTACAGTACAATCTCTTTAGGCTAGTGCAGCTGCTTATAGCTAGCTCAGCATGTCACATGACCGCTACCAACCGGGCAGTGTTTCCTGAGAGACATGTTAATCCAGTCACTATGTCTTTTCAAACTGCTGCTAATGCTGCATAACACAGTCAGAAGAAAGCTCTAACTGCCCTCTTCCACATACGTGATCGGCTAGTGTCGCTCTGATTGATTGACGGGAGAGAGATTAATGCCATTTTTCGCAGATAGATAGCAGAACCAGAAGCATATTCTCTCTCTTAGACTCCCAGCTGTGGCATCATTGGGATTCAGACTCATGATCTTTCAAAGGCAAGTTATTTTCTGTTGTGCCACTCAGGAGCCCATTGCAGTGTTTTAATAGTTCAAGCTGGCAACGGAGATTTAGACTAGACCAGTTATGAGGTGACGAGTTCTTTCGTATTCCAACAGATAGAGTCTGATCTTACTGATATTACACAGGGCAAACCTGCACGATCACCATAATTATTTTCAGTTGAAGATGCTTTGTCTTCAAAAGGTAAAAAGGTTCAAGTCGGTCCTTTATCTAGGCTGAAATGTCAGTAAAGCCAGCTGAAATGATGAGGTTAGTCTGAGGTCCCCTCTGGGGGAGGACATGTAGAGCTGATTTTCTTCAGCATACCACTGCTAAACTGTGAGACTGCATAACGTTTCGCAAAGAGGTGGTGTATGGTGAAATGAGGAGAGGGCCAAGCCTAGATCCTTGGGCACACCAGACATCACTCGATATGGCTTGGACTGTTTGTCTCTCCACAAAAACTTGGTGGGAATCGAATCTCCATGTGCAGCTCCTGTGATGCTGAGAGTGAAAGGAATGATCAGGAGAATCTGATGGTTTGCAGTATCAGATTCCAATAAATAATTTTTCTTTAAAAAAACACCCAATAAGCAAGTGAGTTCGGGGAGGGGGTGGGGGGATATTTAAGATAAAGAGCATTGATTATAACATGCCATGAGCGATCAATCTTTTATTATTTAATAAGCTGTAACTCATCATCTGAAGGCATTAAACATTTTGGCTGGATGTTTTTTCCTTCCTGCGTGTAATTAAAGCGCGTCAACAGTCAGGCCTACAGTAGTAGCAGCGTGTAGCATTTACAGTGTTATTTCTAGTTAAACAAGAAAACAAAACTAGGATTTGCTTAATCTACGATTAATTTCAGTAAACACAGAAGATAAAAGAAAGTGCAGTGTCCGAAAAGCATTTGCTATAAGCAGAAGCATTTTTTTTTTATCCAGCTTAACCAGTCTACGTGTACCACAGTACTGCTTTGTTTGTCTATTCTAAAGAATGACTGCTACTGTTATTCAAGGAAATATTATTTATACTGTACTTCCTGTTTTTTTAGGAGGATGTCATCAACACACAATGCGGATATGATGTCCGAGCTAAGTTGGTACGTTCATCTATTCCTTTCTTTTTCAGTCCTTTCGTCAGATGACATGTTCAGGAGAATGTGGGGAGCCCTCTGCAGGTCATGAATCATAACACAGATTCATTATATGGCCTGCAAACCCAACAAAATAAATGAACACCGTACTGTTTTTTTGTCATACTATAAACATAATAACAGAGTCAACAGTTCTGAGAGAAATCTGATTAGAGTAGTATGTAATAAATGTAATCTTCCTTAAGATCATTGTGTTATATGTTTCTGTAGGAAGCCGAGCAGAAGGCCGTCATATATTTGAAGGGCTGTGTGCCTCAGTTTGAGAAGTGGTTACAGGACAACCTGACAGTAGTAGCAGGCATCTTTATAGGAATTGCACTGCTACAGGTAAAGTTCATTAACCCTTCTGTGTTTGTATTTATAGCTAACACTTCTCACCTTCTCTACTTCTTAGATCTTACAAATATAAATTCCTTAATTGTCATTGTATAAGTACAAGGAGATTCAGTGCACTGTTCCCCATCAAGCTATGTTATGTTCACCATATGGCCAAAAGTCTGCGGACGTCTGATCTTCACACCCATGTGTGGTTCTTCCCCAAACTGTTACCACAATGCACACAATTGTCTGTAATGATTTTCTTCACTGGAACTAAGAGGCCCAATCATGTTCCAGCATAACAATTCCCCTGTGCACAAAGCATGATGTCCATGAAGACATGGTTTGTCAATTTTGGAATGGAAGAACTCAAGAATTCAAGTCCCGACCTCAATCCCACTGAACACCTTTGGGATGAACTGGAACACCAACTACATACCAGGCCTTCTCGCCTGACATCAATGCCCAACATCACTAATGCTCTTGTGGCTAAATGGACAAATCCCCACAGCCACGCTCCAAAATCTAGTGGAAAGTATAGTCAAATATCATGTTCAGGAGAATGAAGTCACATTATACGGCACAATAGAAAACATTTCTACTACAGTAACGTATCCTGATTGAAAAGAACTTTCTCACGATTAGCTCCTGATTAAAGGTGTCTTTTTGCCTCCTATCTGTTTTCTTATTATTTATCAGCTGGAAAAAAAAACAATGCCAAAACTGAATGTATGATGCAGATATGGTGTAAAGTAAATAATCAAATATTACACAGAATCATGACACAGATTCATTATATGGCCTGCAAACCAAACAAAATAAATGAATAGTGGAGGTTAATAAAATAACAAAGGGGGACTAAATCTGGAATATATATACAGTGTGTATATATATATATATATATATATATTGCACGCACACACAGGTGCATCTCAAAAAAGTTAATTTTTTTTCCTGTGGAACTTTCATATATTCTAGATTCATTATTAGAGGGCCTTTTTTTTTGTTTTAATCTTGATGATTATGGCTTACAGCTCATGGAAATCAAAAATCCAGTATCTCAAAATGTCGAGAAGAGCTCTAATCGGCTAATTAACTCAAAACGCCTTTTTACTCTAAACACCATTGCTCAGTGGTCCAAAGTCCTCTTTTCAGATTTTGCATTTCATTTGGAAATCAAGGTCCCAGAGTCTGGAGGAAGAGTGGAGAGGCACAGAATCCAAGTTGCTTGAAGTCCAGGGTGAAGTTTCCACAGTCAGTGATGATTTGGGGTGCCATGTCATCTGCTGGTGTTGGTCCACTGTGTTTTCTCAGGTCGAGAGTCAATGCAGCGTCTACCAGGAGATTTTAGAGCACTTCATGCTTCCATCTGCTGACAAGCTTTATGGAGATGCTGATTTCCTTTTCCAGCAGGACTTGGCACCTGCCCACAGTGCCAAAACTACTAGTAACTGGTTTGCTGACCATGGTATTACTGTGCTTGATTGGCCAGCCTGAATTTTATCAAGAGGAAGATGAGAGACACCAGACCCAACGATACAGACGAGCTGAAGGCCGCTATCAAAGCAACCTGGGCTTCCATAACACCTCAGCAGTGCCACAGGCTGATTGCCTCCATGCCACACCGCATCGATGCAGTAATTCATGCAAAAGGAGCCCCACCCAAGTATTGAGTGCATAAATCAACATCCTTTTCAGAAGGTCGAAATTTCTGTATTATAAATTGTTTATTCTAATATTTTGAGATACTGGATTTTTGATTTCCATGAGCTGTAAGCCGTAATCATCAAGATTAAAACAAAAAAGGCTTGAAATTTTTCACTTTGTGTGTAATGAATGTAGAATATATGAAAGTTCCACTTTTTGAATTACACGCATACAGTGCTGTGAAAAAGTACTAATTTCTTCTTTTTTTGTGTATATCTCATACTAAATTCAGAAATTAAAACAAAATCTAAGATAAAACAAAGGCAACCTGAGCAAAATACAGTTTTTAAATGATAGTTATTTATTAAAGCAAAAAAGTTATCCAGTACCAACTGGGCCTGTGTGAAAATGTATTTGCCCCCGTAGTTACTAATTCCTCAAATCTAGCTGGGGTTCAGCTATATTAGACACAACCAGGCCTGATTACTGCAAACCCTGTTCAATCAAATCAGCACTTAAATAGAACTTTTTCAACAGCATGAAATTGGTTACATCTGGTGTAAACCAAACACTGAATTCCACAAAAAGAACATCATATCTACGGTCAAGCATGGTGGTGGAAGTGTGATGGTGTGGGGTTGCTTTGCTGCTTCAGGGTCTGGGCAACTTGCAATAATTAAGGGAAACATGAATTCTGCTCTACCATAAAATCCTAAAGGAGAATGTCCGGTCTTCAGTCCATAAGTTGAAACTCAAGCGCAACTGGTTTATGCAGCAAGACAATGATCCAAAGCATAGGAGTAAGTCCTAGTCTTAAGTCCTAATCTCCAGTTATCAGAAGCATTTGGTTGCAGTTAATGCTGCTAAAGGTGGCACAAACTGATTTTAAGTTTAAGGGGGCATTTAGTTTTTCACATTGGTGATAGTTGGATAACCTTTTTTGCTTCAATAAAAAAATAATAAAAACTGCATTGTGTGTTTTATGTTGTATTTCGTTTGAAGATCTAAAACTATTTAGTATGAGATGTACACAAAAACTGAAGAAATCACTACTTCACAGCACTGTATATTAAATGATGATATTGTGCAAATATCTTTTGTGCAACTGTATATAATGTCATTTTGTGCAAATGTACAATGTGCAGTACGTGATTGCTTCATGGTAAAGTAGTGCAAATTAAATATTATCATCAGCATGGCATGGTGCCGTAGTCTAATCAGTATGGTGGATCAAGCAGCATTGTCCTGGAGTGTATTTATTTACTTTCCTAATCATTTCTAGTTTTAATGTTATTTTCTGTATTGCTATATAGAATAATACACAAATGTGTTTTTGGTATATTGTTTATGTAAGATGATAAAGTTGTCTAAATTTGCCTTATCTTTGGCAGATTTTTGGAATATGCCTGGCCCAAAATCTAGTGAGTGATATTGAAGCTGTGCAGGCGAGCTGGTAAGTGAACCTGATCAAGCTAATGAAGTTTAAATTAGTGAAGATCTCTGTCTGCTTTGCTTCTGCATGCTGAATCTGCAACACACCGCACGCTGACCTTGTAACCTTCTGCATTCATAGACATTCAGATTTGACATAAAGTACAAAAAAAAAAAAGAGATACTAGTGCTGGAGGCTTTTGAGTATGTGGACAATATAAGGAAGTTAATATAAGAATAAGCCTTCCTTTGCATTTTCTTTATATTACTACTCATACATAATTAAGCACCTGTGTTTGGCTTTATATTAGCATAATTAATCCTAGATGCAATGGTCATTTTATTATTTATTTTTATGTAAGAAATTTTGTAAATACTGTATTGCAGACACCATTAGGTTCTTATTATCGTCATACATTACAAACACCTTTAAATATTTAATCAAGCTGATGAACATGGCATCCCCATGACCATCACCATCACTCCTCCGTTTGCATGCGAGAATATACCAATGTGTCTCTGAGTGTGTGACACACTACCATGACCATTGCTATGCCAACTCCCCTCACCACTTCACTTCTCCTCATGCTTCCATCAGGGTGCCGCCCCCCTCCTTCATTGCCCACCGCCCCCCGTACAACTCCAGCAAGAAAGCCTCAGTGTACTTCTGAGGGAGGTGCTCACCTGGTGGGTGCAAAAGTAGGCCACGCTATGATTTTTTACACCCTCATCTTTAGCTAGATTCCCTTAGACATGGACGGCCCTGCAAGACTCTCCCTTCCCGACTCTCTTTTACAGTGTGGGAACATTTTCTTAACTTGGCAGTAGTCAGTCTTATGTGTCAGGCACAATTAGTAATCAAACCTTTCAAGAATGTAAGGTTTGGGACATCAAACAATTCTAAAACTTAAACATGACCAGATTCGATTCAGTTTGATTTGCAGGTCATTGTGCTAATTCCTTGTACAACCAACATCCTAATACATGATGCATTCCTCGCATTAATGTAAGCTCGTTTTCCCCATACCTAAGAACAGTGTGTGAATATACAGTAGGTTCATAATCTAAGCCTTCCAGCCTGCTCAACATGTATTCTTAAATTGTCAGGTTCCACAGACTTGCATTAACACCAGTCCTCAATGATCTAGTACGGGGACTTTTGCACCACGGACCCCTTTAGCTTTAAAATAAATTCCACAGACCCCCTCAGTACAGATTTTAACATAATTGAACTATTAGACGTATTATTTAAATATGTACAACAATATTCTGCCTATGTATTGAAGCAATAGCGCTTGTTATTTAAGTTGACATTATAGGACTACTTACTTATTTTTGTTATTGAGGTTTCAATTAAACCCATTCAATTAAATGACCAGTCAAACAGGCTAAGACTAATATAATTATACATTTAATAATATACCAATAATGGTGAATTGTATCAAAATAAACTATCACAGACCCCGTGCTTCACTGCCCCCTGTTTGGTGGAACCACTGATCTCGCCTCACATGTTCCTAGTAGATGATGTCTGAATGCAGGACATTTTAACACATTCTTTTAATGCATTCTCTCTTCCTCTGCATGTTTTTTTTTTTTTTTTTTTATCTCTGTTCTCTGCATGCTGCGCAAGCCATCATACTACGCTTCATTGAGCATTTTGGTACTCCCATGTCTCTCTCTCTCTCTCTCTCTGTGCCTAAGTTTTCCTTACAAGTCCATATAAACCTTGCCCTCCTCAAGATTATGGGTGTTTTCTCACCAACACTCTTTTTATAAGTATGACCAAAACTCCAGAGGTTCGGTGTGGGGATGAGAGAACCTGCTGGAAGGACAACCATCTCTGCAGCACTTTATGCAGACAGATGGCACTTGCCATAAAAGGCACTTGACGACGACGCATGGAGTTTTCCAAAAAAAAAAAAAAACACCTAAAGGACTCTCAGGCCATAAGAAACAGGATTATGTAGCCTTTTGTGACCATGATAGAACTGTTTTGTCCAGAATGCCAAGTGTTACATCTTGAACAAACCAGGAACTGCTCATCCCCTGACCAATTTTATCTGTATGATGAAGCATAGTAGTGGTGGTGGTGGTGGCATCATGCTGTGGAACCTCAGATTGGAGCAAGACCCTCAACAAATTATTATTATTATTATTATTATTATTATTATTTTTAACAGTCTGGGAATGTCCGTTCAGAATTCAGACAGAAAGGAGTCTGAATGGTTTCTGAATGTATTATGTATCTATAATTAGGGCTTTTTAAAATGAACAGGGTATTGCATGAGGTAGATGTTACATTATACCAGCAGTGACCAGCCGCAGTCCTGAAGGGCAACAGCACTGCACATTTTAGTGTTTTTTGTTCCGACATTTACTACAACCACAGCCATTTTAGAATCCGTTTGATAGTAGTTATATTGTTAATAGTTATATTCAGGTCTTCGTTAGTCTCAGTGATCAAAAGAGTCCCATAATGCACTGCAAGCCAACATCTGTTTACACAGTAAGCAATTTTGGTTCATCAATCCAATAACTGTGTAACAATAAGCATAGTGTTGTAACATAGCGATCATTAATATAGCCAGAGGTCACATTTATTTAGTCGCATTCAATATTATTATCTAGCGCTGTCTTAGTGTGACTTTGAATGAATTGTCGTCAGACCTCATCTCTTGCGCATTTGGAATAAACTATTTGTATATTTCCTACAATTTAACTGCACTTGTACTATATATTAGCAAACCGGCATATCAACACCTCTCCTGCACCTAGCTGATCAAGTTAACTTTATTGTCATTCATCCAAATACGAAGTATTCAGCTGAACGAAATATTGTTTCACTCGGACCAAGGTGCTAAAAAGAAAAAAAGAAAGAAATAGTGCAATATACAAAGAAAAAGAGAAAAAGCTGACTGATGTGAGGCAGACGATGAAGCCCTTTGATTAACTCTCATACTCTCCATTTGTTCTCTTTTGTCTCGTGCAGTTTGTTCACCTGAAGATAATGTTCCTTCAGACATTCACAGGTAATTGACGGAACTAAATGCACTTTTACACTATAAAGCTAGCATCATCTCCACTGTTGAAAACAAGCTTTTTTTCCACTTACAGGACGCGAGTAATGGTGCCAGCAACAGAACTCAACATGCCAAGTTCATCAGGTCGCGTGTGTGTGTGTGTGTGTGTACACATGTGATCTGCACCATTATATGTTATTGTGTGAATACAAATCTTTCTAGAGTATTTCACATGCCAGACACGTAAAAATGTAAGGCTGTGTGTGTGTCTTGAGATGTTTCACGATTAGAATTCACTACATCTCTTATGCTATGTTCCTTTTTTTCCCCCCAGTTAACACTGTTTCATAGACACACATACAGATATTATACTGATGAAACTATTTTTGGTCCAGTTTGTGGACACCGACTTCTTATTTCTTTTTCCATCACATTTAAACGTTTAACATATTTAAATTTTTGATAACCACTTGGTGTTCTTTATCAAGAGAAAGTCCATAATCTTTAGTGAACAACCTCTGACACCAGCAGAATGTACCGTGACAGTGTTGTCAAGTGAGTTATAACCTAGTCTAAAAGTTCAGAGGTCATAGTCATGGCTCTAATATATTAGTAGCAGAGAATGGCTATGAAGGATTAAGATAAATTAAAAACTGAATTCAACACCCTTCAGAAAGTATTATGTACACACGTTCTATAAAAACCAAGTATTTTAAGAATGGTTTCATAAGTGGTTTTCCATGGGGGGAAAAAATAATACAGTTTATTTCAGCAGCCAAATAGAATTAATGACTGAAAAAAAAAAAATCTGTATTGTTAACTGTAAGGATGTAAAATGTATGAGGGAATGTTTTTCTAACACAGGCTTATTGTAATCAAATGAACTAATGTTGGAGTACAGAATACGTGATAAACTCTTGATTCTCACCCAGTTTATGAAATAAACAAAGCCTTTTTCACCTGCCATTGTGTCACACATTAAAGATGAGGAAGGGATTGTGCATGTAGTTAATCTGGTGACAGCATTACAACAACAACATTATTATTATTATTATTATTATTATTATTATTTGCTTAGTTTACCGGTGATGTGGGTGTAAGTAATGTGTTTAAGGGAAATAAGTGAAAATGGATTTATTGTGGTTCTTTAAAGTTTGTTCAACGTTAAAGGGGGAAAAAAAAGCACATGTTGGGAACTCGGTAGCCTTCTTGTATTGCATCATATTCCCCGTATATCTACTGGTATTTCCCATACGTTTCAGAAGCGTGCTACAGTTCAAATGATCGGAATCACTTTTCTCAATACTATAAAATGTTCTCTCTGAGAGAGTAAAGCATGTTCCAATGCAGAACTGAGACAGGAAGGGTGTCACCCTGGAAAGACGTTTCAGCCAGATGGTGTTAATGTTTTTTAGTTGCTGATTACAGGGCTCAGAACACTTACTGAAACATTTTCCGCTCAGAGGTAATGATAGCGATCAGAATAGAAAGGCGGTTTACTGAAGTCCTCCTAAAGCAGCTGTAAGGACTGCATAGGTTTCAAATTAATTGGTTAAAATGAATGTAGAGAACAAGCTTAGAAGAAAAGGGTCATAATACCAAGAATCCATCGCCAGCAATTGTCTTTAATAATCATTTTCTATCTCCCAAATGTACAGTTAATCAGTGACATTTACAACAACTAGTCAAGTTTAAATATCTGTAATGCAGTAAATATAGATAATATATTACTAATAGGATTGCTGAGTGGTTCCTTAAGGTTACAAATCTGATAAATAACATAACATTTACCGAACATAAACTGGCCACATCGGAGTGGTACGGTATCCCATCATGCAGTGGAAATGCATGTTTTGTGATGCTCAGTGGGTTGGTAAAAGACAAACCTGTACACATGCAAAATCCAGCTCAGGAAATAAAAATGTACCACAGTATCAAATGTACACCTTTGATAGAGAGCACTCAAGAGAGCACATCATCTAAGACACTCGAAGTAGGTTGTTACGCAATGCTGGGGTCATGGATTGTGGAACTGTTGGGCAGTATTTCAACCACCTCAGAACATAAAACACTCGTACACACTGACTTGTCTAAACCCATTCTTGACGCTTAACATGATTGCATTATTTATTTATGGACCTGTAATGATCCATTTGAGTTGTTATTATTATTATTATTATTATTATTATTATTATTATTATTATATCTGCTGTAATGGCTGTCATGTTAAACAGCATGCTGTATCCCAACAGATTATATAGCATAACATTATTAACATTGTACTGCCATTTAACAAGGAACATCTTTTTTCACTATCCTGACTTAAGTGTATGCAGCCTGGACAACACTCAAATTTTTTGACAAAGGGCAGTAATTTGAAATACTTATTAATTGTTAACAAGACGCTATTATTTGTTCATAATATCCATATGACAACAGTAATCTGTTTCAAAATTCAACAGACTAGTGATATGGAATTAGCTCTTTCCAGTAAAGTGATTTCCTATGTATGAACGTGAGTGGCACTAGGACCATGGGGGGTTAAAATGTAAAGAGTTCTCTCTGGTCCCCGTCATCCCACTTACAGTAAACACATTTGATCTCTACTCGAACATGTCAAAGGCAGATACTTGTATATATTAAAGGGGGAGAGTGTATCGTAAAGAGCGAGGTCTGGCTAGCTGGACACAGATGCACCATTAAATTAGACTACTTAAAAAAAACATGCAGGTGTCAAAATCAGCAGGTATTCAAGCTACACAGAACACGTGGGGTTTACACGGCGTGAACGTATGGCTACGCTAGTTTCTCCTCTAGCCCTCATGTAGTTATTGTCTAGTCTATTTTTTTTTTTTTTTTTGCAGGTTTCGTCTTCCTCAATGAGATGTGAATGCTTCGTTTATCACAGCTGTGGTCTGTTTTTTAATAAGTGTTGCACGCTCCCTATCTCGCTCGCACAAGCTATTGCAGAAGGCAGTCTACGATGTCCTACGAAGTGGTGAACGCATGCGTGAAACGAGCCGGGTGAGTAGAGGGAACTTTATAGCAGGGAGTCTGAGTGGGTCTGGATACCTTGGCACGTGACAGAGGGAGGCGGTGGGAGTCGTAGGAGGTTAAGAGTGTGTATAGGAAGGGTTGGCAGGCAGAGAGTGGATGGAGTGTGTGTTGTGTGTATAAAGTGTCTTTTAGCTCTGTGCCGTTAGCCTCTGTTCTGTTAGCGAAGCCTGGTGGGCCACCGTTTTGTTCTCATGGGAGCGTAGCTTGGACACCACATCGATAAAGGCCAGGGTCTGTACTTCTTTATGTAGAGGTTCTGAAGAGAAAGAATGAAGGTACAAATCAAACTTCATGATCACTTGTTATTTTCTAGCAATACGTGTGGCACTCTGCAGAAACCCATGGGATGAATTCTGACAAACAGCCAAACATACTGATTGACTTGGTTTTGACCAAAATTGTTTGTTTTGCCTATAATATACTTTGACGTTTCTACTTAAACATAAGTATACTGTATATATGTTTTCGCTAACTTTCTTTAGACTTTCTACAAAGAGAACAGTGCCTGCTTAAAAGTGTGTTAATTGCTAGCTTTCATGCATTATGCTTTAATCAAGCTGTTGCATGGCATAGTCAAACTGAAATTTAGTTTATAAACCGTATACTATACGGCCAAAAGTATGTAGACACCTGGCCATCACGTGCTTGTTGAACATCCCATTCCAGATTTATTCCTCCATTTGCCGTTACAATAAGCTCCACTCTTCTGGGAAGGCTTTTCACTAGATTTTGGAGCGGTGGCTGTGGGGATTTGTCCATTCAGCCAGAAGAGCATTAGTGAGGTCGGGCACTGATGTTGGGTGAGGAGGCCTGCGGTGCAGTCAGTCAGCGTTCCAGTTCATCCCAAAGGTGTTCGGTTGGGTTGAGGTCAGGGCTCTGTGCAGGCCACTCGAGTTCTTAAACACCAACCGTAGCAAACCATGACTTCATGGAGCTCACTTTGTGCACAGGGGCATCGTCATGTTGGAGCAGGTTTGGGCCCCTTAGTTCCAGTGAAGGGAAATTGTAAAGCTACAGCATACTAAGACATTCTATACAATTATGTGGCAACAGTTTGGGGAAGACCCACATATGGGCGTGATAGTCGGGTGTCCACATACTTTTGGTCATATAGTATAATTTATACACCAGCTGTCACATCGTGATAATATAATGCAAAATATGCAAATTTCAGTTGTTGTTTTTTTTTTAAAGGAGAAAATGTCAAAATTTCACCAGGTAAAGAGTTTTCCCAGGCTGCCACACACATATATCCAAAACTTGACAAACCTCCCTTTAACTCCTTAAAATACCCGCCCAGATACTGGGTCCAGACTTCCACTCCACTCACTCATAACTACACAACTTTCCTATTAGTTTCACCGCAGTTACCAAATAATATACTTTATGGTGAATAACTTAAAAATGTTAACTTTTTATTTAAATTAATAAATAAATTGCATCATATGAAGACATCTACACTAAATTTATTTGTGGTTCATATCCACAGGGGAAACATTCCTCACCTGAGCCCATGACAGAACAGATGAGGATCATGGAGTTGTATTTGATCTCAGGAGCGCTCTTCTCCTCGGTCAGCAGTTTATGTAGAACCTGCACCAGAGTGGCTCCCACAAAATCCTTCTCTGCTGAATCTGTCAGGAATAAGACATACAATGCTGTGAAAAAGTATTTGCCCCCATCCTGATTTCTTCTGTTTTTGTGTATATCTCGTACTAAATTGTTTCAGAAATTAAAACAAAATCTAAGATAAAACAAAGGCAACCTGAGTAAACACAAAATACAGTTTTTAAATGATAATGTGATTTATTGAAGCAAAAAAGTTATCCAATACCAACTGGGCCTGTGTGAAAATGTATTTACCCCCATAGTTACTAATTCCCCAAATCTATGAAACTGCATTCGTAATGGGGTTCAGCTGGACTAGACACAACCAGGCCTGATTACTGCCAGCCCTGTTCAATCAAATCAGCACTTAGATAGAACTTTTTCAACAGCATGAAGTTGGTTAAAAGGTCTTACCCAGTAACACACTATGCCAAAGTTGAAACAAATTCCAGAAATGAGGAAGAAGGTGGTTGAAATACATCAGTCTGGGAAGGGTTACGATGTCTGGGAAGCATGTTGGATAACTTTTTTTGCTTCAATAAAAAATAAATAAATAAAAACTGTATTGTGTGTTTACTCCGGTTGCCTTTGTTTTATGTTGTATTTCGTTAAAAACTATATAGTATGAGATATACACAAAAACAGAAGAAATCAGGATACAAAAAGCAAATACTTTTTCACAGCACTGCAGACATTTTTTATTAATTGTGTAAAAAAAAGAAAATAAGGTTATTCTTGCAACAGTGGGTTGTTTTGAAATTAGCTTTATGGGTTACTTTCCTGAATCGAGAGCAAGATTAACTAGTCAGCAATTTTGTCAGAATCTCAAAATTCAAACAAATACAACCCCTGCCATCAATGTTCCCTGACTGACAGGTATACAGAGATGTCCTAACATCCTTCAGCCAATTAGACAGAGTCTCTTGATCCATACCTTTCATTGTTCTCCTATTTATAAAGCCTGGGGATCCACAGAGTGATATTTTAATATTTTTTGTCTCATTTGTTTAATTGGGTTCTCTTTGTCTTCTTTTAGTACTTGTGCGAAAATCGGATGTTTTAGGTCACATTTATGCAGATATACAGAACAATCTAAAGGGTTCACAAACTTTCAAGCACCACTGTAGCTGCTGTGTGATAGTGGAAAGGTAGATCGTGGATAGGAATTGTCAAATGACTAATTTAGGCTAAAAATTGCCGGTGTTTTTGGAAATATACTTTAACCTGTAAAAATATTCAATTAATTCTCCTAAACATAATGTTGTACCAAGCACAGCAAGCTCGGATTTTACCATAGCAGACTGAGGGGCTATGATGACAGGACATAAGATAATAAGATAATATTTTTGACAGCTACCACATGTGGAGAACTTCACAAATCTTTTTTTTTTTTTTTTTTTTTTAAATCACCAACCCCGCCTTAACTGTATAAAGAAGCTGAGGAAGCAGAAAGCGGTATTCTGTTAATTCAGAGATCAGGCATAATGTGGACTTAAACCCTGCCCTAGGAAATATTTAATTAAGACACTGTATATTTTAATGTGAATGGGCTGATATTAGTCTCAGTGAAAGTTACACACAAGGTGAAGCTTTGACCTTTGGACAGTTTAATGTCTGTTTTACCCAAATCCAGTGCTGCTATGAGACCCAGAGCCACCAGCGCTTCATTCTGCATGATCATGTGCTCGCTCGTTGCCATGGTCACCAAGTGCTTTACACCCCCACACTGAATGACCGTCCGTACCACTTCCTGTTCAAAGCCGAGAAACATCCAAACAATTACATTTCCAGAATCTCTGAATTTCTCATGAAATGGTCATGTGTGTACGGCCTTGACCTTTGACTTGCTGTGTCGGATCAGCGCTGACAGCAGGCGGTTGGACTCTCCCATCACCCCTGCGTGGTCTTTGGCCTCACACCATTCTACCAGCCTCTCCACCAGCTTACGGTTTGTTCCCAACTGTTCGGCAGCATCCGCTACATCACATACACAGACACCATCCATTGACCTATGCGGCAAATCAGTTCTATGCCTAAACCTACAAATCAAACCAACTTCATTTTCAGACAAGTTATTATTAATAGTTTTGCCACATTTTTGTCATTTTCTAGTTATAAATCTAAAATTTGACAAAAGCTCCCTTACGCATGCATTCGATTCTATTATATTGCATTAAGATATTTGGATTAAGCGATTAATCACAGCTCAGTAACAGTTTAAAGTCAGCTGTATTACGGCGCAGATAATTATCAACAGTATTCTAAAGGAAATCTGCCAGGTTCTAGTTTTTCCCAATTAAAGCTGCACGAAGAAAATCGCTTTTCTTTTTGAACGGCGGTAAAATATCAAACAAGTTTAAAATAGTTCTAAGCATTTTGAGGGTTATCTGTTTCTCAGTGGAATTTTATGTGTAATAATTGAAGGCAGTGCTTTTCCCCCCAAAAAGGACAATCAATTACATTTATAAATTGCTTTCTTTAAGTGTACTGGAGCTGTATTTAAAGTTCTGCTGATGTGGACAGCACTCTGTGCCGCTGAAAATTAAAGCTTCTGGCTACACGCCTCGTGCTGAGAATGCAAAGTGCTGTTGTCCATGCTGGCAGCTGCAGCGTCACTCACAATCTATAGCAATTAAATCTCAGCACCGTGGCATGGAACCCCGTCTTAGTCCATCTCACTTATAGGATAATGGATTTCTAATTCAGAGGACAGAGGGAACTGGCTTATACCTAACAAAGCTTCTGTAACAGGATAAATGAATGGCTTATGCAGTCCTTGAATGCAGCAAACGCTGTTCTGTAAGTTTTTGGCCTCCAGATATCTAGCTAGGGCTAACTTGTCAATTTCTGTTGCAGAAAAATGTTGAGTGTTTCGCCTAGAGGTTAAATACAATTATGTGAGCGGTCAGAAGGGAATAAGAAAGAAATAATGCACAGATAAAGTGCATTGGAAGCATTTTATAAAGCTGGCTATAGCTACCTTGTGTGTCGATAAGCATCCTTAACGTTCCCAGCAGCTTGAACTGAACCGGTGGCATTTCTGATTGGAGAAACTTCAGCACCACGTCAGACACTCCAGCTGAAAGCATCTTAGACTTGTTCACCACTGATGAATAAAAGGAGGGAGAAATAATGATGGCGAGTAAAATCCTGCATTAACAGACGACGGGTTTTAAAGCCTCTGTAGAGCTGC
This sequence comes from Cranoglanis bouderius, assembly GCA_023630585.1. Taxonomy (NCBI): domain Eukaryota; kingdom Metazoa; phylum Chordata; class Actinopteri; order Siluriformes; family Cranoglanididae; genus Cranoglanis; species Cranoglanis bouderius. Next base: position 2,977,161 of record CM042539.1, read on the forward strand.
TGAAATACAGGAAAATCGAAGAGGAGACTCTTCAATCAACACTGACCTGGGATTGCCAGGTTCCTCAAGGCGCTGAGGGCTGCATGCTGCACTGTAACGTTCCCCTCGTCAACATGTCTGTCCAGCAGGTCCAACAGCATCTGCACAATTCCTGTGTCCACCATGTGGATGCAGTTCCCATCTGAAGGGAAGGAGCCAACAAAATTATATAACAGCATGGTGGAGTGTGTAGTGTTGCTGCCTCACAGGGCTTTGCATGTACTCCCTATGTGGCATGGGCTTTCTATAGGTTTCCTCCCAATGCTCAAAAATGCCTGTATGTGGCCTGGCTATGCTAAATTTCCCTTAGGTGTGAAAGCGTGCATGCGCTGTACAACTGCATAGTAGTACCATAACAGTAATATCAATAAACATAAATGAATCCAGCATAGCATTAACCAGTTCTAGTCTATCCAGTCACATGTGGATACACCTCACTGAGGAACGCATCTCTGTAAACACTGAGAAATATCACAGGAATCCTCACTGCAGTGTCCAAGCCTTAATTTGGTCAAAGAGCAGCAGAGTAATGCATTACATGGTATGAATGTGTGTGTCTGGTGAATGTAACACTTAGTCACTGTAAAGCTGATGGTAGCAAATGTACACAGGACTGGAAAGAAACATCCACACCCAGAAAAGTGAAAGAATATTGTCTCTATTAATTATCAATTTTCATCTCCTATAATTTTTTTTTTTTTTTTTGCATATACAGTGCTGTGAAAAAGTATTTGCCCCATCCTAATCGATCTTCAAACAAAATACAACATGAAACAAAGGCAGTTTTTATTTATTTATTTTTCTTATTGAAGCAAAAAAACGTTATCCAACACCCATCATCAATGTGAAAAACTAAATGCCCCCTTAAACTTAAAATCAGTTTGTGCCACCTTTAGCAGCAATAACTGCAACCAAACACTTCCAATAACTGGAGATCAGACTTTCACTTACTTCTAGGACTAGGACTTGCTGCATAATCCAGTTGCGCTTGAGTTTCAACTTAAGGACTGAAGACCAGACATTCTCCTTTAGGATTCTCTGGTAGAGAGCAGAATCCATGTTTCCCCTCAATTACTGCAAGTTGCCCAGGCCCTGCAAAGCAAAGCATCCCCACACCATCACACTTCCACCACCATGCTTGACCGTAGGTATGATGTTCTTTTTGTGGAATTCTGTGTTTGGTTTACGCCAGATGTAACGGGACCCGTCTTCCAAACAGTCCCACTTTCGACCCACAGAACATTCTCCCAAAAGGTTGGAGGATCATCAAGGTGCGTTTTGGCAAAATTCAGACGAGTCTTAATGTTCCTCTGGGTTAGCAGTGGTTTTCGCCTCGCCACCCTTCCATGGATGCCATTTTTCCCCAGTGTCTTTCTGATAGTGGAGTCATGAACAGTGACCTTTATTGATACAAGAGAGGCCTGTAGGTCCTTTGATGTTGTCCTTGGCTCTTTTGTGACATGCTGGATGAGTAGTTGCCTTGCTCCTGGAGGAATTTTAGAAGGTCGGCCACTTCTGGGAAGGTTCACTACTGTGATGAGATGATGGCTCTCACTGTGGTCCTTTGGTGTCCCAGAGCCTTTCAAATAGGTTTGTAACCCTTCCCAGACTGATGTATTTCAATCACCTTCTTCCTCATCATTTCTGGAATTTCTTTCAACTTTGGCATAGTGTGTTACTGGGTAAGACCTTTTAACCAACTTCATGATGTTGAAAAAGTTCTATTTAAGTGTTGATTTGATTGAACAGGGTTTGCAGTAATCAGGCCTGGTTATGTCTAGTCCAGCTGAACCCCATTACGAATGCAGTTTCATAGATTTGGGGAATTACTAACTATGGGGGCAAATACATTTTCGCACAGTTGGTATTGGATAACTTTTTTGCTTCAATAAATAACATTTTCATTTAAAAACTGTATTTTGTGTTTACTCAGGCTGCCTTTGTTTTATCTTAGACTTTGTTTTCATTTCTGAAACAAGTTAGTATGAGATATACACAAAAACAGAAGAGACCAGGATGGGGCAAATACTTTTTCACAGCACTGTACAGTATATACACTGTCAGAAAAGTCACCATACGTGGGGGAAATTAACACTTTTTAGCAAAATGTCTTCCAAAATTTTTATACTTATTTTATGTAAACAAATTTTTCCAGATAGCCATTAAAAATGCATTTGACAAAAGAAGAACGTATTGAAATTATTCTCAGGGCTGGTTCAGGAAGCTGTCGCCAAAACTGCTTGATTTTGCTGTGGTTTTTTTCCAAAATTTGCGATGCAATTAGCATTTTTTGTGCTTTTTTTACGGAAAACTACCTGAATCGGTGAAATTCACAGAATTGTTTTGCAGTCTTTCGCTGTGATGTTTATTGGTAAATGAGACTTTTTAACTGTACTCATGTTCGATGCATATGAATCGAAGAGGGCTTTGGTTGAATGCGTGTTGTGGTGACGTCACATGGTGCGTCTTGGCCCAAATCTGCGGATAATCTGTGGTAATTTTGAAAAAATTGCAGGCTCCTGCAAATGTTGCGGAGTTTCCTTGATTTTGCATTAGTTGTACTTTACATTATGTATGATAAACTACAATTGATTAGAAATCAGACCAGAGCTCTTACCATTGCGAGCGAAGTTAGCGATAGCCAGCGCCCCAGCTAGCTGGAGCTGGTGGTTGTTGGACGGAACCCAAGAGAGAACCCTCTGGAAAACGCTACCTTTACCCCCCTCGAACAACTTTTGCATGGATTCATCTGGGGGGAAAAAAAAAAAAAAAAGAAATGGCCATCACCACCCTTACAAAATATTATGCATTGATCAGAGCCAAAATCTACTTTCACTACTTTACTATATACAGTAGCGCAGTAACTGTATATAGAAAAGTACTATGTGGGACAGTTTATGGGTTACCACTGAATGCCATGCCAAACATCACTGCAAACATCCATGTTACTTCATTTATCAAGGAAAGAATTTAGGAAGAGCATAACAGATTTGCTCTCCTACTGAAAGAAATTCACTGATTAATGACAATCCACAAACTTACAGTACCACTGAACTTTAGAGAATAACGGGGACTCAAGACGGCCACATCAGCACACACTAAACTGCTACATAAAACATGTAGTGCTCCATTAGAGATGAAGTACATTCCTCCTGGTTAAATGCAGCATCTAAATTCATGGAAGCATAACAGAAGCCCCTCTGTTCTTAAAAAAAAATAATAAAAAACAGTGAAAAGAGCTCGCTCCATCCATGAAATGCCGCACAGTGGAAGTGGAATTGTGTTAGCACCCCACGACCCATTCAGCCTGCATCAATTATTCAGAGTGATATGAAAAACACACCCCGCTCGGCTGCCTGTACAATCTGCTGCCTACTAAGTAGTGAGACAGAAAGAGAGGACCAGAGCACATCCATTCCCACGCAGCGGCTTCCCTTCCCTTCTCTTTCTGTCATCTCTATGCGTAGATTTAACATTTTATTGCTATTCAAATATTGCATTTTTAAACAAGTATCTCAGTATTACAGTAGTATCTCGGCTAGAAAACAGTTTTGACTGTGATAATTATTTATTTATTCATTTATTTTAAACCATGAGTTTTAACATTCATCTATTGAATGTTAGCACAAACACAGCTTTACCTTTCAGGAAACAGCTTCAAATTGCCCTGGACATCAAAGCTGGCTCTAATACTTCAGAACATGTCTACATCCCATATACATGGCAAAAAGACCAAATACCTAACTCTGTATTGTGTCTATAATACATCATGCCACTAACCTCCACTATGTGGCCCTGTTATTCGAATGCTTTTTTTTTTTAAACGATATAAACAGGACAACAATGTTCAGGTGTGAGGTGTGTTTGGAGACCATTAATGCAGAAAGACTTCTCCACAGGGACAGAAGAAGCTGCTACAGCTAAATATAGCTAAGTCTGCTGTAGCTGTTTGTGTGCTGACACAGTCTGGCTCTACAACACGCACTCGGTCACTACAAATGATCAATATTCTGAAGTACCTGATTAAACAAACTAGGGATTATCAGTGTTGGTATCAGGGCTGATAAGGACCAACTTCCTGATAAGGAAGTATCAGTGCCGAAAAAGTGCAAAAAGTGGAGTCAGTACTTGAATACTGAGATGAATTTGGACATGTGGATATTTGAAGAACCCAGACCATCGATAGTTTCTATTAACATGATATAACCAGAATTTCAAAATGAATGAGAATTCAGCCTCAGAAGGTTTTCCTATATAACTCTACATTCATTCAAATCAATATTAAGCATCAGTGGTTGAAGCCTTGAGCAGAACCTCCTAGCAGCAGCAGCACCATGAGGTCAGACGCTGTTTTGAGTTGAGCCAGGTCTTCCTCTCTGTCACTGTCCACCGTCTGAGCCACAACGTCCAACAGACACTCGACCAGACCAGCCTCCACCAGCTGCAGCTTAATTACATCTGTCACAGAGAGAGAGAGAGAGAGAGAGAGAGACAGAGAGAAATAGACAAAGAGAGAGGCCATCAGAGAGGGATAGAGGCAAACAGGACATACAGATGGACGGAAAGACAGAGACGGACAGAGAGAGCAACAGACAGACAGAGTGTCAGAGACAGACAGACAGGGCAGACAAACAAGCAGGGGGTCAGACAGGCAGGCGGGGGGGTCAGACAGGCAGGCAGAGAGAGGGAGCCAGAGTAACAGAGCAAGAGATAGTTGTTGAATTCAACAGGATGAAAAACAGTCGTGGTGAACAGTTATAATCAGTCCCTGAGCCCCCATGTATTTGCACTGCCCTGTGATTTTCAAGACTTATTATTCATGCACAATATGATTAATATGCATATTAATCAGTGCTACGCATCTAGAATTTAATATGCTACGCATTACATAACAGTTACAAAATGCAATCAGAAACAAATTAGTATGCATCATACATGACTAGGCATTTCTAACAACAAGTAAAAAGAAGAAACAAAATGGATGTGAATACACGATCCAAGGCCGATTGAAGATGTGTGACGGCTTCTCTTGTGCTTGGTTATGAAACTCCTGAAATATTTGAGCATGTCTCTCTCTCTCTCTCGTTTGCTCGCTCACTCTCTCGTAGTACAATGTAGTAGCTTTTAAGTAGGACGTTGTCTTGGAGACTGGCAGTCCGAAAGCGCCGTTCTGTGCACTGAATGATAAGAAACAGCCAGGCGGTCAACCACTCACCCTAGATTTCGTTTTCAAGCACTTGGAGTCTCCATCACACTCATTTTTCTCTTCCTTCTCATCCCTCATATGTTCAGGGCCACAACATCCCTCCATCTCTCTAACCTCAGTCTGTATCTCTCTCTAAAACACGATTTCTCACTCTGTCAGCATCTCACATGTACCTTTCACACAAGCTCTCCCCCTGTGACTTATTTACACTTTTATATTCCACACACACACCGATGCTTCCTGTTTACTTATTCTCTCCACGTTTGTCGATCACATTTTGATAAATACTCATACTGTATCTAAAAATGGATCACACGCTGTCTGGCACACGTTAACTTTTCCATGCGTATTCCCTCTTAAAAATTCCGATCGTCTCCTGGATAAAAGACACGGGGTAGCAGCTGAGAGCCGAGTTCACGTCACAGACGTGGTGCAGATTGCAGCTGTTCACAGATCCCTGATTCTTAATGTGGGCGCGATGGCAGAGAGAGCAAGTGACAGCACCCATTATCCAAACACAGACTATGCTCAAACAACTCCAGCAGCTGGCTAATTGTAGACCACTCTGCAATAGCGCTATGTCTGGAGAAGACCCAAAGCACAATAGGTCTATAATTCTGGTGCTTCTACTTGTTAGAACTAGCAAACAGATTAAAGTTATTTCAGGCAATGAAAATATGTAGTGCAGTATATATATTTTTTCCCCCCCTTATAGCTACTGAAAGCTCCTAGTCAATAGAAACCCTGAAGATTAATGCATTAAACACATTTCTAACATACACTCGCAACAGGTGGACACCGTGTCCGTATGTCGGTGTGAACGACAGGGCGAGCTGCGGCGACACGCGTCTCTCAGGTCCAAGACCAGTGCTGTTCAGGTCTCTCGGCTCATACCCGTATACTCTGCTGTAGTAATGAGTGACTTTTAAACAAAAACATTTCTATATATCCAGCAGTCACCCACAACTGTTACAATCATACTCCATGGAATTTACTTACCATTCTCAGCCAGAGGAGCCAGCACCTCAAAGATCATCTCCTTCTTTTCATGTTCCACTTGCTTCCGGAAAAGTCTCACTAACTCCTCGGCGATATTTGTAGCTGCAAACTGCTCCTTACTTGATTCTACACGGACACAACGACCAAAGACATACACATCAGAAACCATCACAGAGATGTTACTGAAGGTTTAATGATGAGTTTAATGATTATTTAAAACCAACTCAACATGTGGAACCTAGATATACAGAACCAACATCACGCGTCATGTATAGGACTGGACAGGTCTTTTTTCCGATTCTTCTTTTTTTTTTTTTTTTTACACTGCTCAAATGAGGAGTACTGCCTGTACAGTGTAGAATGATGCGCTCATCTCAATACAAAATATTAGTATAGTTAAACTATACATGCATGAATAACGTTAGGAATGTCTGTCTTTTAGAAGTAATTATGTCTCTTGTATACCAAATCAATTCCAATCAGTCAGAAGGTGTTGATTAATTTTCTATAACACTCCTTGCGAGACAAATCACAGGTTCACATCGATCAGCCATAACATTAAAACCACCGGCAGGTGACGTGAATAACATTATCTCATTACAGTGGCACCTGTCGAGGGGTGGGATATATGAGGCAGCAAGTGAACGGTCAGATCTCGAAGTTGATGTGTTGGAAGCAGGAAAAATGGGCAAGCGTAAAGGTCCGAGCGACTCCGACAACGGCCAGATTGTGATGGCTAGACGACTGGGTCAGAGCATCTCCAAAACAGCAGGTCTTGTGAGGTGTTCCCGGTATGTAGTGGTTATTACCTACCAAAAGTGGTCCAAGGAAGGACAACGAGGCCGAAAGTGCCTACGATGGGCACGTGAGCATCAGAACTGGACCATGGAGCAATGGAAGAAGGTGGCCCGGAACCTGCAGCTTACAGGGCTTAAATGGTCTGCTGCTAATGTCTTGTGGAGTCCATGCCTCGACGGGTCAGAGCTGTTTTGGCAGTACAACGGAGACCTTCACAATAATAGGCGGGTGGTTTTAATGTTATGGCTGATCGGTGCATTTTAACGAGCTACATTATCATTTCTATAGATTCTACACAGGGACTTGTATGGTGGATGCTCCAAATAAATTGATTGACAAATGCAAGTAATTGTTGATATGAGGTTTTCCTTTTTTTGAAAGAACTCTCCATTGTCGGCGCATGGGAAAGTTCCTTAAAGCTTTCCAACATGGGAAAGTCAGAACATGACAAACTGCATTTTTTTTTTTTTTGTCTTTTTAACTTCAAGAGAAAGAAAAGGGGAAGCTGGTGAGGGAATGATTCTTATAGATGCTACAACATAAGTGACTACAGGAAGCAACTTGTTTTTTTGTAGACATTCCACAAATTAAATGTAACTATAAACTGATAAGTGAAATGTGTGCTTCTTATTAAATTATTTTTTTTAATGTCATCATTGGCAAATTGTTGTGGTATAAATGGAACTTCAGGGTGCTGCGCTCCTTTCTTATCGCTGCTTTGTCTCCAACAGTTATACCAGGGGAAAAAAAAAGTGAGAAACAATAACGATAATTGCTCGGATTTTTCCTCATAATTAGTTCTTTCCTCTTTTCAGAAACGTAAAGGCTCAGCCAGCCGTAGATGTTGATTCATGTTCCATACTAGTCCATTTATACTAGTCCATTCCTGAGAGTTCTCGCTCAAAAATGTACTAAACTGTACTGGTTTGGTATCAGTATAAGGAAGTGGAATGAAAAGAGCATCAAAATGGAAGTGATTACAGGAGAAGTGTAAAAGCTTGTCCAGTCTTGGAAGGGCCACAGCACTGCAGACTTTAACATTCTATCTTCAACACAGTCATCTCATCAGCTACTATTTTTGGCCTCCATGGCCTAAATCTGGTGAAAAGACCCGAGTCTGATACTTCGGAGTTAAAGGCAAGGTGACAATTTCCAGATTTGAAACCTCTTAAATCTCTGTAGAGGAAAGTGGGGAGGAACATTCTCCAGACAACACATAAGATCTGGAGTCACATGGAATGAATGAATGAATGAGGACTGAATAGGTCGGTCACTTATTTACCCAGTTCTGCCAGGTTTCCGAAGGCAATGAGGCACATTTCTGTGAGCGCTGTGTTATGCGCATGGACTCCCAGAAGCTTCACCAGAGTGGGGATCACTCCCATGCTAATCAGCTGGGCCTGCAATGTGTCTGAGGATGCAAAGAAATTAAATACACCATATTAACTTTTACATTCACATGCATCAGTGCACCAGAATGGAGATATTAGCTGTAACATAAATGTTTTTATAGTAATCATTGTGACATTGCTGCAACACATTAATTAAAATCAGTTGCTTAAAATCAGCTTGAAAGTTTGTGAACCCTTTAGATTTTTCTATATTTCTGTATAAATGACCTAAAACATCATCAGATTTTCACACAGATCCTAAAAGGAGATAAAAGAGAACCCAATTAAACAAATGAGACAAACATATTATACTTGGTCATTTATTTATTGAGGAAAATGGTCCAATATTACATACCTGTGAGTGGTATAAGTATGTGAACCTTTGTTTTAAGTATCTGGTGTGACCCCCTTGTGTAGAAACTGCACACTAAACTAACTAAACTGCAGCTAAACGTTTCTGGTAACTGTTGATCAGTCCTGCACATCAGCTTGGAAGAACTTTAGCCCGTTCCTCAGTACAGAACTCTGGGATGTTGGTGGGTTTCCTCAATTAACTACTTGCCTCAGGTCCTTCAACAACATTTCTATTGGATTAAGGTCAGGTCTTTGACTTGGCCATTCCACAACATTAACTTTATTCTTCGTTAAACTGACTTGTTTGCTTCGGGCCATTGTCTTGCTGCATTACCCACTTTCTCTTGAGAGTCAGTTCACGGACAGATGTCCTGACATTTTCCTTTCACTGGTATCATTCAGAATTCATTTTTCCATCAATGATGGCAAGTCATCCAGGCCCAGGTGCAGCAAAACAGGCCCAAACCGTGACACTACCACCACCACGTTTCACAGATGGGATAAAGTTCTTGTGCTGGAACACAGTGTTTTCCTTTCTCCAAACATAACGCTTCTCATTTAAACCAAAAAGTACAAAATATTTTTCCAATAACCTTCTGGCTTGTCCATGTGATCTTTAGCAAACTGCAGAGGGGCAACAATGTTCTTTTTGGAGAGCAGTGGCTTACTCATTGTAACCCTGCCATGCACACCATTGTTGTTCATTTTTTTCCTGATGGTGGACTCATGAACATTAACATTATCCAATGTGAGAGAGGCCTTTAGATGCTTAGAAGTTACCCTGTGAAAATCTGATGTTTTAGGTCATATTTACGCAGAAATTTAGAAATAGAAAATTCTAAAGAGTTCGCAAACTTTCAAGCACCAATGTATTTGAGTGTTGCTTAAAATGGAGATACCAAATGGTAATGAAAAGAACTCAATCAACACTCTCATTTAAGACTCACGTAAGTCTAAACGGTAATAACACACAGACCAGTGTGAGCTCAAACCCCTAATATGATAATCTGACTGATACAAAAAATCTCACAGGGACAAATGCATTGGCCTACAATTATATTATCCTTTCTGTCTCAGATGTCTCACACCAGCAGCATGGTATCTCTCGCCTCTTGATGCTGCATAACGAAACGAATCAGATGGCAGTGTTTTTATCCCGTAATACTGCAATATTTGTAGCCCCCGTCACATTAAATTTCATCACATTATCAGCCAGCACATGCCCTTCCTCAATGCAGCAAAAGGGTGATAAATCCTGAAAAAAAAAATTTTTCCTCACCCAGTCAAGACTGCAAAAGTGTACTTAACAACCCTGATGGAGACAGACAGAAGAGGCGAGAAAGAACAGAACAGGAATAGACAAAAAGGAGACAAGTCAAGAGCCAGCGATAAAAAAGACAAATGAGAAAGAGAGACTAAAGAATGTAGGAGACCTAATGAAAAAGGTAGAGAGAGAGAGAGAGAGAGGGGGGAATCTATGAGATAAAGACCAGATGCTCCATATACCATGGAAAGAAAAGCAATGTAGGGTTAGATAAGAAGCACTTTCTCATTTTTAAATGGCTTCATTCCACGTTATGCTCGCTGGAGTATTAACTACAACACAAAAGGCCAAAATGTGTTGTCGTTTGCCAGTTACGGCCTCTTCATTAATTTAAACTTTAAAAAAAAAAAAAAAAACTTAAATTAAAACCCACTGGCTAGCTTAGATTACTAATTTACACTGTGCAGTCATTCAACTAATTATTCATACTTATTGCTTTTAAAGTTGACACTTTACAGCTACGATTATTATTAATAATAATAATAATATTAATAATAATAATAATAATAATAATAATAATAAACACACACAAACACACAAAATACTAGCGTAAATGTTTAGGAATTTTATCCCGTGAATTCATCTGCCACACACCTCAGTGAGCACCCTTAGCTCTCATCTGTGGAGGAATTTTCCAGATGTTTTTGACACAAGAAGCAGAGGTTTTGTCTCATTCTGCATTCCTGCATTCAGTCTCGACGCTACTGGCGAACAATAGCCTCCTTCAGCATTAACGAGAGCTACGTTAGCCACAGTGACAGTGCACAAACTCATTTATACAGTATAATTGCAGACACTTGAACGGCCAGGAACCTTACTTCTCCCTTTTATCACCTGCAGGTCCTCAGATGGAGAGAAACATCTGTAAGGCGTCCATGAAGCACACACCATGAAAATTAATAACAGAATAAAATGTGTCGCTATTGTGTGCTGTGATTGTGCTGCAAAAATATTGCTGGTTTAATTTCTGGGACTATATGAGGGATAAATGATTTTTCTGATACTACAAAGCCAACTCAAATCCAAACTGATCCAAACGTAACCAAATTACCTCCATTCATTTGTTCAATAGTGTTGGATTTATTACTTGTTCGTTTCACTGTGGCGTCACCCTCAGCCGTTGACTTATGTGGATATCGTAGCATTGATCGATGCCGTGATCTCTCAGAAACAAAATCACCATTTTAACAAATGGCCTACTGTAAGCTTTATTTAATTTCTTTTATATCAGACACCAACTTCGACAGGTTCTAGTATGGGCTCTGCTTGAGAGGCTGGGAAACATTTGATTCGCTCTTACTGCTTTAAAGAAAAAGGTCACAGTCATTCTGATGTCCTAACCTTAACTGCATTGTCAGTTATTTGCCATCTAACACCAAATAATGGAGGAATGCTACTATAGTGTTTACAAGGTAATGGTTGTAATGCCAGATAAAGATGATGTTCAACTGTTTGCATACTTATTAGAGGAAAAAAAAAAAAAAAATCAAGGAACCATACATGTTGAACTTGTAAGAGCTTTCCACTTAATGCAATGCATAATGCAACATAGAAAAGGTGTTTGCTTTAATATTATAGCTAATCTATTACTGCAGCACAGAATGACTATAAATAATTATCTCGGAGTAAGACAAACGTTGAGTCACTGGCAAGAAGGAATGTTTGTTTAAGGAAACCTTTTATCCAAATACACTTAGCGGGAATAAGTTTAATCGAATTAGGGTTTTCTCACTGCAGCCTTATCACACTGACAAGACTAAAGACTGAGAACAGTGCAGAAAGGGAAAGGGAGACAGAAGCACAGAAACATTCAGAGACTCGGAGGAATGCGTACATATCAACCCTTTATATGTACCCCAGGTCAGTATTCCGTTATTCAACTTAAGACACATCATCCAAAACTTTCTGTGATTTATTCAGGCTCACAGATATGAGAGTGAGCCGCGTAAGTCTGGAGCTGCCGACAGGTCATCTGAGTGGTTTGTGCACTTTTCAAATCAAATCATAATTCTCAAGTATCCCTATGTACTTTTTCTTCAAGCAGCAGGACAGAATGAGAAACTCTGACCCCAATTTAGCTTGCTAGCTGTGAATATTAAGGCACTGGAAAGTAATTACCATTTTATGCCCAGCCATAATGCCAGCAAGACAGAGAAACAAAATGGAGCTCTGCCTGTCTGTTCATTATTCAGTGCAGGAACAAAGAGATACAGGTGCATCTCAATAAATTAGAATGTCGTGGAAAAGTTCGTTTATTTCAGTAATTCAACTCAAATTGTGAAACTCGTGTATTAAATAAATTCAATGCCACAGACTGAAGTAGTTTAAGTCTTTGGTTCTTTTAATTGTGATGATTTTGGCTCACATTTAACAAAAACCCACCAATTCACTATCTCAACAAATTAGAATACTTCATAAGACCAATAAAAAAAACATTTTTAGTGAATTGTTGGCCTTCTGGAAAGTATGTTCATTTACTGTACATGTACTCAATACTTGGTAGGGGCTCCTTTTGCTTTAATTACTGCCTCAATTCGGCATGGCATGGAGGTGATCAGTTTGTGGCACTGCTGAGGTGGTATGGAAGCCCAGGTTTCTTTGACAGTGGCCTTCAGCTCATCTGCATTTTTTGGTCTCTTGTTTCTCATTTTCCTCTTGACAATACCCCATAGATTCTCTATGGGGTTCAGGTCTGGTGAGTTTGCTGGCCAGTCAAGCACACCAACACCATGGTCATTTAACCAACTTTTGGTGCTTTTGGCAGTGTGGGCAGGTGCCAAATCCTGCTGGAAAATGAAATCAGCATCTTCAAAAAGCTGGTCAGCAGAAGGAAGCATGAAGTGCTCCAAAATTTCTTGGTAAACGGGTGCAGTGACTTTGGTTTTCAAAAAACACAATGGACCAACACCAGCAGATGACATTGCACCCCAAATCATCACAGACTGTGGAAACTGAACACTGGACTTCAAGCAACTTGGGCTATGAGCTTCTCCACCCTTCCTCCAGACTCTAGGACCTTGGTTTCCAAATGAAATACAAAACTTGCTCCCATCTGAAAAGAGGATATTGGCCCACTGGTCAACAGTCCAGTTCTTCTTCTCCTTAGCCCAGGTAAGACGCCTCTGACGTTGTCTGTGGTTCAGGAGTGGCTTAACAAGAGGAATACGACAACTGTAGCCAAATTCCTTGGCACGTCTGTGTGTGGTGGCTCTTGATGCCTTGACCCCAGCCTCAGTCCATTCCTTGTGAAGTTCACTCAAATTCTTGAATCGATTTTGCTTGACAATCCTCATAAGGCTGCGGTTCTCTCGGTTGGTTGTGCATCTTTTTCTTCCACACTTTTTCCTTCCACTCAACTTTCTGTTAACATGCTTGGATACAGCATTCTGAACAGCCAACTTCTTTGGCAATGAATGTTTGTGGCTTACCTAGTGAACCAAACTGAGAGACCATTTTGAAGGCTCAGGAAACCTTTGCAGGTGTTTTGAGTTGATTAGCTGATTGGCATGTCACCATATTCTAATTTGTTGAGATAGTGAATTGGTGGGTTTTTGTTAAATGTGAGCCAAAATCATCACAATTAAAAGAACCAAAGACTTAAACTACTTCAGTCTGTGTGCATTGAATTTATTTAATATAATTAAATTTCACAATTTGAGTTGAATTACTGAAATAAACGAACTTTTCCACGACATTCTAATTTATTGAGATGCACCTATAAATACTATGCATGCATTCTAGGTCTAGGTAAAATTCCTGCTAGACTACCTTTTATTTTTTATACCATGTGTTATCACACAATCAAACTGATCAGTAAGGACGATTTTCCTTGGTTTTGAAGGTATAAAGCATGAAGCAGTTTTAGATTTAAAACAGAATATGCATACAAGAACATACATTCACCAGCTGAAGGGGGAGTACAGCTTGAAGAGCTTTGCCTACTTTTCTCAAAGCCATTGTGGTCATTTAAGAGCAAATCTTTGAATCGTCCAACATCAAACATTTTGAATCATAGCCGAGTTTTCTGACCAGTTACGTCACTGCCACGTTATCATTTCGTACAGGGGTTCTCACTTTTTTGCATCAGGGACCTCTTTAAACGTAAAATCAATTTCACTGTCCCCCCCTCAGTATACATTTATAATAATATAAATATTATACTATTTATATGCATTAGTAGTTGGTAAAGGCATGATTGCAGCTCACAGAATGCATCTTTAAAAGCATTTCACTGGACCTTTTATGAACCAAAAATCTAGCCATTGGGAAAGTTTTACTACTAGATTATAGCGGCATATTGTATCTTTCCGGCGAGTCTATACATTGTGATTAGTGAACCATCATTTACAACAAACTGATCAACATTTATCCTCATTTGAATGGTCCCCTAGAGATTTTAGCATTGACACTCGACAACCTGTCAACAACTCACTACACCATTTAAAACATACTAAAACCAACAAACCAAATAGTTATTAGCTACTAAGCCAAGACTCAAAGAGGAAAATAAATTGCTCCAATCGTTCCAACTAGCCTAAAACATCATTGACAGTTTCTCAAGCATCTCAGAATTCATCTATAGGGAACCATCCAAAGGTATTTTTCCCCTAGTCGGGGTTTGGTCATTACCATTATCATTGCTATAGTTCATCAGCATGCCACAAAAGACAGTCAAGAGCTTCCCGGTGGCCGGGTCAGTGTTATGGGCCAGAGCCTTAATGTGCTCTGCTACTATCTGAGCAGCGCCCGCTTCGTGAACTGCACTTCTGCCCTCATCTGCAAAACAAAGAGGTCACGTAAAAATAAACAGGACAACAAAAGGATGCAAAAAAGACAACAACCTGCAAATCATAAATGACAGCAAAAGGAGGCATTAACGCAACTAAAATTACATATGACGGGATTGGGATATTAAAAAATAAGTGCAGGTAAGTATTAAAACAGGAGAATTGTTGATCAGGTTCAATTAAAAAAAAAAAAGAAAGAAAGAAAGAAAGAAAAAGAAGAGTGTCAAATAAAAAAAAATTGCAATACTAGCTACAAAACACCCAGTTCCTTTTTACTGATGTGTACTGTGTTTCCTTTTGGTGTCTCTCAATTTCTCCAGGGTGTCAGGCTACAGTCATTTTGCCATGACCTGATGAAGTGTGAAACCAGCAATAACTCATTTTGAACAAGAGAATAGCACCAAACTATAAAACGCATATCCCACACATGAAGACTATACACTAGGTAATTGCAAGACAAAAACCTGCAACAAATAGTATTGGACTACTAGTAGACCTTTGCAATTTATACAGACAGACCTCTTCATTCCTCTCATCTTCTCTACAAGAGTATATACTTCCAGTGAAAATCATATCAGACAGAATGTCACTTGCCCAACCACACTTTTTTTTGCACTTCTCTCTTCATTCCCACCGCTCCCTTCAACTCAATAACTCCCCTCCTCCCTTCATGTATCTCCTTCACTCCGCTAGAGGAAGGAAACATCTTATTCTCTCCCCCCCCGGCAAATTACAGGCCATCCCTCAAAGCCGCAGCTGCAGAGCCGACGGCGACGCAGGTCACAAACACTGGGGATGAATCTAAAGGGAAAGATTAAATGCACTGAGGATTTCTGATACCCAGACTCACTGAATAATATTCACACATGTTTGAGTCTTAGCTGTCTCATTATCATACCTTGACAATAAAACTAGAGTGAATAAACCCATTTAAGCAGGGCGATACTTATTCTCAGGCAGTTTTGGTTGGACACTGAACCATTCTGTTGGTTCTGATGTATACAGTATATATAAAGTACATCCGACACGACCGTGGATGTTCTCACCTCTGGAATAACATTAGTGTTCGACTACACTTGACTCTTATTATACGATAACCACCGCGAAACCAGCACAGAGAAAGGCCAAGGTAGTGCGAGTGTCTGAAACACAGCTAAGCAGTGGGAAAAGTCTGCTACTGATGAGATTTTTCGAAGGCGGGATGAATGTATTAGACAAGACAAACACCAGAAGACATTCGTGCTGTGGACTCATTTTGCAGAAGCTCCTTTATGTTACACTGCAGAAACTGACAGCAATTGAAAATATCCTGAATATAATACAATTTATCTACTATTTCCTATTATAAGATTACAACAAACCAAACATAAGATTAGTAAGCCTATCTCTACACATATTTGACTGATTTAAGCTTTTAATTTTCTTATTCTATATGCAGATAATTCTTTCTAGAAATAAATGGTTAAAATTAGCAAAATTATTTGCCAATAGAACAAGGATTGAAATTTCAAGCTTGAAATTAGGATTATAATCTTATGTTTGGTTCCTTGTAATCTTCTAATAGGAAATGTTAGATTACTTTGTGTATATTCAAGATATTTTAACTTGCTAAGATGCCTTTTTTTTTGCAGTGTATTTAGTTAGAATATTAAGGACATTGGCAGCAGAAGACACAAAGCTGATACACTATCCATATCAATGGAATAAACCATTGAAACCATTGTTACAGAGACCAAGAAATTCCATATAACCCACTGTATACAAGTAGAACACTTTATTCATCTACGTCACTCTCTCTGAGCTCCTGTATACAGAAGAGGTCAGTTATTGCTTTCCCCTAAGCATATTCAGCTGCCCCAAGATGTTGCATAAGCAATAGCCTGGGTAATATGTGATGGTTTCACATGTCTCTGAAGACGCAGAGGAGGCACATTTTAGACTTTCTGTCTCCAGTTGGTAAGTGTTGTGCAATATCGGAGAAGGAGCCTATAAGTAGACTGGAATTACACAACATGAAAACACGACAGTCCTATATCCAATCCAGTTCTGTGGGAGGAAGCGCCTTGTTGATGACAGAATTCAGAGGAGAATGGATAGACCAGTTCGAGCTCACCGGCAGTCTAATGTAACTTAACCACTCTTTACAACCACTGTGAGCAGAAAAGCATCTCAGAATGCACAATGCGTTGAACCTTCAGGCGACTGGGCAACATCAGAAGACCACATGGGGCTTCATTCCTGTCAGTCCAGAACAGCAATCCGAGGCTACTGTTTACAGGATCACCAAAACACTTTTCACCCATTCTGATGTTTGATGTGACCATAAACTGAAGCTTGTGACCTACATCTGCAAGGTTGTATGCATTGCACTACTGCCACATGATTGGTTGATAATTGCATGAATGTGCAGGTGTACAGGTGTTCCTAATAAAATTGTCAATGAGTGTATTTTATCGTTTAAAGACAGGTTTATGGTTAAAATTTGTTTTGAAGTCAAATGTAATTAAGGAAATGTATTTTTAAATATAGTTTATACTTAAAACAAGTATTTTTTTTTCTTAAAATTGTTTCCCCAAAAAAGTAGTTACACCTATTTGGAAACAAGAAGCTGGTTGTGAAAATGCCAAGAGTGCCCAAAGCTTAATGAGGAAAACTGTTTAAGAAATTCAAATACAAAATAGTGGGGGCACAGTGGTTTAGCGGTTAGCACGTTTGCCTCGCACCACCAGGGCTGGGGCATTGAATCCTGCCTCCGCCCTCTGCATGCGGTGTTTGCATTTTCTCCCCGTGCTTCAGGGGTTTCCTCCGGGTACTCCAGTTTCCTCCCCCGGTCCAAAGACATGCACTGTAGGCTGACTGGCATGTGTCCTTAATGTGTGAATGGGTGTGCAAGTGTGCCCTGCGATGGGTTGGTACCCCATCCAGGCAGGGTGTGCCCCGCCTTGTGCCCTGAGTTCCCTGGCATAGGCTCCAGGCTCCCCCGTGAACCTGTGCAGGATAAGCGGTATGGCAAAATGGATGGATGGAATTAAACACTTTTCTTGGTCAATGAATATGTCCATGTTAATTCACAGTGTGAACGTCTTCTATTCTAAAATAGTTAAATAAATAAATAAAAATTAAAGAGAGAGAGAGAGAGAGAGAGAGAGAGAGAGAGAGAGAGAGAGAGCGCCCATCTATGAGCAGGTGTGTTTATACACAGTATGTTCTATAACTCAGCAAATTTCTCTTGTTTATAGCTATAGCTATGTGTGTGAGCTGTGAGTCATTCCATTTGGCATGAAAAATGCTCCAGGTCTCACTCACCCATGCCCACGCGGAGTCTAGGACAGCTGCCCACTACCCACAACCCACTACCCATCCCCCCACACACACAGCTCATGAATCACAAAGAAAAAGACATAGCATTTCACCGTCAGGCTCTTTGGTTGTTTCCAAGCATCGGTCCTGCTAGTGTTTGGCCTTGGTCTTTTCACAATTTATCCTTCAAAATCATGAATTCTAATACTATACAATAACCAAGGACATGCATTCAGATTCACTGGCTAAGGTTTTTCACCGGGCTTAGACACTGCGCAGGATTAATTTACTTGGGGTTGTAAAATCAACAAAGGCCTGCAGTGGACTGGCTGTCGCTGTGATGACATGTGTTGGCTTAGACCCAGGGTCATTCGCAGCTGAGCTCCAGTTCAGCTGCTCCATCAGCCCGCTCAACACAGAGCAACAGGGCATGAGTGACTGAGAAACATTTTTCTGTGCTCATAACCACATGAACTGCCTAATGGTCCAGACATTTATGAGCAATACAACTGCCGGTAATTTAGCAAAAACATTCATGAATTTCACTGCTGGGGGTTCACCAGACTATTGCTGTATATACACTTCTGCTTTATCAGTTTATTCCTTTTGCACTTACAGGCAATAACTTACGACGATACTATTTGGGTGAAAACGGTGAAGAGATGTGTAAGCACTCTCCATGTGCAGTGTACTGTGAATATGGAGAACACACTGAGAATGATATCCACAGGTTTATCATGACTGTTCACATCGCCTCTTATGCTTCTGGTCTGTGCATATAAAAGAACAGTATACGAAGTCCAACACGGAGCTGTGTATCCAGCTCTGTCTTTCTTTGCGTCACATGATAATAGGATTACACTTACATTTGTTCTTCTGAGGATTTGTTCACTCCCTGTATGCTTTTCATTCCCTACATCATTATTTACATCTATTCACGTGGCAGATGCTATCTGACATTTCCATTCTTCTCCTCCTCTGGATGGGCTACACTACTGCTGTGCAGACACACTAGGTTTCTTAGCCAAAGAACATCTTCCGTCCACTCTGAGGAAAGCCACATTGCATTTTAACACTAGTTTACACTAAGCTTGTACGATTATTACGTGTGCCCCATGAACAAATTGTAAGACAGAATCCCAACTTTCTTTTTCAGTTTGTTATGTGCTCTACCTAGAGTATAACATAAGTGCCTTGTAGGGTTGCACGGTATACCGGTACTACAGCGATGTACCACTGTATTAAACGGTAGCATCGTCAATACGGTAGTACTGTAAGTAATGTTGTATCTGCGGCAGCTAATACTATTTTCGCTAAAACGAAACATCTCACTGCTTTTGCAGAATACACACAGGTTAGTGACGCTTCATTTAACCTAAATTCTTTACCTTGATCTTTAAAAAGATTTCCTGTTTGCTTGTAAGCGAGCTAATGTCACGCTAACTGCTGTGTATAAATAATCAAATTAGCAGTGTTCGCTAGTAAGCGATCGAACATTATGCTAACCGCGGTGTGTAAATACTCGTATTTACCACGTCTGATTGTAAGCGAGCTAACGTTCCAAATTTTATGCTTTTTTTTTTTGGGAGTTTGTTTCCAACAAGTTATTTATTCCTAATGATGCGTTCATTCTTAATACCCTGAGGTCAATTTCCATTTGTATGATTTCATTCCTCTAAGGAACAACAGATGAACTATGTGGCACATTGAATCAGTTGCTTCCCAACTGTATGACTGTTCCTGAGTTTTTCCAATAGCCAGTTCTTCATTCCCATTAAGAAAGTATTGAGAGGACAATCTGATTTGTCCGTGTCGATGTATTTCTGTAAATTTGGTTCCTTTTGTAGATTTGAATTATGAATTAACACAATATTGCATGGTATCGTGATACTACAGCTGGTAGAAGAGATGTTTAAGGTACCGTGACGACCTAGTGCCTTGTATAGCCTATGTATTGCACTACATAAGAATGTGGTGGAAAAACAGAGTTGAGTTTTAAGGTTAAAACGATTATTTTAAGATTTAAAAAAAATGTATCGCTATTAAAATATGCTTTCAAGTACAACTACCACTGCTGAACATGTTTCACACAAACCTCCTCATTTAGAACTGAATTGCCAATATGAATATGGCCTCGCACCCCACTGTTTTTCAGACACTTGACCTAGCAGCACTGTTTTTTTCCCCTCAGTCAAACAGTTAACTATAGCAGTGTGTTTGGCTGTGCACATGTGTATGTTTTCTTTCTGCAGTCCTACTCTAAAGATACACAGACACCACACACACACACACACACACACAAGTCTACACTGTGAAAGACTCGTCGTTCACAAGTAAAGCGGTTTTAGCGGCACTATTATATCCATCCTGTAGTTCTGTTCTGTTATCGCAGCCCTTCGCGATGTGCTAAGCATGAAAACTAGCATCGAGAGACAGCAAAGTGTCTTCCATTTTCTTATTATCAATTAAACAAATATCAAGTTAACGTGAAAGGACCGGACTAATTAGCAAGCTTACAATGGCAATAATTAGAGGGAGAAGTAAGCAGAACTCTAATGAAGCAATAAACAGTAGGCAGTTATTATTTCTGCACTTTGAATTCACAGATTAAATCAGATCCATCAGGTACTCCATAGTAACAAAGCGATTATGAGAAGGTGAGTGAGTGGGTGAGAGTTATTTGCCGTGTCTCTAACAGACAGACCTGAATGAGGCACAAAAAGACCATGGCTCCAGCTTTATTCTCTAGATTATCAAATGAACACAGCCTTGACTGTTATTCATGACCCCAATAATCCTCGAAATTGTCCTGCAGACCCTAAAATGGTTTCTCAGAGATGCCACAGCAGCAGGGGAGGGGGACTTACGGCTGTCGTAACAGATGTTGCCCAGGGCTCGACCCGTCTGAAGCAGCACCTCCTGGTCCTTGCAGTTGAGCAGCTGAACCAGTGGGGGGATGAGGCCTGCCTCCACACAGGGACTCCGCATGAACTCTGCAATGAGACAAATACGTTACAGATCAATCTTTACTCATAGTAACACTGTCCCTGATTGGAATCGAATCCCGCCTCCGCTGCATGTTCTCCCTGTGCTATGTTCTCCCTGTGCTTCGGGGGTTTCCTCCGGGTACTCCGGTTTCCTCCCCCAGTCCAAAGACATGCATTGTAGGCTGACTGGCATCTCTAAATTGTCTGTAGTGTGTGAATGTGTGTGCGATTGCCCTGCAATGGCAATAACAATGACAATGGGCTGCCCCCCCCCCCCCCACGTCCAGGGTGTCCCCTGCTTCGTGTCCCGAGTTCCCTGAGATAGGCTCCAGGTTCCCCGTGACCCCGTGTAGGATTATAGGTACAGAAAATGGATGGATGGACTTTCTGTATGAGGTAGAACTTTCTTTAAAGTCACTACAGTTATGCTACAGCGAGTTGCTTATGGTGCTCCTGTCAAAATCACAGCTGCTGTTAAATACAATGCAGCAACTGTCTCTCCTGTCAAAAGTGATGATAAAAGCATGCAGTAAACTAACACGCTTTTATAGAGAATAATTTGAAATCTCAAAAGCGAATGAGAATTACAAAAAAAGTATTATAAATGACAATATACTACATGTGTGTGTGTGTGTGTGTGTGTGTGTGTGTGTGTGAGACTATGTAGCAAAACCAGACAAAAACAGTGGTAACTTCCTTGATAGTAGCAAGAAAGTTCTGACAATATAAAGTGCTTTTTCTAAAAAATAAATAAATAATTTAAAAACCTATACAATGTTTTTTTGTAAACTAAAACAGTAAAAGCATTTCTTTGTGGTTACACAGGTTAAGGTTATGTTTAGGATTTGGTGTAATAAATTTTTAGTACATACAAGTATGTTACATACAATATACAGTATACAGTATACAGTATACATTACACACAGTACGGTCAAAAAAACGAGGGGGCCTAAGACATTTTAATACAAATTTTGCATTAGATGCTTATTTTATTACTTCTGTATCTTTGAGTCAGTTAAAAAAAAAAAAAAATCCAACATTTCCAAACAATACAGATTCTCCAAGATGCTCAGTAAAATGTAAATGGCCAATTTCCATATAAAACTGCAGAAAGTGTACCCGAGACCACGGACTTCTTAGAGTACTAAAAAGCAAAGCGAGTATTGTCTTTGTCTTCGCCAAGTACTGACTTTCTTTGATTTATTACCGTTTGCTGTTCATTATAGAATTTTTTTTTTTTTATGTAGAAAATGTTTACTTTTATTATTTTTTGGAGATTTACAGACTGTCCTTACACATTTAATTAGTACTGTTTATACAGTATAATCCTATGTCCTAAAAAGTCACATAAAAACAAAAGTGGAACGTGTTAGAAAGTAGAAAGCATTTTTCTTTCAAAAGAAGGTCACATTTATTGGCGCTGATGAAATGGACAGGGCACAGATGTTCCTGGTGGAATGCTGCTAGCAACCTACCAGTGGGAGGCTACGAAAATCAT
Source organism: Cranoglanis bouderius (assembly GCA_023630585.1). Lineage (NCBI taxonomy): Eukaryota > Metazoa > Chordata > Actinopteri > Siluriformes > Cranoglanididae > Cranoglanis > Cranoglanis bouderius. The sequence continues at coordinate 2,999,844 of CM042539.1, forward strand.
GCTACACCAGCCAGCTAGCCTCATTAGACGCCACGCATCCCGCTAAAAAGCCCATTCATTATTTTAAACCTTTTTTTCTTTTTTTTAATCTTTCACAAACCCAACTGCCAGCCGGTCCTCTCCTAAACTTCCTGGAACAAGAAGCACTTGTATAATCAGCCTAAAAGCAGGGATGTAGGCCAAGCACTGACTCGGCAGAATTTAGGTTTTATGGGTTTTGCAGGCTGGCAGCATGGCAGAACAGGACATAAACTTATGCAGTAGCTAGAGGGAATATTAAGGTGATTCACTGTGCATGATTATTGTATTGAGCTGAAAATCAGTGTCATAGATACTTAATAAAAAAATTTTTTAAATCCAATAAACAGATTGCTTTCCTGGTAAAACTTGGATTTCAGCTTCAAATTGAATAAAAACTTGCTATGCTGAACTAAGCATTTGAGTTTAGCTCAGTATTTAGCCTGCCGAAATCCAAATTCCTTCAACAACAAGACTCTGCTGTAGATGTTCACTAAAAGAACAGTCTCACAGTCTAGACAGCCTGCCAAGCTATCGGGAACAGCACGGCTGTGTCTGCACTTTGGGGACCAAGAGTCTGCATAAGTCTTCCAAGCCTTCAGATTATACTCTTAGAGCAATATCCCAAAATGACATCATTTATTATTCTGTGTAGAATTAATAATCATAAAATACAGCATCTTTCCAACAAGTTGCAATTATATACATCACTATGACATTTCTCTGTGAATCTACGATGACGGAGGGTAATGATACGTTTTATAGATTACTATTGAAAGCTCAATTCTGACCAAATAGTTGGTTAATTTAAATGTGTAGAGTTTTAAATGTGTGTTAAATCATTGACGTGAAGCTTTCTATGTGAAGACGTTTATTTAGCATTTTTGGAAGGAGTCACCAGTGTCAGCAGTAACGCTGTAACTTTAAACGTTCCAACATGAGAAAGCCTTCAGGATGGAGGGCTTTGCTGTTTCTCAGTAACATGACAAGCTGCGTTTCTCTCTCTCTCTTTAATTTCAAGAGACAAATAAAATAGAGGCTGGTGAGGGAATGTTTGTAGCTGTTGATGTAAACAAATAAAAAGTATAATTTGTTGTTCTTTAATTAAAAAAAAAAATTTTTAATCATTGGCAAATTGCTATGGTAAGAGTAATAAAACACTTTGGATTGTGCCGTCATTTGAAAATAGTCAACCTTAAGGTTACTAATGTGTCACGTTAGTCCGCATCCCACCACCCTGTTGTTGATTAGCTTCCTACAAAGCTGTCTGTTGTGTTTTATTCCTTATATATCTTAACAAGGTCAGATATCTGACATTAAAGTAAAATATAAACATGATATAGATGTTCCCGGCAGAGAAAAAGGAGGGTTCACAAAACATCAGCATAACATATTCAACATTTACATAAACGAACTGGCGAGCAGTCTGGAGCGATCAGCAGCCCCCGGGCTCACTCTGCACGACTCAGGAATCAAATGCCTGCTCAATGCAGATGACCTGGTCCTGCTGTCCCTCACTGAACAGGGCCTTCAGCAGAACCTGGACCTGCTGGAGCAGTACAGCCAGACCTGGGCCCCGACAGTTAAACCTCAAAAAGACTAAAATCATGACCTTTCAGAAAAGATCCAGACCCCAGGGAACACAACACACATTCACATTAGGAAATAACCACATAACTCCCTCATCGCACTATAAATATCTAGGACTAAAAATCAGTTCCACAGGCAACTTCAACTCTGCAGTGAATGAACTAAGAGATAAAGCCCGCAGGGTGTTTTATGCCATGAAAAGACAATGTCCTTTAGATATTCCGGTTAGAATTTGGCTGAAAATATTAAAATCGGTAATTGAGCCGATTGCCCTCTATGGAAGCAAGGTGAGGGATCCACTAACAAATCAAGAATTCGCCAAATGGGAAAAACATCCAGTTGAAACCCTGCATGCAGAATTCTGTAAAAATATCCTACATCAGCACACAACAAACAACGCATGCAGGGCAGAATTAGGCAAAGTCCCCTCGCTCAGCTGGTCCGAAGCTTCAGACCTGAAAGATCACCATCACCTACTAAACCCCACCACACTAACACTTCAGACCAGGACAGCAAAGTCAAAAACATCACCTCAAACCAAATTACAATACAAATGAAACAAAACTACATCACCTACTGGGAAACCCAAACACAACAACAGAGTAAAATGCAGTGCTATTTGGCCCTGAAAAGACAGGACACCATGGCAGACCTTCTGTACACAGTAACCGATAAAAAAAAAAAATAAAAAAAACTGAGAAGCACCTTGACCAGGTACAGACTCAGTGGCCACGCCCTAACAGAAATAGGCAGACACAGGAAAACATGGCTCCCACAGGAAGAAAGGTTGTGCCTACACAGCAACCAAAACACAGCTGAGACGGAGCTGCACTTCCTGACAGAACACACAACATACACACACATCGGAGAAAAATTAAAACACACACACCAAACATTGAAAAGCTCCCCCTCCTACTGGGAGAAGATAAAGACTGCTGTATATTAGCAGCACAATATGTCTCGGCCTGCCACAATATTAGGGACAGTGAGTGATCCGCCTCGCCCTTGTGTTTCCTGTAATTATTGTGATCGCCCTTCTTTATTATTATTATTATTGTTTTATATTTTTTTCTTACCTTTATTAGTAAATTCACTATTATCCTGTAATTTTACACATTTTATCCTTCTTTTTTTCAATTATTCTGTATATAGTAAATTTATTTGTACATTTATGCACATTGTCTGCACTATTACTTATTTTTTTATTTTATTTTAAACTACTAGTATTCTATTCAGTTTTATTTTATTTTGTTTTGTCTTTTATTTGATTTCTCTTGTGTTTACACTTCCCTTCCCTTGTACTTGCTTTGGCAATACAAGTGTACAATTGTTTGTCATACCAATAAAGCACATGAAAATTGAAAAACTGGTGATGCTTAATGGGCAGCAGAAGTGACAAAACAGTATTGATACAGCCATAAGCCAGAGATGATTTAAAAATAAATTTTTGCATTTGAATTTCTAATCTACTTTTGTTTTGAGATGAATCCAGGCTAGATTAAATCTAAAGCTAAGACATGATTAGGGCTCCTGTATATTATATCTAATTGTAGCCTAAAACTGCTAACAAAAATATATGATCTACAAATGCACAATAGCATTCACAATATAAAAAAATAATTAATAAATAAATACTTTTTTTTTTTTTTTTTTTTTTTTTAAACATTTTTAGATTCTGTCCGTTTTGCCACCCAGACCAAGATTATTTACATAGCCCATGACATACTGGGGGGAAAAAATAGGGTAGGAAAGAGATTATAAATTCCTCCAATTTTCTAATTTTCTCCAAATTTCTTGCCTACAGGTGAATATTTCTTTGTTTCAAAGCACAGTTCATTTCATCATGAAGCAGGATTAGGAGTCCTCACCGTTTTTGGCCACCTCCGCTATGATGTTGGCTACTTTGGGTGTGCAGGAGTTCGGTGTGGCCAATAAAGTAGGCATCATGGGAAGGACGCCCATCTCCTGGATTTTTCCACTGGCTTCCACATCTGGAAATAAAGATTAATTAGGAGGCATTCAAAATCACGTTCATGTAACGAGAAATCTTAATTATACTTCCTATTAACACCTATTAACATATTACATAAATCCCATAAAGACCTGCTTCAACTGTAAAGCCAAGAAATCTGAAAATCAGACCATAATACTGTGCATATGCTGTGACTAATTAGTGACTAACATGCAGAAGCAAACAGGGACGGTTTCACTCCTCCTTCCCTGGCACGCTCCATCATTATTTATAAGTGCCCTGAGGATCAGTACAGCAGCACCTCTCAGACCACAGAAAGCCTACAGCATTTGCCAATTACATTCATCAGAACAACAAGTCGGAGACAAAAACACTGCTCCCATCTGAATGATATCAGGAGAATATTTGGGGGAAGATGAGAAATCTGTCGCCCTTTCAGCATATGTTTAAAAAATGACAGTACATCCCATCCCATCCCATCCATCCATTTTCCATACACAATCGCACACACTTTCACACACTGCGGACAATTTGGAAATGCCAATCAGCCTATAACGCGTGTCTTTGGACTGGGGGAGGAAACCGGAGTACCCAGAGGAAACCCCCGAAGCACGGAGAGAACATGCAAACTCCACGCACACAGGGCGGAGGCAGGATTCGAATCCCCAACCCTGGAGGTGTGAGGCAAACGTGCGAATATCCTAACCGTCAAGTCATCCATAACGTACAAGCTGTACACCCTTCATGTCAGTTTCTATCCTAAAATGCTAAACACACGATTGAAGACTAGACTGTAATAAACTTATTACAGTAATAAACACTTACTGTTATGGGCCAAAGCTTTCAGCAGGAGGTCCAGGCAACTCTCCACATTGTCTGATGCACTGTCCGCTGATGAGAGCTTCAGCGTCTTCAGGGCTTCGCTTAAGTTATCTGCTAAGAGAACACAACACAGATCAAAAAAAAAGAAAAGAAATTTTAAAAATACTAGTCTTATAAGAGTGAAAAAAAAATACCAGTCTCATGAGTCAGTCTTCTAACTAAACACAGCTAAGAACTGCCTAATTTTACAGGAAGAGGCCACTGGATTGACACTGCAATTACTCCCCAGTAACCGTTATGAACAAAACACTCTACTGCTTTTGGTGATGCAATAAGCCTATTTTTTTTTTTTTTTTGCAATACACTGGCATCCGAAAAGCTATTTTTCTATCCTTAAAGCCAACAGGTGCTACCATATTGCCTTTCAACTTCCATTTTCACTTTCTTACCACACTAATACAATTCCACTTCAGATGCAGTGAAGATGCCAATGAGGAAAAGTGAACTTGTATGCTGAAGTAAATATCTAATTAAAGGCAAAAAGTGTTCCCTACCTCATGGTATTAACATCACTAACACTTCCCCAATTCTCATATCGTGTAGGGGTTCTGTCACTATCTACAGAGATTTTAGAGAAAACCTGAAAATGTGTCATCTTGTAAACTGTTTTAATAAAGAAAGAAAGAAAGAACAATAACATTATGTTATATTTAATACATGACCAGCAAGTGCAATTTATTATTTCACCGTTTTATAAGCAGGAAAAAGGTCAAGTGTACATAATAACGAAGTGAACACTGCACTTCTTATGTTAAGTAGAACAGTTTTACATAAAACACAATGTTATGTTATTATATTATACTGTATATAAAAGAAATGCTACTCAGAATACTGTTGCTTCATTGCAAAAGACGTGGTCTGAATATTTATGATGCATACTGTAAGACCTGATACAGTGTACAGAGTACCGTGCTCCCACATTAGCCATCCTCCAGCCCTGGCTTCATATCTACCCAGAAGGTAAGCATCGTGGGACGGGGTACTAATCACTATTTTTCCTTTTTAATGAATTGGTATGCATACATCTAAGATTTTTCACCATTTCATGGTATTTTCTATAAGGAAAAACTAAAATGATATAAAATAAATACCACAATTCCACTAGCACACTATCGCTGACAATGTAAACAATGATATGGTTGGAAACATGAAACCGGCTTCCGCCACGAATCCTGGGAAAATTTAGACATCAGGAAAAAGGTGGGGTGGTTTTCCTGTTGGAAACTGGTGCGATTGAGCTGACTGCACCCTTTGCGATTTCTGAAGAGTATGGCTAGCTAAATGTACAAAGCAGAGGTATAAACATTTAGGCGTCGATTTTAATTCTTAAGGCAACGATTCGATAGTTCATGATATCACTAATACCATACAATACAATTTGATTAGTTGCCTCTGATCGATTTGTGGCCATTCATTTGTGAATAATGATGACAGAGAATTATTTTTAAATTTAAGAATTATTAGCTAAATCGCCTTGCTAGACTATTTACACAACAGTTTTCATACGAGACAGATTTTTTACACACCAGTTGTCGGTCCTTTTTCAATAATAATTCAGTTAGAATCAGTAATTATTGATAAATTATTTATGACTGTTGCCTCGATTCATGAGCCTGGGGTAAAGTGTCCAGAGTGAGAGACTAAAAGGGTGGGGGGGGTTGAAGAAAAAGAAGAAAAAAAAGAAAAAAAAAAAAAAAAAAAACATTTTCGAGCACGTCCCCCGATTTCACGCTGAGATGCACACATTAAATAAGCAGTTTCAGTTATAGAAACTCTATGACTCATCTAAATAAATATCCCAATAAAGATATTTCGAGAACATTGCAACATTCTATTCAAGGAAAACCTGCAAATAAACACCTCTCAGAAATGTTTAAGTCTCATTATTAAATTAGAGACATGAAATACCAAACCTTGTCGAATAAACCAGGACAAATACATCCAAGAGACACTATGTAGGTAATGAAACCCGGTTATTTCAATAGGCATGACGGCTTTACTAATGTCACTTGGGAAGCCAATTAAAATCATGTGAATGGCAATGCTTGGGACCACTTGTCACAGCAGAGGCATTAAAAGTGATAGATTAGTACAGAGACTATTAAGGTGCCTACTTTAGTCATCTCGGAGCTAAGGTCAGCAGGAACACTCAGCAGGTGAAGAGAATAAGCGAGGTTTCAAATGGCCTGTCAGGCTCCTTTATTACAATGAAAAACCATGTCTGAAACACTGGCTAACTGCTACTGATGCAATATTACACACACAAGCCTGCTAAACTACAGACAGGGAGCCCAGATTGTACTAAATTATAAATACGTAAGCAAATGAAGGATTTGAGAACGGCCATATGGTGGGGAGGCGACTCTTCATGGATAAGTGATGATAGAGAACATGTTGCAATTGCTTCTAGTATTTTCTGATGAAAATAAATGGACATTAGCAAGCAGCTATACCAGTTTTACCCATTTTTGGGTAAAGTAATAAATAAGTAAGCTTTTATAAAAAAAATTTTTTTTTAATTTTTAAAAAAAAACATATTTTAGCCCAGCATTAACCCAGATATAAAGGGAAAGAGACCATAGTGACCAGGGCTTACACAAAGCATGCTGCAGCTATATCTTTAATTATTCTATTTTTTTTTTTTTTTTTAAATAAGAAGAAGAAGAAGAAAGAAAATGATAAGATGTATTAAGTTTTTGTTGTGTCCATCACAATGCAAAAAAATCACAAAGTGACTGGTCTATTTTTATTAGCAATAGCACAGACCAATCACTGTTCCCAGAGTGTGTTAGCTTCACGTGGTTTTGTCAATGCCGGTGCTGGTATAATGACTAAATTAAAGTTGGTTTCATTTTTAGCACTCACACTTCCAATTCAAACATCATTCACATAAAGCCTGTGACAATGTTTTTAAGGACCAATACTTTATCAACACAATCATTTTCCACTCACCTTCATGCAGGGCACCAATAATTTTGGACGCCGCTGCACCCTACATAAATGGCGACTCGACATTAGGCTGAGAAAATGCTGAAGTATTCTACTTTTACTTGATACAGAAACAAAATTAGCAATAGCTATGCACCATCAAGCAACATCAAACATGCTGATGTAACGCCTTTCAGATGCAGGTACTCTTTCAGAGACAGGCTTCCAGACTGGTATGTATGGGGGTTCGACAGCGTTTCATTTGCAGAGTGCTTGAGGTTTGCTTTGGGTCATGAAATATCTAATCATTATGGCCCATTTTGCTTTAAAGCATCAGGAGAAACATGTGTCAGGGGTGACTCTGTAGGACATACACATAGGTCAGGTGCATTTCTGGCCTCGTCTGATCCGTTAAACAAGACAACTGTTATGCCATCAAAATCAGGGTTCTTTGCCTGATCCCAGACTGGAAGTGGCATACTGTCAAGCAGTGACAGGGCACCTGAAATCCACTGCCAAATCTAATAATCACGGTGATTTAAGGCCAAAAAGGCATCAGGCTTAAAAGAAATCGACTTAAAAGGATCTGCGGTGGATAAAAAGACTGATCTGGCTGCACATGTATGCAACTGACTGCGTGTACATGAGGGGCATGTTTTTATACCTTGGTGCAGACCAAATGTCCCCACAAGCATATAAATATATGATAGGTTTGACCTTGGGATGACATTTGGCTGGTGTCCATGAGAAAAAGCTGCTTCTAACAAAAATGCATTCATTCATTCATTCTTCTTCAGTAACCGCTTTATCCTGGTCAGGGTCACGGTTGATCCAGTGCGTGTCCTAGTAACACTGGGCAAGAGGAGGGAGAATTCACTGCAGATGGGACACAGAGCACCAATCACAAGATACATTCATACACTCATTCACACCATTAGCGTAGCCAATCTACCTATCAGCATGTTTTGGACAGGAGAAGAAAACCCACATAAACAGTGACAGAACATACAAAACTAAACAAAGACAGCAAACTGAGCTCAGGATCGAGCCCAGGACCCTGGAGCGCTGAGGCAGCAACTCTACCCACTGCACCACCATGCCACCATTTTTAAAAAAAACTGCAGCTTTTTCTTTTTTTAAATTAAATCTAAAAAAAAAAAAAAAAAGCTAAAAAAGGTTTCCTTTTGGTTGTGTAGATTAAGGTTAGGGTTAGTTGTAGGCATATACATAGCATTAATTAGCTGGAAAATTATGGCAACTGAAGGTCCTCACAAGTATATTAAGACAAATATACTGGAGTGATTGAATACCCTGACGTATACACTCACTAGCCACTTTATTAGGAACACTATACTAATGCTGTGTAGGGCCTCCCATTACTCTCAAAACAGCCTCAATTCTTTGTTGCATGGATTCCATAAGATGTCCTCTGGTCCATGTTGACATGACTGCTTCACACAATTCCTGCCGACTTTTCAGGTGCACTTTCATGCTGCAAATCTCCTGTTCTACCACATCCCAAAGGTGTTCTACTGGATTCAGATCCGGTGACTGGGAAGGCCACTGAAGAACACTGAACTCATTGTCATGTTCCTGAAACCAGTTTGAGATGGCTTTTGCTTTGTGACATGGTGCATTATCATGCCGGAGGTTGCCATTAGAAGATGGGTAAATTGTGGCCATGAAGGGATGCACATGGTCAGCAACAATACTCAAATAGGCTGCAGCATTCAAGTGATGATTGGTTGGTATTAACGGGCCCAAACTGTGCCAATAAAACATTCCCCACACCATTACACCACCTCCACCAGCCTGGACTGTTGACACAAGGCAGACTTGGTCCACAGATTCATGCTGTTGGCACCAAATTCTGACCCTACCATCTGTGTTCCTAAGCAGAAATCGAGCTTCATCAGACCAGGCCACGTTTTTCCAGTCTTCAACTGTCCAGTTGTGGTGACCCTGTGCCCAACGCAGCCTCAGCTTTCTGTTCTTGGCTGACAGAAGTGGAACCTGACATGGTCTTCTGCTGTTGTAGCCCATCCGCCTCAACGTTCGAATTGTTACGCATTATGAAATGCTTTTCTGCTCACCACAATCGTACAGAGTGGTTATCCGAGTTACCGTAGCCTTTCTGTCAGCTCAATTCAGTCTGATCATTCTCCTCTGATCTCTCTCAACATGGAGTTTCCATCCGCAGAACTGCCGCTCACTGGATGTTTTTTTTCTTGTGCACCATTCTGAATAAACTCTAGAGACTGTTGTATGTGAAAATCCCAGCATTTATAGAAATACTCAAGCTAGCCCATCTGGCATGAACAATCATGCCACGGGAAAAATCACTGGAGATCCCATCAAAAATCGCTGAGTTTGCATGTTCTCCCCGTGCTTCCGGGGTTTCCTCGAGGTACTCCAGTTTCCTCCCCCAGTCCAAAGACCAAAGACAAGCGTTGTAATCTTATTGGCATTTCCAAATTGCCCGTAGTATGTGACTTCTTGTGTGAGTGTGTGCGCGATTGTGCCCTGAAATGGGTTGGCACCCCGTCCAGTGTGTCCCCCGAGTTCCCTGGGAGAGGCTCCAGGCTCCCGTGCAACTCTGTGTAAGATAAGCGGTATGGAAAATGAATGGATGGATGGATTGTTGGAATGTGTTTAAAAAAAATAATAAAAAGAAAAAAACGTGAAAGCCGAGGCCCATCTCCCTACACCAGACTCCTCTCCAAATAACTCATCCCTCATTCAGAATAGAGATGGATGTGTGCAGGGCGTGGATGCGTGTGACCTCTTTTACATAGACTCACCAAGAGCTTTTTATTTTATCACGTCCATCTTTCAGGCTCGTTATGATTGCATGGCGGATCGAAACACCACGTACAAAACGACATCTCCTGATGCAAAACGTCCAGTGTGAACTCGCAGTCGGGGCTGAGGGGAGGGAATCGGGGAGGGGGAGACACTGAAAGGGTCCCTAAATAATCCGATCCGTCTAAAACAACCGGGTTACCATTTAAACCGCAATGATTTGAGGCACAATGACTTACAGTAAATAGTGACTCGATATGTGATTCAGCTCAGATGGTGCCCATCACTGATGTCTGATCTCTCTCTCTCTCTCTCTCTCAACACTGTGTTTACACGTCGCTTATTTGTATCTAATCCACGACGTTACATCAACACAGCAGACTTGAGTGTAGGGATTTCTTTTTCGCAGTAATCTGCTCTGTCTGACCGAGCATGTACAGTTAAACTGCTGCTTCATGGTTTCTCTTTCTCCTCCCTTGATGCTCCAACATCCACAGTAGCAGAAACAAACAAGCAAAGGTGCCTAAATGGGGGGGAAAGGGAGAGGTTTCACCTGGCTTTCTCACTGAAACGACAAAACATCCCGAAGTGATGAACTGCTGGCCAGCAAACGGCTCGAGCGTGATCTCAAATCTGAATCACACCATGAGTAAAAATCATCATCACATCTCCATATTCTCAGAACTGTAATAAAGCAGCACTTACCCATTTGCATGAGGGTGTTCTAGTCCTCTTGTATGGTTTCAAAGCTCCAACTTAAATACGTGCCTATTGATATTTTCAACTCCTAGCAGGCAGGTGACAGGAGAAGCTTCACTGATGCTTTCTTTTTCTTTTTTCTCCTCAGTTCGCTTGTCAGACAGATATCCGGGCAAGGCCCACCTTAACCCACGCTGCTCCAGCTATACACACACACACACACACACACACATACACCGTCCACTCCGGTTTAATTAAGCGTCGAAAGCTCTCCGGACAGTGCGGGGTAAAAAAATCCCAGCACCCCGCTATTGTTATGTCGGCGGTTGATGTATTTTTATTTGTACAGACTAACCAACACGCACATGAAAATAACAAACCGTACTACACACTTCCTCTTGCCGGAGCAGTCCGCTTTCAAAGCACCGACACCGAGAGAGACGAGTCACCGCCTTTCTCTCAGTTAATTGGCCAATAGCCCGCGCCGAGGTCCTCAGCTCGACGCTGATTGGATACAAATAGAAGTCTCGCGGCTCGGGTTACGCCTTTTAACGAACGTGATCCCGCCCCCCAGTTTGACGGCCATAGTATGCAAGAATAATCAGTTCTGCGGCCCGGAGCAGAAAATATGATAAGATTTGTGAAACATTTCACACACGGCAGATGTACTAATTCTCCCAAACTGATATTTTATTAGATGTCAATTGTTGAAGAGGTACACTGAAAAACAACTGGCTACTTCCTCACACATATATTGTATAGTGCAAGATCAAATAGATTCATTTTAAATCTCGGGAATAAGATATATACCCATGTAATTCATTATTTATTAGTATTATCATGCAGCTTTATAGATGTATCTGGCTTATGTGTATTGTGTGAATGAAACGTGTAAACAATCCAGACAGATTTGCTTCCTTTGGAATGACTTTTATTGTTATGCATGTCTTGTTTATCCCATTTAATGAAAACTCCTTCTCTCTCAAATATGTTATTTGTTCATTCTGATTGGTAAACATTTCAGAGTTATTAAGTCTCCTAAATGTGGCATCTTGCTAGTAGAAATTAATTACTTACTAAAATCTCTTAAACCCATTAATAATAATGAAAATGTTCATTATAACCACATATGTGGTACTTCCTTTCATTCCAGACACCCAGTGTTATTTCCTTCGAAACTAGTGGATTTTTTATTTTTTTCCCCATTTCCTCGTTTCCTTGCCTAGTACTAACAGCAAAGCCATCACCTTCTGTCCGTGACCTCACATGTGCAGCCGATAAAAGTCCCTGCTACAACATGTTCACCCTCTTCTTTCCCATTCTAACCTTATAGAGGAAGAGGAAAGATGCTGAGCAACAGCAGTCTTTTAATTCTTTACATTTCTGCTAATCTTGTTATTGTTATTTTTCCAATCTGCACAGTCAAAGAGAAGGTTGAGGCACACCATAGGTAACAATGGGTAACAGGTGACTGTCTTGCAAAAAAGACATATTGTTTGCGTATGCGTGTAGAAATGTGAGTGCTGCAGATAAAGAGTAACTAATATTAAAATCTTAGAAAGTCCATAAAGTTCTAGTTTGTTGCTGAAGGTGTCAATTTTCCTCACGTTCTGTGTATTTCGGGGCAGGGGTGAAGTGAACAGCAGAAACGGCTGAAGAGGCTGCTAGGAATAATAAGGTAAGCTCCGAGTTGCAGTGGCAGGAACAAAAGCAGGTAAAAATGCTCCATGGAAGAGGGGAGAGTGTTTTTACTGCTTTGGAGCACAGATTATATGTGCTGTTAGTGGCCATGGGCTAAATGCAAGAGCTGGTAGCAGATATCCAACAGCAAATTGAAGCACAGAGCTCGAGGGAGCCTGGTACAGCTTCACATTCTGATGTTCTATAAGCGGCTGTGTCTCATTTTCTGAACCTGAGGCCCAGGTCAGCAGAGGGTTCTGATAGTTCAACACCAAACCTGACTGAAGAATGGAGTGTCAACCAAGAGCCCAGCACAGTAGCCTAAAAGTGTCTAAGCAATTTCATGGTATATCCATGTGAGTGGCTTGGATAGTCTACAGTGTAATGATTTCTTTTATAAGCCTTTATGAGTGTTAAAGCTAGGATTTGATAAAAGAGCAGGCATAGTGGCTGCAATGACAGATGCAAAAACCGACTGCTTGCCTCATTTTTAGTACAGGATGATGAAGCTTTGCACATAAAGTTGTGCTGCATACAGCCCCATTATAGAACAAGTAAAGCATATGGATTCACTTGTTCTAAGTTGACTAGTCAGAAAAGCAGTGGAAACCAAAGCCTCGATGAGTTGCTCTCAATGAGGTTAACCTGACCTGCCTCCTGTGCCTCTGTGGCACCATAAAGCCCCCCAGCTAGTGAGGGAGGTATCCGTGGTGACCACCTCCACAAACAATGATAGTGGCTGGGTCTCTAAATTTCAATATAATGAATGCTTTATCTTTTCTTTTATAAATAGTCAAGACCTTATCTTTCAGGAGGGTGAGAGTGAGAAATGAAAATCTCAAAAGGGCTGTCAAGACATGACAACAATTTACAGTCAAGCCATAGTAAGTTTGTTATATGTATAACCGATGTATAATTGGTATGCTGATCTCTACAGTTTAAGAAAATGTATTTGTATATCACTTTTAACAACAAAGATTGTCACAAACCATCATACAGGAATCCCTAGATCCCTAATCCTAATGAACAAGGAACAACAGTTAATAGGCTGTCTCATAATAGTATAGAATATTCCACATGGCATAGCATCTCTGTAAAAATGTAAACTAACTGGAATCCTCTTGGCATTAACCATAATAACAAAGCATGGACTGCCAGCCTCATAGATACAGCCTGTGGGATTAAGAAATGGTTCCCCCCAAAGGCCATTTTGTGCATTAGACAATGATATAAATATAAAGCTCTTCATGTATTTTCCCGTTCTATCTATCTAATACTTCAAAAACCCTGTGGCACCAAACTTACTTCATTTTCACAACTAGAACACAATGTTGTGTTTGCAATTTTCTGCAGCATATCTTCTAGTCCATATATTATCACAGTATATTTTGCATAATAGTTCTGCTTTGTTTTGCCATTATTGAACAACAGTAACAGCCCAAGAATAGAGATGTGGTTGATTTACAGTTGCAATCGATATTATTCAACCCCCATTGCAAATCAGGTTTATTGTCAAAATTTACAGACTTTCAGCTGATTGCAATGAACAAATCAAACAAAAGCAATTCAAGTAGTTCAACACAACGGACGCTTCAAGTGGTTTCCCCAAATTCAACTGAAAATGCAACTTATAATGACTTCTCCAGTCTCAAAATTATTCAACCCCCTGAATAGAATCCCTCACAACAGCACAAATATGCAAAACAGGTGTTGTCTCAAGCACACCTGATGCAAGTAATCAAGGGCTTCATTAGTTGCACCAGGTGTGCTTGAGCTGGAACACATGAAATACCTGAACTGGCTAGGGGTTTGTTGAGTGTCACATTTGACTGCATGTTAGAAATAGGGCTAGGTCAAAAGAATGGTCCAAAAAGTTAAGAGAAGAGATCATCGCCCTCCACAAACAAGGAGCAGGATACAAAAAGATAGCAAAGGCACTGAATGTTCCTAGAGACACCGTTGGAAGCATAGTTCGCAAGTTCAAAGTTAAGGGAACAGTGGTTACACTACCTGGACGAGGCAGAAAAAGGAAGCTATCAATGGCTGCAGCCAGATTTCTGAGAAGGCAGGTTGTGAAAAACCCTGTGAAGGCAGGTTGTGAAAAAGTGACTGAAAAAGACCTGCAGCAAGACTTGGTGGCAACAGGCACTGAGGTTTCACTGAGCACAGTAAGGTGTATACTAAACGCAGATGGTTTCCATGCCAGAACTCCAAGACGTACACCACTACTGACCCAAAACCACAAGAAAAGTCAGCTCCAGTGTGCTCAAAATCATATAAATAAGCCACAGAAGTTTTGGGATTCTGTTCTGTGGAACTTTTCGGCATGATGGATCAGTGGTATGTCTGGAGGAAGAAGAATGAAGCATACGCTGAAAAGAAAACTCTGTCCACAGTCAAGCATGGTGGTGGCTTGGTGATGCTCTGGGGCTGCTTTGCATCCTCTGGCACTGGAAACCTGCAGCGTGTGGAAGGCAAGATGGATTCATTCAGTATCAGGAAATCCTAGGAGAAAACGTCATGCCATCTGTGAGGAAGCTGAAGCTTGGGCATCATTGGACCTTCCAGTAGGACAATGATCCAAAGCATACCTCAAATTCCACCAAGGCTTGGTTGCAGAAGAAGTCCTGGAAGATTCTACAGTGGCCATCAGTCACTTGACTTGAACCCCATAGAAAATCTCTGGTGGGATTTGAAGAAGGTGGTTGCAGCACGCAAACCCAAGAATATTACTGAACTGGAGGTCATTGCTCATGAGGAATGGGCTAAGATTCCTCAGGAACGCTGCCAGAAGCTGGTGTCTGGCTATGCATCTTGTTTGCAGCAGGTCATAATGGCAAAAGGGTCTCTACTAAGTACAAAGATGCTTGCCATGAAACACAAGGGGTTTAAGTACACAATGTAATCAAGGGGATAACACAAAACAGCTGAGACATTAGGGAGGAACCAATGACATAACAGGGAAGGCAACAGGACAGAAATCAAAACAACCACACGTGTCACCATAAACAAAGTCAATGTCAATGAAACCCGGAAGCGCGCGCTGTCGCGCTTCGGACTGCCGAGGGGAAATCCATAACAGAAGTGCCCTTTTTTTCCCCACTTGAGCCCCTGCCCCCCAAAATGTCTGTGCACGTCCCTGACTGTAGCTCACATTAGTACAGCCAGAGCAATGCCGCAACACTGCCATATCTCTACCAGAAGTGAGCCATAGTAGAAATGTTTGTATGGCACACATGAGGGCTATATGTGGAATGTTTATGTGACCCACATGTGGCTGACACTCCAAAATCGACTGGAACCCCAGGGCTTAACTGACTCTGCACCAGGACCACAATAAGATATACTTTTAATGTTAATCTACCCTTATACCCAAAGCAAAGTTTAGAATCAAAATGCCCCAGTTACAATATGCAATACGTGCATTTTTAAAATGACTTTTTCTAGTATCGACATTACTCCATAGTCCTTATATATCCTATCCAGTCTACATTATACATATCCTTTTGTATGTATAATGTATATTTAATGAGTATTTTATATTTAAATAGAAATACGAATACAACAATGTATAAGTCAAAGCGATGGAAAACATGAATTTGTTTGAAAAACCATCAGGATGTCTGGGATTCGGCTTTAGTTTCATTATGATGTGTTTATGGTCTAATACTGCATCATGTGTGTGCATATTTGCATTGCTTTAACCCCTCTCTGTAATTCCCAGCGTCTCACACACCAATTGGTCGATTATAAAAGGCTTGCAGCAACTATTCGCCA
This sequence comes from Cranoglanis bouderius, assembly GCA_023630585.1. Lineage (NCBI taxonomy): Eukaryota > Metazoa > Chordata > Actinopteri > Siluriformes > Cranoglanididae > Cranoglanis > Cranoglanis bouderius. The sequence continues at coordinate 3,016,192 of CM042539.1, forward strand.
AATTCCTACCTCTCAACCATTAGCCTCCTCTCAGCGAATGCGCGAAGGTGAAGCACTGTTGTGTTCGGCATCAAACAGTTGCTTGACAGTAGCAGCAGATGATAGCTGTCCTGAGTCAAAACAATGCCCATTGCCATATAAGGTCATTTTTAATTTCATGTTATCACATTGCTTCGTATTACATGGTCATTCAAATGTGTGCATTTAATATTTTATCTTATTCCATGGACATTCAAAAGAATGTAGGAAAAATGTAACGTACGTACACACACACACACACACACACACAAAAGTGTGGTATAAATACCAATTTTTTATACCAAATTTTGGTATAAATTAACACAATTGTTCTGTGAAATGTTTTTGTGTTGTAATGTTACCCTGTATCAAGGACAGTGGTCTTCTTTTTTTTTTTTTTATTAAAACAAATCCAAACATTGAACATGTTTTTAAGCTCTAAAATAAGCTCTAAATAAAAGTATTTTAGATCATATTGCTTTTCTCTTGGCTTTATTTACACATGTGACCTTGAAGTAATCCAAAAATAACCAGATTACATTACTTTCATATTTTGATACTTGGATTACGTTACTGATTACATTTTTATGAAGTAATTATAAACCGTAACGGAATACATTTTTAAAGTAACCCTTCTAACCCTATACTTGCAACACAAATTTACCCAACTAAGCACAATGGCAGATCACACTACTCCTCATCTTCCTCTTCCTCCACCACATCTCCATCATCATCAAGCAGCTGCCCATCTACGATGCATTTTTCCTCAATGCCTTTATAGTCAATAGCATTGTGGTCTGTGATGGTCCCACAGCAGTGAGAAATTTGTGCCAGGAGTATATTAATAATGTGATTCTTCAATAAATCCGACACTATTAAATAATTTTGAGTTTCTTGCCTGTGTCAGCATTTAATACCGTAATTTCCTGTTTTTATCAATAAATAGTGTTCTTTTGCTGTAATTTTCACTTTCCCCTTCTGCCGCATTTTCATTTTCTCAAAGGATGTTAGCGAGAGTGAAAGCAGCATGAGTTTAGCAATCCCTCAAGTCCGGCATTAGAGCCCTCACAGCAGGGTGAATGGGTGATGACTCTGTGGCATAATTGCAAAGCCAAAGCTAAGGCAAAGACAGGCACATGGGAGCACCACTCCTCTCCTCTTCATGTGTCTAACAGGTTTTCTCTCCTCAGTGATGTACCTGCTGAGAAACCTGAAAGAGCTCTATAGGAGATCTTATGGCACGTGAAATTAGCTAGGCCTTCATGGGCACCAACAGCTTTAGTTAGTATACCAGGAGCCAGAGTGCCAGACATAGTAGGTAATCTTAGGGTCTTAGGCAAGCATAGATATCTTTTTTCGAAGATAGTTTTTCACGTAGGAGCTAATGATATACGCCTTCGTCAGTCAGAGGTTACTAAGAGTAACTTTATCGAGGTGTGTAAATTAGCGACGGCAATGTCCAATGCAGTAATATGCTCTGGCCCCATCCCAATTTGGCATGGCGATGTAGCTTACAACAGGTTATGGTCACTGAACTGTTGGATATCCAGGTGGTGCTCCGAAAACAATGTGGGCTTTATAGATAATTGGAGTAGTTTTGAGGGCAAGGCTGGCCTGTTAGGGCAGGATGGTGTCCATCCCACTATGGAAGGTGCTGCTCTCATTTCTTGCAGCATAGCTCATAATTTTAGAACAGGCCTAGTTACAATCAGTGACAATCCAGAGCCAAGAACAGGAAGCAGACAATCACGCTAAACTGACCATATGCTAGATGCCTTGAGTCATCAGTCAACACTATTGAGACTGTGTCTGTTCCCCGAGCTAAACAAAAAATGTAGAAATACTCAGAAAGTTTGTTTTAGTAACCTAATTAACATAAAATTAAATCATACTGACTGTACAGCCAGCACCTTTGAGCTCATATTGTGGTTATTTATAATGATAATCTAGAGGTAACACAAAAACCTGTACATAAATTCAACACATTTTTTAATTCTTTATACTAACGTAACATATGTAGCCACAAAAAAATAAGTCCACCCAGTAGATTTCACTAATTATTATTTACATATCCCTAGGGCCATATTCTGATTTTTTTCAGATTTCATATCAAACTGGGTTGTTTCTTTAGACAAAGCATTAATTTTTGGAGACTTTAATGTTCATTTTGACAACATGGATGACCATCTGAGAACAGCATTTGTGTCTAGATTCAGAAGGGGTTAATCAGAACGTAATAGGACCCACTAAATGGTGTTCACACTCTTGATGTAATATTAACACTGTAGTGCAGGGTGTGATAAGTGATTTGAGGTAAGGGAGCGCTGGTCCATTTTTGGCTTCGTAGGCAAGCATCAGTGTTTTAAATCTGATGCGGGCAGTTACAGGAAGCCAGTGGAGGTAGCATAGCAGTGGAGTGGTGTGGGAGAACTTAGGAAGGTTGAAAACAAGTCAAGCAGCTGCATTCTGGATCAGTTGCAGAGGTCAAATGGCTCTCAGAGGCAGACCTGCGAGGAGTGAGTTGCAGTAGTCTAGTCTCGAAATGACAAGAGACTGAACCAGCACCTGAGTGGCCTGTATGTATAGAAATGGATGAATTCTTCTGATTTTGTAAAGGAGAAATCGACATGAGCGTGTCAGATTAGCAATGTGAGAGGAAAAGGACAGCTGATTGTCCATGGTTACATCAAGGTTGCAGTAACCAATGGTGGGAGAGTTATCCAAGGAGATCACAAGATCCTGACATGGTTATGAATCACCTGGGATGAACAACAGTTCAGTTTTGCTGGGATTAAGTTTCAGCTGATGAGCTGCCATCCATGAGGAGACATCTGCCAGACATGCTGAGATCTGAGCAGAAACAAGAGGATCTGAGGGAGGGAAGGAGAGGATGAGTTGAGTGTCATCCGCATAGCAGTGGTACGAAAACCACTATTTTGTGAGGCTAATGTGAGGATATGACCTCTAAAAAGTATAGAGGGAGAACAGAAGAGGACCCAGTACTGAGCCTTGTGGGACACGAGTGGAGAGTCTGCAGGGAGTAGAGATGTGGATCCCCTCCACATCACCTGGTACGAGCGACCTTCTAGGTAGGAAGCAAAACACAGCTATGCTGCATCACGAATTCCGAGACTCATGAGGGCGGACAAGAGTGTCTTGTGGTTGACTGTGTCAAACGCTGCTGAAAGGTCAAGGAGGACTGATGACAGTTTGGCTGATCTAGCAGCATGTAGAGTGCTCTCCGCTAATATTGGCACCCTTGGTAAATACGAGCAAAGAAAGCTGTAAAAAAAAATTGTCTTTATTGTTAACCTTTTGATCTTTTGTTCAAAAAATTCACAAAAATTCTCTGTTCTCATGGATATCAAACAATTGCAAACACAACACAGGTTTATAAAAAAAAAAAAAGCATTGTTAAATATAGGTGTGAAACAATTATTGGCACCCCTATGAATTCATATGAGAAAAATATATTTAAAGTAAAGAACTGTGCAAAAGTCTTAGGCGCATGCAAAGAAATGCTGAAATGCAAAGATGCCTTCAAAATAATTAAATTAAACTTTTCTTCATTAAAAAAAAATACAGTAAAGAGCAGTAAACAGTAGTAAATGAAACAAAGTCAATATTTGGTGTGACAAGAAAATTAAAATTAAAATTAAAATAGTAGTCTCTGGTACAATTTGTGCAGTTTTATAAGGAAATGAGCTGGTAAGTTTTATTGAGCATCTTGCAGAACCAGCCACAGTTCTTCTGGAGACTTTGACTTTCGCACTCGCTTCTTTTTTTTGCAGCAAAACCCAGCAGCCTTCATTGTGTTTTTTTGTCTGAAAAGTGTCTCATATGTAATATGCTGCTTTCTTTAATGACATACAAACATTTTTCTGTAACGTTTAATTTTGTGCTAGAAAACTAATGTTTGGGAATCTAAAATGTTTTTGTACTGACTTGATAATGTAGAAGTCATAAAATAAAAAGTCTATAACAAAGTTTGGACTAAAAAAAATAAAGTGCTTAAAACTTTTGCACAATACTGTATATTCCCATTGATATATTTTATACATTTTTTAGTACACATGGGTGACTAGGAACAGGAAATTGTTCAACCATGACTTTTCACAGGGGTATAAATATGAAGTAACACATAGACCAAGGAATATAGCTGTGATGTCCGGCAAAACGTTGTTGAGCTTCACAAAATGGGAAGTGGCTATAAGAAAATAGTACAATCATTGAAAATGCCCATTTCCACCATCAGTGCAATAATTAAGAAATTCCAGTCAACTGGAAATGTTATGAATCAACCTGGAATTGGACGTGTCTATATTGTCTCAACGCACTGTGAAGAGGATGGTTCGAGTGGCCAAAAAATCTCCAAGGATCACAGCTGGAGAATTGAAGAAGTTAGGTCTTGGGGTCAGACAGTCTCCAAAACTACAATCCGAAGTCACCTACATCACCACAAGTTGTTTGGAAACCAAACCATCCAAAACCAAACTCAAGCACCTTCAGTTTGCCAGACACTACTGGAACTTCAAATGGGATCGGGTTCTATGGTCAGATGAAACCAAAATAGAGCTTTTTGGCAATAAACACCAGAGGTGGTTTTGGCAGATACAGAGAGGTAGCCACATGGAAAAGTACCTCATGCCCACGGTTAAATATGTTGGTGGCTCTTTAATGTTTTGGGGCTGTTTTTCTGCCAGAGGACCTGGACGTTTGGTTAAAATACATGGCATCATGGACTCTATCAAATGTCAACAGATATTAAATGAAAAACTGACCACCTCTGCCAGAAAGCTTAAAGCTGGGCCGTGGTTGGATCTTCCAGCAGGACAATGATCCAAAACATACATCAAAATCAACACAAAAATGGTTTACTGACCACAAAATCAAGGTCCTGCCATGGCCATCCCAGTCCCCTGACTCGAAACCCATAGAAAACCTGTGGGGTGATCTGAAAAGGAGAATACACCAGCATGGACCATGAAATTTGAAGGATCTGGAGTGATTTTGTATGGAGGAATGGTCTCAGTTCCCTTGCCATGTATTCTCCAACCTCATCAGGCATTATAGGAGAAGACTCAGAGCTGTTATCTTGGCAAAGGGAGGTAGCACAACGTATTGACTAAAAGGGTGCCAATAATTGTTGCACACCTATGTTTAACAAAGATTTTGTTTTTGATAAACCTGTGTTTTGTTTGCAATCATTTGATATCCATGAGAGCAGAGTATTTTTGTTAATTTTTTTTAAACAAAATATCGAAAGGTTAAACAATAAAGACAATTTTTCACAGCCTTTTTGCTCATATTTACCAAGGGTGCCAATATTAGTGGAGGGCGCTGTAGCTTCTCAGTGACAGCAAAAAGGGCAGTCTCTGTGGAATGTGCCACTTTGAAGCTGGACTGGTTAGGATCTTGGAGGTTGTTCTGTGTGAGATAGAGAGACAGTTGATTGTAGACAGTGCGTACAAGGATTTTAGAAAGAAAAGAGAGAAGTGTTACCGGTTGGTAGTTGTCGATGTCAGAGAGTGGGATCCAGAGTGGGTTTCTTCAGGATGGGAATAACCCTTGTTTTCTTGAATGCAGTTGGTAGATGACCAGATGATATGGAGCCATTGATGATAGTCATGATGAAGGGGAGGAGGTCTTGTGAGATGGTCTGGAGTATTGTGGAAGGGATTGGATCCAATGGGCATGTGGTAGGATTGCAGGACAAGACACTAGATTAGAAAAATGTGCCAGTGAAGGAGAAGAGGAATCCTCAGTGGGTAGTGTAGGAGTTGGGGTAGAATTGAAGGTCTGGCAGATTTTTTCAATCCTCCCATCATAAAGGGTAGCAAAGTTTTCAGCTGTCAGGGAGGTTGGCACAGGAGGGGCCAGTGGGTTGAGTATTGAAGAAAAGTTGTTGTGGAGCTTGTGCAGATGTTTCCAGCTTTTCATTGTAGAAGGCTAAGACTTTAGCACAAGTCACTTCAGATGAGAATTTGGCCAGGAGAATGCAGTAAGAGGCAAGAGCTGTCTCGAGTTGTGATTTCTTCCACTTTCTCTCTGCTGTTCTTAGTTTTCTCCGATTGCTACTTAACACATCTGACAGCCATGGAACAGGGTAAGAAATCATCCTGGGTTTAGGGGACAGAGGGCAGAGGAGGTCCATGGATGAGGAAAGTGAGGATAGGAAAGTGTCTGTGGCTAACTCCAATGGTAGGGAGGAAAAGGAGTCAGGGTCTGGAAAGGATGATAAGGTGCAGGAAGCTATGGAGGAAGGAAAGATAGGATGGAGGTTTCAACAGGTAGGAGAGAAATATTGATAGCTGGTTTTACAATAAACTGGACTTACTCAAACTATAGCTAACTACCCAGCATGAAATCAGCGACTGCTCTGTTTTAATTTTTACGGAAATATGGCTCAATGACAGCATTCCAGACGCAGCCATTCAGCTAGCCGGGCTAACCGCATATCGTGCCGACAGGATAGCAGTCCGGTAAGACTCATGGCGGTGGTCTGTGTGTTTACATAAACAATGAATGGTGCAGGAATGCCGTTGTGGTTTCAAGCTACTGTTCGTCACTGGTGGAGTTTATGACTGTGAAATGCCAACCATATTACCTGCCCAGAGAGTTTACCACCGTGCTCATTGTCGCGGTGTACATTCCACCCGGCGTTAATGCTAAGGAAATGCTAAGTCAACTCCACGGGGCTATCGGTAACTTACAAACAGCGCACCCAGATGGATTTTTCATTGTCACCGGAGATTTTAACCACGTGAATCTGAAATCAGTGCTTCCAAAATTCCACCAGCATGTTGATTTTGCAACCCGTGGTGCAAACACTTTGGGCCTTGTTTACACCAACATTCATGGTGCTTACAAGGCTGCACCCCACCCCCACCTCGGCAGCTCGGACCACATCACTTTTATGCTAATCCCAGCATACAGACCACTTCTGAAACGTGCCAAACCGGTTCTGAAACAGGTGAGAACCTGGTCTGAGGGAGCCATCTCAGCACTTCAGGACTGTTTTGAGCATACAGACTGGAATATGTTCAGAGAGGCTGCTACATACCACAACATCACAGACTTGGAGGAATACACAGCATCAGTGACTGGCTACATCAACAAGTGCATAGAAGATGTAATTTTCTTCAAGACCATCACCATACGTGCAAACCAGAAACCATGGATGACTGCAGAAGTGCGCTCGCTGCTGAAAACCCGAGACTCTGCCGAGATGTCCCGGGCCATCAGAGAGGCAAAGCGCAACTATGCAGAAGGAATCCACAGTCACTTCACAAACACCAAGGACACAAGGCGTATGTGGCAAGGCATTCAGGCCATCACAGACTTCAAAGCTACACCACCTGTCTGTGATGATAGCAAGACCATCTGTCTTGCTCCCAGATGCACTGAATGATTTCTACGCATGGTTCGAAGCACAGAACAACATGCCAGCAAGGAAGACTATCTCAACTCCCACCGGCCAAGTACTTTGTCTGTCTGCAGTGGACATCAGGAAAACTCTGTCCAGAGTCAACACACGGAGAGCTGCAGGTCCTGACAACATACCTGGCCGGGTGCTCAGGGAATGTGCTGATCAGTTTGCAGATGTCACAGACATCTTCAACATTTCCCTGAGCCAAGCAGTCATCCCAGTGTGCTTCAAGACGACCACCATCATCCCTGTGCCAAAGAAATCATCTGTGTCCTTCTTGAATGACTACCGGCCTGTTGCACTCACACCTATCATCATGAAGTGCTTCGAGTGGTTAGTCATGAAACACATAAACACATGTCTCTGACCCATCTAGATAAAAAGGACAATTACGTAAGGATGCTGTTCATAAACTTCAGTTCAGCATTCAACACAATCATCCCACAACAACTTACAACAAAGCTGAGCCTGCTGGGTTTAAACACCTCCCTCTGCAACTGGATCCTGGACTTTCTGACCGGGAGACCCCAGTCCATCAGGATCAGCAACTCCACATCCAGCACCACCACACTGAACACCAGTGCCCCCCCAGGGCTGTGTGCTCAGTCCACTGCTGTTCACCATGCTGACTCACGACTGTGCTGCTAAGGTCACATCATCAAGTTTGCTGATGATACTACAGTTGTGGGCCTCATCAGCAACAATGGTGAGTCAGCATACAGGGAGGAGGTGAACCAGCTCACAGAATAGTGTAGAGACAACAATCTATCTCTTAATATTGATAAGAGTAAAGAGATGATTGTTGACTTCAGGGGAACCCAAGTGGACCACTCACCACTGCACATCAACGGGACAACTGTGGAGAGAGTCAAAAGTCAAAAGTTTCTTGGTGTGCACATGACTGAGGACCTCTCCTGGACTCTCAACACCACCTGCCTAGTCAAGAAGGCCCAGCAGTGCGTCCACTTCCTGCGGAGGCTGAAGAGAGCCAAACATTTATTTTTATATATTTATTGTCCTGTGTGTTTACTGTCCTGTGTACTTATTGTTTTGCACTCGTCTCACACTGTTTTTTATCTGCACTTTATGTAGTCTTGTGTACTGTTCTGTGTTGCATCATGGTCCTGAAAAAACATCATTTCTTTCCAATGTATATACACTATATAGAGGAATGACAATAAAAATCTACTTGACTTGACTTGACCTGAGGTTGATCGGGGAGGTAACTGTAACTGCATGGAACTCGAAGGATGAGATGTTGAGATGAGACAGGGAGAGAAGTGTGAAGCACCATCTCCAAGACAACAGCAGACCTGTACCACCACCCCTGCCAGTTTCTCGTGGAGTGTGAGAGAAACCATAAGCAGGGGACAGAGCAGCCAGTGTAGCTGAGTTCTGTGGAGAAATCCAGGTCTCAGTTAGTGCCAGAGAGTCAAGAGTGTAATGGGAAGCTAAAGCTGAGAGGAAATCAGCTTTCTTTACAGCAGACTGGCAATTCCAGAGCCCACCTACCATTGCTGTTTGACATTGAGACAACAAAGGAGTGTAGATGAGGTTACTCATAGTTAGGCCTCTGGTTTGTGGATGAGAGCTTCTGGGTCTGAGAGAGATGACAACAGAGATAGGATTGAGGCACATGTCTGCAGCCTAGTCAGGAATGAAGTTAGTGAAGCTAGGGCTGGGAGGGAACTGGTAACACTTAACTGAACAAGAAGAAAAAACACTACTAAACTTGATAATTTATCTAAATTTATGCTTCTAACCGCTACAGACACTAGTGCTCTTCAATATATCTTAGTAAGCCCTGCCCACAATTCACACCATAAGGGAGACTGAAATTACTCTTGATTAACCACCTGAGATAACTAATTAGCATAGACTAACAAACACTTCCAAGTAACACTACAGAATCAACAATACTATACAATACAGCAATTCTAGTGGCAAGAATCTAGATTCAACTGAGTCAAGTAGATAGTACACAAAAGTCAGAATCCTACCTTACCAGTAGAGAATAAATTCAAGATCAACAACTTAAAGCGCACATACCTACATAAATAAAAAAAGAGTATCTTAGAGAGGCAGAGTCTCTCAGAAGCACACATACCTACATACCTACATACAGTAAGAATAACGTTCATGAAATCTATCATTTAGGATTTAGGCCTCATTATAGCACAGACAGCGCTGGTTAAAGTGGTAAATGACCTACTACTGGCCTCTGATCAGGGTTGTGTCTCCTTGCTTGTGTTGCTTCACCTTAGTACAGCTTTTGACACCACTGATCATATTATTCTCCTTGATAGACTAGAAAATGTTGTGGAGTTAAGGGAACAGCCCTCTCCTGGCTCAGGTAAACGAGTGATCATTATCAATTTGTAGATGTAAATGATGACTTCTCTACGCACACTAAGGTAAAGTTTGGTGTTCCATAAGGTCCTATTTTAGACCTACTTCTTTTTTTTTCTCTATATACAGTATGCTACCTCTGGGTAAAATTATTCGTAAACATGGTATCACTGATGACACACAGTTGTATGTTTCAGCAAAGCCAGATGAGAGACACCAGCTTAATAAAGTTAAGGAATATGTAAAGGACATTAGAGACTGGATGCTTATTAACTTCCCTCGACTAAGTTCTAACAAGAGAGAAGTATTTGTACTAGTATCACATGCACCTAGAAGTAAGCTTTCTGATTATACAGGTGCATCTCAATAAATTAGAATGTCATGGAAAAGTTCGTTTATTTCAGTAATTCAACTCAAATTGTGAAACTCGTGTATTAAATAAATTCAGTGCACACAGACTGAAGTAGTTTAAGTCTTTGGTTCTTTTAATTGTGATGATTTTGGCTCACATTTAACAAAAACCCACCAATTCACTATCTCAACAAATTAGAATACTTCATAAGACCAATAAAAAAAAAACATTTCTAGTGAATTGTTGGCCTTCTGGAAAGTATGTTCATTTACTGTACATGTACTCAATACTTGGTAGGGGCTCCTTTTGCTTTAATTACTGCCTCAATTCGGCGCGGCATGGAGGTGATCAGTTTGTAGCACTGCTGAGGTGGTATGGAAGCCCAGGTTTCTTTGACAGTGGCCTTCAGCTCATCTGCATTTTTTGGTCTCTTGTTTCTCATTTTCCTCTTGACAATACCCTAAAGATTCTCTATGGGGTTCAGGTCTGGTGAGTTTGCTGGCCAGTCAAGCACACCAACACCATGGTCATTTAACCAACTTTTGGTGCTTTTGGCAGAGTGGGCAGGTGCCAAATCCTGCTGGAAAATGAAATCAGCATCTTCAAAAAGCTGGTCAGCAGAAGGAAGCATGAAGTGCTCCAAATTTCTTGGTAAACAGGTGCATTGACTTTGGTTTTCAAAAAACACAATGGACCAACACCAGCAGATGACATTGCACCCCAAATCATCACAGACTGTGGAAACTTAACACTGGACTTCAAGCAACTTGGGCTATGAGCTTCTCCACCCTTCCTCCAGACTCTAGGACCTTGGTTTCCAAATAAAATACAAAACTTGCTCTCATCTGAAAAGAGGACTTTGGACCATTGGGCAACAGTCCAGTTCTTCTTCTCCTTAGCCCAGGTAAGACGCCTCTGACGTTGTCTGTGGTTCAGGAGTGGCTTAACAAGAGGAATACGACAACTGTAGCCAAATTCCTTGACACGTCTGTGTGTGGTGGCTCTTGATGCCTTGACCCCAGCCTCAGTCCATTCCTTGTGAAGTTCACTCAAATTCTTGAATCGATTTTGCTTGACAATCCTCATAAGGCTGCGGTTCTCTCGGTTGGTTGTGCATCTTTTTCTTCCACACTTTTTCCTTCCACTCAACTTTCTGTTAACATGCTTGGATACAGCATTCTGTGAACAGCCAGCTTCTTTGGCAATGAATGTTTGTGGCTTACCTAGTGAACCAAACTGAGAGACCATTTTGAAGGCTCAGGAAACCTTTGCAAGTGTTTTGAGTTGATTAGCTGATTGGCATGTCACCATATTCTAATTTGTTGAGATAGTGAATTGGTGGGTTTTTGTTAAATGTGAGCCAAAATCATCACAATTAAAAGAACCAAAGACTTAAACTACTTCAGTCTGTGTGCACTGAATTTATTTAATACACGTGTTTCACAATTTGAGTTGAATTACTGAAATAAATGAACTTTTCCACGACATTCTAATTTACAATACAGCACAGCTTCATAGTAGAAGAGTCCGGGTGCTGAACTGGCCTGCCTGCAGACCAGACCTTCCACCAATTGAAAACATTTGGCGCATCATGAAACGAAAAATACAACAAAGAAGACCCAGGACTGTTGAGCAGCTAGAATCCTGTATCAGACACGAATGGGACAACATTCCTCTCCCAAAACTCCAGCAGCTGGTCTCCTCAGTTCCCAAATGTATACGGACTGTTGTTAAAAGAAGAGGGGATGTTACACAGTGGTAAAGATGGCATTACCTGAAGCTCTTACCTGATCTGTAACTGCATGATTTTTTTGCATTGGACTACTGCCACATGATTGGCTGATCATGGCTGAACAACAACAACAACAACAACAACAATAATAATAATAATAATAATAATAATAATAATAATAATAATACAATTTGTAAAAAATAATAATAATACTGCATTTAAGAAGAAATGTTATCTGGCACATGGGGGCAGTATACATCACCATATCAGTTCCAGTGGTTTCTGAACAGGAAGGTCTTTGATAAATTGCACTATAAAATGTAGTCCTGCATAATGAAAACTATGCACACATTGGTTTTAATCATCAATTTTAAAAAAAAAAAATCCAGGCGATTAAAATCAAAATAATTATTATATGTATATTAGAATGTATCTAATCTAAGACACTTACAGACCTTTTATTTCCTGGTATCATACTAATATATTGGTATCATAATACTTCCTGGTATCTTACTAATTTGTTAAAGGCTCGACACACCTTTCTCTAACAAAACGACGGTGCCATTCCAAAATTATTTAATGTTTAACTGGTATGCCATAAAGTCCTATGTTTTTGTATTATGGCGTCAGTGCATGGTATCAATTATTACAAAATTTCAGGGAAAATCTGCAGCTTTTCTTTTTTTTTTAATTATGGAGCCAAAATAAACTCATTACGTGGTCCATATTGAATTGGAAAAGTGCAGATCGCACTTTTAATGTAAGGTTAAATTACTGAGTATATCTAAATCATGTCATTTATAACAGTGCTGGATTACATTTCTTAAGTAATCTATTTAACGCTGGATATTTGAATGTTGGATTAAAACCACTTTTGTTCGTTTGTAATCATTCAAATTTTCAGATTAAAAAGTCTACTCAGCAAACCACGGTGATGTAAGCAAAATGTGTTTCAGTTAACAGTTATCTGAGCAAGAATGAGCAGAGAAGCTGCAAATTTTCCTCCTGTTTACATTTCTCCAAAATGAAGTACTGCTATGTGACAATTTTGTCAGATCTCCTTGTTTGTGTTTATATTGTATTTATGTTCAAAATTTACTTTATCTAGTCTACTGCAAGATAATATTCACAGGTTTTTCTTTTTAATGTTAGATGTTAGATGTTAGATGCAGATCACAAAGATTGCTGAACCTTCAGAAATTAGTACTGAAAGAAGAACCTACTCAAATAACATTTTTTTTTAATATAAAAAATAAACTACCCTCAGAAACAAATAATGTAGACAAGAAAATAATAAACACCCTTCTATAACAGCCTTCTGTGTAAAAAAAAAAAAAAAAAAAAAAAAAAGGTGATATAACATCCACTTCCACTTAATCTACAGTCACACTGCAAGAAAACAAGCACTACAGCCAGGATATCTGGTCAAAGGTTAACATGAGCACCAAATCCTTCTGAGCAGCTCCACACACGCTCATTTTGCATACACTCCACTTGCGCTCACTACTCCTGCCTCCCACCCCCCACCCTGTTGGAACTGACGGCACCATCCTTTATAAAGCCTCCTCGGCTGCGTTTGTAGAAGGTGCCTCGCTGCTCATCCCTGTGCACCCTTTTGAGAGAGATAGTGGGGCTACAGAGGGGTGGCAAGTAACGTTTTTGCTTGATTATTTGCCTTTGTGCCTTGCTTTGGACTATGAGCATGGACATGTTGGCCAAGAAGGAGCGGAGAGGCAGGGATGTGAAAGGCATGCTGAAGAGGAACTGGGTTCTCATAGCAACCATCGTCTCTGTGCTATTGGGTAAGGCTCCTACAACATCATAGATCTGTCTGAATGTAAGGTAGGACAGGTGGCTCTGTAGTGATGAGCTGCATGTTTTCAGAAATCATGTTGTCTTTCGGCTGCTTTGTCTCGGTTGTGGGTTTACTGTGTGTGCTGCATGCGAGCATGCAGTGATAGAGAGCACCTCCATTCTTCTGCAGCTGCAGCACTCTCCTTCTCTCTCTCATTCTCGCTCTCTCTCTCTTTTTTTTTTTTTATCTCTCTACAGAGTACTGTTTGTTCATAGTGTGGAAATCATTCAACAGATTATCATTGACAAAATGCTATCCTGGAAAATAAGACATTTATATAGCATTTCCACTATAATTTCTTTGTCTTTTGTTGTACCATGTAGCTTCATACCACAGTCTTTGAAATAACCAGTGTGTTATTTACAGCACTAGTATTTTATATATTTCAGGTATGTTGTGTTCATGGGTGATTAATCACTGATCAGCTTTCTCATGGTCTCAGTATGTGGGCATGTCTGTGTGTGTGTGTGTGTGTGTGTGTGTGTGTGTGTGTGTGTGTGTGTGTGTGTGTGTGTGTGTGTGAGAGAGAGAGAGAGAAAGAGAGAGAGAGAGAGAGAGAGAGAGAGAGAGAGAGGTTGGTGTCCCTAGCTCACTTGGCTGTTCAAACATTTAGCGGCCACCACAGAGAAGCGTGACTAGACTCAGCGTGTGACAGTGAAAACTGTTTTTTTCATCACACATTAACGTCCAGTGCTGGTCTTAATTGTTCTGTTAATGGTAAGTCTTTCCCAGGACTATGAACCTGTCTAGACTATCAGCTCTCACACACAACTATGCAGTGATATTTACTGCAATGGTCTACTGTATAAAAACCCCTTGCAGAAAAGTCATGTCACATCATCATACAATTCACATATAAACTTTACACATGTGGTTGACACTTAACATTAGATTTTTTTTTTTTTTCCCACATGATTCAGTTACTTGCACTTGTGACTCATTCTCTCCTGCTGGGAGTGGTCCCACGTGAATACTGAAAAAAAAGATTGCACTTACTAAGAACAGTGAATGCCCAAGACTGACCCTTGCCTCAGCAGAAAACTTCACTTGGATACTCTAGAGTTGTACCTAAAAACCTCTGCTGTAATCATAAAGACTATGATTCAACACTCTGTGCTGTTTGACTTATAGTGTACAGTTGTGGAAGAATAATGATTCATAATCCGACTATCCGGTGTCCCCCAGAGTACGATGGGTTCCATTTTGAATCTGGTCCCTCTCAAAGTTTCTTCCTCATGTTGTCTCGGGGTAGAAGTAATCCAAATAAGAAACACAGTAATCCACAACTGGTAGAAAATCCGGAAAACACAGGGAAATACACGCTAGGCTAGACGGTGGTCTGGAAACCACGAACCACGAGCTAAGAAAAAAGAACGCGAGGCTAGAAAGGTGGTCTGGAAACCACGAATGACGAGCTAAGGAAATAAACGCGCACGGCTAGAAGGTGGTCTGGAAACCACGGGGAAAAAACTAAACTAAACAAAAGTTAATGCTAATACTAACGCTAATACTCCACGCCGAAGCGGAAACGGAGTGGCGTATTTAAACACACATCAATCACCTCAATCACATGCCCAAATCACTTACACCTGACACCAATACATGAACAAATGAGGAGGCGGAGACATGACACGAACGAAAACAAACGCACATGGGGAAACACAGGAGGCGGAGACATGACGTGAACGAAAAACATGAGTACACATGGCAGAGGTAAACAAAACGTGAGTTCATGAATAAAATGTCCATAGGAGAGTTTTTGAATGGCGCTGGAATGCGTGCAATGGAATGCGGAAGTATGCCACTCGCTCCTCCTTGCCGAGTCGCGAGCGCTAGAGAAGGGGAAACCTAACAACTGTACCGCACAAAATTCTGGTAATTCAACAGTCGTAAAGGATACATGAAAAAATACCAATTTTTTATTACTGAAGTTATAGTTTATCCAAAAATGAATGGATTGTATACAGTTTACCCTTTCAAAATATATCTTTTGTTTTGCACTGGAGCCATGAGTCTAATGTTGTTAACAAGTAGGACGTTTCATTAGGTTCATTAAACTCCTTGTCTAATTTATCACAAGCTTGACTCAAAAGAGAGTGTTTGCGAGTGACAAATGTCTAACGTTTGTCATTTATATAAAAATTGCTTCATAAAATATCAGTATGAAAATCTAATTATACAAATCAAATTGGGGTTCAAACCACTTCTAACATATAATTCCACCTTCAAACTTTTGGGCAGCACCTCCCACTTGAAAGTGAGCTCCGGCTTCAAGATGGCTGCTACAACTGGTTTTAGCACTGTGTTGCATTTTGTGCATTTTTATACTCGTTGGTGTGTCATACAGCAGTGGTCACCAACCCTCTTCCTTGAGATCTACCTGTCTGCAGGTTTCATCTCCAACCAAAATCTAACACACCTGTTTTACTTGCTCAGGAACTACTTAAGGCAATGATTAGATGGTCAGGTGGGCACGATTATGGTCTTTAGTTAGGTAGATCTCCAGGAACAGGGTTGGTGACCACTGCCATACAGTAGTACCAGCCGCCACATAAGCATGTCTATTGGAGATAACTTAATATCCGAGCAGTATGAGACAAGTGTGTGATGATTTAGCCATACAGTTTGCATTGTGCTCAACTGCACTCTATTTGTGCTCGCTCACCTGTCAGGAACATTAGCTTTGTAGCTCCAGTGTAAGAATAAAGAAGCAAACGTCGCTTAAACATTTCCTAGCCTATCAGAACTATTATTTAAAATTGTGATACATCATATAGAATCCCGTTTAGAGCCGAAATGTAGAGCAGTAAAGTTGTCTTGGAACATATCCATCTTTAGTCTGCAACCTCTTCAACCTCTTTTCTTTAATCTCGTACTTCTACTAAATACGTTGCAAAAGTTTAACTCTCAGAACATTCCTCCATTCATCATCTTCAGTAACCACTTTATTCTGATCAGGCTCATGCTAGAGCCTATCCCAGGAACACCTGGGGGCGAGAATATACCTTTGATGAACCCGAGAACCCAGAGGAATCTCACACAGACACAGAGAGAACATGCAAATCTCCACCTGAGATCAGGATCGAACTATAGACCCAGTGAGGCATCAGTGCTACCCACTGTGCCTCAACTATGGTAACATATTAAGCAATATTCATGTAGATGGGAATGTATGCAGACTTTGGGTTGTAAAACCAGCACGTCAGTCTTGTTTATGGACTGCAGAAAGATTTCAGATTCATGGTTCATGCAGTAATAAAGACTCATTAGTAATAATAACTCACTGACTTTCTCATCTTTCCAACTGATCAACCATGGAAGTATTGTTTATGCAGTACACCAATTTCCTCTGTGATAACACTACTTACAGTAAAATCTGGGATTCCAAAGATATGATATGCTACGCTAATGTACTTATAAAAAAATATATCATATTTAATTTCTTATCACCACTATACTTTTTACCCAGCTGCTACCGCAATAACTGCTATGTCCATATATAGTATAAGCTAATCTGCTGAATGCTATGTCATAGCACATTATGTTTACATTCACAGCATTTTTTATTTATATTGTTATTCTTTTGTACTACCTGTTATATCTGACACTTCCATACTAGAACTGTGTACTGGTTGGCGCCACACTGTCTCTTACTGTGCCCATTGTCCTGTTTTTAGTAGTTACTGTACCGTCTTGTGTTGTTTGCACACGTTTGCACGTGCACTTTATGTAGAAATGTGTAGGTCTTTATTTAGTTCTGTGTCGTCTCATGTGGTTAATGTGTTTTATGTAGCATCACGGTCCTGGAGGAACGTTGTTTCATTTTACTGTGTACTGTACCAGTTGTATATGGCTGAAATGACAATAAAAGCCACTTGACTTGACGTGACTTGATTAGGTCTCCACGGTGTCTTATCACCAAATCATTTTGTTCAGGAGCTCAAAGTAACTCAGATGCGCCGTCAGGATATCTACTGTAAAGACATGTATTTCTCAATATTTTATCAGCATGACCTTAATTTAGTGTAGGAGACTCCTTCACATGAGCATTTATCATTCCAGGCTTCAGTATAAGATATTATACAATTAATTGCTGTGTAATTGCTGTTGTTTTGATATAGTAGCAGTTTTGTCTGCATAAAGATCTGTGTGCACATCTGATGGCTTTGCTTTCAATAGATTGCACCAACACTGTAAAAGTTTGTTGTTGTTAACAGCTTGAGTGGGATTTGAACAGCCCTTCACTTTTAAACTAATCAGAGAGCAAAATGGACAACAGTCTTCTCCTCTGGGGATCGTTCTGGAGAGCCTACTGATATAACGCAAAAGTTTGTTTGAATGAATTGCCCGTGATTCATCGACCAGAAAAAGCTCATGCGCCATTTTAGTACTTGTGTGGAATTTTACTACTATTCATTAAGAAGTTCCCTCTTTGTGTGTTTGTGTGTGCGTGTGTGTGTGTCACACATTCTTTTTACAGGAATTGGACTGGGTGTGTTAGTGAGGGAATATGCTGCACTCTCCCACCTTGATAAGCAATACTTTGGTTTCCCTGGAGAACTCCTGATGAGAATGCTAAAGCTTGTTATCTTACCCCTCATCATCTCCAGCATGATAACAGGTAACAATCTAGTGTTTATGATAACTCTAACTCTAAGGGTTTTTTTTTTTTTTTTTTTTTTTTTTGGCAATGGAGATTCTGGGAAGGTAATATATCTAACCAGTAATGAAAAATAATGGAAGTGAGCACCCATTAACATGATTAAAACTGCATGCCACACTTATGTCAAACTAGTTGTTAAAGGGGCAGTTGCTAGTTTTTAGGCCCTCTGCTGTCTGCAAAATGATCTGCATTTGTAATGTCAACATCAGACAGGCTTTTCATTTTCTTCTAAACCAACCCCACCTCCTTTGTTTAAACTACTATGTATGCCTTGTGAATTTCCTTTTAGAAATAAAAGGGCTAAATGTTCCAGCTGGAGGTGGAGCTTATTTCCAGGCTGAAAATATAGTTGCATGGAAATATTGTGAAACACAGCTTTCCTAACGAATCTTTGAAATTACATGATTATTATTATACATTATTATTATTATTATTATTATTATAGGTCTAGAAATACATTTAGAAATTACAAACCGCACCTTTAAGAAATCTTAAACGCAGCAGTATACTATATTGCATAAATGAAAGCTGTAGATATATCTGAAATGTTCATCTAGAATTTAAACATGGCCTTTTTATATTAGTAAATAGTTTATGTTCAAGAGGTATTTGTGGTTACTGTGTAGATTTAAACACAGTGACATTTAATTATAGCCTTACAATTTAGATGGAGTTACTGCTTTTTTAAATGTGGAGGTTTTGCTTAAAATATGCTAGTTTGTTTTTTTTTAACTAGCATAAGAGTGACTGTTAACAAATCCTCCACTCAATAGAGGTGCTCTTACTACTGCGGCTGCTGCTGCTGCTGATGGAACATAATTATACAGGGAAAATAGCTGACAGAAATGCCATGAAAAAGCCACACATGAGGTGAGACCCTAGGTCAATAACAAAAATAAATTAATTAATAAATAAACAGCTAATGCAATGATAAACTGTGCAGTGTAGACAACGATACTGAAAATAAACATTCGAATAAGGTCAGGCCTCGCTGATCCCAACAAGTTGGGCTGAGTAATATAGTGTTTTTTAATCATCATCACTGAATCACATTATCCATTATGTAATGTGTTGTTCTTTGAAAGAAATCATAATACATTGTGTGCTGTGACCATCCTGATCATTCTCAAAGGATTCACATGTGTGTTACAGTGGGTGTTGATGAATCCCACCATTGATATGGTCCAGCATTGGTCAATTACAAAAAGGTCCATCAATGTTTAAATAATCATAGTCACAACGTGCAGAAATCCAATTGCAATACAATATTTTTGTCTCTAGTTGTTACGTAAATTGGAGGAAGGGGGGTCAGGATGCACGCACAGGGGAAACATCAGTTTATTAGGAACGCTTTATTCAAAAATAAAGGAACAACAACAAACAAAAAAAAACCATAATCCATTGAACGAAAAAGAGGCAATAATCCACAGAGAAAAGGCAGTAATCCATTTGCAAAAAGGGAGAAACACGAATGAACCAAAGAAAACAAAAAGGAGCAAACATACGAGGCTAGGCTGTGGTCTGGGAACCATGAACTACGAACATAGATATATAGTCTGGGAACCATGAACTGCGAACATAGATATATAGTCTGGGAACCATGAACTACGAACATAGATATATAGTCTGGGAACCATGAACTAGGGGCGAGAGAACACAAGAACGAAACCGGCTTACAGCACATACTCAACCTACATCTAAACTAATACTCCACAAGGAAGCGGAAATGGAACAGGGTATTTATACACAGACACGTTCAGGGCAAACGAACTGAAACACAGAACACCTGAGATTAATGATAAATCAGTCAACAGAAAGCCAATGGCAGAACGGGGGCAGAGACATGACGCAAGCCGAGGAACTAATAAACATAAAGGAGGCGGAGACATGACGCAAACCAAAACACAAGCACATGGAAATACAAACAAAACCGGGAGTTCATGAATGCACAGTCCAGCGGGGTTTTTGTGAATGAAGCTCGCGCTGTTCTTCCTGGTAGTGTTCGCGTAGCGAACTCCGAAAACGAGGGGAACTCTAACACAAGTGTGCAAATAAATCTGTACTGTTGCACAATTCTTGTGCCAGTTTGGTCATTTTATATTAATTTTGAGTGAAAGTTATTATTTAAAATAATGCTAATATTACAACAAAAAGACTAAACCATTTCTTCCGCAGGAGTAGCAGCTCTGGATTCAGAAGTGTCAGGCCGCATCGGACTCCGTGCAGTCATCTACTATTTGTTTACCACGATCATAGCTGTCATTCTTGGTGAGCAACAGGAACACACCCTTTTTTTTAATGATACTGTAATGATGGAGAAAACATTTGTGTGCTCTACATTAAAACATTTCACTCAAAAACCTAATATCCCCAACAGGTACAATCTTGGTAACAACTATTAAACCTGGAGTCTCTCAGACAGCAGACAATATTGACCGTGCTGGATCCACCCCAAATGTCACCACTGCTGACACTCTGATGGATCTTATCAGGTAACTAATTCCTCATTGTTTGAGCATTTGTCACGTTTAATGACAAATCTCATAACTGATTACGTGTCTGATACTAGAGATGGCACAATGCCACGTTTTCTTTTCTGATACTGATAGTGAAACCTTGAGTATCATCTGATATCATATTTTCTTTGAAAACTACTAAGCTTTAAAGTGATTCTTTCTATCACATCACAGTTTGTTGCTGTTCTTTTCTCAAGGCCATGGGACTTCTGTTGTTATGACCTACTTTAACCTGCTTTATGTTGTTACCATTTGAAAGTTCAGGCTATATTTGTTACAAATTTGGTTCTGGCTTCAAATTTGTTTTCGTTTTTCTTCTCTGATATCCGATCCACCATTCTATTTTTTATTTATTTATTTATTTTTTTGCTGGTGTTGGCCAGATGTGGATTTTGGGCATTTGATCAGTGCCATCTCTATTTAGTACCTTATCTTAAATTAAAATGTTATATGAACACTTAACTATGGTGCTTTTTATTTCATTAGGAATATGTTTCCAGAGAATCTGGTGCAGGCATGTTTTCAGCAGGTAAATGATAGATCTCTCACAAATGAATGAATGAATGAATGAATGAATGAGTGAATGACTGAATGAATTATGTGTATCTCTCCTTCAGTACAAGACTCAGCGCAAGGAGATAGAACTGCCTGTTTCAAATACCAGCAATTTGGCTACAACTACATTCCCACCTTTCACCACCATACTGGCAACTGTTGCACAGGTAAAGGAGAAAACAGGCTTTTCCCTAAACATAATTCTAGTAACAAACCTCTCTAGTAACACAGATGAAAGACTTTAGGTACAAGTGAATCATTGTTTTGGACAGTAGCACCCATAAAATAACTGTCTGTCTGCCTACTTTTAACAGAACCTGACCAAAGACTACACTATAGTGGGTACGTACTCGGACGGCATCAATGTCCTCGGCCTTATTGTGTTTTGTGTTGCATTTGGACTGGTCATTGGCAAAATGGGAGAACGGGGACGTATCCTGCTGGAGTTCTTTGATGCCCTGAATGAGGCCACTATGAGATTGGTCCATATCATTATGTGGTCAGTCATTTTTCTTCAATGCTTCATTATACAATATACAATAGTAATACTTAATTAATAAATACCTTTTAAAAGTCCTGATGGCAGTGTTCTTGTTTTTGACTTTGTAGTTACATGCCAGTGGGTATTCTATTTTTGATTGCTGCTAAGATCATTGAGGTAGAGGAGTGGGATATCTTCAGGAAAATGGGCCTGTACATGGTGACGGTGCTTAGTGGGTGAGTATCTGCTGAAATGCTAACATTCTCTTATTGATTGTCAGTGAAGTGGATTTACTACTGCAGTCACGGTAGCCTTTTCGTCCACGATATTGTGTTATATTGGCTGGCCCTGTCCCTGACCAGATAAGAACCAAGGACTTCTAAAATTGCTCAACCTACGGATACAGTAATAAGACCTTTCGATGGATGTATGCGCCCCTAAATTTCCAGTGACGTGAATAATGCTGCTGACCCAACAGTCGTGAGGAGATTCTGTAGCTGCAGCTAACTGAAGTGGAAAGGAAAGTGGCTAGAGAACTGCTGCCGCTGAGTCATACCAAGAACATTTCGAGTCTCACATGGTTGGATAGAAGATAAATAAAGTGCTATCATGACCTTGCTAAAATTGCAGGGTGTGCGTAAAAGTGAACACTCCTCCATATTCCACTGTATTACAACTTGCTTCCACTTCTCTAAATGATGATCCCTAGATAGATAGATAGATAGATAGACAGACAGACAGACAGACAGACAGACAGACAGACAGACAGACAGACAGACAGACAGACAGACAGACAGACAGACAGACAGACAGATAGATAGATAGATAGATAGATAGATAGACAGACAGACAGACAGATCTACATTTATTACTGAAGTACATTGCAGTTACTTCCTATATAGTACATACGTATCTATAATCCCGCTGGAGTTAAAGTGCATTTTCAGAAAGGAAAACTGGGACAAAAAAATGTTACTTTCACAAAAAGTTCACATATCCAGCTAACATTTAGATGTGGTTAGGAAAATGCTAACTGAGTTTGAGCACATAAAAGATATCAGAACATTGGCAGTGTTATATATAGCACCGATTAGTGCACAAAGCACTGATATAGTGTTTTGTGCACTAATGTTTTTTCCACTAAAACAAGTTCTTTCTTTTACATTTACCAAGAGATAGAATTACATAGAACTGAATAAAATAAATCCTGAGCATGATTAAAATCTAGTCCTCAAGCTGACATCAATTTAAGAAAAATTGTATAAATAATTTAGAGTGCTTAAGACTTATTGCATATTGTCATATTGTACATACATATTGTACACTATGTGGCCAAAGGTTTACACCCATAAGTGGGTCTTCCCCAAACTGTTGCCACAATGTTGGAAGCAAACAATTGTCTAGAATGTCTCTTTATACCGTAGCATTACAATTTCCCTTCACTGGAACTAAGGGGCCCAAACCCGTTCCAACATGGAAATGCTCCTGTGCACAAAGCAAGGTCCATGTAGACATGGTTTGCCAATGACCGCAATCCCATTAAACACTTCTGGGATGAATTCGAAAGCCAACCATACCCCAGGCCCCCTCGCCTGACATCAGTGCCTGACCTCACTAATCTCTTGTAGCTGAACGAGCACAAATCCCCAATAATGAATTATTATTATTATGTATGATATTAATTGGCAGTAGTCTGGTGAACTTTTTGAACAATTCTAAATGTGCCATTCCCGAATATGCATTTTTTCAAATCTATTGCAGAAAGGGCAGATTATTTATCCTACACTGACTCAGATATGCACAATAATTACATATAGTATTTCTGACTCCACAGGCTTGCCATCCATGCCATTATTTTCCTACCTCTGATCTACTTTGTATTTGTAAGAAAGAATCCATTCACATTTGCTCTGGGGATGGCACAGGCTTTGGTAACAGCTCTAATGATCTCATCAAGGTGAGCCTCAACTGCTAATGCATTCTACAACCTCTGAACAGTGAGTAATTGCTAATCAGACGTTAAATGGTCAAGAAGTGACTAAGTTAAGGCTGTTGTGACAGCTTAGTCAGTTAATATGTTGTCATATTGCTGTGACCAGGGTTTGAGTGTGTAAGTGACAGATGAAAATGAGTGGGTGGATAGTGTGTAGTGTGTAGTGTGTAGCTATAGTACAATAGATTAACCTAAATCGAGGGGTGAAATTAGTCTGTTTGTAACACTGGGCGGATTTTTTTTTTTTTGTGGGGACAAAAAGATTACTAGTTTAGAGTATAATTGCGGGTTTTGTTCTTTTTGATCAGTGTGTGTATATTTGTGAAATATTAAAGTCAGAAATTAAAGTAGTTGATATTAAAAACTGTGAAGTGAGAACTAGAATTATTACATTAAATATTAAACCTGCCTTCCTTTAGCTCTGCAACCTTACCAGTCACCTTCCGGTGTGCAGAGGAAAATAATAGGATTGACAAGCGGATCACCCGGTTCGTCCTTCCAGTAGGTGCCACCATTAACATGGATGGTACAGCACTTTATGAGGCAGTAGCGTCCATATTTATCGCCCAGCTAAATGGTCTTGACCTTGATGTGGGACAAATAGTGACAATTAGGTAAGTATAGTTTAAATTCCATTCACATCTGGGTAGAATTTTCAGCATTTAGCGTTAACTAAAATAAATAAATAAATAAAAACAGCATTATGTTTGTTACTGTTTTATGAGGATTTTAGCAGTGATTTTTTTTTTTTTTTTTTAAATCATTCATGTCTTGTTGTTGAAAACCAGAAGACTTAGCAGTAATTTAATTAATGTTACCTCTGCAGTATTACAGCAACAGTAGCCAGCATCGGAGCAGCTGGAGTCCCTAATGCTGGACTGGTAACCATGGTGATCGTGCTGACAGCAGTGGGCCTTCCAGCCAATGATGTCACCCTAATTGTGGCTGTTGATTGGCTGATGTGCGTATCTGAATTACTGATCAGATTCATATTCATATTCATCACAAAACATAACAGTATGAGACAGAAATGTATAAATCAGAATATTAGTTGAATACACAGGATGTGCAGGAAGTGGTAGAAAACACATAAGGGAATAATGTACTTTATATTTTTAGTCTTTATTACTTTTATTACAAACTTATTTATTAATTTATTACTTTTATTACAAACACCTGTATATCTGCAAAAAAATAAAAATTAAATACCCAATCATGTGGCAGCGGCACAGTGTATACAGTATCTCACAAAAGTGAGTACACCCCTCACATTTTTGTAAATATTTTATTATATCATTTCATGGGACAACACTGAAGAAATGACACTTTGCTACAATGTAAAGTAGTGAGTGTATAGCTTGTATAACAGTGTAAATTTGCCGTCCCCTCAAAATAACTTGGTTTAGACATTAATGGCTGTGTTGAGTTATTTTGAGGGGACAGCAAATTTACACTGTATGTATGAAATGATATAATAAAATATTTACAAAAATGTGAGGGGTGTACTCAACTTTTGTGAGATACTGTATATTTGTGCAGATACAAGAAAGGAGCTTCAGTTAATATTCACATCAAACATCAGTATGGGGGAGGGGGAATGTAATCTTTACGACTAACTGTGGCATGGCATTGCACTGCTGCTACATGATTGACTGATTGGATAACTGCATGAACGTGTAGGTGTTCCTAATAAAGTGGAGAGTGAATGGTGAGTATATATACAGTTATACTGCAGTACTGTGCAAAAGTTTTAGGCACCCTATTTTTTTTTAGTACAAACTTTGTTATAGATTTTTTTAGTTTATGACTTCTACATTATCAAGTCAGTACAAAAAACATTTTAGATTCCCAAACATTACTTTTCTAGCACAAAATTAAATGTTACAGAAAAATGTTTGTATGTCATTAAAGAAAGCAGCATATTACGTAAGAGACACTTTTCAGACAAAAAACACAATGAAGGCTGCTGGGTTTTGCTGCAAAAATAAGAAGCGAGTGCGAAAGTCAAAGTCTCCAGAAGAACTGTGTCTGGTTCTGCAAGATGCTCAATAAAACTTACCAGCTCATTTCCTTATAAAACTACACTAATTGTACCGGAGACTACTATTTTTATTTTTATTTTTATTTGACTTTGTTTCATTTACTACTGTTTACTGCCCTTTACGGTGATTTTTTTTTTTTATGTAGAAAGATTTAATTTCATTATTTTGAAGGCATATTTGCTCTACAGCATTACAACATACATACATACATATATATACACACACACACACACACACACATATATATGTATATATATATAAAAAAAAAAAACACAGTGTCTGGGAAATTGTCTGGAGAATTGCATCCTTTAACATATTTTTAAAATCTTGTAATCCAGTGTTAATAATGCAGTCTTAATTCAAATTTTTTATTTTACTCAAACAGATGACTACAAATCTGTAGTTATGGTGACTTGATGTCAGGAAAGACCAGTCAAGCTGGGCAGATTTTCTGCAGTCTTGTCTCACACAGAACTTGTGCATCTCGTGCCCTTTAGTGTAGAAGGAGTGTGTGTAGGGTGTTAATTCAGTTTAAGGCTTAGAGGCTGGCATTAGGTGGTTTAATGGACCACATGAATGCCGGCCTTTTCTAATCCTCAGACGATGTTGCCATCTGAGGGGGGGAATTAGAGCTTAACACCCTGGGCTCTGAGATGGAGGGGATACTCAAGTATCCTGGACTGAAAATTTTGCATTTTCAAGAAATAGCAAGGAAATAGGACACCCCTGAAGGCTACACTTATTAAGGAGAATCAAACCTGGTTAAAACTTACACATATCGTATTACTCTATGTGTACTAAACATTCTTTGCATTATTCTTTTTCAGTTTGAATATTGTCATTGTTAACACTGTATTGGTCATTGTGAAAGCTTCATTCTTTTCCCTCTCACTCTTTTATTTAGTGATCGTTTCCGCACTATGGTCAACGTGCTGGGGGACGCCTTTGGTGCTGGAATAGTCCAGAAGCTCTCGAAGCGAGAGCTGGAAAGGATGGACCTTACTTCCGATGTAGACGTGGCTAATCCGTTCGCCCTCGAGACCACTCTCGATGATGAAGAGTGCGAGAAGAAGTCCTACGTCAATGGTGGCTTCACTGTGGACAAAAGTGATGCGATTTCTTTTACAGAGACCTCACAGTTCTAGTCCCAAGCCATTTATGGAGGAATTACCTCTAGAAGAATTCAGAGGTATAGAAAAATGAAATCAGTGCCATTACAAGGGGGGAGGCTCATTCCAGAGGACACGTTCAAATGCAAATAGCTCTCATTACTGTTCTCTCCCCACATTTGCCCTATTACTGTGCTGAACCTACTACTTTCTTTGTGCCAAGTCGTTCATGGAATTGAGGAAAAAAATGTTGTGAGTGCTTCCAAAATGTGTCGTCCTGTTGCCAAGAGATATGCAAAGGCACTTTTTAAACATTTTTCTTATCTGCGTTGTGGGATTTTAATGGTTTAATACTAACAGTTGTTCATGTAAATGCTCAAAAATCTGTTCTGCTTTAGAGGTCTGTTAAATATGTGTGATTTTTACTGTGCCAAAGCCGATTTGTGTATACTGTATGTATTGCAACAAAGAGCATGTCCTTAACAAGATATTTATATATTTAATGACCTGTAGTGTTAAAAAGCAATATGGTACTGCTCAGCCTTGGTAATTGGCTTTTAGCGGTTTACTTTAAAGCATCTCGCCCTCAAATCATGAATTTTACCATACTGTCTGAACACGTGCTGTTGAGACATAAGCTATGAGCATTGTAGATCTCGAACTTGTGCCAAACTGAATGTTTTAGTATGAAGGAAGCGTTTAATCTTTAATGAAGTATTGCATGAAGCAATATGATGAACACCTCAGATGTGGCCTTCGAAGAATGAATGAATCCTGAATGATTTTGTTTCCCTCTCAGTAGCTATTTTACAGTGCCATTATCGCATGATAATGCCATTGATCTGGGAGGATGACGGCAACCGGACTCCTCCTCCTCCCATGTATACAAAGCATGCTATAGCCATGGAGCATTGCTGACTTTCTTAGAATCTCAACGAGAGGAGCCATTCCCATCTTTTTCTTTAACCGTTTTAATTTTCCCGGTGCGTATAAACACGGTGTAAAAGCTGTGTTATTAAATATTTCCCATCAATGTGGTCATATATTAATGCCAACCAGTTTATTTTGTAATTATTGATTTTAACACACAACTTTGGATTTGTGATCCGGGCTGGAAGTGGCAGAGGAAATGATCATTGTTATGATGATATGATTGATATAAAATATGTTGAACCAGAATTTACATTGTATAGGCTGTTCAAAGCACATTTTTGTCAGAGTCTCAGTCAATTACAGTCAGTTAGCTTACTGTACAATTCAACATGTTATGTAACTACATATGAATAAAATACAACAAATCTGAGTGTATACGCTGTTTTTTTGTTTTGTTTTTTTTGTTTTGCTTCCGTGATTACTGCAATAGCTTATCTATTGATTTATAAAAATGTATAACTTGTTTATTTAGAAAATCATGAACTGGGGAAAAGTCAGATATTATTTCACTGTATAAAATAACATTTGACTGCATTTATTTGCAAAAAAATAAAAATAAAAAAAGGAAAAAGATCAGAATGTTCCCAGAACGATCCTTATAATAAATACATAATATCCAGTTAAAATTATAATGCTATCAGACACATCTGGAGACAGACAGCTGCAGCTGACACATCATTGCTTATTAATGGCCTTGTAGGTGACACACATGAGTTTTGCTCTGAATCAGGCATCTCTCACTCTCTTTCTCTCTCTCTCTCTCTCTCTCTGCCTTACACACTGGCTTATTCTGTAGAATGCAGTTTGAAAGCTTGTTTTAATCTCTGTAATCAAATCACTAAACAGTGAACAATTGTATATTGAGTTAAATTATTACACAGTTGTGAGGCGTTACTAACTGGACAAATCTTATTACTTTAAGCATGTTCTGTAATGTTGGGAAATCAGCTCAAGTTCAATGACCTCTTTTTTTTGTCGTTGTACTTTTATTATTGTCTGGAAAATTAATCAATCAATCATTACAGACAATAAGTAGAACACAACATGTTAACGACTTATTCTCACATGTTATCTAAGAATAAATAAATGTACACACCCCCTGAATGAAATGCGATCCAATTCACAGTAAATCAGTGCTGAGACGTATTAGAGATCTTTGGTTGCTTCGGAGAGAGCTTCGTGAACTGACTTAATTAAATGATCATGATAATATTATATGCTGTATAATATAATTATATAATATTCTATAGTTAAAAATTCCTTTTAATATTGAGGCATTCTTGTGAAGGTGTTTATAAATCAATTTTTTTTGTATCAGACAGCCATTTTTAACCCTTGCTCTCACAAAGTCGAGGGTTGTGATATGGACCTGCGTTCTAACACCTCGTCTCTTTCAGACTTCGTTGCACCCTGCCATCAGAGAGGAAAGAACATGAAACAAGGCACATATGTGGCATCTATGTGTGTAAATGTGTGCTACTCACATGGGCCAGTCTGTGCACGGCTCGGGGAGAGGTGAGGAGACTGCGCACTCGCTCCTGAACCTCTTCCCATGAATTTGGGGAATACAAGAAAGAACTGTTGAAATAAAACATGCAATATTTAACATATTTATGGCTGCATGGCAAATGTTTAGATCAATGCACTCATTCTAATACATTATTATTTTTTATAGTAACAGCTGATTCACAGGGACTTTCGGTACAGAGACATTAATTCAGCATTTTGAAGGAGTCTCCTGTATGACCAGGTTGTAACAGTCAGCGGTAAAGCTGCTTTTCTCGTATTAATGAGATAAAATGAGGGGATAACTGTTTATACAGTCCCCTCTGAAAGTACTGGAACACCAAGGCCAATTCTTTTTGTTTTTACTTTACAATAAAAGACATTTGGGTTTAAGATCAAAAGATGAATATAGATGCCAATTGATTTTTAATAGAATTTCAGCTTTCATTTCCTGATGTTTAATTTTAGATGTGTTAAACAACTTGGAATTTGGCACCTTTGGTGGCAGACCACCCAATTTTTAGGTAAAAAAAAGTGTTGGAACAGATATTCTTACGTAAACGACACTTAATATCTGATTGCATATCGCTTGCTTGCAATAACTGCATCAGTTGACATCACCAACTGCTGCATTCTTCTTTTGTGTTGCTTTTCTACCGCAACTTCTTTTGGTTGTTGCTTGTTTCGGGGGGGGGGGGGGGGGGGGTTCTCCCTTCAGTTACCTCAGGAGGTGAAATGCTGCTCAACTGGGTTAAAAAGGCCTGGTGATTGACTTGGCCAGTCTAAAACCTTCCACTTTTTCCCTCTGATTAAATCCTTTGTTGTGTTAGCAGTGTGTTTTGGGTCATTGTCTTGCCGTATGATGAAGTTCCTCCGAATTAGATTGGATGCAAATTGGAAGACAGATTGTTTCTGTAGACATCTGAATTCATTCTGCTGCTATCATCATGAGTTACATCATCAATAAAGATTAGTGAGCCTGTTCCAGAAGCAGCCATGCAAGCCCAAGCCATGACGCTACCCCCACCATGCTTCAACACACAACGTGTATGTTTTGGTTCATGAGCAGATCCTTACTATCTCCACACTTTGGGCTTTCCATCACTTTGCTAGAGGTTCCAGAACTTTTGTGGCTCATCTCATCTGGCTTTCCAATTCTTACTGCTGATGAGTTGTTTGCATCTTGTGGAATGGCCTCTCTATTTCTTCTCTCAAAGTCTTCAAACGGTGGATTATGATACCTTCACCCCTGCCCTGTGGAGGTTGTTCTTGAGGTCACTGACTGTTGTTTTGGGTTTTTATTCACAGCTCTCACTATGTTTCTGTCATCAACTGCTGTGGTTTTCCTTGCTCAACCTGTTCGATGTCTGGTTGTTAGTACATCAGCGGATTCTTTCTTTTTCAGGACATTACAGTTTGTTGTATTGGCTATGCCCAGTGCTTGTGCGAATGTCTCTTATTGATTTTCCCTCTTGGCACAGTGGCTTAGTGGTTACCACATTTGCTTCGCACCTCTGCTCTGTGTGCATGGAGTTTGCATGTTCTCCCATGTTTTGGGGGTTTCCTCAGGGTACTCCGGTTTCCTCCCCCAGTCCAAAGACATGCGTTATAGATTGATTGGCATTTCCAAATTGTCCATAGTGTGTGAATGTGTATGTGTGTGTGTGTGTGTGTGTGTGTGTGTGTGTGTGTGTGTGTGTGTGTGCGATTGTGTCCTGTGATGGGTTGGCACCCCATCCAGGGTGTCCCCTGCCTTGTGCCCCGAGTTCCCTGGGATAGGCTCCAGGCTCCCCCGCAACCCTGGGTAGGGTAAGTGGTATATAAAATGGATGGATGGATGGATGGATTTTCCCTCTTTTCTCAGCTTCAAAATGGCTTGCTTTTCTCCCATAAACAGTTCTCTGCTCTTCATGCTGCTTTATCCTTTTTTAGTTTTCACAGGTGAAACCCAGAACTCAAAGAGTAGACATTCAGAGCTATTAATTGTTCAAACAATCATTTTAACAGGGCGCACCTGGGCAACGCACACACACTCACTCAAACCTGTTCAGCTTTGGGCACACCATTTTAGAGCAACTCAGTGCAACTGAGCTGGGAGATCCCTCATATCCCCATAGGCGATTACACCGGGATGGCTCCTCTGTGTTGTCAAGGAGCTCATCTGTACCTGAGGAGTTATCATCAGGGAGCTGAAATAATAAACAGACAGAAGGTTCATTAATGTGTCAGGACTTGCCTACAAGGGATTCCACCAGGTAAATAGAGATGGCAAATGTTGCACAGTGTTCTATATTAAAGTTAACTGCAAACCTTTCAAGAAGACAACTCTGGTGTCCAAAATCTTGGAGCCATGTAGTGTACAGTTAAGCAAATCTGTATAGCTGCTGGTTATCATTGTGCAAACTGCATGTCTAAATCACACAGTCACCTCAAAAACACCTTTGAGTTGTTAAATAATCTCAGATGTGGTTTCTGACACTATTGTGGTTTCTGATTGTTATCTATGGAAATGAACAAAAGAACATCAGATTTTTTTTTTTTTTTTTTTTTAAAGAAAAAATGCAAATCACTACCTCTCAACTACCTATCAGTACCTCAGCATTACTGTTATGAAACCATTATAGTTGAGCCTTACAGAACAGGGTCTATACACATATACTGAACACATCACTGAAGGACAGATAGGGAGCACCATTGCTGATAGCTTTTTTTTTATTTTTTTATTTTATTTTTTTTATGTCAAGTGTGGTAAACAGAAAAGCTTTGCTTGCCATTACTTAACTATTTCATTTAGACCACAAAAAACGTACAGTTCTGTCATTTGTCCCTTCATGCAATTTGTACTTTGACAGTACTACTTACTATCTCCAAAGGCATTATGAAAAAGCACTGATCAATATTTACTACACCTACTACTGTATTTCACGTGCACCTTCTCAATCACTGCTGATGGCAAATTATGGATCTGCCAGTAATGCAGGCTTAAATAAAATAGCTGTAATGCTCACACAACCTAGGCCGAGTTTCACCAAATGTAATCACTTGACTTAATAACTGTCACTGTGTGAATCTATAGCCTGGGCTAGAAAGAAATCAGTCATAGCCCAGCCACTGGTGGTGCTATTGTTCTTGGTACCACAAAAGTAAAAAAAAAAAATTTAAAAATTTTAAAATCCACTTGAAGACATTGTTTAGAGAAAATACGACAATGTGACAGAAATTGACCCTTATTTTTACCTGGAAAGAGAGGAAGGGCACAGCACTGCTAGCCCATTCATCCCAACCAGCACTCATTCTGCTATTCACGCACAAATCATATTGCTGAGGCAAATGTGTGATGATTCATACATGCAGTTTGTACTGTGCTAAAGTTAGCCAAAGCTCTAACTTTGGACACAAAACATGTCTTTGTTGGTCGAGTACATTTGTGGTTAGGGCATCACAAGAGATACTTCACTCCTAACACTCAGGGAATGTTAAATTTGGACAATTATGTCTATGCTGCTAATTCTGGTGATAAGACTTTACCCGTCACACCTCATTCCAGTCACTGTGTTGCTGTTTTACTAGATGTACTGTATGATCCACACTGGCAGGCCTGTAGTCATTATTTAAAATAGGTGCTACTGTGTTGTACCTATTGTACTGAGTCCACTTGTACAGCATGTATTTCTTGTCTTATATCTTGTTGAATTGTACTGTAACTTTTCCTAATTTGCGTTACATGTTGTCCGATGATTATCTTGTATCGCAGCTTTCTATAGCATACTGCACCAAGACTAGTGCTATTTTATTCTACTGTATACTTGTATACGAGTAGAATGACAATAAAGCTCTCTGCTATGAAATATAGCACTTGTAGTTAGTAACTTCCCTGTGCAAAAATATACAAAATGGCTTATTTATTTACCTTCGATTTGTTTGCCATAATGTGACCATGTTACAAGAGTTACAACCTTAATCTGAAATTAATCAGATTTAATTTTCTTTCTTCTTTTTTTTTAAATACCTGATTCCCCTGGTGATTTTGAGAGACAGTGTGTTAGGCTTTTTAATCTGCTGTTTTTATTAGAGCCAGATATAAAAAAAATAAAAATAAAAAATATGATGAGTGTTCATGCCCTGACCATGAGGTCTGGGGTAGAAATAAATAACATGATATCACCCCATGGAAATTGTTGGCTTTTTTGACATATTTGGACAATCAAACAAATCAAGTTGATGCACTCTATCAAATGACACATATAATTGGCATTTTGTAGTAATTTTCACAATTTAACTTAACAAAAAAAACAGACCAGTCCCATGGAAAAAGTAAGTACACCCCTACATTTATCACACCTTCAAATCCATAAAATTAGAATCAGGTGTTCAAGATTGGGGGCCAGTGATTAGAACCTGCTTAGGGAGTGCAGGTGGAACCCGTCTTATATATACACACACCACTCTCATATCTAGTGTCTGATGTTCCCTTTGCTATTGAGATGTGTGGTGTCATCATGCCAAGATCTGAAGAGTTCTGTAACGCCTTCAGAAAAAAGGTTGTGGATGCCTACGAGTCTGGCAAGGGATTTAAAAAGATCACCAAATTATTTAAAATACATCATTCCACTGTAAGGAAAATAATCTACAAATGGCACAGATTTCAAATGACTGCCAATTTGTCCAGGACTGGCCGTCCCAGCAAATTCAGACCAAGATCAGGCCATCTGATGCAAAAAGAAGTCTCCAAGAACCCCAATATTTAATAACAGGATCTGCTAGACATATTTGGTGCAGACCAAAGACAGCTTTTCAGGAGAAGCACCTCATACCAACTGTGAAGCACGGTGGTGGAAATGTTATGGTTTGGGGTTGTTTCGCTGCCTCAGGGACTGGACAGCTTGCATTCATTGATTCAACTATGAATTATGCATCATATCAAAGAGTGCTTGAAGATAATGTGAGGCCATCTGTCTGAAAGTTGAAGCTGAACTGAAAGTGGCTCAAAAAAGAGGAAATGGAGGGTTAAGGAATGGCCTGGTCAAAGACCGGATTTGAATCCCATTGAAATGATGTGGGGGGGATTTGAAACGGGCAGTACATGCAAGAAAACCCTCAAACATCTTGTAACCGAAAGAATATTGCATGGAAGAGTGGTCAAAAAATCCAGCAAGCCTGGTAGGCAATTATGCAAAACATCTACAAGAAGTTATTTCTGCTAAAGGGGGCAATACTAGCTTCTGAGGCCACGGATGTACTTACTTTTTCCACAGAAGAATATCACATCTATTGATGTTTCTGTTGAGTAAATGATTGAAAAAGCTAATTGTCCTTGTGGTTTTGTTCAAGTATATCAAATTCATTAATAGGCACTGTTTCAAAGATGATTCTTTGTCCAAATATGGCAAAAAAAAGCCAACAATTTCCATGGGGTGAACTTATTTTTTCACATGCCTGTAAATTGCTCATTGACCAGTAACTTTTTTTTGTTGTTGTTTATTCTCGAAATGTACATTAGTGCCCTAATCAGCTGTAATGAACTTTGTGCCCCCTGCTGGACGCTACTCTTTACAACATACAAGCGCAAAAATATACAAGTGCATAACAATAAAATGAAGAATGAAGAAACGAAATGAAGAACCTGTTTGTGTAATATGAGCATGCAAGACTCACACGTCTTTTTACAGTTTCACAGTTGTTCCGGCTTGAACCGGAGCTCCTGAATGGGGAGAGGGAACGGGACCTCGGCATCTCTCTTGGTGCAGAGAAGCAGCCCTGATGTCTGGACGACTTTGCTCTTTTCCTTGTTATTACTCTCTGGTAATTAATGAGGAGACAGTGGAATGAGAGTAGAAATTATTTATGTAATATGTGCCGTTTCACATTAACACGGTTGATGCTATTAGAGATCATGCACGTTGCAAAAAAGGTATACCACAGGGACACTCTGGAAAAGATCCCCCTCAGAGCACTCGCTGATTTTTGTCCTGGTGGAGAACTCTAACCTTGGAGAAATACCCTATGAGGGAAGAGCCAGGAAAGTTATAACATCAAATGCATTCTTTCTAAACTAATAACACACAAACAATTGTACTTTATGATTACGCAGTAATAATTCATTTCCTGGGACAGGCTCCGGACACTGCGACCCTGACCAGGATAAAGTGGTTAATGAAGATGAATGAATGAATGATGTGGGGTCCTCTGTGGTGTCCTTCCATTACTAACACCAAAAACCTCATTCCTACTGTCAAGCATGGTGAAAACACTTGATGGAGGTTACTGCTGCTGAAGGAGGTTGTACCCATGTACGACAATAAACAAGGGTTCACATACTTTTTCCATCCCGGACTGTGAATGATGAATCAGTGTGTTTAATAATGACATGTTTATATAGGAATATCTGAGTTTTTTTGTTTGTTTTTTGCTTTAGTTACTGATGTTAAGCACAGGTTTAGATTTAGGAGTAGTTATAGTATTAATTTGCTGCATTAATAGTTAACAGTCAGTGGAAGGTCCTCACAAGCACAGTAAGACAAACATGTGTGTGATTGTGTTTGACTCGGATGAATATCAGAGCACATTTTACTAGTAATCAATGCAGAAAACCAACTAATTCCAAGAGGTTCACATTTTTCCCCCCTGCAACTCTATGTTTAAGTTTCTTAATTATGAGAGTGCGATTCCAGTTAGTATGTAGCTTACAGGGAAACTGGGGTCTCTTGTCATTAGTACTTCACAGTCTCCCCCAGAAAAAGAAGGCACCAGCTTAGGCTCTGGGAAAAGAAAACTTCTAGCATCATCCTCATATACGGCCAACACGTCCCCGACTGTAAGCAAGAAGAAATGATCCACACTATTACTGGCTCTACTTTCAGTGCTCTCAATTACCATTATTTTTTGTTCCTGAAAGTAAAATTATGCACCAAGTGGCATAAAGCGCCAGAATTTACCCGGGGGAATCAGCTGTACGAGCTCAACTTTAACAGTTTCACCTGCAGTAGAGAAAACAGCACCTGAAGCATTAGGACTACATATACGCATTGCGTGTGTTTGTTTTTGCTCATTTTGTGCAATAGAAAAAAATGGGAAATGAACGCGCTCATTGTGTACATTGCAACATTTCAGCAACATCCGCAGGATCACTGGCATACTTGAATATCTGCAAAGAAAGTGAAGCAGATCAAAGCTATAGGCACCATTTCAAAACAAGCCGTAACGAGTGCAAATGTCCGCTTTGACTATAAAACCTTGTCAAATGTCATTTTCGTCTTAAACAGTAATGGGAATACAGCTGGTAGACATTTTGACATTCTGTACTGGTTCATCAGGCACACACTGAGGTAAATGTCATCCTTCGCTGGTAGGTGCACTCCAGGACAGGTCACCTAGAAACAGAAGCATATGTAGACATCTAAAACACAGGTTCCCAATCCTGGGGCCTGGAGTAACCCCATCCTGTACATTTGTACATCACTAAAACATGTGTGTTAGAGCAGGGAAATCACTAAGATGAGTATAACAGGGGGTACTCGGGACCAGGGCTGGTCTGTGGCCTAAACAAACACTGACTATAAGCTGAAAGCCAAATGGCTCTAGAGTAGAAATGTAGCACACTAGTAAGGGTGTGTAAGTCATGGTTTTATACCTTATGTAGCTAGTGCACTTATATAGTCGTACAAAGCTATATGGGACTGAGCCATTATCACTGCCTCCCTGCTGAAAACAAAAACCTATAGAAACCATCACAGAAATTCTAACGGTTTCCACTACAAATCCCATTACACACCATCAGCTAACCATGAAAACCATTACCATTGCTGGTCCTTAATGGTATCCACTAGACATAACATGCCACCAATAGAAGGCAACAAATTACCAGTAGAGACCCACAGGGACCAATACAGGTTCCATTAAAACCAATACAATTCCCATCATAACCAGTAAAACCGTTTCTATTGTTTTGGTTTGTTTGTGTGTGCGTGTGTGTGTGTTTCTGCAGGGCTACAGCATTTTAATTCCTATCCAAACGTCTATTTATTGTTTATATATAAACATATAATATAATAAATATATAATAACTATATAAAACATAAAAAAATAACTAGGTCTTCAGTTCTGTTTGGCTTGGAGAGCAGAGAATAAGACTAAATGCTGCTTACCGCTCTCACGGAAAGTTCAACCACCACCTTGACTGCTTTCTGAGGCATTGCTCAGATATGTCCAGTAATTCAGAAGTTCAGACTTACTTAAGAAACGAAATCACTGACTTTCTGGACGTTAAGCCAGCTAATACAGCGCGATGTAAATTCAAGATAGCGTCGCGTTTCCATGGTATTTCATAGTATTTATATTGGAGACTTTTATTTTCCCTTTACTAGGAACTACACACCGGAAGTTGGAATGGGGTTGTTGGAATTTGTAGTCCTTATTGTGTTGGCTTTCATACAAACAATCAGATGTGTTTTATTTCAGTGATGGCAGTCTATCAGTTGTTCAGAAGTTGGTACAGGGAAAAGTAGTGTCAGATTTATTAAGCACACAAAAGCCAGGTAGAAAAGTGAGTATATGTCCATACTACTCGATATATCATTTTAATACGTCTGTGTCCTGCACAGGATTACACACTACACGGCCAAAAGTTTGTGGACACCTAACCATCACACCCATAGGTGCTTTTTGAAAACACCATTTCAGATTTATTCCCCCTCTGCTGTCATAATAACCTCCACTCTTCTGGGAAGGCTTCCCACTAGATTTTGGAGCGTGGCTGTGGGGATTTACTCATTCAGGCACAAGAGCATTGGTGAGATCAGGCACTGATGTTGTACGAGAGCGGTCAGCGTTGCAGTTCATTCCAAACGGCTCTGTGAAGAACACTCGGGTTCGTCCACACCAACGTCGGCAAACCGTTTCTTCATGGACCTCATGCACAGGGGCAGTGTCATGCTGGAACAGGTTTGGGCCTTTTAGTTCCAGTGATGGGAAATCTCAATGCTACAGCATACATCCCAGACAGATGTGTGGTTCCAACATTGTGGCAACAGTTTGCGGAAGAACCACATACATGTGTGATGGTCAGATGCCATATAGTGTACCAGTTGTTGGCATAAATGTTTTTTTTTTAAGCTTAAAATATTTAAGCTTATTAGTAATGGGAATCGACTGCTAGCTAAAATATAATTATTCAGTTGCCCAAAGCTCAATGTGTCAGGACTGTAGAGTTAACTTCACCTAAAACTACTGACAGGTGAACCCCTTGAAGTCAAGAACAATTTGAAGTACAAGACCAGAATTATGTAAGAAATCTTTTAAAAGATCATTTTCAGAATCAACTTTTTTTTTTATTTATTAGTATTTGAGAAACTTCCTGGTGCATGCTAACCCTACACTCATTTATTCTGAACAATAGGACTGTCTAGGCAAGTGCTGTGGAGAAAAACTTTCATACAGCAGAAGAGAGCAGAAACACATAGTGACACAATGAAAAGCACCTTCGGTGTCCTAATTTTATATATAAAATCTGTACTGTGGTTCTTGGCAGACTGTGTAGTGATGCATCTCCACTTCCATTATAGCTGGAACTGATGTAGCATAGGAGTGTTGAAAAGCTGCTAGCTTCTATTTTGCCTTTTACCATCCATACGGTTCATTTGCAGATACTTTCATCTAAAGCATTATTCATATAACTGTGTAGCTGAGGGTCAGCAACCTCGTTTAAAAGTGGCTCCCTGGCAGTCCTGGGATTTCACTCTTTCGATCACTATTTTATAGAACCTTAATCACTGAGCCACTACTTTTTATCATACTGTACAAACTGACACGGTGGTGTAAAGAGTAACGTTGCCATCTCACAGCTCCAGGGTCCCGGAGTCCAATCCTGTCCGTGTGCTTTTGCATATTCTCCACGTTGTCCATGCGAGTTTCCCCCCTACCTCTCAAACACGTCCACCTGTTTTTATCCCCAAGCGCGAACGAGTGTGTCCGTGTTGCCCTGTGATGGACTGGTGTGTATTCCCGCCAACTTGCTGTACACCAGCAAGTTAAAGCGGCTACCGAATATGAACATATATACACGTATTATACAACGCTCCGATTTCTGTATGTATGCGACTAATGTGAAGTTGCACCCTCACTTCACTTTTTATTGACTAGGAATCAAATAACCCAAATCTACTGTAACAAACAGGACAGAGAGACAGACAGCGACAGTTCATCTATATTTATTTTATATTGTCACCTCAAGTTAAGGGTATCAGAAATGCAGCTGAATACCGAGTTCAAAAACAAACAAAAACACAAAACAAAACAAAAAAAAAGAATAAAACTGCTAAATAAATCAGCGAAGAATATACAACCTCAAATCAAATGACCTAGTATTTCCCCAGGTACAATAACGCTCCTTAAATATTCATATTATATCGAAAGAATATTTTGAAACATAACTGGAGAAAAGTTCGCTTTTAGTTTGGTTTTTTTATAAATGGCTCGTCAGCAGCGTTCAAATGCGCGATACCCCAAAATATTCTATATATTCTAAGCCCTGGGAGAACAATTCACTAGTTTTAGTGATACGAGGGTCAATTTCAAAATCTAGGCAAACTAATTTTATCATTTAAGCTCCATCCGGTAGTCTACTGCTGCCACGTGGTGGAAAAAAATAAATAAATCAGCATCAGCTTGGGGCCAGTTATAAAACCAATAATGACCTTCATGATGTACTAAATACCAAAATTACAGCAAACTCCAGAATGAGGGGAGTTAAAAAAAAAAAAAAAAAAAAAACATGAATGGAAATAAAGAAACGAGGAAAAGTGCTTTTGATGTCAGAAGCTCTGAACTCTAGGCTGCCGATGTGGGTTTATATACTCTTGTAAAAGGAAGGAAAAGGAGGTGGGAAGTTATTTTTTCCCTTAGGTTCTATTCTCCATACACACTTTCATCACTGTAGGCAATGTAGAGGAAAAAATCCTCTTCATGATGCTCCTAAAAGGGAAAAAAAAAGAAAAAGAGAGCGAGAAAGAAATATATTATTATTATTATTATTATTATTATTATTATTACTCAAGTAAAGAAAAGCGATATATGAAGAGACGGGAGGGGGAGGAGAGAATGAGAAACCGTGTACAACATAGAAGACAAAAGACAAATGGAAAAGCACCGTTTCAGACGTGGCATACCTGGTATAACAGGCCCATGGTTGCGGAGGTAGGAGGAATGACATTGTTTACGAAGAAGAACAGAGCATCTTCAGCCCTTAGGTGGATCCGTTTTCGGATGAGAAAATAGAACTGGCCAACTGCAGCGGAAACACAGAAATTACAGATGATGTGACTCTACCCTGATTAAAACAAAGGATGTGAGCAAAATACCGATATATTCACTTGTTTCACTCCAGTGCCTCATTGTATAATCGATTCGGTCTGGCTGACGAGGGGGTCATTATTCTGCAGCAGCGTCAGGAGCTGAATGATGCCTTCACTAATTATATCACTCTGCATGAATTAACAGCCGAGGAGCTCTCAGATTTCCATTCGCCAACAGTGTAAGGATTCTCTCGGTGTAAATTATACATGCACGTTAAAGAGGTCAAAACCTCTAC
Organism: Cranoglanis bouderius; assembly: GCA_023630585.1. NCBI lineage: Eukaryota > Metazoa > Chordata > Actinopteri > Siluriformes > Cranoglanididae > Cranoglanis > Cranoglanis bouderius. The sequence continues at coordinate 3,057,309 of CM042539.1, forward strand.
TTAGCTAACTATTTAACAGATAAGCAATAAGATATAGGGTTATATTTAAGATTTTACAGTCTTCACGGTATTGCTGTATCGCTCACCTGTGAGATCTGAGGGGACCAGGTATTTCTTCTTATCCAGGTCTCCTATTCTGGCTTTGGGAGCTTTTTCAACAATTACCTAGCGCAAAAACAAAAAGCAGAAACCTTTACGTGTGATATACTGATCCAGCAGTCAAACAGTCAGAGGTTCAGAGGGGATGATGGGAAGCCTTAGTGAAAGAATACAAGGTCATTTCCACACTTAGTACAAGTACTTTGGTTAAAGTAACTGATGATCCTTCGTATTGTAGTACAAATATATATTTCTGTGTGTCTGGTTTCAGCCTACACCCTTGCACAAGGTTTTCAGGGTCTTCTTCATTCCTGGGTTTATGTGCAGCAATCTCAAGCATGTCAAAAATACAGAAAAACAGAAGGACACATCTTTTCCCAATGATTCTTGTTGTTCTAAAAATATACATTCCTTAGTACAATGTAGACCTAACTCGTCAGCATGCTGAATCTCACATTTTCATTAATGAGCAGAATTTTATGTGAATAAACGTAATTTAACATTATAGGCCTTCGTATACTGTAACAGGATGATGGACTGAAGCTGCACTCTCAACTTGATGAGGAAAGGAGCAACGCAAATCCGCCAGAGAGAACATTAACATGTATATCGTCCAGGGTTGTTACAGTACCACAGTTTCAGGTGTATTTTAGGTGTATGGTCAGACAGTTACTTTATTGTTGACTTGTTAATCTATTAATTTATTACCATCTACCCCTTCATACTGTTACCCAGTCAGGTTCCTTACGCCAGCTGTCCTCATGTCCCTCCATCATACTCTCCGTGCAGGGGATGCAGACGGCACTGAAAACCCTTTGGTTGCTGTAAACATGCACTAATACCGTCACTCCTCGCATGTTCATAACTTCATCAAACACAATGTCAATCAAACACTGAGAAGAATGACACTGCTGACCAGAATTAAACAAAACAAACTCTCTATGCATGCGCCTCAGTCAGCTCCCTAGTTCAGTAGTCAGGGCACCGATTCCTGATTTTAAGGGCTGCATCGACTGCAAAAACCTTCCAGTTCACTGGAACATTCACTCCCTAAAAAAAAAAAAAAATCCCACGATGCATCGAGACTCACTATTGTTCCCTTACTGGAAATGACGTGATATTTTCTGAAGCCTCTCAGCTCGAACAAAAATGCAAAAAAAGCTCACCCAACTTCTGTCTACAAACGTAAGCAGTTTGTTATCGTTGTTGTTGTAACTCGCAAATGATTACCTATGTTAGCGATTTTTAACTTTATTTGACGTTCTAGATACGGTTTGCTCGAGTCTGACGACTTTTAAGTGTTTGACGATTTCAAAAAACCCACCAGTTAGCCTACGATCCTGCTTCGAGTACCATGACAAGTACCAAGGAGCTTCCTCAGTAATATAAGTGGTTCAGATACATTTCCATTTGTTTTATCTGGGGTTAGATTATAAATCCTGCGAATATCGGTGCTTGCGTTTTCACCAGAAACAATCAAATTCATATTCTGTTTTTTAAGTCTACATAATTGTTGTAGTTTAGTATTTGATGATGGTCAGGATTAAAGTTTGACTTTTTTGGATCAATGGTTCAAAGGCTGTTCACCCGGGCCCCGACCGATCCGGTATGGAAGTCATGTTAGTGATTCGCATATTGAATTTGGCAAAAGTTTTACGTCGGATGCCCTTCCTGACACGACCCTCTCTATTTATCCGGGCTTGGGACCGGCACAAAAAGTACACTGGCTTGTGACCTCCTGTGGCTAGACTTTTCTAGATTTAGAAAAGAAGGTGCAGGATTTTAAGTACTTAGGGTCAACAGTCCAGAGCAACGGGGAATGTGGAAAAGAGGTGAAGAAGCGTGTGCAGGCAGGTTGGAATGGGTGGAGAAAAGTGTCAGGTCTGTTGTGTGATAAAAGAGTACCAGCAAGAATGAAAGGAAAGGTGTACAGGACAGTAGTGAGACCAGCGATGTTGTATGGTTTGGAGACAGTCGCACTGAGGAAAAGACAGGAGGAAGAGTTAGAGGTAGCAGAGCTGAAGATGTTGAGGTTCTCTTTGGGAGTGACGAGGATGGATAGGATCAGGAATGAGTACATCAGGGGGACAGCACATGTGAGATGTTTTGGAGACAAAGTTAGAGAGGCCAGGTTGAGATGGTTTGGACATGTTCAGAGGAGGGAGAGTGAATATATCGGTAAAAGGATGCTGAGGTTAGAGCTGCCAGGCAGGAGGCTGAGAGGAAGACCAAAGAGGAGGTTTATGGATGTAGTGAAGGAGGACATGAAGGTAGTCGGTCTGAGAGAAGAGGATGCAGGGGATAGGGCTAGATGGAGGCAGATGATTCGCTGTGGCGACCCCTGAAGGGAACAGCCGAAAGGAAAAGAAAGAGGATCAAAGGCTCTCGAGACCGTGTGCTGACGTGGCCGAAAAGACAGTGCCGAATGTCACTATTTTCATATCGTCACTTATATTATTACCGCAAAAAATACCATGAAACATCGTGACATATTTTTAACTCTGTATCGCCCATCCCTACTGACCTGTGTGTGTTTTTAAATGGTCCATAAATACAGTGATACCATAATATTTTTGGACTGGCTTGTCATATACCCTGAGCATTTCAAACCATAAAACACTCCCAGTGTCCAGTTGTAGCCTCGGACAAGGTTTTTAGCGCCTTATTCATTCCTGGGTTCGAGTGCACTGATCCCAGCCATTTCAATATATATACAGAGAATAAAGGAGGACACCTTCACGACCATATTCACCCGACTTCTTCCACTTTTTGTGACCGGGACCTTTGCTTTGTTATTATGGATACGTCCCTTTAAGTAAAGTGTTTACATCCCTAACGCTTGTCAGTAGTAAAGATCTGGGGGCTGAATCTCACATGTCCTTTAACAAGCAGCTTTCTATACGTGAATAAACTTAACATTTAAAACAGAAACTATCCTCTCACTCTGGTGGGGGAGGAGGAACAAGAGATAAGGTTTATACATACATTATATATATAAATATATAAAAAGGTATATATATTTTAGCCTTACTATATGCAGCAGTTAACTACACTGACAGTTAACGTATGTAAACTACCTGTAAAGCTTAAAAATACCAAAAAGTACACCACTGTTACTAGCTTAGCTTTGAAAAACAAAAGCATTAGCACGTTGCATACCTTAGCTATCCATATGTAGCTACGTGCCTATAGCTATCCATATCTAACCATGTGCCTGTGGATTACACAGAATAACCTTACAAAATAGAAAGATCTAGCTTCTGCTAACACACATCAACGTTTATATTACGTCATATTAGGTTTTGCTACCAGCTAATCTCAGTACTGACTGCTAAAAGTCCTGTTTGATGTCGCAGATCACACACACACACACTGAACACAGGGTGCTAGCTGGATGCTAACTACTCGTGTCCTTAACTCGTTATTCATCGATGACTGACGCAATCCCACGTCTGATTATACCTATACAGATTTCACACATATCTTACCCATCCTTAAGCAACTAAAACACAAAGTGCTGGATGTATTTTTAATAAGACGATTACACGCTCCAGGTTCCGTGGGATCGAACAGACCAGCTGTTAGCAAGCTCGGCTGATGCAGCTACTTACAGGAACCCTGTCCGGGTATTTCTTCCTGATTTTCTCTCCCTCTGATCGCCTCTTCTCGAAAGGATGCTCCTCTTTATACTGGAACTTCATCGCAGCTCAGTGTCAGAGGCTGCAATGTAATTAAACGTCGATTATAACCGGTGATCTCTAGTGGCAAAGCTGGACAGTTCAACTCGCAGCGCTGTTTTCGTGACGGTGGGGTTGCCGCGGGTGAATACAATAACAACGCATGCGTCAAACAATGTTTTTTAATCTCCGTTTTCACCCAGGCTTGCTGTGACTTTGCATTTCGTTTTCAAATCTACACTTTTGGAAAGGGAAAAAAAAGACAACTGAACACGACGACTTTAACATATTGATATTTATGTTTTACATCATGTTAGTGGTTTAGGCACTACTTTCACCTGGCCCACATTGTAAACCCTAGAGCGCGGAGAGCTACATATTTGTTATTAGGTCGGTGTTTACGCTGTCCTCGTGATTAGTGGGTGCGGAGGGCGACTCGGGGTTGCCAGTTCCGCCATTTAACCGCGGCTGAATTAGTTTTGAATGTGGCGTGTTTTTAAGAGGAGGGAAGGAAAACGGAGAACCCAGAGGAAACCCACACAAACAATGGAGAGAACATGCAAAACTGCTCACCATCAGTAACCCAAGCTTAGGACTGGGATCTCAGAATGAGCCCTGCACTACAATGCCACCAGATGTTTGTTACTCATGGCCACATAGGTCATTTTAGGATTTTTATTTTAAAATATTAATATACCTTTAGTCACGACAGACTTTTAAAAGCACTGTATAAGTTTGGAATGGACATATTTTGTGTTTTGGTAGTGGAATGCTTCTGCTTTTTGTCATGCATACCTGGCAACTTTGTGTCCATGGTCGGAAGTGGAAAACAAAAACGTGGAATCACATATCAATCCAATCAACAAATTTCCTTTGGCCTAGATGTGGATCACATAAGCAGCTGTCCTCAGCACACCTACGGGAATGAATGACAGGTCAAATCGGACCCATATCTGAACAGCTACAGCAATGCTGTAACTCAGCTCTATCAGGAGTCAGCCAAATCAGAAAACTGTTCATGGTTCACAGCCACATCAATACCAGAAGTGAGCCATGTTAAATAAAGGTTGACATGGTTTACCCTGAGCCTTATGTGGAATGTTTATTTAGCTGGGATCTGGCCCCCAATAGCTGGCACACCAAAAACCAGTGGAACTATAAATGTTTTCAATTTTATAATTTAACGTGCCCCTAACCACAGTAACATTGATTACACAGGTATATGTTGACCCTGCTATGGCAGTGGCATTGCTGCCTGTCGCACCTCCTCCGGCGCCCATAAGATTACCGCTCTTCCTTCAGCCCTGCCACCATGTCTAACGCAACCAAAACCATACATGCTCAGTGCCACTGGTTCCATATGGTTTCCTCCTTTTACACCTAATACCACTCCTAATACTAAGAATAAAACAACAGAATCAAAATGTCCTGTTGTACAAGTTACAATGTGTGATGCGTTTTTAATTTTTTACATTTTTGCGAGATATGGCAACATACTCAGGTAACATATTACCTGCATAGTGGTTAGCATTGCTACCTCACAGTGCTAGGGTCCTGGGTTTGATCCTGAGTTCAGTGTATTGTCTGTGCTGAATTTTGCATGTTAATGTGGGTTTCATCTGGATTCTCTGGTTTCCTTCCATTGTCCAAAAAACATGCAGATAGGCAGACTGGCTATGCTAAATTGCCCCGAGATGTCAATGAGTGTGAGTATTGCTCTACCATGGACTGGCATCATATCCAGGGTGAATTTTCCCACCTTGTGCCCAGTGTAACGACGCATGGATAAACGTTTATAGGCATCCTGCCATCTTAAATTATATGGTTACTGAGCTTCTAAGATGAGTGGAGTATATTTCTGGCAGGGAGTGGAAAATGTATTAAGTTTAATTAGCAAAGGAACAAGACAGCCAGAACTGGCTTTAAAGATTTTGTCAGGACTGTGAAATGATATAGGTGTAAATACAGTTGTGCTCTATTCACAAACACACTAATATAAAAACAGTTGTGTATGTGTAACACATTTTTATTGAATATTTGATAAGAATTATACAAATCAATATGAATACAACAATATATTTGAAAATAATATGGATACAAAACAGGTTATGTATAACATTTATAAACATATAGGCCTGTAGAGACTCCTTACATCATTTAAATAATGCAAGATTCAATTATATGCACACACATTTATTTAAAAAATGATCTATTCAGTGATTCAGAACACCAAATATATATATATTCAAAAACCATAACTCTGGTTTAACCCTTTAAACACTGGTACTCCATTCTACTGGTGGACATTTTCAGACATTTTCAATCAGTATAAACAAATGAATTATTTTATCAGTGTATGTCTGTTATAAGTTTAGTCAGGACACTGTTGCGTTTCTGTGTGTAGAGTATCATGACTTTTAGCTGCTGGTGAGCAAGGCAATGGGAAAGGGGAGGAGTGTGAGCCCCTTGCTGGGCAAATAATTCACACCGCTCCACAATAACATTGGTACAGATATAAAAGAGAGCACAACTAAAACTTTTTTTTTTTTTTTTTTTTAAATAGTAAACCATATACAACTGCCACAATTAAAATTAATTAACAAAAAATAAATACTGCAAATTCCTAAAGCCCTGAATGTCTACCTTCATATGAGCCATTAACCACTACTGTGGCGTGTGACATCACAAATTCCACTTTTTTGGCCTCTGGTAAAAATAGTAAAGTGCTTCTGTGTCTATTTCAGCACAGTAAGGAAATGACTCAGTGATGTGCAAATAATCAAGTGAACATGCAAAACATTAACTAGTACAATGGAAACATTTCTGAAAATACAATTAAAACTGATCACACACAGTCTACTTGCAGTACATGTTTACCTACCCATCAGCTGTCCATCTAAGGTGACTTTTGTCCTCCATGTCCATGGTCTTCATTGTTGTGCTCTATGATGGTCTTGGATTCATCACCAGTCAGCTGTTTTCTGCAATTCACAGTCTCAAACCATTAATAGTAGTATTATAAAAACATTCTTTTATAAATTGTATTTGATCAAATAATTGTTGCATCACTCCACTTTGTGTTTCGTTGTGAATGTGACCAATAAAATTGGAATTGGCACCGAGTTAAGCATCTTCATTTATGATGGGAGGCAAAAACTGACCAACAGTTATCCATCAAGAGTATGATGGCAATCTGATAGAAATACTTTCAACAACAAATATTTCCAAAGTAGCACTAACTTACAGCAGTAAATATACATGATGTATGATATACATGATACAAATGTCACAGTAAAATTAAACTATTTATAAATTAACTGTAAAAGACAATTTGGACAACAGTGACTTCTGTATTACTCGAGCAATCTACAGTCAGTGCAGTGGTAGCTAATGCTAGACTGTTACAATACAAATTTCTTGGAAATGTGTTTTTACTAAGTGCAAATATGGAATATAGATAAAGGGTAGTAAAACCAGTATAACAACACTCGTACCACTGATTTAAAAAAAGAGCCTTTAAATTAGTGTGGGCTATGGTGAGGTATGGACTGCCGCACGATTCCCACAATCAGCTCCTGTCTATATCAAAATGATCAAAATGAGAAATTCCCACTAATTTTAAACATATTCAGATTTGGCCCAGGTTCATTCAGCCATGCCATATATGGGTCAAATGTACTAAATAACAGCCACATGTGACCCAAATGTACAGAGCTGTGCAAAAGATGTGGGGGGAAAAATGCAGTAAAGCAGAGATGCCTTCAGAAATAATGAACTTAAATGTTTCCTGCATTTAAAACTATATAAGCAGTGAACTAAACAAAGTCAATATCTGGTGTCGGTTGTCTTAGGTACACTTTCTGTAGTTTTATAAGGAAATTTGCTGTTAAGATTTCTAAGCATCTTGGAGAATCTACCACAGAGACTTTGACTGTCGCACTTCTGGGTTTTTTTTTTTTTTTGGTTTTTTTTTAGGTAATCCCTTACAGCCAGGATTCGGGGTTTTTTTTTTGTCTGAAAAGTGGTCTATAGAGTGGTGCAGGAATGAGTCCCAACACCCGGAAATGAGGTTTTAGGACTTTTGTTGGTCACAGAGCTTATTTTCTGCCATAATCCAAAAGCCAATGGAAAAATCCTTTTTTCTGTCGAGGGAACCAGGGTGATGCTAAACTTCCGGGTTGGCCTACAAAAATACATCTATTACTCTATGGAAAACTAATGTTTGGAAAGATTTTTTTTTTTCTGACCCAATAAAGTTATAAAATAAATATCTATGACAAAAATTGTGTTTTAATAAATAAATAAATAAACAAACAAAATAAAAGGTGACTTTTGTACAGTACCGTACATGCTGTCTGGGATCCCATCTCTGTTCTACTTAAAATTCGGCACTGCATGGTTTAGCATATGGCATGAGGTAACTAGAATGGCTTAAAACTCTTTGTTTGGAGCAAGCTATTTTCAGTCAGATCAGTTACACTGAGCTACACTGATGGAAGGTACGTACTGTATTTCAACAAAACCCAGCTCAAATTCTGGCTAACTTGCAGCCAAGAAAAAAAACAAACAAAAAAAAAAAAAAACAGCCAAACGTCACACTGTCATGTGTTTTATTAATCTCAGGACCAGAGTCCAAGGAAGCTGCCCTGAGACTTGAGCAGAATATCATTTACTATCAAACGGGTAAACATTAAAACAAAAATGAAAATAGTGGCGACTGCTTAGCGGACTGTTCAGTACATTTATACAGACTTACAACACAATATTCATTCCTCGCATATCTTTATAAATGTGTGCGAAGAAAATTGCACTTTTTTTTTTTTGCTTATGAAGTCTGTACCAGACACTTAGTTCTCTGAACACTTCCCACTAACTTATGCTGTTCAGAAGAATAAAAATGATGAGTCATGAAATATTTATAGATTTGCTTAAAAAAAAAAAAAAAAAAATAGGCTGGGGAAAACATTCGACATATCTGTCATATAAAACCGCCAACTTAAAATTCTCCGTTAATACATGAACCATTAAATACTTCGGTCTTTAAAGATGGCATTTAACAACAGCCCAGTAACATTCAATCTCTCCCTAATTTAGAGGAGCTGCTGGGGTCTGTGTCAAAAAAATAATCCTTATATTAAACATCACAAAATATAAAGTATTGTTACAAGGACCTTATAAGGACAAAAAAAACTTGTTTAAAGGACACCTAGATGTGCCACTTATTTCTCCAAATGAGACATTATGTTTAAAATAAGTCTCGATGCTCATACAGTACATATTGTCAAAAGATTTTTTTTTTTTTTTATGGATTCTTGTCACCCTTAAAAAAAATAAAAAAAAATAAAAAAAACATTTAAAAAAAAAAAAAGGTCACCCATTGACACTCACTTTCCCAAGCTGGTGGCTACCAGGAAATAAGGAAAGGTGAGTAGAATCAAGGACTTCAAATTACTGCTCTTTGTTTCCTCTCATACACATATTCACAGCAGTGGAATAAAACACTGTCCATTGCCAATAACCTGAGAAATGCAGACGCGTCTAAAGTCTGTCGTATTAAAACCATGGCGCTGTATGAATAAAACCATCCCTTCAGGGCTCTGCCCCTGTGCTCATGTTTGTGTGTGCTGTCCTCACACAGTATTCCAGAAGCAATTCAAGACAGGGACTCCAGCAGTTTGAACATGGAAAGGACACCAAGGGTAAACATGTTCCCAATGTTTTTTTACTTCCTTCGAGCAAGTTCAGTTTGGACCTTCACCTGATCACACTTGTGCTGGTGTTGTATGAACGAGGGTTTGGAAACGAGGGACAGAGTCTGGATGGGAAGAAGTTAAAAACTCTCAGTGGGACGATCACCAAAGTTGATGCTGGTGCAGGTTTCGGCTAAGGACGGACCGGACATCAGATGTGAACCTGCAGAAAGCAGTCATTTTAAACAGAGGTTGATGTTTGGTCTGCAAAAGAATGATATTTTGCTATTTCTGCTGAAATCCTCACCTTAGTGCATCCAACAATGGCAAAAGGTTAAGAAGTGCGGTGTCACTGGGATCACTGAACCATGATTTTATAGGTATTGCATTATCTGTGAGAACAAAAATAAATCATTTACGTTGAAAACTGCTTGAAAAAAATATTAAGATAGCACTGATACTAAAGCTGGAGCAAATAGTGACTCTATGCAATTTTTAATCTATTTAAGTTAAGCTTGATATAAATAGTGGACTGAATAAGCTGTAATGTGTAGGGTGGGAGTTTGGTTTTAGTTTGCTGTTTGGTTCTGATCCCCTAGACCTATCCCTTTTTATATATACACAGCACTGTGCAAAAGTTTAGGCAGGTGTGGAAAAAATGCTGTAAAGTAAGAATGCTTTCAAAAATAGACGTGTTAATAGTTTATATCTATCAATTAACAAAATGCAAAGTGACTGAACAGAAGAAAAATCTACATCAAATCAACATTTAGTGTGACCACCCAAACAGCATCAATTCTTCTAGGTTCACTTGCACAAAGTTTTTGAAGGAACTCTGCAGGTAGGTCGACCCAAACATCTTGGATAACTAACCACAGTTCTTCTGTGGATTTAGGCAGCCTCAGTTGCTTCTCTCTCTTCATGTAATCCCAGACAGACTCGATGATGTTGAGATCAGGGCTCTGTGGGGGCCATACCATCACTTCCAGGACTCCTTGTTCTTCATTACGCTGAAGATAGTTCTTAATGACTTTCGCTGTATGCTTGGGGTCATTGTCATGTTGCAGAATAAATTTGGGGCCAATCAGATGCCTCCCTGATGGTATTGCATGATGGATAAGTATCTGTCTGTACTTCTCACCATTGAGGAGACAAATAATTAATGACCAAATCCCCAACTCCATTTGCAGAAATGTAGCCCCAAACTTGCAAGGAACCTCCACCATGCTTCACTGTTGCCTGTAGACACTCATTTGTGTACCGCTCTCCAGCCCTTTGGCAAACAAACTGCCTTCTGCTACAGCCAAATATGTCAAATTTTGACTCCTCAGTCCAGAGCACCTGCTGCCATTTTTCTGCTCCCCAGTTCCTGTGTTTTCGTGCATAGTTGAGTCTCTTGGCCCTGTTTCATGACACTGCTGGACATCTGATTGTGAAGGGAAGTAAGCCTGATGTCTTTCATCTGCTGAAGAATTGATGCCGTTTCGAAGGCAAAGGGAGGTCACACCAAATATTGATTTGATGTAGATTTTTCTTCTGTTCACTCACTTTGCATTTAATGTTAATTGATAAATATAAACTATTAACACGTCTATTTTTGAAAGCATTCTTACTTTACAGCATTTTTTCACACCTGCCTAAAACTCTTGCACAGTGCTGTGTATAAGCCTCTATATAGGATCACTGTAAAAACTTTGAACCAGTATATTTTAAAAAGGACTGAACAGAAGTTCACCACTAATGGAAGAAGGCGATTATTTTTCTGCGCTCATGTCCCTGTGTGACTTTGCAGTCAGTGATTGACATTTCTGCGTGGAGTATTTTAAGGCAGCAGGAAGTGCAACATAGAGCTTGTGAGCCCCTAAGAGAGTTCATGTCAAAAAGCTACTGGTTTTGCTGAAATCCAGTAAGTCATTATAAAAACCATCATATGTTCTATTATGGTATTGCTTTGACATAAATTATTTATCTCCTCACTCCTTTTGTACCATCAATGTAATATGCAGAGTATTTGATAAAGCACAGATTATGCTCTGAGGTTGTCTCTAGACTCCAGTACTGTTAAACACAATGAAATCATTTAGAATTTTCAAGTGATTGTGGAGTACTATGTGAATTAACCTAGATCATGTGTTGACCATACAACTATGTGCATGTGGACAGACTGAGCTTAAAAATGGGAAAAAGCATATTATTGTTGCTGAAATGCTCAGACGGAACTGACTATGTATACACACGCGCGCACACACACACACACACACACACACACACACACACACACACACACACACACACACACACACACACACACACACACACACACACACACACACACACACACACAAAAAAAGAAATGGAACCAATAAAGATAGTCAGATAGTCATGAGAGACAGTATATAATAGATTGATATCTTACCCGGATGACTGCGATATGCTGCAGGCGAGTTGTCAAGAATTGCTATACTGGAAAGATCACTATGTATGATGGACAGGTCTTTTATATAACTACCCATATCCAGTATGCAGTGCTGTAAAAGACACACAATAAGGAAATTAATATCTGTAGTAGTGATACCTTTAGGCATGAATTTATATAGATGCAAAATAAACAAAAATGTGAGTAGTACGGCACGAGACAGGCTGTGTCCGAATTCATACCTAATATAAATTTGTTTGAATTTGCCAAGTAATTCGGAGTCCGTCATATAAATAAAGATGTGTTCACTGTGCACCCTTATGTAAGTGTGGTCTAAATTTAATCCAGTGTCTGCCTCACTGTGGCCTTATAGTGTTTTATATAGATGTGTCTATAGTGTACAGTGAGCATGTGAGCAAGGTAGCCATTTCAGACAGTCACCTGTCTGTAGTATCTGCGCTTCAGGATGCCTTTGTTGTTGTCCAGATTGTCCGATACTAAAGAGCCATAGATTTCCATGCTGGCGGTGAACACTACGAGTTCGTACCACTGACTGACCACCTCCAAGAAGAAATCCACATGAGGCCTTTTATGCACAAAGAATCTGACTAGGTGCTTGTCGAGAACAACCTAAATATAAAACAAGAGGAGTAGAGGGGGACAATATGAACGCTTTATTAGATTTTGATACATCAGCCTGTTTTGAGATACCAAAGTGAAAGTAGGTATTAGAGATTGGCTGCATGGTGAAATTATATTAAAATCTGTACAAAACATAAATCAATCAAATTTTGCTCAGCAAACCACTGAGAGTTTGAGGAGCATGATAACGCCTGATTCTGAGGACAACAACAAAAACTAGACAATAATGTGAAAAATTTGAGGTTGGATTAACTATGTACACTATATGGCCAAAAGTATGTGGACACCTGACCCATATGTGGTCCTTCCCCAAACTGTTGCCACAAAGTTGGAAGCACACAACTGTATAGAATGTCTTTGTATGCTGTAGCTTTACAGATTACCTTCACTGGAACTAAGGGGCCCAAACATGTTCCAGCATGACAATGCCCCTGTACACAAAGCGAGGTCCATGAAGACATGGTTTGCGAATGCTGAAGTGGTACAACTCGAGTGGCCTGCACAGAGCCCTGACCTCAACCCCACTGAACACCTTTGGGATGAACTGAAATGCCGACTGCGCCCCAAGCCTCTTTAACCAATCTCACTAACACTTGTGGCTGAATGAGCACAAATCCCCATAGCCATGCTCCAAAATCTAATGGACAACCTTCCCAGAATGGGACTGAATCTGGAATGAGATGTTCAGCAAGCACATCTCAACAACAAGTATGATGAACAGGTGTCCAAAAACTTTGGGCCATGTAATGTATTTACTGACTTACATTGCTTTTGACTGGGGAAGACAAGGACATTATACACCCGCAGTTACAACACTGTTGCTAAGCAACTGGAAAACACCAACACTTAAGCATATGCTACCTAGTGACTAATACTAATTGCTTAACTAGCTAGAACATATTTTATGAAAAAATGCAAAGGAAGAATGAATGAAATATATATATATATATATATATACACTCCAGTGTTTATTTCTCTAGCTCTGCACTGGAGCTATGAGGCTACCATACTGTAGCTAACAAATAATAGAAGTCTATCTCACCCAAAATCCTTTTCATCCACTTCTTCAGTAAAGTCATGTCAACATTCTGATGTGGTTTAAGACACAATCTGAATTACTGTAATCTATAAAAACGAATAAAATTTGCTGTAGTAATACAAAATGAACCATCCTTGATAACCAAAATCCTTTCGGACATCTGGTATCTCTTCCCCTGGCTACAGGCCACAGTCTCTCAAGTTAAAGGTAAATCTGGAAGTTAAGCAGCTGATAATATAGTTCAACTTTGAACTTAAAACGTATAATTTTACACAGCCAGACAAACGTCGATTCTTGTTTTGTCGTTTTTTGTTTTTTTTTTTATTCACCGAAATTTATCAGAGAATTTTATCATTGCTTCTTTGAACAATGGTCTCAGTTGTGTCCTTGTTGTTAAAATCTCATTGAGTTAAACGGTATGCGAATTTTATGCAATGCATTTCTTACTTTCAAGATAAAGTCTGGTGTAGTGCCCGGCCGTACCGATGGTCTCAGAACCCCATCGTGATGAGAGTGAATCAATGTCTCGTCGAGGTCTAAAACCAGAATCTTCCGTTTTACTGCGTCTGCCGAAACATGCAAACACGCACACGTTGGTCAGGAACTGATGCATATATGCAAAAATCTTCCATCACTGCATGTGACCCCTTTGGGGCCGTTGAAAACAGTGCAGCAAAACAAAGCCTCGCTTTCCATGTCACTCAACAGTTGCCCATTCAGTTCTAAATACAGACTGCTGTATTTACTATGTACATCTGCTGCTGCCAAAGCACTTATCTGCTGATTTAGTATTTTGTCACCATCTAGGATCTTTACAAAAATGTTTAAAAACCACACAAAAACAACTTAGACTTGTTGCTTCATAGCACGTCTTGGGAAACATTACGCTCAAAAAGCATACTGTGATTAAAAGAAACTTTTTTTTAAACACCAGTCAGAGACATAGAAACACAGCTTGTTGAACGTTGGCATGGAACATTTCCAGGTTTCCGTTTACATGTAATGGGATATAGCGGCGTTAACTCCAAATTAATTAAATATTTCTAATATGTGTCCAATAAACTAATGTTAAATTAGAAATGAGCAAGGATTTGTCTGACTGTGTTATTGTAACTTCTGTTGCAAAATTTGCTTAGATGTCAGCTTTTTTATTCCCCCATCACTGAAACTGATATGGCTAAAGCACTGAGTGATCTTTATTCAAATAAAAAAATTAATTTTTTAAAATTTTTTTAGAAAATTGTCCGGCATTCTTCAGCATGACTGCCACACAATTCCACAGTGATACTGTGCCACCCAAACAGGGCTGGGTATCCTTTTTGCTCTGGTTCCTCTCAGGTTCTCCTTCACCATTCAGAATCTAGAGCTAGACATGGGTTTCTGTAAAGCTCCTTAAAGACAATGACTATAGTTAAAAGTGCTATACAAATAAAACTGACCGGAAAAGAATATTTTTCCTAGTTCACGGGTCACTTTAAAAACTCTTCACATATTTGTAAGGGAAGCGAGGAGGACAGAGGTACTCACTGAGTCTGGTTCTAGACAGCGGTGACAAGGGTAAAGGGTCATATCGCACCGTCTGATATTGGATTATCTAGAACAAGAAAGGAAAAAAAAAAACAAGGAAACTGACAAAGCAGTGAAGTAGAATTCAATACAAGACATGACAGACTTCAGATACATAATCTTAGAAAAATGGATGCTTCACAAAATCTTATCTTAAGGAGCTCAGTTTCCTAAAATGTGACAGTTGTGACTAATGTCTAATGCTAGAATGTCTAATGTTAGAAGTGATCTACAAATAAATTGAATTGAAATGGTTTGTTTCCCTTTCTGATAGAGAAACACTCTGCAGTAGGGCTTTACATACAGCCTTTATGGGTTCCCCCAGAGGGACAAGCCAAAAAATTTTTTTAAAAATCCTTAAGAGTTTTAGATTTAACCATTATTTTCTAAAAGTGTATCTATTACAGAACATTGGTCAAAAGTAAAATTACACAGATTCAATGTCCAGATCAAATGCATTAAATCACGATTATAAAGTAAACAATAGCGATACATCAATAAAGAGCTCAAGGCTGGAGAATCCAGAGGAAATTAAAAACACATTAGGAAAGCGATGTAATTCTGAAAATCCTGAAATGTGGACTAATAGGCATTCATTTAAAAATAAATAAATAAATAAATCCTTGAGATTTATCCAAAGCTGTGTTGTTTAAATTTACACACAGTTTGCTAATGACTTCATCCGTGTTATCAAAATGTAAACAATCTACAGGATACAGACCAAAACAAAATGATGAAATAGCCAGAGATAAGGTCCATGACCTCAGACTTCAATGTTGGAAAAATTCATTCTTACTTGTTACATTTTCCCTCCATTTCTGAGACGCCTATACTTCTGTCCCCTGTTCCGTCCCCCTCTTGAGCTAAATTTAGCTTTAAGGGCAAGAGTTGGTGAGAACGCAGGGGCAAACAGAAGGGGTGGACGGGGTGAACACCGTTTTAAAGGAGAGGTTTTGTTCTAGCCTTTGAGGGCTGGACACATACTGAATGTACTTACACGGAGTCTGTAAGCCCAGCTGACCCCATCAGATCATGGGCGGACTATAACCCGATTGCAACCCCTGTTTAGCAGTGGCCAAATTTTCTGTTTTTATTAAACCTCCGTTGCATGGGATTTTTCTTTAAAAAAAAAACAAAAAAAAGTTAAAATTAAAACTATATACTTATATTGTTGAGTCATGGAAGAAAGAATACTGTGTTTCTAAACTGCTGCAAGTTGCCCTGACAATCCTGTGTCAGAGGTGTAGGGTCGAAATCGGAGGGGAATTTATACATCATAAGAGTCAGATACGCCGAATGTCATCACACCCCACTCGAAAGAAGCCTGGTTATAGTGTGACCGGCAGAAATCACAGCCAATCAGATCAATGAGAGAGAGAGTGAACAAGCATAAGAGTGTAAAGAAACCGAAAACGGGCATGAAAGAGTCTGCTATACTATAAGAGTTAAAAGGATTCAGGCTGATATAATTTTACCTTTTTTCTTGCTGAACAGGTAAGGCAGGTGTTTCATATATCATTTGGTAGTAAGCTAGGGAATGGCAGTCAGCCAGTTCGTTGGCATTTGGGGCTTTTGTATCGTTATCCAGTTAAGCAGTTTCAACCAGTGTACATGTTTGTGTATTTTTGCTTGTAAAACTTGGTTAAATTGAGCGAGACACCAGAAAGGGCAAAAAATTCCAAAAACATCCTGCAGCTTTAAGCAGAAAACACAACTGACTTATGTTTTTACGTATACAGACAGAGGATTATAGCTCTATACGTCTAACAGGTGTAAGAGCAGTGAGACACCTGAGTTTATAGACAGACCAACGCACTTAAGACTAATTATTACAGACTAGAAAACTTATGAAATGGCAAGTAACTACACCTTTAATGCTTATTTTCTGCGTAATATGGACTATAGATTGTGTAGTTGTCTCAGGTTGCTGATGTATGCTTGAATTACATGACCTTTCACTCATGCACATTTCATCACATCTTCTCACCAGCTTCTGACCTGCACATAATATGCTCTTTAGCATAGACCTAGATAGGCCAAGCTTGGATTTTAAACTGTAAGCCAGTCTTAAAATGGGAGAAAGGAACTCATTGTAAAAAAAATATATATATATATATATACAAAACACACTACTGCTGTGGTTTAAGCGTTTCCTCGCTTAAGCGTTGTCGCAACAGAAGCCAGTACAGTCAGGTGGTTAAAACAAAAAACAAAAAAAACAAAAAAAAAAAAGCACATGCACCTACTGCCTCATCTCCTAAAGGAGATGCATGCCAACTATCCAAAACTATGAGTTTTTAGAAAGCCTCTAATGACACAACATGGCATTTAGAAGTAGCCTAAATATGAGAACCATGAATGGTAATCCTTTATGGTAATTCCAAAATGATGATTATTTATGTGTTTTACAGTTATTTACCTGGTCACTTAACTTAAACGGGTTTAATCCAAAGCTAATTAACTCAAAAACAATTAGGCCTCTAGATAATGGACCCACTGTGTGCTGTTGGTGGAAAGTTCAGGAATCAAATGCTCTACGTCTCTAGTAAACATACAAAATAATAGTGGACACATTTAAATGTTAATGAAATTAATATCTGTACTGAAAGGATCCATGGAATTTTTTTTTTTTCAATTAAAGGGATCCCTGGATTTAAAAAGTCCTGTTCTAAATGACACTTGTATGTAATGAGAATGATTTCAGCCTTATGTGACTATTTGCTAACGTGCGAGATCTGAATCGAAAATGAAAGTGTGTGAATCCTCTCCAGAGGTCATCTGGTGAATCGTGAATTAAAGCTCCACTCGTAAGAGCAGAATTTTTAATTGTACACTGCTACTCTTAAGAGTGGGCGGGGCATGTCGTTCTAGCCAATCAGAAGAGAGACGTACTTTAAACACAGTTAACGGCAGACGGAAAAGTTACAATTATAAAAACCTGCCCAACACATCCGCGCAATTATCATAAATTACTCATATATTAACAGGTGCGAGTGCTGGGAGCGTTTTGTTTTTTTTTTCCCTCACACCTGCACCAATTTGTAAACTTTGAATTTCCTACATGTAATGAAAAGCAGTAGCCCTACGAGTGCATGAAGCCTAAAACTGCGAACAGTATTGTTAGCGCTGTTTTAAAGTTTTACCTCCGGCGCAAATATGAGCTACTCACCGTTCTTAGCGGTTTCCTGAGGATATACAAAAATAAACTCCACAACTTGGACGTCATGTTAAAGAAAGTGTGGACACACAGCAGACACTTCAGCATGTCAACCGTAACACCGAAAAGTTCCGTACACGCCGTGTAAATAATCACTTGTCCGGTGGCTGAAACCTTATGATCAACTTGGGGGGGTTTCCAGAAGAGTCTGTGAACATCAGGCTTCTTTCATAAAGGCTCTCATTGCTTAAAACCGGTAAAGACTAAGGAACTAAAAGTGCATGTGTGAGGTTTCTCTTTAGTACACGGAGCAGGTTTGGGTTTAACTAGTGTCCAGCTCAATTAACCAAACAAAACAATATATATATACAACTAGCTAGCGGTGTTGCTATCTGAACCCAGGCTGGTGACGCTAAGCAGCAGGCTTGTTGAGGTGAGGTGAGGTCCAGTCCACAACCAGAGCACAAATGATCCAAACACCGTGGCGCTAAATGCAGTGTTTTTCCCTCCTCACCACTGAAGGGTGCAGCTCAGTTAATAAAGACTCAGTGCTGAGAGACAGTTCAAACTAAACCCGGAACTGTGCTGAACACCGACAGCGTCAAACCGCCGTCACTTCCGTAAAGACTCACCTCTGTTTTTTTTTTTGTTGCTATTTACGAATAAAACAAACACAAGCCAGTCAGACAGTTAATATCCCCAAAAGGTTACAAAAGTGCCAGAGTTTGATATTCCCCTGACAGAATGTTTAGTTACATGATTTCGTCTGGCGTTCAAATACAGAATTTGTATCACTAGTTTGACTTTTATTGACGTGGGATATCACTAATGTGCAGCTCAGTGCAAAGGTTCAGGGTGTAGAAAGAAAAGTGTACCTCTGTCTAACCATTTTTCTACAAACCAGATTAATTTCCAAGAGCATGATGCACGAGAAGACAACAGAAAAGTCACGAGGTGATCTCAAAAGAAAAATAAGCAGGGGAAACAACCAAAAAGCAACAAGTGAAAAGATTATTTTTATTTTTTAGACTGTCTTGGTCAGTACATGATTTGAAAGACTGGCCAAGCAATCTGACATGAGGTATAACATGAGGGAGAATGAGTGGTGAATCAGCCTGGGATCCATAGAGAGGATACAAAAGAGTTTGGAGACAGTATAAATAATAATAATTAAAAAATAATAGACATATAAATAATCTCTAATAACTTCTATCACATTTACTCACAAAATGCAAAACCTTTAAACTGATATTTTATTAGTTTCACTAATAATATTGACATACACTACAAGGCAAAAAGTTTATGGACACCCTGCCATCACGCCCCATGACTTCTCGCCTGACATCACTAATGCTCTTGTGGCTGAATGAGCAGGATAAGCAGTACAGAAGATGGATGGATGGATGGATAATTAAAGAACATCCGGTAAATGTCCTGTTTACGCAAACATTTCCCACTCAACTATATGTATGGGCTAAATTTAGAAGAAGAAGAAGCCTTTATTTGTCACATATACATTACAGCACAGTGAAATTCTTTTCTTCACATATTCCAGCTTGTTAGGAAGTTGGGTTCGGAGCGCAGGGTCAGCCATGGTACCGCGCCCCAGGAGCAGAGAGGGTTAAGGGCCTCGGCCTGACCTTCTGATCCCGGAGCCTTAACCGTTCAGCCACCACTGCCCCAAAAACTTCTTATCTAAATTATACACCAAGTTATTCCATTAGTAACATCTCTCTAAAATAAACCATTACCACATCATTCTCCTCTATTAATTAGCACATTTTAGCACATTTGCTCATTATTCAAGCCACTGAGCATATTTTTGTGAAATCGTAATCTGAACACGTGTGTTGTGTTACCACAGGAGGATGAGCTTCATTTATCAAGCTGGATACAAACAGATTTATTCATAAATTTTTTTGTATGAGCATTTACACAAGAAATTTGGTATTCATGAAAATCCTGTAAAATCAGAACAACGTTCATATCCTACTCGTGTTCCTGAGTGTGTGTTAATTTACGTATAAGAAGACTAACCTTGACTCGATCGACTTTACATCGTATAATTTGCATGAATTACTGCACTTTTATATATGGAATATACAGTGGAGCTTAAATTGCTTATTTTTATGATGTTTACAACATTTAGCAGACACCCTTATGCATAAATGCTTTGGAGTCTCTATCAAAAAACACATCCTCATGCTAGTTCACTAGGTCAGGGACTAAAGATACCATTGAGAAAAGTTTGTGAAAACCAGTCGTTTTATATATTTACATTAATTAAAGAATATAAAAAATAAAGTAAGCAAGCCAATACGTATATTAATAAAAACTAATCATTTAATTGTGGCAAAAGAAATGCAGCCGTATAAATGGAGGAGAGGCCGCTCTGTCTGCACATAGCCATAACCAAATGCCTCAGCTGAATGAAGATTTAAATAAATAAATAAATAGATAAATAAATAAATAAATAAATAAATATTTTGTTGTATACCAGGCTTATTGTTAAAAATAAAAATTCCACTTCCAAACGATGGAGAGCATATTTATCAGTAATTTGCTTTGTTATTGCACATAGATTTTTTTTCTGTGATAATGACCTTTATTTGGGAAAAACTCAAATACTATATTTTACCCAGTATAGTGTGTAAATGTCTTAATCCCATTACAACCAAAATGAAAAAGGTTAAATAGTTAACTGCTTATGTTCGTTCTATTTCTGCAATTTGGTTTAAATGCCAGTCAAAATGTGATATATGATATTTATTTATTTATGATAATTTATCAGAATTTATTCATTCTTTTTCAGTAACTGCTTTATCAGCATTATTAATCAGAAATAACTCTGTGGTTAAAGGTTTTAGTGAGCTTTTTCACAAAAGGTATATGGCCTATCAGCAAATTTTATTTCTTCTGAAGCATTGGTGCCAACTTACAAAAGTCAGTAGGGGTTTTTTAAAAAGGTCAATTCGTCTCTTGCTGCTAGCTGAATAAGAGTCTGCATACTAAATATTATGTTAAAAATATACTGTCATCAGAACAGCCATCTGTTCAATAAAGGGTGCACTATTTTAGCATACTATTTTGTATGCTAGTATGTGATTTTGGATGCAGCCATTTACAATGACAAACCAGTCCCTTTGAATAGACAATATGGAAAACACTATAATGTGCAATATTGCTGGTATTGTACTTCCACAAGCATCATCCTTACCGTAACATGACATTTACACCACATGTTTAAATTGGCCTAAATACAGGATTTTTAAAAAAAAAAAGTAAAATATTGGAGCTCAGGCTCCAGAGAACTAACGGCACTCCTAACAATTTTCTAAAGGGACCTTTCAGACATCAAGGTCATCATCTGGATCTTCTTCATCAATGTCATCATTGGCATCAGGTTCATACATAATGCGTCCAGAACCCCGGCCCGGCCTCAGGAGAGCGGACTTTCTGTTTAAAGAAGTAAGAGATATCATATTAACAAATTACATATCACATACAGTGGGTATAGAAAAGAATCCCGCCCTTTAAAATAATCACATTTTGTTGCTTTTCAGCCTGAAATGAAGACAGAGACGGGATTTTGTTTTATCCAGCCGTATTTACTCAGTGCAACTTATAACATCCAAGTGAAAGATATAACACCAACATGTCAGAAAAAAGAAAAAAAAAAAACAGAATCAGAGTTGGAAAAAGGATCACCCCTCTCCTAAAAATAACCTGTAAACTCAATCAGGTGTAGCTAATCACCTTCTCAATGGCACACAAAGCCATTTGACTTTCAACTGTGATCAGCTGTGTTCATTTTGATTAGCCCAGCATGAAAAGAGCTTTCCTGGAGCATTTTGTAGTGCAACTGAAGCAAACAATCAATTATGGGTGGCAAGGCACTGTCAAAAGATCTCCGGGATAAAGTTGTGGACAGGCACAAGTCAGGAGATGGATACAAAAAAAAAAATTCAAAGGCTTTATCAATGCCTAGTAGCACAGCGAAGTCTATTATTAAGAAGTGGAAGGTATTTGGTACAACACAGACCCTCTCTGGATCAGGACATCACTCCAAACTGGATGAAAGAGCCAGGAGGAAACTGGTCAGAGGCTATCAAGAGGCCTACAGCAACTCTGAAGCAGTCGCAGGAATTTATGACAAAGAGTGGTCATTGTGTGCATGTGACAACAATATCACAAATTCTCCACAAATGTGGTATGTATGGGAGGGTTGCAAGAAAAAAGCCACCCACGACTGAGCTTTGCCAAAACGCACCTTGAAGATTCTGAGGCCACATGGAAAAAGGTGTTATGGTCAGATGTTGGGATAAAAAAATTAAAAATTAAGGCAAATTAAAGCACGGGGGTGATCCTTTTTCCAACTCAGTGATTCTGTTTTTTATTTATTTTTTTCTGACATGTTGGTGTTATATCTTTCACTTGGATGTTATAAGTTGTACTGAGTAAATACAGCTGGATAAAACAAAAACCGTCTCCATCTTCATTTCAGGCTGAAAAGCAACAAAATGTGATTATTTTAAAGGGGGTGTGATTCTTTTCTATATCCACTGTACATAGATTACCTGAATTCTTTTTAACAATACTGTATAATACTCAATTTCTGCATAACTAAATAAGGGTAATATAAAAACGGGTAAATTTGATGTCTGCATCAGTATTTGTTTTTACACACTTCCTCTTAACACTTGAGATACTTAGTGAACCCAAATAAAAAATATTAGAATAGCAAGATAGTTTGAACCTCTAACATTAATTCATCTTACTTTTCTTCACTGAAGACAAACGGTAGAGCAACTTTTTCCCTTGCCTCTCTTTCAACCTCAGACAAACGAAGATTAAAGGTCAAATTTGATGTTGGATCCACCTAGAGAAAGGTGAAAGAGGACACACATTGCAAAACATGTTCATATCCAGGACTGGGTGGACAAACACTATATGGCCAAAAGTCTGTGGACACCTGACCATCACGTCCATATGTGGGTCTTCCCCAAACTGCTGCCACAAAGTTGGAAGCTGACAATTGTATAGAGTGTCTTTGTATCCTGTAGCATTAAGACTTACTTCACTGGAACTAAGGGGCCCAAACCTGTTCCAGCATGACAATGCCCCTGTGCACAAAGCAATGTCCATAAATATATGGTTTGCACAGAGCCCTGACCTCAACCCCACCGATCACCTTTGGGATGAATTGAAATGGTGACTGTGCACCAGGCCTCCTCACCCAACATCAGTACCCGACCCACTATTGCTCTTTGGGCCGAATGGCCAAATCCCCACAGCCATGCTCCAAAACGTAGTGGAAAGCCTTCCCAGAAGAGTTGAGGTTATTATAAGCAAAGGTGGACTAAATCTGAAATATTCAACAAGCACATATGGGTGTGATGGTCAGGAGTCCTCAAACTTTCGGCCATACAGTGTACATACGAAAAAGTTATGCTTTAGAAACAAACACTGATGAATTCACCTCAGACTTAGTGTGTAAGTCTGTTTGAACATTTCCAGATTGGTTGGGTTTAGTCTCTATTGACAGTGTCAAGTCCTCTGTTAAACTGAAAAACTCCTCCTAGAAAAGGAAAAAAAAAATGTTATCAGCTTTTAAATACAAAACATTATTAAATCAATGAAATAATCAAACATCTATAAGGATTTAACTTTACATTAAAGTCAGTTTCTAAGAAAACCTGATTACCTTCTGCATAACCTTTCCAGATTTTTTACGTTGTGATGTCTTGGCCACAGCATGGCGTGCGTTGTTCACAGGTATAACAGAAATTACAGTGCTTGCTAAGTGGCTTACAGTTCCCACAATGCCTTGCTGATGAAGATCCGTGTGTAGGAGACCAAAAATCATCCTTACAGAGCATCCTGCTTGTCAGGGGGAGAAATATCTGTGTCAGCTGACCCAGTCGACAGCTTATTAAAACATAACAGTAAGGGGTTTTCCAAACTGAGTCAAATTCAATAAATAATTCAAATAAGCTTACATGAAAATAGTATTGTATTTCTAACGCCTGATCCTGAACTTCCCCTAAACTGCACATTATCCCTGGTCTGCATCTATTTTGAAGACAGAAAATTACTAACTACATTCAACACGTGTCAAGAAAACCTTAATAATTTATCCAGTTATTTTTATTTCAAATACATGT
This sequence comes from Cranoglanis bouderius, assembly GCA_023630585.1. NCBI lineage: Eukaryota > Metazoa > Chordata > Actinopteri > Siluriformes > Cranoglanididae > Cranoglanis > Cranoglanis bouderius. The sequence continues at coordinate 3,081,759 of CM042539.1, forward strand.
TGCATTGCACGAGTTTTTTTGGCCAAAAATGCTTGATTTTGCTGCTGCTTTTTAAAAATATTTTTGTGCTTTTTTTTTTCGAGGAAAACTACTTGAATTGGCGGAATTGCAGCTGCACGAAATTGTTTTGCACAGTGATGTTTGTTGGCAAATGAGACCTTTTCTAACTGTACACGAGTACGACGCACGTGAATCGAAAAGGCTTTGACCGAATGCATGTTATGATGATGTCACATGACACGTCTTGGCCCAAATCTGCGGAAAATCTACGGTAATCTTTTTTTAAAAATCGCAAGCTCCCCCGAATATTGCGGCGTTTGCTTGATTTTGCGTTCATTTCTGCGATCGCAAAATCCTGGAGGGACTGACTAATGCAAAGCAGTTAAAGAAGAGGGACTGGGATTAAAGTACTTGTGAGCTGCTGAGGTGACAAACCTTTCCTGAGCTTCTGAAGTTCTTGACAGACGGCAACAGTGTCGTGATGTCTTACAACCCAAGACAAAGAGTCAATGACAAGTACAGAAACTTTGGCGTGTCGTGTCTCCTGAAGCAGCCGTGCGATTTCTGTTGCGCTGAAATCCTTCACTGTGAACAACGACTGCTTGGTCCAGCCCAGAGGGTCAGTGTATGCATTGTGAAAGTGAAACCTATCAACAGAAAAAGTGAACGGCTCAACAGCAAGCTGTAGTCTTGTCTTATAACTGCTCACTGTTTGGTGCCAACAAAATACCGTATACTACATACAGAACGTCTTTCATATGACCTGCAAGAAGCAAAAGTAATGTGAATTTTTAGATCATAGATGATAGACTCACAAATGCAAGTAATTGCTGTCCAGTCCAGCACACAACTCGTGCTCGGGAACTTCAAACCCCAACACATGGACAGCTTCCCCCCTTAAAATGAAAAGGAACAAAACAGAGTTAATCCCAGATTACACTTAAACTTATACTTCAACAGATTGAACAATATGTAATGAATTTTGTGCCGGGTACAGAAATGACTAGGCACAAGTACTTTAAAGCAAACAAATAGTAATAACCACTTTAAACAAACAAGAGACACAATCAGCTGTAGTTGATCATGATGGGATTAGATGGGAGGACTAAAATCTGTCAATAGCTATACAATAAAACTCTTAGGGGTCAGCAAATCATTACATCACAAAGTCTCATCAATGGTATAATAAGAAAGAATAAGGGGCACACTATTGCAAACACACATAAAATAAAAAACACTAAATAATTCTGACATTTGTCCTTCTGTGTAATTTGTACTTTGATTTGGACAACATGTGCTCAGTATATCTACTTTTATACCATAATCTCTCTCTCTCTCTCTCTAATAACTATGTATTATAATTCATTCAAATAAATGTAATCTTATCGCACTATTTTATCTCTGTGTATGATTTAGAGCGGGCAGAATTCTAAATCTAACAACCCGTATATAAAATAACCAACGACAATTATCCGCTCATTTTATCCTTTCAGTCAAATTCTGCGCCGCAAACATCATGTCATCATGATGACATGTTATGGATGCGACATAAGCTGAGAAGTATCAGACCAAATGGAGATCGCATCTAAAGGGGGAGTTTCACTCTGTGCAATCGCTTGATACGGAGGTCACCGATAGGCTGCCTGCATCTACAGTCTGGGATAGAAAGAAATCAGGTGCAGCTTCATTACTTCACACCATTCTGTGTATTTTATTATGAAAAAATTAGTGGTGCTCTTGCACTTGGTTTCACAAAAGTCCAAAGACATTTATTAACAGCACAAAATCTGGAGTGGATGCAAAAAAAGGGAAGGCTGATCTTGATGGGTTTTTTTTTATGATTATTATTGAAAGACAGTGGGAGGTGGGATTAACACTGCTAGTACATTTATCTCAGCCACCTATGGCAGGGGTCAGGAACCTATGGCTCGCGAGCTATATATGGCGCTTTCAGTGATTGCCTATGGCTCAATGTCGGGGGGAAAATAAAAGTAAGAACAATCACGAAAGCTAGCGTGTCAATTCAATTCAATTCAAACTCTACATATTGCATATTTTAAAATATTACATAATTCACAATCGATGCCCGTTTGTCATGTATACACCAACCTGTGGCACAACAAGCTCAAATTTCATTGGACAATGTGCAGCAGAGTGTTAATTTCCCGGTCTAATTCATAAATTGGTTGAAAACTACATAGTCAGTCTGTTTTCAGTTTTTTTTTTTTTTTTTAACAAAGATGAAATGGCTAAAAGGAAAAAAAGACGAGTATCATTCTTTCCGGTCCGAACGGACAGACGAATTTACGTATTTGGAAGTCACAATAACGGGAAGTAATGCTGAATTTACTCTTACTTACGTACCGCATCTTGCACTGATTTACCATTTGATTATACTATCATAGTCGGTTAAATGAAGTCCGAGTGCCACGAACAGGCCTATCAGTTGAAGTGCAGGCTGTTAGGTCAAGAACACGCACAACGTTAAATGGCCTTTATTACATTACCGCTTTATATAATTATGCAATTATAGTAAAGATAATAACTAGAACAAGAAGACATAAAAAACCGTCAAAAAAATATGTTAACTTTTCTCTGGCTCTTTAAAGAAAAAATCATAACTCTTCTTTTTTTTTTTTGGTTTTTAGCTTTTATGGCTCTGCCAGTTGAAAAGGTTCCCGACCTCTGACCTATGGAGAGAGTATCATTTATGTAGTTAGTAAACTACAAGCATGGTATGGGTCTATCTAGTTGTGTGTGTGTGTGTGTGTGTGTGTGTGTGTGTGAGAGATATAAATACTTGAGTGCAGGACTGAAGTTTAGGCATTAATTTGTTTTCAACCCTGTTTTAAAAAATAAATAAATAAATAAAATAAAATAAAATAAAATAAAATAAAAAGCCATCCCATACCTCTTTAAGGCGCAGTTTATGTAATACTTAAGCAGGCGTCGTCCAGAATAACAAGCGGTGTCTGGAGGAGAAAATACACACAAGAACTTGGAGTAAATTATAGCAACAGAATACAGATATAATATAACCGTTAAATAATGTTGAGACTGATGTTTATTTTGTTACCTCGAATAATAACGAATCCTCCCGATTCTGTCCCCTGTAACACCTCCGACAGCATTGTGAAATGCTAAAAAAAGTTTATAAACTCCAGCAAACCAACCAGTGATATAATGTTTATACAGTCCACTTATCTTTAATGCGCTGGTCTGGTCCTACAACTGCACAAAAGATTAATAACTAAAACGTAAACCTCTTCACTGTACTGAATCCAAAATACTCAGCAGCGTGTTGTTTAAGACCGTCCGTGTTCTTCGTTTACACTCTGACTCATGAAGATGTGACTTTACTGTACATATCGCCCCCTACCGTTCTGGAGTTTAACGCGACAGGAGCCGACACGAGAGAGACAACATGGCTCCACTGTTTCTTCTCTCTCTTTCTCTTTTAGCAAGGAATCATTACATACAAACAAACATACTTATTTTTTTTTTTTTTACTTTATAATGTTATGGAAACGTTCCTGGAACATTAGTGTGTAGTTACCAAAAAAAAAAAAAAACAGCCTACCTATTCACTCCCTCGCGATCACAGAAATGAACGCAAAATCAGGCAAACTCCGCAATATTTGGAGAAGCGTGCAATTTTTTTTTCAAAAATTAACACAGATTTTCCGCAGATTTGGGCCATGACGTGTCGGGCGAAAGACAATTTCGTGCAGGTGCAATTTCACCAATTCAAGTAGTTTTCTGCAAAAAAAAAAAAAAAAAAGCACATAATATTCTGCAGAAGGACTGTGGAAGGAAACCAGAGTACCAGGAGGAAACCCCTGAGGCGTGTTCAATTCAAGAACTTTCAATTCTAGCAATAGTTCGATATGTTGGCTGCGTCCCAGATCGAGTACTGTGACGGTACGTACTGAATTCGATACAGTACCTACCGCAAGGCCGTTGAAACAGTACGTACTAATCAGTTATGTGTGTCACGACTACAATCCCGGACATACTACATCCGCCATGTTAGCATTGTCATGTGACCTTCCACGTCATCATAAACACAATAATCGTAAACAAGTTAACGATTTATTCGGGTGTTGTTAAACAAGTCCTGTTTAACCAAGGTTTAATACTTAAAAAGAGCCGACGCCGTCCGAGCTCGTCCGCACCAGTCCCGGTGCATTATGGGATTGTTTGACTCGCGTAGTGTCCATCGGTTGCACACTGCGAAATCTCGCCGGTGGCAGTACGGCATCCGGGTATTTCTCTCCCACTGAGCATTCGGACATACTACCCCTCTGGCATACTGCTTTTCGCCTACTGTGTAGTAGGTAAGTATGCGGTTTCGGACGCAGCCATTGAAACCATTACTACACTTACTATGGGCTGTCAGTCCGGTGGTGGGTTACCATGGCAACATGGCTGCTGGCTTCTTTGGGAACTATTTTCGTTCACGGAGCAAAAATAAACGAAATATTTGGCCATATTGTGGAGTTCTATTTACAGGGTGTGTAACTCTTCCGTTACACGACGTGTATGTCCCAGTACTTGCATACTCTCTTGCTGCACGCTCAAAAGTATGTACTTTTTCTTCACAAAAAAAAAAAAAAAAGAGTACATACTTTTAGTGCATAGTATAAATAGGCGAATTGGGCGCACCTGTGTAGGAGCCGGTTACTATAGAAACAATAACCTATTAGAAAGGCGCATTAATATTAACCCATTGTTCACGTTACAGCCGGGACTACTGTCCGAGCACACCTACTGACCAATCAGATTCAAGCATTCAAACGCGCTGTGGTATATGTTAGCCATTATATCAAATCTCAGTCATTTCTGAAGTGATGTAATCGTGTTTACGACAAACCTTTCTCGAGCTGTGCGTGCCCCACTATGTACGATACTACATTTCCCATAAGGCCAAAGGAAGCAGTTCTAAACGGTGGGGCGCAATTCAACCACAAGGGGCTTTTCTCTCCAACCTACTCTCAGTTGACATCGACCGCTTGAGGGAGGCGCGGCGAGGGATATATACGCACACACGGAGTTTCAAGAAGTTTTCCACTTTTGATGAAAAAGAAGGAAAACAAATATTTACTGAGTGGATCATTTGGACAGATCGGTGATAGAGAGACACAGAGAGAGAGGGAGAGAGAGAGAGACTAGCTGCAGGATGCTCGCTCACTCGAAGCATCGGGCTTCGGTTTATTTATGCAACGCCATGAGACGAAGAAATGATCCGGCTAGCTAATTCTCTAGCAGATTGAAGTTACATTGAAAAATTCAGGCTCGGTTGGAAATCGGGACATTTCTAAAACTCTGTGATATATATATATATATTTTTTTTCCAACACTAAGAAGGGGAAATCGACCGTTTCGTGGTGTGGAAAAGTGCGTTAGCTTTAGCTGGCTAGCAAGCCGGTGAATAAACGCTGCTCAGTGCCACCGAAGTTGAGCGGACCTCATCGCTGAGGTGACAATGCTCGAAATAATGTCTGAGCACCAAGGTAAGAAAAACTCGAGTCGTTTTTTAAAAGAAACTACAACTCCGGCTACAGCTGTGGCTGCTATATTTCAGTGATCATTGCGTTAGCCGGTTATTATTAGCCACGTAGTGGCTGCATGCTAACTTAAAGGTAAGACCTCGAGTTAGCTAAATGTGAGCGTCTTTCTAGGCAGTGTGGCTGTGCTACGTGTGTATTATGCGGATTTATTTCATCCGCGGTTGTATTTTTATTCACCGGTGTCGTGATTAATCGTTAAATACCTTGTTAGCTAAAGATAGAAAGGTGAGCTGGTGACAGCGTTGCTCAACGTGTGACGTCGGCTAGGCAAAGTGATTTCGGATAAACTCAACAGACAACCCGTAAAAGTTCATCGAGTTAAGTTAATCGTGTCTGTCTACAATTATTAAGTCAAAAAAATGCGTCCTCGGTGACCGCCGATTAGCGTCGACCAACCTGCACTGTTCATGTAGCTTAGCTTGAGAAACCGCTAACAGCTCCACTCTCTACTGCTGCTGTGGGATTCTTCCCTCCTCCTCCTCCTCAAAGATCTGCATTTATTTATTTATATATTTATATATTTATTTATTTCCAGTTTTCTTGCGTGACACCACCCGGTTTATTCCCTCAAAAGTATTCCAGCTAGTTGTGTTGTGTAACTCTTTGTAACGAGTGAACTTGTTACACCTCTTAAGGCGCTGGTCTCTCGGCGCGTAGACGGGGGTTAGCTAGCTAGCTAGCTAGCTCGCTAGTGTTTATTGTCAAGCTAGGGTTAGCAGGTGTGCTAGCTTAGATGAGTTACAGTTCAGCTTATGTTCCGTTTGATCTTAGGCTGAAAACAAAGAACGTGGTGTTGTAATCGGCGTTTGATGACTTATCGGTGCAGGTTCGGGTTAAGAAAAGCCGCGTTAGCCTGTACTAGTAGCCGCTAACGCTAACGAGGCGCTTTTTTTTATATAGAAAATAATGCGTAGGCTCTCGCCATGTGTTATAACGCTATATACTCCCTTTTTTCGACTCTAGGACACCGGGGCTTGTCCTTCGGGTGAAAATTGTAAGACGGTGCCCTGAAATGCATCTGAATGAAGGCTGGAGTTGGTCAGTTCGTTGCGCTTTAACGTTAACTGAGCGTTTTGGGATGTTAGCATGTCCTTGTTTAGCTGCCTGCTAACGACACGGCGCACTCGCCTGACCAGATTAATGTCGCCAAACAAACAACAAAAAAAAACCAACAACAATACGAAGCATTAAATGAAAAGACTGTATCTATAGTCAACACTTCTTCTTTTTCTTTCTTCTCAACCCATGTTTACGCTCTGTCTCTGTCTTTTTTGTTATAGATTCATTATTGAAACGCAAAGCGGAGCCTCTGGTAAAGTACACAAACTATAAATCCCCTTCAATCCCTTACTAATCACTGTCGTTATCAGTAGTCTCACTGGGTATTAAGTAAACAATGTGGGTTTTTTTCAGCCACCTGAGAGACGAAAGAGAACCGTGGAGGACTTCAACAAGTTCTGCAGTTTTGTCTTAGCGTATGCTGGCTATATCCCATCTCCAAAAGAGGTGAGTTCCTCTAAACTGTTCCGGGAGAGGTTTGGTTGGTTGTGTGTTTTTTAAAAAAATAAATAAATAAATAAATAAAGCTGCTTTCAGACTCTCTAAAAGTCCTCCCGGGTTCAGTCTGCGCTCACACAAGCTGTTGAACAGCATTTAATTTGTAATGTTACTTCCTATTTCGACTTTGATCACGCTGTGGTCTGCAGATAAAATCTGATGTCTTCTGAGAATATTAAGCAAGCAAAAAAATAATAATAAAATATGCAAGTGGCGTGAACACAAAAAAAAAACCCCGATACGTATATTTTTTTTTGTATCGAGTGTGTACATAGTGGCGTAATCCAGACTGTCGGTGAGTGTCGAGCAAAACTAAGCACAAAATTAAGTTAAATAAGCAGTGAGAATAGTAAAAGGATGCACATTTGGGGATGAGTTTGACATGAGACAGAAACGCCATGTGAAACTGAGCAGTTGAGAAGGTTTGTATGGCAAAACTACAAGGATGACGCGCACAGAAATCCAGTAATAATTGTGTACACTGGCTGAGATAAAACATCCTTAAAGAAAAGAAAAGAAACGCACACATTAGTGCTACATTCACACACACACACACACACACACACACACACACACACACACACAGCGAATTTATGGCTGCAGGGCACCAGTCGCTGTACTATAAAGTCACCAGTAGGCGTTCCTACTATTGGTTGCCATGGTAACATTAATCAGTGGGTGGTGCTGAGCGTTTGTAAATAAAATTCGCCTGTGTGTGTGTGTATATGTGTATATATATGAGACCTATCCTACAGTGAAAAGTGCAGGCACCCGACTGTCTGGGTCCTACTGGGTGTCTTCTCTACTGTCTTCACTCCCGAGTCGCTCCAAATTCGCACAAAGTTAAACTTTTCTCAACTTTGTTGCGTCACTGGACACGCCCACATCTAGTCGCCGACGGTCACTGTCACTCATGTCAGCTCCCGTCTCTGATGATCTCACTTACGCTCTTTTCATTTGATAGAAAAATAACACAGGAGGAATTTGGCTATGCGGGGTTTTTTTGTTTGTTTGTTTTTAATTAATAATTCTGACGTTTTTTAGGTCGCGTATAATTGTCGTCTGGAGTGACGTGAAATTCGAGTACAATGCAAACCTTACACGGTGTGTGTACTTCAAAATTTAGTGCTATGTCACAGGCATCTATGTTGATGTTTTATACTCGGTAGTTGTCCGAGCAGCCAGCCCTTAGAATGAACCCATTGTCTTTTACTAGTTAGGCTTGGAGCTGTGTAGCGCTCAGTGTCTTGTGTTGCCTCCGTAGGAAAGACCATGGACTCCAGATTCCTCCAGTTCACCACACAGCTCCGGCACCTCGGGCGAAGGTGGCGTGGGAGGTGGTGCCAGCTCAAATATGTCGGCAAGCTGGGGAGACGGCAACTCGGACCTACACACCATTCACACTTTCGTGCAGAAAGCCCGCGCCAACAAAAGTGTCAAGACCATGCAGCGTCTGCCTTCCGACAGCACCCTGCTGGACAAAATGAGGTTAAAGGACTCTCTCTACAAGGGCCAAGCAAGCAGCAAAGCAGAGCGCAAGAAGGACAAAAAGCTGAAGCGCCTCTCTCTCGGCTCAGGGCCGGGAGACAGCAGCAGTAGCGGCGGGGAAAAGCGTGCCAGAATCAAGCGCAGCAAAAACTCCAAGCAGCCCAAAAGCCTTAAGAAGCTTAAGAGCTCGGCACTCAGCGAGACGGACTCTGAGACTGGACTCGGCCATGGAGAGGAGCAGGCAGGTCAACCAACAGGGCTTCAGTCCCAGAGACCCGGCTTGGTGAAGTCCGAGCGCGACGAAGCAAGCAGAGATGCTGAAATGAGCTCCAGTGAAGGAGAAACGTGGATCGCAGATGAGGATATCATGGTGGAGTCAGGTGAGCGGTTTTATTTGATAATGATGAAATAGTAGGCTAAATAGTAGGTGGGGTTTAACATGGTTGGCCTGATCACAATTGAATGATTATTATGTACAATGCAGTTAGTATGGAAGCTTACAAACAAGGAAGGTCAGGAGATTGACTTCAGTCCTCAGCGTCAATAAACTTTAGATGCTTTAGAATTTTTTAGGGCTGGCCATAATCATTCGTTATGTTGGTTCCAAGGAAAAAAAACGGTTTCTTTACCCTGTGTAGTGTGCCATGTGCTCAAATTGAGAGTTATTTGGGATTCACCCAAACACTGAAAACCTCTGGGAAGACGGTCATGTGACCATATACCCGCTTGCAATATTTTGTAATGAACTTGCTTGGTTCTGTTGCCCAGAATACAACAAAATAAGTCATTTAAACCACAGCTACCCTGACCATGAATAAGCAGTTTACTGAAAATGAACGAATGCGGTAAAATCATTGCACATCACCGCGAGCGCGCTCGTTATGCGCTCATGATAATCACTGTGGTCTTTCTTTGTCCTGCATGCTTCGGCTTTGACGATCTGCATGACGGTGCCTTTTTGTCCTGCTTTATTTTATTTCTGTCACTCAGAAACAACTCTCAACTTCAAGTTCCTCAAAAATAAACATACTTTGTTGATGTATGTCCATTTTAATCACAGCTTATGTATTACACTGTCTAAATCTTGGCTTATTTTGTCGTGTTTTGGCTTGATAGATAGAGAGAGAGAGAGAGTTCGTTAAAAAATAATGCCTGATTCATATGCATGGCTGATTTTAGCTCATTTGCACTATTGGTATACAATATTAATACATTGTTGCCACCTAGTGGATATGTTTTGAACTGCAGGAATGAATATACTTAACATTATGGGTAATTATTGTGAGAATTCAGATCCTCATTTGGAAACAACAACAAATATTTGAATCCTGTAAAATGATTTTTGGACCAGCACTAGAAATATACCATTGTGCTGATTTTAAAGGAAAACATATATTTTTTTTATGTATTTAGTTGGTTCTTGAGGTATTTATTTAATCCTGATTAATCTTTGTTTGCTTTGCATTGGAATTTGTCCCGGAGCATCTATAGGCTCTGCAGGTTTTAGCAAACCGTAGGCGTGTTGGTGCTTTGCGTCCCGTGGACGGTCCGTTTCCACTCTCAAAGTACTGGTGTCTGATCTCAAATCGGCCCGTGCTCATCAGCCATAGAAGAGCCAGTTCTCGGTTGACCAAATTTAATTTGGCGCCAAAATCCTGTTCGTCTGGAACAAAGAACTGATTACGTCAGTAGTGTTGGGGCGGTGTTATTTCATCATCGTGTCAACAATGGCAGCGAAAGTTATTTACGTGGTCAATTGAAAAAATTTTTAAAAAGTATATGAACATTCAGATGTTTCCAGAATACGGAGTACACGAGAAATGAGACGAAATTCATGTGTCATGCATCCATACAGGGGGGAAAAAAACAAGCATGCAAACAAGCGAGCAGATACAACATAAAAGACAGTGATGTAGGGAGAGGTTTCACATGGGTGGGAGAAAAGGGGTATTGCACAAGTCTGATTGCATGTAGAATGAGTAGTGAGAGTAAATAGAGGAGGTCTGAAGGAGAAAATGGTTTGTTTGTGTTCGGATTGTAAACTGTATCGTCCAAGACGGAGGTAATAAATAAATAAAAACCTTTATGGTTATTGTTTAATGCCATGCTTTATGGTACAGTGCGTACATCTGATCACATAAGACTTAATCTCATAACTGGAGGAAACCTTGGTTTCCATCAGCACTGATCAGTAGTATTTGTCACTTAACACCTACTTGTGCGCCGCGGTTTGTCAGTCATTATTGCTAAGCTCAACAGACCTTCTTGCTAGTCTAACTGATTTTGACACATTCTTTGAGTTTCTGTTTTACTGACACTCACACTTTACTTCTTATTTTGAGAAAGCAGCAGCTATCCACGTATAAATGTCCCCTCTAGAATCAGCTCTTATGCATGAACTCTACTGACACACAGCTGACCGAGGAAAAAGCACCAAATTTTTATTTATTTATTTTTTTTAATGGTTATCTTGTTTTACTGTCATTTACACAGGGTCTATATTGTGTACCGGCTACAGCTTTAACACTTGGTCTTTCCACCCTGCAGGTGACGACTCGTGGGATCTGATCACGTGCTACTGCGGGAAACCTTTCGCAGGACGACCCATGATCGAGTGCAACCAGTGCAGCATATGGGTGCACCTGTCCTGCGCCAAAATCAAGAAGTCCAACGTCCCGGACATATTCTACTGCCACAAATGCAGGGAAGCGAGGCGATCGGGCCATAAAAAAGACAGTTAGAGAAGACAGCTAATCCGTGATGGAAGCGCAATGTTCCCGTCCTCCACTTTTCTTTTTCTTTTTTTTTTTTTCTATCAAGTATGAGACGAAAACCCTGTTTCCGAACTGCGATGCTCTTTCGAGACCCGTGTTTTTGCGCGTCAGTTCTTCACATATTTGACAATCATATACACGGTTAATATCACGAGGGGAATTTCTTCATTTTTGTAGACAAACTTGCATCCAATGCTCTCACTCGGCGTAATCTGTCCGCCAGTGCGGTCCGATCATTCCGGACCATCGGAAGATCATGGTGTATTCCGATGTGAAAGCCTTTTACAAGAACGGATTCTTACAAGCTGAGGTTTGTCTTTTTACATGAAGAAGTGGTTTGTGTATAGGTTGTTATTTCTGTTGCTTATCATTTTCACACGCATCTCAGTTTTTCTGATTTGTGATAATCCATATTAACAGGTAGTCTTTATTAAGTGATTAGCACGTCTTCTTCTTTTTTTTTTTTTTTATATATATATATAAATCTCAGTGCATGTCAGCACCACGGCAGACCTGTCATTAACTAGCACTTAACTACCAACTCCAGATCATTCTGTGTGGGGAACATTTTAAATGTTGGACTTGAAACGGGAGCTTTTGAGATCGGAACATTTCCACTGGTTGCACAGTTGTCCTCTTACCAAAGTGTAAGCAGTTTCAAATTGTGCATTAAACAATTTTCATTGGTTTACTTTTGAAGGAAGTTTTCTGAGACGAATGAATGATGTTTAAGAGGAGCTTTGCAACTGCCACCCAACTGTTGAGGCTCCCTCAACACCCCCCCCCAGTTTAATAGATGCACTTAATTTGGGTTTTAATCTCTTGTCTGAGATCTGGTTAAGATTACACACACACACACAGAGTGTTAGTCGTTGTGGAGCTGCTCCCTGATACGCGGTTTGAAAGTACTTTGGAGACCGGATCTTCTTGTGTACAGAAAAGTGTTTATGCTGCAAGTGTTGTGGCATATTTTGTTTCTGATATGTTTTTTGTTTCATTGTTTGTTTGTTTTTTGTTTTGTTTTTGTTTTTTTGCGAGGGGTTTTTCTTGAAATTCCCGAAACATAGACCCTCTCCTATTTTACTCTGTAAATATCATATCCTTTGAGAACTGTACATAATATGAAAACGAAGAGAAAAGCCAAGCAAATGTTATATTTTTGGCATCTGATGTTTTCTTTAACTGTACCAGAATAAATAAAGCTTTTTCTTTATTGGGTATCCTATACAAAGTTCAAGATTTATTTTTATTCATTTTATTATTTTTTTTAAATCTAGTCACTGAATAACGACTCGACGCACATTGTCGTGTTTTTGTTAGATTTTTATTGAGCGTAGGCACACAAGTTACAGTGTCTGTCAGTTTGCATACCACTACAGGGTGACATTAAATAGCAATAAATAGATTTTAAAAAAAAAAAAAAAAAAGTAGTAGTAGTAGAAGAAGAAGAAGGCAACTGTTACATACAAATTTCTAAATGCATATTAAGCCTAATCCTAGATTGAAGAGTGTTTTTAATTGGTAATCTCCTGTAGCTGTGATTTACAAGACTAGGCTTAATCTGTCCCCTTTAAAACCAGCCTGTGTGGTACACGATTCCTACGGTAGTCCTGTTGGATTAGTCCCGTTGCTCCTCTGGTTCATCCTGAAGGGAAGGGGGAAAAAAATTGTTCTTAGGATGTGTCTGAGGAACTAAAATGTAAGACCGTCCATTAAAATCATGTGGAAGTTATTCAGGGGTTTAAGTCAGAATGCTCACCTTTCTACTCTTTCTGCCTGACAAGTATAAGCTACCAATGCGGTCCAAGGGAACAGTCACCCTCAGCCTACAGGAAGGAAAGCAAAGTTAAGTTAAATTGAATGGACTCTGGGTTCATTCATCTGTTGACCTGCACAGCTAACGATCCTTTATGAAGAAACAAAGCAAAAAGCATTCTATATTTAGAAACTTGAGAGTATTAGCGTTGTACATTGTTTTTTCACTGCTTTCCTCACCTCTTGTCTTTGTTCCTGTGATGTTGTGTGTTGGTGTGAGGTGTTGAAATGCGTTCCACGGGGACGGCGAAGGCGGCCGAGGATCGGGCCAGGTTAGGCTCCCAGTCACTGGTCATTTCCCCGCCGTTATCGGGAATGAGTTCGACCAGATCCGAGAGTTCTGACAGGTGAGAAGAGAGATCCCGACCCAACCTGTGGCCGCTCTACAGAGGAGAAATGGAGATGGGAAGAGAAGACTCTTTACGGTTAACAGCCCGTTCGTCACAAATGTATGTTCCGGTGGATACCGAAGCTCTATGATTTGATCGAAAATCGGACAAATCATCGATCGTTTTACTTTTCAATGAGATAAAAACAAAGGCTTGTTATACAATTATAACTCGAGTATAAAACCACGAGGTGTTGATGTTTGGCAGCACTTACTCTAGTCAGCTGTAGCCTGTCTGGTAGCAGGAATGAACACACCTCATCCATTAAAAAGCACAGAGCCAAGATGGGCAGAAAACACTTGTGTGACAACATCTGAAACAAACACCGTGAAATATAAAACACTTCAAATCTACAGCGTGCAAACAATATAAGCACTTCTATGTTATGCAAAAATGTTCAGAATGACCATATACATCAGAATTATAATGTCTCATTTTTTTTTTAAGTACAAGTTAATCATTTAATAATTAAATAGTTTCGGATTTTTTTTTTTTTTTTCCATTTCACAATTAAAACGTTTTAATTCTTCATCCGTACACCTTAATGCATCGCATATGAACACTCAAGTGTTAAATACGAGGCCAAAAGGTTCAGAAAGTGAAATGAAGTGATTTCCTGCTTTACCTTGTAAGTAGCTTATTCAGGAACCTTCAGGAAGGTTGCTTCTTGGTCTCAGTGATGCTGTCCTCTGTAGGTTTGCAGTGGGCATTGAGTATTTGTAGACATGAAGATGGGGTGGGTTTATATGTTCTGAGGATGGCAGGCTGATTATGGCCTGTGTGTGTGTGTGTGTGTGTGTGTGTGTGTGAGGTGAATTCACCCACCCACCAGCTCAAGGAGAATGAGCACAAATGAGAATGTGCTAGTAAACAACGACTTTGAGGACACAGCAATTTTGTTGCAGAACAATTTAATAAGGGCACAGAGCCATGATCCTGAAGATCATCATGGCTGTATAAACATTATGACTGAACGTCAGCTACAATCAACACCAGAATTATTGACAACCATCATAAAATCGAGCAAAACGTGATGTAGTTTAAACATATAGGGGGGGGAGGGGGGTAGTTTTAGTTTATTTGGAAGAAGAATTATAGTCCTGAGCTTGTAGGATATTGGATCACTCCAACAAACATGACGTTTTAAACTCTTAATGTAGATTAAGACCTTTATGGATGAATTAAGACATTTTAAACTTGCATGTAGATCGCTGTTTTCAGTTCAGACTACAGGTTGAAACTCGGAGACTGAGATGGTTGTTGCGAAACACTGCAGCCATTTCTGTGTTTATGTAGAATTGGGGTAATAATGATATAGTTGATACAGTTATGCCTGAATCTCCTGGCAGAGGCAACCAAGTTTTGGGCTAAAATATCCTGGACATTAGCAGAATTTATAATGCCATCAATCATCCCTGAACAATCACAGCAAACAAAAAACAAAAAACAGAACCAAAGCATCACTGATCCACCTCCATATTTTACACTGGATATCAGGGGCTTTTCTGTGTATTCACTCCCCTTAGGTTTATCCCCTAAAAAGTCGATTTTGTCTCGTCTGACCAACACAAACGATTCCAATTATAGCTCCAATCATGCTTTGTGAAGTTCCGGTGTAGGATCTTTTTTGGGTTGCTTTAAGGAAGTGCAACCCTTCCTAAACGGCTTTTTGTTATGAATGTGGCGCCTAATAGTTTATTTTGAAGCTTTAAAACACCAAGAATAAACTAATTCCTTCAAATCTTTTTTCCCTCCTTTTACCGCCCCCCCTCGTTGAACGAGAGGTCAGGATGCGCATGGGTCTGAATCCTGGCAAAACTTTTAAAATATTTTTAAACTTTTGTGCGTTTTTATATTCATTATCTGCTTTGAATCTCTTAGGTTTTGAAAGACACTTTGATTTTCCCCATAGTGATGGATAACAAAAACATTTTTACGTGTGTATATGATAAGATGTACCTTTATTGATCCCCTGTGGGGGAAATTCAACCTCATATATACAGTACTGTGCAAAGGTTTTAGGCACATGCAAAGAAATGCTGTAGAGCAGAGATGCCTTCAAAATAATGAAATTAAATGTTTCTACATTTTTAAAAAATATACCGTAAAGAGCAGTAAACATTAGTAAATGAAACAAAGATAAAATAAAAATAGTAGTCTCCGGTACAATGTGTGCAGTTTTATAAGGAAATGAGCTGGTAAGTTTTATTGAGCATCTTGCAGAACCAGTTCTTCTGGACACTTTGACTTTCGCACTTACTTCTTATATTTGCAGCAAAACCCAGCAGCCTTCATTGTGTTTTTTTGTCTGAAAAGTGTCTCTTATGTAATATGCTGCTTTCTTTAATGACATACAAACATTTTCCTGTAACATTTAATTTTGTGCTAGAAAACTAATGTCTGGGAATCTAAAATGTTTTTTGTACTGACGATCATATAGACGTCATAAAATAAAAAAAATCTATAACAAAGTTTGTACTTTAAAAAAATAGGGTGCCTAAAAGTTTTGCACAGTACTGTACACCACCAGGGAAACGGGTAACGGATCTGAACCAAAATGTCTCCAGTCCGAGAACATTTTATTTTATTTTATTTGCAAAAAAAAGGTGGAAAAAGAAAATGGATTTTCAATATTTTTTTTTAATGTTCTTTTTTTTGGTAGTGGTGGTGGTGGGGGTGTCAATAGTTTTGCTACTTTAAAAAATATATATATATATTGTTATTTTAAAAAGAAGTTCCTGTTACACTTTCTCTGATGTATATAGGTTTTTATTATTTAAGTAGAAACTGTGACTCATTATGTACATGTTTGTTTCATAGCCTACAGTTAATTTTTTCTGTATTCACTTGAAGGATGTCAGTAATTCTGGACAGTAAAACTGCATTAGTTAGTTTTAAACAGCATTTAAATTGCAGGGTGCACAGAAAATATTCAGGCAAGGTTGTTTTGCTAATCGATTTAAGAAAATGATTCGTACGTCTGTTTATTGGTTGGACGTATTGCTGCCTTATACTGAAAGTTCAGCACACCTTATGAAAGAGCGCTGGGATGTGCAGTTGGATGACTGTGTGTGTGGTCAGCCTGGAGCATCTGATAATGTCGTCTTGCCAATTTCATTGCTGGATTCAATCCTTATCATCCACAAGGGATGGTAGTACTGGCAGGCGTACACACACAGACGGACAAGAGAGAGGTCGAGACCCCTGTAGACCTCTGTTGATGGCCTACCAGCGGTTCCACACGTTTTCTCTCTTCCTCTTTTCCCTCCCTGTCCTAATTAATGCTATTTCTGGCCTGTGGGACCACCAAACACTGAGAGGTCGTTGACAGATAAAGGACGGTGTAAATAAACTCGGTGTACTACAAATGCCCACCGAGCCCGCCCAGAAGTCTGTCAACACAATCTGAGCTCAGATACATGGCGCCGAGTACTCTAATTGGTACCACGATCATCTCTGCCGTCGCCCACCTCCGGGTCTCTGCCCTATAAGTACCCCGAACGATCAGCAGAGCCAAATATAGAACAGTAGTTGCCTGTAAAGCATGTTTAGTCGAGACTGCATCTCCTATAGATCATATTTCACTACTGTGTCCACCAGGACTGATCTGGCTGATGATTTTGCAAATGCTTTATACTGGTTTATAGTGTTAATAAATGAATTGTGTGTCATTTCGATCTTTCCAACGTATTGAAGAATGAATATTCCATTTGTTTATTTTGTTATAGTGATTTTTTTTTTTTCAGTAGGTACACCTTCTGTGATTCTGTGCTGTTATTCAGCATCTACAAAACGCACATACAAAACTAAGATATTTATGCAAACGTGCAGTGTTTTAATCAAAGCATAATCTTAAAAACCTATTAAAATTCCAGGGAATTGAACAAAATCCTTATAAATCATGTCATGACTAAATCTTTCCTATTACATGGTACTTTTACGGTACATTATTGCTGTTTAATGTGTACTGGTACACCGACAGATATCAAAATGACATTAACATTATCTTGCTGCTGAGAAATGTGTGTGCAGAGCTGTGTTTCATTTATACTTTCAAACATTCAAATAAAACATTGATCCTTTTCTGTTCCCTCCATTTTCCATCCCCTTTTGTTTCGCTTCCCCATTCAGACCATCTATCACTCGGTTCACTTTTTTCTTTCCTGGCTCTTTCTGTCCCTTTTCCATTTATCCAGCTAATTTTAAAGACTTTTTTTTTTCTTCTGCTTTCTAGATCTGCATCAGAAGGATATCTATCATCTCTGCCAGGTTGGACATTTTCATTAATGAAGTCGTGCGCTGAACCACTGGGGCTCGGTTGACTCAAAGAAATACTTTCTGAATCTATGTTTATTTTAGGTAGACCTCCAACTTGCGAGCGAGTATTCTCTGGCCCCAACCCATGCACCAACGTTAAAATTGTGTAGAATGTGAAAAAAAGGATCTACCATCAAGAGCTCTCTCTGTATAGTGTGTGTGCGCATGTGCATTGGGTGTGCAGCTTACATCAGGACCGCAAAGAAAAACATGAGGTCATTATCCCGAATTACTGCCTTTTAAACCTGGTAAGTTTACGGTAACATTTTTAAAATTCAATTTCATTTTTAAATTTTTTTTTTTTTAAACTTTTTTTACAATAGAGTATATGTTATGGGTCAATATCCTCGATATCAATATCCTATGGGTTACATTAAACTTACATAAGCCATAAACATGAATTAGTTGTCAACCATGTTACTACCGTTCATTTACTACCATTTTAATTACGCTGAATGCCTTAATATTTGTTTTAATTTTATTTAACTTTGCTATCATTTAAATGACCTTCTGTAATTGTAATTGACACCACAGTACTCTGACAATACAAACTATTAATTTTATCCTGTTTTGTGTTTTTATGAACCAAAATATATCTTTTAATAATGCAGTATGTCTCAATAAGAGAGCTGACACATGGGTAACAGAAGTGACGACAGCAATAGTGTTTAAATGTTTGCAAGGTCTCCTATGTAGAAAATATATCTTTCTCTCACTTTTCTATATTAAACATGCAAGGTTTTAAACATAAACATTATTCTTGCTTTATTCAAAGGTATATCAGAAGTCGATTTATGTTATTTCACGTGTGAAATATACACCGATCAGCCATAACATTTAAACCACTGACAGGTGAAGTGAATAACATTAATTATCTTGTTCCAGTGGCACCTGTCAAGGGGTGGGCTATATCGGGCTGCAAGTGAACAGTCAGTTCTCGAAGTTGATGTGTTGGAAGCGGGAAAAATGGACAGACGTGAGGATCTGAGCTGTTTTGACGAGGGCCAAATTGTGATGGCTAGAGGGCTGGGTCAGAGCATCTCCAAAACAGCAGGTCTTGTGGGGTGTTCCCCGTATGCAGTGGTTAGTACCTACCAAGAGTAGTCAACGGAAGGACAACCGGTGAACCATCAACAGGGTCATGGGTGCCAAAGGCCAGCCAGCAATGGAAGAAGGTGGTCTGGTCTGATGAATCAGACCAAGTACACCCCTTCATGGCAACGGTATTCCCTAATGGCAGTGGCCTGTTTCAGCAGGATAATGTGTCCTGCCACACAGCAGAAATTGTTCAGGAATGGACTGAGGAACATGACAAAGAGTTCAAGTGTTGACTTGGCTTCCAAATTCCCCAGATCTCAATCCAATCGAGCATCTGTGGGATGTGCCGGACAAACAAGTCCGATCCATGGAGGCCCCGCCTCGCAACTTACAGGACTTAAATTATCTGCTGCTAATGTCTTGGTGCCAGATACCACAGCACACCTTCAGAGGTCTTCTGGACTCCATGCCTCCATGGATCAGAGCCAGAGGCATAACCTGGCCTGGGCATTCATGGCTGTAGCCCCGAATAATGGAGAGGTTTGTCACCATGAAACAGAATGTCAGTAAAAGAAGACGACAGTGTTGTAATTTTCAATCCAACTAACGCCACTCAAACAGTCAGAGCTGTTTTGGCAGCACAAAGGGGACCTACACAAAATTAGGCAGGTGGTTTTAACGTAATTTAAGAATTAAACCGCTGTTTTTAAATTGATAACTCTGATCTTATATGTCTTTTCTATTCATTTATTTATTTAATCAGTACATATTTTCATATAAATTGCTTTTATTTGATTCTTACTGAATAAATAAGTAAGTTCAATAGATTTGTTCTCACACATGTTAGTACAGTATAAAGATACTGTTGTGGCTGACATTCTCTTTTATTAGGAATGCTGACATTTTACTTTATTTTCTCTGATCTATTTAAATGTAGGCTCGTTAGACTCACCTTATTTACATATATTTAATCCTACATTTTAATTAGAAATGCCATTTCTAATTATTAGACTCTATTACAGCAAAATGGGAATCCTGTTACTGTGCACATAAATAATAGGTAATAGGGTTGATGGTAACAGGATTGACATTTCCAGCCATAATTCCTCGTGTGATGGATGTTGTGGTGAAGGTTTCTGTGCATTTTTATATCTATATATCTACTTATCTATATCTTCCAAAATATAGGTAACGGGGTTGATGTATGGTTGTTATGAATGGTTACCACGACAAAACATTAGAAATAAGACAAAATAACGCTGGAAATAAGACAGACAAAATAAAACTATTAAACTTCTATATATTCACAGATTTTAATTCTATTAGAGTTTAGATGAACATCATTGGGGACAATGTTGACAACTAAATCAGAAAGCGTTGTCTGACCCAATAGTATTTGCTCTGTAAGAATATGGCCCCAGGTCAAATCTATTGGATGACTCCTGGTATATAATTTATATAAAATTCAGAACTGTTTCTCTTCAGCGTATGAAAGTGCATGATTAATGATAAAAAAAAAAACATGTTTAACAATAATGCAGGTATGTTGCTGGTATGACATTCCCACAAGTATTTTTGGGTGCTTATTTCCCCTGAATGGTTAGGTTATTCTAAACAGATATCAAATATCAAATACATAAATCATTTTTTGATATTTTAATAATCACTGCTTGTTTCCATGCTTTTGCCCTGTAGTGTAGCCTTACATTTAAATCTGGAAGTCACTGATTAATTAAAAGAATAAATCAGTTTATTAAGCACAGAAATAGTATAATACACCTATTATACACCTATAAGGAATTAGTCATATGATTTATTCGTGATGAAGTAGAATGGTTTGCACAGAAAAGTTTTTTTTTTCTTCTTTTTCTAGTTCTTAGTGGAGTCTCCCTTTATGGGATTATGGCTGAACCTTTTTTTTTTTTGTAATGTTTCTGATTAGTTTTGATCTTGATCAATATCCCTTGAGTAACTCGTACCTTACAAGCATGCATAGGCCTGTTGATGAGCATAGTTTATCACTGTGGGTCGAAAGACTGGATTTGTATATAGAAGTCCATACTGACCTCTGCTGTCCAGTCCATACTGCCGTTATAGTAACTCCTCTCTAACATGATTTTAGCTTGATAGTATTCATGACGATATGAGGATATGTTCTTGATGGAGACTTAAGTTCTTGTTATAGTGTGTGTGGGTTGGGGGGGGGGGGGGGGTTGGGGGAGTGGAGTTGTTGTTTAGGGTGCTTTCATCAGATGGCGCGCTTTTTTTTTTTTTTACCAATTACGTCTGACAAATTCGTTATAATGCTGTAATCCATTTGTACTCGGAACTCGGAAAAACCCGACCTTCAACACGGAAAAGTGGAATGGAACGGTCATTCAACTCGGAATTCCAAGTCGGGAACTCGGGATACATCCACCTTGCCCGAATTCCCTGACATAAACAAACCTGACGTCACAACAATATGGCGGCGCACGCTCAACGGTAAAGATTTCTCTTTGTATTAGTTTCTACTTGATAAAACTTTTGTTTTTTTCACTTGATATGTAGCTTTTCTGCTGTGAAAAGGGTTTTTAACGGCTTTGTAAGTTCAGCCCAGATTTACTAACGCGACAAGACCATTGTGACAGACCGTTTTAATGAACAAAGATGAACAGTTGACCTTCATTATACATCATTTCTCTTCTTTAATCGACAGTTTTAAAGACTATATGCATACAAATATGACATTGTTCTGGGTATCCATGTCTTTCCGAGCCGAGGCATTACAACGACTTTCCAATAAACGTCTGGTCTGATAAAATGCAGATTAAAGAGAACAGAGATAACTCTTTAAATCAGACAGACTGAAAACAGACTGTTGCTGTTTGACAGCTGTAATTAACTCGTTTATCTGGTTTGTCTGTAACTCTCCAAGATATTATTTATTTATTTGTTTGTTTATTTTTTTACCATGATTGCTTTCACAGTGTATTCAAATGTTCGATTTTTCGGGCACAGCTACTTGCCACGTGAAAATTAAACAAGTGGGTTTCTGGTTTATTTTTCCCCCGAGGAGAAATATGCAACACTCTGAACTCAAAATCCATCTCACGTTTCGGTAACAGACTTTTTTTAGCCTGTATGTATGTGTTATGTTAGCCTGCATTATTACATTATTATTACACATCACATTAATTATGTAGTACATTAACCTGTTGAAATGGAGCCAAACAATACCAGGACATCTAGCGGATGAATTAGTAACTGCACCTGGGCGTCAATAAAAGTCACAACACGTCTAGTGGAAAAGATAAATCAGGGTCTGTAAAGAGTCCCTCAGTTCAGTGGGACTAGCCGAGTGACGCCATGGTTCTGCCAAGACGTTGCTGTCAACCTAACACCTCTATAGTTACATTATGCATTGTGTAGCCTGAGTAGCTTTACTGGAGTTTTGTTTTGTTTTGTTTTTTTAAAGTGGGTGGGATAGTGGGCAGCTGCTGACCAATAATACAGCATTCACACCCACTCTATCTCCGGGAGGGCTGTTAATCAGCTGATTAATTGAATCAGGTGTGTTGGGAGCAAGGAAAGCACTAATGTGTACAGGACAGGGGGAAGTGCAGGAGCAGAGCTGGGAAGCTGTGACCCTGTGCATGGAGTGTTTAGGCTGCTGACTCAAATATAATTTCGGGACAGAACCATTCATACTGTTTACAAGTTGCTCTGAAGGTGATGGGGAGCGCTTAGTCCACTTAGAGATCAATATGGGACATTATTTCAGTTACCACTATTTTATTTAGGCATGCTACTTTTCCATTGAGTACCATATTGGAAATTCATTTAATATAGTTTAATATATTTTAAAATGACTTAGTTCATAAGGCTGTAAAACAGATTATAATTTTTTAATAGACAATTTAAATCTAGATTTTAAACTTACTATATAGTAAGTATATTACTATATAAAATAATAATAATAATAATAATAATAATAATAATAATAATAATAATTAGGCTGTTGGGCTAACTAGTCACAGGGGCACTGTCACGCTAGATATTAGGTCTATATTGTTTAAACCAGTAGCTGTAAGGGCTGCTATATAACTAAGCCTAATCAGTTCCCTGCAAATTAGCCTCATGCTGATAATATCCCATCCATTCTCAGAGATTGCATTGAAGGTTAAAATTATTGGATTGGATTTATTTTATACAATTAGTTTTTAAAGTTTTATTTATATATATTCTTTAAATTAGTTTACATTCTATAAATATAAATGTACAATTTCAAAAGTCTAAATAAATAACCCTATCAGTCTATCCTATATAATTTAATAAATGTTATATATTTACAAAGGGGGAGGATATATGTGTAAGTCACTCTGGATAAACGCGTCTGCCAAATGCTGTAAATGTAGAAATCCTACAAACATCCAACCACTTGTTCTTGAGCTATCGCGCTAACGAGTATGAATTCCGAGTTGAAGGGACGTTTTATTTATTTATCTTTTATCTTGGTCGGAGTTCGGGAATTAAATTTTTCTTTCATACGGTGTACGAGTTGTTTTGAAATTAACCGAAATGTGGCGTAATGTTGTGAAATGACACATGCGCGGTACAAATAGAGTAAATCATTTGGGTGTGCGCATGCGCGGCACAAGTAGGGGCGGGGACGGGGATCAGGTAACCACACGGAGCTCGAAAATGACGTATTTCCGAGCTCCTACTTCCGAGGTAAGTCGAACGCAGCGAAGTAGTCTTTGTATGCCTTTTAAACGAGATTATATCAGTATTCGCTTTCGATCAGTTACTATCCGCACACAGTACTCGGTTAAATCGACAACACTGACCATGCGAAGCGCGGTTAACATCGGGCCAAACATCAGCGTTATCATCACTCACAGCACTAACGTTAGCTGGCTAGCTCGCTGCTGACGCTACTCGCTATTGTTCGCTGCTGTCGGTGCACTGCACTTCTGAAATGTTTCATGCGGTCCGCTATAGTTGATAAGAGCTGCTGTGGACGGTGACTGTAACGTTATGTGTGTGTTTAAATCCTTTAGTCTTGGTAGACAGTGGAATGAGTCTGTTCGCGGACACACAGATGAGCTTACCTCTCACTGAGCAACTGTACCAGGCAGCGCGTGAAGCCACTGCGTGCTACGTTGACGAAAACATGACCGAGAGAGTGACTGTGTATGTTACTGGTGAGTTATTTATTTATTTATTTACTTCAGGAAACAGTCATTTCCCCCCTCCCTCAGTTACAGCTTGGCCAAATCATTCATTTTATTGTACAGAAGTCACTACAACTAAAACACCACAAGAGTTTCTCACTCATTGTTCAAAACACCAGTTTTCTTCTAATAAGAGCACTCTGACCTCTGCTGTCATTACAGTAGGCGCACTATTTTATGTAAATATTTCAGGTATTTCTTTGTGGTCTCAGTGTTCTGTATTGTAATTAGTTGTTTGCTATACATGAATAAATTGCTGTATCAAATTAATTTGATATAGAAACTGTTTTTGAACTTCTGGTTGGTCATATTTGAAAAGTGTAAGCGTTTATTTGGACTGTAGAAGTGCATAGTTTCGCCAGTTGGAGTTTTGAGTGGACAATGAATACAAGAATCTTGAAAATCTTACCAGAATGCCCCTTTTTTTGTTGTTGTTGTTGTTTTTGTAGTTGTTGACAAGATGATGAAAAAATGTTAGGTCCAAAAAAGACTGCTGTAGTGAGTTTTGAAAACTTGTTAAAGAAAAAAACCATAATAGTACTTTGTTGTTACCTGGTGGCAATATATCAGGTCAATAATTTATTGTCTGGATGAAAGGTGCCTTAGAATACAATGGTGTGCATTTCTTCAACAAAACGGTCGTTGATGTGTGTTTCTGATTGTTCTGCCGTTATAGAAAACAACCTGGAGGCGGAAACATCTCCTTCGGTTGAACCCTTTCCACCAAACGAGTCTTTTAATAAAGAGCAAACGCGCTTTCTGATCGATTTGATCCGCAACCAGTTGGAGGCAGATGGCAGAGGTCTCCCGAGAACTTTTAAGGAGTTGAATTACCGGCTGAAGTCTGCCAAAGGCCAGAAGAAAAACCTGTGGATGGATATGGCTGATAAACTCTCCAAACACTTTATGGAGACCTTTGACCCAAGCAAGGTGGCTAGAAAATGGTACACCCTTGAGGACGGATACAAGAAAGTCCTAGAACATAATAGTACGAGTAGTCAAACGAAAACACGGTTCCAGTTTTTCACTGAGATGGAAGAGCTGTTGGATGGGCATCATGACATTGACTTCCCCGCTGTTGGCATGGTGCAGGGCGTAGTGGGGCGCAGACGAAAGCCATTGAGTATTGACTGTCAGAGAGACTTGTCTGCAGCAAGGCAGACATCCACAAGGCCAGCCTCACCAACACAACCTCTGCGCAAGCGGAGAAGGACAGAAGAGGACTATTCCACTCTTCTGGACTTTTTAAGGGAATCTGAGGCAGCTAGCCAGCGGCGCCATGAGGAAATTCTGGCCCAGATGAAATCTGCCCAGAAGGGGTTTGAGGAGCTAATGCGCAAATTCTTAGAGAAAATGTGACCACCTCTGTGCACACATGGCACATGCTCTGAGGTTCTGGTAATACTTTTATTCCACGTGTACTACTACTTATGTTATCTTGTTCTTATTTCTTTGGTCCTAGCATAGTCATACATTACATTGTTTAATGCTAATTTAGTTATCATGTGTGCACATTAATAGATTTAGTTTTTTATGCTTATTTCATGTTTAAAAAAAAAAAAATCACCAAATATTACCTTAAAAAAAGGCTGTAGGAGTCCAGTTTGTTTTTATAACGGTAACCTGTTCTATGGTCAGGTTAAATTCCTCACCCCATTCTGAAAACAAGAAGTAAAAGTGTTAATAAGTTTACAAAATATTGGGTGCGTCGTTTCCGCTTTGAGGATGATCCCTCGGTAAAGTGCAGCAAAAATGACAGCCCGGAAATTAGCATCGTCCTGGTTCCCTCGACCAAAAAGCCGTTAGGATTTTTCCACTGGCTTTTGGATTACTGCAGAAAATACATGTTTTGTTCATCAAGATTATCTTCACAAATGAACACAACTTTTATGGATTTTGAAGCCTGAATACAATCACCAGAAAATATAAAAAGAAAAAAAGTTAGGCTATAAACGAACTACACCACGGTCGCATGACTTTGTCACGACCATGAAGCTTTATAGCACTACAATTTGGAGAAAGAAGAAAAAAAAACAAACACTACAATTGGAAAATACTATAAATTGATAAATCTGCAAGTTGGAATAGTTTGCATGAGCGATGAGGTTTAATGTCCCCTACAACCTCTGTAGTCCCATTTAACCACTTGTTAGCAACCGCCTTTCTCAAGACACGTAAAAGCTTAACAAAATCACCAGTGGGGTGTTACTGATGTAATACAAAAAAAAGTGACAATATCTTGAGCTTGTGTTAACCACAGACCCTATTTCAGTCATTTAACCAAAAACCCCTTCAAAAAAAAACCTCACTGACTTTGGGGCGATGGAACAGGAAGTGCTAAAACCTCATTCCCGGGTGTTAGGACTCATTTTTACAGCACTCTATTTGAAATGATGTTTTGTTATCTCTAGCCTGTATGCAGTGGCCCCATGTTAAATAATTCTCCTCTCTGTAGCAATTGAAAACGGGTATTCCACAAAGCAATCTAATAAAAGCTTAAGAACATATAATGAACATCAGATAAATAATGCAAAAATACAAACAGCAGAACGTGAAAATAGAAAAATAAATAAATAAATCACATACCTGAGGTAATTGGATTAATTTAAGGCCAGATTTTTACTTTGCACATGTGTTTATAGAATTTTAGAGACTGCTTTTATTATGTTACTGTTAAATTACTTGTAAAAATCTAAATTTGGACAATACTGAAGACTTCCCTAATCTCTGTTATTGTTGTAAGAGATGAATTGTAGAAATGAATTGTAAAAGAATTGCAAGAAATGTTCCTCAGGCCAACATCTCATTGTGTAGTTAATTTTACTCAGTCTGCTGTGTCTACATACAATTAGAATATATTGATGATGGATTTGGATAAGGGTTTTTTTGTTTTTTTTAAATTCCTGTTATTTAAATGTGATTTATTGATGACATGAATTAGAATGTTACAAATAAATAATGTTTTAAACCTGTCACTGAGCCAGTGAAATCTAGGATACATCATTAGAACCATGTCATTCTCGACAAAAGGGTAAGCTGTTGCTCTTCACAAATGATGGAAGCATTTTTCCTTCACCTGTACAGCCGTGGCCAAAAGTTTTGAGAATGACACAAATATTAATTTTCACAAAGTCTACTGCTTCAGTGTTTTTAGATCTTTTTGTCAGATGTTACTAACTGTTACTGAAGTATAATCACAAGCATTTCATAAGTGTTAATGGCTTTTATTGACAATTACATGAAGTTTATGCAAAGAGTCAATATTTGCAGTGTTGACCCTCTTTTTCAAGACCTCTGCAATTCGCCCTGGCATGCTGTCAATCAACTTCTGGGCCACATCCTGACTGATGGCAGCCCATTCTTGCATAATCAATGCTTGGAGTTTGTCAGAGTTTGTGGGTTTTTGTTTGTCCACCCGCCTCTTGAGGATTGACCACAAATTCTCAATGGGATTAAGGTCTGGGGAGTTTCCTGGCCATGGACCCAAAATGTCGATGTTTTGTTCCCCGAGCCACTTCGTTATCACTTTTGCCTTGTGGCAAGGTGCCCCATCATGCTGGAAAAGGCATTGTTCGTCACCAAACTGTTCTTGGATGGTTGGGAAAAGTTGCTCTCTGAGGATGTTTTTGTACCATTCTTTATTCATGGCTGTGTTCTTAGGAAAAATTGTGAGTGAGCCCACTCCCTTGGCTGAGAAGCAACCCCACACACGAGTGGTCTCAGGATGCTTTACTGTTGGCATGACACAGGACTGATGGTAGCACTCACCTTTTCTTCTCTGGACAAGCTTTTTTCCCAGATGCCCCAAACAATCGGAAAGGGGATTCATCAGAGAAAATGACATTACCACAGTCCTCAGCAGTCCAATCCCTGTACTTTTTGCAGAATAGCAGTCTGTCCCTGATGTTTTTCCTGGAGAGAAGTGGCTTCTTTGCTGCCCTTCTTGACACCAGGCCATCCTCCAAAAAGTCTTCACCTTACTGTGCGTGCAGACGCACTCACACCTGCCTGTTGCCATTCCTGAGCAAGCTCTGCACTGGTGGTGCCCCGATCCCGCAGCTGAATCAACTTTAGGAGACGGTTCTGGCGCTTGCTGGACTTTCTTGGGCGCCCTGAAGCCTTCTTCACAACAGTTGAACCTCTCTCCTTGAAGGTCTTGATGATCCGATAAATGGTTGATTTAGGTGCAATCTTACTAGCAGCAATATCCTTGCCTGTGAATCCCTTTTTGTGCAAAGCAATGATGGCTGCGCGTGTTTCCTTGCAGGTAACCATAGTTAACAGAGGAAGAACAATAATTTCAAGCACCACCCTCCTTTTAAAGCTTCCAGTCTGTTATTCTAACTCAGTTAGCATGACAGAGTGATCTCCAGGCTTGTCCTCGTTAACACTCTCACCTGTGTTAACGAGAGAATCACTGACATGATGTCAGCTGGTCCTTTTGTGGAAGGGCTGAAATGCAGTGGACATGTTTTTTTGGGATTAAGTTCATTTTCATGGCAAAGAAGGACTTTGAAATTAATTGCAATTCATCTGATCACTCTTCATAACATTCTGGAGTATATGCAAATAGCCATCATAAAAACTGAGGCAGCAGACTTTGTAAAAATTAATATTTGTGTCATTCTCAAAACTTTTGGCCACGGCTGTACGATACTGGGGTTTTTGTTTTATCTCTCACACACACACACTAACAATATATACACACATACTCTCAATGTTTGGCTGCAGTATGGTGAACAATTGTTCCTGAGCACAAGGCATGACCAATAGAATTCATTAAGCCAAGCTAAAGCTTCAAAACTAACTGAACATGGAGCAGGATTGTCTAAAAGCAAATGTTGCCATACCGACTCAGCAGGGTTTACGATTAGCATCAATTGTGGAAACAAAATTGACAGACACCAGCCTGGTTTATTGAGTTTCCCATCAGGTTCAAACTTCATCGTGGCAAGGGGAAAATCATATAATAAGCAAATCAATGAATGTTAATTTGATTTGCAAAATGTAAATTACACATTTACATATGTATACTTTTAATCGTAGTATCATCTGAGCATAACAAACAGAGATGATGCAAAATGTAAACCAGGCTTAAACATTGTCATCTGCCTGCCTTGGACAGCCTTGTGGGTGCTCCTCACACATTTCATTATCACCTATACACATGTTGTGGAGGAAACAGGCTGCCATAATAATCATCACCACATTTTCAAGGCGGGTATTCTGCAGGTCTCTCATCCGCCTCCATTTGCACTTCATCCTTCCAAATGCTTGGTCTATGACCGCCCTCCCGGTGCCGATTCTGGAGTTTTGGAGCCGGTCATCTTCAGTAAGGTCCTCATTATCACACTTTGGCGTGATGATAAACGGGTCAGCCTGCCTAGCGTAGGCACCGTCTCCGAGCAAACTGTATTCACCCATTTTCTCCTGCCAGTCTGCATAAAAGTTGGAGGCCCTCAACAGTCTGGCATCATCAACTTTGCCTGGTGGTCCGACAAATATGTCAATGAATCGCCCTCTCTCGTCAACAATCCCCTGAAGGAGGACAGAATAAAATGACTGTCTGTTCATGTAGTCTCCACCTCTTATGTTTGGTCGATTTATCTTGATATGGCACCCATCAATTGCACCAATGATCCCGTTGAGGCCACACAGTTTGTGGAATGCAACCGAGGATGCTTTTTTTCTACCTGTATTTGGCCAGGAGATGAAGGACGGCCCTAGAGTGGACAAAATGGCAAGCACTTCCAAAACAGACTTATGTGCTGTTGACTCAGAGACGTCAAATTTGTCCGAGATGTCTCTGAAGCCGTTCTGGTTGGCCATGTACCACAGAAACATCAAGACCTTCATTCTTACAGGTACGGTTGGCTGACCTCGGGCTTTCTGCCTTTTCAGCCCCTGCTGCTGCAGCACCATTAAGAGAAAGTCAAACTGTCTTTTGGTGACTCGGAAAGGATGGAAAAAAGTGTCGTCGTCCATGTTCGGCATGACTTCCCATTTTGTCCCAGTCTTCAGGGTCACTCTATGTGGCGAGCGGAGCATAGCGGCTGTCGCTATCCTAAGGAGGAGGGGGGGAAAAAAATCGTAACAAAACGAGATCGGTATTCTCTGATGTTCAAACATTGCCAAAATGACCTTTTTTAAAAAAAAAATAATAATAATGAATTGCAAACACAAGCAGTTCTATACTTTATGAAATATGTACGTTTGTATGTAGTTCTTCATTAGTACACTGTAACATAAGGTCAGTACTCTATACTGTACTGTGTACTCCAGACCTTCCGAATGCTTCAGTGTTATACACAGTCTGCCTTCATCGTTGAACTTTATATATTAGTTATACATTGGGGAATTAAACGAATTAGTACTACAAATAAGAAGACAAACACATTATGAAGGAGATTCTACAAGCAGCAGCAAAACTGGTATTTTAAGATTGCAGGTTCATGTAGTGTTAAACGTCTGGTGTATGGATTTGGGTTAACACTTTCAGACAGTGGATAGTGGCTTGGGTTTTAAAGTTGCCTGGTCGAAAGCAAACAAATCAGTGCTTGAAATGCAGTTAAAAGTGACTGAAACCATGAATTTAAATGCTACGTGGTCACACTGATGTGTAGTTGCAAAAAAAAAAAAAAGTGTGCAGTCATTACAAATGAACCGTTTACAAGAACAACCTCTTATAAGTTAATGGTTCCCATGGCGAAATACAATAGTCTATAATATTTCTAATACTGACGCTTGTTTCGATTAGATAAAATTCATATTATTGAACTAAATAATGGCCGATGTATTGTTAACAAACACACTACTCAGTCCACTCTCAGTCATCTAACGCTTTATTATCGGGGCCAAAACAGACAAAAACCTGTTTAAAAAGCATAAAAGACAAAAAAAAACAGTACCTTGTGCGCTTTTTTTGTTCTTCCATCTCTTCGTTCATGTGGACTAGGAACCTGTCCATTAGCTTTCTGTGCTCGGAGAGAGCAAACAAGAGACAGGTTTTCGTGGAGCCGTCCATGTTTCTTTCCCTCTAAACAAGCGCCGAGGTCGGAAATGACGTAATTCCGTGTTCAGACTTCGCACTTCCGCGTTACATCGAACAGTAGTAGAGAGTGTTGTTAGCTTTGGAAAGAGGGACTTTTAATTAAACTGGTATCTATGGGAACATAATGTATAATGTATAATTGGATATTGTGGATGTTTTATTTGGACGTACACTGCAGGTTAGAGTAAGAACAACATACTCTGAAACATATTCAATAGACAGTGGTACTCCGCAGGGTAGTGTATATAGTCCAGTACTATTCAATATAATGATAAATGGTGTATTCAGTCGAACCAGCATACAGGTGCATCTCAATAAATTAGAATGTCGTGGAAAAGTTCATTTATTTCAGTAATTCAACTCAAATTGTGAAACTCGTGTATTAAATAAATTCAATGCACACAGACTGAAGTAGTTTAAGTCTTTGGTTCTTTTAATTGTGATGATTTTGGCTCACATTTAACAAAAACCCACCAATTCACTATCTCAACAAATTAGAATACTTCATAAGACCAATAAAAAAAAAAATATTTTTAGTGAATTGTTGGCCTTCTGGAAAGTATGTTCATTTACTGTACATGTACTCAATACTTGGTAGGGGCTCCTTTTGCTTTAATTACTGCCTCAATTCGGCGTGGCATGGAGGTGATCAGTTTGTGGCACTGCTGAGGTGGTATGGAAGCCCAGGTTTCTTTGACAGTGGCCTTCAGCTCATCTGCATTTTTTGGTCTCTTGTTTCTCATTTTCCTCTTGACAATACCCCATAGATTCTCTATGGGGTTCAGGTCTGGTGAGTTTGCTGGCCAGTCAAGCACATCAACACCACTGTCATTTAACCAACTTTTGGTGCTTTTGGCAGTGTGGACAGGTGCCAAATCCTGCTGGAAAATGAAATCAGCATCTTCAAAAAGCTGGTCAGCAGAAGGAAGCATGAAGTGCTCCAAAATTTCTTAGTAAATGGATGCAGTGACTTTGGTTTTCAAAAAACACAATGGACCAACACCAGCAGATGACATTGCACCCCAAATCATCACAGACTGTGGAAACTTAACACTGGACTTCAAGCAACTTGCGCTGTGAGCTTCTCCACCCTTCCTCCAGACTCTAGGACCTTGGTTTCCAAATGAAATACAAAACTTGCTCTCATCTGAAAAGAGGACTTTGGACCACTGGGCAACAGTCCAGTTCTTCTTCTCCTTAGCCCAGGTAAGACGCCTCTGACGTTGTCTGTGGTTCAGGAGTGGCTTAACAAGAGGAATACGACAACTGTAGCCAAATTCCTTGACACGTCTGTGTGTGGTGGCTCTTGATGCCTTGACCCCAGCCTCAGTCCATTCCTTGTGAAGTTCACTCAAATTCTTGGATCGATTTTGCTTGACAATCCTCATAAGGCTGCGGTTCTCTCGGTTGGTTGTGCATCTTTTTCTTCCACACTTTTTCCTTCCACTCAAATTTCTGTTAACATGCTTGGATACAGCACTCTGTGAACAGCCAGCTTCTTTGGCAATGAATGTTTGTGGCTTACCTAGTGAACCAAACTGAGAGACCATTTTGAAGGCTCAGGAAACCTTTGCAGGTGTTTTGAGTTGATTAGCTGATTGGCAGGTCACTATATTCTAATTTGTTGAGATAGTGAATTGGTGGGTTTTTGTTAAATGTGAGCCAAAATCATCACAATTAAAAGAACCAAAGACTTAAACTACTTCAGTCTGTGTGCATTGAATTTATTTAATACACGAGTTTCACAATTTGAGTTGAATTACTGAAATAAATGAACTTTTTCACGACATTCTAATTCATTGAGATGCACCTGTAGATACTGGGAGATCAGTATATGCTGATGACGGCGCAATATGGAAAAGAGGGCGTAATATCCCACATGTAACAAGAAGTATACAGACAGCAATTGATGAAGTGGAGAAGTTCGCCAATAAGTGGAATTTCCGATTATCTGTGGCCAAAACTGTGTTTCGCAAAAAGAAAAAAAAATCATCCTAAAAATTAACTTGAAATGTATGGCCAGACACTGGAACAAGTACCAGCGATAAGATATATAGGATAAGACCTGGGAATATGGATGGATTCTAGGTTGACCTTTGATATACATCCTAGGAAGCTGATAACCAAATACAAAAAGGCATAAATATATTAAGATGTCTGGCAGGAGCTGAGTGGGGTGCTAATCGGCTGTCTTTTAAAACGGATATACCGTGCATTGATTAGGTCCTCTTTAGATTATGGGAGCATGGTGTATGGGTCTGCAACATCAAATATAATTCGAAATATTGAAGCAGTTCAGACACAACCTTTAAGAATATGCTGTGGAGCTTTCAGAACCTCCTCAATTCCAGCCCTGCAGGATGAGATGGTGGCACTGCATTAAAAACAGGCCTGATTCTGTAATGGAAATCACTGCATGGGCTCAGAAACACCCCCAGAACTCATTGGCTGTGAACACAGTTTGCCGTGCCAACCACAAATGCTGGTTAAAGCTCTATCGTTCAGTGAAGAAGCCATATGTGAACATGATCCAGAAACGCCACCGTCTTCTCTGGGCCAAAGCTCATTTAAAATGGACAAAGTGGAAAACTGTTCCGTGGTCAGACGAATCGAAATTTGAAATTCTTTTTGGAAACCATGGACGCAGCGTCCTCTAAACTAAAGAGGACTAAAGAGGAGAGGGACCATCCGGCTTGTTATCAATAGCACTCAGTTCAAAAGCCTGCATCTCTGATGGTATGGGGGTGCATGGGCAGCTTGTACATCTGGAAAGGCCCCATCAATGCTGAAAGGTATATACAGGTTTTAGAGCACCATATACTTCCACCCCGATTCATTCCCATCTTTACTTCTGAAAGACTCTGCCTCTCTAAGATACTCTTTTTATACCCAATCATGTTACTGACCTGTTGCCAATTAACCTAATTAGTTGCAAAATGTTCCTCGAGCTGTTTCTTTTTAGTAACACTTACTTTTCCAGCCTTTTGTTGCCCCGTCCCAACCACTTTTTTTAGACATGTTGCTGCCATCAAATTCAAAATGATCTTCTTTTTTCCTTAAAATGGTACATTTCCTCAGTTTAAAAATTTTATATGTTTTCTATGTTCTATTGTGAATAAGATATGGGTTTATGAGATTTGCAAATCATTGCATTCTGTTTTTATTTACATTTTACACAGCGTCCCAACTTTTTTGGAATTGGGGTTGTACTCCCCCCTGGTTATTTCCTATGCCTCAAGTTGATATTCAGTTGCAGGAAAAAATGAAGAAAAGAAAAGCATGTCTCTAAAGAAATTGTTAAACAACATTTAGATCAAGTATATTTTTCAGCACTTCACATTTTTACAGACACTTCCAAGGATCCTATATGAGGTTACACAGCTGCAGCGATACACATTCCCAAATTTAACATCAGCAAGAAGAAAAGGACAACAAATCATATATCCATCTTTTCAACAGAATTGATAGCAATATCGTTAGCCCTTCAGTGGGTGGAGGATGTTCAGCCACTAAATGTGGTAGTATGTATTAACTCTCTCTCAGGTTTAGCAAGCCTCTCAAGTGGACAGTATTCATCAAGACAAGATATAATATATGAAATTGTTGCAAGTTTATTCAGAATCCACAACATGCAGTTAATCTTATATTTATATGGGTACCAGCACATGTAGGAGTGGAGGTCAGTGAAACTGCTGATATTGGCTAAACAAGCTTTAAGACACCCAAATATTGATATTCAGGTCCCATCAAGTAAAAAAAAATGAGGTAAAAACAAATATAAAAGCATATATTAAAATGAAGTGGCAAGAGAAATGGGACAGAGAACTCAAAGGAAGGCAACTACACAGTATTCAAAAGTAAGTTAATACAGAGATGATAGTATATAATAAATGAAAAGAGGATACAATTATTACTCGTGTTAGAATAGGGCATTCAGGTCTAAAATCAGTCACTATTTATAATAGGAAAACATGAAACAGGACAATGCATATTGCAGCCAAGCGGAGACAGTGGAACATGTGCTCCTTCACTTATAGCATGAAAAGGAAAGATCTAAACTCAAAGAAAACCCACTCAATATGGGTGTAATCTACATATCAATGCAAAGTTTTCTAGAAAAGTGGTCCAGGACAAGGAACAATATATACTGCATTGTTAAATTATCTAAAACAAAATAACAGGCTTGTGTAACAGTATTTAAGTTTGAAATATTTTTTTTAAAACCTCCATTCGGTGCTCCACGCTCCTATCCAGTTGGTGGCGGTAGTGCACCAGAAAGCTGGTTTGCCAACCGACAATAAACCTTAAAAGAAGAAGAAGAAGAAGTGTGTTGTTAGATAGAAAGCGGAAGGGTTTTGTTCAAGTTGGCTGAGAACGTGTGCTTTAGCAGATGGAGAAATTTGGACTGGTGTGCCAAGAGTTTGGAGTTGTTGTTTTTTTTTTAAAGCACAAATTAAAATTAATTAACTATATTGCTTAATAAGACAACAATAGAGGTGAAACTTAAATAGGCTTACATTCTCCCCATATCCAATCAGTTATCCAAACTTTGACATACATCCCTCCAATCATCCAGAGCTGGGTTCTCAACTGGCTCTCACAATGCCCAAGTCGGGAAAACACAAACGAAACTACGAAACGAATGAATGGGGAAAGTGATCCTGCAATATTATTTACCTTCCTGACTGCACATGGGATCACGGGCCTACCATAATCCATGAATTTATGAATATATATATATATATATATATATATATATATATATATATATATATATATATATATATATATATATATAATGTGTGTGTGTGTGTGTGTGTTAGTGTTAATACTTTGAAAACACTGATGTGTTTTTGCCACAAAAGACTACAATTTATAGAAATACACATGCAAATTGTATCTGGACCTAAACACTGCTTAATTAATAAGTATTCACCCCCAGAGTCAATACTTAGTGCATTGTCCTTTTGCAACAATTACATTTGCAATTACAAATGCAAATTTTCTAAAGCTCTCCCAAATTAGATGGAGAACCTTTATGGACAGCAGTTTTCAGGTCATGGTCAAAGCCATTTTCTGTACACCTTCTTTTTTTCCAAGCTATTCCTTTGTAATTTTCGCCCCGTGCTTTGACTTATTGTCCTGTTGGAATATACACATGCTGTCCACTTTATTAGGGACACCTGTACACCTGCACATTCGTGCAGTTATCTAATCAGCCAATCACGTGGCAGCAGTGCAATGGGCACAGACTCATCAAACCTGGACAGTTGAAGATTAGAAGAAGAAAAAAATCACCCGGTCTTTTTATAGTCTTCACCTGTCCAGTTTCGGTGAGTCTGATCCCATGATAGCCTCAGATTTGTGTTCTTGGCTGACAGAAGAGAACCTGTATGAATGTGGTCTTCTGCTGTTGTAGCCCATCCATCTCAAGGTGTTTTTTGCACCATTCTGTGTAAACTCTAGAGACTGTTGTGTGTGAAAATCCCAGGAGATCAGCAAATTCTGAAATACTCAAACCAGCCCATCTGGCACCAACAACCATGCTAGTGACAGAGATCACATTTTCCCCCATTCTGAAATATGATGTGAATATTAACCTGTATCTGCATGATTTTTTGCATTGCGCTGCTGCCACATGATTATTAGATACAGTGGGTATAGAAAAGAATCACCCCCTTTAAAATAATCACATTTTGTTGCTTTTCAGCCTGAAATGAAGACGGACACAGTTTTTGTTTTATCCAGTTGTATTTACTCAGTGCAACTTATAACATCCAAGTGAAAGATACAACACCAACATGTCAGAAAAAAACAAAAAACAAAACGACAACAACAAAAAAACAGGATCATCCCCCTCCTAAAAATTACTTCAAATAAACTCAATAAGGTGTAGCTAATCACATTCTCAATGGCACACAAAGCCATTTGACTTTCAACTCTGATCAGCTGTGGTCATTTTGATTAGCTCAGCATGAAAGGAGCTTTCCTGGAGCATTTTGTAGTGCAACTGAAGCAAACAATCAACTATAGGTGGCAAGGTACTGTCAAAAGATCTCTCTGGGATAAAGTTGTGGACGGGCACAAGTCAGGAGATGGATACAAAAAAAATTTGCAATATTTAAATAATACAGTGTAATATACAATATAACACGCAAGTACAGAATCATAAATTGCATATTAAGCCAATTAAGAGCAAGAAGAGATAAAACCCATCAATTAGACAAAGGTCAGAAGAAACAAAAGAATACCCTTGACATTTTGTCCCTCCCCCCCTCCGCACATCT
Source organism: Cranoglanis bouderius (assembly GCA_023630585.1). Lineage (NCBI taxonomy): Eukaryota > Metazoa > Chordata > Actinopteri > Siluriformes > Cranoglanididae > Cranoglanis > Cranoglanis bouderius. The sequence goes on from CM042539.1 coordinate 3,119,261, forward strand.
GAAATGATGGCTACGCCCCTGCCTTGAGTCTATTGAAAGTCGAGATCAACTGTTTAAACGGGTGGAGTCAGGTGTGGCTGGTTGGAATGAAAACCTGCAACCACACCGGCCCTTTGCAGATAAGATTGAACCCCCCATGCCAAATATATGGGATGGACTTCACTTCTCAAAGGGAAATGATCCCTTTCCCAGCAGCCAAAAAAGATTTATAAAAGATCTAATAAACACTTAGTAAGATACCATACCAGCAACATTATCATTAAAAATGGACTTCCATATCCCGAAGACAAACAGTTCTGAATTTTATATAAATTATGCACCAGAAGTCATCCAATAGATTTGACCTATAGATTCTCCACATTCTCGGCCATACCCTTACAGAGAAAATACCACCCTAAACTCCCCACCCCCAGCACATTAAACACTTTAACACTCTCTCTCTCTCTCTCTCTTTCTCTTTCTCTTTCTCGTTTTCTTCTCTAACAAGCTTGATTTTCGCTTGAAAACAACAAAAGCCCACCCACCTAAAACCTAAAATAGCAAAAGGGTTTCGTTTTGGTTAGTGAAATAAGTTGAGGTTACGGTTAAATGTAGCTGTAGGCGTGCGCTCCTGTGTGTTTATGGCTCTCGACAAGAGCGACATACCACGCCCTGAAGATGGCGCACTTTTTCCACCAATTACGTCTGACAAATTCGTTATAAAGGGCTATCGAGACGTCAAAAAAAATTTTTAATGACTTCCATATTTATTTATCGTGACAGGCACGTTTTAATGATTAAAACAAATCTACTACTAAGCGAATATAACTAAAAGCGCAGAAGGTGTTAATGAATCCGTTTATCGATGACAGAGAATAACAGAGAATGATCTTTCATTGTTGTTGTTGTTGTTGTTTCCGGTAGTTTGTTAATTGAAGTCCGATGACTTTTCTCCCATAAAACGCGCCAAAAGTGGAGGAGTAGGAGAAGGGCGTGTTGGGTGAAAATGTCATGTTTGGGCGGAGTATTCATCGGTCAAGCTCACATCCAACCGACTACACAAATCACAGGAGCAGTTTCTTGTTTTCGTGATCCCATCCACAGCAGTTCGGAAGTTTGACGCAGAAAACCTTCCCCGCTGTGTTACTGAACTCATTTCCTGAGAGGTAAGACTTTATCGGTAAAGTTATGCACTTTTTTTTTTTAAACGCACCTTTGAACAAAAAAAAACAAACCCAGACCTGGTGGTAGTATGTAGAGGCGGAATTTTCCGTCAGTGATCTTGGGGGAGGTCTGCATTTCCAGGAAAAACTCAGCTGGTTAGACTAGAATGGGCTACTGGATTATATTAGACTGGGTTTTAGTAAACTTGATGTAAACGGTGGCGTCCCTTCTTATTCTAATCAGAATGTAGTGCTTGCATTGGCATTGGGGAATTACATCTGTACTATTTTAGAGAAGTGCGTTTTAAACGTGTCTGGAGATTTTTGTTGTTGGGGGTTTTTTTTTGTTTGTTTGTTTGTTTTAACTCCCTCAAATATTTGTCTATGATCTTTATTTGCTTTTACGTTGTTGTTGTTTTTTTTTAACCCCAGGCTTGCTGAATAATAGGAACATAAGTCGTTACAGCGAGTTATCTGCACAGGCAGTGTGTGAGCTCCTGTTTTACACACACACACACACACACACACACAAACACACACTGCCAGCATCCCCACACCCACAGCTAAACATGCAGGAGGATATTCCACCAAGCGAGATAACTCGGAAAAACAGGATTACTCTCGTGCCTTCGGTTATTAAATATTTCGGGCACAGCCAGAGCCAATTAAACAAATGGGTTTCTGGTTTATTTCCCCCCCCCCACTAGAAACACTCTGAATTCCAAATTCACCTCGCGTTTCGATGACTGACATTTCGTTCTCAGTGGATTGTGCAGTGTTCACCTGTATGTAGGCTACAGTGTACATTAACTTGTATGCGCTATATGGCAGGACCTCTAGCGGATAAATTAGTAACTGCATTAAAACTAATGTGTATAGGACAGTGGGGACTCCAGGACCAGGGCTGGGAAGCTGTGGCTTGGTGCATAGTGTTCAGGTTGCTGACTTTTGGGATAGGATCATCCCTACTATTTAAAAGTTATAAGAATCCACCCCCACCTCTTGGGGGGGGGAGCAGAGCGCTCATTCCACTGATCAACATGAGACATTTCTTAATCACTGTTTTATCTAATCACGCTACTCTTTATTCAGCCATGTTTACACTACTGTTTTATGTAGATTAAGTTCCCATATGTGAGTGCTGTAGGTTGATCCGGTACATAAAAGCAACCAGTTAAGTTTGCACCTATGTTACCTAAGTTTGAACATTTATCCTACGTGTGTTTCACCCTGCTCATGCTGCTTCTAATGCTAAAATTTTATTGGAATAATTGAACACTTATTTGATAATACCACCTGATTTGGGTCTAATTACAAATAATTTCCCTCAATTGCGACTTGGTCGTAACCTGCTTAAGAGCAGAGTGAATTTATTTTTAAGCTATTATTACTTTTGCCCATAAGGAATTTTGAAGCATTATTAATACTCGGTTGTTTTCCTTTTTGTTTTTTGTTTTTTTTTTGTTTGCAATTATCTCTGTACATGTCATTGAATTTAATGAGTAGTTCCTGTTTACTAGGGCAGGAAAAAAAAAAAAAACGTTGCCCTTTTCATGCATTCTTTAACTCGCACTTATGCTGTTACTGCAGTTCTCATGCATCACGTGGATGTGTGTGAGCCTCGATTACTATAGCCAGACTTGAATCGGTGGTCAGGTCAACAGCTTGAGATTGTTGGTGAAACACCCTGAGCATGGGGTCACCTGGCTGACTAGTCTAAGCTAGCCTATTTCAAATAATAGGCTAGAGTTTTTTTTTTTTTTTTTTAAAGTTTCTTTTATCCCCTCATAGTTTGCCTTTGTTCATTAACAAATGCCATTTCTGTATTGCAGACACCAATCTCTACTAGGACAAGAAGTCAGGTGCATTTACGCATCTTGCTGCAACATGTCGGCTCCAGGTAAATCGTCCCTGTGAGTTAGGGCTGACGAAACATGTAGGCGCCAAAATGTTCCCGGCGAAAACATGTAATTTCCTAGACTATATTACATGACCTGGCATGTGGCCTATTAAATTCAAAACCTTTTCTTTCAAATTTACAATGTGTGCACTGGTTTAGTGGTGATATCTGACACGACTAGCTGCATATCAATATTCTCTTGGTTCATAATATTCTGTAATGGTCTATTCTAATATTCTTTCTTTACATTTCCAAATCACTCTTATTGCACAACAGAACGTTTGATTTCACACACTTCTTTCACATATTTGATTTTGTCTCCATTTTATCAACAATAAACATCTGTATATGTTTTGTGCCATGCCGAAATAGAGTGAAGAGACCTTCTGGAACATGTCATGAATACGTTGCATTAGTCATATGTCAACACGAATTAACGCCACAACCTGAGGATTTACTGCTATGAATGTGGTTTGACTTGCCACTACCAATAATAACAAATTAATCCATGTAGGGGAGTAGGAGCAGCACAGATCACATTTCAAAATGTTGTATATTTTCAGGAACATTTTAGAAGTCCTCAAATTCCAAGGATTTTGTAACGCAACCTTGTGCTGATGAGTTGTGTGACTTTGTATTTTTAGTTTGGGTTCTAGGGCTGCTGAGGGTCTTGCTTAATTCTCCATTCAAAGTTTTGTGGGCTAAGACGATTGCCCAGGAACCCAGTTATCTCATTCGGATATGTTAGAGCAGGTCTGATGTAGAAGTGTTTGTGTTGATTCTCCACGCATTATGTGTCTCATCTGTTCAGCATCTACGGTGTTAATGTGAAACACCACTATTTGAAAATAACCACTTAAAACCGTCTTATTTATAGCCATAAGCCGCTTATTAATGATTAAACATTAAAAGATAACCGTTGTCACCAATCAGTCATGATTGGTGTCTCAAGACCTTTTGTAAGAAGGCAATTTTGTGCAGCTGCTACAACCTTAAACATAACAATCAGCATGAGGACTTCATTGATAACAGCACACAACAGCAACCAACAAACATAGCTGAATAAAATCTTCTGTGACTATTGAAAAGTACAAAAAAACATGTACCCATACTTAGTCTGAAAATAGAAAAAGGTATTGATGCCTCATTAGAGACAGTAATGGGGAGCATTTTATAATCATAGTATTCCAAACAACTTTTTAAAAATGTTATGATCCAACATCTCTACTTCGTAATTATTCAATTTAAATCATTACGAACTATAAAATCTTTTTTTTTTTTTTTTTTTCAGGTCAGCCTGAAAAGAGCAGCTTGAGCAAACAATACAGCTTTGTCTCACTCGGTCTGTCACCAGTGAGAAAATAGTCTCGTCTCTAGTCCAACATGGCTGTGTTCTGCTGTTGCAGGGACAGTCAAGTGACTCCTCAAATCCCATTAGGGCTCATGTTAGAAGCTATTGTGCTCTTCTCAGGGAAGTGGTGTAACCTGATGTGACTGTATTTTGGATCATGCAGCTCCTGGCTGTCAAAAATCACATTTTTGTGGGATTCTGTGTAAAGGACCTAGAGAAATGAATGTAAATTTCCATTCATGCATTAAGCATTTCTTAACTAAGTGAAACACATTTGGACTTTGTGAGAGAATTCGTTAGATTTGGGTAAATGGGGAGGAGGATTTATTTGTGGCCAGGCAATGGATTTTAAATCAGAAGTATTGGTCTCCAAGAGTAAAAGCAAATTAAAGGTCAAACACCCTGTGTCATTAGCAAGGTGATCACAGGGCATGTGCGTTCATTACAACTTGTTGGAAAGACGGTTACCCAAGAAATGGAAAAGTTGCCCCATTCTCTAAGTTCTGAAACATTTAAACAGACAAGCCTAGAGAATTAAATTTAGTTACTTGACTGTGTTTAAAATGGTTTGAGTCAAGCTGATTATCAAAATCTAATCCGTCAGCTCTGTCACAGGATATAATGCATGTTTAACAAGTGTTGAAATCTGAGCAACAGCCTTCTTTGTAACTTGGTGACTTCTTCACCTCTGTTGAGAATTACACAACAGTTTAGTTTGCTTTGTAAAGTCACAATGATCCATGTGTTTCCTGGAATTAATAGTCATATTTATTTGTTCTGTTTTTGATCAGGTTATCCTTCTCCACACCAGGCTCCATACCCCATGCCCCAAATGGGTGGCTCTGTGCCCCCCTACCCAGTAGGGGGTTATGGGGAGCTTGGTCCCACTGCCCCACCTGCAGGATTCTATATGGGCTACCAACCCAGCCCAAATCAGCCAATCATGAACCAGCCAGGCCCAGGTGGCCCACCACAGCAACCAATCCAGATGCCTGCATATGGAGGCAAATATCAAGAGAAAAAATTCATCGGATGATCAGAGTTTATGATTGTGTTTTGTTTTTGGTTTTTTTTGTATTGATGTGTGATGTAACAAAGTGTACTGTACTAGATAAATGCTAGAAAGTCAGTAGATTGGAAGTGTGATGGTTTGTGAAGTAAGGTTAGTGACTCTTAAAGGCCCCACTTTTATTATGCACCTGAAGGGTACTTGGATAGTTAAAGGTGCTTTACTGTTTAATCTGGTTCTACCTGCAGTCCTTTCTCAAAGGGGAAACCCTGTCATAGGATTCTAAATGGGACCTTAGAACCTAAGACCTAAAACCTAAGAACCATTTAGGGTGCTAGATGGATTTTTTTCCCTCCTAAGAGTGTGGTTAACATTGTTTTAGCAACTCAAAATTATATTGTTGTACTTTTAGGTGATGCTCCATCCTCTGGCCCTTCTGCATCAACACCTTTATCAGTGCCAGTAGGAGTACCACCAGGTCTGGAATATTTAACACAGGTAGTTCTGCTTTCTTTTATTTATTATTGTTATTCTCTTGCTTCCTTGGGTTCATTTAATAACCAAGCATGGTCAATTTAAAATTTCAGATTGACCAGGTCCTGATTCACCAGAAAGTGGAGTTGTTGGAAGGTGAGTTTGTTTATACCAGTCTTCGCCTGACTATTTACAGTAAAAGCAATGTGAGCTGAGTCAGGATATTCTTGAAGAAATGATTCAGAATAAGGCAATGGAAAAAATGAGTACTGCATAATTATGAATAGCAAATGCCCCCTGAATTCTTGAATAGAATTATGTAATAAGTCTGACTGAAAATCATTGTTAGTTTTTGAGCTTTTGTGTAGTCCTGTAATTATTTAGAATTGCTTCATTTGCCTTCAGCGTTCATCAGCTTTGAGACCAACAATCAATATGAGATCAAGAACAGTTTGGGCCAAAAGATCTACAAGGCCAAAGAGAAGAACGACTGTTGCACACGGAACTGCTGTGGTTCACTGAGGAGTTTTGACATGAAGATTAAAGACAACTCGGACCGCGAAGTCATACGGCTGATTCGCCCTTTTCGCTGCGCCTCCTGCTGGTGCCCCTGCTGCATGCAAGAGGTATGAGTGTATGAGGGCTGTTCAGATTGGTTTTAGGATGTATAACTGCTTTCATCTTCTTTACACCCTACTGGCCATAAGCTTCAGAATCCTGAAGATTGCAATCTGATTGGCTGTAAACAATTTGTGTTTGCACAATGAGCTTTTCAGAGGATCTAGTTACTGGATTGAATATAGTGCACAGTATCACATTATCAAGGACCGAGAGTGTCAGTATGAAATAAATAATTTGTATTCATAATTATAATATGAATTATTTTAATGGATATTACTTCGGATGAATCAATTTGGATGCTACCCTCATGTAGCCTACTATCAGTTAGTGTATTTGATCCAATCTAGCTGGTTCCACTCACTGGTTTTGATGGATGATTTTGACAGATTTTATTTTCATGGCAATGCACCAAGGCATTAGTATGAAGAAATTGCTCATAGTGAAACTTGTAGGGAAAATTTTGAACGCACGATAATACAGTGTATGACCAGCGCGGTAGCTTTAATGTTAGATGGGTCACAATTTTATGAAGACCAAAGAGACCATACTATGTTGTACTTTTGGAAATTGTAACCTAGGTGTCGGCGCTCCGTGACGTTTCAGTTCTTTTTAAACTTTAAATCTGCTTTTTGCTAGTGTAATTACTTATTCAAACTGAGTACAAACAGTACACATTTGCGTTTGCCTTGTAAATTCAAAGTGGAAAAAGTTCTTGTCTTCAGCAGGAAAATACCGTTAAGAAGATTATGATAATATGGGTGGAAAAAGGGGTTAGTATTGTATATGATTATACTGAGGCCTACAGTGCATCCGGAAAGTATTCACAGCGCTTCACTTTTTCCACATTTTGTTACGTTACAGCCTTATTCCAAAATGGATTAAATTCATAATTTTCCTCAAAATTCTACAAACAATACCCCATAATGTCAACGTGAAACAAGTTTGTTTGAAATCTTTACAAATTTATTAAAAATAAAAAACAAAAAAATCACATGTACATAAGTATTCACAACATTTGCCATGACACTCAAAATTGAGCTCTGTTTCCACTGATCATCCTTGAGATGTTTCTACAACTTGACTGGGGTCCACCTGTGGTAAATTCAGTTGATTGGACATGATTTGGAAAGGCACACACCTGTCTATATAAAGGTCCCACAGTTTACAGTGCATGTCAGAGCACAAACCATGAAGTCCAAAGAATTGTCTGTAGACCTCCGAGACAGGATTGTATCGAGGCACAGATCTGGGGAAGGGTACAGGAAAAATTTCTGCAACACTGAAGTTCCCAATGAGCACAGTGGCCTCCATCATCCGTAAATGGAAGAAGTTTGGAACCACCAGGACTCATCCTAGAGCGGGCCGCCCGGCCAAACTGAGCGATCGGGGGAGAAGGGCCTTAGCCAGGGAGGTGACCAAGAATCCGATGGTCACTCTGAAAGAGCTCCACGATTTCTCTGTGGAGAGAGGAGAACCTTCCAGAAGAACAACCATCTCTGCAGCACTCCACCAATCAGGCCTGTATGGTAGAGTGGCCAGATGGAAGCCACTCCTCAGTAAAAGGCACATGACAGCCCGCCTGGAGTTTGCCAAAAGGCACCTGAAGGACTCTCGGACCACCAGAAACAAAATTCTCTGGTCTGATGAAACAAAAATTGAACTCTTTGGGCTGAATAGCAAGGGTCATGTCTGGAGGAAACCAGGCACCGCTCATCACCTGGCCAATACTATCCCTACAGTGAAGCATGGTGGTGGCAGCATCATGCTCTGGGGATGTTTTTCCAGCGGCAGGAACTGGGAGACTAGTCAGGATCGAGGGAAAGATGAATGCAGCAATGTACAGAGATGTCCTTGATGAAAACCTGCTCCAGAGCGCTCTGGACCTCAGACTGGGGCGAAGGTTCATCTTCCAACAGGACAACGACCCTAAGCACACAGCCAAGATAACAAAGGAGTGGCTACGGGACAACTTGGTGCCAAAAGGTGCTTCAACAAAGTATTGAGCAAAGGCTGTGAATACTCATGTACATGTGATTTATTTTTATTTATTTATTTTTTTTCCCCCCCATTTTTTTATTTTTAATAAATTTGCAAAGATTTCAAACAAACTTTTCACGCTGTCATTATGGGGTATTGTTAGTAGAATTTTGAGGAAAATAATGAATTTAATCCATTTTGGAATAAGGCTATAACGTAACAAAATGTGGAAAAAGTGAAGCGCTCTGAATACTTTCTGGATGCACTGTATACAGTTTTAAAACCAACATGTCTTGTGACTTTAATTGCTTCATTTGCCACATGATTGTGACAGTTAGTTTAGTTCCAGTTTTCTTACATGTCTGCTGTGATAATAATATGCACGCGATTTCCTTAAGCTTGAAGTGCAGGCACCCCCTGGCACCACCATCGGCTATGTGACCCAAGACTGGCATCCCTGTTACCCAAAATTCTCCATCAAGAGTGCCAACAAAGAGACTGTGATGAAACTGGAGGGGCCCTGCTTAGCCTGCAACTGCTGTGGAGATGTCAACTTTGAGGTAAGAAAGAATTTCAGCATTTTATAGTTGAAGCTACAGTACTTTTTGCAATTAATTATGAAAATGTTTTGTTTTACCAGCAAGAATGAAAGGAAAGGTGTACAGGACAGTAGTGAGACCAGCGATGTTGTATGGTTTGGAGACAGTTGCACTGAGGAAAAGACAGGAGGAAGAGTTAGAGGTAGCAGAGCTGAAGATGTTGAGGTTCTCTTTGGGAGTGACGAGGATGGATAGGATCAGGAATGAGTACATCAGGGGGATGTTTTGGAGACAAAGTTAGAGAGGCCAGGTTGAGATGGTTTGGACATGTTCAGAGGAGGGAGAGTGAATATATCGGTAAAAGGATGCTGAGGTTAGAGCTGCCAGGCAGGAGGCCGAGAGGAAGACCAAAGAGGAGGTTTATGGATGTAGTGAAGGAGGACATGAAGGTAGTCTGTCTTAGAGAAGAGGATGCAGGGGATAGGGCTACATGGAGGCAGATGATTCGCTGTGGCGACCCCTGAAGGGAACAGCCGAAAGGAAAAGAAGAAGAAGAAGTTTTGTGTTTATAAAGATGAGGAAATGCATCGAGCTGACAGTAACTTGAGGACTTTAAAATCTTACTGTGACCATGAATTCATGGTCATTGAGCTCACTTTCTTATAGTTTATGGTATTTAAAAGCAGTAAGCACTTGCATAAGTGTTACATCCTGTACATGCAGTTACAGTGTTTAATAAATTTTAATAAAGCTTGGCTTGTACTCCTTCCCGTTCATATCCATGATTTTCCCTCAGCTGAAAGGCAAGGATGGAGGAAAGTCTATTGGTCGAATCAGTAAGCAGTGGAGTGGATTATTAAAGGAGGCGTTCACTGACGCAGACAACTTCGGCATCAAATTTCCCTTGGACATGGATGTGAAAATGAAGGCTGTCCTGATGGGAGCTTGCTTCCTTATTGTGAGTCTCATCATCACGTGTCGATGTGATATGATCGAGAGAACATTGTGTTTTCAGAATTCACACAAGCAAAATACACAAATATATTAAAATGTATTGGTCACAGTGATCTACATGTACACAATGCAGGCTTTGACTCACGTTCTCTTTTGTCTTTGTAGGACTTCATATTCTTTGAAAAAGTGGGAGACTCTAACCAACGCAACACCGTCTTCTCTTAGAGAAGTAGACGTTCTTCAACGTGCCTCTGTCTAATCATTCATTCCTCTTATCTTTTTATGACCCAAAAACTACATGAGATAGCTCTTATCCATCTGCTGTTGGTCAAACACATGAGCTTTATGCCTATGAAGAGACTTCTAGTGCTTTCTCTCATATTTAATTAATTTTTTTTTTTTTTTTTTCCCCACACCTGCCCCACAGGAAACAGAAGGACGTCTGTAAGACGTAGGAAAGTGATCAACCCAAACCAGTATTTCACGTTCATCCATGTTTGTTCACACGTGATATGCATGCTATTTTCTTGACACGCCTAAAGCCTTTTAGTTCAGAATGTATTGTATGCAAAGGTGCTGACTGTAGCACTAGTGCTCATCCCACTCATTAAAATAGACAAATATTAATATTTTTGTGTATTTTCAGTGATTTATATAGACTTAAATCAGGTTTAGATGTCTTGTTCAAAAACCACTTTTTGTTACCATCAAATATTGTATGCTTTATTGATGATCCTAACATGCCACATCATACCTCTTCCTTACTAAGAATTGCAAAGTTGTATGTATATAAATATGTCGCAATTAAATACAAGTTAGTCAAATGGTATAATCTTGCCTAGAAATTGTATACTTATGACCTTAACTCTTAATCTCCTATGGCCTGGCTGTGTGTCCAGACAAACATCTCCTTACTTTCATAACTGCATATCTTTCTTATTAGTTAGGACTAAGTTATAGTTACTTATAAATATCTATAGTAATTATTAAATAATGCGGTTGATGTATAACTGGAATAATAACCTGGGAAGTGAAGGGTTTAATCGTTGGCTCACAAAGTTTGGATAATGTACTGAAGTGAGGAAAAACTGAATAGTAACTGGGAGGACTCTACTTTGGAAATCTTTTTTTTTTTTTTTGTATTCCCTGTGGTGGATGATGGCATGCCTAAAGAATCCACAGTCTTACCAGTGTGTCGACAAAGAGGCCACAGCAACGACTTTTACATCAAATGTATTTTTTCAGTGTAATAGGAAACAGAAGTTTGGTTTTCAGGAACAGCTTTCTCTCACTTTGCCAACCTTGTGTCGTTTCCTAATGTGGCAGGAATATAAACTTTATGTTCTTTGCTTGTATTTCCTCAGTCACTTTGGATAAAAGCATCTGCTAAATGAATTAATGTAATGTTCTTGTGGATTAACAGAATATAAACTGATAACAAATGTACTACGGCAAGTACCTTAATGTTTTTAGCTTAACCATGTTAAAAACATACATGATATTAATGAGACTTATCATTTTAAAGGGTGGTTTAATTTGCTTCTAAAAACAGAATTTTACACACAACTAATTTATGCAAATAATCTTGTTGCATAAGTGCCCGAACTGCCCCTATTATTTTGCTTTCACCAAAAACTAAAGTATAGCCATGTTTGTTAATATTTTTGTTAAATGAAAGAAAGTGTGGCCTATCAGAGGCTTTCATAGAAATTTTTAAGTACGCTGGTATTAGTTCCTCAAGAAGGCTTACATCTACCTGTACGTAAACCTATGTTTGTCATTAGGCTATATATTTATATATGCATGTACATGTATCTGTAATGAACTGTATTGTCTTAAAATAACATTAAAACCTTGAAGGCTTTACTCACTGTTAATGATTGGCTCAAGTGATTAATTGTTAATCAGCTATCGTACAATCTGATTTAACCTGGTGATCCAGAACGATATTCTTCCAAGAATTTTCTCTGTCTCACCCTGCTGGTTTAAAGTTTTGTAAGCAAGTTGATGGGTTAAAAAAGGCAGACTGCAGGGGAAGGACTGAACTAGCTAATTTATTCCAGTCCAAAACAATGACCGCTGCTTTAATACAGCCCTGCAGTACTCATCTCCTGTTTTTGTTTTAAGTGAGAACAAAATCTTTACATTACATGGCAGAAAGGGTGAGTCAGTTTAGGGTGAAATACTAAAGAGTTTCTCCTTCATCTTTAACTGCACATCACGGTCTTAATTTAATATCCAAATAGCAAATAATTTGGGTTCTATGAATTTGCATACGTGAATGATCGAGTAATATTACACCCATTTACACCACATGTACACACGCTATGATTAGAGTAGGTTAGGACTAAAGGATTCTGCACTAGGTGAGGGCCCAAATACTTGAAGACATTTTCACACAATAAATAGCATGATATATAGGCTTTCTAACAAAGTTCCATCAAATAACCTGTGAATAATTTTATTTAACATCTACAAAATACATAATTTTCTACATGTAAACATTTAAAAGCAGCGCAATTTGGTACAAAAATGGACTTCAACATCCAATCACCTACTTGCTACTCTAAGTAACAGTTATTTTTATAAAAGTACTCAAAGTTTTAATCATGATACCAATATTATATTGTTGTGTTGCTCTGCCCTGTAGAATGACCTAAAAAAACAACAACAAGGCTTTATTGCTGATAAGTGGCCTTTAGTGGTGCCACTTATTAGCAATATTACTCACATATATTACTCTTAACTGATTGTCCTTCCTTCAGAATATTCTATCTAGTGATTGAACTATCTGTATTCTGATACTGTGTTTCACTGAAATCTGCTTATCAGGTTATGTATTTTAATATTTTGCAATATAAAAGTCACTGGATCATACTCCTATATTTTCTGTACTGATAAAGTTTGAATGCAACACTTCGCAACCAAGAAGTGTGAAAAGCTTAACATTACAAAAAAAAAAGAGAAAATTTCATGGCAAGTGATATAAGGAGCCACGATTGATATGACATGCAATTGATCTTTTTCTATGAACCGATCACATACATATTTAAAAAGAAAAGAAAAAAAAAAGCAGTTAAATGTATTACATTTTCTATATCTAAAATTATTTTTAAAAAAAGTCCACCGTTTCTATTCCACCCTCTCCCCCACATTTCTTTTGCTTGAATTATACTGAAGTTAAACATTTTAAGCAAAATCCTTCATTTTTTTGTACAAGTGCTGATGTTGAGGGATTCACCGTATGTAGATCTGTATAGGTTTAATAAAGGTGCCTGACTCGTTCATTCAGCAGGTAGGGGGCAATGATGAGTTGCTAGATACTTGTAAGTATGGCGTTGGATTAAGCAAGCGGCGTTTGATTCATGTAGGTACAAGTTTTAGCTCAGAGGACACATTTTCCACAAAATGTGTGACTGAATCAGCCACTTTGAAACAGGTAACAGGGCAGGACTAGGTGTTGTCTGTTTGCTCATATAGCCATGTATAGCAAAGAACCTTGTCTTATTTCTCAAAGGTAACGAATCAGAAATCCTGCTCCTGCATGTTGCACTTTTTTTTTTTTTTTTGGTCCAAAAATGGAACTAACACAGATTTCCAAAATGTATTACTAGGTCTGACACTTCAATGTCTGGAGGTGGTGTTAGACTATGACCCCCAATAGATGGGAATGATCCAACCACAGAGAGAGAATAGCACCACGGGGCAGAGCAGTGGTCAGTAAGGCAGTTCAGTGATGCTCCCCTTTTTGCTGTTTTGCACAGGCCCCTTGAATCCTGAAGTGTAGCTCATAGAGTATCTCTTTACTGAGATGTCCGATTGAAACATATCGTCTTGTTTCTAAGGTCTGTCACTGCGTCTCTCAGTCGCCATGCGGATAACGAAACGGCTGGCCAACTGCAAGTCCCAATTGTAGCGAGCTAGTATTTTATGGCAGTCCTCTCGCGAGCATTGGTTCATGTAGTAAAGCTGCTCTGCCTGAATGGAGCACAGGATGAGTGGATGAGTGAAAGCTATATGAATTTGTAATATATTTAAAAAGCCAAAAAAGAATGTCCTTACCTTCAGCTGCTGCTCTGCCCTCAATGGATTCCAGTCATTGCGTTGTAGGGCTTTCTGAACTTCCTCAATAGTTACTCCATGTACCGCTGCCTGAACCTGTGTAATCACAGAACAGTCATATTTGCAAGCGGATTGAATTAAATACAATACATTTTTGGTGGCTTGTACAGATTTTGTATTTGCATCATTGTATATTATAGTGTAGCATAAAATATGGCCTTTGTGAAAAGCAATATTTATAGGCTTATTTAAAAAAAAAAAAAAAAAAAAAGAAAGACAGAAAATGTCGATACCTGTGCTTTGAGGGTCTCCTTATCTACCTGGATCTGTTGTGGTGGGTACCTTTCCCGTACCTTCTCTCTTTCTTTCTCTCGATCTCTTTCTCTCTCTCTTTCTTTCTCCTTATCCATGTCACTATCTAGCTGGGGGCTTGATTTGGCCAGATGGGCCATCGTAGTTAGGTTTGTAACACCTCTAGTCTGCTGCTGTGGTTTGAACTGCATATTTGGATGAGAAGGAGGAGGAAGCCAAGAACCAGGGGCTGGATTTCCAGCAACTCGCCGATCAAAATTCATGTTAGGATGCCTTAAGCGTTTAGGGTTTGGTGGTGGTGGCCGTGGAGGAGGGATGCCACTCGCATCACTGAACCTGCGAGGGTCCTGGACATGGGCAGCCGAGATGTGTTTTCGTTCATTAGGTCGCTGAACAAAGTTACCATTACCACCTTGACCGATGTTGTGAGGGAAGCCCAGGACGGACTCTAGACTGCGGGACATTCCTAGAGAAAATTGGGAGGTAGGATCAGGCATTGAATAATATGAGAATGGAATAATGTCTGGTGGCAGTATTTGTGAACATACTGTATCCTTGTTCTAACCTGCCATTTTCTTTAGATTGGATTCTTGCTTCTCCCTCATCAAAGGAGTTCTCCAGTTTCCAGAGCTGAAATGATCACATATTACTCAAGTGTAAACCTCCATAACAGAGTGATACAAATCACACTGCAAGCACAACCAATCAGATTACCTAGAATTCAATGTTATGTAGGTAAAAGTAATAAAACAACACCACTCACTCGTCAAGTCGTTCTGGGGTTCCCCAGCTACGTTCTGGATTGATGTCTCCATGTCCACTGTGCTGGAAGCTTCCTCTGACTGGTGAAGAAATGAAACCAGCTCCAGAATTAGGACTGAGTGGTCCCTTTGACGGAACGAAGGAAGCGGTCAGTGTTGGAGGAAACCAACCAATACATAGTGTCCTCTGGTTTTGACCCTTCCACTCACACAAATCCAGCCTAGGCAGAGAATGGAGCGTGGTGAATAGACTACCCAGTCAAACTACTTTCATCCTTCTATACGCACACTTTGACTTATAGTTCCACACACAAGCATTAAATCAAAGCCCCTTTTCCTCCTTAGTCAGAAACAGAATCAATTTTAAAATCAGTCTTGCTCCTGTCAAGCATAAACTGTGAGAAAAGCTTTAGCTTACCCTTTGTTGCAAAGAGGTTTTTGCAAGGAGCTTAAAGACTAAGGAATAAATGCTGGCTCAAAGGGCTGAAGTAAGTTAATCTCTCCCATTTCTAGCCCATTTTCTTGGTCTCCCCTCTTCTCTTACCCATGGTCTATGACAGTCACTGCATCATTGACCTGTAGAGTGAGCTTTCTGGCCTCTGCAAAATCCCGTACTGCACGCACTTCCATAGGCTGAGCCTGGACACATAAAGAAGAGAAGTAAAAGCATGTAAGAACATTATACAGGAAATCAACATTTCATTAAAACAAATCAAAGCATATTTTTGAGTACATGAACCAAGCAGTCTTTTGAAATGAAACCAGAGTTGCACCCTTTTACTCTGCTTATAAAATACATGTAATGAACATTGGTGTATGCTCAACATGTGAACTATGGAGCAATCTCATACACAGCTTTGGTGTTCTTTGGGCACTAACCTCAGCCACCAAAGTGGTGAGCTCGGCGAACGTGGGCCGATCTGTTGGATTGCAGGCCCAGCATTTCCACATCACACTGTAGAGCTCCTGAGGACAGTCGGGAGGCTTTGGCAAGCGCTCTCCCTCCCGCTCCACACGAAACAGGATCTGCACATGGAACAAAGTGTGTTTTTTAACATTCATTGTGAACAAAACAGGTTTTCTGTGAAGTTTCGTGAGTTGCCTGCATTACATTTCCATTAAATCACAGCACCCAATAGCACTCGTCTGTCAGATGTGATAGCACTGTGACAGGTCGGCCGCTTCGGTAGTCTAATTTTAGTGAGAAATTACAATTTACAAATGTTACAAATCACATCTTACATCCATACACACAAACCTGTCTTCCAGACAACCCAAGCCAGGGCTCCTCACAGTAAGTGAACATCTCCCACAGTGTAACCCCATACATCCAGACATCTGAGGCATGTGAGAAAAAGCCCACACGCAAACTCTCAGGAGCACACCTAGAGAGAGAGAGAGAGAGAGAGGGAGAAAGAGAGAGAGAGAGAGAGAGAGAGAGAGAGAGAGAGACACTTTAATCAATCACCATCTACTCAATAGACACTTAACTATCCACAATTCTAGCAAATTTCCTTTAATGTAAACCACAAAAAACACATCAGCTCACAGAACAACTAGTAGTGGGGGCAGACGCGCTATTACTCAAAAAGGGCTGTAGGAGAGTCCTACAACAACATCTCTTTGAAATTATACATGAAATATGTCAGATGGAAAGGCTTATTTATATGTTATAGATCCAGACTGGCATTTTTGATAAACATTAGGAGAAATGGATTTTAATCACGGCTAACATTTTTAAAATAAAATATCCAAACTGATATATCTAAAAGACAACCCATTCTATAACAACACTGTCTTTAAATTGGCATGACTGGTTTCACTGATGTAGGACGTAGGAAGATACTTCATTGAGAATAATTTTTAAAAAAGTGTACACATTTGTCCATATGTTTTTGCTGTACTAGCCTAGCTGGCTAGCCTAGAAGAGGCAGTTTCACTGCCTGATTGACTGACTGAGTTCCACTGTTGAAATGCACATGCATGATTAGTCTAGGCAGCTGAATTTCAGTCCAGCTTGTTGTAGCACGCAGTGAGCAATACCAAGGACATTCTCTGTTATATATGCATCTGTTACATTTTACAACCCACTAACTAGCCCCCCTCCATGTCATTTTGGGATGGCTGCAGAGAGGGAGATTCCGATCTCTAGCTAAAGCTGTGTCATTTCATGTAGATGTGTGTCCTTGGTTCAAATATTATTAAAGCTAATAACTTATGTTAAGTAACGGGGTGCGATATGTTGTTTACTTATGTGAATGCATGTGCTTTGCTTAGCTGGCTAGCTATCTAATGTTAGTAACATTTCTATTTAGACAACATTACCTAGCAAGCAGTTAATGATTCTTATGTTTCTGATTCTGAGTTTGTTTGCAAGTAGCCAACTTCTACATCATTTACTGTTCGTTGTGAGAGTAGAGGTATGTTTGCTAAAGTTGTCATTACATACTGTAAGAGTGTGTGTGTCCATGCTTGAAATATGATTGTAGCAAATAACCTACAGTTGCAATCAAAATTATTCTGCCCCCATTGCAAATCAGGTTTATTGTCGAAATTTACAGACTTTCAGCTGTTTGCTATGAACAAATCACACAAAAGCAATTGAAATAGTTCAACACAGCAAATGCTTCAAGTGGTTTCCCAAATTCAACTGAAAATGCAACTTATAATGACTTCTCCAGTCTCAAAATTATGGGATGACGTTTTCTCCTAGGATTTCCTGATACTTCAGTGAATCCATCTTGCCTTCCACACGCTGTAGGTTTCCAGTGCCAGAGAATGCAAATGAGAATGCAAAAAATGCAGCCCCAGAGCATCACCGAGCCACCACCATGCTTGACTGTGGACAGAGTGTTCTTTCTTCACTCTTCTTTCTCCATCGTGCCAAAAAGTTCCAGTTTTGTTTCATCGCTCCACAGAACAGAATCCCAAAATTTCTGTGGCTTATTTATATGATTTTTAGCCAACTTTTCTTGTGCTTTTGGGTCAGTAGTGGTGTACGTCTTGGAGTTCTGGCATGGAAACCTTCTGCGTTTAGTATGCGCCATACAGTGCTCACTGAAACCTCAGTGCCTGTTGCCACCAAGTCTTGCTGCAGATCTTTTGCGGTCACTCGAGGATTTTTCACAACCTGCCTTCTCAGACATCTGGTTACAGCCATTGATAGCTTCCTTCTTCTGCCCCGTCCAGGTATTTCATGTATTTTCTGCCCGTAACCAGTTCAGGTATTTCATGTGTTCCAGCTCAAGCACACCTGGTGCAACTAATGAAGCCCTTGATTAGTTGCATCAGGTATGCTTGAGACAACACCTGTTTTGCATATTTGTGCTGTTGTGAGGGATTCTATTCAGGGGGTTGAATAATTTTGAAACTGGAGAAGTCATTATAAGTTGCATTTTCAGTTGAATTTGGGGAAACCACTTGAAGCATTCATTTTGTTGAACTATTTCAACTGCTTTTGTTTGATTTGTTCATTGCAATCAGCTGAAAGTCTGTAAATTTTGACAATAAACCTGATTTGCAATGGGGGTTCAATAATTTTGATTGCAACTGTATATGTACTGAAGGGGTGTTTTTGTTTTTTTCAGTATTCTTGTACCAAAGAGAAGCAAGAATAAAAAAATTTAAAAGCACCCAAAAAAAAATAAAATAAAAAAATAAAATACAGAACCCCTATCAGATTCTGGAATTTAGCATTTCTTAGTTAGGTTGTGGTCATCAACAGTAACAAAATGTTTTAGCAAAAAGAAGTCTTAACCCCTCACCAAGCAAAAGGGATGCGTCTGTGTGCTCCCATGATATAGTGGTCTTTGTCACGACCCAGGCCCCTCATAAGGCCAAAGTCTCCAATCTTCACCAGGTCTTTGGAGGCCAGAAGCACATTCCGGGCTGCTAGATCTCTGTGAATGAAATGACGTGACTCCAAATACTCCATTCCTGCAGCAATTTGGGTGCTGAATAGCCAGAGACGAGCCAGAGGATAAATGCCTCGCCGCATTTGGACCATATCATACAGAGAACCCAAAGGAGCCAGCTCCGTTACCTGAAGTAAACAAAATCAAAAATTCGATGAGGATATGGAGTTTTTAGGGCTTGGCACATCAGGTAGCGATATTCATTGCTATGGAAAACCTTAGTATTAAACAAACTTATATGATGAGTCATTTCAACATGTTCCTAGGTAAAGAATAAACATCTTCCTTATATTAAAGCTTTAAAAACTCCATAATACACTTAAAACCCAGCCTACTAAGTGATTACCATTTACAGTGCAGCACCAGGGCACCACAACTTACCATCTTTAGAGGCTGAGTGAGGACCACACCATAGAGACGGATAATATTGGGATGGTCCAGAGACTGCATGGTAGTGACCTCCTGCAGAAAGTCTGTTACTAGGTCTGCCTCCCTGGACATACTGGTCCTGAGAGTCTTCACTGCTACAGGCAGCTATGAGCAAGAAGTTAAGATGGTTAAGTGAGAGCCGAAAGAGAAAGCAGTAGTGTTTTATTGTGTTGTATTATGTTTAGTAAGCTTAACCAGGTGTTAACACCCATATGTTCAAAGTATAAACATATATACTGACACTGGCATATGAATCCATAATTTGAATAAAATAGAGACTGATGGTTACATATGGCTCAAATTTTAGCTCTTCCACAAATCCACACCAAAGTTTTAGGCTGTGAAGGAAGTGTTGTTTTAGGTATAGCATTACAGGGCTACTACTTTGAGATGAAATGTTAAGTTCACACACACCCAGAGGTGAACTCTGAGGGTATATATATATATATATATATATATATATATATATATATATATATATATATATATATACATACAGTACTGTGCAAAAGGTTCTTTTTTAAGTACAAACTTTGTTATAGATTTTTTTTTATTTTACAAAAACATTTTAGATTCCCAAACATTACTTTTCTAGCACAAAATTAAATGTTACAGAAAAATATTTGTATGTCATTAAAGAAAGCAGTATATTACGTAAGAGACACTTTTCAGACAAAAAACACAATGAAGGCTGCTGGGTTTTGCTGCAAAAATAAGAAGCGAGTGCGAAAGTCAAAGTCTCCAGAAGAACTGTGTCTGGTTCTGCAAGATGCTCAATAAAACTTACCAGCTCATTTCCTTATAAAACTGCACTAATTGTACCGGAGACTACTATTTTTATTTTTTTGTCACACCAAATAATGACGTTTCATTTTACGTTTACGTAAACGTAAAATTACTGTTTACGGTATTTTTTTTAAATGTAGAAACATTTAATTTCATTATTTTGAAGGCATCTTTGCTCTACAGCATTTCTTTGCATGTGTCTAAAACCTTTGCACAGTACTGTATATATATATATATATATATATATATATATATATATATATATATATATATATATATATATATATATATATATATAGTAGTTTGCGCATGTCAATTGTCACCTGCCTTCTTTAATTCAGAATGAAATGATTATTATATTACTGCATGTATTGTTCATAACCAGACTTGTCAAGAACCACCTGTCTCTTTTACGTTGAAAGCTTTTTGGTTTTCCTCATTGTGAGTGGATGCTGGAAGAATTTTACATTTGTGCAACTTCATACTTGCCAAAGTTTCCTGAGACTGAGAGTAATTTAAAAATAAATGAATGTTTTCAAGAACAAGGGTGGAATAATACCATAATAATCAAAAAGTACAGTGTTGTGGAAAAGTATTTGATCCTGATTTCTTCTGTTTTTGTGTATATCTCATACTAAATAGTTTTAGATCTTCAAACGAAATACAACATAAAACGAAGCCAACCAGAGTAAACACACAATACAGTTTTTTTTTTTTTTTTATTGAGGCAAAAAAAAAAAAAAAGTTACAATAACTGCAACCAAATGCCTCGGATAACTGGAGATCAGTCTTTCACTTACTTCTAGGACTAGGATTTACTCCTATGCTTTGGATCATTGTCTTGCTGCATAATCCAGTTGCGCTCGAGTTTCAACTTAAAGACTGAAGACGGGACATTCTCCTTTAGGATTTTCTGGTATAGAGCAGAATTTATGTTTCCCTCAGTTATTACAAGTTGCCCAGGCCCTGAAGCACCAAAGCATCCCCACACCATCACACTGTCACCACCATGCTTGACCATAGGTATGATGTTCTTTTTGTAGAATACAGTGTTTAGTTTACACCAGATGTAACGGGACCCCTGCCCCCCCAGTTCCACTTTTGACTCATCAATCCACAGAACATTCTCCCAAAGGTTTGAGGATCATCAAGGTGTGTTTTGGCAAAATTCAGACGAGCCTTAATGTTCTTCTGGGTTAGCAGTTGTTTTCGCCTCGCCACTCTTCCATGGATGCCATTTTTGCCCAGTGTCTTTCATGCAAATGACAAAGCAGCAACTGACAACCAGTCCCTCAGGATTTCACAACTTTGTGATAACAGAAATTAACACAAAATCAAGCAAACTCCGCAATATTAGGGGGAGCTTGCAATTTTTAAAAATTATCCCAGATTTTGCGTGGATTTGGGCCAAGAGGCGTCATGTGACATCATCACAACGTGCATTCAGTCAAAGCCCTCTTCAATTCATGTGCGTCGAACATGAGTACAGCTAAAAGGTCTCAAAAACAATCACAAAAAAACTCTGTGAAATCCTATACGAACTAGACAACTATTCCTTTTCTATGCGAGTGTGCAGGAGTAGAAGGGAGTACTGATTCTGACAACGGTGGAAAGTAACATGGAGACTGAACGACAAGCAACATCTTAATTGAGATTTCCTCAATTATATATGTAAGTTAGGCATGTGGTAGAGTGGTATTTTGGACACTTGCTATTGTGAATGCAGGGTAAGTAAAGGTAAGTAGTTACATTAAGACATTAATGTAAACAACTTTCAGCAAGAACAAGCAAACCCACCACTCGTCCAGTAGGCGTATGCCACTCTGCCTTCTTCACCACCCCAAAGGAGCCTGAGCCAAGCCTGTCCCCAAACACCAGCTCACTGTCCTGGATAAGGCAGGTAAGTGGTCGTACTACGTCTGGCCCTGGACCAGGTACACCACCACTCGATTGGTCTCCTCCTTCTGGTCCACGGCCAGTAAAGACCTGTTATGGGATGATTGACAGATTGTCTGGAAAAATTTCATGAGATGATTGTTGAGAATACATGACAGAGTTTCCCAACTTTACCTTGGCCATCCATGACCGTGACCGCATATTCATTTTGTAACGCTTGACTGCTTCCCATAATCGTCTTTGCCCTGTTGACACAACATCAGTTATTTAAAAAAAAAAAGAAACGTATAAACACAGCTTTAAAAATCTATTCAAAATATTCCTCATATTGTCTATGGAAATAATACTTTAAAGAAAACACAGAGCATAGCAGATAAAAACCTGGTTTCTTGATGCCTATCTGTTCCAAATCTGTGTCCTTGACATAATCCAGGTGTTCAATACGCGTCACATTGAGCTCATCGCGGATCTTCTGGAAAAATCGCTCCAGCTGCACTTCTGCCAAAAGCTGGTACAGCAACTGAGTGTCTGGATCCATCACAATTCCATGGCTGTTCAGCACAGCAAGTAATCTGAATGGTGAAAGTTAGGTTTTTAAACCGACTTATGTTTAAATACTGATGGAAGAGTTAGCCAGTGCTCAATCATTTAAATAAAAAAAATTCCTCAAGACTTTTAACCCAATGGTACTATATATAATATGTAAAGTCCAAAACAAATGCATACAGCCTGCCTTCAGTTCTGCAGTAAAACAATAAAACAACTCTCTTATCTGAGTGACACCAACTATTTAGTGAATGTAATTAGGGTTGTCACAATACCATAAACATATCTTACGATACTATAATCAACAACATGAACCAAAATTATACATAGATATAAATGAAAACAGACAAACCCGATTTTCCTCTGAATACTTTATTAATGAGAATTATTAACTGGCTATTGGAACAACTCAAGAACAATCATACAATTGGCAAGCAACTAATTCAAATCCACATATTTCAGCTATTGTTCCCTCAACCAATGAAATCATGCAAATGGAAATTGTCCTCAGAGTACTAAGAATGAACACATCATTAGTAATTAATAACTGAATTTGGAAATGAACTCCAACAGAAAGCATAAAATTGGGAACGGTGGCTTGCTTACTAGCAAGCACAGCTAATTTCAGGATTCATACAGATGCTTCATAATGAAATTCCAGGACTTTCAAGGAATTTTGAAGCACTCTTTTTGTTGTTTTCAAGCACTATACAAGAGATGTCACTCAAACATATTCTTTATTTCTGCTTTTTAAATTCCACAAATAAATAAATAAATAAGCAAATATAAATAATTTTAAAAAACAACCAATACATTTTTCTGTTTTGGAACGAGTACGAAATAGTGACTGAAACGCGGCCCATTAAGACTACATGTTAACCAGCAGTCACTTCCAAGCCACTTACAAGCTGCTGCTCTGCACTGACAAAATCCTGATTTTATAACCACGACGTCATCTGACAAAATCATCATACACATAAGTTAAAGACAACAGCTGTGATGTGATTTCAGCTATATTTACATTTAAACTGATCATTCAGAGAGAAGATAGAAGCGAATGAATGTGCTGCTCCTCTGCCCCTCATTGAACATAGTAGCCAGGGGGAAAGAGAGAGAGAGAGAGAGAGAGAGAGAGAGAGAGAGAGAGAGAGAGAGAGAGAGAGAGAGATTAGTAATAGTGATACAGAGACCCTCCATCACAAAGCACTGAGATACCAAGAGCTAACCCCAGAGGGAAGCCTCCTCAGCAAGCTGGACTTAGAGCTGTCTTTACAATCCAAAACATGTCTAGCCAAACCCCAGCCCAAATCCCCAGACAGACCAAATCAAATCATATTTTGAGTGAACGGATTGTATTCGTGTTCTGTCGACAATAAACACTTTAAAGTTAAAGTTTTCCAGTATTTAATTGTTAAAAAGCCAAATTCAAGCACTTAAAGCACCTTGTACTAACCCTGATTTTAGTGTTTACACACAACGGTTAGCATAACGTTAGCTCGCTTACTAGCAAACACGGCTAATTTTATTATTCACACACGGCAGTTAGTGTAACCTTAGCTCACTTGGTAGCAAACAGGAAATCTTTATAAAGATTAAGGTAAAGAATTTAGATTAAACGAAGTGTTACCAATCTTTGTGTATTCTGCAAAAGCAGTGGGACATGTCATTTTAGCGAAAATTGTATTAACTGCCGCACATACAACATTACTTACAGTACTACCGTATTGACGATACTGCCGTTTAAAAAAAATACAGTGGAATCGGCGGTATTTTGAGGCTTTAGTATCGCGATACTACCGTAGTACCGGTATACCGTGCAACCCTAAACGTAATTTAATGTTAGCAGCTACAGCACAACTAATTCTCCTATTAAAGAGGAATAATTAATCTATAAAACAGACATAGAACAATTCATTGAATATTGCTGTTACAAAACAACAACCACAATTCAGTAGGGACAAGAAATATGATTCAAGGTCACACTTGAAATGTGGAACTGATACTGTGCCTTGAAAGATATTTTCTGTCCGTTGATTCACAGAAACAAGTTACATCTTGTGTCTGGAGCAGTATGAAGCAATGAGAGCAAACGGTCTATTTATATACGGCCTGTAGAAAAATTCAATGCTTACCTCAATCATAAATCTCAGCACATTCGTTCCCATGGACATTTAAATGCCATTGTGGTATTTAATTGCAACTAGATAGAAATAACTAGAGAAAAGACCTGTGTAATTTGTTAGAGCACTGAAAGCAGTGTTTTGCCATGGCTTATTCTCTTCTTCTGCTGTCATTATTTTGAGGAACCATGCTGGGTTGCTGGGGGCAACAGACAGGCATCCAGCAAAAAGTTTTAGGTTATGAACTTGTAAGCCAATAGACAACAAATAGGGAAGGGGGTATACAGTGCTTCACACTTTCCAAATATCAATACTACTAATATTACTATTACTACTACTACTACTACTAATAATAATAATAATAATAATAATAATAATAATAATAATAATAATGTAATCATTTTCATTATTTCAAAAATAATAACAATTGTCTTTATGGTAAGGGACATCAATGAACCAATCTACTGGCACAGCTGAAATATAAATCCATTATATGACCACAGTAATTTGCTTTCTAAAGAAGACGTAATAAAGTGAATATAATACTTGCAATTTGTCAACTCAAAACAAACTAAAGAAGAAAGCATAATTGCAAAAGGAAAAAAAGGGTAGATTTACCAACATATGGCAAACAGGACAGAAGGGACAGGAAACAGGCAGATAACATGTTTACAGAGAAAGCTTTTAGACAGTATACCCTAAAGGTAACAGCACCAGCATTTATAACCCATACTAATGACCTCTGCTTCATTAAATATTCAGAGGAAAACTGAAACAGCCATGTATAAAGCAGCTGGCTGGCTGCTCATCATACCTGTTCAGCAAGATGTCACACATTCAGAAAAAGTAATTATGTAATGAGTGACCACCAAAAACTCATTTACTAAAGAAAGAGCAGCAATAGTAGCTGGAGACATGGTCAGCAATAGCATACGTAACTGTATACTGTATATAATGGTAATTATATCAATGCTATATGATTATTATTAAATACAATTATAGTAATGTATTAGAATTACAACATAACAGCAAGAGCACATGTAGTACCAAAAAGCATGGACACTATGTCTACAAGGTTGTTTATGGAATACAAGTTGTTATTCAGGTTTCTTTCTTCCATGATTTGGACCACTTAACGCATTGTACCTGCCTATGACTTTTCTGGTTATAAACACTGCAATAAATCACATAGTGATTATTCTATCATCATACAAAATGAAATAAGGCTGCATGTAGTTTTTTCACAGGTAAATACTAAATATTTTTATAACTATAAAGATCAGTGTAAAAACTACTTCCATTAATTCCCAAATGTAGACATTAGCAATGCCCCTCTGTTGGAAGGACAGATAGAGCACAAAGGCTTCACACATAACATTTAGTGAATGATTAAATGATACGCAACTAAAGCATCAATTAGCATGTGCAGATGTCTGAGTAAAAAGACATGGGGGCCAGTTCAGACATGCAAAGAATAGCAGAAACTAACAAC
Source organism: Cranoglanis bouderius (assembly GCA_023630585.1). NCBI lineage: Eukaryota > Metazoa > Chordata > Actinopteri > Siluriformes > Cranoglanididae > Cranoglanis > Cranoglanis bouderius. The sequence continues at coordinate 3,145,546 of CM042539.1, forward strand.
GTAAGATTCTCCAGGGATCCACCCAGAAACCCACGCCCAAAGCACTAAGAAGAAAAATAATCAGTTAAAAAACAGAGTTTCACAGAGACAATGCACATGTGAAATCAGTTTCTCAGCCTAAGGTTGATTAATGATCCATGATCGCTCATAGGTGCGCCAAAGCTTTGGCTATGTTATAGATCGGGGTGGGTGATATGAGAAAAAATATTAATCACAATATATCTATGAATCAATCACCATATTTGTAGACATCTACAATATACGATATGCACAAGACTTGCAAACAAACCAGCAAAACAACAGTGTTGCATTAAAAAAAAACTTCTCAACACAAAAAAAGTAGAAATTTTTAATATCTACTCTTCCAATCAGAGTTTCTAATTCTATAAAATACAGCCAATACCTGCAATGTCTCAGAAAGTATATTGTAACATAATGTATTATGATAGCAATATTATCTTGTCATATTTCCCAGCCCTGGTACAGAAAATAAAAGGCAATATTAGTGCAAAGGTGATTGTTTCTAAAGGTATATGATAACATAGGTGTGTCTTATAGTGTTTACCGCACATTACAGGCTTCCGTCTTATTCCAAAATCTATAAGGAAGCTGATACAAAGGTGTGGTAAATTCATAAAAGGATAATTAGTGCGTAATTAATTATAATTAAGCCAGCTGCCCTTTGGTCATTCAAATCACCTCATAATTTGTGTTTTGACTTATAACAAGACACAAATTAATGTCAAAAGCACCATTTGTGTATGTTTGTGAAACATAAAGGCCAACCAGCAATAAATTAGACTTGTTGTATGTGTATTATGGTTCTCCTATTACTATTTTCACACATAAGAGATGATGATATCCTTTCATATAATCAGTCAAATCAAGCTCAGTAATCACTTTACCATGGCATAAATTTACATTGTGGGACCACACTTACCAACACCAGAAACTAATGAGATGAGAGATCAGTCATGACTACATGACTTCATTTGACAAAACGTCAAATCTAGGATGACATTTGTACGATACTCCTAACTGGTATATGATTGGATCTGTCATGTATTCCAGTCCAATCCACTGACGCATTTTAGGCTGTGAACTAATGACCTGGTACAAATGCCAGTGCATGAATTGTTTTAATCACACCTTCTTCATTCATCTGAAATTTCACCTACGTTAGCAACAGATACATACAGAGAGTCTGCTATTGGTTTTGTAAAAACTTGGGTCAGTAAAAATGTGGCCCATAAGTATAAATGATTGCCAAAACGATATAGATTTCGGCATGACATAATTTCAAGCATCGGTTTTAACTAATCTGAGCTCTTAACAGAGCACAGCTTTTGTTTAAAATGGCATATAATATAATACAATACAATATAAATCTATATACTTTTATTTGGCAATATGTGTAGGCATTCCTGGTGATTTATATTTGGGTAAATAAAGCATTTCTTTATCGAGGACAGCCTATGGTTCTCATCCAATTCTATGGTATTCTATCTGTGATATATATATATATATATATATATACACACATATACACATATACATATACACATACACACAAAAAAAGGATTTATGTCCTGAAAATTGGCTCAAATATACTGTATTTCATATTATTTTATATAAGAAGCAAATGCATTTTAAACCTAAACACCCTGCTGAAAAAAACAATAGAATCCATCACAGAAATTCTAATGGTTTCCACTACAAATACCATTACAAACAATCAACTAACCATTAAAACCATTATCATTATCATAACATGCTGCCAATAGAAGGCAACAAATTACCACTAGAGACTCACTGGGACCAATAGAGTTTCATTTAAAACCAATACTATAAACTATCACAAATTCTTGTTTGTTTTTGTTGTTGTTGTTTTTTTCAGCAGGGAACACTCACTGTATTTACTTTGTCATGTTACTGTACTAAGAGGGTATTTCTAAAACTACACACTAGCGTGCCACAATAGCTACATATACACACAGGCCTGTATTGTACTATTCAATAAAAGTATTATGAGGTTCGGGGTGGACAGAATGAATCTATTAAATTTAATCTAAATAATAGAAAGAAGGGTGTTGCTTTTGATTCCAGGAAGAGCTCACGAGCGACGCTCTGACGTAAACGCACGAAACCTCGACCCTTCGTGAGTCCTTCAAACAAGAAGTAACTACTCACAGGTAGGTAAACAGGAAGTCCGAGTTTCTTCTAGGAATCTTCTTTCCAAAGTACTACATAGCAGGTGTTAGCCTGTATCCATGCCTTGTTTTTAACAAGTTTAACTACAGTGATTTCGCACAGTTCGCGTTTTTCGAGCTCGTTTCTCACAGATTAGCCTTTGAATCTGAATCGTATCTCTGGATCAAACCTAGTGTGAGAACTTCAGCAGGAAATAGTGCACGGTTCGCTCAGAAGTCGCATTTCCTACTCAAGCATCCCCCTTTAGTGATCCTGGAACTGATCCAGTGGTCGGCGGTAGCCCAAGAGATTTCACCTGAAGTTCTCGCACACCAGAGTTACCAAAGTCCTCAACTCCAAGTGCACTCCACCTCTTCCCTCTCTCCGCCCATCGCCATCCACCTGCACTTTCATCCAGCAAGCTTGATATATTCAACTTCCGCCTCACTTCACACGACGTGTACAAAAAGATATGTTTTTGCTTTACACTGCAATAAAGTGCATAACACAAGTAGCAACAATCAAACGTGTTTATGCTTTTACTCGTTTGTTTTTCACCTGAAGATCCACAATCACAAAAGTTGCATGATCATTTCCTTAATGTAATTTATTTTATTGGGGGTTGTACCTATATCATCATAGAAGTTTAGATTGCGCTAAAACTTCACGTGAGAAACAAAAAAAGAAAAAAAAAAAACGAAAGCTGTATTTCTATCTATCATGCTCTGTTTCTAACTACCTGATCTGGTCAGGCCAGTTCGACTAGATTCTCATAGTTCCTCTAGTTCCTCACAACCCCCCACTATCCCCCCCCCCCTTTTTTTCGCTATATCTTTCACACAGCCCCTGTTTGTGATAGTGTGCTTTTTTCCTGCTGTCCACAATTGCATGTTGGGGGTGGGTGGTGGTGGGGGGGGGGGGGGGGGAGGTATACCACTGTCCATATTAAGGCACGGCTACTAAATCAACTGTGCTAGACTTGTGACAGCTTTCCAGGACTCTCTTTTTGGGGCTCAAAAGAATGCTCATGAGTACCTTCTATGTGCCTTCCACTGGTGAAGCCTGCATCCATGCAGACATAGGCAATCTCTTTCTCTAATACCCCTTGCAATATTGTCTAGAACAAATCACAGCACATCAGATTGTGGACAGCAGAGAACAATCTGCAACATGGCACAACTTTACACAGATTTGAATTCTAGCTCACAGCCAAATCCGGCCCAGGCTCCTCGCTCTAATAATTTCAGACCCCGCTTCCCTTTTTAATAGAGGTCACACGATCTAGTGATTTTTCTTCATTGAGAAATTAAGAGAAAGTCCACTGATTGGTTTACATTTCCCCATTTTTTGAGTGTCATGTGGAAAATTCTCATTCTGAAGTGACTGGCGGCAGTAACGCAAAGTCTGAAAAGTGAGGACCTTTCAAAACTACTTTACAAATATTTACATGTCCTTTTTATGACATCCAAATAAAACATATGGTTAGATTAAACAGTAATTTTATAAACTGAACACACAGAAAGAAAAAAAAAGTCCTTAACTGTTGGTGGTAACCTTCCATATCAGTGGAGATACAGTTAAACAAGACAAATATTACATTATTTATTTGTCACATTAATAGTAAAATTAGCAGTAAAATCTATAAATTAAAAATGATCACGTCTGTTTTTTTAAAAGCCAGGCTTTAAGACTTTGTTTGAAAGAATGATATATGATACAGTTTCTTAATTCAGGTGGAAGTGTATTCCACAGCTGAGAAGCTCTTACAGAAAAGCATGAATGGCTAAAGGAGGTGGACCTGAAAGGAATTTCACAATCTCCTCTCTGAGTAGATCTTGTAGATCTGTTGTTAAAATTTTTCTGCTGAATAAAAATACTAAGTGGTGGAGGAGCTTTTCCATTCACAATCTTAAACAACAGACAGGCATCAGTGTATTTTGTTAAATTTTCCCAGCTAAGAATATCATATTTGCCCAAAATATTGCAGTGATGGTAAGTATTGGGTTTTTTATCTAATACTTTATATACCTGCTTATACAGAGTGAGAATAGGCTTTAGTGTTGTTCCTTTAGCTTGAGACCAAGTTGTCATACGGTATGTTAAGTGAGGTATAATCATTGAATTTATATATAATTTTGCTGCTGTAGTTGTTAGACAGTTTCTTAAATACCTAAAATTAGCAAGATTATATTTAGTTATTTGCAGTACTTTCTTCACTTGTTTTTTGAAAGATAAAGTGGAATCAAGGATAATACCAAGGTATTTAACATGAGAGACTACCTGAATGATCTCTCCAGACACATAAATTTTGGGATCGCAATCAGTTACAGAATGCCTCTTTGTAAAAAACATACATACTGTCTTCTTTACATTAAGAACCAGATGTGAATCATTAAGCCATTTATTTACATTTATCATTATTGCACTAAGTTGAGAAGCTGCTAGTTGTTTGGTTTTTGCATGGACATAAATTACGGTATCGTCTGCATACATCTGAACATCACACCTTGTACATACAGAGGGTAAATCATTTACAGGTGCATCTCAATAAATTAGAATGTCGTGGAAAAGTTCGTTTATTTCAGTAATTCAACTCAAATTGTGAAACTCGTGTATTAAATAAATTCAATGCCACAGACTGAAGTAGTTTAAGTCTTTGGTTCTTTTCATTGTGATGATTTTGGCTCACATTTAACAAAAACCCACCAATTCACTATCTCAACAAATTAGAATATGGTGACATGCCAATCAGCTAATCAACTCAAAACACCTGCAAAGGTTTCCTGAGCCTTCAAAATGGTCTCTCAGTTTGGTTCACTAGGTAAATCACAAACATTCATTGCCAAAGAAGCTGGCTGTTCAAAGAGTGCTGTATCCAAGCATGTTAACAGAAAGTTGAGTGGAAGGAAAAATTGTGGAAGAAAAAGATGCACAACCAACCGAGAGAACCGCAGCCTTATGAGGATTGTCAAGCAAAATCGATTCAAGAATTTGAGTGAACTTCACAAGGAATGGACTGAGGCTGGGGTCAAGGCATCAAGAGCCACCACACACAGACGTGTCAAGGAATTTGGCTACAGTTGTCGTATTCCTCTTGTTAAGCCACTCCTGAACCACAGACAACGTCAGAGGCGTCTTACCTGGGCTAAGGAGAAGAAGAACTGGACTGTTGCCCAGTGGTCCAAAGTCCTCTTTTCAGATGAGAGCAAGTTTTGTATTTCATTTGGAAACCAAGGTCCTAGAGTCTGGAGGAAGGATGGAGAAGCTCATAGCCCAAGTTGCTTGAAGTCCAGTGTTCAGTTTCCACAGTCTGTGATGATTTGGGGTACAATGTCATCTGCTGGTGTTGGTCCATTGTGTTTTTTGAAAACCAAAGTCACTGCACCCGTTTACCAAGAAATTTTGGAGCGCTTCATGCTTCCTTCTGCTGACCAGCTTTTTGAAGATGCTGATTTAATTTTCCAGCAGGATTTGGCACCTGCCCACACTGCCAAAAGCAGCAAAAGTTGGTTAAATGACCATGGTGTTGGTGTGCTTGACTGGCCAGCAAACTCACCAGACCTGAACCCCATAGAGAATCTATGGGGTATTGTCAAGAGGAAAATGAGAAACAAGAGACCAAAAAATGCAGATGAGCTGAAGGCCACTGTCAAAGAAACCTGGGCTTCCATACCACCTCAGCAGTGCCACAAACTGATCACCTCCATGCCGCGCCGAATTGAGGCAGAAATTAAAGCAAAAGGAGCCCCTACCAAGTATTGAGTACATGTACAGTAAATGAACATACTTTCCAGAAGCCCAACAATTCACTAAAAATGTTTTTTTTATTGGTCTTATGAAGTATTCTAATTTGTTGAGATAGTGAATTGGTGGGTTTTTGTTAAATGTGAGCCAAAATCATCACAATGAAAAGAACCAAAGACTTAAACTACTTCAGTCTGTGTGCATTGAATTTATTTAATACACAAGTTTCACAATTTGAGTTGAATTACTGAAATAAATTAACTTTTCCACGACATTCTAATTTATTGAGATGCACCTGTGTGTGTGTGTATATATAAGCTGAAAAGCAGAGGCCTCAGGATGGATCCTTGAGGCACACCAGTTTCATTGAGCAGAAAGGGCGTAGTTTCACTACCCACCCTAACACACTGATCTCTACCTGTAAGATAAGACTTCATCCAATTTAGCACATTAGGGGAAAAATTAAAATTAGCTAGTTTACAAATGTGTGTTTGATGATCGTATCAAATGCCTTCTTTAAATCCAAGAATATGGCTCCAACAACACCTCCTTTGTCCATTTTTAACTTAATATTTTCTAAGAGAAAACAATTTGCTGTCTCAGTAGAGTGGTTTGCTCGAAATCCAAATTGCATTGGGTGCAGTGTGTAAGGGCTACTATTAAGATGAGTTAACAACTGTTCAGCAACACATTTCTCTGCAATTTTTGAAATAATGGGTAACATGCTAATAGGCCTATAGTTACTCTTTAGATTTGGAGGTTCTAATAGAGTTCAGAAATGAAGCTTTAGATTCAGAAACCTCCATTAGAGACAGGGCAGATTGAAAGCTGTCTATCTGTGGAGTAACCGAAATTCCAATATGATTAATGGGCACTGTCATCTTTACAGAATTCACAAAATAAGAATTAAGAAGGGTTGCAGTTTCTATTGCCCCATTAATCAAGGAGCCGTTATCTCTAATCGCTTTGTTGTATTATTATGCCATTTCCCAGTTAGCTTTTTCAGTTTATCTCAAATGATTTCCCTTAGCTTCACGTATCAGACTAACAAAGAAGTTTGCTTTAGCAACTCAGATGTCCTTAATTACCCTGTTTCTTAGAGAAGTAATGATGTGTCTGTCGGTCATTAATTTGGTCTTAAGAAAAATTTGTAAGGCACGATCTCTCTCCTTCATTAGTTTCCATATATTCCGTATAATACTGGCATTTATCTGTTCACAGAATCCCAATCACATATGAAACTAGCATCAGGACAAAACTATGCCAGGTGTTATTTAATTTAAAAAAAAAAAAAAAAAAAAAAAAAAAAAAAAAAAAAAAGCACACTACTTATATGTACATAGTGTGTTAAAAAAAAAAAAAATATATATATATATATATATATATATATATATACACACACACACACACACACACACACACACACACACACACACACACACACACACACACACACAGGTGCATCTCAATAAATTAGAATGTCGTGGAAAAGTTCATTTATTTCAGTAATTCAACTCAAATTGTGAAACTCGTGTATTAAATAAATTCAGTGCACACAGACTGAAGTAGTTTAAGTCTTTGGTTCTTTTAATTGTGATGATTTTGGCTCACATTTAACAAAAACCCACCAATTCACTATCTCAACAAATTAGAATACTTCATAAGACCAATAAAAAAAAAACATTTTTAGTGAATTGTTGGGCTTCTGGAAAGTATGTTCATTTACTGTACATGTACTCAATACTTGGTAGGGGCTCCTTTTGCTTTAATTACTGCCTCAATTCGGCGTGGCATGGAGGTGATCAGTTTGTGGCACTGCTGAGGTGGTATGGAAGCCCAGGTTTCTTTGACAGTGGCCTTCAGCTCATCTGCATTTTTTGGTCTCTTGTTTCTCATTTTCCTCTTGACAATACCCCATAGATTCTCTATGGGGTTCAGGTGTGGTGAGTTTGCTGGCCAGTCAAGCACACCAACACCATGGTCATTTAACCAACTTTTGCTGCTTTTGGCAGTGTGGGCAGGTGCCAAATCCTGCTGGAAAATTAAATCAGCATCTTCAAAAAGCTGGTCAGCAGAAGGAAGCATGAAGCGCTCCAAAATTTCTTGGTAAACGGGTGCAGTGACTTTGGTTTTCAAAAAACACAATGGACCAACACCAGCAGATGACATTGTACCCCAAATCATCACAGACTGTGGAAACAGTCCAGTTAGTTCTTCTTCTCCTTAGCCCAGGTAAGATGCCTCTGACGTCGTCTGTGGTTCAGGAGTGGCTTAACAAGAGGAATACGACAACTGTAGCCAAATTCCTTGACACGTCTGTGTGTGGTGGCTCTTGATGCCTTGACCCCAGCCTCAGTCCATTCCTTGTGAAGTTCACTCAAATTCTTGAATCGATTTTGCTTGACAATCCTCATAAGGCTGCGGTTCTCTCGGTTGGTTGTGCATCTTTTTCTTCCACACTTTTTCCTTCCACTCAACTTTCTGTTAACATGCTTGGATACAGCACTCTGTGAACAGCCAGCTTCTTTGGCAATGAATGTTTGTGGCTTACCTAGTGAACCAAACTGAGAGATCATTTTGAAGGCTCAGGAAACCTTTGCAGGTGTTTTGAGTTGATTAGCTGATTAGCATGTCACCATATTCTAATTTGTTGAGATAGTGAATTGGTGGGTTTTTGTTAAATGTGAGCCAAAATCATCACAATTAAAAGAACTAAAGACTTAAACTACTTCAGTCTGTGGCATTGAATTTATTTAATACACGAGTTTCACAATTTGAGTTGAATTACTGAAATAAATGAACTTTTCCATGACATTCTAATTTATTGAGATGCACCTGTGTGTGTGTGTATATATATATAATATATATATATATATATAATATATATATATATATATATATATATATATATATATATATATATATATATATATATATATATTATATATATATACACACACACACAGGTGCATATATATTATATATATATACACACACACACAGGTGCACACACATATATATATATATATATATATATATATATATATATATATATATATATATATATATATATATATATATATATATATATGTGTGTGTGTGTGTGTGTAAGTGTAAGTAATCCACACAGTATGGGGATTCATAGGGAGATATTCAGACTATTTGTAATATAAAGTCATACACTTCGCACGCCACACTACTCATCCGCTCTGCAGGAACGCGGTGGGAGAGCTGCTGACGTCATCAACAAAGGCTCGGCAACAGCCGCGTCATAGCTTCGTTGAAAGAAGGCGACGGGCTTCATTGATTAGAGCTGAAATTCTCCTTATACCAAATCGAAAAATATTGGACACATAGTGAGTTGCACAGCTAATACGCATCCACTGAAACGCGTACAAAACTGCACTCGGACGGTGAGTGTTATCTTGATATAAATAAGCAGAATGCAAAAAGATACGGTGTGATGACCAATGTTTAGGCCAGCTAGCTACCTAGCCTGCTAATTATGCACGCTTTATTAACATCACATTGCAGGGACCGGAAAAAAAAAAAAAAAAAAACCGTACCGCGGATCCTAAAGCGAGTCTTGGCAGGAGTCACTGCGATTATTTAACATACAAAGCATCATCCGAAAAATCAGTCATTTCTTCACGAGCAAATGCAGTCGTACCATACGGAGACACGTTTATAAACATGTTCGGTTGCGGCTAAATGCTAACCTGTTAGTGGAAGCGGGTGAATTACAGGAGATGCTTCCGCAGGCAGACACTGCTTTATTATTATTATTATTATTATTATTATTATTATTATTATTATTACTATTATTATTCCTACGGAGCGAGAAGGTCTTTTGTTCTGGCCAAAACTATAAGAGAGTGTTTATTTGGCGTGTTCTAGCATTATTTTATTAGCTATGTTTGTAGCCTATGTGAACATGTCGAAGTCAATTACAAATGTAGCTCAAGAAATACACTGTAGGTTCATAAGTCATAAGCTTGTAAACCCTGGTTTTTACACTTTAATTTAGGAAAATATGTCATATGCATCATGGAGGTGTGTGGGTAGAAAAAAAAAAGTGTTTATTTTTGTGTCGAGTCCTACTTTGACGACAGAATATATTACAAAACAGTGCAAATAATTTCTCAGACCTGTGCATAAAACCTGCAATAAATCATTTTTATGAGTTGCCACATATCCTGATTGATTTGGTTTCAACCAGGAAATTCCCAGCGCAGTGTCATCTCAAGTTAAAAAGGGGAAAAAAAAGACACACCAGAAGACAGAAATTGCTGCATGATATTGACAGAATAATATATGCCAATTATACTAATACACATTGCAGTTTAAAAAGGCATGTGACATGATGTAGCATGCTTAAAGAAATCATAATGATATGACATTATATGCCATAATTCATCCCACAGAGTTATCTGGGCCGTGTGAGCTTGGTCAAGCTGCTCACAGCACACAAACGGTGATTGGTTACGTGCTTCTGTACTTATTGCTTGTATGGGTGATACCACTGCATCTTCTCCCCTCAATCCAATCCCGAGACCGGTATCCTGATAACGATAACAATACAAATACTTTGAAAAGTATTCTTGTGTATATAAAATGGGGAAATTTATGATTTATACTTTGGTAATTTGGCGAGAATGGATAGCGGAAATGCTGTTTGAAATATTTGTTCTCTCTCTCTCTCACAGAAATAAACCTCCTTCTTCTTCTTCTTCTTACTTTATTTATAAAGCACTTTCGACACAACTCGTGGTTGACCCGAAGTGCTGTACGATACAACTAATATCTAACGCAATACAATACAGATACAACACAGCAATACAAAAAAACACAAAACAATGCAATACAAACATTTTAGCTGGTTAAAAGCTATTGATAAAGGGGGGGGGTTAAGCAGATGCTTAAAACTTGGTAAAGAGGAAGCAGTTCTAACCGAACTTGGAAAGTTATTCCATAGACTAGGACCTACAACAGCGAAGGCCCGATCACCTCTGCACTGGAGCCTGGTTCTAGGAACGGAAAGGATCTCGAGGTCCTATTTGGTTTATGGATGGAAATTGGTTCTGAAAGATAAGACGGTGCTTGATTATGTAGAGATTTATAAACAAAAGTTACAGTTTTCAAGATAATTCTAAATTTAACCGGTAGCCTGTTTAGCGAGACGAGAATGCGTGACGTGACGTGATCAAAACTTCGTCTGCCCGTCAGCAGCCTCGCAGCAGCATTTTGGACCATCTGTAAGGCGCGTTAGAGGAGATTGACTTACACCATAGTATAAAGAGTTACAGTAGTCTAGGTGAGATAACACAGATAGATGAATGATTTGTTCAGAATGTTTTACAGAGAGAAAAGACTTGATTTTAGCAAGACGGCGTAAATGGAAAAAACTCGATTTGACCACAGCACTGATTTGCTTCTCAAAATTCAGGCTATGTTCAAAAAAAAAAAAAAAAAAAACACCAAGATTTTTTGCACAGGGGGTAATGTGAGAAGATAGATGGCCAAAGTAAGGGGCACAGTCATCGTGTGATTTTAAACCAAGCAAAATTTAACAGCAAAAAACTATGTTTTAACTATATTTGTAATTCCTTTAGACAGGCCAGCAGTGGCCCTAAGGATTCTTTGTTTTTATGCTGCAAAGGAAAGTATAGCTGACTGTCATCAGCATAGAGATGGAACGATGCACCATGTTTCTCAAAGATAGCACCCATAGGTAACATATATATATATATATATATATATATATATATATATAAAGAAAATAAAATTGGAGCAAGAATTGATCCCTGTGGTACTCCACATGTGAGTGGGCGTGTGCAAGAAATATGTTGAGCAATAGAAGCGTGAAATTTTCTGTTAGTTAAAAAGATCGAAACCATTGTAAGACCGTGCCCCGTAGTCCAATGCAACTCTCCAACCTGGAAATCAGTGTGTTGTGGTCGAACATGTCAAACGCGGACCTCGAATCTAAAAGCACCAATGCCACAGCATTCCACCTTATCGGTTTGTAATAAAATGTCATTTAAAACTTTTAAAAGAGCAGTTTCAGTGCTGTGGTGAGACTTAAAACCTGATTGAAATTTTTCAAAAATATTATTTGAATTCAGATGAGACGAGCTGAGTCAATATGATTCTTTTCAAGTATTTTGGAGAGAAATGGCAAATTCGATATAGGCCTAATATTATTGAGATTTGTAGAATCAAGATTGGGCTTCTTTAATAGTGGAGTCACTATAGCTGTTTTCAGTCAGTCAGGAACTATCCCTGTACTAAGACTATTATTTAGAATAATTAAAACATCATGCCAAATGGTATCAAAAAACTTGCTTTAAGAAACTAGACGGAACAATGTCTTGAGGGCATGAAGTTGGTCTCAGACGTTCAACAGTGTCTTTACAGGTTTCGAATGAGACAGGCTTGAGATCACACCATGGCCTCAGATCGCTTGAGCTCTCAGGTTGAGCAGAATCTCCCAAGGTCAGCTTTGATCTTAAATGAACAGTTTTCTCACTAAAAAAATGTGCAAAACTGTTCACACAGCGAAACAGAAGCATCAGGACAGATGTTAACAGAGGGATTGAGCACAGAATCAATGACCGAGAAAAGGACCTTAGGTCTATGTAGATTATCACTGATAAACTCAGATAGATATTTAAGACTTAGCAGCCTTAACAAAAAATAAACCATGTCCCTTACAGTGTACCCCACTAATATTGGCACCCTTGGTAAATAGCAAAGAAGGCTGTGAAAAATTGTCTTTATTGTTTAACCTTTTGATGTTTTGTTAAAAAAATTTCACAAAAATATTCTGCTCTCGTGGAAAGACAATTTTTTACAGCCTTCTTTGCTCATATTTATGAAGGGTGCCAATATTAGTAGAGGACACTGTGTTCGTTCTCTCTCTCTCTCTCTCTCTCGTGTTTGTTTCTGTATTGTATTCTGTACGTATTGCGGCTTTCTGCATTAAGTAATATTGCGAAGGCCAGTTTTACCCCAACACCTGTTACCCAGTGATGCATTGTGCAGCCCACCTATTCCTTTGACCATGTGTTGTTGCAGACGGCGAGCTGGCGCAGGTAGCAGGGTGCCCGTGGACCATGAGGGACAGCGGGGCAAGCTTGGCTCCAAACCGCTGGCAGGGGGAGCTCTCCTTGACGGTGAGCCATGAGGGCAGTGGTGGAGGTATGGCAGGAGGGCACCTCTTGGGTCCCGAATCTCCTCCTAATGCCCAAAGTGCTATGGACTTCAAAGTGGGCCACAAGGAGAGGGGGTGGACTGGAGAATACATAGAGACTGATGAGATAGATGAAGAGGATGGATTTGATGAAGAAGAAGAAGAGGAGGAGGAATTAGAAGAGGACCAGTTGGATGAAGGTGAAGAGATCAGTTCTGAATGTGCTCCAGTAGAAGAGGAGGAGGGAATGGGGGACTGGCATGACCCACACGAATCGTTGCCACAAATGGCACATTACTACCAGAACTTTTCACCTTCAAATAAGGAACAAGACAAACCTGAAGCCAGGGATGTCCCTGAGAGACCCCTATGGGCTCGGCTTCACGGCCTCCGGCAGCAGAGGCTGAAGCGGTGGAGGAGGCTCCGGGCCTCGACGCGGCTGCGCTTCCGGCTCGCTCAGAACTGGAAAACATGGCGGCAACGGGCACAGTGGGTTGGCACACTTGGGTACAGAAGGGCAAGGCGGTGGCGTCAGTATAATCTTTATCCAAGCAGGCAGAGGCGGGACCCGGGGTTGACCAGCTCGAGAGTAAAAGCACAGACTGCAAATGAAAGTGAGACGGGTGAGACTAATATTTCATGGAGGAACAGTGGCATTTATCAGTATGTTTCTTATCCAAGCAGTACCTCATAAAAACGTGTTCATCTCTTTTCAGAAGCTTCATTTAGTGATTTGAATGGGTATCACAGCATTTCCCAGTCCAGCTCAGCAGTCAGTGTTGGAAACAGCGAAAGGCAAGATTTCTCTTCAGTTTCCATGCAAAGAGTGGAGATGGCCCTCACAAAAGAGCATGTGTCCTGTGTCCAAGGTAAATTTTTATATTCATCAAAGCCCCAGGCAGCATGGATTCAAATGTTTTTAAAAATGTGATACTTACCTCTGTCAAGAAATAAGCATGTACAAATCATACTGTCAAGAATTGTTTATTCGTAACTACAGTTTAATTCTAACTGAACGCTACAAAAGTCATAGGCTGTGGCCAAATATCCCTAGTACCCTACTACGCGCTAGGCGAAAAGCAATAGTTTGCCGTTAGGGCACTCGTGTCGTACGACAGCTAACAGCCGGGGAGGATAAAGACTATCACGTGCTTCTGCTGTGCTTCTAGCCAACCTTTTTTGAACTGCTGCTCATGCTGCATCATGTGGCGGCGTAACACACTCTGAGAAAAATGATGTCCGGGCCCTTCTGCATGCATGAGCTCACAGACACCCACAGTTGGCTAGTGTTGCTGTTTTTGATCGTGGAGAGAGAATGCCATCCCTCCTACACAGAGAACATGGCCAATTTTGCTCTCTTGGACTCACTACTCATTTTCTAATTCCATTCCCCCTAAAAAAAAGAAAAGAAAAGCCAGAGGTGGAACTACTCATTATTACCACTGCACTAGTTTAGTGTATATCAAATGCTAAACGCTCTAACAAGATGAAGTTTTGCTCACACTCCGGCACAAATAGGATACGATGAGCAGGAACGAAGTCACTTTAGTTTCTGTAGTTGGGGCAAAACGAGAACTGATGTAAGCAGGTGGCTAAATCTGATCGGTTGCTTTGATGCCACTTCTACCAAATATAGTCCCATCAAGCTTGAATGAGCCTGAAGAAAAAGGCAGAAAAAAATAAATGTAAAAAAAATCCAATATTGTTCTTTGTTTAGCAGACAGTGGTTAATTCACCACAGCATTTGTATAACAGTAAGAAACTAATTATGAGAACGAGTTGACCGGGGCTTTAAAAAGCTACCATCTCTTGTGCGGTGAAGGCAACAATCAGAAATTCCAAACCCACCAAGTTCTAGACCAGACTTTGAAGTATTCACTTATTTCTAAATTGATAGTTGTACCTCTGAATGCAAGGACCAGCAGCCATTTACATGTGGAGCAAATGTTTTAATGAATAAAATTGCCTTTTTAACTAGGACAGCACAAAAGCCCTCTGCATAGGATATTTTATTCTTCTACCTGAGATTAAACTGGCTTCAAGGCCATGTTATCAAGTAAATTCATAAATATCTTCTTCATCTCCTAGGCATTTTGGATGAGTCTCTCCATAAATATGGCAGTCTGATCCCTATACATACTGATGATATTGTGGAGCAACTGCAGGAGATCTTCAGTGAGAGCTTCTCTCAAGCTTACAGGTATTATATGGATTAATGGGGGGGGGGAAGAAAGTTGTTTGGCATTTACTCAGTGAATTTAAGTACACATAGCTGTTGTATTTCAATACAAGCCATTTACGCACACGTGATTTATTCGTCTTAGGAAAGCAGAGGTGCACCAGATAATCCAGTCCTACCAGAGGTCCCCAGGTACGAGCATGGTGCGAGGGTTCAGTGTTAACTACAAGCGCCATGTTCTCACAATGGATGATCTCAGCACTCTATATGGACAAAACTGGCTCAATGACCAAGTATAGTAAATCTTAAACTACAGCTATTTAGTAAAATCTAACTGTTCGGACACTTGTATAATCCCTCACCTCATCTGTTCTGTCGTATCTCTGTTCATTTTTTTCAGGTTATGAACATGTACGGAGACCTTGTAATGGATTCAGTGCCTGACAAGGTGATGAATAACGAAATTACTTTTCCAGAAAGTTAGAGCAGTTGTTCTAAAAGTGGGATCCAGAGACCAGGGGGGTCTGTGATTTTTCTAATATTGTTATAGGGGTGGAAACCACAACCCACTATTATGAAAGTTATTATGCTTATAAATAACGTCAGCTGGAATCTACAAACAAAATTCATCAAAATTGGTTCTTCAATTAGAAAGTTCAGGGAAAAAAAACCTATATGGTTACAATAAATACACAAAATAGTTTACCTTTATTTAATTTAATTTATAACTAGATATTTGTCCAATAGATTGAAGAGTGGACAGGGTGACAGGCAGAGAAATGGACAGGTTAGAGAGATATAGAAAAGGTTGTCCACATAAACACAGGCCTTCAGTTCTACTCCAAATCTAACGTTTTTACCCATGATGTACGGGTTAGAACGAAGAGTCACAGCCAGGAGTTCTATTGCAGTTAAATATAATAGGGAGCTTTTATGGCAACCCTGTCTTTTAAACTAGAGCAGTAAAAAAGGGAAATACTCAGCTTGAATATTGTTTGTTGTAATCGAGGCTTGTAGAGAACAGTAAAGCAGTCTGATCCTGGAGACAAACTTTTTCCCGAAACCAAACCCCTCTGAAGTGTAAAAGAGGTAGTTCCACTCCACTCTGTCAAAGGCTTTCTCCACAGAGTTTTAATTAAAGCTTCTTGAGAGTTTGAACTGGAATAGTTATAAATTCCATTGAATGTCTAGAACGACTAAAGCATGTTTGGTCTGATGATAATAGATGGGGGAACATTTCCAGGAGCAACATCAGTAAGTTTGATCATTTAAAGACAGCATTCAACAAACTAATTGGACGATAATAGGTCCAGTCCAACTGATCTGTCTTTTTTTTTTTTTTTTTTTTTTCAACAAGAGGGAAATAGAAGTCTGAGTGAGAGTTTGGGGAAGATGGCCAGAATTAAAAGATCTGATTAAACATATTCATTAAAAGAGGTGCCAACTTGTGGAGAATTTCTTATAAAACTCTGATGGGAAATCAGGTCCTGGGCACTCCCCACCTTGTAAAGACGATGCAGCACTATTAAGCATGTGACTAAATCTTTTGAATAGTTTGTTTGTCATATAAATCTGTACTGAGGGGGTCTGTGATTTGTGGTTTGTTTGTTTTTTTGGGTTTTTTTTGTTTTTTTCAGTTCCATGCCCATGTCGCTTTTTGTTATGTCTAAATTTTAAGCTCTTTTTCAATTCATTTTAGGTCCATTTCTTCAACAGCTTCTTTTATGATAAGCTGCGAACTAAAGGTTATGAAGGAGTTAAACGGTGGACAAAAAATGTAAGATTTTTTTCCCTCTCTAATCTCAATTGCCATTTAGCAGTCATGTGGAATATTCTCATGAATGTTTAGAAAACAAGCGATTTAGGAGTTGAGGGGAGGTAATAATGATAGGATAGTAAATAATGATGCGTTTAGAATTAGACTTGGAATCAGTCCACTGCTTAGATTACTGACCCGAGATGGACGGTCAGACAGCTGCAGCCATTCATTCAGTACCCATGTAATAATGTGTTAAGAGAATTGGCAGCACAGATTTGAACTCCTGGCATACAGTACAACCCCTGGCAAAAATGAGGGAATCACCACACTTGGAGGATGCTCACCCAGCTTTTTCTACTTTGTAGCAAATAAACAAATCACAGATATGTCACAAAACAATTTTTGTTTAATAGCTGAACATTCTGGCTTCATGAAACATACCTCAAACAAGTTAAATTAAATTGTTTTAATTAATGGCATTTCCAGATCAAGTAGTGGTCAATTGAAAATGGTTTCAGATTTTCTAAAACAAAAACAGTCTGTACACACTTTTGCCTCCAGCGATCCCTTCATCATGATCCAGAACTTTTCATTAATAGAGACCGCATCAAAGTCGTTAAGGAAACCAAGTTCTTAGGCCTTCTCTTTGATAACAAAATGACTTTTATTCCACATTTGAAAACTTTTAAGAAACAAGTGTCTTAAAGCTATGAATATAATTAAAGTGTTGGCCAAAACTAAATGGGGAGACGAGTATGCCGTTCTTTTTGCGCCTTTGTAGAGTATTGATCCGAACACATTTGGACTATGGGAGCGTCATTTATGATTCTGCAAGGAAATCATATAAACAGATGCTTGACACAGTGCATAATCAGGGATTACGGCTTGCCTTGGGAGCATTCAGAACCTCACCAGTGCAAAGTTTGTACACTGAAGCCAATGAACCATCACTTCAAAATAGACGGTTGAAGCTATCACTCAAATATGCTATCAAACTAAAAGCAAACAAAAATAACTCGGCCTATTCTCCAGTCATAAGAGCAAACCTAAAAGCATCAGACCTTTTGGTATTTGCATTAAACCACATTTAGAAAACTTAAATATAAACTTGGACATTTTAAACCAGATGCGCTTCAGTATTTTATCCCCCTGGACACTAAGGAAACCTGTTATCAACATGGATTTGACTCATCAGAAGAAAGGAACGACTCACCCAAATGTATATAGACAGCAATATTTAGACATTAGAAGTCATTTCCCTTTTCACTTACCTATATTTACAGATGGTTCAAAAGTGGAAAACTGCAGCAATGGTGACTGGACAACATTATTATGGAATCCGCATTCCAAAACAATGTTCAATTTTCACAGCTGAAGCACGTGCTTTACTTCTAGCTTTGGAATATATTAGAAAAGCACAACAAAAGAATTTTATAATTTTCACAGACTCCAAATCATGTCTTCAAGCAGTGGAAGCTTTAGAAAAAGGTCATCCTTTGGTAGAATGCATTTTAACCAAAGTGGACCACTTACAGAATCAGTTCTTTAGTATTATCTTCTGCTGGGTTCCGGGTCATGTTGGTCTATCAGGAAATTATCAAGCTGATATGGCTGCAAAGGAGGAAGTAGAAGAATGTCAAATTCCTCCCTCAGACCTTAAACCTTCTGTCAATCATTATATATTAAACAAGTGGCAAGAAGAATGGGACACATGTACAAACAACAAATTACATGAAATCCATCATAAAATCCCCAACATACTTTTAAACTCTTTTAAAACACGATTTGTTCAAGTGGTGTTCACTAGAGGTCGTATAGGTCATTCAAGATTGACGCATACATTTCTGCTTAAAGGCGAAGACCCAACACTATGTATGTTCTGCAAGACCCCCCCTTTCCATTAAACATATTTTATTGGATTGTCCTGCTTTTAATGCAAGTAGACAACATTTTTATGTAGTGAGCTCACTTAAGGACTTGAAGGAATTTACCAGAAAAGGTTTTAGAATTTTTATCATATGTAAATCATCTTATATAATCTTAACTGCTGCTGTATTTTTCTTTTTGTTTGGTTTTTATTTTATTGTATTTATGCAACTCTTGTATTTTTTGTAATTCAGTTTTTGCCATGAAGATAGCCACAGATGCTGACATGGTATTAAAATCACTCACTCACTCACTCCAAATCAAGTAGAGGAAAGAATTATGGAATCACCTTGTAATTTGCATTTCTAAAACAAATACCAGCACAAGTCTAAAAATGCAAATGGGTCTATAGTTAAAAGAGAGTGCTTACAGACCTTAACCTTGGACATTTTGAAAGGAGACATGGCCCTAACAAGAGAATTGTCAATTGAAACAATGGAAAGGATTATAAAACTCCTTCAAGAAAGAAATCCAGCACGTAGTGTGGCAAAAGATGTTCCCATTCATCTGTGTGTAAAATTTGGTGCAAGTATAAACAAAATGGGAAGGTTATAAATGGAAAACATACAGGTCGACCAAGAAAGACAGCAAATATCAGGATAGAAAACTCAATGCAATATGTCTTGAAAATAGAAAATGCACAACAGAACAAATGAAAAACAAATGGGTGGAAATGGGAGTCAGTGTTTGTGATAGAACTTTAAGCTGAATGAAATGGGATTTGCATATAGAAAAGCGAAATGAAAACTAGCATTAACATAAACAGAAGAAAACAAGGTTAGAATGGGCTAAAGAGAAGCATGAATCATGGAGTGTGGATGATTAGATGAAAGTGATATTCAGTGATGAATCACGAATCTGCATTGGCCAAGGAGATGATGCTGGAACTTTTGTCTGGTGCCGTTCTAATGAAACGTAAATATGAGTGGCTGAAGAAAACAATCAAATTTCTCCACTCATTTATGATATGGGTTTGCATGTCAGGTAAAGGACCAGGGGAGACCTCAACAGTCAGTGCACAGGTGTACACTGAAATTTTGGACACTTTTCTCATTCCATTGATAGAAAATAGGTTTGGTGGTGATGAAGTCATCTTTCAGGATGGTAATGCATCTTGCCACAGAGCAAAGAGTGTTAAAGCTTTTCTTCAGGAAAGGCAAATCAACTCAATGACATGGCCAGCAAACAGTCCGGATCTCAATCGGACTGAAAATTTATGGTGGAAGTTTTAAAAAAATTGGTCGATGACAACGCTCCATCCTGCAAAGCTGATCTGTCAACCACTATTCGAGAAAGTTGGAACCATCTTGGTGGAGAATATTGTTTTTCATTAGTGAAGTCCACGCCTCAAAGAATTCAGGCCATAATAAAAGCCTGAGGAGGAGCAGGAAAGTACTAATTCTGATTTTTTTTTTTTTTTGTTGATGATTCCATAATTTTTTCCTAAATTTGATCTGGGGAGGGGGGGGGATGCCATTAATTAAAACAATTTAACTTGTTTGAGGTATGTTTGATGAAGCCAGAATGTTCAGCTATTAAAAAAAAAAGTTTCGTGTCATATCTGTGATTTGTTTATTTGCTACGAAGTAAAAAAACAAAACAAAACGGGTGTTTAGTGGTGATGAAACTGTGTGGTGATTCAATTTTGCCAGGGGTTGTAGATTTTCTACTCAGCCCTAAAGTGTATGTATAAGGCATATGTCTTCATTGTATTCTTTGCTTTAGGTTGACATATTCAGCAAGGATCTCCTGTTGATTCCCATTCACCTGGAAGTGCATTGGTCACTTGTATCAGTGGACATCAAACAGCGTTTCATCACATACTTTGACTCCCAGCGAACCCTTAACCGACGGTGTCCCAAGGTCCGGAGTTGTCCCCCCCCCCCCAATAGCATTCATTTTCTCACAACTTCAATGATCTAATATAAATTTGCATTTAACATGTACACCGTTTTGTATTTTCAAATCCACTTCTTTCTCTTTTCCCCTACTAGCATATTTTTAAATACCTCCAGGCAGAAGCTATTATAAAACAGCAGAGAGATTTTCTCACTGGGTGGAGAGGCTTTTTCAAAATGGTGAGTCATAGATGCAGTCTTTTAGGACCATTGACCACAAATTGCTATGTACAAAACTCTGGCAATTACATACAATCTTGTGTGTGTATTTTGTCAGTTTACATACATGTTACATTGGAGTAAAGTGCATGCTATGTATGGAATTACACAGGAATTTGTGCTGGTGCTATTGGTTTATAGACAATAGAGCTGTATTTCATAGTCCCTTTTACAAGCTGTTACTTTATTGATGCTGTATTTGTATCATAGAATGTAGGAAGGCAGAATAATGACAGCGACTGTGGGGCTTTTGTCCTTCAGGTAAGTTAAGAAAACTATCTATGCTGCTTTCATGTCTTGTGTGTTGTTTTGTATAGCTCGTCATGTCATTCCAGAGAGGCTGAATTAGGATCATGCCAAAATACATGCAAGAATAAAATCAATCTATGTTACAGGAGAATTAATAATGCTCACGTTCACTTTCCTTTTTTCATTCTAGTACTGTAAGTGTCTGGCATTAGGGCAGCCCTTCAGCTTCAGTCAGCAGGATATGCCTAAACTGAGAAGACTCATGTACAAAGAACTCTGTCACTGCAAGCTCTCACTGTGATAACTGTTTAAGGGTTATGCAGCAAGAGGTGTGGGGGTAGGGGTGGGGGTGGGGGTGGGGAAACAGCTGGAAACCTTCTCCTACCCACAAGGCAGAGAGAGACTATAAAACAGGATATCACATTATCAAACCCACTTTTTAAAATATTTTTGTTTTGTATCAGTGTTATTTTTTTTTTCTTGTGGTTGTCAGAGGCCAGGCTTTTTTTCTAATGGCTATCTTTTGAGATTTGACATCTTGGTGACAGCCTTTTTGGACTCTTTAAAAAAAAAAAAAAAAAAAAAAAAAAAAAAAAAGGCTTCATCAGTGGGGTAGAATGATTTTTCTCACAATCTGTAAAGGTCTAATGAGACTCTTTATTAACTGTTGAGAAGAGTGTTATGTTACTCAGATGTGCAAGTATAATCATGTTCCTTTTTTTGTCAATAAATCATGTCCTGTGTAAAATGATGGGTGGGCCTGATCTGATCACTACTGACTGTATATTGTCCTTCTGTCAGTTTTGTGTATTTGTGTGGATGTGTGTGGAAAATATGCGGTTTGTTTACTGCTTTCTGATTAAACTGCAGTTCACTACAGACCACTTGTAGAGATCTCTCAAAAGACATAATTAGATTAAACAGACATTTTGAAGAGTGAAAAGGCACAGTGTAATTTGTCTATGTCCTCATGTATTTCTGTGTAAAGTGTTCACACCACTGACCATCATTTTATGTATGG
The DNA here is from genome assembly GCA_023630585.1 of Cranoglanis bouderius. Taxonomy (NCBI): domain Eukaryota; kingdom Metazoa; phylum Chordata; class Actinopteri; order Siluriformes; family Cranoglanididae; genus Cranoglanis; species Cranoglanis bouderius. Next base: position 3,167,923 of record CM042539.1, read on the forward strand.
GGTTTTGTGCCTTAAGTGTTAACTGGAATGTCATATTATATTTAATATAGTGGTTTGCTATTTTAACACTTACATTAGTACAGACGGTTGTAAATTGTATACCATAATTTTAAGAGGAAGATCACATTTCTTGAACAGTGGTTAGTATTAAACTGGCAATACAAGATCGTGCAACAGCTTGACCATAAAGCAATTACTGAAGATGATTCAATCTGTCTATCTACCTAATTCAGCAATATCATTGTTATTGGTATATATATATATATATATATATATATATATATATATATATATATATATATATATATATATATATATATATATATATAGATATATAGATAGATAGGTATATAGGTATATAGGTATATAGATATATATATATAGGTATATAGATATATATATAGGTATATATATTGTAGTACATTTATAAAATTGTGGCAGTAATGTGATTAAGGTTAAAATGATCAGGAATGTGTTTCAGAGACACCAGGTGAACTAAAACTGGTTATCTAAACTGTGTTTAATTACAGTATTCCTCAGGGCATGTTTGGTGTCATTTGTATCAATATTTCATGGTGAACGATGTGGTGATATCATAAATATTATGAAATTTAGGGAATAACAGTTATATGTTGCAATATGTATTCTCTGCACCCACACACACACGTACACACACACACACACACACACACACACACACACACACACACACAACCCCCTCTGGTTTGCGACAGGAAACTTCTCACCTTCCTATCCCCACGGCAACGTACTAGGCCTGAAGGTGATATAATCCTATCATAGCACCATGGGGCTCCTCCTCCTGCCATAAAAACCTAGTGGTCCATCCCCATTTGGTATCCTGGTCACTATATACTTCAAAGAGACTCAGGGGTATATAAGGATATGCTTAGAGAAGAACGCTCCCTCTTTTTGCTCTTCTAGCTCCGCTCTTGGCTTCTCTCTCTCTCTCTCTCTCTCTCTCTCTCTCTCTCTCTCTCTCTCTCTCATTCTGCTTCCGAGATCCACAACTCCGATTGTAAGCCATTCTCTCCTCCACTTTATGTATTTTTCAATTATATCCCTATATTAAATGTATTTGCTATATTACTTCTAAACACTTTGTGTCCATGTTTGATACTTTTGTTGTGAATAACTTCCTAGACTAAAAGCAAAATACGTTAGACACGTTTAAGGTCAACCTCTGACAAGCTAAAGGTAAAGGTTAATACTTGCAAGTTCAAATAAAACCTCTGACAAGTAAAATAAGGCCTAGGCTTGCACGTTGATAGAAACCTCTGAGCTAACAAATTAATGGTTTAGTAAAGAAGTTATATAAAAGTCTCTGATGTAGGAACGTCATTCTAATGAAAACCTCATTCAAAGTTGCTTAAGAGCAAATATTAGTAGAACACTGAATGCTAACACTTCTAGCATGAACTAGAAGATTATTCTATTGGAGTCAGATAATCAATTAAATGAAGTCAGATATTTAAATCATATATTAAAACACGCATTAACCTTCGCTGCACCTATTTCCGTCGTTGGTTATAGGAGAGCAGTGGGCTAAATAATTATCTTTACATATTTTAGCCCTACAGTTCTGGTGACCCCGACGTGATAGAAAATAATTTTGCAATGTGATAAAACTACTTAGCCGTCGCAACTAAAACCTTTTTCATGATAACCTCATTTGATTTGAAATCACACAACTGAAGGTCTCACGTGATTTAATATTAATAATCCAGTAGCCAGGATTCCTTCCTACAGTTGTGGCTTTAAGTGTAAAGACACTTTTCTGAAGTGATCATTGTAACAATCTGTTTAAGTAAAACCCGTCTGATACAAATATCCAGACGTGTCTAAGTGGTCTGGCTACGGCATAGTAAAGTGGCGCTAAACGGCCTGTATTCAGTAACCCGGCCTAAATTCAGTTTCACCCGCAGGTTCATAGTTAGTACCCGACGCGATAAAAATTATATATCCGTCGTGCAAAAATCAGAAACAGTCGCATTAAGAAACTAATTTGCCTGCCGATTGTGACTGTATGAGCATTTGGTAACACCTTTTTAAGATAAAAAGGAAGTCATTGACACTACACTGAAAGTATTTGTGCCTGCGCTTTGGTTTGACCCCCTCTAAGGTAAGACAAATTTATCTTACTCTTCAGCAGCAGGAAAAGCTATAGGTGCACGATATATAGACATTTGTAGGACGGGTCGGGAAACCCAACAGTGTAGCAGACACTCCGACACACACAGTCTGAGGAAGAACCTTAACTTTGTACACAATGGCTGAGGGAAAGGCTAGCGAAGTCCAGCAAGAATTCATGCGAATGTGGGCTGTAGATGTGAGAGAGGCTCTAGTTTATCTTCTGACTGAAGATATAGATGTAAAAACAAACAGTGAGACTGTTTTAAATTGGTTCTTTTCGGAACATAAACGGGAGAGTAGCAGAAAAGCCAGAAATATTTTCTCAAATAAGGCTAAGCATAATAAAATTATATCGGCCGTTGGCTATTTATTGCATCACAACAGCTCGAAAGCCTTAACAGAAAGAAACATTGCGCTAGAAACAATGTGTACCACCGAGCGCGACCACACTGAGGAGATGGAGAAAACGCGTCTGCAAATCGACAGGTTGATATCTGAAAGGGAAAATTGGGAAAAACAAGAGTACAGGGTTCAATGAACGCATAGCTAAGCTTCATAGTGAGTTAAAGCGCTACAAGTTAGCCCTGGAGTCAGTCAGTCCTGTTCCTGTACTTTCACCTGTGCATGCTAACGGCCCCGCCCACCAGCAACCAGCTGTAAATGTACAGTCAGCTGGAGCAGCTGGGACGGACCAAGCATACGCACAACCTGTAACGTTCACACATCCACCTCCTAATCTCAGCACAACACGGGCCAAGACATCTAACTCATCACACATAGCCATGATAAAAACAATGACAGGCCCCAACGGGGAGAGATTTGATATTAGCAGACAGCTATCTTTTCAAGAATGTGCAGCATATGCAAATAAACTCGGCCCTCTTCCCTGTACGGGTCCATTTGAACTGGACCTGTACTGGAGTAGCTTAATGTTAGAAGCCAGTACATTTAGTCTGGAGTTAAGAGACGTTTGGCAGATAGTGCTCACAACTATCCCACGTGAATTAGTGTCCAAAATTCCAGGAGAGTTACAAAATGGCACAATAATTAATCCTTTACTGGGAGAAACAAACACTGATGTGCTAGCAAGACTTAAACAAGCTCTTATTGACCTTAGAGGAGGCGTTCCGGCACAATGGGACAGAATAATGGGCTTAAAACAAGGAGAGGAATCTTTTGAAGAATTTGCTGAGCACCTTTGGGTAACCTTTAGGGAGTTCTCCGGCTTTGCTGAACCAACTGAAGACAATCAGATTCTGCTGGAGTACCTTAAAAACAATGCAGGTCCACATGTGCAACAGGCACTTTGTTTGGGCGCAAATCCACCTGCAAACACGTTCAATTCGATAGTCAGCTGGGCATCCGAAATAGAAAGGCGCCATAGACAGGACAAACGCCAGATTGCGTCAGTTCAGTGGACAGTAGATGAGAAGCCAGAATTTAAAGCCACAGAAGTAAGTTTAAACCAACATATGCAATCCCAGTCACATACTAAGCAAGGGAAATTCTGTTCCTTCTGCCACAAAATTGGCCATGCAGTCCAGAAGTGCTGGTCTTTAGGGAACGGACGTCCACCACCTTATTTCCTTCGGCGCAAAAATGCACATTCAGCTCATACAGCTCACATAAATGTGCCTGTGCAAAAAACACTGTGTGAGCTTACAGCTCTATTTAATGAAGTGCCAAGAATTTTAGGGCTTTTAGCAAAGGGCTTAGCTGTCCTCTAATATTAAACATTGTTTTTGATGATGCCATGGTTAATGACCTTCTGTGCTTTATGTACTTCCGTCTTGACAAAGATTTCTGAGATGTCCAAATAACGATCTGTTGTAACAGACTGGCTTAAAAACTCTTTGACATGTGAATTAAGCTTATATTGTTAAAATCAGAGTTTCTTACATCAAATACAAACACTACTGTTTTTATAAGAACACATGGCATTTAGACTAATGTGGCTTTAGCTGATGTTGAATAGTTGTTAATGCATTATAGTGCATTTAGGCTAATGTAGCTAAAGTTGTTACAGTTGTTAATGTACTGAAGTACATTTAGACTAAAGTAGTTAAAATTGTAGCATAAGACTGGGTTTGGGTAAAAATTGTTGCATTTAGGCCTACCAAAGTTGTAAATGTTAACCACAGCCAGTGATCTTATGTTTCAGATTAAAACTACAATCTGATCTTGAAATAGTCATTAGATTATTCAAGACTCTGTTAACTATGTTGAACATTTTCTGATCTCCCCTAATGGCATTGTGTGGGTTATTTCTGCCATAAATAACACCAACAAAGCCCTACTAAAGGAGTAGAGTTGACTGTTGAATTTTAACTTGTAATGCTTCTCCCCACAGCATTTAGAGGTGCTACACCTCTGTAGTTAATATAAAATGCTCTCACACAGCAACAGGATAGCAAATAGAGCCAGTTAACAACTTGAGCATTATTATTATTATTATTATTACTATGGCTCCCTGGTTTAACACCAGGATTTTTCCAAATTTTGCAACACTAATTGATAAAAAATAAATGTCATATTGCCTCTTGCTGGAGCATTTTATTTATATTCATCTCACAGCGCTGTGGAATTCCCAATCTTCAGTTGTCCAAAGCCATTGATTACTTTTCTATAACAGCACGCCTTATCATGCTCTATTGCTTACGCTTAAGTAAAACACATAGTCACACACATAGTAACAGACACACATAAGGAAACACAAACTAGGTGTCTTAATACATATAGGAATTAGCCTGCCAGTGGGTGTTCTAAGCACCCTACATTGACCCTAGGTGTGAATGGGTGTGTGTGTATGCGCATGTGTGAGAGTTTGTGTGAAGCCTTTGTAATGGGCTAGTGTCCCATTCAATGTTTATTCATGCACCCAGTGTTTCCAGAAGAAACTCTGGATCCACTGAGATTTGTATATCAGAAGAAAAAAAAATGAGTCATTCACATAACATCTTAATTTTTCTTTTTATTTCTCTACCTTTTTGTTTGTTTTAACTTTCAAGTAGATTATATTAGACTACTTCTCAGTACCTGAGGAGGGTATCAGTACAGTCTACTCAACACGCAGAAAATGTATTTATATAGTTTAACAACTGTTATAACTACATACCAGTTAAGCACAAAATCAGGTTTATTTGTGAACCGATATCACATCCTTTTATTCTTCACATTTGTGAGATTTTATTTTGAGTTTTATTATTCATAGTCCTACCATGTTAAATCATTTAAGTTTGCTTCCACTACAGCTGCTGAACTACATGCATAGGCTTTTTAAGATTAAAAACTATATTATGAGTTAAATTAACTCTTCTATGAGAAATATATGTTCAGTTTGTACAGGAGCAACTTACCTTCAATATCTGTTGAGTATATTGTTATTTTTAAATAACATTAACGCACACCCTTTTATACATCCTGAGCATACTTTTCTAGATTTAATCATTTATTAGAGATTGTTATCAAGGATCAGGTTATCAAATGGGACCAAATGGTTTAATCACTTAAAGGTAAAAAAATATATATATATTCACCACATTGTTGTTTCCATGAAATATGACACTATGCCATGTGTATGTTGTCAGTCTGAGTTTACAGTTGCAATATGTGTCAAATGGAAGTATATCAGTGTATCCAAGTATCTGTCCAAATAACAGAGAAAAGTTTCTGAAGGATTGA